>JALGPY010000002.1:29228274-30475338 GCA_023055425.1 Linanthus parryae
CGTTATTTATTAACAATAAAACTCATGTTGTTAATACTGCTTTCTTAAATGAGACAACTCCTTCTACCTGTTGAACTCTACTAACTATAGGGTAGTCTTTTCTATCTTTTAGCCGCGTAGATATTAAGAACTTTATCTAAAGCGAGAAAAACTGTTAACAGCTATATCTCCAGCCGAGGTTACCTGCTATAGCGGGTAAAAGATTTTGTCCTGTAGTAGCGGGGACCACAAAAAAAAATAAAAAGTTGTACGGAACCCTATTAAGGGACGCACCATAGACAACCCCAAAAAGATGCATAACAGCTACAGCGGCAAAGAAAAAACTGAAGGGAAGAAAGAGGATAGAGAGTACAATTTCGATACTGCTTATAACCAGCGAAACCTTGTGACACAGATTCACTATACCATACACCAAGTTCGTCATTAGCAGAACGAACAAGACAACTAGCCCAATCGTATCAATGATTGCGATTATCCTTTGCAGTCTCCCCGCCTGCAAATCTCTCTCCACTGCGGCCTCCAAATGAATCTCCGCTGTTGTTGCCGCCTCCAAATCTTTGTCTGCGTGATTATTATCTATGATGAGCCGTTGATAGTGAAACATGCATGGAAGCTATATATATAATAAAAATCCCGTCTTAATTAGATTGCAAAACTTATATATTCTAAAATTTCAACAGGACAAGAATTCCCCCCGCCTGGTAAAAGTTGTCCACAACAGAACGTAGATGTTTTATTACTAATGGAATATATAGTAATAATATTTGTTCAGTCCTTTTCAAATGAAATAAATAGAGCTCGCACCCATTTGATATTCCAACCTATTATGTTGGAGGTACGAGGAACTGTAAGAAAATATCACCGTATTAAGTGTCTGTTATCTTTTATAGTGTTTCTAAGACATGAAGGTGGCTTTTGTTGCTGCCTTTGCATGCAGTTTTGGCCCCATCTCCTGAGGCGGAAGCTAACGCCCTTCTCGCGAGGCAAAGGTTTTGCAGGGCGGACTTATGTTGTGCCTTATGGGGTCAAATGCCCCCACCCAATTTCTTTATACTAGTAATATTTCCTAAAATTTCAAAAAATTAACTATTTCAAAATTTCAAAGAATGACATTAGCATATCTAGTATATAACTAAATAGTTCTGTTGTCAACCAAAAATATACATGGAAGTCTCAAGAATGTCATCATACCACACTTCATTCACCGTATCTTGAGAGATGAATCTACCAAAGTTATATTTTAAATTAATGTGGCATACTGGCATTTCAGTTAAGTTTGAAGAATGTTCCACAATCACTAGGTAAATTTTAGTTTCAAATCAAGATTAGATGACAAGAATGTCTATGAAAATTCCTCCAAAAATCCCCAAAAGTCCAGAAATGGCCCATAGGGCCCGCGCTATAGTAAGGCAGCCGAGGCGGCCGCTTCAGATTCCCGACCCGACAAGGCCCCTTTTTCATTAATTAGATTTTTTAAAAAGAGAACTGTACTAACTTTAATTACATATTTTGAGGCAACATTAACATAAATTTAATACTAGTTTGGTGATAGCTTAAATTTTTGCCACAAACTTGACCCAAATTCCAATGTTATTGATCATATCTTATCATTTTAGTTTTTACTTATCGAAAAGTTGTGACGTCATTGAACATTAACTAAATTTAACTTAGTATATTCTTTTAAAAATCAACTTAATATATCACACACAAGTATTAGAGGTCAAAAAAATACTTTCTTCCTTCTTTCAATAAAAATATTTCCGCAGTTAGGGTGGTAGCTCATGTGGTAGAGCGTTGGAAGCCCGTGCATTAGGTCGCGGGTTCAAATCCCGTTGAAGACAAAACAATTTCTCAAAAAAAATATTTCCGCACCTCCCAAGGTGTTGTTACATGAAAACAATTATGTACGACATTGCCGCATTGTAGTAATTTCCAGTTCTGAATTTCTAATATGTTCCCTGGAAAAAAAAATCTTTCTAAAATTAAACTATTTGTGTAATTTTTCCTTTCAGTTGGGACTCAAATTTTTTACTTGCTTTAGGCCAGGGTGTCTCGAACGGCCCAGATAGAGGTAGCTGAGTATTGGGGCTAAATTAAACTAGCGATTTTCCTTTCCGCGCATCAGTTGTTTTTTGGTCATGCTTGTCAATTTCAGTATTGGGGCTAAATCGCATTACCAAAGTGACTGATTTTGACATACATACCACTACTACTACAGATAGTGCTAGCTGAGAGTTGTGGAGTTACCTGGTTCTGGTAGAAGAGGGAGATTCGCGGAGTAGGGAGAATTCGGAGCCCCGTTTCTTCCGTTCTCTTTCATCGGCGGTGTAGACATGCATTCACCGGCTTCGATTAGGGTTCTGCAGACAGATCGACGATTGAGTACAAAAGTGTTATATACTCAGGGAGGTTTGTTATTGAATTTTGAACACTTAAGTTTCTAAAAAAGACCCGTGCACTTAACTGACGACTTCACAGGTATTGTCACATAAAGGTCCCCAAATTTGACAATATTTGAAGTTGCCACTTAACAATCAAACTAAGTGTCACTCTAGACCTAATATCTTGTAGTCTGGGTTAGAGACAAGTTAATTAATCAATTTTAACTTTTCAATATTTTCTTTTCTCTGATTTTATGATCATGATAGTATCATCATACCGAACATCCTCGGGCAATTCTTATCTTAGAAATAATTTCTCTTAAGTTATCTCTTACCGACGTGTTGCATTGGATCATCAAAAGATTAGTTACTGTTTGTGGAGGATAAAGAAATAATTTGGGGAAAAAATGTTCATCTACAATCCGTTTTTGAACGTTGGATGGCGATAACTACGGGGTTGTCATCATCTACTGGGTCCAAAATTGGATTGCTTACGCTAAGTGCGGCGGCCATGGTTGGAGTTCTGTCATAGAGTCATCTTGTTTTTACTCTGATATTGTATCTAGCAAAAATTATATTGACACGATAACAAAGACTGGTCGCTTTCAAGCTTGAATTCAGTAGTCTGAGTCCTGACTCATTGTTCGACATTGAGCCACATCTTGATGAGCTTCTTTGGCAAGGGGAACAAAGAAGGGTACCATTCACAATTTTATTTTGTGGAAGCAAAGGGTGTGCTAATTATAGAGATTCCGATGCACGGAAAATATGATCTCCTCGCGACTCTCGAGTTTAAAGAGGAGACAGACCTTTATAGTGCTATGCCCCGTGCGATGACTGTCATGGCAGTGACCCGGTGTTTCATTCTTGATTGTCTACAATGATTAACTAATATTTTCGTTTTGATCTATCGCACTAATGTTAAAAAGAACATGGACAAATGACACTAAACATATATGCACATAATGACACTAAACTTCCGCCACTTTCAATTTACATAGAAAATCCTCTGAAGTTTAAATTTTGGTATAAATAGCCGCAATCAACTGACGATGTTATAAAATCCTGACGGAATGAAGGCCAAAAATATAGTTTTACTAAAAAAACATTTTTTCATATAAACAAAATTAAAAATTGAACAAGAAAAACAACACATCAGTCATCATTGTCTTCTTCCTGTCATATCCGAAGTCGACGGAAGCATCCATGAAAACCGCTTGCGAGCTCTTACAACTCCCAAGCTGACCCCCAATTCTTACCAATTCGTCTAACTACATACACCCTTGTTACACCATTCGTCAACCGACTCAGCTTGAATACACTGCTGCTTGCACAGGAAGGTAAACTGAATAGAGCCTGCTTATGCTACTTCGGCAGCGCTTTTTGGCCTTCTCTTCGCTCTGGACTAGTTGACGCTTGGAAAAGACCTGCCAAGCCTGTCGTTCAATGTTTCGAATGGCATTTTAGTATCAAGGTTCAATTTCGTCGTCACACTGGTAACCCAAATTCACTTGTGATTTATGGATTAGATCAAGCCACGTCATTTATGATTTTGATAGATGGTTGTCAAAGAATAGTGCAAGACTAAACACGAAAGATAATTGTCACTACATCATTCATGCAGATTAATTTGTGTTTATGATTTTGACCCTTGTTACGCTAGTGTCACAATATACTAAATTCAAATTATTTCAGGCTTCAAATTTAGGACTCATCTTCTTGCCCTCATTGGAAATGTGAGTTTCAAAGCAAACTCTTTCACTTTTTCAAGAATTTCAAGAAAACTACTGCAATAACTTCAACTAGTACTACTACTTCTAGTACCTAGAAGTGTGCTTGTCTCTTGTAGAGTAGTGGATTACTTTTAGAGATCCATTCACAAGCATTGAGAATACAAAGGGTCTCACCCGGAACCTCTACAAAACCGGACGAAGAATGCTAGTTTCGTTGCCAAGAACACAAACTAGTAGTAGTAGGAGTAAAGAGAATGACAACTGAAATGGATTTCTCCAGATTAGGACACAGGTGCTCAGACGACTGCCTCCGCCTCTTGAGAAGGCATCTCGCAAGAATGGATCGCCAGTGTTCCGATGACTCCTTCCCTGTCTTCATAATCATCGTGTACGCAGTCTACTAGTATGTAGCTAAATTATCATTTAGCTTGACCTTTCTATCACTAAAGAATGATTGTTTTTTGATTGTCCTCACTCCTCAGGAATCTGGTAATCGTCTGGTTTGTAGGAAGGCTGGTTTTCAGGGTGTGCTCGAAGCTCGTCACTATCTGTTTGCCACGGATGTTTCGCTGTTGTGCTTTTTGGTCCAAGGTAATGTTTCTTCATCAACTTCACAAGAGTGAAAGCAATGTAATTATTTTTCATGTGAACATGTTTGAAAACATTCTCATTTACGCATGATATGTTCTGAAGCTGAAATCGGACAAGGATGTTAAAGCGGTGGAATTGAGGGAAGAATCATTCCACTCCTCAATAGAGTGCAATAAGGTTAATAATAGTTAGTAGTTCTTCTGTCTGTCTTATTTCGGTTGAGTGATGTTCCTTTTTAAAGACGACTTCTGAAATGGCATTCTGTTTTACAGCCCGAGATCACTAGAAAGGATGATGAGCAGGGGAAACTTCAGGAAGTCACTGCAACAGAAAAGGTAAATGTGGAAGAATAATCTTTATTCATCAAGTTAGAAAAGATGTACAAGGGTCCTATATATAGGCTATACAACATAAAATAACGAGCTAGCCCCTCACAATAATAATAAAGATATAGTCACTTTAGTTTACATATCATAACAGTAGCTCGGTCTTTTTCTTTTGTCTGGATTTCTGTTCTTTTCTTTTCTGGCAGTCCGTGGTAATTTCATACAAATGAATCAGATGTCTATTTTCATTTCTGTAATTGTGTAAATCTGAAAATGTCTTTGGCTCTCCATGTATTTGATTACAGCCTGAGACCAAGGAGCTGAGTGTCCCCAATGAGGAACTAGATCATAAAACCACAGAAGCTGCGGTGACGGAAAATGTAAACATGCTAACATTTTGATCAGACCAAACATTTTTTTGTTTCTGATTTTTTTTTCCACTACTCAGTTTCAGAATTATTATTAATTCTACTGCCCTTAAATGTCCTTTTCACAGGTTATGTCTGTAGAACCAAATCTGGATCAAACTGAGAAGAGAATTAACGTTGCGACTACTGAGATAAAAACAAGGGTAAAAGACAAAAACCACCCCTCGAGTATGGGGTATATACAAAAAAACCCCTCGTGTTCGGGAATATACAAAAACCACCCTTATCACTAACTGCAAACTAACAGAGGGGTGAGAAGACATTTTTACCCTCATTTTGGCAACAAATACCACACTATAGATAAAAAAAAAATCTTCTTTCTTCCTCACTTTCACCCTCCCCACCTCTCTCTCTCTGCCCTCTACCAGACTCTCTCTCTCTCACAGCCGTCCACCACCATCAAACCCCCCATCAGCTACTCCTCTTCTTTCCTCCACCGTTACTTCCCTCACAACCACCACAACGACGCCATTCACAGAGTGCCCAAGAGAGGAAGCTATGCATTCACAGAGTTGTGGTCTATGCAACCCCCCATCACGTGGTCTATGCATTCACAGAGTGCCCAAGTACTTCCACCGTTACTTCCCTCACAACCCTAAGTCATCGCCGCCACCCAGTTCTTCTCCTTCAAAACCAGTACCCAAGAGAGGAAGCTCTCAGTAGTCGTTGGCGAGTCTAAGCCTTCAACCGTTCGATTCAAGCCGAATTGAAACCCAGATCTAGCGAGAGAGATAGCGTTGTGGTGGCGGCGATGACTTAAGGTTCCCGTACCAAAGCTCTGACCGGTTACCTGTCGTCGATTGCTCCGGCGTCCTATCGCCCCCTCCTCCCCTGCATCCCGTAGCATGTCATCACCTGTTGTGTTGGTTCGATTTGGGTCGGTGCATTTGACTGGGAAAGCTGGGGGTTTTTCAATAGTTGGATCGATTTGATAGATTGGGGTCTCGATCTGTTGTTGTTATCATTTTGGTTGTTGTTGGGTTCGAATTTGGTCGGAGACAGAGGAAGTAATGGAGGTTGTGGGGTTGGTTGAAGGAAATGAGGAAGAAGGATAAGGTGGATAAGATCTTCAGATTGTTGCTACTGCCTGGTAAATCATTACGAATTGGGGATTAATCCATTTTTGAAGCGAAGAATGCTTCAACTGTGGTGTGGAATCTTCTTGATGGTGGTGGTGGTGGAGTGGCGGTGCTGGTGGTGTTGTGGTGGAGGTGAATGTGGTGTTCAAGAACATCAAGAACTTAAAAAAACAAAAACAAAACAAAACAAAAAACAAAACAAAAAAACAAAAACAAATAAGGGCAAAATGGTCATAAATAAGTCATATTGCACCCTCCTCTTAATTGACACTAACAGAAGGGTGGTATTTGTCCAACGTCTGTTAGTGACAAGGGTGGTTTTTGTATATCCTCGAACACGAGGGGTTTTTTTGTATATACCCCATACTCGAGGGGTGGTTTTTGTCTTTTACCCTAAAAACAAATGAGGAAAACAAGTTTGACGAGATGCCTGCCCAACAACAACAACAACAGAACATTCAGATGGAGAATGAAGCGGATTTAAGAAAAAGCTCAAGATATCTGTGCAAAGTGTGTGTTGTTAAGTGTATCGGTGAGGCAAACTGGAAAGCTCACGTGGTAGGAAAAAAGCATCAAGTGAAGCATCGCCAGTGGAACAAAACAGCAAAGAGAGATGATTATTTCTGCAGTTACTGTGATATCCATTGTGGAACTTGGACTAACTTTTGCAGTCATCTCATAGGGAAGAAGCACTTGTCCAACATCCAGGAAGTGCTCTCTGGTTAGTGATCATGGAAGTAGTGGGTTTTGGGATTGAATTGGTTGGTCTGTCATGGTTAATTTTGTTCTGGTTTGTCTTATTTTGTGGTTCAGTCTACCTCTATCTGTAAGGTAAATGGTTAAATGGAGCAGTTAAATGAAACTGTGTAGCTTCGCCTCATGTATTCTAGTTAGAAGCCTGGTTTTTGTAAAACGTGGTTTCATCCTTTCCAACAAGTTTGATGCGTTTCCATACAAAACATGAGATATCTATTTACGAGTGACAAACAAATTCATTCTACTGGTATACAATCTATATCTATATATATATAAAAGCAGACAAGTGCCGATATTGCATGAGGTCTTGCCATTTGTCGTTCCAAATTCTGCTTCTTGATTGGCTCCTTAAACATCAACCCTATCACTGTCTCCCAGTTGGAATTTCATTAGTATAAATTACACATGGCAGCTGACATGTCCTTAATAATTATCCCATTCATCATGCAGTTAATTCAACCCCACTAATCTCAATATTCTATTTTCAATAACTACTAGCTAATTAATTCTCTACAAGTAACTGATAGCCCCTGTTTAATTACTAGCAATTGGTTTTCTTTAAAAACAAACTGATAGCCCAAACGTCTTGCTCTCCAAATTTTTCTCTGCCTTTGTTTTGCTCTTCTTCTACCACGCAATTAAAATCCTGATATCAGCAACCAAAGAGGCACCATGGAGCACAAATCGTTGATGTATTTGAAGGTAGCACGGATGCCAACAATACGAGAAGGGGCATGTCAATCTATTACACTGTGACATTGTAAGCGCCAATTCGATTCCCGTGTTTTTTACAAATCAATTTTCAGATTTTCCGCTTAAATTCACTTGCTTCAACTTTCCGATTCAGAGCTTGCAAGTGTTCTATTTTCCAGAGTTCTATGCATACAGAAGGTCTTGATTTCATATCTCAACCAGGTACACACATTTTTGAACTCGCAAAAGCTTAAACATATTCATGTACACATGTATACCTTATTAGAGACTTAAAATATTATGTTGCGTAAATTATGCCAGTACAACCTACCAAAATCATGGTCCATTGAGTCCTGCTATTTTTCTTTTCATTTCTCAACTTTCAAGCCTCGTTGTCTATGGCACGATATTGACTATATAAAATTGATGAAGTATTATGCAATTTAGTAGAGTTCTAATAATAAACAAGACTTTTCGATCCAAAAGTGGTTTAGAAGAAATCAAGTTTCCAATTTGCAATGTCCGATCTTTATGTTTCCTGTTGGTAGTTTGAATACAAGTTTAGATGTAAAGGTTTGTTTTGGTTCTTTCACACACAGAAATATAATTTTGTTAATAGGGTATGAGTTGAATATATATAGAAGTACAAGTTAGCTAATTCGTTAGTTTCGCAGTCACACTATTGAGTTTTCTGAATTATAGTGTTGCGACGTGATTTGAGATCTATAAGCCCCGCCTGAAACCTTCTTTTACAATCTTTTATACCTACTTATTCTTGATACGAATAACTTCCATCTCGACATTTTATCGGCTCTTCATGATTGTTTGTTCACTCAAATCCATGAAAGAGAATAATGCTGCTAGAATGGCTAGAGAAAAAGAATACTAATTTTGCTACACAAGAAAAACCTCAATAATTGTCCCTCAGATCCCTGAAATTAAGATGTCAGCAGGTTTTTACTTTACATGGTGTTCTAAGAACTGAAAATGTTCCATTTAATTCAGGTGTTTCAAATGATCCTATAACCTTCCCTAAAAGAAATATCCTATAACCTTCCCTACAAAAAATAAGAAACTTCTCATAATCCAAGAAGCAAGTGTGAGATACCAACTTATAGTTTTACGAAAACGAAAGCCCGCATGTGAAAACAACCTTGTGCCTTCCAACAATCTTTTACAATTATAACAACTTTTAATATCAATTTCTGAACAATGTCAAGATACATTTCGTGCAATGTCATATTTTCATTTACACCTTTTACTAAATTGACTGTCATGAAGGCGTGACAAGGAAAGTTGTTCGGTAGTGGAACTTTGGACCTTCTACAATAACTAAATAAACGTATGAAGTCCCCTTGCTACATTTTATGGAAGTAATATGAGAATGCTAAATGCCACATTTTCCTTCACATCCATGGTTGGTAATATTTACCACTACTTAAATAAACGTATTGTGCCCAAAATTTAGTAGCCAGAGCTATTATCGAATTGGCTTACTCATTTGACTGACTGATCTAAGGCCAGCTTTACGCAATTGTGTTGGGTTTTGACGTAGGTAACGCAGCGGAATAACAAAATTAATCCTACTCAAAGCCCACCAAGGATCACAGGAAGAGACATCATAACATGATCGAGGACATAGAAGATGTGTACCTTTTGATTTGTGAGATCACACGAAGAATGATGTCCTCGTCTCTACGGTTGATCCACGTCTAGAGGTGAGATCTAGATTCTTCCTTCTCCACAAGTGCTAGCTTGAACCCGGAGGAAGAGGGATGAAGATCAAAGCAACAAATCACCAAAAACACAAGAGAGGGGGCGGCCTCTCTTTGCCGTCGGGTAAGGGGGCGGACGGGGGGCTAGGGTTTCGGCCCTAGCTCCTTGTCTTGCTCTCTTTTCTCTCTCCCACTCTTTGTGTGTTATGACTAATAACTCATGTAGTGGGAAGGAAGCTAGAGCCTCATTTATATACTCCAACAACTCCTTGTTGTTTCCATAAAAGAGTTTTCTTGTTCTAGTAGGA
This sequence comes from Linanthus parryae, assembly GCA_023055425.1. Classification (NCBI taxonomy): domain Eukaryota; kingdom Viridiplantae; phylum Streptophyta; class Magnoliopsida; order Ericales; family Polemoniaceae; genus Linanthus; species Linanthus parryae. The sequence continues at coordinate 29,238,285 of JALGPY010000002.1, forward strand.
CTAGAACTATTCCCTTCCTTGCAAATTAGTCCTACTAAGTTTGCAAGGTGTTGCACAATGATCCTTCTATTAATTAATCCATATTAATTAATCCCAAATCTAGCTCTACTCTATTTGACGTGTGACCCCATAGGTTTCTATATAGTTGGTAGTAACTATTACTAACATGGAGCGGTGTCTAGCAACACATCCATGCAACCCAACCAATAGAAATAGTCAGTGATCCCGACAAACCTTTGTGCCCAATATGTCATATTGCATTATCCCTTTGTCTCCATATCCGGATTGGACACGAGACATAAATAGTCACACTCGTATATCCAATCCATAGTTCCTCGATCCTGGGAATATGCTTATGCTTGCAGATAACATTAATATCTCTATATTAATTTATCTGAGTCTGGCCAGACATTCAATAAGCCTCATCCCTCGAGTGGCCGTGGATATTTACCCCCATTATGTGGGAGGGACAAATCCTATCTATATCACTACGATCTCTAAGCTTGCTTCCTATTACGCCCGATAGCCACCTTTATGATTACCCAGTTACGGTGTAACGTTTGATAACATCAAAGCGCAATATTTCACAACTAGAGTATCTAGTGACTTCAAGTCCAAGGATTGCAATAATATTAGCACCACGAAAAGCGATTGTGACTTCACATAATCTAATGTATCCTTTTCGTCGTGGGTCAATCCAGTATGCCATTACTCCTAATGCACACCCATATGTTAGACTTGATATCTCCATATCAATCTACCCATATACTAGTCTATATTTGATCGTCCTGTTAATCAATATAATGGACTAGGGACATTTAAGATAAATAACACAATTTATCTAAGGACTTCATTATATTAAATATCGCCATAAATAATAAATGAATATTCTAGCCAAAACATTGTTCATACTAAATCTACGATTGCCTCTAGGGCATCTATTCCAACAGTCTCCCACTTGCACTAGAGCCAATCCGGCGCATCTCGTATGCCTATAGATCTGGCGTGCCCCTCATGCTTTCGCTGCGCAAGAGGTTTCGTAAGCGGATCTGACACGTTGTCATCTGTCGGAATCTTGCATATCTTCACATCTCCTCGATCGATCATATCACGAATAAGATGGAATCTCCTAAGTACATGCTTTGACTTTTGGTGCGATCTTGGTTCCTTCGCCTGTGCGATTGCCCCAGAGTTGTCACAGTACAACTCTACGGGATCCACTATGCTAGGGACCACACCCAGCTCAGTGATAAACTTCTTTATCCATACTGCCTCTTTTGCTGCTTCCGCAGCAGCAATGTACTCAGCTTCTGTTGTAGAATCAGCAACTGTGCCTTGCTTGGAACTCTTCCAGCTCACAGCTCCTCCATTCAGGCAAAACACGTATCCAGACTGCGATCTGTAATCATCCTTGTCGGTTTGGAAGCTTGCGTCAGTGTAACCCTTTACACTCAGCTCTTCCATTCCTCCAAATATCAAGAATACATCCTTAGTTCTTCTTAAGTACTTTAGGATGTTCTTGACAGCAATCCAGTGACTCTCACCCGGATTGGACTGATATCTGCTCACCATACTCAACGCGTATGATACGTCTAGTCTAGTACATAGCATGGCGTACATGATGGATCCTATGGCCGAAGCATAGGGTATCCTGCTCATGCGGTCCTTCTCCATCTCGTTGGAGGGACAGTCATTCTTGGAAAGAGTGACTCCATGTGACATGGGCAAGAATCCCTTCTTGGAATCTTGCATGTTGAACCTCTTCAACACCTTGTCAATATATGTACTCTGACTTAGGCCAAGCAACCTTTTAGATCTATCTCTATAGATCTTTATACCCAGTATATAGGATGCGTCTCCTAAGTCTTTCATTGCAAAGCACTTTCCTACCCAATCTTTAACAGATTGCAGAGTAGGAATATCATTGCCAATGATTAGTATGTCATCCACATACAAGACCAGAAATACTATAGAGCTCCCACTAACCTTCTTGTAAACACAAGGCTCATCTTCGTTCTTGATGAAGCCAAACTCTTTGACCGCGTCATCAAAACGTCGATTCCAGCTCCTAGAAGCTTGCTTTAATCCATAAATGGACCTTTGCAGCTTACAGACTTTATTGGCATTCTCCGGATCCTCAAAACCCTCTGGTTGTGTCATGTACACATCCTCAAGGAGGTTCCCATAAAGGAACGCTGTTTTGACATCCATTTGCCAAATCTCATAGTCGTAGTATGCTGCAATAGCAAGTAAGATTCGAATGGATTTAGTCATGGCGACTGGTGAAAAGGTCTCATCATAGTCAATACCATGAATCTGTCTATAACCTTTGTCCACCAATCGCCCCTTATAGGCAACTACCTTGCCATCCATGTCGGTCTTCTTCTTGAAGACCCACTTGCACCCTATGGGTCGAGCCCCTTCGGGTGGTTCCACCAAAGTCCATACTTTGTTGGTGTACATGGAATCCATTTCGGATCTCATGGCTTCTAGCCACTTCTTAGAGTCTGGGCCATTCATGGCTTCTCCATAGTTTGCAGGCTCATCATCCATGAGTGGTACGTCATCGGGCTCAGTCACGAGAAGTTCATACCTCTCTGGCTCATGACGCACTCTTCCTGATCTACGGAGTTCCTGTGTTACTTGAACAGGTTCTTCCACAACTTCTTGTGGTTCCTGTTCATGTTCCATTATCGGTTCAGTGGTCTGTGGTTCATGAATTTCTTCAAGTTCTACAACCCTCCCACTTGCTTCTTTAGAGACCAGTTCTCTTTCTAGAAACACGCCGGTCCGAGCAACAAACACTTTGTTCTCGGTAGGGTTATAGAAATAATATCCTTTAGTTTCCTTAGGATATCCCACAAACTTACACTTATCCGCTTTAGGCCCGAGCTTGTCTGTTTGTAAGCGCTTTACATAGACGTCGCAGCCCTAAATCTTCATAAACGACACTATGGGACGCCTCCCAGTCCATATCTCATATGGCGTCTTCATGACTGATTTGGATGGAACACGGTTAATGGTAAAAGCTGCCGTCATTAGAGCATGTCCCCAAAAGGATATTGGAAGATCTGTTTGAGACATCATATATCGCACCATATCTAATAGAGTGCGATTCCTCCTCTCAGATACACCATTCCATTGTGGTGTTCCGGGTGGAGTGAGTTGGGATACTATCCCACACTCTCTAAGATACTCATCAAACTCTTGGCTTAAGTATTCTCCTTCACGATCCGATCGTAGAGATTTAATACTTTTTCCAAGTTGCTTCTCTACTTCACTCTTGAATTCTTTGAACAATTCAAAGGATTCGGATTTGGCCTTCATAAGGTATACAAATCCATATCTACTGAAATCATCAGTAAATGTGATGAAGTAGGTATAACCACCTCTGGCAGGCGTGGGGAATGGCCCGCATACATCAGTATGTATGAGTGCCAATAACTCACTAGTCCGCTCGCCTTTCTTATTGAAAGGGGACTTTGTCATTTTTCCTAATAAACAAGATTCACATGTCTCATATGATTCCAAATCAAATGAGTCTAGAAGTCCATCCTTATGGAGTCTAGATATGCGTTTCTCATTTATATGGCCTAAACGACAGTGCCATATATATGTAGGATTTAAATCATTAGTTTTAATCCTTTTAGTATTTATGTTATAGATTGGATTATTTAGATCAAGGATATACAATCCATTAGACAAATGCGCACTACAATAGTGCATACTATCAAAATAAATGGAGCAACACTTGTCCTTTATTGAAATAGAAAAACATTTCTCGTCCAAACAAGAAGCGGAAATAATGTTTCTGCTCATAGCAGGCACATAAAAGCAATTGTCTAATTCTAAAATAAGTCCAGAAGGCAAAGATAGCTCATAAACGCCTACAGCCAATGCAGCAACCTTTGCTCCATTCCCGACGCGCAAGTCTATCTCCCCTTTTCGCAATCTTCTACTTCTTTTCAAATCTTGCACATTACGACAAATGTGAGATCCACATCCGGTATCTAATACCCAGGATGATGAAATAGAAAGATTAACGTCTATAACATAAATACCTGGTCGTGGTGGAATCACTATTCCAAGCTTCTTATCCTCCAGATATTTAGGGCAATTCCTCCTCCAGTGACCCGGCTGGCTGCAGTAGTGACACTCACCTTTAGCCACGCCTCCACTAGGCTTTAGGGCTTCCTTGGATTTCGCAACTTTCTTGCGTTTTCCTTTTGAAGTAGATGCAACTGACTTGCTCTTCTTCTTGTGTACCATCATTATGGCCTTGGCCTTGCCTTTATTGATGCTTTGCTCAGCTGTCTTTAGCATGTTCAATAGGTCTGGCAAAGACTTGTTGATCTCATTCATATTATAGTTCATAATGAACTGATTATAACTGTCAGGCAACGATTGCAAGACGAGATCAGTCGCCAAGTCCTGGCCGAGTGGAAACCCCAGTCTCTCAAGGTTCTCTATGTACCCGATCATTCGGAGTACATGAGGGCCTACTGGATTCCCCTCTGCAAGACTACTTTTGAACAATGCTTTAGACACTTCATAGCGCTCATGCCTTGCCTGTTCCTGAAACAATTATTTCAAGTGTCTGATCATATCATAGGCTTCCATGTTCTCGTGTTGCTTCTGAAGCTCACCAGTCATGGTACAAAGCATGAGGCAAGTCACGTCATTAGAATCATCAATATGTTTCTGACGTGCCCTTACTTCCGCTAATAGAGACTCATCTTGTGGTGGGTCTGGAATTGGAGTGTCCAAGACGTACAGCTTCTTTTCTTGCTTGAGGACAATCCTCAAGTTTCTGTACCAGTCAAGGAAATTTGTTCCAGACAATTTATCCTTCTCAAGGACAGATCGTAGGGATGAACTCGATGCGTTGTTGTTTGCCATTTGGAATTCTACAAAACGAGAAATATGCAATTTAGTATTTTGAACAATTTAACTATATTTAACAATGGCTAGATCATCAAATATAGCTCCCACTATTTTTCTCGGATTAATAGCCCTCACCATTAAAGCGGAAAATATCTTTATATTTTTTAGTGGGTCCAAGATCCTTATTTCACTTCTCCTTGAGCTTGCTTTGGCAAGTCACCCAAGAATTAGTTATTTAGGTAGGAACCATTCCAATTGCATCCCATGCAACTCTTGGTCCGATTAGGTGAATAAATTCCTTTTATTCTTTATCCAATTGGATAACTCCTAATTGTCATGCCTCTAAGCTCATCAATCCAATTGACTCTTGCCTAGTTGCGTCCAACCTCTTGCTTTCAACATACACGCATTACTAGCTTGCGTCGTCCGCGACACATCATGAAAATTAAAATCGCCTTGCTTTGGCAAGCCCGAATTTTAATAGGCCATGATCATGAAGGGTGTTTTGGCAAGAGAAGGCAAAACACAATATTTAATTGAGGGATTTCTTTTAATATGTTTGGTTGATCTTATCAACATGGTCTACTTATTTGGATTGGGCCATCCACAATAAAAGACCAACTTTTTTTATTATTATCTTGTTATTGTTTTGCTTGTAGCGCCATACACACAAAATAAATAACAAGGCATGAATAATAAACATCCACAAAATAAAAAAAACGTGGCATGGATATGGCCTCTAGACTAATGATATTATCAAGCCAATGATAATATCTAATTGCCCTAAAGTGCCGAGCTCATCTCCATGTGCTCCACCATAGCTGCGCGTCTAGGGATGTCTTTTGGCTCCTTTGGTTCTCCAGTCTTCTTCTCCATGTTCTTGGCTATCATCTAAATATTTCTAATTCTAGCCTAACATCTAGAATAAATAAATAATAAAAGCCTCACATGTCGAGGAGAAAAAGAACGACTCGCAGGCCGTAAAACTTAATTAATTATTACATTAATTTGATCAGCTCGCAGACCGTAAACCAAACCACAAAACAATAAACATCCACAATCCTAGGCCATATCCATCCACCATGCAATAAAGCACATAATACAGTTAAAACCAATTTTTAACGCGCTTGTTTAATTTTAATGAAATTGGGTAACTAGGGTTTCACAACGGTCCAAAGGGTCCAAGCCAACAAGTGGCCCGAACCCTAGGACCGCCGCACCCCTAAGGGGCCGCGGCCTTGCTTGGCGCGCAAGGGAGGGGCGGGCGGCTAGGGTTTCGGCCCTAGTCCCCTTCCTCCTTCCTTGTTGCCCAAGCAAGGTTGTTTCCATATGGATTTATTTCCATAATTTTATTTCCATAATTGAAAACCCCTTTTCAATCATGTGCCCATGAACCTTAATTTTTCAAGAACCCAATTATTCACATCCTATGTGATTAAACTCACCAATTCTAACATCCAATGTTAAATTGGGTCTTGTTTGGTTGAATCAAATTCAATATTGCATCTACTATGCCAATTTTTCAGTTTTCGCGTAATAAACAATAATACGGTGTATGAACTGAAATCGTAAACACATAATATCATATGCTCTACGACCTGTGGCTCTGATACCACTGTTGGGTTTTGACGTAGGTAACGCAGCGGAATAACAAAATTAATCCTACTCAAAGCCCACCAAGGATCACAGGAAGAGACATCATAACATGATCAAGGACATAGAAGATGTGTACCTTTTGATTTGTGAGATCACACGAAGAATGATGTCCTCGTCTCTACGGTTGATCCACGTCTAGAGGTGAGATCTAGATTCTTCCTTCTCCACAAGTGCTAGCTTGAACCCGGAAGAAGAGGGATGAAGATCAAAGCAACAAATCACCAAAAACACAAGAGAGGGGGCGGCCTCTCTTTGCTGTCGGGTAAGGGGGCGGACGGGTGGCTAGGGTTTCGGCCCTAGCTCCTTGTCTTGCTCTCTTTTCTCTCTCCCACTCTTTGTGTGTTATGACTAATAACTCATGTAGTGGGAAGGAAGCTATAGCCTCCTTTATATACTCCAACAACTCCTTGTTGTTTCCATAAAAGAGTTTTCTTATTCTAGTAGGACTAGAACTATTCCCTTCCTTGCAAATTAGTCCTACTAAGTTTGCAAGGTGTTGCACAATGATCCTTCTATTAATTAATCCATATTAATTAATCCCAAATCTAGCTCTACTCTATTTGACGTGTGACCCCATAGGTTTCTATATAGTTGGTAGTAACTATTACTAACATGGAGCGGTGTCTAGCAACACATCCATGCAACCCAACCAATAGAAATAGTCAGTGATCCCGACAAACCTTTGTGCCCAATATGTCATATTGCATTACCCCTTTGTCTCCATATCCGGATTGGACACGAGACATAAATAGTCACACTCGTATATCCAATCCATAGTTCCTCGATCCTGGGAATATGCTTATGCTTGCAGATAACATTAATATCTCTATATTAATTTATCTGAGTCTGGCCAGACATTCAATAAGCCTCATCCCTCGAGTGGCCGTGGATATTTACCCCCATTATGTGGGAGGGACAAATCCTATCTATATCACTACGATCTCTAAGCTTGCTTCCTATTACGCCCGATAGCCACCTTTATGATTACCCAGTTACGGTGTAACGTTTGATAACATCAAAGCGCAATATTTCACAACTAGAGTATCTAGTGACTTCAAGTCCAAGGATTGCAATAATATTAGCACCACGAAAAGCGATTGTGACTTCACATAATCTAATGTATCCTTTTCGTCGTGGGTCAATCCAGTATGCCATTACTCCTAATGCACACCCATATGTTAGACTTGATATCTCCATATCAATCTACCCATATACTAGTCTATATTTGATCGTCCTGTTAATCAATATAATGGACTAGGGACATTTAAGATAAATAACACAATTTATCTAAGGACTTCATTATATTAAATATCGCCATAAATAATAAATGAATATTCTAGCCAAAACATTGTTCATACTAAATCTACGATTGCCTCTAGGGCATCTATTCCAACAGTCTCCCACTTGCACTAGAGCCAATCCGGCGCATCTCGTATGCCTATAGATCTGGCGTGCCCCTCATGCTTTCGCTGCGCAAGAGGTTTCGTAAGCGGATCTGACACGTTGTCATCTGTCGGAATCTTGCATATCTTCACATCTCCTCGATCGATCATATCACGAATAAGATGGAATCTCCTAAGTACATGCTTTGACTTTTGGTGCGATCTTGGTTCCTTCGCCTGTGCGATTGCCCCAGAGTTGTCACAGTACAACTCTACGGGATCCACTATGCTAGGGACCACACCCAGCTCAGTGATAAACTTCTTTATCCATACTGCCTCTTTTGCTGCTTCCGCAGCAGCAATGTACTCAGCTTCTGTTGTAGAATCAGCAACTGTGCCTTGCTTGGAACTCTTCCAGCTCACAGCTCCTCCATTCAGGCAAAACACGTATCCAGACTGCGATCTGTAATCATCCTTGTCGGTTTGGAAGCTTGCGTCAGTGTAACCCTTTACACTCAAAATTGTTACCACCACCAAGATGGAGCACTATTAGATGCATGTCTGATGGAGTAATGACTTGTCATAGACAGTATAGTACGATTAGATGCATGTGTGATGGAGTAATAATTAACTTGTCCAAGCTAGTGTTAGTGTGCTGGGTCTCTTTCACTTCCCCACTGTGTTGTCTGTCTACTTTTTTATGTCCACTAACAAGTCATTGAGAAACTAAACAGTCACCCTAAAACTCCATTTAAAACCCCAGAGGAAGAGTACTACTTATGCCACAGTGTTCAAACTGATAATCAGAATGAGAATGGATATCTCAACTAGTAGTATTTTCAAGCTTCCATTGAACTTCCTCGACCTCATAGCTTGGTAAGAAGAAACCATTACAACTACTATTTTACGCCATTAGCTCGATTGACACAGTTGCTAAAGCAAATAACTTCTTCTATTCTCTCTTTGTTAGGCTGGTATTCTGGCTCTATGTTGGTAGGATGGCACTGTGGATAAGTTCAAAGCTCGTCTTCGCAGTTTGTTCCTTGGTGCTCCCTCCTTGTTGTGCTTACCGGTCTTCTCAGGTAATGTTCTACATTTGCTTCAATGTGAAAGCTGATTTCAATCATAAAAATAATGACAGGTTTTAGAAAACAATGTGAATGGTGATGATGATGAATCCTACTTCTTCCAAAGAGATATCAACAAGGTTAAGATAACTGATCTTTGCCATATTAAGCTGCTTATATGAAATGATTCAAATTTCTGTTTTGAAACCCCTTTTGTGGACTTGAATATCTCTGTCAGACTGGGAAGAGAAAGGAGGATGCCAAAACCGACGAGAATGATGCAAACAGTGCTGATTCTGGAGGAGTGAGCTTGAGGTTTATGTGCAAAATGTGTGTTGTTTGGTGTAATGGTGAGGCGGCATGGAAGTCTCATGTGATAGGGAAGAAGCACCAAGCGAAGAATCTCCACATGATGAAAATGGCAAAAGGATTTTATTGGTGCGGTTACTGTGATGCTGATTGTCGAAGTTGGGTGAACATGGATGCTCATCTAAATGGAAAGAAGCATTTAGCCAATATCCAAGAAGTTATCTCTTGTTAGGAGGGAGGGACTCTATGTATGTATCGTCTGTCGTCAGAGTGTTTTGGGAGCTCGAAATAGGGGGTAATTAGACTTGGTTTCATTTGTTGTTGTACAAATTCGTACCTAGTACTTTTGATTGGAAGGCAGGCAGGGAAGCACTGCATCATGCTTTTGTAAAACATGGTTTGATGTCAATTGGACTGGTCTTCAAGCGATTTTAGTAGAACATGGAGTACGATGCGAACCTAAAATATCGCACTTGAAGTCACCTAACTGCTTCTCAACAGAATTTTGCAATATATTACCAAAAACGATATGTTCACAAGCCATGTCAATCCACACTGATGTGAGCCATCTTTTTATGCAGGTGTATTTTAAAGACATTTATTAGAATGGACACTTTGAGGACACTTTGGCAAGTTAGGGATACCTAATGAAAACGATAGTCACCTGTTTCTAGAGTTTCATGCGGCTTGTTTTATTAAATATTTCAATTTAAATGGGTTAAAATATTATTAAGTTGAAACAGATATAAAATGCTATGATTAATTGGGGGCTCAATAGATGAAAATGTTGCTCTTTTGAAGGAAAAGTTGAAGCGGGGTTTTAAGTTCTCTCATGTTACAACTTCAAGTTCAAGGGTTATCGCAGAAGCAATTCGTCAAACTTGAACACAACTCATCGTTCTCTTCTCATTTTTATATTTAGTGTATTTTTCTGCGATATTTAATAATAATAATAATAATAATAATAATAATAATAATAATAATAATAATAATAATAATAATAATAATAATAATAATAATAATAATAATGTTGATGTTTGAAAAAAAATAATAATAGTGTAGACAACTTGACATATCCATACCGTGTCGTATCATCATTTTTCAGAAAATGACTTATGCCGTATCCATTTGTATGACATCCAACACGGTATCCTATTCGTGCTTCTTGGGTGAGAGCAATGCATATTACTACTGATAATTTCTCTTAGCATGAAATAGTTTCTTCACTATTTATTTAGCTCCATTTACATTGGGAATCTAAACAGTCTCACCCAAATCAATAAAAACCAGGGGAAGAGCCCCCCACTGAGGAACAGAAGAGTTACCAAACTCAGTATGGGCTTCTTAAGCATTCTAAAGTTCTCATTCAACTACTTCCGCCTATTATTGTGGTAAGCATTTGTGGTAGTAGTACTAGTAACACACCATTACCTCGACTCAATTGCTAAAGCGCTAGTTTCTGATGTGGTTAAATTTGTATATAGGCTACTGTTCTGGCCGCACTTCAAGCTCGCAGCAATCTGTTGGCTTTTGCTTCCTTTTCGAGCATTTTGGTACCTTGTGGTAATAATGTTCCACCATCATTTGCTTAAGAATCAATGTTCTTTGCGAGTAGTGTTTCTAATTGTGGTGGCTAAATTAGTACTAGTTTTCTTGTGAATCAGTCCAGGTATTCAAGGCGCAACCATGACAATGAAGATGCATTTGGAAGAGAAACAGCTGCGCTGAGGGTTCATGTAAGGCTTATTATCTGTAATGAGACGGCTTTGTGTATGGGCTTTTATGACAGAACAATGTCATTTTCTTGCAGCTGCCTGAACTGGGTAAGGAGGATTTTAAAAAAATGGAATCAATTGACAAATCCTCTGAAGCCCTAAATGAAGACGGCGAAAAGGTTTAATTACCATGCTTTCTGCTGTTTTGATTTGTGTATTCTCAAGCATCAGAGAACCATTACAAAGACGACTTTGTTGTATTTTCAGCCCGAACTGGGTGAGGGTGCTGAACCGAGTAGCCTAAATGAGGAAATTCCAGCAGCGTCAGCAACAAATGAGGTAGTGTCTCCTCTTTATATATATAAATCGCCCTTTAAATTTAAATCTAAGGTCGAGCTAGCTATCTCGACTCGTGTCCGGGCCGGTCCGGACAGGGTTGGAGGGGGTTGGGAGGGGAGGGGTCGAGGCTGAGCTGTGGGTTGGTGTTAGAGGGGTTGAACCAGGTTTTTACGGGAAAAGTATGACCCATCCCAGTCCGGGCTAAAATACCCCTATTTTCTTAGAGGGGGGTGGACCCTAATTACCCTCTAATGTAGCCTTTTTTAATTAAAAAAGGAGGGCAATTGGTCATTTCTGTAAAAAGTGAATCGGGGTTAAATGGTGCCAGCACGGCCCGATTGAACCGGTACGGGTGGGTGGGGTTTAGAGGGGGCGGCAAGGGCGGACACACATAGAGACTAGTGGGGGCTATAGCCCCACTCAAGTTTTCAAAATTATAATTTTATCCTTATTTTGTATTGATTTTCAGTTTAGCCTCCATTATAATTTCACTATAGCCACCGCTCTACTTCTTAAATATAATGGTATCCTTACTCTCTTTGATTTTTCAAATTTAGCCCCCACTGTAAGGATACTCTGGATCCGCCCCTGGGGCGAGGCAGTCCTTTCTTGGGGAAATCTTACCAGGGTCGGGCCCGATCCTAGTGGAGGGGTTTGGGGCCAGGCTGGGTTAGGGGGAAAGGGGGCAGGGTGGACCAGTTTGGACCGTTGGCCGACCCCTCGACATCACTAACATCGACATTTTGCAATTAGTTCAACTCGTGCATTCCTTAACGGTACCTATTACGAATGATCCAAAAATTTGTTTCTTACAGCTCTGGTTCACCGAGAAATATTACTGCAAAATGTGTCGTGTTGGATATATACCTGAGATTGACTGGAATTCTCACATCAAAGGAGCTAAGCACTGGGGATGGCTTAGGTTCACCTTCTGTAATCCGCCCGACGATTATTGGTGCAGCTATTGTGATGTTAATTGTGGAGATTGGTCAAACTGGGTTGACCATCATGAAGGGAAGGAGCACTGGTCCCAGATTAAAGAAAAGCATCTGATGTGATTTGTAGGGGCGGAAGCAGTTTCTTTGCCCATTTGCTTCTCTTTGAAATGAGTTTTTGTTGGCTCCGTAGTCAATAGGTAGCTATGATGATGATGGTTAACATCTGTTCCTACTTACCTATTTTGGGTTGCCTATAAAAACAACATTGTTTTTCTAGTTTTCATGCATTCATGGAGCGGTAAAAAAGTTTGGTTGCCTATCAAAACATTGGCAAGTTATGTTTTTGGACCCAAATCCAGATGCTGTCAAACCAAGAAGAGAAATGTTGTGGACGGTGAGATTAAACAGTGGATGACAAAGAGGGCTGAGCACGAGACATGGTTTAATCTGTTTTTGTAATTCCAGAAGAAGCATAGTTGTCCGGCATCTGGCTAATAAAATACTTTGGAACACAGTGGATTTGACTGAAATACTAAGAAACATAACAGGTCAAGAAAAAATGTTGTAGCCATAACACCCAGTGACTAATGTTACTGGAAATGATTCCACTACCACATTACTGGTAAATTTAAAATGTCAATTTTGAAGGCACCTCACAGTTTTACACATACAATTACGCCATACAATTAGTCTATTTACCAATGTCTGTGAGAATATCACATTTTGTCTGTCACTCATTCTATCTATCATAGATGTGCACTGTTTTATATGGAGTGAAGTCATATTTGTGTGCTCTAGAGTAAATGGTGTCCATTCTGCAATTTAAACAACATGTAACATCTGTAAATCAACCAACGTACTTGTAGAAGCCAGATAGATGTTTGATTTAAATGACTTTGCTTGGTCCTGGTGCATCTGCTGGACTATTGACCTCCTCTATGTCCACCCTTTGAGATCCATTCAGAATCTAAACAGGCTCCCAAAATCCCAATAAATTCAGAGGATGGATGATTCAAGTGAAACCACAAAGTAAACCACAAAGTAATTCCAAACCGAGAATGGATTTCAGAAAGGCTCTCATGTTTGAACAGAGGGTGAATCTACGTCCAACTGATCAGTCGAGGAATGTACCGACGGCTGAGATCAAATCAAAGGAGGTGCAGGTGGCGGCAGAGAACGGATTAGTACAGATACTTATTCATCTGAACATTAATAAAGAGAGGGACACCAACATCCCTGTCTGTGGAGTAGTGAACCTGAAACCCGTTCATCTCAACATTAAGAAAGAGAACAACGGCGACAACATTGTTAAGAAAGAAATTGAGGACAGCATCCCTGGTTTTGGAGTGAGCCTGAAATCTGTTCAATTTCAGAAAGAGGACGACATCAACGTTCAGAAAGAGAAAAGCGACAACACCCCTGGCATTGGATTGAGCCTGAAATATCGGTGCAAAATGTGTGTGGTTGAGTGTATTGGTGAAGCAGCCTGGAAGTCACATGTTGTAGGGAAGAAGCACCAAGCACAGAATCGCCATGCGACCCATGCTGCAAAGGGATTTTATCGCTGCAGTTACTGTGATGTTGATTGTGTAAATTGGTCTAACTTTGGCAGTCATCTCAAAGGGAAGAAGCACTTGTCCAGAATCCAGGAAGTCGTCTCTTGTTGTTAGGGATGGAATCAGTTTTACTAGTTTATTTTCTAACTATGCAACTTTTGGTTTATGGGCTCAAATAGTGTGGGCAGACATGAGTATCTTCTTCGTCCCCTACTTATTTTCAGGTTGTCCATCTCTGGGTGGGTTTGGTATGACTTGTTTTCAGCTTTTAATCATGTTTGAACTTTTAATCTGTTTTGAATTATTGATTTGGTATGACATTTTCTGTGCCAGCTTTTGAATTTTTGTTTTTGGCTTTTCAGTGTAAAACTCAATTATGAGAAAAGTTGGGTTTCATGAGTTTTTTAAAAACTTTTTTCTTCTTAAACAATATAAATGATCAATTTACACCTATATTTTTGTATTAACATAGTATAGTAGGATATCTTATTAGACTTATCATTTATTAGTAAATATAAAAAATGTAAAGCGGTAATTTTCACTAGCAAACAAAGTTGTTGTATCACTAACTTTTTAACAGCACAACTTTTTTCACGAATGACATGCATCTTTTTCATGAACTTCAGTCATGAACTTTTTTCACAATAATTGAAAAGTCGACTTAAAAGTTCAAAAAGTCGTACCAAACTCACCCTCTATCAGCTGAAGTTGCTTATAGCTTTGTGTCTTCTATGGTATTACTTTTTTATGCTTTTGTACAAACTAGGAATCATTATTTCATCTAATTGTGTCCTCTATGGTATCTAGTAAACTTTTTCTTGCGACTCTTAACAAAAATTATGTATGCACTTGGCTAGTTTTGACATTGTCGAGCTTACGTATTCCGTTTATGAGCTCAATTAATCGATCAACCTTGCTGCTGAATCTACATCCGAGTAGGCTTTGATATACATTATGATTGAGTAAACTAATATTTTAGTTTGACTAAACAGATGTCTTATACTTTACCCTCAACCCAATTAATATCTGAGCTTCCCCTCTATCAAACTTGCTTTTAACAAATTGTCTGGCTTGGATCCACAATTAAGGTCAGTATCATGCATCTAAGTACAAATCAAAATAGGATGCAGATCTTTGGACGGCTAATGAATTATCCAAATTTTGTTTTCTACAGCACTTCTACATGAGAAATATCAGTGCCAAATTGTCACATCGGATATCTTCCTGATGTAGACTGGATTTCTCACATCAAAGGGGTCAATTAAGCAAGCACTGGGCAATGCTTAAGTACATATTCACAACTCCTCCGGACGGATATTGGTGCAGCTATTGTTATGTTAATTGGGTCTCATACAAAATAGAAGGAGCACCGGTACCAGCTTTATTCGTAGGTATAAATGTTATATGTTCCGAGCTATTTTCTGGTGCCAATCTGCAATTCGATGGTAGAAAATAGTCTCTAGTTGTTTGGTGCATTCTTAGTGGCAGTTTCATGCTTTTATAAAACAATGATTTACATCTGCATCAGATATGTTTTGCACTATTTAGTATGTCCGCATCAGAGATTAAAGGAAATAAAGACTCAAGTAAGTAACGTAAATGGATAAACCTTTGGTAATATTTTTTATTGAAACCGCAGAAAGTGTTCTTAAATTACACCGATGAGATTATTAAGCTATTGGAACCTGTCACAACTTAGAAGTAGGCATTGCCAGCGATACTCCTGACCCACTGGGCAAATCTTTCCACTGCTGCGTCACTGTCTTGATTTGAGTATAAAATTGAACTCCAGCTTTCCCTGAAAAATGATAGTGAAAACGATTTTACAATTCCTTCTAGTCTGTAAGATAATATGAAAGATTATCATTTCAGAAGTACTGTCAGTATAATTTACCGTAAAAGTTCAAATCACCGGCAAAGGATGCCTTTGCGCCAGTAAATGAGAAGAAGGGGAGAGGAACTGGAATTGGAACATTGATGCCAACCTGAGCAATGCATAGTTCACGTTACAATTTGTACGATACACCACATGGTTTCAATAAATGTATGAATACTAAAACATGGCATGTAATTCTTTTCGAGGAAACACGAGAAGCTATGTGCTATGATTCTCAGTCAATAACTAAAAATATGGAAACATCCTCAACTTCTAAAGTATTTTCCTTGCCCCGATAAAACCTAATTATGAGTGCACACACTCAGTACTTGTCTAGCCCTTGGATGGATAATTCAATAAAATTACGATTATCAAATGCAACACCCACATGCCTGCTTGCATATTAAAAAATATTCCTCTATGGCGGATGCAGTGTCAGTTTGGAAACTGTAAGTCCGGGTATAAAATGCTTTCACTAACATCAAATATTTGCAGGTATTGTGCAACTTTGTAGCCAATGAGCTAGATTATTGGATCCTGCCACCAGTTAACATGCCAAAAACTACCATATCCGTTATCATCTTCTTCGTTCATTTCGAATCCTATTTGAAACTAAGGCCAAGGCCAAGGCCATGATAGGAATAGCATATTACCTGACCGGCCTCGATATCGGTTTGGAATTTCCTAGCAACTACACCAGATGTGGTGAAAATGGAAGCTCCATTTCCATACCTGCAAGAGGTGAAAGTTAAACAGATATAAATATGACTGTACATCATTTGTACCTCGTAGAAAAGAATATATCTTTAACCAAAAAATTCATAGATCATCTGCGACGAAAAATATACTTGTTTTGGTTAACGATGTTTATGGCCTCTTCTAAGCTGTCAGCCTGCACACAAGAAAAGCACGAAAAAGGTTATTTTCTTACTAGTGACTGGATTCAATTTGAAGTAGAAGAGAACAGTTTGTAGTCATAAACAACCTGCATGCAAATGAGAACTGGGCCAAATATCTCCTCCTGTGTCCAACACAAGATTAGAACTGAAGATTATACATAATATAACGCAGAAACCACATTACACGACCTTTTACAGAAAGAATTGTGATACCTTGTAACATTCCATATCAGCCGTGACACCAGACAAGACGGTCGGACCAATAAAGTTTCCTTCTTCGTATCCTGGAACCTGCACGTCGTCCGTGCATTTCAAATTCATATCATCGTTCAAATACAATGACATACAGTTGGGAGTGTTTGACAAGTGATGCATGTCTTACAAAATACAATCGATAAATATGAAACACAATCACATACCACGATGCTTCTTCCATCAAGCAATAGTTTGGCACCACTATCCACACCACTCTGAATCAAGCTGCATATCCGGTCTTTTGCCTGTGGAAACAGAACAATTTAAATGAATGTTTGAGCTTTCATTGATACACTCGTACAGCGTTTAAAATAGAGAGGCCAAGGACAGCTCCTTTTCATCTACGAACTGGTAGTGTACATAGATGCCAAGAAAATTCTGAAGCGTGTATAAACCTGTTTGCTAATAACTGGGCCAAGGTCTGCATCAGGATCCGTCCCAGCACTGACTTTAAGAGCTTTAGCACGCTTGATTATCTCATCTTCCCTGAAAAAGTGAGAAGTCGAATTATATCACTTTCTGATACAATGCTTTGTAGTTTCATGTGTTGTTAACAAAGCTGCAACTTCATACCAGGGTTTTGAATCGCCCACGAATACCACTGTGCTGAGGGCCATGCACCTTTGCCCCGCAGCACCAAATCCAGCTGCAACCAAGGCATTCACTGTAGAGTCTATATTTGCATCAGGCATGACAATTCCATGATTCTTGGCCCCCATATTGGACTGCATACAATTAAGTGAGAAATGGATCGCGTTTAAGTGGTAATCCTCTCTTAGAATCAATGTACCCTTAGAAGAAGTGTTGAAAGAAGGTATTTCATGATACCTGAACACGTTTTCCTTTCGCTGATCCTCTTCCATATATGTGCATTCCAGCCTGAGAGAGAGATATTAGATTAAAACTAACTTGGTGAAGCTACAAAAGCTTTCACAATAACAGCAGATCAACAGCTTAGTGAGGTATCGACATGCAGCTGAGCAAGAATGCACTGGAAATGTAATGAAAATCAAAGGTTACAAATTTAATAACTTTATCTCTTTTGTTGATGAACATGCTATAAACCTCGGGTCTAGACTAACCATACCACTACGAGTCAGAAGCAAACACATGAACTGTGACAGAAATACTTGCAGAACTCTTGATCCTGACATTTTATTTTATTTAAAGGATGACAAGGGAAGGAGAAACACTAGGATATTTGGAAGGTTAATGATAATCAATTTACCAATAAGGAAGACTATCCAAGAGGATAAAAAAACATCTAAACAAAATCTGAATAATGATATTGGGAACACGTTATGACTTGTAACCCTATGAGAATATAAAATCCACGACTATATCTCGGATAAGTTTTGTCCTAATAAGTATAATACGTAATATTGGTACTTCATTGATACCGCGGGCGCTTAAATTTTGTGGAAAGTTCACTCAGGTGATTGCTACCTTATCAAATTGACATTCGTGTGCAATAAGTCAGTGCCCCATTCTTAATGTCTTACACTGAGATAATGAATTATTGTCACCAACATTCGTTTCCCCCGCAAGGACATGGAAATATAAGTAACCCTACCAAAACTAATTATTATTAACATGGAACACTCCAGATTCGTTCTGAATCATGAGTAAAACTATGCGCTCCCACAAATATTTATTAAAAAAAGAAAGCAGCTGCAGTCGGGTTCACTTTGCAAAAAAGAATCACATTTACATATTCACCCTGGTTTACTACCTCCACATATGAAAATTTGCACCAAACTTGGAGGGATCGATCTTTCTAATTAGGAGCAAAACTGAGTTCTGCTTTGGGTGCGATGCAATATTTACAAACAAGATATACTATTGCATGCTTGTATGATACAAACACATTAATATCCTGAATGAAATTGAGCTAGACTAACCGTATTGGAACCAACAAAAGAAATTGCTCTGATATCGTCATCATCACAAATTGCATTTACAATGTCCTGCACTCAGTTTAAAGGATAGTTAGTTAGTCAAAATGTCAATTGCGCTGCCATGAGACATCCACATTTGAAGTCAATATCATAAGAAGGTTCAATAAATTGACATTAAGAACAACTACAGTCAGTTCAAACTGATCTGTAACAAGTACTACTGAATATATTGATGGCAAAAGCAGTGGTTGAAATCAGAGCATATACATTGGTGCCGTGTACAATATTCAAAACACCATCTGGTAAACCGGCCTCCTTTGCCAACTCGGCAAGTAATATGGACGCCCCTGCAGCAAAAGAAATAAGACGTCAAAGACACAACAAACATAAACCATTACATGTGTTTGACAAGATAATAGTAATACATCAGAAAAGTCATAGCAAAGATTGATGACCAAAAGCCTAAATGCAAACGAACTGATAGAAAAGAATTCATGGGCTATGCTCTATTTTCAGGTTTGCTTATTTATTTTTCATATCTAGCAGTAGGTCATGTAAATGTAAAATTGAGATAACGTGTGGACGGTTTTTGCAAGACATTGTAGTTTGATAGTTATTTCCGACCGATACCCTTCTAGAGTCAAGGGTGAGCTAAGCAACATTATCTTTCCTTTATGACGATCATGTGACAATCTTCCAGCTGCAGTGTTGGTTGACTGAAGGAGATGTTTCTTAGAACTATAGGGTAGTGATTTGAACTAAACACTGCACCAGTTAAATTTTTGAACTCGTAATGGATGTAACCATCCATGACACTGCGCATGAGACTATATTTTCCTCTACGATACCACTATTAAAAGCTTCAAGTACAAATTAAGATCAACTTCAAGTTTTTAGCCTTTTATTTTATGTTGACAATCTCACTTCGCTGCAGCCTGCAGCAATCAGTCATACCACCTTATGCCAACTGCCATGTATGGCCAAAATTTATTTAATTGTTTTTTCTTCAGGACAAGAAAAAAGCAAAAACGAAAGTAGCTCTAAATGAACCACAATGTTTAAAAAGAAAATGGAAATACTCCAAAAGTTCTGAATCACGTCAAGGAAAAGAATAAGAACCTGGATCTTTCTCTGATGGTTTTAGAATGAAGGTATTGCCACATGTAGTTGCAATTGGAAACATCTGCGGAAGATTGCAAATCATCAATTTAGAGATATTTTCCTTCCTCTTTATACATATTATTTCTTCTGTATAAAGAACTACCAAGTACTATCTTTTTCGGAACAGTAAATATGGGGTCTTTTAGTAAGAAAAGTTAGATAATGGAGTCCATTCATTGAAGGATCTCTAACGTCAACCCGCATTATGCCTACTTCTGTAGGGACTTTCTTACTATATGATCAGGCTCAGTCTTCAAACATTCCTCCCAGACATAAGCTACTAATGGAATTGCTCAGTATAAGTATAAAACCATCCATAACATATATATTGGGTGCGCAAAACAGAGAAGGACTCGTGTTTCGTAATCATGACTTTGTAATACGAGCTTCCATACTAGTGGCTATGCGATTCTTAGTTTAGAGGGTTGTAGAAGATCATTCATTGGTATACATTATCGCCTGTAAAAGACTCAAGGTATCAGGAAAAGTTCCAATATTCAAGCCAGCCAAGTAAGATTCTCTCATCTACGGAGTTGAAACGCTTCCTCATGTTTCTTAGAATTAGTCCTCCCCTAATTGCCTTGGCGGTCTTTCCTCTAGACTCCCAATCTTTTCTTTCATTTCTACATTTTTTCTTTTTCCTTTCTTACTCTGTGGGATCACACCATCCATCTACAATCTGGTAGAAGACTTGCATATGAAAATCAATATGCATGCAACTTTCCTCACATATTTCGCTTCACTCTCATGACCCACCGAGTGAAAAGTGTCTTGATTTAGAGGAAGAACCATTAAGTGGTCAAAACTTTTGGCTTTCTAAAGGCAGCGATTTTTTTTTTTTTTTTTTTGTTTCGTGTGTGTGTGTGTATGCAGCTTGGAGAAGGCATGTTATAATGCAATTCTAATGCAGAGACTTACCCACAAGGGAATCATTGCAGGGAAGTTGAAAGGACAAATGCCAGCACAGACTCCAAGTGGTTCTCTAAGGCTGTATGTGTCAATTCCATTTGAAACATTGGGAACGTATTCCCCCATTTGCAAACTTGCCATACCACATGCGTGTTCGACCACCTCTGCAAGAGAAAAACAGCATTAAAATACGCTGATAGTAAACACCAGATCACCCAAGAAGAGCAAAAACCGCGGACACAGGAACAACCTAGCCCACGAAAAACATCCCCTTGTGCATCCTTCAATGTCTTCCCTTGTTCTGTAGTGATGCTCAAGGCAAGCTTATCCTGAGAAAAGTAATATAATGGCTTTTGGTTAGTAAGATTAATAACCATTTTAGCAGATATTAATGGAAGATTTTCCAATTTATATTGGTCGAGAGAACAAGGTTCAAGAGAATTTACAAACCGCAACTAATATAGATGCTTGTTTAGGCGAAAAGATGGTAGTCGGACATATAATTTAAGAATGACTTGAGCTATGCCGCAAAGAATGAATAGAAATTGTCCAATTGTACAATAAAAATCACCATCTATTCCAAAAGCTTAACAGTTCAAAAATGGGATAACAACATACATAGAACAATCACACCTTTTCATATCATAATCCCTATTTTGTGTGTATGTACGTGTGTGTGTGTGTCTACATGCGCGTGCGTAACACACTCGCGTGCGCGTGCCTCTCTAGATTTTAGCAGACTGCCCGACACATCCCCAGAACCCAATGGTATCACTACACATTTCAGATAACCATTCAATCCAAAATCATATCTTGAACTAGGCCAAAGATGGCCCAAGCTAATGACTCAAGTATAAATATTTGAAGAAGATCGAAACACAAGACTATGAAAGAACCATTACGAGAACTATAAATCGAGTAGTTTGTATCGATCTTGGAGTCTCTTTATTATGAGGTACTGCATTAACAGAGATAATACCAAAAATAAGGTAGCCTACTTTTGATACGTTTTTTCATATTGGACTATTTTCATGGCGGTGTGCCTCAAAAGATCACTTCATTTTATTTATGAAGCAAAACGTTAATGTTCCCTACTTCCTTGGACATATTACTATGTCAAAACAACATTTGCACAACAAATCAAGCAATTTCATTTCATCATACAAAACGATGGTTATAACATCTGGATATTTTAATAAACATAACATAAGGGCCCATCTTGTTACCATGTCTCGTCGGATAAGCTCCTGCAACTTTAGCATGACGCGTTGGCGAGTCGTAATTGGTGTATTCCTCCAGGAGGGAAATGCTTTCTTAGCAGCCGACACTGCAGCTTTGAACTCATCGGTTGTTGTTAACGGAACTTGAGAAACAACTTCTTGTGTTGCCTAAAACCAAGGTATTGCAGTTATGTTGCGAGAATCATATTCAAAGACTTGCTTTTAAACAAACTAAAAAAGAGGTGGAAACAAAGCTCGTTGTGGGAACTCACTGGATTTATAACATCGATGACTTTGGATGCACGTGAATCTAGAAATCTGCCTCCGATAAGATTCGGAACCCTCTGATATCATAAGAACAAGAAACAATTCTTATCAATGAAATTCTCCGAAAGGGCTGAAAATACTCTGAAGTAGCAATAATAGTAACCGAAAAAACAGCTTAAAATCCAATACGACAAAATAACCCCAAAGGAAAATGGAAGTACACAAGAAGCAACTGAATTCAACTCTCATATCAGTCGAAAAAACTAATTGAACTTCATTTATTTTTCCTTGTGTTTTCAAATCAGAAGAACAGTGAATCAATTCGCTTATCATCATTCTCAGCAACAAATGGAGCATAATACCACTCCTTCTTTGCTCTTTAGCCCCATCCTGACCTTTAAGACTATTCACTGGGTCACTTTGATCCGGTGATTTGGATATCAAAATGATGCAATTTTTTGATAATTATTTCATGGTGTTGTAGAGTAAAAGTTGATGTATAACACGGTGAAAAAAAATTTAAAAAATCGCATCGTTTTGTTGTCCAAATCACCTGGTCTAAGTGACCCGAACACAAGTCAAAAAGTCAAGATGGGGCTAAAGAGCAGAGACAGAGTGGTACACCAGATGGAACTCCCAAATAAGCTACTCCTACTGGAGTCTGGAGGAAACTATCACTTCCACAACAATAGCACAAAAACAAAAACATGTATCAGTTTCATATACACTTCCATTCTGAAACTTCTTCATGTTCTCAGTAATCATTCAAAATTGAATCCAGAATCGAACAAGTAGAATCAAACAGTAATTGAACTTGTAATCGTGACCGTCGCTTCAACAACTACAGCTTTGCAATTAACAGTTCAGTTTAACCTAGTTCTCAACAAGCACGCAGGCCAGAGAGAGAGAGATCGGCGATATTTTGTCAGTCTTACCGGAGGCGTTGGTTGTTTGGAGGATTGTTGGGCGGCGGTAGAGAGGTGAGAAGTGGTCATAGAGAAGATCCGTGGACTCACAGACCTCAAGGTGTTCACTGTGGATACAGAAATGCGAATCAGTAATCGGAATCGGAATCGGAATCTTAATCCGTTTGGCGAATGAATTGAAACAACAAACATACCTCGCCGGAGAGAGCTCTGCAACATGGTGATGATGATTGGAGGTAGGAGTGAGGAAAATGATGATCTGTATTGGTGGTACTGACTAGTCTCGCAGTCGTGGTAGGTCCACTCTTTTATATCTTCTCCAGATTGGCTTTAGCCGGGATAGACTCGGGACAAATGTGTTAACGTTTCTCAACAAAAACACTTTAAAAAAAATCTGAATAAAAACACGATAAATTTCTCAATAAAAACATTGATTATTTTTTTTTTTTTTTGAGGAAAAAAAACATTGATTATTTGATTAGCTCGTTTAATTGTGTTTTTTAAGGTCAACTTTCCGTTTTAGGAGATTTTGGTTGATTGTTTGCCACTTCATGGTCGGGGATAGTTTGGGGAAGTTTGGTAAAATAAGTGATAGCAAGTGATGTGGGTTTATCCTGACCATCGAATGAAAGGAAGGAGATAGGAGGAGGAAAAAAGGGAGAGGATTGGCGAGTCAAAACTTCTTTTTATGATGTCTCGTCCAGCCAGAATCGGTCTTGTATCGGTTAAAATAACTTTTTTTGGAGGAGGACAAAAAAAATGACTATAATTACTTATGTTTGTATTTTTCACTAACAATTTATCTATCACGTGAAAAAAAAATGGTCATCAAATATAGCTTAATTTTCCTATGGTGAATCAAAAAGTTATTTTCTTAAAAACAATTTAAAAATAACTTTTAAAAACAATTTAAAAATAACTTTTTGATTCACCATAGGAAAATTAAGCTATATTTGATGACCATTTTTTTTCACGTGATAGATAAATTGTTAGTGAAAAATACAAACATAAGTAATTATAGTCAATTCAGTATAAATAAATGAAGAGAGAAATATGAGGTTTCAAAAAGAATTTAACGTTCGGCTTCTGCTGTTGTGACGGAAGGTAATTGAATCCCTAATGGAGACAATCGCATTTCTACCATTAGAGGGACTTTCAGCCCATTGGTTTATCAACTGTATTTGCTAGTCCTAAGTAAACTGGTATGCTGTAATCTCAAGCATCTCTCTCACCCAATTTGTTTATCAATTGTACTTGCTAGTCCTAAATAAACTATGATGTACCGCACTTTTCTTTAGTTATAATCCCTTCGTACTAAACCTATTAGTTTCTTTATCAATTTACTACATCAGACAGTGTCGTGACGACTGGATATTATTTTTTATAGTTTGTATGCTATGTCCGCTATCCAACAAAGTACAACGTACTAATGTTTATCATGAAACGATGAGATGAATCACAAAAGCTGTCTTTTATGAACTTGGTTTTGATCTGATCTGATCTGATATCGGTACATCATCTAACGAAGAAGAAAACAAAAGTAAACGACTTTTATATAATTAACGAATTCACAACCTAGACAACTACAACTACCATTCTATTCATTAACTCTATAGTCTATATTAACAAAAAGATATAATATAGAAGAAGAGAAACAAAATAACATATATAAATTAGAAAGATTGAAGCCGAAAATTTAAATCAGAACAGTGTGTAGGGATTCTGGATCTGGTCCGATTCATCAGAAATAGGCAAAGGCAAGGCTTCATCATCGCCGTTTGGTAGAAATTCGTCATTGGCCGAAGAGTCTGCAATGTCCAGGGAAACGCCATCGTTGCATTCAAACTCCCTCCATTGTTGAGTTACAGTTTTGACTTGAGTGTAAAAATGCACTCCTGCTTTGCCTACCATTTGACAACCACCAAAACATGTTTTCACAAACTCAGCACATAAAGAAGCTCCAAAGAGCACGATCACTATGAAATAGTTAATTGTTTTACCATAGAAATTGAGGTCTCCAGCAAAAGATGCGTTAGAGCCGGTAAATGACACAAATGGCAGTGACGCTGCGACGGGGACGTTTATGCCAACCTGGACCAAATAACATTTGGGTCAGAAGTTTATTAAAGAGTTCAAATATAGACACCACGGCTGGAAAAGATTTAGAGTAACTCTGCATATTCTCAGAAACCATTTGTTTTGGCCGTCTTAAAATGCATTGCCTAAATGATAGCTTTGGGCTAAAAGCAGATTACGGCTACATTAAGGGAAAGCCAAGTTTTTTCCTGGAAGTATAGGGTAAAAGAGACTTTCACCCCCTCAGGTTTCACACAAGGACACTTTCAGACCTCCAATGTGCCACAGTTCAGGACACATCCCTGTTTGTGTCATTCCATACTGTAAGTGGGCAAATTTGTCCCAGAAACTACTGTCAGTGACGACCCCCCACCTCCAGACTAACGGTGTCACAATTCAAGAGTGTAGGTAATAGGTATCCTGAAACTAGGCACACTGAAGGGCTGAAAGTGTCATTTCCCAAACTGGAAAGAGTGGAAGTGTCTTCTAATCAAACTTGAGGGGTTGAAAGTGTCTTTACACGGAAGTATATGAAGAAACATTCTGAATTACAAACTGATAGCTACCGCAAAAGAGGTCGTCAAGTTATCTTCGAATCACAGATTTGATAAAAATATCCATGTTGATGCCGAGAAGTTGAGATGAAGATATATTTGCTGCCAGCTTGTTTTCTAAAATTGAGAAAAGTAGTCTTTTAAAGTGGACTGTTTCTATGAAAGCCTCTTCTTTGTTGTGTGTGTATACCAGGTGGTATCCCCAGGCGGACAGAGAGAGAATTATCCTCCCAAGGCGTAGAGATCGCCAAGGGGGGGTTAGCCTGAAGCCTCTACCAACAGTGTTTTACCATATAATAATGGCAGTTGGCAACTTCATTTCGAGCCAGACATGCATATTCAACATGGAATTACATGTTGCGGTCATTACACCACCATCAAATTCCACTACCGAAGAGAAAATCCGCTAATGATCCAAACAGGGCATTACTTATTCTGGTCAATAGAAATAGCTCAAGCAGCCTGAGTTGAAGTATAACTGTCATAGAACTCGCAGTTGAAGGATAAAGTGCCAACTACTCGCTTACCTGGCCAGCTTCAACTTCCATCTGGAATCTCCTCGCAGCTGCACTGGATGTGGTAAATATAGAAACTCCGTTGCCATGTCTGCGTCAGTGGAGGGAGTTCAGAAACAAAATACTATAAGTGAAGAAGTTCACAATTCATCGCAGAGATCATGGAAATATATAACTCGAACATACTTGTTTCTATTAACAATGTCTATGGCATCCCCTAAGCTGGCAGCCTGAAAAGCAAAAGAGCATAGGCGAGTGAAGTTCCATAATAAGCATGCACCTGATTATGGAAGAGACAACAGTACAAATAATGCACTAACCTCCATACAGAGAAGTACGGGACCATGAATGTCCTCCTGCGCAAATGGAGATCAACTTCTGTCAAGTCCATCCTTCCATTGGACACCATATCATAAAACATCCAAAAGATCCATTTCGAAACAAAAGATAAACCATACAATAAGATACCTTGTAACATTCCATATCTTCTCTGATGTCAGACAAGATTGTGGGACCAATAAAGTTGCCCATTTCATAACCTGGAACCTACTTGTCATGCCCAAACAGAGTAGTTGAGTAGATCGCGTTGAATAACTTGAAAATATGAAAGCACAACTAGTAAAAGAACTGCCTAAATTTTATAAAAACCACCACGAAAAATCCCACGTCTAGATTAAAGAACAGCAAAGTTCACTCATCAATCTTGCTCTAGCCTACAAATTGACATTCTCTGTGAAAATAGGCCCTATTTAGTTATCACCAACCAGAACCAGAACTCATGCTACTGACATGCTCATCACATAAGTATGTTAGTCGTACAAGCGAGGATCAGAATACAAATCTAGGTATTCAATATTCATGGCTTTGAGAAGAACCAAAGAGGAATGGATGGATATAGGAAAGGCTTATCCCATAGAATTTAGTTAAAATAAAAGTTCATCAATTGCTAGATCCTTAGATTTACTAACGACCTTCATTACTAATGACCAGTTGTTTTTTTACTTCATCACCTTGTGATTCTTCTTGTACTTCAAAACACTTGTTCAATCATACAAGTTTAACGTTAATGCATCAACAATTCACATTGAAAGATTTAAAAAAAAAAAAAACACACAAATGAAAGATCAATTTTCATAAGCTAAATATCTATGGTGCACATTTTAGAAGTTTCCGTCCAAAATGTACTCTGTAGTCTGTCCTTGTAACTGGAGATGTAAACTCCTCACGACTCACGGGACTTTTCTCCCAGTAATATAGAATTAAAGAGCATATCAAAAGCTTTAGAAATCACGAGATGACGATCATGAGGCAAGTTCGAGCAACGAAGTATACTGTGACTTGAGAATCATGAGCATAAAGAAACTGAGCAAGATAAAATGTTGCCGGTCATAACAACACATGAGATATATACAAGTTTAACAAAACACCAGTTTTATTAACAAAAAATTCCTGGATGGTAAGATATGTATTAACAAAAAATGCCTATGGAATAAATAATGAGTTAATAGTACTACCAACAAGCAAATTTTACAATTATCAATTTTCTTTTCCGATTTAACTTCAACCATCAAGTATCCAACAAAGAAAATATTGAAGATATGAAGAAAATACCACAATGTTTCTTCCATCAAGAGCTAATCTCGCACCACAATCAATACCGTTCTGAATCAATTTGCAAGTATGCTCTTTAGCCTGTCAGTACATTAAAATATCCAAGTCAAGCGAGATCTTCACCAGAAACATGATGTGCAAGGCTTCTGCTCACAGAGACAAATATAAATCACATTTCACATTTCACATTTCTTCAATTGAGAGTTGTACAACACCCCCACTAACAAACCTATTGCCTAATTGCAAAAAAGCTTTGTTATCTCCTCAATACTGATAATAACACTGAGAATGTTTGACCTTTGACCAAATAAATCATGCAACAAACCTCTTCACTAATAACTGGACCAAGGTCTGCATCCGGTTCAGTTCCAGCGTTTACTTTGATTTGTTTAGCTCGCTCAACCAGTTTATCTTCCCTACAAGAAAAAACTAGCACAGATTAACTTTTATCTTATTGGCAGGCATGAGAGCGAAACATGTACGCATAGCTCGTCAACAGATACCAATTCAGATAATCGAACTCAATAAATAAATAACAAATATCTGAAGAAAAACCCTAAAGCACAAAGCCACATTGCCAGGCTAACCTAGGTAAAAGTAGCACTGGTGTTTAGAACCATATACGACTGACTGGAAAACATGGAATTATGCTTACATAATACTAAAGCAGGCAGGTGCTCAGTTAAGTAATTTAGGCCTCCACTAGCGGCTAAAGCCTAAGGAGTCATCAAGGCTGTTCAAACTAATACTCATGGCAATTAGATAATCAATTAAGTTGGGGCACAACATTATTCAACAGGGGTGAAGTAATTAACAAGTGAACCACTAGACAAAAAATCCGTGGAGAAAGTTGCAAGGTGTACATGAACTACCACGGAACTGAGATGAAGATTCAAACCTAAGAGGAAAAAACATACCAGGATAAAAATCCCCCGACAAAAATAGCAACGCTGATGGCCATACACCTTTGACCAGCAGCCCCGAAACCAGCGGCAACTAGTGTGTTCAAGGTAGTGTCTATGTTTGTGTCAGGCATGATTACTGCAAGATCTTTTGCTCCCAGGTTTGACTGAAGTGCAAAGTTGGCCAACATGTCATGACAAGTTCAATTATAAAAGATCATGAAGCTTAAGCCTTTTTCAATACACTAGTAGAGAAACAAACATCGTTTCTCCTGATCTGTTATACCTGAACTCGTCTACCGCTTGCCGATGCTCTTGAATGCAAATATCTGCTGGCCTTCAAACAATAATAAGAAAGTAGCATTAATAAAGACAGTTACTTACCAAGGAAAACTTCACAAAATCAATGTAGACGGATATCTGTAATGCTCATCAATAAAAAGTTTGGAAGCGAATAGTTTCTAAAGAGGCAAAGGGGGTGAGAATCTATGAACTGGTGTCGAGTTAGGAAATAAGAACGCATAGTGAGAAACAATATATTATCAAGTGAGCAAATTGACCCTGAGCATGATAAGCCTGTACGGATGTATTGAATGAAGCCAATCTCAGCCAAAAAAATATGCTCAGGAACAATATACGTCTTATTTCCATATTGCCTCAGCATTGAGTATCAGTCCCGCTAAGGATGCAAGAAAGTGAGAAAATCCCAACTCCATAACAAGATGACTAAGGTCTCTTTGAGATTCCATATCAGAAGTTCCAGGAATCAGGACAAGTTAATGACACAAAGCAGTCCAGCAAGTAGTTTCTACATCGTTGACATGCTCTGTGGCCATGAAATCCTAGTGGGAGTGGGAAGAGATAAACTAGATTCCTCGAATTCCTTGCAGAATAAAACTACTTATAAAATGGAGAGAAGGCATTGAGAGCAGAGTTCCAAGAACTTAATTTGTTGGCTTTCAGTTGAAAGCTGAATTACATACCCATAGTAGTGAATAGTAACGTTGTCAAACTTCGCTATTCGAATATTACGCTTCATAAACTAACCAAAATATGGATTCCTGATGCTGATTCCAACTTCTCTATTATAAGTACAGCTCTTCAATGCTTCAACTAACAGGGAGTAACTGAGCTGTCAATCAAGGTTCAACAAGTAAATACATCTCTTACCTCTGACGATTTCATAAACTACTCTTCTTTTCAGAGTCTAGTACGTGTTTCCAGTAGAGCAAGACTTAGGTTATTCCATTATCTTGCCACTTCTTTTACCCTCTTGCGCTACCTTGCTCATAACTCCACATGCTGAGCATTAATTGTCGGGGTGGAGCCTGGTTTTAGCGCTCTGTTTGACAAACTGGCCCGATTCAAGTTTTGCTACAACCCGAAAAGGAGACATGATTCGTGGAGCGAAGGCTTGGTTAAATGAGTTGTCTATTTATAGAGCTATTAGGGCTCGTGGCATTATGTTAGACTGTTTTCTGATTTCGATTGTAATTCTCTCTTCGAAGTTTCTTTTCTGTTTTAGTGAAATCTCTGCAACTCCGTGGA
The DNA here is from genome assembly GCA_023055425.1 of Linanthus parryae. NCBI lineage: Eukaryota > Viridiplantae > Streptophyta > Magnoliopsida > Ericales > Polemoniaceae > Linanthus > Linanthus parryae. Next base: position 29,268,748 of record JALGPY010000002.1, read on the forward strand.
TGCAGGCTGTTTTTCCGAACCACGTAAATGTGTGTTTTCATTCTTTCTTATCTGTGTGCTTTTCCAACATCATTTGTTTCTTCAGCAACTTCATTTTTAAATTCATTTTTACGATCTCTACCTAAAAGAATCCTAATCAACAAATTATGGAGACTTTCATTTGAGTTAGCATGATAACTGATCCGTACAAAGTATAAACAGTTGCATCTGATAACGTGGATGGTAAAGATATTTAAGCATTTTGATTGTTTACACAAATATACTGTTCAGACATACTATTAACTTATGTGGTTTTATGATATTCAATCTATCTAACAAATAGTAAATGAATCTTGATGGTTCAAGATTAGGTTTGATTAGTGATCCAGTACACCGGAAGTTTGATTTTAGATCGATCTGGACTTCACATCCATGTACCTACCCAGTATTGATAGTAAAATTTTTCTTCACTTTTAACTGATTATATCGACACTTCTAAAATCAATAATGGCAAAGCCAACTTAAAGAAATAAAAAATCAGTAAGTTACAAAACATGTCATTTTACAGTCATTGCGGCAGCACATGTGAGCATAGATGAATCTATATTGATGAAAGAAAGAAAGACACTCACTGCATCTGAACAAACAAGAGATATGGCTTTAATGCCGTCATCATCACAGATAGTATCTACTATTTCCTGCATGAGAGATAATGGGGATAAGAAACATACATCAAACATGGTCAATAGTCAAAACATAATTAAACACCAGGTTTTACCATCTGCAAAAAGCATTATGCACTTCAAACTTCGAAATCAAAAGCAAATTGTGCACAATTATGCAAACAGAAAGAGACCAACTAAAGCAGTTCATTCTAATACAGTAATACTGACTCCAAAAGAAATGACAACTTCTAACTAACTTTGATATCAGCTTTACATTCTATACGGCTACACTCCACGTGGAACATTTTGAGGCTTGCACAAATTTGGTGTAAGACAAGGGTTCAACACGTACATTATCTATACCTGCTCTGAAGCATCAGTATAGTACATAAATTGATATTTCTCACGATAAACTCGTAACTTACATTGGTCCCATGAACTATGTTTAAGACACCATTGGGCAAACCAGCCTCCAGAGCCAACTCTGCCAATATAACAGAAGTCCCTGAAAGAACACTATAAAGATTTTATCTTGTGCAATATAATATTAGTTCCATATCACCTTGTGCACTTTAACCATTTATCAATAACCTTGAGTTCAAGAAAGCATTTTATCATAGATACTAACATCATGAGATGCAGACTTGGTAACTAGAAATACCATCACAACTCACAAAGCTACAAAGACTTTGGGATGCAAGTTCAAACCAGTGAAACCGCAAACCCAACCGAACAGCGCTAAATATTTCGGTATAGGTATTCCAAAATTCCCAAACCGTATTGAGCACTTGGTTCAAGTATAGACAGCTCCCAAACTGTAGAAACAGTTAGATTCAGGTTTCCAAACCTACTAAATCGAACCGAACCGTTTAACCTGTTATGAATTGACCCTAACTCAATTAAAAGAAACTACTAAATTTAAATTGACCCTAACCTGTGATTTTTTAGATCAATAAGAGCATTTTTCATTATAAGTATTATTATTATTGAAACAAAAACTTAATATTGATTCAGTGATGGGGTTCGCATTTTTTTTTTTTTGATGGAAATGTTTAACCTATTCATGGGACGTCAACCCCGAAGAATCAAAAGAGTTTACATCCGTTGCCCACTCTGGGACTTGAGAATAATAACTAATATCATCCTCATCAATAGCTTTAGCAGCAACTGAATGGGCAAAATTGTTGCCTTCTCTTCTAACAAAAGAAAATTCGACTAAACTAAACTTCGAAACCATAAGGCTCGGATAACTAGGGCTTCTATAGCTTAAAGTACCCCCAAGCTTCTAAATGACTTTATGGGCTCAGCATTATGCATGAAAATGTGAATGAATGAACAGCACAAGTCCACATATATGTCAGACATTTCCCCACCATGGCGTAGGAAGAACTATGCGTTTTAAAAGTGAAAGAAACTGAAAATTCAAAAACTAGCAACACGAAGATGATAAAATAGCAATCACCTGGATCCTTTTCAGATGGCTTAAGTATAAAAGTATTACCACAAGTAACTGCGATGGGAAACATCTGCAGAGAACAATACCAAGAATAAATTTACCTTCATGTCCAACAATAGAGGTTATAAGGAATCTGAATCGTAACTCTTTAACTTCAATGAAACCTAACACCTTATCAATTCAGGCTGTCCAAGGCTCCAAGCTCTTTCCTCCGAACAGCATATTACCAAATAATAAACGTTGAGAATGAGAGGGGAAGGAAAGCATACCCATAATGGTATCATTGTCGGAAAGTTAGGAGGACAAATTCCAGCACACACTCCAAGCGGCTCTCTAATGCTGTAGGTATCGATTCCGTTTGACACGTTAGATGCGAACTCTCCCATTTGCAAACTTGTCAATCCACAAGCATGTTCCACAACCTCTACGAATTAAGGTCAGGTAAAATGAATACAGAAATAAAAAAAATAACAACAATAATTTTAAAAAAATAGCTTGACCAGTCTTTTTAAATACTTGAATAATGTCAAACTGATAGAGCTTAGAAGACAGTAAAGACACCAACCTAACCCGCGTAACACCTCACCATATGCGTCCTTTAAAGTTTTACCATGCTCAGTTGTAATCGTCAATGCAAGCTTATCCTGGAACAAAAAATGAACGATTAATGAGAATCAGTTGTTGATGTAAAGAACGTGTAATGAGTTGTATCCTGTTTCCCTTACAATATCTCTTCGAATAAGCTCTTGGAACTTGAACATGATACGTTGGCGGGTAGACACTGGAGTACTTCTCCATATTGGAAATGACCGTTTTGCAGCAAATACTGCAGCTCTGTATTCCTCAGAGGTGGTTAACGGAACTTGAGAAACAACTTGCTGTGTCGCCTACAAAATCTTTCGATTTATTAACCTATTATCAAATTGTGCAATCTGAGAGAAAGACAGACTGATATACAACTACGCACTTACAGGATTTACTACATTAATGGATGCAGATGACTGCGAATCAACAAATCGACCGCCAATGAGATTGGGAACTCTCTGTTAGTGATGATCAACGAGTTAGATTCTGGTAAAACTTCTCAATATATCACAAAACAAGACACTTAATGTGAGCTAATATGTGTAGCCACTACTCAAAATAGTGCATTGAGTTGGGTTCACATAAAAAAATGAACTTACTGGCGGGTATCGCTGCCTCCAAGACGGCTCACTAGTTGATGGGAGATGCAAATTTCCAACAACAGATGTCTGAGGTCTCAGTGTCTTGAATCTCCTTACTAGAGACAAAAGAATACGGAATTGCATGAGAAATTTAAAGCAAGGCAGTAAAAAGAGAATTCCAGTCATTTTAATTGCATAAGAGAGGCGGTACGCGGAACGGGATCGGGAACGCGGTACGATGTCTAGTAAAAATGCGGTTTGCTGGGGAGTAGGCTTCTACAGGTCGATTAGTTGGATCAAAGTTCGCTTGTCTAAGTTCGAATAATACTTTTTAGCATTTCCTAGTAATAACTATTTGTTAACGGGTAAAGAAATGTGACTTCCATCACAATAAGAAATGTTTGAGGCAAAGATCTGAATTACTTGATGAAATTATGGGGTAATAGAGTAATAATTTTAAACTATTTAGCTATACGTGTAAAATCAGAGGGGATTGCCATAATCAACGATCTGGATCGCGAACGACCACTGATTGGGATCGCACGACCTGAATCACAGATCGCACCATGTTCAGTGATTTCTTGTAACTCTGATTTGAATACCTGCCCAAAAAGATGTTGGAGGGGGCAAAAAGACAAATTTGCAATTGCTCTGGTTGAACTTGTAAACTAAAAAATTACTATGCGATCAAAAGATAAAGCATTCATTGGATTGTAGTATCTACCTTTATTTTTAAGGCATCCATGTTTTCATTCAGTGCGGTATTGCCCAATCACTGGAAACCTCCAGGTTAAGTTTCTCATTCTTTATTTTCCTAGCCCCCCCCCCCCCCCCCCCCCTCTTTTTGAAATGCTAGGTTGCCCTGCCATAATTTACAAATGTGGCAGCAACGGCTTGATTTTGATGCCTTGGTTTAAATGTTCACTAGGAGTCATCCTTAAGTATTTGAATCTTTTAATGGTGCTTTTTAGAATATAATCTCCTTCAGTATACAAGTTCATATAGTTTTTCCAGCATTTGGTTGCACCCCCTTTGTTATACAAAAAAGATGGAGCTTTAGATGAAATTATACATATCTAAGCAGGTAATAGTGATTTTGTCACCTAATAATTAGATGTCAAGGAGGATACAATGAGTGTTAATCTAACTGTCATAGCAACGAGTAAGCACTGACCAGCAACATTTCCTTGCCGAAGCTTAGCCTTTACATTGTAAACATGCTTAGGCGTTGACAGAAGCTCAGGATTGCTTTGCCTCAGTCTCTTTAAAATTTGCCGTGGTTTCAAACCAGCATCTGTCATCTCTTTAATTAGCTGTACTTCTGTATCAGTAAAACGACGGGCAGAAGGATGCTCGGCGACATCTTTTAGAGGTTCGTGATTGTGTGTCCCATCTTTAACTGTAAGTACCCACAAGCCATCATCCTTTTTACCCGAGCATTCAAATGGACAATTTGTTAGGCGTGACCCTGTTTTCCGGTTGCGAGGACGTTCACCGGATGTTTCATCGATGGGTTTTCGCCTGTTACGATAAACACCTCCTCTGTCACAGCCAAGGATAACCACTTTGTCCTTTTTAGACTGCTTGATAGTCACAACATATCCCTGTGTCAGTGCAAACTCGCTAACATGTTGGATGAGCTCTTCTCTATCTAAGAAACTTCCAGGTGGAGGTGGAAGCATCTGTGGGATTTCAGGAACCCCTCCGTAACCTCGAATGTCCATCATCAAAAATCTGAAGTAAGAAGCTGCAATGGAAATAAAAATTCAACTCGGTGACTAGATGCTAGAAAATCAAGTCTATCTTAAATCACAAAACAACCGAAATACACTCATTAACTCTAAACTATGGCATGATTTTTATCAACTTGTTCATCTATCACTCGGCCAACAGTGGCAACCCTATAGTTTATTTGACTCATGGCTCGAAACTATCTTTTTAATATGAGCTCTTACCATTTTTTTGTTCGCGTTATGGTGTTAGCTTCTGGACATTGCACGAAAACAAGGAGAGGTAGGACGCGAATTAAATAATTAGGAAGAATTATGTAACATTGCACCAATAGAAGACAAAAGACAGTCTTTTGAGTTTTGCGGTTGTTTGGCTGTGCATGTTGTAGCCCTTTGGATGCATCACTTATGAGAAGCGATTTGGTCTAATCGACGTTGGTACACACAAAGGAGAGGGAAACCAAGATGAGCCTCAGTAGACACCATCAAGACAATACTTGGCAGAATGAAACCTAGGTGGGCAAATGGCTTCGAACAGCCGGAATAGGATGAACTTGATCCATGTAGCTTATGCGGTTAATCTGGGAAAAGCCTTGTTGAGCTGATATGGTGTTCAATTCAGTCGCGGTCGAAATTCAAAACCCTAATTACTCCCTAGTTGTTAGAAAATCTTACAACGCTACATTTCCAGAGGGTAATTCACATATTACAAACAACAACAACAAACTTAACTTTGACTGCAACTAAATAAAGCCCGAATCGAACAAACCTAAACAGCAATTCCCTTATCAAATGGTATAAATATCAACTCAAATACAACTTCCACGACTTGAGTTTAATCTGATACAGTTGATGCTGAATTAAACTAACAGTAACGCACATGCATAGATTGATTAATGGGTGAAAGTACGGGAGGGGAAGAGATGGATACCTGGTGGTGGTGGTGTAATGGTGTGGTCGACGAAGAAGAGGATGAATCCACCGTTTAAACATGATCGGTAAACGGAGTCGCCATCGCTGACTAATCCGACGGTGATTGCTTTGAGCCCTAGCACTGCGCTCAGCTCTGCTGCGACGGTGGAGGAATTGGTTTTGTTTTGAATCTTTCCGGCGCAACGATTTGGGTCGGACGGGCCTTATGGTTTACAGATCGATCCGATTACTCTCGAGTTAAGCTGGTTAAAAAAGTATAAAAGACACTTTTTGCCCCCTCTAGTTTAAGAAAGAACACTTACACTCCCTGAGGTCCCAGCACTAGTACTTGCACCCCTTAGATGATGACGTGGTTAGCATTGACATGGGGCAATTAAGGAAAGCAATTTTAGTAGTTGTACCCTTGAGTGAAAGTTCATACCTTATTGGTTGTTGAAGATTATGGTTTAAGCTTTGAGGACGAAGCTCTTTCTAAGGAGGGAAGGATGAAATATCCCGTTTTGTGACTAAGGGTATTTTGGGTATTCGTGATATTCGACTATGGGTACTTTGGGTATTTGTGACATGTGACTATGGGTATTTTGGGTATTTGTGATATCATTACATGTGTTGGGAATGAAATCTAAGTGTTGGGAGTCATTTGTAAAGCTTTGCTAGCAATTGGGGGTCTTTGTGTCTTTCATCTAAAGTTATTAGTGCCTTTAATTAAGTTGGGGGCAGGTAATTGTCCTATTACCTAAACTAGTGGGGGAAAAGTGTCTTTTCCTCTCAGTTTGATATGATTTTTGACCCAAAAATCACAACAGACGTGATTTCATCTCATCAATCGGATGAAATCAAATCTTTTCATTCAAATTTATCAAAAACCTCACGTAACTCTCTTCCTCTCTCCCTCACGTTCCCCCTCTCCCTCAAGGCAACAGAAGCAGCAGCGGCATCACAGCCACCGCCGCCTCTCTCTCTCAGGTTCGTGTCTCTCTCTCTCTCTCTCTCCTTCTCTTCCTGCGTTTTTTTCATCTTCTTCTTCTTCCTCCGTGATTGTTGATGTATATTTTTCCGGCAACCCTTGATTTGCCGCCAACATCTTCATATCCGTCACTCAATCACTCGAATCTCGCAAATCTCACGTATGTAACAAGTTACTCACTAATTTCTGATTTGTTTTACTCACTTTGATTCCCGTTTTCACCACGTAGAACATCTCTAATCACTATATTCGTTGTTCAAGTGATTATTCATAAACCCTAGTTTATGGAAGGGGTTTAATCAAGCCGAAACAATAGGATTAACTAGTGATTACCACTTGTTTGATGTGGGTGTTCATGTTGCATTAGGTTTTGTTTGAATACGGGATTAGCTAGATGCTTTGGAGAATAGTTGTATGAAAATTGATAATTCCCGTATGTGTGTTTTGGGTGAAATTGGAAACTTGAAACGAGTGTAACTTTTGATCCAGGAATCGAAATTCGGATCCGTTTGAGGCTAAACTTATTATTCAGAGTGTTTTGAATCTAATGACAATGTTTTTGAGCCATGATCTGTTTGGGAAGTTGGAGTAATAAAGTTGGTGAAGTTATGTTAGGTTATGTACACATTAGGTTATAGGATTTTCGGGCAAGTTTTTGGGTTTGGTTTTGATGTATGAATTATGTGGGATGTTGGGTTGGTTTTAGAACCCTAAACTGTTGGGTGTATTACTAAGAAATTATAATTTAATTAGAGTATTGTTAACTTGTAGGCGACGAATTCACCGACGACACGTACGTTGAGTACTACGATTGAGTCGCCGTAATCGCTTGCAAACGAGGTGAGTAAACATGTCAGACCTAGTGTGCCTAACTCCCTTCGTGTCAACTGATTTCTTTTTACATGTCTCAAAATGGATTACGTGCTATGTGTTTATGTATCATTTAAACATCCAATTTTATTTGTAACTGCTTTTCTTGAAAATAACATAATAAGTTAAAAATTCACGATAACGTAAAGTGGAAGAGTTGTGCGGGAATGTCTCATGGTTACTATTGGGCTTGGTCGGGTTAAACCCGGCCAATTAATTGTATTTAATCCGGTTGCAAGGCCCCGAATCGCTCCTAATACTCACCCTTCTGACCGCAAGAAGTCTGTAAGGGGGTGTCGACACTTAAGGTCTTGGATGCTTGCGAAGTGGTTGGTTCTTCCCCCGTATCAACTAATTAAAATTGTGATCTTTTGAATTTAATGGTTATTAATGGGAAAAAAGAATGAGTATGAAATTTGGGATTTCCCAACTTGAGTATTGAACTCGAATTTGCGAACTGTAAAATCTCATGTTTTCTTACAAGTGTCAAATTCAACTTCCGTTGTGTTTAAAGGTAAACTCCTACTCGCAAAAGTGGTCATTGATTTTTATAACTGTCTTATCATCATTTTACATGCTTGGGTGTTTGCTTGCCAGTATTTTATGCTGATTTTTTTGTACTGTGGTGTTTCTTTTTATTTCTGCACCACAGATCCAGGTGGTGAGTATTTGGCATAGTGGGGGACGCGCTTCATCACCGATGTTTTAGTCGTTAATTTTAGATTTTGGAAATCTTTTAGTATTTAATACACTTAGTTATTTTATGCCCGCGTTTGAGGCAAGAATAATCGAACTGTATTAATGCTTGGTTAATTATTTTTATTGGATATTGCTTGAGAACCAATCTTTAAGTGTCCTTGTATCCGGGTTAGTCTCGGGCACGGAGTGACACCCCCCGGGGCCTCCGGATTGGTCATTTTGGGGGTGTTACAAATGGCCTCACCAGTTCATGGTTCGATAACTGCGGTTCTTATTTTCCTTCCCATCGCAGGTCTAGGAAATGGTAACTACGGAGTAGTGGAGTACGAAACTCACGTAGAATGATAATGCCACGAGAAATCATCTAGTATGCTAGTCTATGTATAATATAGCAATACTTGATGACATATGTAAGATACACTGTGTAACGTTTAATGATAATGTAATATAATGGAGGTTTTTCTTTTGATGTTGGCCGTTATTTTTAGCAGCGCCCTCCCGGTCTCGCCCGAGCCGGATAAGGGGGTTGTTGCAGATACAGACCGTTTAGAAGAATTGTTCTTCGAAGAAGAAGTTAAGTCGACTTTGTTTAAGATGGCGCCGGACAAAGCGTCTGGTGTTGACGTCTTTCCAAAAACATTGGGAAGTAGTCGGAAAGGAGGTTACTACAGAAATTCTGAAGGTGCTAAATGAAGGTCAAATTGTCAAAGAGTTCAATCATACTCCCATCGATTTGATTCCTAAAGTTAAGCAGACAAGAAAGCCTGGTGAGTACTGTCCTATCAGTTTATGCACGATTATGTATAAAATCGTTCCTAAATGTATAGACAATCGTTTGAAGAGTGTTCTTCCTATGTTAATATCTGAAAATCAGAGCGCTTTTGTTCTGGGGTGTCTGATTTCTGATAATACTCTAACGGTCCGTTTGGATGAGGTAAAATTAGATGGGATTTCTAAAAAAATCGGAATCACAAATCCTAGGAAACTATTTACTTCGTTTGGCAATTCATTAATTGGGATTTCGAAAATTCCGCTGCATTTAAAGTCGGTATTTCAGATCTCAAAATCCCGTTTTAAAATGACGCGGTATTAGGTCGAATTTGTAATGACGCGTTTTTAAAAAGACGCGTGTTTCTATTTTTTTTTAAAAAAAGACGCGTGTTTCTGAAAAATGAAAAATTCAGGGGGTAAAGGAAAGGACGAGGCTCATTTGAGGACTACGCTTTCTCTCTCTAGACTGAGAAAGCTCTGAGCGGCGATGGATCTCTCTCCAACCTAATCTCCGGCGACTCTATCTCTTCTCGGTGGCGTCTGATCTCCGGCGACTCTATCTCTTCTCGGTGGCGTCTGATCTCCGGCGACTCTATCTCTTCTCTCAGCAGCGATCGATCTTTTCAGTTTCCTTTCAGATCGGCGTTCGATCTTCTAGGGTTCAGGTAATTTCAATTTTTACGCATCTCTGTTGTTGCTTCATTTAATCGATCTTATAGGTGCAGGAATCGATTGTAGGGAATCGATTCCATCAATTCTAACCACTGGTATTGTTCTTAGATCTCTAAGCTTTCACAATTTTTGCTACTTTGGCCTTTTCCAGTTTTCATGTTCTCACTTCATATTAGGGCTTCTCTTTGATGATAGTCTACTGGAATCAGGAGACTCAGATTGTTGCTTTAAAAAACTGTTTAAGGACCTGTTTAATGGACCAGGGGGTTGTTTGGTTTTTCTTATGGTATGGGGCATTCAACCTCCAACCAGTTACTGTGTGTGTGTTTGGTGATGTTTGATGGACCAAGGGGGATGTTTGCTGTTGTTTAATGGATCAGTGATGATGAGGGGTTTAGGAGCCACATCTGGGGTAGTAGTGGTACTGGTAATGTTGAATATTGGATACGATGTGTGTGTTTTGGTGGTGTAGTGCTGCTGATCAGGTTGAAGGAGGAGGGAAACTTTCTTATAAGTATTGTTACATTTGGATAAGTAGAAAGCCCAATGGTTAAATTTTTTTAACATATTTATGGGTCTTAATTTTTATATGTAATTCATAAATAACCCTCTGATAGTTAGTGATTGCGCATACGGTGGCTTGAAGTAGAATGTTCGAAAACTCTTGTCATGGCACAGATTATGACACTCACTTTATAACAGATGTTTTTGCTTGTTTTGATGGGCTTGCCGATATTAATTTTTATATTTAATAAATGAGATAAACTTCCTCTTGCACTTAATATCCTCTCCCTCCGTCGTTACCGTTGATTTTGCTATATGTGTCTCTATGCACTTTTACATGTGCTCTCTTTGCTTGGAGAAGGATACCCTTGTATTTCTCCATTTGAGGTTAAATTTTTGGTTTATTACATATTTTGAACAAGTCTGAACTCTGAGATGTCAATTATCTTGCTATCTGCTTGCTATTTATAATTTACACATTTTTAAGTTCTTTGTTCAGAAGATGATTCATAATGTTTTTGCTGTTTCCTGCCTTCTGGAATCTGAAATAACAAAGTCATGAATGGGAAATGGAGACAGCTTGTGAGACTGATTGTCAGAATCTCTCAATCTTCATACAGGGGTGAGTTCATAATATTCAAGAGGGGAATGGTTAAGGGAAGTTTAAGTAAATGGCTCACGGTTATGCAACTACCGAAGCCAACAGTTGCTTTGTCATCAATCAGAACTGTACGTGTGGCTTCGACCGCAGACGTTCATTATAGAACATGAATGCGCCAGTCGCACGATACCATATGCGAATAGATCCTGTTTCACGATCCTAACATTGACTCCATGCCCAAGTTTCCTTTGTTTTGGTGTTCTTGGAGTGTCGATCAGGATTCCATGTGTGTCATAGGACGGGACACAAATGGCTTTGTATTGAAGCACTAAATTTTAACTATCTAATTTAGATTCTCCAACATTTGATTTCCATTTCCCCTAGATTAACCTATCTGACTGGGTAAATGAGATATAATTTGACCATGTTTGGCAGCAACAAGTAGCTGCATCGTTACATAATTTTTTAAACAGATTATGACACTCACTTTATAACAGATGTTTTTGCTTGTTTTGATCGGCTTGCGGATATTAATTTTTATATTTACAAATGAGATAAACTTCCTCTTGCACTTAATAACAAGATGTGACCGTATTGTCTTGATAACACCCATCACTTTCCTCTTGAACTCTTTGGGCCAGTGAAGTTGTTGCAATCTTGCGAGGCTGAGTGCATATAATAGAGCCATTACCAGCAACTCCTGAATCAGCAAGAAACTGCACCAGCTGTGCGCTCTTCCCAGAACCAGTCTCTCCAATCAATACTAGTACCTGTCCTGTCCAAATGGCCATTAAGATGAAGAAGAAAAGCTACTCAGGTCAAGAAAAACCCAAATAGTTGAAGTTTCCTCCTATAAAAAACACTAGGCAATAAGGAGATTCAGAAGATTAGGCTAAAGATTGTCAAATTTGTACAGTGGCTTAATCTTTTGATTGGAAAGAACTTCATCTACATAAGGCTTAATGCCCTATACTATACCAAATATGCTTAGTTGGTCAATTAAATTGTACCCTCTTATTTTACATGGCACTCGTCAGCGTAGTTATCAAAATCCAGACTGGATCTTAAATACTTACAGTTACAAGTCTTCCAAGAAAGTATGCTTGAACAGGTCCCATGGAAACTCCCGGACTCTTAAAATCTCATGTTGAATCGCTATTAAAGCTCAAGGAATCATGAAATCCTGCACAGTTTTACGGTTTTAGCAACTCTTTTTGAACGGATGTCACTCTTTTTAGCAACTCTTTTTGAACAAGTAGCTGCATTTACATAATTTTGTTAAACAGATTATGACACTCACTTTATAACAGATGTTTTTGCTTGTTTTGATAGGCTTGCAGATATTAATTTTTATATTTACAAATGAGATTAACTTCCTCTTGCACTTAATATACTTTTTATACAGGAATTTATTAGTCAGCAAGAGTACTTGAAGCTGAAGCAGAGTTACAAAGCTCTTCAACGGTCTCAGAGGTATCCAAGCTAATGTTATATAACTATATATGACTCCAAGGTGTTAAACAGAATGAGTTTTACAGTCAGCGTTGCTTGTTTTGTTACATGTTCGTAAATTGAGGTTTTTCTGTGACTTTACATGTGGTGCTATGATTTGTTTTCTTTAGTTTGTTGCATTGCTTGGTGTTGGTGACCTGTTTTGTCACGGATCTTTGGCATCACATGGTGACAGAATGTGTGCAAAATGTTTCATAAGCCTCAAATTGATGTGCATATCACTCGTTTCATAAGCCTCAAATTCTATTGTTTAGATGCATAGTTCTTATTGTTGGATGTGTCATTCATTTTCTCTTTAGAAATATTATGGATCATGACTTGATGGCCACTTTGAAAAGGAAGAGGTGTCAGAATGAAGATGATAAAAAGAAGAAAATTGTTGTGGGTATTATGACTACGATTACGGCTGTTATTGCGACATGGTATCATGGAAAATTTCTTAGGAAGGAACCTTTTCATGATTGGGATCATGAGAGGCAGCGTTATTTTGCTCGCTTATATGATGGAAGGGATAGTGATTGCATTGAGCAATTACGTATCAGTAAGAGGGGATTCGTGAACCTTTGCAAAGTCTTGGAAGAAAACGGCGGGCTAGTACGAACAAGACATGTTTCCATCAAAGAAGCTGTAGCAATGTTTCTCTATATTCTTGCCCACAACAAGAAGTATAGGTCGCTTGGGTTCAATTGCTACCGATCTAAAGAGACAATTAGTAGACAATTTCATAGTGTATTGCATGCTTTCATGAGATTGAGCAAGAAATACATCAAAATCCATGAGACCGTCCATGATGCCTCTAGTGTTGATAAGTGGAAGTCGTTTGAGGTAACATACACCTTAAACTTTATTTTGACATTAGTCAACAAAAATACTCCACTGACCCATATTAATGTGACTGTTCCCTCTTATCTAGAATTGTATTGGAGCCCTAGACGGAACCCATATTTACGTGACTGTTCCATTGGAAGATAGACCTAGATATCGGAATCGCAAGGGTGACATTACAACTAATGTCCTGGCAGCATGTAGTCCAGACATGAAATTGACATATGTGCTCCCTGGGTGGGAGGGATCTGCATCAGATTCTAGAGTACTGCGAGATGCGTTGCGTAGGCAAGACCGCCTTCATGTTCGAAATGGTAATTTTATATACAAATGTGCAGTTTGTAGTGTTTATGATATATAGATAATAACTGGATAAATGTATCTTTTTGTAGATAAATATTACCTTGTGGATGCGGGATATACAAATGGTCCGGGATTTTTAGCTCCATATCGCGGGATAAGATACCATCTAAATGAGTGGGTTGGAAATACTCCTCAAAACTACAAAGAGTTGTTTAATCTCCGCCATAGTGCTGCTAGGAATACCATAGAAAGATCATTTGGACTATTAAAAAAGAGATGGAGCATTTTGCGGACGCGTTCTTTTTTCAGTGTGCAAACACAAATACGGATTATCAATGCGTGTTGTGTGCTTCACAATTTCATAAGGATTGAGCAAGAACAAGATAGACTTCTACAAGCTACAGAGGAACATTTTCTAGAGTTAGTAGATGAGGAGTTATTACTGGAGCAACCAAGTAATCATGGGAATGATGAAGCAATTACATGTATTCAAGTAACTGAAGAATGGACAACCTTCCGCGAGACACTAGCCAAAAAGATGTGGGCTGAATATCAAGCCCGTCGAGGCCTCGGAAATCTTTCTTAATTGCTTTAGGACTGAAAACATATCTTGAATTCTTGTGGTTTAGTTTTTCTATTGTAACTTCGGTACTGTTTTAGGATGCTACTGCTACTTCTTAACAGTGAGCTGCATACGTTTTGCTGCCTCTGTTGACAGTTTTTAATGGAAGGTGTGAGATTGTATGACAATTGATGATGTGTCTGGTTGGAAATTGATGCTCTTACTGATATGATTTTGTCTTGTGATTGAAAACATATCTTTCTAATTTGTTTATGTTCATTAATGGGTGTTAATTCTCTCCCTTTACCTAATACTTCCATATGTTTCAGCATTTTAACTGAAGATCACATACACATTTCTGGAACGAGAAGATAGTGATAGCTTGCATTGCTTTCAAGTTTCAACGTTTAATATGAAAACACCACCACCAAAGCGGTAAGCAAAACTGAAGACCTGGTGTGAATTAATTTCATTTTTAGCTTAAAGACCTCTTCCTGCTTCTAGCATTTACATGTGTTTGGGACAAAGAAAGGCATATTCTGTCTGGTTGTTTGATGTTCCGCTGGTACTGCTTCTACCTTTTACTTTCTTAGTGGTATTTTTAACTAGGCCTCCTGCTTTAGGGTCAGATTCATTCCAGAAGCTGTATGAAGTCGTGCTCAAGCTTTCAAGCTTGCTGAGTGGCCACGATATTTGTTAATTCTGGATGAATGAATGGGTAATTATGGAATATGGTAGGAGTTCAGAAAAAATGTCATTAGTGAGTGTTTGTACACCGGAGTTGCATTTTCAATTTAAGAAAAAATGAAATAGAGTGATAAGACATGTTAAGGAAAGTGATACTGCTACTGGATAGTAGTTTCTTCTGATAGTTGTGGGCTCTTTTGAGATTTACAGTGTTATACGCAGATTAATGAAATCACTTGCTGATAAAGTTTGGTGGGATGTTTTGGTATTTGTAGGAGATATTATGGAAGGTCCATTAGCAGTAATGTCATCATGGATAAAAGAGTCCCAACAACAATGTTCAGAACTGATGTGATGATTTTCAAGTTGCCGTATTGTTTTCACTAAATTATCACCTAGATAAGTGATTCCCAACAACAATGTTCAGAACTGATTTTTGTTAGTTTGCTTTTGTTGGTTAATTTCTACTGTTGTTTTTTGTTTGACCAACAAGCATTTGCATTAGTTCACGCCACAGATAATATACGATTAGAGGGGTTCCTAATTGCTTAGTTACATTGGAAGTTACCTGGATGGACTTGGATGATTATGTACCTGGACTGATGATTGGAGGCCCTGGGTTGCTGTCTTGCTAATAAGCTCAATGCTCTTGATCATTTAAATTTAGTTCACTTTTCAAAGGAAGTAGTTGGTGACAAGTGTGCTTATCTGATGTGTTTTGTATCTAGTAGTCCCTCCTATTGACTCCTCAAACTGTGTACAAGTAGTCGTTAGATCTATCACTGAAGTGATTATTGGTCGGTGGTGAAAATGAGACTTGAGAGATTTGCATTTAAACTAATTGTTCTGATTTATTGCTGCAGGATTCATCCAAACAAACTGACGGCAAAATCCAGAGATTTGCACTTGAATATGAAAAAAGAGATTGACCAACTAGATGATATGGCCTCTGTGAGTGAGAAACCAAAAGTTTCAAAAGATAAAAATATGCGGTGGAATGATGAGATGGACCGCGTCTTAGCTGATGTTTTAAGAGATGAGCGTAATTTGGGGCATAGAGGTGATGCTGGCTGGAAGTCGATTGCATACAACACTGCTGCCTCTAAGTTATCTTCTGCATTTAAGATCAGGGTAAGAGCAGCGCACGTTCAAAATAGGTTGAAGCATTGGAGAAGTGTCCATGGCATAATAAGTGGAATACTGAGTCAAAGTGGACTAAACTGGGATTCAAATAGGCACATGATACGAGTCGATGATGATGATGTTTGGGAAGCGTATTGTGCGGGACGTTGATATTTTCTCATTATTTTGATATTTACAAATAGAGTGTGAAATCTGTATGTTGCTTAATGTTACGTAAATATATAATCTGTGTTGTTTATAATTTTTTTGTTATAAGGTACATGAAGATGTTGACAAATATCGGTACAAGGTGATTCCAAACTGGAATGATATTGTGGATTTATGTGGAAAAGATAGAGCCACTGGAGAGGGAGCAGAAACGGCTATAGAGGCTACTGAAGTGGTAAGTACCGAAGCAAGTTCGACTCAAGATGAAGATGATGTGATAATTGTTGGCAACTCAAAAGACTCAAACAAAAATCTTCCTAGAGGTAAAAGAGGCGCATCTTCCTCTAGCTCGGTCGACCCACTGCCAAAGAAGAGAGTTGGCGACAGTCTATCTAGTGCGGTAAGCATGATGGCCACTTCCTTACAAGCTTACATGGAATCCAGTAAATTGGATGTCAGTGAAGTCTATGAAGAAGTGCAAGCCATCCCAGACCTTGATCGCATTGATCGTTTGAGGGCGCTTAACTGGTTGGTCGATAATGAAAATAAGTTTCGTATGTTGCGGAAGCTGCCACTTGACGAGAAGAAGGAGTTTTTATTGATGTGTTTGCCATGAGTATCTGAATCTGACTGTTTTAGATTTCGTGTGCACTTTCATGTGTGAAATTTCTAGGAATTTGGTTGGTTTGATAATCTGTATGGATTTTTTTTATGCACTTCCATGTGGAGTTAGATTGTTCAGATTGTATTGTTATTGAGATTATTCATATTGACTTGTATGGTTTTTATGTTCTGGCAGTTCATGAAGTAGCTTTAGCTTTTGATTTGCAGATTGTTATTTGTGTATGATATGCAGATTGATAATTCAGAAATTTGATTGAATCGTGACTTTTTTCGACGCAAATTGGTACTTCATGAAGTCGTTGATTCAATCTGACATGCATATCATACCCAGATTGGTAACTGATATGCATGTCATACGCAAATTCACAGTTTTGGACAAGTTTATCGGTAAATCTATGTATTTGATATGCAGATTCGTAAATTATTAACTAGTTCTAGCTCTTGGATATGCGTACTAGTTTGAATATCAGATTTTTGAGTTGATATGAACTAGTTTTTTAGGTTTTGACACAGAAGAATTAGTAATTCTGTATTTGCATCAGATTTTGACAAACACAAAATCTAAAATGATGGGATATGAAATCCCAAGAAACAAACATATTACCAAACAAGTGAAGTTGCTTAGTAGGGATTATTGATCCCATCATTTGAAATGAAGGGATTCTATAATGCTCAGAATTTTAAAAATCCTTCATCCAAACACAGCGTAACTGCTTTGGAAGTGATTCATTCTCTAAAGACCAGAAAAAAGGGGGAGAAAGCTTTTTAAGTTTGAAGGTGGATCTAGCTATGACACATGTGGGTCACATATGGGTTAGCAACCATCTGCGACATGCCTTATTCCAGTCTCCAAACCACTAGATCCCTTCATTCTCGTACGAGCAGCTGAGATGCAGGGGACCCTGTAATACCCATAAAATTTGGTAGGGTTATTATGATAATTTCACAATTCATGAGACTTATTTTGATAATTATAATTTATTAATCGAAGTTTTCTATTTTATCAAATGTCATCATATCCATATGCTATAATAATTTACTACAAGTCCTAATTATTCTTTAGTCTTTTATGTAAATATATTCCTTGTTTTATTTTATATAATTTTCCTAACACTATTCTATTTAAGCACGATTTATTTTATTCTCTTTAATTATTCATATATATCTTTATATGTCAATTACAATTGTTAAACTTTTACATGATTGTTTGCCAACTTCTTTTTACATTTTATACAATTTAAGACTGTATATCTACACTATGTGGTACTCTAAAGCACTTAATCATACTGGTCCTAGACTCCTAGTCACCACTATGCTTGGTACACCCAAATTACCCAACCCATTTACTTATCCTACTCAATTGTAGTACTATGGTGCACCCAAAATACCCAACAACAACCACTAAAAGAGTCCCTTCTAGTCATAATTACTACCACTGTGTCTCTATTCTTTCTACCCAATTTGACTTTTGTCACTATTCACTTGGTCACTTTAACCCGTTGATTTGAATAGCAACCCGATGCAATTTTTCGACAATTTTTTCATGGTGTTTTAGAGTAAAATTTTCTCTATAATACGGTGAAAAAATAATCAAAAAATCGTATTATTTTTTTATCCAAATCACTCGGTCAACGTGACCCAGATACGAGTCAAAAAGTCAATTTAGGTAGAAAGAGCAGGGACGGAGTGGTATGGTACACCCAAAGATTACCTTTTAAGTATTCATTTCACCTTTGTCACTGATTCTCAAGGGAGGTCTTGTTACGCGATGCAATGCCTTTCTTTCTTCATCCTCCATGCGTAACCAATATCGCCCTTGGTGGTGCCATCGGTCTCCCCGTCAACCAACAGACCTGGCTTCCAAACAATCCTTTTGCTGCGGTGGAGTTCGATGCATTTGGGAACAATTTTTCATACCCTTGGATATAAGTCCAAGGACTCGTATAGGTATCAAATGTCAACTCTCTCATATCCAAATATCCAATGTTACTAAAGTGCGGTTTAGTAATATAACTGCTGGGGTGACGAACGAATGCTGGATTAACAATGACTCTGTTTCCAAGAACCTGAGTGTTGTTTTCACTGGTACGAGGGATGGGAATAATATCCTAAGTAGCATTTATTTAGTGGTTGATCTGAGGGAAATATTACCCGAAAAGGTAATCTTTGGCTTCTCAGCTGCCACAGGAGCTACATTTGAGACACATACTATCAAGTCATGGGAATTCAGTTCAAGTTTGAAAATACCTGACAAAATTGGACCAGAATCGATCACTCCAGGAATAGGAAAAGAGACGAAGAAGGCACCATCAGTGACATGATTGGCGATTCTTTCATGTGTTTTAGTTGGTGGATTGGCTTTGTTAGGATTATTCTTTTGGAGAAGTAAAAGAAATACCAAAGATGACGATTTTGCGCGTGATCTAACTTTGGAGAACGAATTTGAGATGGGTAGTGGTCCGGAGAAGATTGCTTACGGCGAATTATCTCGTGCTACTAATGACTTCGCTGAGGAACATAAGCTCGGAGAGGGAGGTTTTGGTGGAGTATACAGAGGCTTCCTTAGAGAATCGAGTTCCAATATTGCTGTGAAGAGAATCTCAAAAGGCTCCAAGCAAGGGTTAAAGGAGTATGCATCAGAAGTGAAGATCATTAGCATAATTTTTTTTTTTTTTTTTTTTTTTTTTTTTTTTTTTGCGGGAGAAGAAGAACATCAATTAATAATAAGGTAAAGTACAAAGCTCCTACATACTATTACAAGCATAGTGAACAACTATTAGGGTAACAAGATACATAAGAGACCTACAACATCCGGCTAAGAGAAGAAACAAAGCTACAAGTACATGCCCAAGAACAGTACAAAACATAAAACAAAAGTGAACAAGAGGTTTCAGAAAGCAAACTGGAGACTTGAGGACACCACCTGTAGGGAAAGACAAGGAGAGAAATCAAAAGAAGCTATTAGGAAGTTAACATATAACAAAGAGGATCAAAGATTAAAGGTTAAGAAAGATGAGTCCTCGAGTCTGGTGGCTCCCGAAACTTAAAGCACGGCCTCAATTTTTTGTTCGGATGGCGAGTCGGAGAGTGCAGTCTAACCCAGTTTGCCCTTTGCTGTTGAAACGATTCAGAACCAAAGGACCCTAACGGACGAGATGCCTCCTCATGAACCTCCATAGGAACGGCTAGCGTAGAGTAACCTGATGAATATTCCGAGCGTTGGGCCTCCTCGGATTTGCAAGGCTTTGATCGATCCCATGAGTTGTGAGGCTCATGTGGAGTGAGAAAACGACGACGGAGCAGACGATAAGGAACTTGAACAGCTCCTCTTCCCTCAGCAGCCAGATGAGGTGATCTCTTCACATCTTTCCAATACCAGTTTTTATCAACAAGGATCACATGTTTTGCCCTTGTATTGACAAAATTGAACTTGCCTTTCAGGGTATCGTCAATGGAGGTGGTTAAGATACTTGCTAGCTCCTTGCATGTATGGTCAGGCACACGAATCTTATGCGGAGAGAAACGAAGACTTAAAAGTTCATCCCGACTATACTTAAATTTTAACAGCTTAATCTCATGGGTAGTCTGATGAAACTCCCCTTTCACCCGAAGCCGCTTGCACTGATGAACTGCTTCAGCCCAGATTCTAAACCTTTTGAAGAAAAAGCGCATTTTCTTTCTTGTGGGTTCCTGAAAATCTGTACGGAACAAATTCGCGAGAAATCGCGGTTGTTCCGGGTAACTCATAGCCCACACTTTAGTTAAAGCAGAGGATCTGACTCTCTTCATGATAAAGTTTGCTTCAATTTTACACAGATAAAATCAGGAAACAAAACCCAGAGAGAAATGGAAGAAAGAGACGAAATCCCCTACTTAAGGTGCAACAACCCCCTTATCCGGCTCGGGACAAGACCGGGAGGGCGATGCTTAATAGAAGCGGCGGAGATCAAAAGCAATACAATCCAAAACTCGTATTATATTATTAAACAACAGTAGATAGTCTCTTACACAAGCTCATTGCTATTACATTAGGCTTATCTAACATCATTAGATAAACTACTGGTGATGTCCATAGTCTAGATGATTCTCGCGCCCCTTCTATGTTACACTCCCTGCTCCTAGACCTGCGGTGGGAAGGAAAACAAGAACCGCAGTTTCCAAAATCAGCTTGAAATGCTGAGTGAGATACACCTTAGCGTGTAAAACAGGAAAGATGATATAGCTTGTTGACTCTCGAGTTATATAAAACTTTGAAAGAGTACGAGTAAGAAATATCAGAGTTTGCAGCATCATAAACACATAGTTGAATGACAACATTCAAAGCTTCAAACATTCCCGATTTAGTCCTTTACTAATGCCAATTTCCAAATATAGAATGAAAGATCCAACTATCATGCACAGTAAACAAGTAGTGGTCAACAAAGAACCTTCCAATTGTTAACAGTCGACAAATGACTTCCCAACTGTCAGTGGTCAACAAAGGACCTCCTTGTTAGTGGTCAACAAAGGACCTCCTTGTTAGTAATGGTCACCAGATGACTTCCTTGATACTAATGGTCAACACAGGACCTCCTTGTTAATAATAGATTCCAGTATGTGCAATCCACTTTACGATCTTAACATGTCAATGCAATCTTTCTGAAACTTAATCAAGTTCACGTAACAACATGTGATTCACAGAACACACTTTGAGGCAACATATAAATCATGCTATGATACGAGAGAAGACAGGCATACAAGGCCAAGCATATAACTCACAAATATATCTTGAGACATACACAATTAACTCAAATATCTTTTGAGACATGAAATAGATACCATATTCTTGACACGAAGTGATCTAAGCATGTATACTCAAAAGTATTTCGAGACAAGAACCACAAATAACATAACTTGACACGAACAAAGCTAGGCTCGCTAGGCTAGGCATGTAACTCACAAATATATCTTGAGACAAGTCATAAAAGTCACATATTGACACGAAAGGAGCTCGGCTAACTAGGCTAAGCATGTGAACTCACAAATATATCTTGAGACAGATCACCTATCACATATTGACACGAAAGAAGCTACGCCAGCTAGGCTAGGCATGTAACTCACCTGAAGACGACTTAGCTGCTAGTATGTAGGATGATCGACGAAGCCTATGTCCACAAATCCGTCGCCTACAGTTTACAAACAGCTAGTCACAACAGTGTTATTTATAATTATGCAAATTCATTAGCCTTTTACAAATGTTCGACTACGTCGAGTACTAATTACATCTCTCACGATTCCCTTATAAGACTCGTATTTAAGTTATACACTTATATATACATGTATATAAGGAAATATACCTGAAATAAATTGAATAATCAAAACTACTTCTTTTCGAGTCCTTACTTGAATTAAGTGATGAACATCTAAAATTATTTAATATCACAACTACTAGTATTAAAAAGAACAATAATACTTACTAAAGAGTTATTTTAGCTCCAAATAAACACTTATATTTATTGATAATATATTAGTGTATAACTTATTTAAATAAAAACAAAGTGCCAAATAGTATTTTCCAAATAAACAAATATAATACTTTTGTAGCTTAATTTTCAAGAAAAAAAAATATTTACTATAACCACTTCTAAATATATTCTTTCTCATTATAACATTCATTCAATTATTTACTCATTTGAAATAAACTTTGTAGACAAATCTTATACATATATTTCGTCTAAATATTTTCACTAGCTCAATATACTTTATTATAACAAGTACTACAAACATGTATATCTTTACAAAGTATTTATTGTATTTATTTAGATTAAATACAAAATTAATCGTTATTAGTTTAATAATTCCAAAAGTCAGTAAATAAAGGTAATATCAGATATGTAAACTACAAATAGTCCCTTAACAATTTTATTAAAAGGCACTCACCCCCCCCCTAAGTCCTGAAAACAACTTCCTTAAAATACACCTAGCCCCCCAATCATGAATATTCGAATTCATCAATCAAAACATGAATTGAAGCATGCAAGGCTTGATTTTGGCTATGTAATTCAACTCAGGGTGAAGAGTAGAGCGTACCCTGATAGCTCTTCACTAGGAGTTATCGGTTAACCCAATTTGAGGGGTATTTTCGTCCTAAATGAGCGTTTTAGTCGATTTCTGCCCCGTTTGACTCGGGAATTCACGGTTTGCTGTTTTTATCTCCTAGACGCATAAACTGCTTTATTTCACGCATATCGAGATATGATCACGGGTTTTGTTTCGTGTCGTTGATGCAGGGACAGGACTTGTGCAGGAGCCGGAAATGAAGCAGGCATGCGGGTGAAGGATCCAAGGAGGCTGAGCAGCCGAGCATGCAAGTCGAGAAGATTGGCACGCATCCCGAGGAGCCTGGCACGCATCTCGAGGCATCCCGAGCAGTTTGGCACGCATCCCGAGATGGACGAAACACACTCCGAGAAGATCAGCAGTCATCCCGAGACATCCCGAGGAGCCTGATACGCATCCCGAGACATCCCGAGGAGCCTGGTACGCATCCCGAGGCATCCCGAGGAGTTTGGCGCGCAAACCGAGGAGGCAGCTACCTACGCTGCTAGCTACGCAGGTAGCTACGCAGCTACCTCCGCAGTTAGCTACGCAGCTAGCTACGCAGCCAACTACGCAGGTAGCTACGCAACTATCTTGCGCAGTTGGCCCGTTTCCCGAGGCGGTGGCAGACGGCCCGTTTCCCGAGGCGGTTTCGGCCCAGTGGCAGTTTCGTAATTTCGGCAGTTTCCAGAAACGTCTCCAGCACTATATTAAGACTCGTCCAGTGCTCATCACAAGACACAACACAATTCTCAGCACAACCGAAGGACAAGTCAGAGCATTCACGGAGAGCACGAAAGCGCGATTCGAGATTCGAAGACTTAGTTTGATTTCGTTCTCTCTCTTTATATTCAGAAACTACGTTTTGTATTATGTCTAGTCGTAGCTAAACTTCTTACCTAGGTTCTCGGTGAAACCTAGGGTTTCGTATCCAGATTTTATGACTACTTCGTTTATGGATTCATGATGACTATCTTAATTCAGCAAGTTATATCTGTTATTCTGGTTTTGATTATTATCGTATATGCATGATAGGATTGATCACCCAGGATTGCTATAGACCCGAGCTTGTAGGTGAAAACGTCAAGTTAGGGTTAGGAAGAAAAGCCATGATTTAGTACCTTACCCTGATAGACCGACCAGAGAAAGGGAGATAGGGCTAGCATCGAAAACGTGAGACCAACTGTTAGAGAATTTGACCCGGGCCATTCGGACAGGTTAGAAACCCTAACAGGATTAGACCGAGACTGAATATTTAGGCAGCTTAACAAGAATCCGAAAGTCTGCAGGATCGGGATTATGTGTGGAATCTGAAGAGTCACTGCACAACTGGTACGTTGCACAGATATCAAAACTGCTGAGTGTTTTCATAATCAAACGTAAAACTGAAATCTGTAGAAACCCTAGGGGATCCTGGAGCCTAGTTCTCATCTATTATCGTAACAACCGATTCAACTTATTTCAGAAAACGTCACAAAAAATATTTACGTTTACGTTTTTAATTTCTGTTTTTAGTTTAGTAAACTGCAATCACAACCTACTCCTCCTTGTTACTACACTCGGTTAACCGAAACTGACAACGTGAGTAAACCCGAAATAGTCCTCGTGGGAACGATCACCCGAGTCTAATTGCACCCGGTATTACAAGATTCGTACACTTGCGACAGCACGTTAGTTTGCGCATCATACCCGTACCGAAAATTGCAAGAAACCGTCAAGAAACGGTCCGGGTCGAAAGGCCGAACGGCGGCGTCGGAGGTGGAGCTCACCGGAGTTGTTTCAGGTCGTTTTCGGGTGCGTCTGAGCCTCCTAGTGTCTTATTCGGCCTCTTAGGAGTGGGTTGCAGTAGTTTTTAGGGGGTGGGTAGCTAGATTTCAGTTTGGGTGAAGTTGATCGGAGCTTCTCGCCGGTTTTAATGGCCGACGGCGGTGGTGAGTTCACTGCAACTGCTGGGTCTTCTTCGTTTGGCTTCGAAACAGTCAGAGGGAGGTACAGAGGTGATAAAACAAGGAAAATAGAGCAGAGAGCTCTTGGGTTGGGGGCTCTGTTTTGGCCGACGGAAAACAGGGGCGGCGGCGGCGGTTTTTCTTGGTTGTTGTCGCTGCTGCTCCTGTAGCTCTGTTACCGGGCAGAGCAGAGGGTGAGAGAGAAAGAGGGAGAGAAATACAGAGGCTAGAGAGTGTGAGAGAGAGAAGTGGGTCTTGGCGGTGCTTGTCCCCGACGGTGGCAGCGGCGGTGTGGTGGCTGCGTTGCCACTGCTCGCTGCTGCTGCTGTCTTTGTCCTGAGGCAGAGAGATATTGAGAGGGAGAGAAACAGAGAGAGGGCAGTGGGTTACAGTCGTTGGTGGTGGTGGTGTTGAAGCTGGAAGTGGCGGTGGTGTTGGTGGTAGAGTTGCTGGAGGTGGAGAAGAAGAAGATGAATATGATGGTGATGATGGTGATGAGCTGATGAGAATGATTGAGGGAGACAAGCTGGTTTTATAGGGGGAAAAAGTTGAGGGAGATGATGATGGTGATTGTGGCGGTGGCGGTGATAAAAATCACCGTAGGAAAAATCTTGGGAGGAAGAAATCATGTAGAAGATGAATTCATGAGGATCTTTAGGGTTTGGTTGGGCACACCAATATTGTGAGTGATTGGGTGTGGCTCAACTACATAGTATCGCGGTGGTCGTACACGCGACAATAATAAAGAAAATATTAACTTTGGATTATTAATGCGTTTTCTATAATCTCACACAACTAAAAACACGATAGTTTACTTAATATTATTTCCTGCAAATAATAATTTAGAAATGTAAAATTATAATATATCAGTGTTTTACTACTTTAACATTTAACCAATTAAATATAGATAATAATGTTTAAAGTAAACCTCTTGCTAAAAAAATTTCATTTGTATTCTATTTAAATGTCAAACGCAATAGTGTACTCAATATTATCTTTGTCACAATTTTATTCCGATTTAGCTCATAAATTTACGGTTTTACCCTTAGCACTTCGACGGGGTATTACATTCTTCCCCCCTTAGAATGAGCTTCGTCCTCGATGCTCGATTCGGAACTAGGGTTCAGATCTTAGAATCACTGCTCCCGCCATAACGCTTATCATGATACTTATACTATGGGAATAGAAGGACACTCAGGTCTTGGTCTGAGTACTAGAGCCTTAAACACAAAATTGGTTAGCGCTGGATATCACACAGCAACTTGCCACGCAAAGTGGAAATGAACAAGACCTCCCCAAATACCCGGTTTTCCGTATTTTATGTTGCCCTAAGTTCATTTTAAGTTACCCTACATGTTTTAATTCCCTTTTCCGGATCAAATGCTCTGATACCACCTGCAACAACCCCCTTATCCGGCTCGGGACAAGACCGGGAGGGCGATGCTTAATAGAAGCGGCGGAGATCAAAAGCAATACAATCCAAAACTCATATTATATTATTAAACAACAGTAGATAGTCTCTTACACAAGCTCATTGCTATTACATTAGGCTTATCTAACATCATTAGATAAACTACTGGTGATGTCCATAGTCTAGATGATTCTCGCGCCCCTTCTATGTTACACTCCCTGCTCCTAGACCTGCGGTGGGAAGGAAAACAAGAACCGCAGTTTCCAAAATCAGCTTGAAATGCTGAGTGAGATACACCTTAGCGTGTAAAACAGGAAAGATGATATAGCTTGTTGACTCCCGAGTTATATAAAACTTTGAAAGAGTACGAGTAAGAAATATCAGAGTTTGCAGCATCATAAACACATAGTTGAATGACAACATTCAAAGCTTCAAACATTCCCGATTTAGTCCTTTACTAATGCCAATTTCCAAATATAGAATGAAAGATCCAACTATCATGCACAGTAAACAGGTAGTGGTCAACAAAGAACCTTCCAATTGTTAACAGTCGACAAATGACTTCCCAACTGTCAGTGGTCAACAAAGGACCTCCTTGTTAGTGGTCAACAAAGGACCTCCTTGTTAGTAATGGTCACCAGATGACTTCCTTGATACTAATGGTCAACACAGGACCTCCTTGTTAATAATAGATTCCAGTATGTGCAATCCACTTTACGATCTTAACATGTCAATGCAATCTTTCTGAAACTTAATCAAGTTCACGTAACAGCATGTGATTCACAGAACACACTTTGAGGCAACATATAAATCATGCTATGATACGAGAGAAGACAGGCATACAAGGCCAAGCATATAACTCACAAATATATCTTGAGACATACACAATTAACTCAAATATCTTTTGAGACATGAAATAGATACCATATTCTTGACACGAAGTGATCTAAGCATGTATACTCAAAAGTATTTCGAGACAAGAACCACAAATAACATAACTTGACACGAACAAAGCTAGGCTCGCTAGGCTAGGCATGTAACTCACAAATATATCTTGAGACAAGTCATAAAAGTCACATATTGACACGAAAGGAGCTCGGCTAACTAGGCTAAGCATGTGAACTCACAAATATATCTTGAGACAGATCACCTATCACATATTGACACGAAAGAAGCTACGCCAGCTAGGCTAGGCATGTAACTCACCTGAAGACGACTTAGCTGCTAGTATGTAGGATGATCGACGAAGCCTATGTCCACAAATCCGTCGCCTACAGTTTACAAACAGCTAGTCACAACAGTGTTATTTATAATTATGCAAATTCATTAGCCTTTTACCAATGTTCGACTACGTCGTGTACTAATTACATCTCTCACGATTCCCTTATAAGACTCGTATTTAAGTTATACACTTATATATACATGTATATAAGGAAATATACCTGAAATAAATTGAATAATCAAAACTACTTCCTTTCGATTCCTTACTTAAATTAAGTGATGAACATCTAAAATTATTTAATATCACAACTACTAGTATTAAAAAGAACAATAATACTTACTAAAGAGTTATTTTAGCTCCAAATAAACATTTATATTTATTGATAATATATTAGTGTATAACTTATTTAAATAAAAACAAAGTGCTAAATAGTATTTTCCAAATAAACAAATATAATACTTTTGTAGCTTAATTTTCAAGAAAAAAAAAATATTTACTATAACCACTTCTAAATATATTCTTTCTCATTATAGCATTCATTCAATTATTTATTCATTTGAAATAAACTTTGTAGACAAATCTTATACATATATTTAGTCTAAATATTTTCACTAGCTCAATATACTTTATTATAACAAGTACTACAAACATGTATATCTTTACAAAGTATTTATTGTATTTATTTAGATTAAATACAAAATTAATCGTTATTAGTTTAATAATTCCAAAAGTCAGTAAATAAAGGTAATATCAGATATGTAAACTACAAATAGTCCCTTAACAATTTTATTAAAAGGCACTCACCCCCCCCTAAGTCCTGAAAACAACTTCCTTAAAATACACCTAGCCCCCCAATCATGAATATTCGAATTCATCAATCAAAACATGAATTGAAGCATGCAAGGCTTGATTTTGGTTATTTAATTCAACTCAGGGCGAAGAGTAGAGCGTACCCGTACCAAAAATTGCAAGAAACCGTCAAGAAACGGTCCGGGTCGAAAGGCCGAACGGCGGCGTCGGAGGTGGAGCTCATCGGAGTTGTTTCAGGTCATTTTCGGGTGCGTCTGAGCCTCCTAGTGTCTTATTCGGCCTCTTAGGAGTGGGTTGCAGTAGTTTTTAGGGGGTGGGTAGCTAGATTTCAGTTTGGGTGAAGTTGACCGGAGCTTCTCGCCGGTTTTAATGGCCGACGGCGGTGGTGAGTTCACTGCAACTGCTGGGTCTTCTTCGTTTGGCTTCGAAACAGTCAGAGGGAGGTACAGAGGTGATAAAACAAGGAAAATAGAGCAGAGAGCTCTTGGGTTGGGGGCTCTGTTTTGGCCGACGGAAAACAGGGGCGGCGGCGGCGGTTTTTCTTGGTTGTTGTCGCTGCTGCTCCTGTAGCTCTGTTACCGGGCAGAGCAGAGGGTGAGAGAGAAAGAGGGAGAGAAATACAGAGGCTAGAGAGTGTGAGAGAGAGAAGTGGGTCTTGGCGGTGCTTGTCCCCGACGGTGGCAGCGGCGGTGTGGTGGCTGCGTTGCCACTGCTCGCTGCTGCTGCTGTCTTTGTCCTGAGGCAGAGAGATATTGAGAGGGAGAGAAACAGAGAGAGGGCAGTGGGTTACAGTCGTTGGTGGTGGTGGTGTTGAAGGTGGAAGTGGCGGTGGTGTTGGTGGTAGAGTTGCTGGAGGTGGAGAAGAAGAAGATGAATATGATGGTGATGATGGTGATGAGCTGATGAGAATGATTGAGGGGGACAAGCTGGTTTTATAGGGGGAAAAAGTTGAGGGAGATGATCAGGTGATTGTGGCGGTGGCGGTGATAAAAATCACCGTAGGAAAAATCTTGGGAGGAAGAAATCATGTAGAAGATGAATTAATGAGGAACTTTAGGGTGTGGTTGGGCACACCAATATTGTGAGTGATTGGGTGTGGCTCAACTACATAGTATCGCGGTGGTCGTACACGCGACAATAATAAAGAAAATATTAACTTTGGATTATTAATGCGTTTTCTACAATCTCACACAACTAAAAACACGATAGTTTATTTAATATTATTTCCTGCAAATAATAATTTAGAAATGTAAAATTATAATATATCAGTGTTTTACTACTTTAACATTTAACCAATTAAATATAGATAATAATGTTTAAAGTAAACCTCTTGCTAAAAAAATTTCATTTGTATTCTATTTAAATGTCAAACGCAATAGTGTACTCAATATTATCTTTGTCACAATTTTATTCCGATTTAGCTCATAAATTTACGGTTTTACCCTTAGCACTTCGACGGGGTATTACATAAGGTCTGTTTAACACCAGAAAAACAAAGCGAAGAGCAAGAGATAATCAAACTGTAGGTAGGAATTGAAAATAAAAGATACAACTTTGGATAGAGTATTAAGAATTCCACTCAGTGAAAATGAGATTTGATTGAAGAAAAAGAACTAATCAAAACCCAGCGGAAACCTGGTTTCGATAGGATAAAACTGCGAAGAAACAAAACTGAAATCTGGAAGAACAACTGATTGGCGACCCCGATTACTGCGATTTCGGGAACAGCCGCAGCTGAAACGAACGAAGAAGACAAGAAGAGAGACGAAGCAGAAGGAATGACTTTGCCAGAAACCAGATCGTGACCAGAAGGCTTGAAAACAGGCGAGAGATGGAGCTGACTGTGCTTTACCTGAAAAGCATAAACATCGCCAGCGGCGAAAACCAGAGAAAAACATAGAGCGAAAAGATGTTGAACCCACGAGAACCAGACCCTTAAGGAGGAGCAATCTGAAGAAAAACGGAAAGAAAACGAAAAATGGGTGATAACTCTCGGCGGCGGCGGCGGCGACGGCTAAGAACCGAGAGACTGAGGAAAATTAGGGTTAACAAGGGAAAGGGTTGTTTTCTAGAAAGTGGAGAGAGCGTTTTCTCTCTCTAACGCCTCAACCCTCGCAAATGATGATCATCAGCAGATTGAGGCACAGAAACTTGGTTCAACTCATTAGGTGGTGCCACGAGAGGAGAGAGCTCCTCCTGGTGTACAAGTTCATGGAAAATGCAAGCTTGGATTTCCATCTCCTTAAAGGGAAGAGCATGTTGACACGGCCAGTGAGGTTCAAGATTGCAAGAGGTTTGTCGCGGCTTTGCTCTATCTGCACAAGGAATGGGAGCAATGCATTGTTCATAGAGATATTAAGTCGAGCAATGTCTTGTTGGACTCAAATTTCAATGCAAAGCTTAAAGATTTTGGGCTAGCGAGGTTTGTTGACCACGAAAAAAGGTTACAAACCAGTCTTGGCAGGGACAATGGGCTACATGGCACCTGAATGTGTAGTCTCCAGTCTAGAACTGATGTGTACAGTCTTGGAGTGCTGATATTGGAAATAGCTTGTGGAAGAAAACCCTTTGAGCTTCAGGTCGAAGAAAGGCAGGTGAGAACGGTCGAATGGGTCTTGGAGCTCTATGGAACAGAACAGCTTCTTGAAGCAGTAGATCAGAAACTGGGCACTGATTTTGATCAGCAAGAAGTTGAGAGATTGATGATTACTGGATTCTGGTGTGCAAACCCTGATTACCACATGAGGCCTTCCATAAGGCAAGCCATACAGGTGCTTAATTTCGAAGCTCCTTTGCCAGAACTCCCTCTATTGATGCATGTGCCTACATATTTCACACCACCTTCGAATGCTGCTACAACATCTAATTTACTCTATTATGGTTCTGCTGTCTCAATGAACAGTCTATACCAGGGGCGTCTCTAGCCCTTTTTTCTTGTGTGGCTTTAAGCCAGTATGGAATTCAAGCTCCTTTCATTTGGTAAAATTTCCTTCAAATTGATAGATGCAAAGGTATGAATGAAATCTTCATACCACTCCGTCCCAGCTCAAATGCACCATTGGACTTTTTTCACCCGTAACTGGGTCACTTTGACCCGGTGATTTGGATCGCAAAAATATATAATTTTTCGATAATTTTTTTTATTGTCTTGTAGAATAAGAGTTTCTCTACAACCTTCGAAGAAATTATCTAAAAATTGTAAAATTTTGCTATCCAAATTACCGGGTCAAAGTGACCCAGTGAATAGAGGTAAAAGTCCAAATGGTGCAAAAGAAGTGGGACGGAGTGGTATTCAAGTTGAGTTATCATTATTTCAAAGATCAATTGGGAAGTTAATTTCTCTGCTCTGATGATAGGACAAGATTTTAGTATTATAGCTTACAGCAGGAGATGGATTGCTGTGTCCAAGGGAAGCCTACAGTCTTATTGAATATTCACAAATCCAGCAACTGCAAATCGTTTTCATTGGAAAGCAAGACTTTTCTTAAAGCTTTTTGCTGCTTTCCTTCTGTGAAAGCCGTAACTCGTGATGTAAGGCCTTAACTCTTAAATTTGCTTAGGGCCTCAAAAGGTCCAAGTAAATTAAACAAGAAGAGTCATAAACCTTGGGAGGGAAGTAAATTAACAAAGAATAAGGGTTGCAACTACCCACTATTGGAAAGGACTTGGCTATCGAAGCTTCAATTCCTTTCTGCTGATACAAACATCATTGTGCGTCTGAAAATTCCGTTGAATCGAACAAGTTTCTTCGTGAGTGATCCTATTTGTTTCCTGGCACATTAATGATAAGGAACTTCATAAAAAAAAAGAGGTTCATACTTCATAGCACAACCAAAGGCACAGCGTGCCACCAAAAGATCCACAGAGTTGAAGTAACAAAATACCAAGGCTAAAAGACGCTAAACAAGGAAGAAAGACAGCAGAACCTGCTGGGAATAACTTCAACCCAGACAAGACACCAAAGCGCATCCCCATAGAACAAATCAGCTTAATCACCCTTTGCAGGTCCATTCTCAGGTGGTCGACCTCCATTATTTGCTGCCTCTGTTCCACCAAACCCTGAAAGAAATGATAACTATCAGTGTCGACAATAAAAATTAATGTGTGAGAAATCAGAATACACAAGCCAGGAAAGTGCTTCTAAAGTAGTACAGTTGAGAGCATAGAGCTGGCCGATCTGATAACACGAAGACGACCAACTCTTATTAATGATATCACCCTGATACTGGTAACTGTTTTTTTTCCCTAAAAAACTTAGCAACTGGAGGAATTTCATAAAAAAATCGGGAGATTTGAAGCTGTAAAGCAAACTTTTCTTAATTCGTTCCATAGCCTACATGTATAATTAATCACACGTTAACGGAGCTCAAACGACTTGCAACCTGTAAACCAACCTAAGCAAGTGAAAAACCCCCTAAACCCGAAATAAAATTAACGACTTCAACGATCCTACTAATCAAGCATTTGGAGAACCAAACTTGAAAACTAAACAAAATTTTCTTTTTTGGAGGGGAACTGTGAGGATGAGAAGCCCTGCAAACACCATTTGTGGAATTGGACCAACTCGCAATAGAAAAATTGTCTTGACAGAGAGGTCCACCCCCAGAAGCTCAAGTAGGTCAAAAAAGAAATAAATAAATAATAGGTGACACTATGAAAGAATTCATAAATTTGACATGTTGGTCACATGCTGTCAGGTCTCACTTTCAGTTTTCCCCATATTGTTATTTTAATAACAGCAAAACTAATGGTTAATATTACTAAACATATAGATAACACTCATTAAACATTGATGAAGCTTTTTTGGCAGATCACTTTGGAGGGTGGTATATCCCAGCCAACAGTATTATTACTCCGAAATAACCTTTTGGAGGGCGTTTATGTCTTTGACGGCCTCGCAAGTTGTAGCACAATTGCCAGTAACCTTCATCCAGAAAGCAGTTAACAATGGACAACTAGAAGACCAGTCTTTTGGCCTTAAAAAAAGACCAGCCTCTGGTAGCTTACTTACAAAGGTTCTTACCTCCTCCTCATCAGCATCATTCTTCGTTCTCCATGATGGTCACATTCTATTTTCTCCTTCTATTACTTCCTTCCTGTGTAACATCACTCAGCTTCAACCTCAGTAACATAGCCACTGAACAAAATGTCAACATCACAACAAGATACCCAGACACTTTTATCTCACCGGGAGGCCTCCAAGTCACCTCGGATGCACGCGGAGGCAACTTATATGGTAGAGGCGGTAAAGCCTCCTATGCTCAGCCTCTTCACTTGTGGGACAAGTCTACCGAACAACTCACAAACTTCAGTACCCATTTCACCTTTGTGATTGATTCACAAGGAAGTTCTCATTACGCTGATGGGATGACTTTCTTTCTTCATCCTCCCGGAGAATACAGTGTTACCCCAGGTGGTGCCATGGGTCTCCCAGTCGACTCTCAAACCTGGCTACCAAACACTCCTTTCGTAGCCGTGGAGTTTGACACACATCAGAATAATGTTTCCGACCCCCTGGATATAAGTCCGTGGACTCATGTAGGTATCAATGTCAATTCTCTCATATCTAATGTTACTAAAGTTTGGTATAGTAATATATCTGCTGGGATAACAAACGAATGCTGGATTAACTATGACTCTGGTTCCAAGAACCTGAGTGTTGTTTTCACTGGTTCGAGGGACGGGATCATTATCCTAAGTAGCATTTATTTGGTGGTTGATCTGAGGGAAATATTGCCTGAAAAGGTAATCTTTGGCTTCTCAGCTTCAACAGGAGTCGACTTTGAGACACATACTATCAAGTCATGGGATTTCAGTTCAAGTTTGGAAATACCTGACAAAATTAGACCACAGCCATTCACTCCAAGGAAAGGAACATCAAAGAAACAGAATAATAATAAGAAGAATAAGGCACCAGCAGTGATAGGATTGGCGATTTCTTCAAGTGTTTTAGTTGGTGGATTGGCTTTCTTAGGATTATTCTTTTGGAGGAGAAGTAGAAGAAACAATGAAGATGATGAGGATTCTGAGCTTATTCGTACCTTGGAAAATGAATTTGAGATGGGCAGTGGTCCAAAGAAGTTTGCTTATGGCGAATTATCTCGTGCAACTAATGGCTTCTCTGAGGAGCATAAGATCGGGGAGGGAGGTTTTGGTGGAGTATACAGAGGCTTAATTAAGGATTCTAATACCGGTATTGCGGTGAAGAAAATCTCAAAAGGTTCCAAGCAGGGGTTGAAGGAATACGCATCAGAAGTAAAGATCATTAGCAGATTGAGGCACAGAAACTTGGTGCAACTCATTGGGTGGTGCCACGAGAGGAAAGAGCTCCTCCTGGTGTATGAGTTCATGGAAAATGCAAGCTTGGATTTCCATCTCTTTAAAGGGAAGAGCATGTTGACATGGCCAGTGAGGTTCAAGATTGCACGAGGTCTGTCTTTGGCTTTGCTCTATCTGCACGAGGCATGGGAGCAATGCGTTCTGCATAGAGATATTAAGTCGAGCAATGTCTTGTTGGACTCAAATTTCAATGCAAAGCTTGGAGATTTTGGGCTAGCGAGGTTTGTTGACCATGAAAAAGGGTTACAAACCACAGTCGTGGCAGGGACTATAGGCTACGTGGCACCTGAATGTGAATTCACCGGTAGAGCTAGCAAGGAAACTGATGTGTTCAGTCTTGGAGTGGTGATGTTGGAAATAGCTTGTGGAAGAAAACCCTTTGAGCCTCAGGTCGAAGAAAGGCAGGTGAGAATGGTCGAATGGGTGTGGGAGCTCTACGGAACAGGACAACTTCTTGAAGCAGTAGATCATAAACTGGGCACTGATTTTGATCATCAAGAAGCAGAGAGATTGATGATTACTGGACTGTGGTGTGCAAACCGTGATTGCAACATGAGGCCTTCAATAAGGCAAGCCATTCAGGTGCTTAATTTTGAAGCTCCGTTGCCAAAACTCCCTCTAACAATGCCTGTGCCTGCATATTTCACACCTCCTTTGAGCTCTACAACATCTAGTTGGCTTTATTCTGGTTCTTCCGCATCAATGAGCAGCCTAAAACAGGGGCGTCCCTAGCCTTATTTTATTTTTTTTTCTTTTGTGTGTGTGTGGCTTCAAGCGAGTATCAAATTCGAACTCCCTTCATATGGACTTTGATTATCAAGAAGTGGAGAGATTGATGATTACTGGGCTGTGGTGTACAAACCCTGATTGCAACACGAGGCCATCAATAATGCAACTGTGCCTACATATTTCACGCCTCCTTTGAAGGCTGCAACATCTAGTTTGTTTTATTCTGGTTTTACTATCTCAAGAGCAGCCTAAACCAGGGGCATCTAGTGTCGAATTCGAGGTCCCTTCATATGTTAAGGTTTTCTATCACAATAGATGATAGCAATTTCAATTTTGTACTATGCTCCAGCCACTTCATCAAAATTTTCAATCTGAGCCATGCATGAAGATGAAACTACATTTTCCTATCAACTGCTAAGTTTTCTAGATGAATTTTCCAACAGTTGGTTTGTTGTAGTGACTGAAGCTAGGTTCCTTTATTGTACATCCAGCTGTATTAAAAACAGTCTCCAGTTTTAGTTATATTTCCTCTGGTAAAAGGGTAACCAATTTGCCTACAAAATTGCGCTCTCTATTTTCGGGAGTGTCATGAAAATGGGATCCTGACACGGGAAGGTTACATAGAAATGGGTCTCGCCTCCGAATGCCGGAGCACTTTTTCACAGATTCATGAAACCCATATCAGATTACCAACAAGCACTAGCAGAGATAAGAAAAACCTATTTGAGAGGGAATGATGAAATATAAACAGCTAAAGGACAGACCTGTTTCCAGCAGGAAGACACTCATCTGGAAAATTACCTACACTTTCATAAATGGGTCTTTGAAGCTTACTATTATGTGAATAAAGACTGGGACTTGGTTGGATTAGTTGAAAGTCATGCAGGAATGTGACACAGAAGCATCGTATGGAAGTGTGAACATGACTTGAGTGCACCTGGAGTTCTTTTTTGGTGATGAGCCAAAACGACATCATTTTAGATACAAAGAAAAGAAAAGATTGTTCTGTTTTACTTTTACACGCATTTAAGGTGACAATTTCAACAACTGAAGTTTAAAATACCACTCTGTCCCAGGTGCTTTGCACCATTTGACTTTTTCGCCCATAATTGAATTATGTTGACCCGGTGATTTAGATCACAAAACGATATAAATTTTTGATAATTTGTTATCATCTTATAGAATAAGAGTTTCTCTACAACATTACGAAAACAATATTTAAAAATAACAACGTTTTGCTATCCAAATCACCGGGTCAAAGTAACTCAATTATGGGTGAAAAAGTCAAATGGTGCAAAGCACCTGGGACGGAGTGGTACCTGCCAAACTCAAACTGTGTGAGGAACTCCCTCTAAGGGCTCGCCTCTAGCTTGGCACAGGTCATAGAGGTGTCCTCTTACCTCTTCACCTTCCTAGGCTTTTCTTTATGTGTAACGGTTCAAATGTTTTTCTATTCATGTCTACGAGACTTCTCTTTCTCATGGTTTCACATCGATTCACTCTGTTCAAATTCAAATTAAATCCAACTTGGCCTCATCCACTATTTTCTTTATTTCATCAAAGATTCTGTTATGACACTTACGATTGCTCTCACCTCACGAACGATTATCAAAAGATGCAATCACACAAGATGTACGTGGTTCGCTAGCACAAAATATGCTAACTACGTCCACGGGCAAGAAAGACCTTTATTCACTTGAGAGAACGATTCACAGTGCTTACATACGTTCATAAGACCCCAAATGATCCTTCTATACGCCCTAAAACCGCCCGACACAATAAGGAAACAATACCATCCTTATTTGCCGCCTCCCGGATTGTGTTCGTACGAAGACATGTTGCCTTCGTAGGAAGTACTTCGTGCGAAGGGTTTCGTGCGAACACCTTCGTGGTTTAAGACAGCATTGTGTTCTACGAACACTCTTGGCCTTCTAAGCTTCCTCAGAGGTGTCTTCGTGCGAAGACTTCCTCGTCTTCGTACGAAGACCCCTGGGGCTTCACTTCTTCATTGCTCCATTGAGTATCTTCTAACTAGA
Organism: Linanthus parryae; assembly: GCA_023055425.1. Taxonomy (NCBI): domain Eukaryota; kingdom Viridiplantae; phylum Streptophyta; class Magnoliopsida; order Ericales; family Polemoniaceae; genus Linanthus; species Linanthus parryae. The sequence continues at coordinate 29,306,135 of JALGPY010000002.1, forward strand.
CACATTCTCTTACAGACTTAAATGACTCAACCATAGTTTATAGTATGTCTTCCATGTGCTTGGCAAGTTGCAGTACAATGGGCCATAAACATTTCAGCCAAGAAGACGCAATTATCAGTGGACAACCAGAACCAGCCGCCTTGTAGCCCAGCTACAAAGGTAATTGCCTCCTCCTCCTCCTCCCCCTCCTGATTCCCCTCTCTCTCTCTCTCTCTCTCTCTCTCTCTCTCTCTCTCTCTCTCTCTCTCTCTCTCTCTCATTCTATTTTCTCCTTATATTTCCTTCTTGTGTAACATCTCTCAGTTTCAACTTCAGCAAGATAGTCACTGAACAGCAAAATGTCAACATAACAACATACCCAGATGCTTACATCTCGCCGGAAGGCCTCCAAGTCACCTCCGACGCACGCACCGCCAACTTAAACGAAAGATCTGGCAATGCCATCTATCTCAAGCCTCTTCACCTGGGACAAGTCAACTCAACAGCTCACAAGCTTCGGCACCCATTTCACCTTTGTGATAAACTCTCAGGGAAGACCTATTTATGCTGATGGGATGACTTTCTTTCTTCATCCTCCGGGCGTAACCAACATCGCCCTCGGTGGTGCCATCGGTCTCCCAGTCAACCAAGACCCGTGGCTACCAGACACGCCTTTTGTTGCCGTGGAGTTTGATACATTTCGGAACAATTTTTCCGACCCCCTGGATATAAGTTCTAAGACTCATGTAGGTATCAACGTCAATTCTCTCATATCTAATGTTACTAAGATTTGGTATAGTAATATTACTGCTGGGATACTGGATTGACTATGATTCTGATTCCAAGAACCTGAGTGTCATTTACACTAGTTTTAGAAATGGAATCAATATCACAAGTAGCATTTACTTGGTGATTGATCTAAAGGAAATCTTACCTGAGAAGGTCAGCTTTGGCTTCTCAGCTTCAACAGGGGCGAGCTTCTAGACGCATACTATTAAGTCATGGGATTTCAGCTCAAGTTTGGAAATTCCTGATGAAATAGAAAATCCACAGACAGCTCCAGATGGACAACCAGGGATAATCATTCCAAGTGGGGAAAATAAGATGAATAAGGAACCATTAGTTATTGGATTGACTATTTGTTCATGTTTTTTAGTTGGGGGATTGGCTTTTTGGGGAATATTCTTCTGGAGGAGATGACAAAGAAGAAGAAGACGAAGATGATGAAGATGACGGTGGTGATGATTTTAAGCATGATCTGACCATGGAGAGTGAATTTGAGATGGGTAGCGGTCCAAAGAAGTTCTCTTGCAGTGAATTACAGCGCAACTAATGACGTCTCTGAGGACCAGATGCTGGGAAAGGGAGGATTCAGTGGAGTCAATAGATGATGATTCATCAAGGAAACGAATAATGATATCGCTGTCAAGAAAATCTCAAAAGGGTCCAAGCAGGGGTTGAAGGAGTACGCATCAGAAGTAAAGATCATTAACAGATAGAGGCACAGAAACTTGGTGCACCTCATTCCATGGTGCCACAAGAGGAAAGAGCTCCTCCTTGTGTACGAGCACATAAAAAATGCAAGCTTGGATTTCCATCTCTTCAAAGCGAGAAGTATGTTGACATGGCTGGTCAGGTTCAAGATTGTACGAGGCTTGGCGACGGCTTTGCTCTATCTACATGAAGAGTGGGAACAGTGTGTTGTACATAGAGATATCAAGTCAAGCAATGTCATGTTGTACTCAAATTTCAATGTCAAACTTGGGGATTTTGGGCTAGCGAGGTTCGTCAACCATGAAAAAGGGTCACAAACCACAGTCTTGGCAGGGACTATGGGCTACATGGCTCCTGAATGTATGATAAGTGGTAAAGCTAGCAAGGAAACCGACGAGTACAGTCTCGGGGTTGTTCTCTTGGAAATAGCATGTGGTAAACAACCCTTTGAGCTCAAGGTTGCACAAAACCAGGTCAGAATGGTGGAATGGGTCTGGGGTCTGTAAGGAACACGAAAGCTTCTGGAAACAGCACATCCTAAACTAGGGGTAGATTTTGAACATCAAGAAATGGGGAGGTTGATGATTGCTGGGCTGTGGTGTGCACACCCTGATCACAACATTAGGCCTTCGATAAGGCAATCCATTAGGTGCTTAATTTTGAAGCTCAGTTGCCAGAACTCCCTCCAACCATACCCGTGCCTACATACTTTCCACCTCCTTTGAACAATGCAACATCTAATTTGTTGTATTCTAATGCTGCTTTCTCTATGAGCAGCAACCAAAATCAATCCTCGACGTACAGTAACAACACGGACTCCTCTAACCTCGTGTCATCCTCAACGACTTCCTCTCCTTTTGCATCACTTTTGTACCCTAAATCAGATTGACTATATGATGTCTAGGAATGCATAGCATGCTGAATTTGTGCGATTAGAGATTATTGTCCCTTTTGACTGGCTTCTTTTTGTTTCCTGAAATGTTAAGGATATTTATTTTTCGTCTTTTCTACTGCATTTCCTTCTGTTTCAGGTTGAGAAGAAACATACTCCATTAGTTACTACTTATATTTAAGATTAAGATAAAAAAATAAAAATTGTTTTAATTTACTGACACCTGTTATAGGTAGTACATGATTATATTAGGTGTTGTTACATAATTACGTAAGTACCCCTACGGGTCTCTATAAAAACTATGTGTACTCTCAGTATTATGTGTACTCTCACAGCAGGCAGGGTAACCTACCTCCTCCTACGATCTCAAAACCCTAAATTCCTAATTAAACTGCTCAAGAACTACGGATCACGATACTGTTCACCAGTATTGTTAACGAGCTACTCTAGAACAACTATCTTTCTGGATCCAAAACCCTGTATTCTTAATCTTAAACCCTTCTCCCTTCCACCAAACATCGGAGCTTTCCTCCTAAAAATCACCATAAGCAGATTTTCCGTTGTATCCCAACGCCACAGGACAGCGTGGTTTTCTCTTCTAAATTGGACTTTCTCGACTGCCAACCGTTATGGCATCTCTCAACCGCCCAAGTCCTTTAACAACCCGAGCGGATTACTGTGCAACTTCTTTATTTGTACCACCGGATAAAAATGCTTAGGTGCTATTAGTAATCCACAAGGTTTGCTATATACTACCTCCCGCTAGCTTCTTCCTACTTCCCATATTGGGACTTTTCGCCAGCTTCTTCCTACTTCCGCTTTTTGGCAAGTATTTATCACATTTTACCAAAATACCCTTCATCCACCCACACCCATTAACCCCACTTGTCAGTGGCGGAGTCAGGATTTGGGTAAAGGGGGGCACAAATTTAAAAAATTTAATTCACGTACAAACGTCAAAAATATATTATATGGCATCAGATATTTTTTATACAATGAGTACACTTTTGCGCGTTAAAAAAATACTATGGTCTTTTGTGTATTTTTGAAAAGTTAAATAGAGGGGCACTCATGTATATTAAATAGAGGGGTACTTTTTTTGTCCAAAAAAAGGGTTAAAGAAAATGCTTATACCGAGAATCGAACTCGGGTGACTAGATTCACAATACAATGTTTTAACCACTAGGCCAAAAGAACCAAGTAGGGGGGCACTTGTATATATTAAGAGGGGCACAATTGAATTTTTTTATAAATATGGGGTATCCTATTGTCTCTGAGAAAGTTTTTATTTTTTATTTTATTTTTTTTTTTTTTTTTTGGGGGGGGGTTGCCACTTCTAAGCCCCGCCCCTGCCACTTGTAACAACACAAACCCGATCAGTCCCAACAATTTCTTTATCTGTACCACCGGATAAAGATGCTTAAGCCTGGAAGGTGCTAGTAGCAATCGACAAGGTTTACTATATACCACATATCTAATCCACAATATCTTGATGTGTGACGGGATATTACAATCCCTTATATACTCGACGTCCTCGTCGAGTGTTCCCAGTCACGTATGAGTTCCTCCTCCTCGCTGCCTCCTCCATATCAGTCTCTGACTCGATTTGGCCCCTCACCACGGTCCTTCCCCTGCCTCCCTTCCCGTCGACACCCAAGCGGAAACTCCACTCCCTCCTCCTTCGGCAAATCGCCTATGACTCTAGTACAAGAGCCGGCCGCTACTCGTCCCCGCTTTCCCACCTTCCCTCAACATTATACTCGACGCCCTTTACCAGCTCCAAACCCGCCACTAGCTCCATCCCCCAGTTTCCTTACCCGAACCGCCAAATCCTCCCTCCACTCATCCAACGACCACTCGGTCCAAATCCGAGCCCCTTAAACCAGCCCCAAAATACACTCAGTCAGCTTTTGTCTCTCCACCTGGTTCTGACATCGAACCTAGTATTGCTTTGCAGGCTATTAAGAATCGCCAGCGGCAATCTGCAAAGACTGCTGAAATTGAGGCTCTACTTCTCCATACATGGGATCTAGTCCCCCCCCCCCCATCACCTACGCAGAATGTTGTTGGCTGCAAATGGATCTTTCGCATTAAGCGGCTTCCTGATGGGTCTGTTGATCGTTACAAGGCACGGTTAGTGGCTAAGAGTTTTCATCAGAGATTCGGTGTTGACTACGCTAATACCTTTAGTCCGGTGGTCAAACCGGTTACTGTTTTCCTACCCTTGCTATTAGCCGTCAAAGGGTTCTTAAGCAGATGGATGTTAATAATGCTTTCTTACAGGGCACTCGCTGGGTTCATTCATCAGGACCATCCTGAATATGTTTGTAAGCTTCGGAAGGCCTTGTATGGTCTGAAGCAAGCACCACGGGCACTAAGTTACCTGGAACGCGGATCGTTCCGATTCGTGGAACGGGAACGAGATCGCGGAACGCCATACCCTGTGGAATTCGGTACGCCAAGGGTAGGCTTCTTTGGATAACTTAATAGGAGTTTTACCATTTTCCACAAATCATGAAGTATAAAACTGCTCAATTTATATAATATTGAAAAGTCAATACTCTAAAAATAGACGTAACTTAACATTTCCAAATTTAATTTTCCCTTCTACATAGATACTTCAGGTGGAAGTAGTGAACAAAAATGGGATCGCCAAATTAAGCGATCTGGATCGCTGGTGTTCCACGTTTCGGAACGCGCGATCCAATTCGCAATTCGCGGGGGTATGAGTGAATTGTGGTAACACTGCACGGGCATGGTATAGGGGTGAGCAGAATTCGCCCAAACCGGCCGCCCCAAGGCGATGCGCCCCAAACCTGTCCGAATTTAGCACATGTTCATGCAATTTGATTGATTAAGATTGTAGAATTATAAACCCGAACTAAGTTTGATTGAATATCATTACGGAGTTAGCAAAATTGTTTAAAACCCGGTTCGGTCCGATTTAAATTTCACATGAAAAAATTACATATTTTAGTTAGATACACGTACACCATCCACAAATCAAGTTTTATAATTTAAGGTTTGGTTTGGGTATCAAAAAGAATAAGGTGAGTTTGGGTTGAACATTCTCCAAACCATACCTATTGGGTTGGGGCAAAAAAAGATCGGCAAAACCCAGCCAAACCGGTCCACGCTCGCCCCAAGCGCTGAATAGCATGTATATAGGCTTAAGTTTTCAAACGATTTGCAACCTTTTGAACCCGTCTAAAACCGGCCAAACCGGGCCGATTCGAAAGGCCTGATTGGGTTTGGGTACCGTATCGATATGACCAACCCGCGATCATTTGGTTGGGTAGGAAACATGCCCCTCACCCGCCCAACCCGGTCCGTGCTCTGCGCTAGGCCATGGTATTATGAGCTTCGCTCTTTCTCCTGCAGCAGGGCTTTTTTAATTCTTGAGGTTATACGTCACCCTTACACTACTCCGGGGTCACTATCGTTACAGGGTGTGATGTTGCTCAGGTCCAACGGTTTCTAGATCTATTATCCAGTCGATTCTCTTTGAAGGATATGGCAATCTTTCTTATCGGTGAAAATACAATGGTACATTTCCAGAGGGTAATTCACATATTACAAGCAACAACAAACATAACTCTGACTGCAACTAAAAAAGCCCCAATTGAAAAACCTAAACTGCAATCCCTTTGCAAATATGATAAATTTCAACAAGACTTGAGTTTAATTTGAGGCAGTTGATGCTGAATTAAACTAACAGTATACACATGCATAGATTGATTAATGGGTGAAAATACGGGAGGAGAAGAGATGGATTACCTGGTGGTGGTGGTGGTGTAATGGTCCGGTCGACGAAGAAGAGGATGAGTCCACCGTTCAAGCATGGTCAGGATTTGATGGACTCGCCATCGCTGACTAATCCGACGGTGATTGCTTTCAGCCCTAGCACTGCGCTCAGCTCTGCGACGACGGTGGAGGAATTGGTTTTGTTTTGAATCTTTCCGGCGCAACGTTTTGGGTCGGACGGGCCTTATGGTTTACAGATCGATCCGATCATTTCAACGAGGCCCAAGTAAGTATACTTTGACATTTGAGCTGGTTAAAAAAGAAGGTAAAATGCACTTTAACCCCCCTATAGTTTCAGAAAGAACACTTACAACCATGATGGTCCCAACAGTTGCACCCCCTCGGTGTTGTTAAGCCTTGACATGGGGTCAATTATGGAACGTATTTTTTTTTTGCACAGTATTGTCCATCTAGAGTTAAACACTGACCATAATAGTCTCTATTGGATGTGTTAGATAAAGGGGTTGTTTGGATGAGCTTATATGCAAGGAGAGAAAGAAATATTACAACATATATCATCATCTCAACGACTCGTTTCACCTCAACTACTCGTTTCAAAAATGTCACTTCCTCTCCTCTCATATAAGGTCATCCAAACGGTGCCATTGTTAAACCATCTTATTTTTTAAATTTTATAATGAAAATACACTTCTCACAAAATTTAAAAGGAGTAGAATGGCAATCAACGCGTCATATAAAGGGCAAAATGTCCTTCCAAATCGTGGTAGGGAAATAGTAATCAAAACATCCTATTGGAGACAGGTACTGGCTCGCCTATGGATACCTAAGGGTATCTTGACACTCTAGATTTCGTATAAAAGACGCAAGCTCGGTTTTGATTATGGTCACATCTAAATATCTATACTCCCATCTCAACTTTTGGTGGAAGTAGCTAATATGTCACCTAGTAATCAAAACATCATATTTGTAAAAAGTAGTGGCTCGCCTATGAATACCCTGCGGTATCTCGGGCATGCTATACGTGTTGACATCCCTATCCTAGCACAAGTCTAGTGGTAAAAGGGTTTTCCCTAATGATCCCATGAAATAGATCTTTGTAGGAATCCTAGTGGAGATGTGGTTGAAAGGCGTTGAAAAAACAAGTGCTAAGAAACTACCATCAGTTTACCAAGGCAGAGGCAGAGGCAGAGGCAGAGGAGTTTCTATGCACTAACAACAACTGATAAAAAAAAGGGGAAAAGGCTTCGATTCTAGTTCTGCTATAAATAAAAAGAGATGAAGGCAGACAGGCAGTCATGTAAAATATAGGGGTATCATATAGTTTGTATGGATTGATATAATTAGTGTGTGTTGTTATCAAATCCAAGACAAGTTGTACATAACTCATGAGCATCCATGTTGGAAGTAATCGTAGGACTTATACAAGGACAAGTTGTGGCATGTAGTATTGTAGTCGTTTATGGCACTACAACAAGTCTTCTCACCAAGCATTAATCGCTTCGTGAAGAGCTAATATTTTGTGTAATCCACGGGTTGGGTTGGGCCTGGGATCAGTTTCCAAAAGGTTGGCCCTATTACACTTGATCCGGCCCAGCTCAACCCATCACATGGCTATTATACCAAAGAAAAACTACTATCTTGGGTGCATAAGTTTCTCTAAATCCCAAACACATGTGGAATAATAATACTTACTTCTTCCCAGGCAAGTTCCATTTCTTTGGTAGGAGTAAAAATAATCCCGTACATTAATGCTCACGGAATCTAGGACCACTTTTGTGGACGTCAATGGTAACTTTTGCCGTTGCCAATGATTTTTGGGAGGGTTCCCATTTGGGCCTTTTTCTCATCCAAAGATGTTGTAACTAGTGCCATGAGAGCCTTCTATTGCAAATTGTTTCTCAATTTCTGTGAGATTTGACTTGTTTGTTCTCGTAAAAAATAATCGAAATGGTTCCAGCTTAAACTGAAATATCAGTTAGATGATCTATAGAAACTGAAATTTATTTGCATACTTTTATCAAACTGGAATAAAAAATCATGTCTGTCATTTATGCTTTTTTAGGACAATTTTGACCAGATTAGACGCTTCGATTTTTCAATCGTCTAATCACCTAGTCAAAATTGTCCAGGAAAGTTAATGTGGGACACATTTCTTAGAACACATGGAGGAATTCAAAGTAATTGCTAGGAGAAAGAAACTAAGAACATGTTCCAAGCATTTCAATTTACGATACTGTAACTTCACTATGAGAAAGAGAATTATGAACTCAGTTCTGTAATTTTATGCAAGTAAATGTTATCTTTACAACTATTTCCCCAAGGGATCAAGATATGCAGTAAATCGAAACTCCAAACAGTAAAGTTTCTTTCAACTGGAAGGATAAGGAGGAGATCATATCTACAGTTTGACAACATCGCCATGATTCTACTGAAAACTTCGGTTACATCTGTAATCAACAATGTCTTTTGTACTCTACTATCCAATACGAAAGCTAGATTTCTTCATTCTGGTAAGCTTTCCCCTATCACGCTATCTGCAACTTGACAAGTTCATCAGTCTGAGAATCTGCTTCATATCTGCATTTTCCTGCACGTGCATTATCTAAATCAATACTTTCACAAATCACAATACGAGCACAGATGTAACCGAAATTTATTTTCTGACAAAAAAAGAGAGCACAGATCTCTCTTACGTATTTACTACATGATGAATTGTAAAAAATCTTTGTGAGAACCAGTGACTAAAAATAGTAAAAGAAGAAGGCATGGGGGTAGCAACATGATCGGTTTCGGTCAGATTCTAGAATACCCTCCTCCCCCATCGTCCCTACACCCCACATCCGTCATGAAGCGGGCCTATAAACTGGTATGCCCCATTCCCTTATTCAGTAAAAACACTATTACTACATGCCACATGTTGTGTATATTCCTGTATCATCCAGCAGGCGATGGATCTGAGTAGTCATAACTCATAACCCATTCCTGCCCCAAATCCATTATGGCTTTAAGACAACCACCCATACCCGCCGGCGCCGCTATTAATGCATGTTGCGGGTAAAATCTACTGCCTATGGGCGGGTAATGTGGGTACCCAACTGCATTGGGTGAGATTTCAATCCCCAGATGCGAGGAATAAGAGAATGGAATCATTTCATATGAAAAACAAATTGCTCTTGCCCGTACTCTTTCAAGTTTTTTTATTTCCTTTTAAAAGGAAACTAAAGAAAGCACAACATTAAATTTCACTCCTAACACTATGTTTGAGGATCAAATGAGGAAAGAAAAGACATGATTACAGAACTAGGTGAGAATAGAAAAGATAAGCTTATTTCTTTTTCTCACTAATGTGTTAGGATGAATAAGTGAGAAAAAGTTGGAAAAGTCTACTATGTTTGGATTGATCTATTAAAAGAAAAGAAATTGATCCTTTTTTACGCTTCTAAATTTGACCTTTAACAATACAATGCAACACAAGTAGCACAATGTTCCATTCGTCAAGACAACTCTTCAGTTTATAAATTTGCAAACCCACAACTCTCAGTTTATTTCTAGTTTAATGAAGTTGATTAGGAAAAAATAAACTGATTCGATGTCACTTCACAAGGCAATGAAGATCACATACTATAGGCTGAGATAAACTAGAAATAATTATATAAAAGCTATTTGGAGCAGTTTAATATGGTGCTGATGAAAAACGAATTAATGTTTTGAATTTGATATACGTTTACATTGGTAGTTCCAGTATAACCCCAAAATATATTTTAGCTAGTATCTTCGGTCACCGAATCTCACCAATTTTGGTGAGAAATAAAAATGGCATGCAAACATGGACGAGAAAACAATTTCTCAGAAAACATTTTCTTCTCTTATCAAGTAATTCAATCGAAACATTGTGTAAGAGTATTGTGGCAATGTCACCGAACGAGTAGAGTATAGATGCAGAGTTTTGGACAATGTTGCGGAAATAAGAGTGAAGTGTACATGCAAGATTGATAGATAAATGCATCTACAAATTGCTACGCTGTATCCTTCTCAAGTAATCCCAAATAAGGGAACTGCACAAAACACCCAGAAATAGCAAGAAGATCAATACGCAATACCCTGTATGCAACTGGTAATGCAATCCCACTGATAACGAAACTTGAAACTCTTAAGATTTTCATTCCTAGCCTAATTTAAAGACAACTCAGTAAATAGAGAAGATGGAACATCATGCATTCGTGCTATTCTGAATTAAAACCAAGCAACAGACATGTACTCGATCTTATAGGAGGGAGCTAACTCTTAATATTTCAACTCGGGCTATAACATGGTATGACACTAGACAAAGTTTTCAAAAGTCACGACAAATCGGCATCATTTAAGACCTATAAATAGTTTCCTTAACATTCGTAAACGACACCATTTTACCAAAGATATTAGAAACAGATATAGTAACATATTGTGAGCACAAAGATAATTATACACCATTCTACCAAACCAGGACATCTGAAAGATATATGAATTAATCACACAGCTCGGAGTCAAGAACTTACATTGGTGTCAAGTCAATATCGCGCGAGCTAATGAGTGCATCGCCGGGACTTCCCTCAATCGAAGATTCGAAAAGGCTCAAGTAGTCGTGCATTCCTTCCGCTTCATCAACCCTATCACAGATGTTAAGTTGTTTCCTAAGGCATCGCAGATCATCCTCCAAAAGACTCCTCTCATTTTCGTGCTTCATCACAATCCATCTCAGCGACTGAATCACTTCTTGATCATGAAGTTGCTTCTCCTCAGCAAGTCTACTAAACTGTTTGAATTGCATCTCGATCAGACTCTTCTCGTTCTGCAGGCGTAAGATCATTGCCATCGTTTCCTCCGCCGCAGTGGCAGCTGCCATCCTCTCCTTCTCGAGCTCATTAGAAGCTTCCTCCGCTCGCCGCCTCTCACTCTTGACCATTTTCCTCAACAACATTACATCGACAACTTCATCTTCATCGTAACACTCTCGATCATCAGAATCATCACAGTACTGTACACTTGCTTTATCATCGCCATCATCAGGAACAAGATTAGCATTCCCATCTTCATCTTCTGCAATTTCTTTAATTTCCCCCAAATTATTAAGACTAGGTTTCAGATCACAATCTTCACCAAAACTAGGTTTTGAAGCATACCCAACACCAACATCACCATCAAAATGAAAATTCCCATTCCCATTTGAATTTTTTTCAGTTTCCCCCAAATTACCAACCATGGGTTGTTGTTCTGCATTCTTCAACAACCCATCACAACCCTCATCAAGACAAAGTTTTGACTGAAACCCATTACTCCTACCAACTGATTTTCCTCCAAAACAAGGAACAATTTGCGAAAAACCCTTGAGATGGGGACCAGATTGAAGAACCCTAAACCCTACAATGAAGAGAAGAAACACACAGAAGGCATTGAAACACTGCTCGAAGCACCCGAATAAGAAAAACCCACATCCGAAATCGAGATTGTCGTTCAGGAACTTGAGGAACGAAACACCATCCATGCCTAAAGAGAACAAAACCCACTTACAGAAGTCGAGAACAGAGCAAAAAATACAGAGCATCAAGCGAAGAAATTGATTACTAATTCTTTCGATTCTAGTTTGAATCACTCGAAACACAGTGATTGAACACGCCCTTTCGATTCATTGCTTGCTCGAGCACAGTCGATTGAGTTCGAGGTCGATTCACACACAGCGAAGGGTTGAGAAATCTGGAAATGGGTTGAACATGTATTGAACCACTGAGAAAAACCCTTTGTAGAGAGAGAGAGGGTTGAGAGGTAAGAAGGCAGAGTCTCTCTCTGTGGAGTCGTCGTCTTCGCTAGAATGAAATCCACACCGTTTTACTGGAGTGGCGATTGAAACGGACACGATTTGATTGTGGTTCAATTTGATAGTGTGGGTAAACTAGAGGGGTATATTGGTCATTTCTTTTGGTGATATCCTTTTGTCTGAGTGACAAGTGTTGGCCCAAGTGTTCTGGGTTTTGATCATGGGGTTCTTTAGGACCACTCTTGGGAGTACTTCTAATCTTATCATGACTTCATGAGTACTTCCAATATTAGGTTCTTAAAAGGAAAATATCATGTAACGGTACAAGATCTCTATGCATCTCCAACGGGCAAATTATACATAAAATTGTATTTTTTGCATTATCGTAATGATAATTTCAACTTCTTCTTTAACAGTAATTATGCAAAAATATTATAAAGTGTATCTTTCCTTTACACATTACTTTCGGAAACTGATAAATTGTATAGATGAGAGAGATATTTGAGGAACGACTATGTTGAAAAAAATCGGAGAAGTGGGAGAAATAAGGAAATGTGGGTTAAATGAAAAAATTTAGATGCCGATGGGACAATTATTGCCAAATTTGGTGAGGTCATGCATGTCCTGTATTTTGCATGACATGATGCCTCTTTCTGTTGGATTGTATTTTTTACATAAATTATGTAAATTTTGCATAAACAACACATTTGCACAAACGACTGGAGATGCTGTTTAGTAGAGTCCTCAAACTCATTGAACTGGTCTAGCTCAGACTAATTAGGCGATAGTCCGACCCATTTGACAGCTCTAACGTGCATTATTACTCGTTGAATTTAGTGATTGAATTAAGAGTAGGGAAATAATACTCATCGCTACTTTTTCAGCCTTTGATAATTTACGACAATATTCGACTATTCATGGCAATATTATGTTTCTTATCGAAAAAATCATGACTTTTTTCCGACTTGTTGTAATCCAATATTTACCTACTTGAACTAGCCACATAATTAAGTGGTTAGATCGTGACTTTCCCTAGTCGAAGATAGAGTCGGCTAGCTGCTTAAGGAGCGTTGTCCTGACGCAGTTCATCCGAGGTCTCAAATTCAAGCCTCCCAAGCAACCTAGTGTAGCCTGGTCGGTGAAAATTACCGACCAGGCCATCGAATTCAATTATGACCAAGAAAAACAAAAAAAAAAAAAGAAATAAAACAAAATGCAATTAATCCACACTGTATATATTTCACTTTAATGGCCTCGTTTGGGTAAGCTGAATTAAGTGATATATTGATAAAATTTGAATTTTAATCTGACACGTTTGGATGAGCAGGATATATTTTAGGATTTTTTGGATTACTCGGATCCGGCTACTTTAATAGCCGGATCCGATTATTTTAAAAACATTTTTTACTGTCCAAATGCAAAATCGGATCCGGGTAGGACCCCGGCCGAACACAAATATACTAATTAAGAAGCGACACGTTTGCGAATCACCAAGCCGGATCCGGGTCGGCCCAACCGGATCCGGATCAGATACTACAAAAATCTAGTTTTTTTTTTGCTAAATTTTAGACAATTTATCTATCATTTAATCTAGTTTATCCAAACGAGACCAATAAAATCCAAAAACATGCCCATCCAACAGGCCCACTCAAAGTTATATGTCTCAACACATGCACCAAAAACATAGAGAAGTGGTGGTAGAGCCAATAAGAGAGAATGGGACTAAAGTTATTCAAAATCTCCAAGATCACGACTCTGATTAAAAAAATAAAACTTTCAACATTGTACTTGTAAACTATAATCAAAACATGGCAAAATTACACCGGTGGTACCCATATGATACTTTTTGTTACACTTTCATACACACATTTTAAATTTTGGCGTTCACGGTACCCACATTTTAAAATTGTTGCACTGGTGGTACATTTCACTAACGCCGTTAATTATCCAAACAATTAGTGTGGGTATTTTGATCTTTTACAAAGATAAAATTGCACAAGTAACATCCATAGTTGCTTTTTTATTACAATTGATACCCACATTTTTTAATTCAACATCATCAATACTCCAAATTCTACTTTTTAGCAAAGGCCAAAAACATCAGAAGGAGCAAAAAAAAGGGGCGGGGTGGGGGAAAGAAAAGAACAGTAGAAGGAGACGAACATACGAAGAATAAGAAGAAGAAAAAGATGGAGGTGAACAGGAGCGGAGGCGGACAGCGGTGATCCGTCACCTTCCATTCTCTCCTTCTGTCTCTCACTACCTTCGCTTTATCTCTTCCTCTTCGTCATCTTCTCAGATCTATTTTCTCTCTCTCGCGCTCTTCTTCCAAACCCTAATCCTCTGTCTCTCTTGGACCACATCTAAGGTTGTGAATTGCACTAGATGAAATTCCCGACTCTCAAATCCCAGTTTTTTTTGGTAGTGATGAATAGGTTTGATAATTTGGGTACATTGATATTGGGTTCAATTGGTTTGATGCTTATCTTTTATTTTCCAATGAATGACTGGGTTTTTTCGGTGAATTTGGAATTATGTTATTGCAAGTTACTGGTGTTTGATATGGTTAATGGGATTTGTTCTATCAGCTGAGATGTGAAGGAAATTATGGAAGTCATTAAAATGTTGGTGCATGAGTCTAATGCAAAAGTCTGTTGCGCTAGAAGAATTGCTAACAAGGTATTCGTACATTCGTTTGTAAATTTACCAATAGGAATGTTGGTTCTACTAGTCTTGTGTTAGAGAACTCATATTTTGTGAGAGTTGTGTTAACTGTTTATAGATGCTTGTAATACGGTCTTAAATTAATCAAATTTCAACCCTTTTGACAACAAAGAAAATCATGGCCACGCTGGATAGAAATTAGAGGTGTTACGGTCATTTTGGTATATGAGGGTGCAAAATTTGCAATAAAACAAAATAAGGGTAGTAATAATGTTTAATTACAAAATGTGGGTATAATTTGTAGTTAATTTGTAAATATGGATGCTATTTGTGCAATTTTATCTTTGTAAACGACCAACATACCCACACTAACAGTTTGAGAAATTAAAGTGTTAGTGAAATGTACTACCGGTGCAACAATTTCAAAATTTGGGTACCGTGAACGCCAAAATATAAAATGTGGGTATGAAAGTGTAACAAAAAGTATAATATGGGTACCACCGATGCTATTTTTCCTCAAAACATTGTACTTAAAAGATGATTAGGACATCAACATTAACAGAAAACCACTCCATCATGCCACTAAGGTTGTTATTGTTATTACTGAATTTGATCATCATCATTCATCAAATTCTTTTTCTTCAATTTTCGCTTTAGGAATCTCCGATTGTCCTCCAAAAGACTCCTCGCCGACTCGTGCCTCGCCACCATCCATCTCAGCCACTGAATCACTTGTTGATCATGAACTTGCTTCTCCTCAGCCAGTATCTGGAACTGTCTACATTCCATACTTATCCAACTTTTATCCTTCTGTAGCTGCAGAATCGTATCCATTGCGTCCACAGCTGCTGTGGAAGCCACTTCTCGCTCTTTTTCGAGCTCTGAAATCGCGACATGTGTCCTCTGCTTATCCCTCTTGATCATGCTCCTCAATCTCATAACATCACCAAAGTCATCAAACTCATTACTACAATGTCCTTCACTTTCTTTAGCACCTGCTTCTCCATTTGTAATCTGCAACCTTTGAAGCTTAGAGGAATCACTTTTCTTACCATGAGAGACGTGTTTTGACCAAAACCCATTTGCTAAATCAATGAGCTTTTCTTTAGAGACACATGAGTTTTTGGGGAAACCTATGGAGTGATGACCGAATTGGATCAATTTCAACCCCAGCACGAAGAAGAGAAAGAGAATCAACAGATTCAAGAGGCGTTCGAAGCAGCCAAATACGAAAAACCCACACATAATATCGCTTTTGTGATTCAGAAACATCAAGAATGAAACACAATCCATCAGATAGAGAAGAAAATTGACAGCAGAGTAAAGTTGAAAAAATCTCAACAGAGGAAGAACAGAGAAAAAAGGAAATAAATCTCTGCCAGTTCTCTGATTTCAAGTTTGAATCACATCACATTCACACATCCTATGGAACTGTGTACTGTGGGAAGACAAAATTCATACTTTTTCACGAGCATCGCGTCACAATGATGTATGGAGTTGCACACAACTCAAAGAATGAAAAGTTAGCATTGTGAGTTTCATACAGCTATGTATTTTCATTGTGACTGCTACTAAAACAGCCTTCTAATTTTTTCCCTCTGGGACCATTTCTTGGGGGAGTTCTATGATGTTTATCATCAATCTTCATAATGAGGACTATGATTGAGGATACATGAAAAATTATCATATCTCTTTCCATGCAAATCATACGATCCTTGTACATTTTCATTTCTATGCGTGTCGTCTGCATATAGAAAGCGCATAAACTAAAGGCAATGCAGTTTTATGTGTGATATCCAAGAGGAAAGTGCCTAAGAGTTGATTTTCATTTTTGCTCTGAAGTTACTATTAGCAACTGGTCAAGTGGATCAGAGTGCAGAACACTCGGTCCCCTAGGAAAGCACTCTGAAAATGGATTCTTTTTAGGTTAGATCCCAAACCTTACTGTAGAGAAAACTTTCCCCAGTAGAAACCAGCACAACAAACCTTGCCAATTGAGATTTCAAAAATTGGGAAAATGAGAAGACTAGCTTTTCCCAAGGGAGATCTCAACTTGGGGGCTGTTGACTTCTCATGGGTTTCACAATCCTCAGCTTTTGTGCCAATCAAAGAATGTCTGGCATTCTATGGATGAAGACAAAAAACAGAAGAATAAACTACTGTTTGTATTTGGTTTTGTATCTTAATCCCTGTTGATGATATCAAGATAAAAAGAGTAAATTTGACTTGTCTTTCCCGCGTGAAGAAGCTGCAAGTTCCGACAAACATATTTAGTAAAAAAAATAGTATCTGACTAAAGAAGTTGAAACTAAACCTGAATTTAAGCTTAGTACAAACATACAAAACAAGAAAGAAAACAAGTTGGAGTAACCGCGGGTATCACTACAGTTTAAACAATCAGTCAAGATAAACTAGCTGAATTTTCTGCTTTTTAAGAGTCTGATATTATTGTAATTGTAGCCTGCAATGTGTAATGAAATTTTTCCAAGTGGACTTAACTAAAGTTCATTTTTGTTATTGTATTTGGAAATCTGAATTTTTATTAAAGGAACCGCCAATCTAGCTTCTTATTATGTTCTTTTATTTTTGCGAAAACCATTCTGGGTCTTTCCCAGTTGTCTGGTAATGCTGCCGGCTTCTTGTTCTGAAAACCCATTTTCATGGTTGCTTCCAAAGCAAGAATATTAATATGTAGTCCCATTCTTCTTTTCTTAAAATCCTTGTCCATTTTTAAAATAAATAAATAAACTCCTTAAGTGCATCCCATCAAAATTAGTTACATTTGTTACTTCCCTTAAGCAAGGAATAAACACCGAAGCAGAAAATACCAAAAAAAAAATGTTCCAGGATGCAAATCCTTAGCCTATCGTCTGGGCCTCAACACTCTGCCACTACCAACTATAGCAAACCTTGGAATTTTCAAAGTTCGCATCCTAAAGTCTCAAATTCAGCTTTTTGTGATATCTCTTCTTCAGTAGTTGAAACAAAGTGTGTGACATCAAGAAAATCAGATACCAGGGGACATTTGAAATATCTGTCAAGATATCCCAACACACAAAATTTAATCCTCTTCTAAATTGTTGAACATTGAAGGGAAAAAAAGAGAAAAAGAAAGAACCCCTAACTAAAATCAGATCACTAAGGAAAAGAAAGCAGTGCCGATGAAGATGAAGCTCTAGAGGAAGAGGAGTGCTTGGAGGACTTGCAAGTGCTATTAGAACTGGAGGTATCGGTCTCATAAACATAAGATGGTGTAAGCCAAAACTCAGACATGTTCATTGGAAGATCTGACGAGTAAGTTGCAACAGGCATTTTCAGCGGCAGGTTAGGCAAGTTCATGTCAAAGTTAAGAACTTGAACCACTTGTTTCATAGAAGACCGTAGATTATGATCCGGGTGAGCGCACCAAAGCCCAACAACCATTAACCTTTCAGCCTCTTTCTCATTAAAATCTCCCAATATTTTCGAATCAACAGCCTCCAGAATCTTTCCCCTTCCATAAAAATCCCAAACTACCTCAACTAACCTCACTTTTTCAGCTTCATTCGCGTGGGGGTCAATGCACTTTCATCCACTGGCTATTTCCAAAGCCACTGTTCCAAAGCTGAAAACATCGGATTGCTTACTAGCTTTTCCTGACATGAAACACTCAGGTGCCATATATCTTATTGTACCTGCCAAGACTGTGGTTTGTGACGCTTTATCATGATCAACTAGCCTCGCTAACCCAAAATCACCCAATTTTGCATTAAAGTTTGAGTCCAATGACATTGCTCGACTTGATGTCTCTGTGGAGCACACACTGTTCCCATTCTTCGTGCAAATACTGCAACCCTGCAGCCAAGCCTTTGGCGATATTGTACCTGGTGATCCATTTCAAGACACTTTTTGCCTTGAAAAGGTGCGAGTCTAAGCTTCCATTAGACATGAATTCATACACTAGTAGAATTTCACTTTCTTCATGACACCAACCTATGAGTTGGACCAGGTTTCTATGCCTTAACCGGCTTATTGTCTTCACTTCTGATGCATACTCTTTGACTCCTTGCTTGGACCCTTTCGAGACCTTCTTGACAGCTACATGAGATTTCAAGTTTCTCAAGAAGCCTTTGTAAACCAAGCCAAATCCACCCTCCCCCAGCTTCTCTTCCTCAGCAAAGTCTTTTGTTGCTATAGCCTATGCAAACTTCGTAGGACCGGTTTTGCCTTCGAATTCATGAGAGACGCTGAAATGATGATCTTTGTTCTCCACCAAGATCTTTGTTCTCTTCCTCGTACATCTAAACAGAAAAAACCCTAACCCGATAATCGCAACAAAAGCACCTAAAATTGGTCCAGCCACAACCATCACAACTCTATTCTTTAGACGATCCTGGTCTGGTCTCCGGACACCTCTTGGACTCGTAAAATTTTGAATACCTTGCATCTTAGAGATGAAACTCCAAGAGTGAAGAGTGTGGATCTCAAAGCATGTTCCGGTTGCACCAGAAAACCCAAAAGTGACCCATTCTGGTAAATACTGACTTAGATCAACTATATGAAAAAGCTCTTGTTGGATGGTAATATTTTCATCCAGAAAACCAGTGAATACCACACTCAAATTTTTTGTACTGGAATTATAATGAATCCAGGCCTGATTGATTTGCCCATAAGTGACTCGACTCAACCATGGAGTGTTTTTCACAGAAATCATTGAGTTGATGTTTATACCTACATGATCGCTTCTGGGGTCCCAAGAATTAGGGAAAGTATCGAATTCAACTGCCACGAATGGATTAGAGGCCGAGTTCTGAATATGCTCACCACTGACTAGTCCAAGCCCACTTCCTTCTTTCACATAGGGCATTGAGAAGTTATGAGGTGCTAGGAAAAATGCAATCCCATCCGCATGCACGGATCTGCCTTGAGAGTTTATGATGAAAGAAAAGTTGGTGCTGAAGTCTGCAAGGGCTCCAGAAGCTTCGTCCCAGAGTTGCATCTGTTTAGTGTATGCAACTCTGCCGGTACTCAAAGTCATGTTCTTGTCATTGAGGTTCAAGGTTAGTTGGACCACTGGATCAGAAGGAAAAGCATTTCCATAGTAGTTTAGTTCATGGTTATTGGGACTGAAACTTGTGAAATTGAAAGAAAGTTGAGACTGAGCTACAGAAGACGATAAGAGAATGAAGGAAATGAAGAAGATAACCATCGGAGCCAACAGAGATAGATCAATTGGAGATGGGCATTCCAATAAGTTCCTAGCATGTCATACCCCATGAACTTCATTTCATGAATGTTTTTGTAACTTGCCGGCTTTTCTTATGAATAGTTATTGGATTTTTATCCAATTGCAGCCTGCTACTTCTTTTTATCGTATGGTTCGGCATCATTAGGAGAAGCAAAGAATTAGTCCTAGGTTTAGAGAACATAGAGTACAATGGGAAATGGACAAATGTGCAGACTCTTTTAACCGATAACAGGAGTAAAGAGAATTTTGGGTAAAGTGGCTGGAGCAAACTACAAAAGGAAACTTCAAACATCTATAGTGTTGTTGAATATTTTTATCCTGCCAATTTTTTTCTTGAAATGGTCTTTATACAGTACTTAACCCTACTTGGGTAAAATACACTTTCAGCTCTTCAGGTTTGATGAAAAGACACTTGTACCCCTTCCAGTTTGGGAAATGACACTTTCACCCCTTTATTGTACAAAACACAGTTCGTCAGGACACTTACACCCCCCATCTGTGCCATTCTATACTTGAAGTTGAAGAAGGCAAATTTGTCCCAGAAACTACTATCAATGACTGACCCCGCCCCTAGACAAACAGCATCACAATTAGGGGTGAAAGTGTCCTGGAATTCCGCACATTGAGGGGGTGAAAGTGTCAGTTCCCAAACTAGGAGGGATTGAACCGTGGAAGTGTCTTTTCATCAAAGTGGAGGGGGGAAAGTGTCTTTTACCCTACTTATTTCAAAGGAGACAATTCAGATTAAACTTTTAAGAGTTTTGGTATGCCTACCAGTGTGGATCGTAGTGTTTGGACTTCGGACAAAAGGCTAACTGTCAGCGACAGTCGCTATCTAAATCTTAAAATTCTGTGAATTGAATCTTTCATTTCTGAAGTTCATTAATATTTAATACCAACTTCTGCATTTCATGATTTCATTTCAACCTCAAAAGAAACAGGAAATAAGTTTCAGATAAAAGTAAAAAGTATCTATTACCTCTCAAAAACAGAACAAATAAATAAGTGTTAGCATTATGTGCGCCCATGTGGGGTGCACAATGCAATTATCCTAAACTTATGGGTTTAGGTGAGACAAGCTCAAACCTTATTGGGTTAGTAGCAAGGACATCAACCCTAGGGGGTACGTTGCAATTGGGTATAAGTCTGTCTATATAAGGAGACAGCCTCCTACACATATTATATGAGAGTCATAATAATATACACAATACTGTAGAGATCATGTGCTGATCATAATACAGTAAACCCTAGACTCTCTCTTCAACTAGCCTCCATTGGGTGGAACTTGGTGTGGATCAGAGCTCTCGTCCTAGAGATTCGAGCCAGATTGTGGGAGCAAGAAGAGCACGTGAAAGCAAGCACCCTACGATCATCCGTTGCGCTTAGGAGCTAAGGAAGACAAGGTAAACACATGAATCTTCCGCTATAATTCATGTTGTAGATCTGTATGTGATAGATCTTGTACGTCCTTCATTGGTATCAGAGCCTTAGGCTTGTTTTTCGTGCCTAGTTATGCGTTCCCGAATCAGATAAAAAATTCGAGTTTTTAAAATTTCATAATCTGTTAGTGAAACCTATATGGTTAGATAGGGTTTTTCACGAGGATTCCAGAAATATAAATTTTATAATTTTTGGACGAACAGAGAATTAGTTATGAATTTTCTAAGATTCGAAACAGTATAAATCTGGACTGATTGATCTGAGTAGTAAAAAGATTTTTTCAAAACATGTTAAAATTGGGTTTTGAATACATAATCTTGATCTACGTGAAACGACGATTCCAACGATGTAAAGATCGTCGGAAACGGAGGCCGGGAAGGCGGCGCGTGGGCCTCACGCGCCACCGACGCCGCCTCCACGCGCCGCCACGCGCCGCACGCGCCAAGGGGCTGGCGGCGGCTGCTGACGTGGCCCTAGGGCTGACGTGGCAGATGACGTGGCGGTGCCACGTCAGCAATTGCTGACGTGGCAGATGACGTGGCAGCCACGTGACTGCTGCCGTGGCATGGTGACGTGGAGGTGACGTGACAGCTGACGTCAGCACGTGGCTGACGTGGCATGCCACGTGGCAGCTGACGTGGCACGCGGCCGACGTCAGCGCGTGACGGAGGCGGACTCGCCCACGCGCGGCGGCGCGTGTGGGCGCGTGAGCCCTCTTCCGGCCACTATTTTTCGCCAAATTTTTTTCTACATGCTCAGAATTAAATTTCCTATTTTCTGGGATTTTTTCATAATTTTTGGAAAAACAGAAAATTTTATTATTTTCCAGATTAATTAATTAGTGTTTAGCACACTTCCCGAGGCAATTAGACGTCCTTAAACACACTGTTTTGAGCCCAAATTTTTTCTGGAGACTTAGGACTTTTTTTCCCTACCTTATGAGATAGGAGGTGAGATCCTAGGTAGTTGGGAGCGATTTTCAATCTTATTAGTTGATTGATTTATTGCTTATTAATTTCCAGTAATTATTCTTTAATTCTGGAAATTTCCAGAAAATTCCAGTATGTTTGTTTTATTATTATACATGCTGTTGTGGGTTGAATGGATGTGTTTGATGCATGGATGTGGCTTAGATGGTTTTATATTTGGTTTTGGTTTTGAATATGTAATCAATTAAAATACGGCCTGCGTGTCGTGCCTCTCTACATACTCTATTGTCTTCTCTTCTCATCTAAATCGCCTATTAGAGGTTACTTCTTATTAGAAATAAGATGTTTAGTGGAGATTGAAGAATAGAAGCTTCAAGAGAGGTGGCCAAACCAAAAGCTATGGCGCGAGGTGCATGGAGCAAAGAGACGAACAGGGAAGCTTCAAGGAGCACTCGAGATGAGGCGAGATCCATGAGGCAAGAAGTTCAAGACTTGCTCAAGACGTACTCTCAATAGTGGGAGTGCACCTTAGGGGCCACATTCATTGCATATTTACTTATGCTTATGCTTGTTTTACGTTATAACTGCGTGTGATTGGATATAACCGTATAACATCGCATGCTAAAGAACTAAAACAAAAGAGCTCACATGGTTATACATGATTGAAACTAATAGGGAATCATAAGTGATGATATTTGATTCCTAGAATTGCCACTAGGTTTTGGTGGAGTCCTTATGATGAACTATGAAATTTTAATCATGTATCATGTTATTTCGGAGCTAAGAAAATGCTAGTATTATTTTCCTATGCAATGTCTCAAGATCAATCGTGTCTAAATTGAAAAATAGTGACAATAAACGATATGACAAGTCATCGTACTATGTAACCAAATCGTTGGACATAGTTTGTCAAAAACACCTACAAGTATGGTCGAACCTGTGATGAATAGTTGTCACAGCAGCACATGAACATTATCTTTAGGCTAACCAATAGTGGGAGGCAGTCAAGATAAATGTCATAGAGCGTGCTATGTCAAGGTGGGGAAATGACCTCATCAGCAAGTTCAAGACCACTTTGACACTTTGAGATTCAAAGATTGTAGGAATGAGCCAAAGAAGAATCTTGGATCCACCTTAGCCATTTGCCTCATTAAAAAATTGTGAGTAATGACTCATAAATCCCACCTTAAAACTATCATGTTTAAGTTATCCGATTAGCAATTTGTTGCTATCTCTGCCACGTTTCATGAAAATGCCATGGAAACGTTATATGACACACTTTGAGAGTGTCAGGATGTTTGGATGAGACCAAACATCACTCCGTTCTAGGATCTAAGCAATATATGATTGCTAAGTATACTAGTTCAGCATACTTTTGAATTCTAAGCAATATATGATTGCTAAAGGCTGTGAATGAAGTACGATCGGCAGATTTAGTCCCTACTCCGGTATTAGGACCGTGAGGAACAGGTGGGGCAAGGATAAGGGAATGAGGGCAAAATATTGGTACATGACCAATAGCCCAAGACAGGCAAATGCAAAGGAGGAAAAGGATGTTTCCCTAAGACTAGAAGGCCAGACCTGGTACTAACTTCTCGTCTAAGGATCCATGAGATTATCTTTGATGGAGTAGCCACCAAAATTTGTTTTGGTCACAGTTTTACTTTTGGAATTGGTCATGTTATGTATGGTTATGCACTCTTGATTTCTAGCATGAATAACGCCTCAGGATTTTTTGGATATCAACTAGGGTTGTGCCTTATAATTCTGATATGTGGCGTGCTAGATTGAGACACACTATGTCAGGAAAGGATGTTCAGGCTGGCTAAGGTAGGCCTGCTTGGAATATGACCAAGGTACCCTTACCTGTGTGTGAATCTTGCCTTACACGAAAGGCGAAAGGCAAACTATCCAGTAAAGCAGTAAGGATTATTGAGTCTTTACATATTATTCATTCTGTTGTACTTGTGATCCATTAAAAGTTAAAGCTAAGACATGGTACTTACTGTTCCATCACATTCGTAGATTATTGTACGCATCTCAGCTATGTGTGCTTGGGCCACATAAGTCTGAGGCACAAGGGTGCTTCAGACAAGTATCTACAAAAGGTAGAAAAACGTCTGGATAAAAGGATATGTCTTTGGCCAGAATGAGACTGCGAGTGTCTATCTTAGCAAGAGCTATGTGATGGAGAGTAGTTAGGCAGTTGGCTATTCCATGCCCCGCAGCAGAATGCTGTGGCGGATAGGAGGAATAGGATACAGCCTGAAGATGGTTTGATGTATGATAGCACGTTCAAAGTATAAGTTCCCTATTTTGAGGAGACGCTTTGTTAAACGTCTGTCGGAGTACTCAACCAAATACCCACCAAGTCTGTAGCCACTACGCCCTACGAGATGTGGACCAAAAGGCAACCTATATAAGGTAACCTTAGGCCATAGGGATCGGCAGCTTATGAGCTAACTAAATTTTCCTAGTCAGGAAGAAACTTGTGGAGATGGCATTCTCTGCAAGGAAGAGGAACCACTAGATGACACTCAATTCACCACTACTCAAGAGGAATTTGTTCCTATGTATCTTGAGAACAGTGGGAGTGCCTTACCTAGTGAGCAGCCTATCGTATATGACGATAATGTTGAAGAAGAATCCTCTTTGCGTAGGAACGCTCTTTGGAGCGTACCCCGTCTACGATTCGACATTGAAGGGGAAGACATAATAGTCACCACGCAAGATGATGAACCTAGGATATTGCCCCAGGATATTTCATCGCCTGACAAGAAGGAATTTAGACCCTAGATGGAAGAAATGTATCTTCATGGAGTAACATACCTTCCCATACTATTCAGAGTACTCTAGGGGGTTTGCGTATTCGAAACGCAACAGCCGATTAGTAGTGTAACGCAAATGGATTCACAAGATATATGATTTCTCATAAGGAGATGTCCATAATTAAGGGAATGTTCGTAGAGATGATGATCTCCGCGAGCATGGAGGAACCGCTAGAATATACCCTGTTCCTTAGTCCATCATGAGGAATTAGTCCCTCAATGATTCTTTGGACAGTGGGAGTGACTTTCTAAGCGAGGTGCCCATCCATAGGGGTGAGAGCAAATTATGATCCTCCAATGCAAATGAATTGCTCATAGGAGTATATCCCATCGACTATTTGAGATCGAAGGGATGATCTTAAGGATCACCTTGCATAATCGATAGGATAGAATACTATGCCTCATCGTTCCCTAATTATGAAGAATGAAAGGTAACCTTTACAGGAAAAGTTAGAGTCTGTAAGGACCGACCAAGTTTAAGGCTAGGTTGACTTTTTCGATTGGATATTAGACTATTGGAAAAAGATGTATTTCCAAGGTCAGTCAGAGTGACACAGACGGAAGCATACTAAGGCATACGACTTGCAGAGATATCGGTAATAGTTGTGATGATGGAAATAAGGCTCCATTCTCGATAAACGTGACAACTGAATTTCTCGATAGAGAAGTCAGAGAGGTGACATGTATGACTCGACCACAGGGTTTCGAGATGTATGATCAAATGCACAAATAGGTGCAAGCTAATTAAGTCCGTGTATGATCTTAATTAGTCCTCTAAGTCAGCAGTATTTTATCAATGGATGAAAAACCGCTGCATATCACTCTCAGTAGTAGAGAGTAGATGATTACGTCACTTATTATCGATGACACACTATTTTCCAGGAGAGTCTAAGGACTATTTCACATCCACTATAGGGTGGTTATCCTTTCGATTTGTGACAAAGGATATTAGTAGGGCGAGATGCATTCTCGTTCGTTCAAAAGGACTTCTTATATTGACGCATAAGGCGGACAACAAGAAGATACTTTGAACGATTCCATGTTATGGACCCGAGGCCATGTGATACTCCTATAGCTTGCTGCAAGGCTTTATGAGCCTGAATATGTGCCCTAGAAGACACCATACTAGGTTGATCAAATAACCAAAGTGCCCGATGCAGTGTGAGTCTGCTATATACTATGGTATATACTGAGACCCCACAAACCTCATGTAATCGGAAGAGTGGATTTCAGGAAATCTAACTTAAGACACTAGATTGCAACCAAAAGGATACTCGGTACGAAGGATCACGTGTTATAACTATCGGAGATGATGCTTCGACTAGCCAGCTATGTATGCTGACTAGGGTGGGGACCTAGATACACGTAGATCCGACTCAGGCTATAGTCCATGCTAGATGATATCGCATGGAGTTGCAGCATAAGTGTTGCAAAATCGTATTAGACCGCTCCATCGATCATGGAAGCGAAGCACGATTGCCTATTCTGTCACCGGACAGAAACATGTTTGGATAAGAAGGTTTCTGATAAGCTTATGAGCTATCAATCAACCTGTAGTGCTAGCGTACGGCTACAGTACTTTGACAAAGCCAAACATATAGAAAAGGGTACTGTTTTCACAAAAAGTGAAATAACTACCTAAAGAGTAACCTTGGAGTAGATCGACTACGGGACAAAATGTAGGTTCCTCCCATTCCTAAACCACATAAGAGTCGTCTTTGTGGATTGTTTTAGAAAATTGGGACTCGGTAGTCGATCACTAGCGATATGATTGATGAGCATATGAGACATTGATAATTGGATTTTAATTGGATTTGTTATGCTACATGTTGTTTACATATCCTGTACTAGCATAGAACATGTCGCGCGGACACTAAGTTGACTCTCTCACACGAGCAACCGCCTTTACAACATCCTGGATTGTCTAGGTGATTAGAAGATGAGACAGAATCCCGATAAGCGCTAGAAGCCTATGATATGATGACTCCTGTCATATGAGGCGCATGGCCTATGACAAGAGCTGGACATCAATCAATAGTGCAAGACCCTGTCAGACGGATTCATTTGTCGCATAGGAATAAGTTCCAAGGTGAGATTGGATTTTGGCCATTCGAGCATGGTTACTACCCCGAACCATGTATAGTCTGCGTAGAGAAAGCCAGATGAGAGAACTGATTTCGATTGCATATGTGCAACACTCAGTACTCGGGTTAATAGTCATATGGGCTGTTGGACTTACATCTGTATAGTGGTCCCTATGGGATAGGACATGTGCTCTGATAGAGTCCAAACACTATGGCGCATATCTGACGAGATAACGCGTGCTGATGAGTGACATGAGGTGGCGAGTAGAACTAGTCCCTGAGTTTCCTCGCCGTGTGAGCCTCGTCGATCATATAAGAATGATTGACACTGTATACCCTTAGTACTTTCATCCATGTCGGGGAGAGACGGTTCGGTGGTGCTACTTTAGCGTGACACCTCACGGCTATGAATGATTCGGCCTACCAGGACATTGCTAGGAAAGCAGCTGACTCCGAATCAAAGCGACAATGGATGGAAAGGAAGATTCTAATTGCATCGCTCTTTATCATGTTCATTGGGCCCACCTACAAGATCTTATGGGATCATGCAGGATATGAATATAATAAAGGAGATATAGACTCATTGACGCACGACCTTCGGGACAAGGTAGGTGCTCATGGTCTATGAGATGGCAATAGACAGAATCTGGGGGATACGAGATATATATATATGTATTGCATTATTTCTTAAAGGGTTGAGTGCGCCTGCTGCTAGCTCGTCTCGTATGAGTTTAGAGTATGGATCTCCCGAAATGCAGGTTCTCTCACAGTCACACACCAAGGCCACATAACACTTTGGCAGATGATAATAGTTGGAGCTTAAGGGAGACTAGAACTACTGTATTTGTGCAACCCCACTGTGCGAGTGGGAGATGTTAGCATTATGTGCGCCCATGTGGGGTGCACAATGCAATTATCCTAAACTTATGGGTTTAGGTGAGACAAGCTCAAACCTTATGGGGTTAGTAGCAAGGACATCAACCCTAGGGGGTACGTTGCAATTGGGTATAAGTCTGTCTATATAAGGAGACAGCCTCCTACACATATTATATGAGAGTCATAATAATATACACAATACTGTAGAGATCATGTGCTGATCATAATACAGTAAACCCTAGACTCTCTCTTCAACTAGCCTCCATTGGGTGGAACTTGGTGTGGATCAGAGCTCTCGTCCTAGAGATTCGAGCCAGATTGTGGGAGCAAGAAGAGCACGTGAAAGCAAGCACCCTACGATCATCCGTTGCGCTTAAGAGCTAAGGAAGACAAGGTAAACACATGAATCTTCCGCTATAATTCATGTTGTAGATCTGTATGTGATAGATCTTGTACGTCCTTCAATAAGATGGGATAATCATCAGACCACAAAAATTGTTCTTGCTACACATTCCTAAATAGATTACAGAAATCAACTTGATTTGGAGTACAAAAGCGACGCAGAAGGAGAGGAACCTGCTGAAGATGTCGCTAGGTTAGAGGAGCCCGTGTTGTGACTGTAAGTTGAAGATTGGGTTTGGCTGCCAGTAGAGAAAGCAGCACCAGAATACAAAGAAACAGAAGATGCCGAAGCACTAACAACAGGCGTAAAATACGTAGGGACAGGCCTTTTCAGAGGGAGATCAGGCAATGGAGCTTCAAAATTTAGCACCTGAATGGCTTGCCTTATTGAAGGCCTGAGATTGTAATCAGGATGCGCACACCATAGTCCAACAATCATCAATCTTGCCATTTCTTGCTGATCAAAATCCAGGTCTAGTTTCGGATCCACTGCTTCTAGAAGCTTCCCTGTCCCATAGAGGTCCCAAACCCATTCCACCATTCTGACCTGCCTTTCTTCGACCTCAAGCTCAAATGGTTTTCTACCACAAGCTA
Organism: Linanthus parryae; assembly: GCA_023055425.1. Lineage (NCBI taxonomy): Eukaryota > Viridiplantae > Streptophyta > Magnoliopsida > Ericales > Polemoniaceae > Linanthus > Linanthus parryae. The sequence continues at coordinate 29,335,100 of JALGPY010000002.1, forward strand.
TTTCCAACATCACAACTCCAAGACTGTACACATCAGTTTCCTTACTAGCTCGACCAGTGACTACACATTCAGGTGCCATGTAGCCCATAGTCCCAGCCAAGACCGTGGTTTGTGACCCTTTTTCATGGTCCACAAACCTAGCTAACCCAAAATCTCCAAGCTTGGCATTGAAATTTGAATCCAACATGACATTGCTGGACTTAATATCTCTATGCACAACACATTGTTCCCATTCTTCATGTAGATAGAGCAAAGCCGATGCCAGGCCTTGCGCAATCTTGAACCTCACTGGCCATTTCAACATGCTCTTCCCTTTGAAGAGATGGAAATCTAAGCTTCCATTTTCCATGAACTCATACACAAGAAGGAGCTCTCTCCTCTCGTGGCACCATCCGATGAGTTGGACCAAGTTTCTGTGCCTCAATCTGCTTATGATCCTCACTTCTGATGCATACTCCTTTAAACCCTGCTTGGAACCTTTAGAGATTCTCTTGACAGCAATATAGGAATTCGTTTCCCTAATGAAGCCTCTATAGACTCCACCAAAGCCTCCCTCTCCAAGCTTGTGCTCTTCAGAGAAGCTAATAGTCGCGTGAGATAATTCGCCATAGGAGAACTTCTTTGGCCCACTACCCATCTCAAATTCATTCTCCATGGTCAGATCAAGCTCAAAATCATCTTCTTCACTTCTTTGTCTCCTACTCCATAAGAATAGCCCTAACAAAGCGAATCCACCAACTAAAACACACGAGCCAATAGCCAATCCTATCACTACTGCCCAATTTTTCTTCTTCTTTTCAGGGGTGATTGGCCCTGGTTTAGTTGGAACAACTGTTGGATTTTTTGTTTCCTCCTGAATTTGCAAAGAGGAAGTGAAATCCCAAGACTTGACATTGTTTTTCTCGAAAAGTGTCCCTGTTGAAGCTGAGAAGCCAAAGCTCACCTTCTCAGGTAAGATTTCCCTCAGATCAACCAACAAATAAAGACTACTTAGGATGTTCATGCCATTCCTAGAACCAGTAAAAACAACACTCAAATTCTTGGAAACAGAATCATAGTCAATCCAGCATTCGTTCGTTATCCCAGCAGTTATATTACTATACCAAACTTGAGTAACATTAGATTTGAGAGAATTGACACTGATACCTACATGAGTCACAGGAATTATATCCATGGGGTCCCAACCGCGGTTCCTAAATGTATCAAACTCCACAGCAACAAAAGGACTAGTGGGCTGGACAGTACTGGGGTCGATTGGGAGACCCATGGCACCACCTACTGTGGTATTGGATCCTTCAGGAGCAAGAAAGAAAGTCATCCCATCACCATAAGCACTACTTCCATCAGAATCAATCACAAAGGTGAAATGAGTACTGAAGTTTGTGAGTTCTTTAGAGGACTTATCCCAAAGATCAAGAAGATGGACATAGGTGGCTTTACCAGCTCTCAACTGCAAATTGCTTCCTCTTGCATCAGACGTGACTTGGAGGCCGTCGGGTAAGATATAAGCATCTGGGTGTGTTGTTATGTTCACATTCTGGTGTTCAGTAACTATCTTGCTGAGATTAAAACTCAGTGAAGTTACACAAGGAACAATAAGGAGAAAGTAGAATATGATCATGGAGAGTGGCAGAGGATAGCTAGGTCGCTTCTGAAGGAGATTGTTGCAGATAGAGTTTTCAAATCCGGGGAAAATATGAAGATTAGAAAGAAAACTCCTTTGAATTCTGAATTGTTGAAATCTGAATTGGTATCTGTATACTTTTCAACCAAGTATTCACCTTGTTCTTTAAATGTTACAAAGAAAATATTTGTCTTGGTCAACTTACCATCTTAGGTTATTGCTAAATATTAATTTTTAATGTTTTTCCAAGTCCAGAAGAGAAGAATTTGAATAGCATATTAAAGAAAGTCACAACATCGGGTAGGTAGTATATGACATCAGTAGTTCTTTCTTAAACATGTTGGGTCCAAGCCCAATAGGTAATAGCCCAAATATGTGTGTGGTGTGATTGAGTGTCGTGGTCGGCTGAATTGGGTCGGCAAAGGTTTCTTTGGCTTGAAGAAAAAGTCAAAATGGTTTCCTAATTTATTTGGGAGCATCACCGCCACCACAATCACTATATAAAGGCTTCCTTGCCTTTGCTTTGGAGAGAACTCCACGTGAATACCACTCAAAGAGAGAGTGAGCTTTGTGTGCCTTGGGTTGTTATTCCAGGAGGAAACAAATCACCATTGTGGTGATTAATTAAGTTGGAGTTTTTGATTTCCTTCAGCTCAGGTCGTAAATTGACGACATGCAGAAGATGAAGATTTCCACGACATGAATGTTCGTGACGACAACGTTTTCAGGATCTAATTCCGGGTAACTTTTTAGCAATTAGTTTGCGTAGTTTCCGTCTAGCGGCGAGGTTTAGTTTTACCCGTTATTTAGTTTCTAGTTTGTTTACCTACGTTTTAGTGGAGGATTTGTCTACCCAGTAATTGTTATAGTGGAAGTTTTGTGGGTCGTTTTGTCCCTCTCACTTAGAGGGTTTTTCCCACGTTAAATTCTCTTGTCCTACATCTTCTACTTTTCCGCACTTGTTCGTGTTGGCGTTGTTTTCGCGTTCTAGTCCGTCGATTTAGCCCCGCGACCCAACAAAAGTGGTATCAGAGCCCGGTTCAATGGGGGAGTCAACGGGTTCCATGATCAACTTGACAGCTAGCAACTACTTGATATGGAAGCCTAGGATGCAAGACTTGCTTTATTGCAAGGATTTGATGGACCCGATTCTTGCGAAAGGGGTCAAGCCAGCCGAAGTTAAAGATGATGAGTGGACCAAGATGAATATGAAGACGATTGGTCATATCCGCCAGTGGATTGACAATTCGGTGTTCCACCATGTTGCTCAGGAGACGGATGCCTACCAACTATGGATTAAATTGGAGGGCATGTACGAGAGGAAGACTGCCAGGAACAAAGCGTTGCTGATGAGATCGCTCGTAAACTTGAAGTACAGAGACGGTCAACAAGTTGCTGAGCACTTGAGTGAGTTTCAGAGTCTCATAAACCAATTGGCTACCGTCAAGCTCAATTGGGATGATGAGACACAAGCCTTGTTGCTGCTTAGCTCCCTACCAACCTCGTGGGAGACGTTGGTCGTGTCATTGAGCAATTCTGCCCCTGATGGAAAGCTGTCCATGAGTATGGTCAAGGACGCGATGTTCAACGAGGAGGCAAGGAGGAAGGAGATGGGCTCTGACAGCGCGCATGCTCTTGTCACAGAGAATAAAGACAAGAACAAGGATCGAGGGAGAAGTCAAACAAGGAACAAGAACAGAGGTCGCAGCAAGTCCAGGAATGGAGGTTCTCAGCCATGATCCAAGGTCAAGTGCTACAACTGTGGAAGGCAGGGTCACATGGCAAGATCGTGCCGATTCCCGAAGAATGATCAGAACCAAGGCGACAATAGAAGGAACCAGAAGAATGATAAGAGTGAGGATGATGATACAACTGCCACAATCTCACAGGTTGTGGTACTCTCTGTGGGAGAAGAAGAATGCCTTCACGTTGCAGCGAATCAGGAAACTGAGTGGGTTGTTGATACAGCCGCTTCATACCATGCAACTTCGAGACGAGATTTCTTCACTACATACAAAGCTTGAGACTTTGGAACTGTGAAGATGGGTAATACGAGTACCTCGAAGATCGCAGGGATTGGAGATATTCGCATCCAAACCAATGTTGGGTGCAAGATGGTGTTGAAGGATGTACGCCATATTCCTGATTTGCGACTGAACCTACTCTCAGGTATTGCTCTAGATCGCCAAGGATATGATAACTACTTCGGTAGAGGTAAGTGGAAGCTGACTAAGGGATCAATGGTCGTGGCTAGAGGAGAAGCTTGCTGCACACTGTACAAGACTCATGTGAAGGTTCTTGGTGATAGCCTGAATGCAGTTGAGGATGCAGCATCACCAAACTTGTGGCACAAGAGGCTTGCTCACATGAGTGAGAAAGGGTTGAAGATTCTGGCAAGGAAGTCTCTAATTCCTTTTGCCAAAGGTACACCACTAAATCCTTGTGATTATTGCTTGTTTGGAAAACATCACAGGGTTACGTTTAGTTCTTCTGCTAAAAGAAAGTCGAAGATACTGGAGTTAGTGCACTCTGATGTGTGTGGTCCCATAGAGGTGGAGTCTATTGGCGGTCGCAGATATTTTGTGACCTTTATTGACGATGCTTCACGCAAAGTGTGGGTGTATTTCCTGAAGACTAAAGATGAAGTATTTGATTACTTCAAGAAGTTCCATGCCATGGTTGAAAGAGAGACAGGCTATCCTTTGAAGCGTCTACGTACAGACAATGGTGGTGAATATACTTCAAAGGAGTTAGAATCCTATTGTGATGCCCACGGTATTCGGCATGAGATGACGGTTCCAGGTACCCCACAACATAACGGCGTTTCCGAGAGGATAAACCGGACTATTGTTGAGAGAGTCCGATGTATGCTCAGAATGGCAAAGCTGCCAAAGTCATTCTGGGGTGAAGCAGTTCGTACCGCCTGTTATGTGATTAACAGGTCTCCATCTGCTCCTTTGGGTTTTGAGATTCCAGATAAGGTATGGCACGGTAGAGACGTTTCCTACACTCATCTGAAGGTGTTTGGCTGCAAGGCGTTCGCACATATACCCAAGGAGAAACGACTTAAGCTTGATGACAAAGCCAATCCATGTGTTTTTGTGGGCTATGGGGATGCGGAGTTTGGCTACAGGTTATGGGATCCAGTTAATAAGAAGCTGATAAGAAGAAGGGATGTGGTTTTCTATGAGAACCAGACTATTGAAGATATCGAGATGTCTTCAAAGTCGAAGGAAGTTGTTGTTCCCGACCTCAGTCCAGATACCTCCCCTAGTGCTACGGGTGGACAAGAGATTCCTGGAGATGTTCCAGAGATAGAGATTCCAGAGATGGAAGATGACGATGACGATGACGATGATGATTCCGATGAAGAGGGTGTTGAGCAGGGGGAGCAGCCCCCTCCACCAGAGAACGAAGGACCTCAGCTGAGAAGGTCCACCAGGAATCCGCAACCATCTGTCAGGTACCCATCGTCTGAGTATATTTTAGTTACTGATGAGGGGGAGCCAGAAAGTTTCCGGGAGGCACAAACTCATAAAGATAAATCCAGTTGGATGAAGGCTATGCAAGAAGAGATGAGTTCCTTGCAGAAGAATGATACTTATGAGTTAGTAAAGCTACCGAAGGGAAGAAAAGCACTGAAGAACAAGTGGGTGTTCAAGCTCAAGAAGGATAATGATGGGAAGCTAGTGAAGCACAAAGCTCGATTGGTTGTCAAAGGATTCGGCCAAAAGAAAGGTATTGACTTTGATGAGATCTTTTCGCCAGTTGTTAAGATGACCTCAATCCGAGTTGCCTCAGGGCTAGTAGCTAGTATGGACCTCGAGCTTGAACAACTTGATGTGAAGACTGCCTTTCTCCATGGTGACTTGGAGGAAGAGATATACATGGAGCAGCCTGAAGGATTTGAAGTGAAAGGGAAGGAGAACATGGTTTGAAAACTGAAGAAGAGTCTATATGGCCTTAAGCAAGCGCCAAGACAATGGTACAAGAAGTTCGACTCATTCATGGTGAGTCATGGGTACAAGAGAACGCAGGCAGACCAGTGTGTTTACATAAGAAGATTCCCTGATGGTAACTTCATCCTGTTATTGCTGTATGTCGATGACATGTTGGTTATCGGTAAGAGTTCGGAGATGATTGGCAAGCTGAAGAAGGAGTTATTCAAGTCTTTCGACATGAATGATTTAGGTTCCGCTCAACAGATATTGGGCATGAAGATTGTTCGTGACAGGAAAGCAGGGAAGATTTGGTTGTCGCAAGAGAAGTACGTTGAACGCGTGATTGAGAAGTTCAACATGAAAGGTGCTAAGCCTACTAGCACTCCACTTGCCAGTCACTTCAAGTTGAGTAAGAGATCGTGTCCCTCTAGCGATGCAGCTAGAGATGGTATGGCAGCTATTCCCTACTCCTCTGCAGTAGGAAGTTTGATGTATGCTATGGTTTGCACCCGGCCAGACATCGCTCATGCCGTTGGGGTAGTGAGCAGGTTTCTCTCTAACCCTGGGAGAGAACATTGGGAAGCAGTCAAGTGGATTCTGAGGTACTTGAAGGGGACTTCCAATTGGTGCTTGTGCTTTGGTGGTTCCAAACCAGTCTTGGAAGGGTTTACAGACGCTGATATGGCAGGCGACCTCGATAGTCGAAAGAGCACTTCCGGATACTTGTTTACTTTTGCAGGGGGAGCTGTTTCATGGCAGTCCAGACTGCAAAAATGTGTTGCTCTATCAACTACTGAGGCTGAGTACATCGCTGCAGCGGAAGCTGGCAAAGAGATGTTATGGTTGAAGCGATTTCTCCAAGAGCTGGGTTTGAAGCAAGACGTGTACGTGGTTAATTGTGATAGTCAAAGCGCTTTTGGACTTGAGCAAGAATTCCATGTACCATTCTCGCACGAAGCACATTGATGTTCGCTATCACTGGATACGCGAAGTGATAGAGAGGCAATTGATGCAGCTCAAGAAAATTCATACTGATCAGAATCCGTCCGACATGCTGACAAAGGTGGTGACAAGGGACAAGTTCGAGTTCTGCAGAGGCAGGGCTGGGATGGACTCCGAGTGAGGAGTCTGGGTAGCATTCCCTCCTCTAGTTGGGCTTAGAGGGGGAGATTTGTTGGGTCCAAGCCCAATAGGTAATAGCCCAAATATGTGTGTGGTGTGATTGAGTGTCGTGGTCGGCTGAATTGGGTCGACAAAGGTTTCTTTGGCATGAAGAAAAAGTCAAAATGGTTTGCTAATTTATTTGGGAGCATCACCGCCACCACAATCACTATATAAAGGCTTCCTTGCCTTTGCTTTGGAGAGAACTCCACGTGAATACCACTCAAAGAGAGAGTGAGCTTTGTGTGCCTTGGGTTGTTATTCCAGGAGGAAACAAATCACCATTGTGGTGATTAATTAAGTTGGAGTTTTTGATTTCCTTCAGCTCAGGTCGTAAATTGACGACATGCAGAAGATGAAGATTTCCACAACATAAATGTTCGTGACGACAACGTTTTCAGGATCTAATTCCGGGTAACTTTTTAGCAATTAGTTTGCGTAGTTTCCGTCTAGCGGCGAGGTTTAGTTTTACCCGTTATTTAGTTTCTAGTTTGTTTACCCACGTTTTAGTGGAGGATTTGTCTACCCATTGTAATTGTTATAGTGGAAGTTTTGTGGGTCGTTTTGTCCCTCTCACTTAGAGGGTTTTTCCCACGTTAAATTCTCTTGTCCTACATCTTCTACTTTTCCGCACTTGTTCGTGTTGGCGTTGTTTTCGCGTTCTAGTCCGTCGATTTAGCCCCGCGACCCAACAAAACAAAACCTATTCTATGTGATTATGTCAGGTAGTGAACATCTTAGGAAGACCAAACTAAAATAAACAAAAATTGATTTATCAGGTAAGGCACGTTTATGGTATACGACAGAAGAAGCTCTCTGAGGGTAGACATATTTGACTTATATAAAAAAGTACAACAGAAGAATATTTTCTCCAGAACTCTGACATATGGAGAAAAACCCGCAGATGTGATTTTCTTAACATTTCAGGCTCTAACTTATTGTGCATCACCAAACCAGAAGACGACAATGTCATTGTTTTAGTCCGTCAAGGTTCTGGCGGTCTGGAGTACGATGTCTCTAAATCTTATTCTACAAAACTGTTCGCGATAACCTTATCTCTAAAACCATGACTAGGAATTAGTATGCTGATCCTGCTCAGTGGTTGATGATCATAAATTCATAACTAACTAAAAAGTTGGAATCCAGCATGAGCTTGCTCGATTGTTCTCCATTTGTACCGCCATGCTCTTATTCGGCAGAATGGAAATTCAGTACTACCTCCGTTTCTTCTGTATAGTCATGGTTTGACTTTTCAACCCGTAACTGGGTTGATTTCGACAGCAAAACGATGCAATTTTAATGCAATTTTTCCATGTTGTTGTAAGAGTTGAAGACCATGCAAAGATTACAAATTAGTGTATCGGTTTGCTAATCGAATCACCGGGTTAAAGTGATCCAGTGAATAGTAACAAAAAGACAAGTAGGCTGATACAAAAAAACAGAGGTAGTTCAAAACAGTGAGAAGGCAACACCCTCGCAAATGATTTTGCCTAATTCAGCTGTACGTGGTCAGAATATATATTCAACACCCTCGGCTGAAATGCATATGGACTTTGTGCTGCCACTTGCGAAACCCATGGAAGACATCTAGCTAAGCTTGTCTGTTTTGTGTTTCCATTCTTGCTCCGATACTCGCTATGAGTTGCACCGTTTCGTACTACATCATGTAGCTCATGTATTCGATGAAATGCCCAAGAAGGGTCTTTGTAGTATAAGATAATGGGTCAGTCCTTCTCAGTGCTCACTCATGACACATGCAGCTCAGATGTTCGATGAAATGCCCAAGAAGGCCTTTTGCAGAAGACTAGGTGGGTCCTCTCATCTCTCCATGTTGATATGACACTGAAGCTTCCAGGTGATATATCTTACAGTTTTCAACTCTTCTGATTCTAGTTTTTCATTCTGAAAATGGGTCTATCACCATCATCATCATCATCATCATCATCATCATCATCATCATCATCATCATCATCTGTTTAGATTTCACCAATCCCCTCGAATGTTTGCTGTTGGTTATCTGTCGAATGATTGAATTGCTTAGGACTAAGAGACCTTGGTTATGTTAGGGCAAGACTGGTAGGAACTCGGTTAGCTTTCAATGCATCTGAAAGAAACTCTTGATTCAATTCAGGAATGATTCTTCCTTCTGATGCACACTCATTGATTCCCCGTTTGGACTTTGGATATACTTGAATCTTGCTAACTTAATTGACAGCCATGTAGGTATGAAACCTCTGTACGCGAAATCCTCCATCGCCTAGCTTCTTACTGTTCTCGCACAATTATTTGTGGCACTATGCAGTTAGTGATATGAGAATTTTGTTGGCACGCTCTTTCCCTCCGTTTCACCATCGCGGATTCGTGGCCATCCATTTTCTCAGCCAAGTTAGGGTTGCCATTGTCATTTCTCCTTTTCGTTGACACTCTTCCAGAAGTTAAGCTTTTAGTTAACTTCTTCTTGCTAAAGTTTGCAACAAGCAATGACTTATGGTCATGTATTCCAAGAAAAAACATTCCTTGACAGGAAGAATGTTTGATTCTCCGTCAGAATTCGTAACCCTCCCATGAAAGTTTATTGTTACAATTATGCCTAAAATTGGTGACAGAACCCAAAGCTAATTTTTAGCCGATGAGTAAGCAGCAGTTCACATCCTGCCAAAGACTTATGTATATCAGAGTTAATTACTCATCACTGATTATTTCATCTCCACATAACAGAGGAGAAAACTTTTAGTAGAAAAGGGGAAAAACACACACCAATATTTTCCACAAAAGAAAGAACTCAATCAAAAAGGAACAATCATCTCACACAATATAGTCACGCTATACAATCACTCTGTTTTGGCGCACACAAGGGAAGCAGGAGAGCAAGACGCTGAAGATGACATACAACGTTGAAGCCGTGTGTGGCGTAACTTATGTTGAAGATTGGTTTCGGCTGCTCATAGAGAAAGCCACATCGGAATACGAATAAACCGAAGATGTTGCAGCACTCAAAGGAGGATGGGGGAAATATGTAGGCACGGGCATTTTTGGAGGGAGTTCTGGCAATGGAGCATCAAAGGTAAACACCTGAATGGCTTGCTTTATCGAAGGCCTGAAGTTGTAATCAGGGTGTGCACACCACAGTCCAGTAATCATCAATCTCACTATTTCTTGTTGATCAAAATCGGTGCCTAGTTTCGGATCTGCTGCTTCGAGAAGTTTTCCTGTTCCGTAGAGGTTCCAGACCCATTTCACCAGTCTGACCTGGCTTTCTTCAACTTCGAGCTGAAAAGGTTTTCTACCACAAGCTATTTCCAACATAACGATCCCCAGACTGTACACGTCACTTTCTTTGCTAGCTTTACCGGTGATCACACATTCAGGTGCCATATAACCCATAGTCCCTGCCAAGACTGTGGTCTGCGACCCTTTTTCATGGTCGACGAACCTCGCTAGCCCAAAATCACCAAGCTTGGCATTGAAATCCGAATCCAACATGACATTGCTCGATTTAATATCTCTATGAACAACACACTGTTCCCATTCCTCGTGTAGATAGAGCAAAGCCGATACTAAACCTTGTGCGATCTTGAACCTTACTGGCCACGCCAACATACTTCTCTCTTCAAAGAGATGGAAATCCAAGCTCCCATTTTCCATGAACTCATACACCAGAAGGAGATCTCTGCTCTCATGGCACCAGCCTATGAGTTGCACCAAGTTCCGGTGCCTCAATCTGCTAATGGTCCTCACTTCTGATGCATACTCCTTCAACCCCTGCTTGGATCCTTTTGAGATTCTCTTAACAGCAATGTAAGAGTTGGACTGTTTTATGAAGCCCTTATAAACTCCACCAAAACCTCCTTCTCCAAGCTTATTCTCCTCGGAGAAGTTACTAGTTGCATGAGATAATTCACCATAAGAGAACTTCTTTGCCCCACTACCCATCTCAAATTCATTCTCCATAGACTGATCAAGCAGAAGACCATCTTCCTCATTTCCTCTACGCCTTCTCCACAACACTACGCCAAGTAAAGCAAATCCACCAACGAAAACACATACACCAATAGCTAGTCCCATTGCTAATTCTAATAGTTTGTTCTTCTTTTCTCGTGGGATGATTGGCTCTGGTCCAATTGGGGCTATTGGTCCAGTTGGGGCTATTGGATTTTCTGTTACGGGAAGAATTTCTAAATTTGAACTGAAATCCCACGATTTGATATCATGTGTCTCGAAGTCGTATCCCGTAGAAGCTGAGAAGCCAAAGCTGACCTTCTCAGGTAAGAATTCCCTTAGATCGACCACCAGATAAATGCTACTCGTGATATTGGTCCCGTTTATGACACCAGTGTAAACCACACTCAGGTTCTTGGAACTGGAGTCGTAGTTGATCCAGCATTCATTTGTTATGCCTGCAGTTATGTTACTATACCAAACTTTAGTAACATTAGACTTGAGAGAAGTTATACTGATACCTACATGAGTTGCAGGAGTTTTATCCACGGGGTCCCACTCGTAGTTCCAATATGTATCAAACTCCACAGCAACAAAAGGACTACTTGGTTGCTGGGTTTCACTGTGTATTGGTAGACCCATTGAACCCCCTGGTTGACAGATGGATCCTTCGGGGGCGAGAAAGAAAGTAAGTCCATCAGCAAAGAATCTATAACAAAAGTGAAATGGGTGCTGAAGTCTGTGAGTGCCTTTGTGGACTTATCCCAAAGATGAAGAAGCTGAATATAGGTCGCTTTACCTGCTTTATCCTGCAAATTTCCGCGTGTATCAGAGGTGACTTGTAGGCCATCTGGTGAGATATAGGCATCTGCGTATGTTGTTATGTTCACATTTTGGTGCTGGGTATTTATCTTTGTGAGATTGAAACTTAGCGAAGTTGCAAAAGGAATGAGAAGGAGAAAGTAGAGTGCAGTCATGGTGAATGACTGAGGAATGTGTCTGATAAGAATCTCAAGTTAGGGAATTATAAAGAATAGGCTTCAGAAGTTTTCGGAATTATTTGAGTTGGTCTCTGTATACTTATCAACAATACACTCCACTCGGTTTTTTGATTATAAAATAGCTAGAGAACTTTTCCATTCAACTGTAATTTCAATTAGCTATTGGCAATATATTAGGCTACAAATGTCAAATTCATATCCCCACGACCTAAGTATTGAACAGAACTTACTGTGTGATTGGTTGGTTGTGTTTCACATCAGACTTATTGCTGAGAGAACTAGAACACATAAGCCCACTAGTGATATTAATAGGTCGACAATGTATGTACACACTTGTTCAAAAGTCTCCCTGTACAATAGAGACATTATTGAGATTTACTTAGTCAGCAGAAAATACATTATACGCCTTTTCTACAAAGCTATTCCCAATGCATATGATCTATAGTAGAATTGGGTGTTATTCCTGCTTCTTGGTTGACAAGTATCGTTGTAGGCAAATCTCCGAGCTTTGTAATAAAATCTGAATCCAAATATGGCATTGCTTAATTGTTATCTCTCTATGCATCAGTCTTGGTAAGCCAAATGAAAGCTTGATACAGAATAGTGCTGTAATAGAGAGCATTTTTGTTAAGTATTTCTGCAAAGATTCTAAGCTAACAATCTTTCTAAGCCTCTTGATAATCTTTTCTGGAATCTACCAAAGCTTTTACTCAGCGACTCAAAATCAGTTTTTCAAACTACCTAAAAGTTATGCTTCTCTATAGTTGTAGGGTGAGACTAGTGCTTCCCTTCACCTGCCATTTCCCGCGTCCAGTTCTGATAACTGCTGTCCCAATAGAAATTTGTTTGTGTGTTCGTAAAAATCTATTTTTGTTATTAAGCTTCCGAAAACTCCTTGACAATTTTTTCGGTAGTGCAAAGATTTTCCCCAAATCAGGATTCTTATGCCTTGTCTGTAGTTAATAAGGTCGTGGACTTGTGGTCTACTCCCTTCATTGGCATTGGCAATGACGTCATTGCCAATTAATTGTTCCTGAAAAGGACAAATAACTACCAACAATTTTCAAAATAAAGCAAGGTTAAGTTAAGTTGGTTCAATTCTATAGTTAGTTGTTCTTTAGAATTATGAAAAAAGCAGAGAACTTTTCAAGTTCAATTATCAAACTTTAGGAGTTTAGGTCATGGCAATATACATATAAGCAGTTTTGTGCATGACATCAGTATTAACTATCTTACTGTATCCTCAAAAGAGTAAAAACCATCTTACTGAGAATCAAAATCAGTGAAGATACACAAGGAATTAGAAGAGAAAGTAGAATGTGATCAATTGTGAAAGACAGATGATGATTGCTATGCAGTTAGAGGAGGCTCCAAGTCCCTGTTTCTTTGGATCATAGACCGCTATTTGTAAAACCCGTGTCACGGATATATACAGATTTGGCTTCAGATTTTCGGAACTGTTGAGTTGGTCTTTGTATACTTATCAACCGAACCCTCGATTATGGCATCTTAGTTTTGGTAATAGATAGAAACTAAAGAAGTTTTCAAGGTGAACTGTCTTAGTTTCAATGCCATATGCATTTTTTTGGCATGACATCAGTATCAAGTACTGAAATTACTGTGATTGGTAGCTCGCATTTGACATTAGTTTTATTTCTCTTACAAATAACTCAAGCAAGCCACTTGAGATATCTAAATAACAGACATTTGGGCACGACTCATTCCCGGAATCTTTCCCAAAAAGAAAACAAAAACATTAGACTGTTTCTTGACAAATTGAAAGTGAAATTGCATTTTTCTGCGGATGTTCTGGACCCCTATGCAGCCATACTTGTTAGCTCGTTCTTTGGAACCTTATAGTTAATCGATCCTCTCTGCTATTCTTTTCCTGATGCCACAAATCTGTCAATTGGTACTGTATGCTGTCGGGAAGGAAGAACCTTAGACCAGAAGTGTGCTGACTCTCTCTACCCACCAAAGGAAAACACCGCGACGAGGAAATTTATGAGTTAGGACCCAAATCATAAAATATTAACCACCCACACCTCCTCTGCTCCTATGCGGGACAACTGCTCACATCACACATGATACCCAACATAACAGAACTCTGGAAGGAGAATTAATTAATGTATGTATTTCTGCGAAATTTCCTAAACGAACATCAACTAACCCACCATATGATTTTTCCTGAATCTCCTGCAATTTTCTCTCAGTTACTTGAGCAGTTATAATAGTTCCCAAACTTTGTGCCTCTCTATAACTGTGTGGTGAATTTATGCTTTTCCTTTGCTTGCCATGTTTCAGTTCCGCCTCTGATAACTGCAGGTCCAAACAGAACTTCACAAGAAAAAATGATTTTGGATTTGTCCAAATCCACATTTTCATATGTTTTGATAGAAAGGCGTTAACAAATATAATTAAGATCTATAACTAATTCATTATAATGAAAACCAGCAAAAGAAGTGTGCACATAGTAATTTTTATACGAAAAATAGGAAAAGAGTTTTCTTATTGCACGAATAAAAGATGCCACAATATGACAGAAGAATATTTTCTCCAGAATTTTGATAAATGGAGAAAAGCCTGCAGATGTGTGTGTGTGTGTGTGTGTTTTTTTTTTTTTTTTTTTTTTTTTTTTTTTTTTTTTACAAAAATGATTGCGAAATCACATCTCTAAAACCATGACAAGCAATTAGTATGTTGATCCTGCTCAGTGGGTTTTTTTTTTTTTTTTTTTTTGGTCAAATAGATGCATAACTAACCAGCCGACCTTTGTAACTATTTTGGAACTAATCATAAAATTGGTTGATTGTTCTCAACTTGCTCCGCCATGCTCTTAGTCAGCAGATTGGAAATTCGGTACAAAACAGTGAGAACCCAACACCCACCCAAATGATTTTGCCTAATTCAGCAGTACATATTCAGCATATATTCAAATGAGTTTGAAGTCTGTTTGAGGGGAGCTTAGTGTTCTTATTCACCTGTTCTAGCAATAGCGACTTCTTGTAATAATGCCATAGCACTATAGCTACAATCAAAACCCAATTATTTGTTGTTAGGGTTTTGCCATCAACTACTTTCTCGTCAAATTGATGCAAACCCAGATCCTGATACTAGCAATTGTAGCAAAAAGCAAGAATCTTTATACCTGGGTTACCAACCGATGCTTATAATTGTCGATTTTGACAGCTTCTTCTCGGCTGAAACTTATATGGCCCTTGTGCTGCGACTTGCGTAGGCCGTGAAAGACCTTCAAAAGGTTGAGCGATAGGTAAACTTCTTTGTTTGTGTTTCCTATCTTGCTTCAATATTCACTTATTTGGCTTCTCTCTCATGACTCAGTCCCATTTTCGTTGTCACTAATTCATGCAGCTCATGTGTTCGATGAAATGCCCAAGAAGGCCTTTCTAGGAGTATAACTCGTACCGTTTCCTACTGCGCCATGCACCTGAGGTGTTCGATGAAATGCCTAAGAAGGCTTTTTGAAGAAGACAACATGGGTCCTCCTCTCATGTATAGTGGTCAACCATTTCATCTCTAAATTTGGAAACTTAAAGAATAAGAAGGTATTAGATGATGGAAGTTTGGAATCACCACATGCTTCGAAGTTTGGGTTTTCTATGAGGGCACTGAGGCGTCCAGGTGATAAATCTCAACTCTTCTGCTTGCATCTTTTCCTTCTGAAAATGGGTCTGTCATCATCTGTTTAGATTTTACCAATCCTCTCTCGAACATGTTTTTGTGTATAACTTTTTGCTATTTGTTGCTGGCAATTCTATCAAATAAGTTTTGATTCTTTGCATAACTGCGTAGAACTGTGAAGTGTGAAGGATGTTGTTTGCAGACATGAGTCTATTCGAGCCAAATGGCAATGAAGACCCTAACTGCTTGAGCTGGCCTAAGGCGATTATAGGAAGGTCTTGGTTATTCAAAGTTCAAATCCCTGCCATTTAATTTAGAAATCTAGGATTATCATAGTTTCTGAAAGAAGCTTTTGATTCATTAAGAACTAAGAAAACTCGGTTAGGTTAGGGAAAGCTGTTGGAACTCGGTTAGCTTATACTGCAGCCAGAAGGTTTTGTGCAACATTCATGGGTTAAGACCAATTGTTAGCCACTTTAGTTACTTGCGCTAGAGATAGACATGTTATCATAATGCCTGCTCTTGTGGGTCGAAACCCACTTGACATGGGATTTTGCTACCTTACAATCTTGTAGATTAATATAAATATCAAATTTCTTCAGGGAGGCTGGAATCCTGGACTAGACAGGACTTGGATCATTACAATTTTGATCCCTTGAAGCTGAGCTGACCTTTGTTCAAAACTTCTTAGGGAATCTCAGAGGCCAACCAGTCTGCTATTTCGAATCGCAGTCATGTGAGGAAGCCTTCATCCTCGATGTGGTGGGAGTCTAAGCTTCCATTAGGCGTGAGCTCATACACAAGTAGAACTTTACTCTTATCATGGCACTAACCAAAAGAGTTGTATGGTACAACTTGAATCTTGATAACTTGTTGGCAGTACAATAGGTTTCAATTTTTCCCTTAAGACCTATTGTAGAACCAAATGAATAACACTCACATTCATGGATGAACCAAATAAAATTTTCCCTTTAAGATGAACCACCACATAAATACTACCTAAGATAGATCTATCATTAAGAGAACCAAATGAATAACACTCAGATTCATGGAATCAGAAGCATGGTTAATCCAGCGCTCATTTGTTATACCCTGGGGGTATATTACAATACCAAACTTCAGTAACTTCAGACTTGATATTAATAATACCTACATGAGTCAGAGGAGTTATATCCACGGGGAACACCCGCGGAAGACAAGAAGAAAAAACAGCCAATCTCCTTCCCTCCCTAAATATGTGGGGTTCACTTTGGAGATTTATTAAGTTTGATTGCATGAATTGCAACATCTTCAGTTGTCGAGCCCAATGATCATGTGTCCAAACCTAGCTTTCAGAAATTAAACTTATAATTCTTTTCAACCATTCAGAATATACAATTAACTTAACTAATGGACTATGGTTCTTTTCAACCTAAAACACCAAGAAATGCAGTAGAAAGGGGTGTGTGTGTGTGGGGGGGGGGGGGGGGGGCAGGAGAACAAAAGTAACTCAATCAAAAGTGACATTCATCTTTAATCGCAAAAGCTCATTATACTATACATTATATAATCAACCTAATGTAGTGTACAAAAGTGATGCAGAACGAGCGGAATTCGTCTAAGATCACACAAGGTTAGAGGAGTCTGTCTTGTAAATATCCATTGAGGATTGATCATGGTTGCTGCTCATAGAGAAATCAGCATTGGAATACAACAAAGTAGATGTTGCAGCGTTCAGAGGAGGTGGAAAGTATGTACGCACAGGCATTGTTCGTGGGGGTTCTGGCAACGGAGCATCAAAATTAAGCACCTGAATCGCTTGCCTTATCGAAGGCCTATTGTTGTAATCAGGGTGTGCACACCACAATCCAGCAATCATCAATCTTCCCATTTCTTGATGATCAAAATCTTCGCCTAGTTTCGGATCTGCTGCTTCTAGAAGCTTTCCTGTTCCGTAGAGCCCCCAAGCCCATTCCACCATTCTCAGCTTGCTTGGTTCGAACCTGAGCTCAATGGGTTTTCTACCACAAGCTATTTCCAAGAGAACAACCCCAAGACTGTACACATCCGTTTCCTTGCTAGCTTTACCAGTTATCATACATTCAGGAGCCATGTAACCCGTAGTCCCTGCCAAGACTGTGGTTTGTGACCCTTTTTCATGGTCAACGGACCTTGCTAGTCCAAAATCCCCAAGCTTGGGATTGATATTTGAGTCCAACATCACATGGCTTGATTTGATATCTCTATGTACAACACATTTTTCTCATTCCTCGTGCAGATAGAGCAAAGCCAGTACCAGTCCTTGCGCTATCTTGAACCTTAATGGCCATGTCAACATACTTCTCTCTTTGAAGACATAGAAATCCAAGCTTGCATTTTCCATGAACTCATAAACAAGGAGGAGCTCTCTTCTCTTGTGACACCAACCGATGAGTTGCACCAAGTTTCTGTGCCTCAATCTGCTTATGATCCTCACTTCTGATGCATACTCCTTCAACTCCTGCTTGGATCCTTTTAATCTTGACAGCGTTATCGGAGTTTGATTCCTTAATGAAGCTTCTATAGCCTTCACCAAAACCTCCCTTTCCTGAGAATCTGTTCTTCAGAGAAGCCATAAGTTATAATTCACCATAAGAAAACTTCTTTGGACCGCTACCCATCTCAAATTCACTCCCCATGGTCAGATCATGCTCAAAATCTTTATCGTCTTCTTCTTTTTTGTCTTCGGTTATTCTTCCTCTGTCTTATCCACCAGAATAATACTCCCAGGAAAGTCAATCCACCAAGTAAAACACATCTGAGAAATAGCCAATCTTGTTAGTGCTGGTGCCTTATCTTTTCCTCCTGGAATGACTGGTTCTGGTTGTCTGAATGGAGGTAATTTTGGATGTTCTTGGTTGTCAGGAATTTCCAGAACTTGAGATGAAATCCGGTAACTTGGTAGTATGCATCTCAAAGTCGATCACGTTGAAGCTGAGAAGCCAAAGCTCACCTTCTTTGGTGAGATTTCCCTCAGATTGACCACCAAATAATTAAATGCTACTTAGGATATTATCCCATGTCTGTAACCAGTGAAAACAACACTCAGGTTCTTGGACCTGGAATCATAGTTAATCCAGCATTCATTCATTATCCCAGCAGTGATGTTTATGTACCAGACATTTGTTGGGGTGGAGCCCTGGTTCATGGGCGACCCGTTTTATGAATCGACCCGGTTCATGTTTTGCTACGACCCGAAAAAGGAGACATGATTCGTGGAGCGAAGGCTTGGGCCGGTAGCAAGTATGTTGAGCGTTCTGATTTTGCTTGTAATTCTCTCTGAGATGTTTCGTCTGCTTTTTAGTGAAATCTCTGCAACTCCGTGGACGTAGGCTGTTTTGCCGAACCACGTAAATCTGTGTGTTTAGTTTCTTTCTTTCTGCATATTTCGTTTTTTCACAACAACATTAGTAATAGTATCAGACATGAGAGAATCGACATTGATACCTACATGAGTCCTAGGACTTATATTCAAGGGGTCAGAAACATTGTTCCAAAATGAATCAAACTCCACGGAAACGTAAGGAGAGTTTGGTTGCCAGGTTTCTTTGTCAATAGGGAGACCAATGGCACCACCTGGGCCAATATTGGTTATGCCAGGAGGATGAAGAATGTAAGTCATCCCATCTCTGTAATGAGACCTTCCTTGAGAATCAATCACAAAGGTGAAATGGGTACTGAAGTCTGTGAGTTGTTCAGCGGCTTTGTCCCACAGATGAAGGGGGACGAGAATAGGTGGTTTTACCCCTCTTCTTTACAAGTTGTTTCCGCGTGCATCGGAGGTGAGTTGGAGGCCGTCCGGTGAGATATAAGCATCTGGATTTGTTGTTATGTTCACATTTTGGTGCTCTGTAACTATCTTCGTTAGAGTGGAACTTAATGAAGTTACACAAGGAATTAGAAGGAGAAAGTAGAAATCATGGTGAGGGACAAAAGAATTCTACACTTTTAGACGACGCTTCTTTATTTGTTTCTTTGGCATAGACACTTCCATGAGTAAAATCCTAGATTAGGTTCCTAAAAAAAATCCTAGATTAGGACATATACAGATTGGCGTTTGACTTTCAGAATATCTGGATTGGCCTGTCATTATTCAGAAAGTACAGAGAACTTTTCAAGGTCAATTATCTTACTTTTGGTAATGGCAGTATACTTATCTTCTGAAGTTACTATGATGTTTCTTAGACAATAACACTAGCAAGCCACTAGAAATATTTTATGAATTTGAGGTGGGTGAAAATTAACTAGATATGTCTACTCAATCCGGATTTTGAAAGTTATAAACTCGTAATATAATTCTTCTCAAACTGAAGGGAAGAAATCACTCTTTAAAACAAAAACAACTCAATTAAAAGGAACAATCAACTCAAATCACACAGCTCCATCACACTACACATTCCTAGAAATTATAGTCAATCTTTTCTGCTGTACAAAAGTGATACAGAAGGAGAGGAAACTGCTGAAGAGGACACCGTGTTAGAGGAGTCTGTGTTGTAACCATACGATGAAGATTGATTTTGGCTACTCATAGAGAAAGCAGTATCAGAATACAACAGACTACATGCTGCAGCATTCATAGGAGGTGGAAAATATTTAGGTACAGGCATTTTTGGAGGGAGTTCAGGCAATGGAGCTTCAAAACTAAGAACCTGAATGACTCGTCTTATCGATGGCCTGAAATTGTAATCAGGGTGTGTGCACCACAGTCCAGCAATCATCAATCTCCCCATTTCTTGATAATCAAAATCTACCCCTAGTTCTGGATCTGCTGCTTCGAGAAGCTTCCCTGTTCCGTAGAGGCCCCAAACCCATTCCACCATTCTCACCTGGCTTTGTTCAGCCTTGAGCTCAATGGGTTTTCTACCACATGCTATTTCCAAGAGAACTACCCCGAGACTGTACACGTCGGTTTCCTTGCTAGCTTTACCAGTTATCATACATTCAGGAGCCATGTAACCCATCGTCCCTGCCAAGACCGTGGTCTGTGACCCTTTTTCATGGTCGACGAACCTAGCCAACCCAAAATCTCCAAGCTTGGCGTTGAAATTTGAATCTAACATGACATTGCTTGATTTAATATCTCTATGCACAACACATTGTTCCCATTCTTCATGTAGATAGAGCAAAGCTGATGCCAGGCCTTGAGCGATCTTGAACCTTACTGGCCATGTCATCATACTGCTATCTTTGAAGAGATGGAAATCCAAGCTTCCATTTTCCATGAACTCGTACACAAGGAGGAGCTCTCTTATCTCGTGGCACCAGCCAATGAGTTGTACCAAGTTTCTGTGCCTTAATCTACTAATGATTCTCACTTCTGATGCGTATTCCTTCAACCCTGCTTTGACCCTTTGGAAATTTTCTTGACAGCAATATCGGATTTTGATTCTCCAATGTAGCCTCGGTAGACTCCACAAAAACCTCCCTTTCCGAGCAGATGCTCCGCACAGAATTCATTCGTCGCGCAAGATAATTCACTGTAGGAAAACTTCTTTGGACCACTTCCCATCTCAAATTCACTCTCCATTGTCTCATCGTGCTCAAAATCATCATCTTCTTTGTCTTCAATTCCACTTCTTTTTCTCCTCCGGAAGTGTGATCGCAAACAAGCAAATCCACCAACTATAACACATGAACAAATAAACAATCCGATCACAAATGCTGCATTATCATCCCTTTTTTCTATGTTTAGCTCTGGTCCAGTACTCGGAGTTATTGGACTCTCTATTTTATCAGGAATCTCTAAACTTGAGCTGAAATCCCATGACTTGATAGTATGCGACTCAAAGCATGCTCCTGTGGAAGCTGAGAAGCCAAAGCTCACCCTTTCAGGTAAGATTTCCCTCAGATCAACCAACAAATAAAGGGTACTTAGGATATTGGTCCCATTGCTGGAACCAGTGAAAACGACACTGAGGTTGTTTGACCCAGAATCATAGTTAATCCAGCACTCATTAGTTATCCCAGCACTTATATTAGTATGCCAAAATGCAGTAACATTAGACCTGAGAGAATTGATACTGATACCTACATGAGTGTGAGGGTTAGGAATTGCATCCTCGGGATCCCAATCTCGGTTTGGAAATGTATCGAACTCCACCGCAACAAAAGGACTTGTCGCCTGCCAGGTCTGGTTGTCGATAGGGAGACCCATGGCACCACCTTTTGTCGTGTCGGGTCCTTCAGGTGCAAGAAAGAAAGTAAGCCCATCAGCATAGTCATATGTTCGCTTAGAATTGATGACAAATGTGAAATGGGTACTGAAGTTTGTGAGTTCTTTAGAGTCCTTGTCCCAAAGATGAAGAAGCTGAACATAGGTTGCTTTACCAGCTCTCTCCCAAAAGTCGCTGTTCATTGAATCAGATGTGACTTGGAGGCCGTCTTGTGAGATGTAAGCATCTGCGTGTGCCTTTATCACATTTTGATGCTCTGTGACTATCTTACTGAGACTGAAACTCAGTGAAGATACACTAGGAATTAGAAGGAGAAAGTAGAATGTGATCATGGTGAAAGAAGATGGTTGCGTTGCAATTTGAAGTGGCTCCAAGAACTGTTTCTTTGGATAGACATTGTGATTTGTAAAAACCCATGTCCGTGATATATATAGATTTGGCTTCAAATTTACGGAACTTTTGAGTTGGCCTTTGTATACTTATCAACTGAACCCTCCACGAGGCATCTTATTTTTTGGTATAGGTAGAAACCAGAGAACTTTTCAAGGTGAACTGTCTTAGTTTCAATGCCACGCGCATTTTGGGCATGACATCAGTATTAAATACTGAAGTTACTGTGATTGGTAGCTTGTGTCTGACATTTAGTTTTATATCTTTTACAGATAGCAGAAGCAAGATATTTAAGTAACAGACATTTAGTGTCGACTCATTCCCGAAATCCTTACCAAACAGTAACCAAAAGCAGAGACTGTTTCATGACAAAATCAAAAGGGAAATTTCATCCTTATATAATTACACCTTTCTATGGGTATTCCAGACCTATTCAACCTTATGTATTAGCTCATTGTTTGGAACCTTATAGTTAATCGTCGACCCTCTCTGCTAAGCTTTTCCCGGTGCCACAACTCTGGCAATGTATGCTGTCAGGAAGGAATTACCCTAGACCAGAAATGAAGAAGAACTTAAGAATTGGAGGTGACCGTTAGAATTTAAATTTAGTTCTGGATACGTTCCGGATCAGCTAAACAATACCACTTTGGATAGCCTAACATATTGAGAAGTCAAAACACATCAACTTAGGGTCAAATATTTTGTTGACTCGTCTTTGTTTTCTTTTGCTAAGTTGCTTTATTCCTCTTAGCCTAGTTCATGGCAAGGGTATTTATTTAGGCTCCGTTTGGTTGGTGGTAAATCACTTTCCTGGAAAATGTTTTCCCTTGTTTTGGTGTTTGGTTTGCAATTTGTCTCGTAAAATCTCTTACCAAGTAAAATGTTTTCACTCAAATGACGTAAAATGACTCCTTCAGGTGTTTCTTTTGCCTTGGCGTTTTTTTTAAGTAAAATCCTAGATCGGGAAATATAACGATTGACTTCAGACTTTCAGAATTTTTGAGTAGGTCTTGGTATACTAATCAAACAAACACTCCACTAGGATTTTTAAAATTATGTAGAAATTAGACAACTTTTGGTAATGGCGATATATTAATCTTCTGATGACATATACATATTGTGGACAACTTCAGGATGTGATGGGCAGCTTATGTTTCACATCAGCTTTATTTCCTAGAAAAATAACACTAGCAAGCCTTGGTGTGCCATCGATTGTTTCCCTCTGTTAGGTCATGATGAAACCCTCCCCCGCTTAGCTTGGTACTGCTCCGCAAAATTATTTGTTGCACCAGCCAGTTAGTGGTATAAAAACTTCGAAGGACCATTGATTTTCCCATAGAACGCCGCAAATGTTTTACCTATTGATTACGTGCCCTCAACCTGGCTTTGAGGTATCAGTAAATTATACCTGTTTTTTTCATCCTCTTCTATCATTCAGAAAACATTAATTAATAAGTCATAACTAATGGAGCATGTTTCTTCTCAAGCTAAGACATAAGGAAATTTAGTAGAAAAGGGGAAAAACAAACATCCTTCATAATTCCAGAAACAAAAAGAACTCAATCAAAAGGGACAATAAACTCAATAATTCCAGAAACAAAAAGAACTCAATCAAAAGGGACAATAAACTCCAATCAGACAAGTTCATCATGAAATACATCCCCAGAATTATTTAATCAATCTGATTTAGGGTAAAAAGGTGATGTAGGAGTCAGTGTTGTAACTGTGCGTCGAGGATGGATTCCGGCTGCTGCTCATAGAGAAAACAGTATCAGAACACAACAAATTAAATGTTGCGGTGGAAAGTAGGCCCAGGCATCGTTAGAGGGAGTTCAGGCAATGGAGCTTCAAAACTAAGAACCTGAATGACTCGCCTTATCGAAGGCCTAATGTTGTAATCAGGGTGTGCACACCACAGTCCAGCAATCATCAACCTCTCCATTTCTTGATGATCAAAATCTACGCCTAGTTTAGGATCTGCTGCTTCCAGAAGCTTTCCTATTCCGTACAGACCCCAAACCCAATCCAACAATCTTATTGCAACCTCGCGCTCAAATGGTTTTCTACCACATGCTATTTCCAAGAGAACGATCCCGAGACTGTACACATCCGTTTCCTTGCTAGATTTACCGGTTACCAAACATTCAGGAGCTTTGTAACCCATAGTCCCTGTCCAGACTGGGGTTTGTGACCCTTTTTCATGGTCAATGAACGTAGCTAGCCCGAAATCCCCAAGCTTGGCATTGAAGTTTGAGTCCAACATGACATTGTTTGACTTGACATCTCTATGTACAACACATTGTTCCCATTCTGCATGTAGATAGAGCAAAGCTGATGCCAAGCCTCGTGCAATCTTGAACTTAACTGGCCATGTCAACATACTTCTGTCTTTGAAGAGATGGAAATCCAAGCTTGCATTTTCCATGTACTCGTACACAAGCAGGAGCTCTCTTCTCCCGTGGCACCATCCGATGAGTTGCACCAAGTTTCTGTGCCTCAATCTGCTGATGATCCTCACTTCCGATGCATACTCCTTCAACCCCTGATTGGGCCCTTTTGAGATTTTTCTTGACAGCAATAACGATATTCGTTTCCTTGATGAATCCTCTGTAGACTCCACCGAATTCTCCCTTTTCCCAGCAACTGGGACAAAGAGAAGTCATTAGTTGCGCTACGTAACTCACTGTAAGAGAACTTCTTTGGACCGCTACCCATCTCAAATTCACTCTTCATGGATAGATCATGCTCTAAATCTTCACCACCATCATCCTCATCATCTTCATCTTCTTCTGTTCTTTGTCTTCTCCTCCAGAAAAATATTCCCGAACAAGACAATGAAGAGAACTTCTTTGGACCGCTACCCATCTCAAATTTACTCTCCATGATCGATCGATCGAGCGAGAGAGAGAGAGAGAGAGAGAGAGAGAGAGAGAGAGTTACCTTTAGGCCTGGGCTACAAGGGGGCTGGCTCTGGTTGTCTACTGGTTGACTGCTTCTTGGCTGAAACTTTCATTACCTATTGTGCTGCAACTGGCCACATACATCGAAGACATGCTATAAACTAAGATTTGAGTAATCTGAATCTGGATTGAGTCACTTATTGAAAAAAGAAAAGAGTGGGTGAGACCGCGTTGGATTAAATTCAAATTTGAAGTGAGAATCGATAGAAGTGGAACCATGATAAAGAGAAATCTCGTAGACCTGAATAGAAAATTGTCCCCCTAGCACTCCCATCACCCTCCCTCATGGGGTTGGAGACACCCTTATGTTCATATTTGATTATTTGCTGCTAGACTTTCGTAGGTTTAGACTCAGAAAATGGAATGCGATAATGGCGAGGGACCGAGGAAATGCGACTCGATTAGATGAGGATCCTTCAGTTGTTTCTTTGCATAGAAATTTTTATGAGTAAAATCATAGTTCGGGAATTATAAGACTTGGCTTGGACTTTCGAATCATTGAGTTGGTCTTTGTATACATATCAACTAGGATCTTTATAATCATGAGAAAATTAAGCAACTTTTCAAGGTCAACAGTCTCCCTTTCGGTAATGGAAATATTTTAATCTTCTAATGACTTATACATATTGTGCACGACATCAGGATGTGATTGGCAGCTTGTGTTCCACATCAGCTTTATATCCTTGAAAAATAACACTAGCAAAGCCACTAGAGGTAAATTAATTTATTGGAGCTGGGAGACTTCGTTCGACTTTCATGGGTCGCCATCAATTGTTGCCCTCTGTTAGTGTTTGATGAAACCCTCTCCCGCTTAGCTTGGTACTTCTCTGCAAAATAATCTGTTGCATTGGTCAGTTACTGTCTTACTGATATGAGAACTTCCGAGGATGCTACTCAACCATGCAACAGTAATCACACATACATAAATTATCCCTAGAAGGGAAGGGAGCCAATTGAGTTATACTAAATCCATGAGGTTTTATAGGAACTTCATAAACCATTACTGCTCATTAATTTCCTCTCATCTTTTGCTTGCTTTTGAATTGTATTCTATGTAACTTGCCGGCTTTCTGTTGGGAAATTATTATTACAGCACCTGCAAATGTTTTACATAATGATTATGTGTCCTCAACCTGGCTTTCAGGAGATAGTAAATTATAAATATTTTTAAATTTATTATTTTACTTTTATCATTCAGAAAATATTAGTAAGTCGTCTAATGGAACATGTTTCTTCTCAACTTAAAACAAAGAGGAAAAATAAACATCCTTCATAATTCCAGAAACAAAAGAACTCAAATCAAAAGGGACAATAATTTCCAATCAGACAAGTTCGTCATGCTATACATCCCTAGACATTATATAATCAATTTGATTTAGGGTACAACAGTGACGCAGAATCAGAGGAAGTCGTTGAGGATAACACGAGGTTAGAGGAGTCCGTGTTGTAACTGTACGTCGAGGATTGATTTTGGCTGCTGCTCATAGAGAAAGCAGCATCAGAATACAACAAATTATACGTTGCAGCGTTCAAAGGAGGGGGAAAATATGTAGGCACAGGCATCGTTAGAGGGAGTTCTGGCAATGGAGCTTCAAAATTAAGCACCTGAATGGCTTGCCTTATCGAAGGCCTGTAATTGTAATCAGGGTGTGCACACCACAACCCAGCAATCATTAGCCTCCCCATTTCTTGATGTTCAAAATCTACACCTAGTTTAGGATCTGCTGCTTCCAGAAGCTTTCCTGTTCCGTACAGACCCCAAACCCATTCCACCAGTCTCACCTGGTTTTGTGCAACGTTGAGCTCAAAGGGTTTTCTACCACACGCTATTTCCAAGAGAACGACCCCGAGACTGTACACATCTGTTTCTTTGCTAGCTTTACCAGTGATCATACATTCAGGAGCCATGTAACCCATTGTCCCAGCCAAGACTGTGGTTTGTGACCCGTTTTCATGGTCGACGAACCTAGCCAACCCAAAATCCCCAAGCTTGGCATTGAAGTTTGAGTCCAACATGACATTGCTCGACTTGATATCTCTATGTACGACACACTGTTCCCACTCTTCATGTAGATAGAGCAAAGCCGTCGCCAAGCCTTGTGCAATCTTGAACCTTACGGGCCATGTCAACATACTTCTTTCTTTGAAGAGATGGAAATCCAAGCTTGCATTTTCCATGTAATCGTACACAAGGAGGAGCTCTCTCCTTTCGTGGCACCATCCGATGAGTTGCACCAAGTTTCTGTGCCTCAATCTGCTAATGATCCTCACTTCCGATGCGTATTCCTTCAACCCCTGCTTGGACCCTTTTGAGATTTTCTTGACAGCAATATCCGTATTTGTTTCCTTGATGAATCCTCTGTAGACTCCACCGAATCCTCCCTTTCCCAGCATCTGGTCCTCAGAGAAGTCATTAGTTGCGCCACGTAATTCACTGTAAGAGAACTTCTTTGGACCGCTACCCATCTCAAATTCACTCTCCATGGTCAGATCATGCTCAAAATCATCACCACCATTATCTTCATCATCCTTTGTTGTTCTTCTTCTTTGTCTGCTTCTCCAAAAGAATATTCCCAAAAAAGCCAATCCCCCAACTAAAACACACGAACAAATAGCCAATCCAATAACTAATGGGGCTTTATTCTTCTTATTTTTCCTATGTGTAATGCTTGTCTCTGGTTCTCCAGTTCGATCTGTTTGCAAGCTTGAGGTGAAATCCCATGACGTGACAGTATGTGTCTCAAAGTCGGCTCCTGTTGCAGCTGTGAAGCCAAAGATTACCTCTTCAGGCAATATTTCCCTGAGATCAACCACCAAATAAATGCTACTTGTGATATTGATCCCATTTCTGAAACCAGTGAAAACAACACTCAGGTTCATGGAACCAGAGTCATAGTTAATCCAGCATTCGTTCGTTATCCCAGCAGTTATATTACTATACCATACTTCAGTAACATTGGATATGAGAGAGTTGACATTGATACCTACATGAGTCTTGCGGCTTATATCAGAGGGGTCGGTAACATTGTTCCAAAACGTATCGAACTCCACGGCAACAAAACTAATGTTTGGCAGCGAGGTCTGTTGGTTCACTGGGAGACCGATGGCACCACCAAGGGAGATCGGTCTGATGGTTTGGCTAGGAGGATGAAGAAAGAAAGTCATTCCATCGCCATAATGAGAACTTCCTTGAGAATCAATCACAAAGATGAAATGGGTACTGAAGTCTGTGAGTTGTCGAGTGAACAAGTCCCACAGGCGAAGACGATAAGCATAGATGGCTTTACCGCTTCTTTCTTGCAAGTTGGCTCCGCGTGCATCCGAGGTGACTTGGAGGCCTCCCCGTGAGATATAAGCGTCCTGGTATGTCATAATGTAGTCATTTTGGTGTTCAGGGACTATATTACTGAAGTTGAAACTGATTGATGTTACACAAGAAGGAATCAATAGAAGGAGAAAATATAATGGGACCGCCATGGAGAAAAAGAGAGAGGGGCATGAGGAGGGGGAGGATGAGGGGCATGAGAAAATAGATATAAGCGTCCTGGTATGTCCTAATGTAGTCATTTTGGTGTTCAGGTACCTTTATGCTGGTTCTGGTTGTCCACTGTTGACTGCTTCTTGGCTGAAACTTTCATTACCCATTGTGCTGCAACTTGCCAAATACATCCAAGACGTGCTATAAACTAAGATTCGAAGTATCGTAGACCTGAATATAAAACATCTGAACTTTCAGTACCCTTTGTATACTTTTCTTAGAAGATGAAAGCGTATATTAAGAAAGGAAGTCAACCCCTATATATCCTTATGGAATACATCATGAGCCCATGTAGGGACTATAGAAAAATAATTAATGTTGTCTTCATCGATTGCTCTGGAAGTGAACAAGTGAGCTAGACCATTAGCTTCTCGATAAACATGCCAAAAACCTACCGAGTTGAAAGTTGAAACAACGTACGAGTCTTTTGCAATTTTGGAGTACCTCCTTCATGTCTGAGATCGCGTCCATGCTTTTCATTTTGCCGAAAGATCCCCGCTTAAGTTGTCACGATCCTATTCCCGAGGCATTGGGAATGGTTCATGACCGGCCGGATATGCCTCATATTAGTCATGACAAGATAACTTAATGAAAGCAACACAAATCATTCAAATATAAACCACTTGATATTATATAGAAAACTATTATACAATACATGAACCGTAGGATAAACACAGCAGGCTGTTGATGTTTAGAATGACACGATAGGCCATATATAACTGGAGCAGAAAGCTATTTAACATATATATTACATACAAGTCATAAAACAAGTTTTGCTTTCTATTCCACTTGGCATATATGCAGTAATTACAAAACTTCCTAATGCACCAAAAGCTATACATCACCGTTTACGCTTTATCACCTGAAAGGGAAAGTAGAAAGGGGAGTGAGCTATAAGCTCAGCAAGTAATTCGAATTCCCGACATGGTTAGTGGGATAAAAGAACATAATAAGACTGAATTGTAAAGCTTATCAATAGTGAACATAATATCAGTGACATAGCTTTCCTTTAGTAACATAAATGCTATTCTTTTCATAGGTTTTCTTATAACTACCGTAACCGTAACAGAACAAATCCTCGTCGACTAGGACTCGTGACACCGACCTTATCTCGGTATCCACACCAACCTTATCTCGGTGTGAAGACATGTCTTATAACAACGCCGTTTTAGGGCTCGCCGTCTATTATATCCCAACGGTAGGGCCATGTGGCTGGTAGCTCAATCGTTCACATGTCTCATTCATTTATAAATATTCCACAAATCCTTAAATCATTCTTGTAAAGCAAATATGTTTGCAAGTAATTTCACTTCCATATATAGGAAAAGTATATCCACTTCGAGGAATAAAATTACTCACCTTAGCCTTGTACTTTCTAGCAAGAATTAGACCTCACTTAAGCCTTACAATTACATAGCACATGCTCGTTACAACCTGAACATACATAAACTGTAGGAGATGCATGATCCTTCCTCTTACTTGTCAATTTAGAAAGAGATAGCTCATTTATATAAATGTCTATAATCTGTCCAGTTTACTGCCAGTGACCTCTTCTCCTAATTTCTGTGAAAGCATTAATTATCGTTCTATTTGAAAAATTCTGCAAACTTGCTTTATCGTCCTGAATGAGAAAACTAGGTGATAGAGGGTAGAATAATTACCTTTGTTCGAGAAAACTTCAAGCTAAGAATGTGGTTTGTTTTGGACAGTTTATAATCTTCTTCTTCTTCTTATTTCCTTTCTCTTTTTGAATATCTCAGCACATAAATGAAATCAGAACTTAAGCTTTTCCTCTTAACCTCCTTTTCACACTAGGACACCTCATTCAAAAGAGGACACTTGTCTAAAAAGTCTTTAAGCATAGCATGACACTTCTGAATTCATTAACCAATAGGAGCTGAAGTAGTGTCTAAAATAAATTGCACACAAAGCACCTTGTAATAAATCTGAAATGCAAGATAACACCTCACTTTAACACATTCAATTTAGTTATAGCATGGTGAGTAGCCTAATCAATAGTTAAAACATGCATTTAATATTAATTAGTCAAAAATATTTTTATCCTTAAAATAGCAATTTCAGAGGATTATAAGAATTCTGGTGTCTTTCGTCACGAGCTTAACTATCGTACTTTGAGAATAATATGATCGTTATATAGTATTACTAGTTATATACTAATAGACATGTAAGGAAACTATTAAGCATGTAAAAGATAGTATATTTTGGGGGCATTACACCCTCCTCTCCTTATATGAAGTTTGGTCCTCCAAACTTGTCTTACCTTGCAAATCAAAGATGTGAGGGTATTTCTCTCGCATTTCCTCCTCTCTTTCCCATGTGGCCTCTTTCACCGAGTGATTTCTCCACTGAACCTTAACCAAAGGAATTACCTTTGTCCTTAGAACTTGGTCTCTACGATCCAACACCTGAATTGGTTGTTCAAGGTACGTAAGATCTTCATGTATATCCAGTTGCTGATATGCTAGTACATGGCTAGGATCTGGTACATACTTCTTCAACATGGACACATGAAAAACATTATGAACACTAGCCAAGTCTGGTGGTAAAGCAAGACGGTAGGCAACTGTACCAATTCTCTCCAATATCTCAAAAGGTCCAATGTATCTAGGATTCAACTTCCCCCTCTTTCCAAAGCGAATGACGCCTTTTGATGGAGACACTTTAAGGAATACATAATCGCCTTCAGTGAACTCCAAGTCTCTTCTTCTATTATCCGCATAACTTTTCTGCCGGCTTTGTGCTGTTTGGAGTCGTTGTCGTATCACCTCAATCTTCTCTGTAGTTAGTTGTACAATCTCTGGTCCAAGTAACTTTCTTTCCCCCACTTCAGTCCAACAAATTGGAGACCTACACTTTCTGCCGTATAAAGCTTCATATGGAGCCATTCCGATGCTTGATTGGAAGCTATTGTTGTAAGAAAATTCAACTAATGGCAAGTGCTCTTCCCAACTTCCTTTAAAATCTAGAACACAAACGCGTAGCATATCCTCTAGGATCTGAATTGTTCTCTCAGATTGTCCATCTGTTTGTGGATGAAACGCTGTACTAAAATTCAGCTTAGTTCCCATACATGACTGTAAGCTCTTCCAAAACCTTGATACAAATCTTGGATCACGATCTGAGACAATAGAAACCGGTGTACCATGAAGCCTAATAATCTCTTTTATGTATAGCATTGCAAGCTTATCCAATTGTTGAGTGACCTTAACCGCAAGAAAATGAGCAGACTTAGTTAATCTATCAACAATTACCCAAATAGAGTCGTTACCTCTTGGAGTTCGAGGAAGTCCAACTACGAAATCCATGGTAATATGCTCCCATTTCCACGCAGGAATCGGGAGTGGTTGAAGCGTTCCAGCTGGCTTTTGATGTTCAGCTTTCACCTGTTGACAATGCAGGCAGCGCGACACAAATTCTGCTATGTTTTTCTTCATACCCGGCCACCAATATAAATCGCGAAGATCATGGTACATCTTCGTATTTCCAGGATGAAATGAAAATTTAGAACAGTGAGCTTCTTCCAATATTTTTTGTTTCAGATCTATTGAGTTAGGAATACATACTCGGTCCTTGAACTTCAAAAGGCCATCCTGAATAGTAAAATCTGGCTTCTTCCCTTCCTTGATTTCCTCACAAATGTGGCTTAGCTCTCCATCCTTTTTCTGCGCAACTTTTACTTGCTCCACTAGAGTCGGTTGAATAACGAGACTAGATAAAATTCCACCAGATTTGTCATGATAAAGAAGTTGGATTTCCAGCTTCTTGATTTCTTCTAATAAAACATGTTGTCCTGTTATCAAAGAAGATAAATTACCTATCGACTTTCTGCTCAAAGCATCCGCAACAACATTTGCTTTACCCGGATGATAATGAATGCTAATATCATAATCCTTCATCAATTCCAGCCATCGTCTTTGTCTCATATTCAATTCTTTTTGTGTAAACAAGTACTTCAAACTCTTGTGATCAGTATAAATTTCACATTGTTCGCCGTACAAGTAATGTCGCCAGATCTTTAAGGCAAAAATAACTGCGGCCAATTCCAAATCATGAGTAGGATAATTCTTCTCGTAAGGCTTCAATTGCCTAGATGCATAAGCAATTACCTTGCCACTTTGCATAAGTACACATCCAAGTCCTTTATGCGACGCATCACTATAAATTACAAATCCTCCTGATTGTATAGGTATACTAAGGACCGGAGCCGATACTAATCTGTTCTTCAAGTCTTGAAAACATTGTTCACAGTCACTTGACCATTCAAATGGAGTATTCTTCTGTGTCAGTCGAGTTAATGGTGTAGCAATACGAGAGAAATCCTTAACAAACCTTCTATAATAACCGGCTAATCCCATAAAGCTACGTACCTCATGCACATTTGTAGGTCTTGGCCATTCAACTATAGCTTCAATCTTTTGAGGATCAACTAAAATACCGTCTTTAGATATGACATGGCCCAAAAATGAAATACTAGATAGCCAAAATTCACATTTCTGAAACTTAGCATATAGTTTCTCTTTTCTCAATGTTTGCAAGACAATCTGCAAGTGTTGTTCATGATCGACCTCATTCTTCGAGTAAACCAAAATATCATCAATGAAGACAATCACAAAACTATCCAAATACGATTTGAATACTCTATTCATCAGATCCATGAAAGCAGCAGGAGCATTTGTCAATCCAAATGGCATTACTAGAAATTCATAATGACCATACCTTGTCCGAAAGGCAGTCTTAGGAACATCCTCTGCTTTTATTCTCAATTGATGATAACCTGATCGTAAGTCAATCTTAGAAAATACTTGGGCACCCTGCAATTGGTCAAACAAATCATCGATCCTTGGCAAGGGATATTTGTTCTTCACTGTAACTTTATTCAACTCCCTGTAATCAATACATAATCTCATCGATCCATCCTTTTTCTTCACAAACAATACCGGGGCACCCCACGGAGATGTACTAGGACGTATAAAGCCCTTTTCTAGGAGTTCTTGCAACTGAGTTTTCAATTCCTTCAATTCTGTAGGAGCCATTCTATATGGCGCCTTAGAAATTGGTGTGACCCCTGAAATCAAATCAATGGTAAATTCCATCTCTCGTTCCGGGGGCAGATTGTGCAAGTCATCCGGAAACACCTCTGGAAAGTTCTTCACAATATGGACACTTTCAAGATCAGGTTTTTCACTTTGAATATCAATTACACTAGCAAAATAACCTTCGCAGCCTTTTCTAAGCATACGATAAGCTGTCATGGATGAGATAAGATATGGCGGAGAAGCAACCCCAACACCTTCAAAATAAAATTCTGCTTGACTAGGATTCTGAAACGTAACTTTCTTGCTCACACAATCGATAGTGGCATGATTTAGGGATAACCAATCCATACCGAGAATAACATCAAAACCGCTTATGTCGAGCGGTATCAAATCAACTAGCAATACACCACCCGCCACAACGATGTCGCATGCTTTATAAATCCAAGAACTCGACATAGAATTTCCGGATGGGGTAGAGACATGTAATGTATAGTCTAATGATTCAGGTGTCTTATTCAAAAACTTAGCAAAATGAGGCGCAACAAATGAATGAGTAGATCCTGAATCAATTAGAATATGAGCTGGATGTGCACAAATCAAGAGTGTACCTGACACTACCGAGCTTGTTGTTTGTATATCTCCTGGAACAAGTGCAAACACCCTTCCTTGCGTCTTTTGATCCTTCCTCCCAATTTCAGGTTTTGATGTAGTTGTCCTTTGCATATAAGGTATGGCATTCTCAAGAGCTGGACAGTTCTTTATTCCATGTCCCATTTTCCCACATCTATAGCAAGCCCCAGTACCGGAGTAACATGTTGGATTTCGGTGGTACTTGTTGCATTTTGGACATAGTGGATTATTTCCACCTTGTTGTGAGGCAGCACCTTTACTTGTATCGCCAATATTCTGCCTTTTGAAAGTATGGTTGCCTTGGCCATTGAAAGCATGGTTGCCTTGTCCAACAGGTTGGCTTTTGCCATTATTATTTCTCCTCTTTTGATCTCTTTGTCGGAAGAATTCTTCTCCATCTCTCTCTGCCATTAATGCCCTGTCCACCACTTCAGCATATGTCGGCAACTTAAGTAGGTCTAGGCGATTCCTTATGTTCCAGCGCAGTCCATCCTCAAACCTGCGTGCTTTCCTCACCTCAGTATCAACGATATAACTAGCAAAACGAGCCAGTTCAGTGAACTTCGCCTCATATTGAGCCACTGTCATGTTCCGTTGCTCTAATTTCAGAAATTCAGAGACTTTCCTCTCCTTAATAGATTCCGGAAAGTACTTCTCGTTGAATACTTCCAGAAATCTGCACTATTCCATATTCGCCTCTTTCTCCGATATGAATAACCACCACCTATAAGCCTCATCGTTGAACATAAAAGTGGCAAATGATACTTTTTGCTGCTCCGTGCAAGATAGCACTCCGAATATTTTCTTGATTTCCAGCAGCCATGATTCAGCAACCATTGGATCTAATGTTCCATAAAACATTGGTGGTTTAAGCTTCTTAAAATCCTCTATTGTGACTGTAACAACTTCTGGTCTTGAGTTGTTTTGCTCAATCACTCGAGCGAATCCAGCAACCGCCTTTTCCAACAATTTAGCAGGGTCATCCGTAGGTGTAGAGCTTTTCCTACCCCTTTTCCCTCCTACCATGTTTGTCTATAAAACACATAAGCGTAAACATATGTAATTCATTGTATTCCGTTAAGAAAATGCCACATATGAGCCCATAAACTTACTCGCTAATTACTATAAATTCACATAAACATACAACATGTATATCAAGTTGATCATATAAGCAAGTTACAAAAAGAAACAATAGAAAAGTTCAAACTTAGTCTCTAAACCTATGGCTCTGATACCAAACTGTCACGATCCTATTCCCGAGGCATTGGGAATGGTTCATGACCGGCCGGTCATGAACCATTCCCAATGCCTCGGGAATAGGATCGTGACATAAGTAGCAAATAGCAGCGTCTGTTTCAATCAGTAACAATTCTACCTTCAACTCATGTGCGAACTTTAATCCCTCCTCGATAGCTGTTAACTCAGCCATTAATACAGTGCGTTGTCGACTAAGTCTTCTCTGTCTTGCTGCAATGAAATGTCCTTGAGAATTCCGAAAAACGCAGCCCACGCGAAGCCGGTGAAAGAAACTTCCACGATGCATCACAGTTCATCTTGAAGAACCCATCCGGGGGAGAGAACCATCTTGATGAACTGGAACTGTTCTGCGCTTTATACTTGAAAAGTTCAATGGCAAGGGAAATTTTCGAACTCGAACTTAGAATCCATTAGGAACTTGTTCTGCTACCAGTTTGTGAGGAATCGAGCAAGTAACAATGAAGCAAAGGGCTTAGAATGAACGACACCAAGATATATATTGTTCGGCAAATTGTCTACTTCCACGGGAGGATATATATGATTTGTAGTTCTTATTTCTTCTAGTGTTTGAGAGTGTTAAGGTGAGAGTTTAGAGAGGTTCTCAAATGCTAATCTTCATCTGTAAGGAAGAACTATAGTCCTGACAAACTGTATTTAGACCCCATGACTTTAGTCTTCTGCAACATAACTTTGGAGCTAAGAGTTTCATACGGCGATGCCGCATAACTTTGGAGGGTCTTTTACTTTAGTCCATACAAATTGTATAAAGACCCCATGACTTTAGTCTTCTGCCTCTCTGACCTCTGTCCTTCTACAGTCTTCACTCCAGCACCTTAACCTTCTGTAATTTGCACTTTGGCACCTCATCTTCACTGTCTTCTATGAGTTATGTACACATTTTGTTGCTAGACTTTTTTAGGTTTAGACTTAGAGAAATGGAATGCGATAATGGTTAGGGACAGAGGAATGTGAAACGATTAGAGGAGACTCCTTCGGTTGTTTCTTTTCATAAACATTTTTATGTGTAAAATCCTAGTTCGGGAAACACGAGGATTTACTTCAGACTTTCAGAGTCTTGAGTAGGTCTTGGTATACTTATCAACCAAACACTGCACTAGCATCTTTATAATTATGTTTCACATCAGGTTTATTTCCTAGAAAAATAACACCAGCAAGCCACTAGAGGTATTTAATGTATTTCAGCTGGGAGACTTCGTGCGACTTTCATGGGTAGCGTTCAATTGTTTCCCTCTTTTCTCATTAAAAAAATATTATTATGTCATAACTAATGTATTATGTTTCTTCTCAGCCTAAAACAGAAGGAAATGTAGTTGAAAAAGGGAAAAATAAAGATCCTTAATATTTCCAGAAACAAAAAGAATTCAATCACAGAGACGGTAATCTCTGCACCATGCTATACATCCCTACACATTATAAAATCAAACTGATTTAGGGTACAAAAGTGATGCAGAAGGAGAGGAAGTCGTTGAGGATGACACGAGATTAGAGGAGTCTGTGTTGTAACTGTACGTCGAGGATTGATTTTGGCTGCTGCTCATAGAGAAAGCAGTATCAGAATTCAACAAATTAGACGTTGCTGCGTTCACAGGAGGTGGGAAGTATGTAGGCACAGGCATCGTTAGAGGGAGTTCTGGCAACGGAGCTTCAAAATTAAGCACCTGAATGGCTTGCCTTATGGAAGGCCTGATGTTGTAATCAGGGTGTGCACACCACAGCCCAGCAATCATCAACCTCCCCATTTCTTGATGTTCAAATTCTACACCTAGTTTAGGATCTGCTGCTTCCAGAAGCTTTCCTGTTCCGTACAGACCCCAGAACCATTCCACCATTCTGACCTGGTTTTGTGCAACCTTGAGCTCAAAGGGTTTTCTACCACAAGCTATTTCCAAGAGAACAACCCCGAGACTATACACGTCGGTTTCCTTGCTAGCTTTACCAGTTATCATACATTCAGGAGCCATGTAGCCCATGGTCCCTGCCAAGACTGTGGTTTGTGACCCTTTTTCATGGTCGACAAACCTAGCCAACTCAATATCCCCAAGCTTGGCATTGAAGTTTGAGTCCAACATGACATTGCTTGACTTGATATCTTTATGTACAACACACTGTTCCCACTCTTCATGTAGATAGAGCTAAGCCGTTGCCAAGCCTTGTGCAATCTTGAACCTGACCGGCCATGTCAACATACTTCTCTCTTTGAAAAGATGGAAATCCAAGCTTGCATTTTCCATGTACTCGTACACAAGCAGGAGCTCTCTTCTCCCGTGGCATCATCCGATGAGTTGCACCAAGTTTCTGTGCCTCAATCTGCTGATGATCCTCACTTCCGATGCATACTCCTTCAACCCCTGATTGGGCCCTTTTGATATTTTCTTGACAGCAATAACGGTATTCGTTTCCTTGATGAATCCTCTGTAGACTCCACTGAATTCTCCCTTTCCCAGCAACTGGGACAAAGAGAAGTCATTAGTTGCGCTACATAATTCACTGTAAGAGAACTTCTTTGGACCGCTACCCATCTCAAATTCACTCTTCATGGATAGATCATGCTCAAAATCTTCACCACCATCATCCTCATCGTCTTCATCTTCTTCTGTTCTTGTCTTCTCCTCCAGAAAAATATCCCCGAACAAGCCAATGAAGAGAACTTATTTGGACCACTACCCATCTCAAATTAACTCTCCATGATTGAGAGAGAGAGAGAGAGAGAGAGAGAGAGAGAGAGAGAGAGAGAGAGAGTTACCTTTAAGCCTGGGCTACAAGGGGGCTGGCTCTGGTTGTCTACTGGTTAACTGCTTCTTGGCTGAAACTTTCATTACCTATTGTGCTGCAACTTGCCACATACATCGGAAGACATGCTATAAACTAATATTTGAGTAATCTGAATCTGGATTGAGTCACTTATTGAAAAAAGAAAAGAGTGGGTGAGGCCGCGTTGGATTAAATTCAAATTTGAAGTGAGAATCGATAGAAGTGGAACCATGAGAAAGAGAAATCTCGTAGACCTGAATAGAAAATTGTCCCCCTAGCACCCCCGTCACCCTCCCTCATGGGGTTGGAGATACCCTTATGTTCATATTTGTTGCTAGACTTCTGTAGGTTTAGACTCAGAAAATGGAATGCGATAATGGCGAGGGACCGAGGAAATGCAACTCGATTAGATGAGGCTCCTTCAGTTGTTTCTTTGCATAGACATTTTTATGAGTAAAATCATAGTCAGGGAATTATAAGACTTGGCTTGGACTTTCGAATCTTTGAGTTGGTTTTTGTATACTTATCAACTAGGATCTTTATATTCATGGAGAAATTAGGCAACTTTTCAAGGTCAACAGTCTCCCTTTCGGTAATGGAATATTTTAATCTTCTGATGACTTATACATACTGTGCACGATATCAGGATGTGATTGGCAGCTTGTGTTTCACACAGCTTAATATCCTTGAAAATAAGACTAGCAAGCCTCTAGAGGTATTTAATGTATTTGAGCTGCGAGACTTCGTGCGACTTTCATGGGTCGTTATGAATTGTTTCCCTATGTTAGTGTTGGCCTCAATCGTGTTTGATGAAACCCTATCCGGCTTAGCTTGGTACTGTCCTGCAACATAATCGGTTGCATTGGTCAGTTAGTGATATGAGAACTTCTAAGGGCATCTCCAACCCATGGCATTTTCCCCCTCCCCCTCCCCCAAACAACTACTCATCTCCAACCCATCCCTTTCCCCCCACCCAACAAAATAATTTTTGATATATATTTAATAATTTAAAAATAAATTATTAATAGTAAGAAAAGTAATTATGCACAATGAGTGGCGATATTTGCTTTGTATCTGAATACTATTTTTGTATCGTTGTGATTCAATAAATTTGACTTTTTTTTATTCGTGTTTCTAAATTTAATAATTATAATTTGTTAATTGCATAAAAGATAAGATTTATTAGATTTTGAACAAAATAAGATAACGATGACTTTTCGTAAATATACTTTTCAACAATCATGCGTAAATTATTATTTTTTATCAATAATAAAAATAAAATAAAATTTATTAATCATAACAAAATATATGATATAATCATAAAAAATTACTAATTGTAATTAATATTGTCAAATATGGAATTAATTTATCACTCCATGTAGGGGGAGGGGGAGGGGATGTCCAGGGGAAAATCCCCCCTAACCATGCCACACCCAAGGCAAAATTTCTCCCCATAGCACCCCCTCCCCCTCCCCCTCCCCCTCCCCATAGGGTTGGACATGGACCGTATTTTTATACGGTTTTCCCCTTCCCCCTCCCCCTCCCACTCCCCCTCCCCCTCCCCCCATAGGGTTGGAGATGCCCTAAGGATGCTACTCAACCATGCAACATTATTCAGTTCATCACATATACATAAATTATCCCTAGAAGGGAAGGGAGCCAATTGAGTTGTATTAAATCCATGAGGTTTCATAGGAACTTCATAAATCATTAGTACTTTTCATTAATTTTGTTTCATTTTTT
Organism: Linanthus parryae; assembly: GCA_023055425.1. Lineage (NCBI taxonomy): Eukaryota > Viridiplantae > Streptophyta > Magnoliopsida > Ericales > Polemoniaceae > Linanthus > Linanthus parryae. The sequence goes on from JALGPY010000002.1 coordinate 29,374,946, forward strand.
ACTTGCTCTTGAATTCTATTCTATGTAACTGCAAATGTTTTACATAACGATTATGTGTCCTCAACCAGGCTTTCAGGAGTTAGTAAATTATAACTATTTTTAAATTATTTATCGTACTTTTATCATTCAGAAGATATTAGTAAGTCGTAACTAATGGAATATGTTTCTTCTCAACTTAAAACAGAAAAGAGGAAAAATAAACATCCTTCATAATTCCCGAAACAAAAAGAACTCAAATCAAAAGGGACAATAATTTCAAATCAGACAAGTCCACCATCCTATACATCCCTAGACATTATATAATCAATTTGATTAAGGGTACAAAAGTGATGCAGAAGGAGAGGAAGTAGTTGAGGATGACACGAGGTTAGAGGAGTCTGTGTTGTAACTGTACGTCGAGGATTGATTTTGGCTGCTGCTCATTGAGAAAGCAGTATCAGAATACAACAAATTAGACGTTGCTGCGTTCACAGGAGGTGGAAAGTATGTAGGCACAGGCATGGTTAGAGGGAGTTCTGGCAACGGAGCTTCAAAATTAAGCACCTGAATGGCTTGCCTTATGGAAGGCCTGATGTTGTAATCTGGGTGTGCACACCACAACCCAGCAATCATCAACCTCCCCATTTCTTGATGTTGAAAATCTACCCCTAGTTTAGGATCTGCTGCTTCTAGAAGCTTTCCTGTTCCGTACAGACCCCAAACCCATTCCACCAGTCTGACTTGGTTTTGTGCAACATTGAGCTCAAAGGGTTTTCTACCACAAGCTATTTCCAAGAGAACAACCCCGAGACTGTATACGTCGGTTTCCTTACTAGCTTTACCGGTTATCATACATTCAGGAGCCATGTAACCCATGGTCCCTGCCAAGACTGTGGTTTGTGACCCTTTTTCATGGTCGACAAACCTAGCCAACCCAAAATCCCCAAGCTTGGCATTGAAGTTTGAGTCCAACATGACATTGCTTGACTTGATATCTCTATGTACAACACACTGTTCCCACTCTTCATGTAGATAGAGCAAAGCCGACGCCAAGCCTTGTGCAATCTTGAACCTTACTGGCCATGCCAACATGCTTCTCTCTTTGAATAGATGGAAATCCAAGCTTGCATTTTCCATGTACTCGTACACAAGGAGGAGCTCTTTCCTCTCGTGGCACCATCCGATGAGTTGCACCAAGTTTCTGTGCCTCAATCTGTTAATGATCTTTACTTCTGATGCGTACTCCTTCAACCCCTGCTTGGACCCCTTTGAGATTTTCTTGACAGCGATATCGGTATTCGTTTCCTTGATGAGTCCTCTGTAGACTCCACCGAATCCTCCCTTTCCCAGCATCTGGTCCTCAGAGAAGTCATTAGTTGCGCTACGTAATTCGCTGTAAGAGAACTTCTTTGGACCGCTACCCATCTCAAATTCACTCTCCATGGTCAGATCATGCTCAAAGTCATCACCACCATCATCTTCATCATCCTTTGTTCTTCTTCTTTGTCTTCTCCTCCATAAGAATATTCCCAATAAAGCCAATCCCCCAACTAAAACACAAGAACAAATAGCTAATCCAATAACTAATGGTGTGATTTTCCCTGGTTCACTGTAATCTGTTTCCAAGCTTGAGGTGAAATCCCATGACTTGACAGTATGTGTCTCAAAGTCAGCTCCCGTTGTAGCCGAGAAGCCAACGGATACCGATTCGGGCAATATTTCCCTGAGATCAACCACCAAATAAATGCTACTTGTGATATTGATCCCATTTCTGAAACCAGTGAAAACAACACTCAGGTTCATGGAACCAGAGTCATAGTTAATCCAGCATTCGTTCGTTATACCAGCAGTTATATTACTATACCATACTTTAGTAACATTGGATATGAGAGAGTTGACATTGATACCTACGTGAGTACTTGGACTTATATCCGAGGGGTCGGTAACATTGTTCCATACCGTATCGAACTCCACAGCAACAAAAGGAGTAGTTGGCAGCAAGGTCTCTTGGTCAACTGGGAGACCCATGGCACCACCCAGGGCGATGTTGGTTATGCCGTAATCCATAAGAAAGAAAGTCATCCCATCGCCGTAATGAGTACTTCCTTGAGAATCAATCACAAAGGTGAAATGGGTACTGAAGTTTGTGAGTTGTCCAGTGGACTTGTCCCACAGCTCAAGAATATGATTAGAGGCGGCTTTACCGACTCTTTCTTGCAAGTTGGCTCCGCGTGCATCGGAGGTGATTTGGAGGCCTCCTGGTGAGATATAAGCGTCCTGGTATAATGTAATGAAATTTTGGTGATAAGGGATTATATTACTGAAGTTGAAACTGATCGATGTTACACAAGAAGGAATCAATAGAAGGAGAAAATAGAATGGGACCGCCATGGAGAAAAAGAGAGAGAGGGGTATGAGGAGGCGGAGGATGAGGCAAGTACCTTTTATACCTGGGCTACAAAGGGGCTGGTTGGTTGTCCACTGTTAGACTGCTTCTTGGCTGAAACTTTCATTACCCATTGTGCTGCAACTTGCCAAATACATGGAGGACGTGCTGTAAACTAAGATTCCAAGTATCGTAGACCTGAATATAAAACATCTGAACTTTCATTACTATTTTTATACTTTCTTTTTTTTGGAAGAAGAAAGTGTATATTAAGAATGGGAAGTCAACCCCGATAAATCCTTATGTAATACATCATGAGCCCATGTAGGGACTATAGACAAAATAATTGAAGTCGTCTTCATCGATTGCTCTAGAAGGCGAACAAGTGAGCTAGACCATTGCCTTCTCGACAAACATGCCAAAAATCTACCGAGTTGAAACAAGGTACGAGTCTTTTACAATTTTGGAGTACGTCCTTAATGTCTGAGATTGCGTCCATGCTTTTCATTTTGCCGAAAGATCCCTGCTTAAGTAAGCATCACTGCAATAGCCGAGTCTGTTTCAAGCTGTAACAATTCTACCTTCATATTATGTGCGGACTTTAATTCCTCCTTGATAGCTGTTAACTCAGCCATTAATACCGTGCGTTGTCGACTGAGCCTTCTCTGTCACGCTGCAATGAAATATCCTTGAGAATTCCCCCACGCCCGAAGCCGGTGAAAGAAACTTCCACGATGCATCACAGTTCGTCTTGAAGAACCCATCCGGGGGAGAGAACCATCTTGATGAACTGGAACTGTTATGCGCTCTATCATTGAAAAGTTCAATGGCAAGGGAAATTTTAGACCTCAAACTTAGAATCCATTAGGAACCTTGTTCTAATACCAGTTTGTGAGTAATCGAACAAGTAACAATGAAGCAAAGGGCTTATAATGAACGACACCAAGATATATGTATTGTTCAGCAAGTTGTCTACTTCCACAGAAGGGATGTATATGATTTATAGTTATTGCTCTCTTATTTCTTCTAGTGTTTGAGAGTGTTAAGGTGAGAGTTTAGAGAGGTTCTGAAATGCTAATCTGCATCTCTTGTAAGGAAGAACTATAGTCCATTCAAATTGTATTTAGACCCCATGACTTAAGTCTTCTGCCACATACTTTGGAGCTAAGAGTTTCATACGGCGATGCCACATAACTTTGGAGGGTCTTTTACTTTAGTCCTTAAAAATTGTATTTAGACCCCATGACTTTAGTCTTCTGCCTCTCTGACCTCTGTCCTTCTACAGTCTTCACTCCAGCACCTTAACCTTCTGTAATTTGCACTTTGGCACCTCATCTTCACTGTCTTCTAGTATTAGTTATGTACGCATTTTGTTACTAGACTTTGTTAGGTTTGGACTTAGTAAAAATGGAATGCAATAATGGTTAGGGACAGAGGAATGTGACGCGATTAGAGGAGACTCCGTCAGTTGTTTCTTTTGCATAAACATTTTTTATGAGTAAAATCCTAGTTCAGGACACACAAGGACTGACTTCAGACTTTTAGAGTTTTTGAGTAGGTCTTGGTAGTTGGTATACTTATCAACCAAACACTCCACTAGCATCTTTTAATTATGTTTCAAATCAGGTTTATTTCCTAGAAAAATAACACCAGCAAGCCACTAGAGATATTTAATGTATTTCAGCTGGGAGACTTCGTGCGACTTTCATGGGTGGCGTTCAATTGTTTCCCTCTGTTATTGTTGACGAATCCCCCCCCCCCCCAGCATGGTACTGCTCTGCAAAATTATCTGTTGCACTAGCCAGTTAGTGATACGAGAACTTTAAGGACGTTACTCAACCATGTAACATTATTCAGAAGGGAAGGGAGCCAATTGAGTAAAAACCCAACCCAGGTCATTATCTAATGAATATGTGTACTAATCCTGGCTTTCAGGAGTCAGTAATATTATAACTATTTTTACTTATCTCTTTTATCATAAAAATAAAATGTTAATAAGTCATAACTAATGGATCATGTTTCTCAGCCTAAAACAGAAGGAAATGTAGTTGGAAAGGGGACAAATAAACATCCTTAATATTTCCAGAAACAAAAGTAACTCAATCAAAAGGGACAGTAATCTCTTCATCGTGATATACATTCCTATACATTATAAAATCAATCTGATTTAGGGTACAAAAGAGATGCAGAAGGAGAGCAAGTCGTTGAGGATGACACGAGGTTTGAGGAGTCCGTGTTGTAACTGTACGTCGAGGATTGATTTTGGCTGCTGCTCATAGAGAAAGCAGTATCAGAATACAACAAATTTGATGTTGCAGCGTTCAGAGGAGGTGGGAAGTATGTAGGCACAGGCATCGTTAGAGGGAGTTCTGGCAATGGAGCTTCAAAATTAAGCACCTGAATGGCTTGCCTTATCGAAGGCCTAATGTTGTAATCAGGGTGTGCACACCACAGCCCAGCAATCATCAACCTCCCCATTTCTTGATGTTCAAAATCTACGCCTAGTTTAGGATCTGCTGCTTCCAGAAGCTTTCCTGTTCCGTACAGACCCCAGACCCATTCCACCATTCTGACCTGGTTTTGTGCAACGTTGAGCTCAAAGGGTTTTCTGCCACACGCTATTTCCAAGAGAACAACCCCGAGACTGTACACATCTGTTTCTTTGCTAGCTTTACCAGTTATCATACATTCAGGAGCCATGTAACCCATAGTCCCTGCCAAGACTGTTGTTTGTGACCCTTTTTCATGGTCGACGAACCTAGCCAACCCAAAATCACCAAGCTTGGCATTGAAATTTGAGTCCAACATGACATTGCTCGACTTGATATCTCTATGTACAACACATTGTTCCCACTCTTCGTGCAGATAGAGCAAAGCCGACGCCAAGCCTTGTGCAATCTTGAACCTTACTGGCCATGCCAACATACTTCTCTCTTTGAAGAGATGGAAATCCAAGCTTGCATTTTCCATGTACTCATACACAAGGAGAAGCTCTCTTCTCTCGTGGCACCATCCGATTAGTTGCACCAAGTTTCTGTGCCTCAATCTGCTAATGATTCTCACTTCCGATGCATACTCCTTCAACCCCTGCTTGGACCCTTTTGAGATTTTCTTGACAGCAATTTCTATATTCGATTCCTTGATGAATCCTCTATAGACTCCACCGAATCCTCCCTTTCCCAGCATCTGGTCCTCAGAGAAGTCATTAGTTGCGCTACGTAATTCACTGTAAGAGAACTTCTTTGGACCACTACCCATCTCAAATTCATTCTCCATGGTCAGATCATGCTCAAAATCATCACCACCGTCATCTCCATCTTCTTCGTCTTTGTCTTCGTTTCTTTTTCTTCTTTGTCTTCTCTTCCAGAAGAATCCCAATAAAGCCAATCCCCCAACTAAAACAACAGAACAAATAGCCAATCCAATAACTAGTGGAGCCTTATTCTTCTTATTTTCCCCACTTGGAATGATTATCCCTGGTTGTCCAGTTGGAGCTGTTGGTGGATTTTCTATTTCATCAGGAATTTCCAAACTTGAGCTGAAATCCCATGACTTGATAGTATGAGTCTCGAAGCTTGACCCTGTCGAAGCTGAGAAGCCAAAGCTGACCTTCTCAGGTAAGATTTCCCTCAGATCAATGACCAAGTGAATGCTACTTGTGATATTGATCCCGTTTCTGAAACCAGTGTAAACCACACTCAGGTTCTTGGAATTGGAATCATAGTCAATCCAGCATTCATTTGTTATCCCAGCAGTAATATTACTGTACCAAACTTTAGTAACATTAGATATGAGAGAATTGACATTGATACCTACATGAGTCCTGGGACTTATATCCAGGGGGTCAGAAAAATTGTTCCGGAAAGTATCAAACTCCACGGCAACAAAAGGCACGTCTGGTAGCCACGTGTCTTGGTTGACCGGGAGACCGATGGCACCACCGAGGGCGATGTTGTGTTCGCCGGGAGGATGTAGAAAGAAAGTCATCCCATCAGCATAATTAGTTCTTCCCTGAGAATCGATCACAAAGGTGAAATGGGTACTGAAGTTTGTGAGCTGTTGAGTTGACTTTTCCCACAGGTCAAGAGGCTTGGCATAGATGGCCTTACCGGATCTTCCGTTTAAGTTGGCGGTGCGTGCGTCGGAGGTGACTTGTAGGCCATCTGGCGAGATATAAGCATCTGGGTATGTGGTTATGTTGACATTTTGGTGTTCAGTAACTATCTTGCTGAAGTTGAAACTGAGAGATGTGACACAGGAAGGAAATATTAGAAGGAGAAAATAGAATGCGACCGCCATGGGGAGAGAGAGAGAGGAATGAGGAGGGGAAGAGGGAGGAGGAGGCAATTACCTTTGTAGCTGGGCTACAAGGCGGCTGGTTCTGGTTGTCCACTGTTGACTGCTTCTTCTTGGCTGAAATGTTCAACTTGCCAAGCACATGGAAGACATACTATAAACTATGATTTGAGTCATTTGCGTCTTTGATGAAATAAAGAAAAGAGTGGGTGATGCCAAGTTGGATTAAAATTTAAATTTGAACAGACTGAAACCATAAGAAAGAGAAATCTTGTAAACATGAAGAGAAAACAATTGAACTATACATATAAAGAAAAGCCTGGGAAGGTGAAGAGGTAAGAGGACACAAGAACTTGTTAATCCTCTCATCAACTAGCTAAGATTTCTTGTAATGTATAATGAGTGACATCATCTCCTTAAAATGCGTGCAAAAGTAAAACAGAACAGTCTTTACTTTTTCTCTGTATTTAAAATGATTTCCCTTCGGCTCATCACCAAAAAAGAACTCCAAGTGCACTCATGTCATGTTCACACTCCCATCGCTTGCATGACTTTCAACTAATCCGACCAAGTCCCAGTCTTTGTTCACACAATAGAAAGCTTCAAAGACCTATTTATGAAAGTGTACATGATTTTCCATTTAGCTGTTTATATTCCATTTCACCTCTCAAATATGTTTTTGTCTTATCTCTGCTATTGCCTGTTGGTAACCTGATATGGGTTTCATGAATCTGTGAAAATCATGCTCCGGCGTTAGAAGACGACACCCATTTTTATACAACCTTCACCTGTCATGGTCTTAGTCACCTCGAACCTATCCAAGGGAGTGCTGCCCGTACTCTTGCAACGTGCCAAGACCCCAATTTTATCGCACTCCCAAAAATAGAGAGCTCAATTTTGTAGGCAAATTGGTTACCCTTTTACCAGAGGAAATATAAGTAAAACTGTACACTGTCTTTAATACAGCCGGATATACAATAAAGCAAACTAGCTTCAGTCACAACAACAAACCAACTGTTGGAAATTCATCTAGGAAACTTAGCAGTTGATAGGAAAATGTAGTTTCATCTTCATGAATACCTCCGGTTTCTGAATTCATGACTCAGATTGAAAATTTTCATGAAGTGACCACCTTTGTATGTGGGCTACCAGAGTCTGGTCTTCTAGTGGTCCATTGTTAACTGCTTTCTGGATGAAGGTTACTGGCAATTGTGCTACAACTTGCGAGGCCGTCAAAGACACAAACGCCCTCCAAAAGGTTCTTTCGGAGTAGTAATACTGTTGGCTGGGAGATACCGCCCTCCAAAGTGATCTGCCAAAAAAGCTTTATCAATGTTTAATGAGCGTTATCTAGATGATTAGTAATATTATCCATTAGTTTTGCTGTTATCAAAATAACAGTATGGGGAAAACTGAAAGGGAGACCTGACAGCATGTGACCAACATGTCAAATTTATGAATTCTTTCTTAGTGTCACCTATTATTTATTTATTCTTTTTTGACCAACTTGAGCTTCTGGGGGTGGACCTCTCTGTCAAGACAATTTTTCTATTGCGAGTTGGTCCAATTCCACAAATGGTGTTTGCAGGGCTTCTCATCCTCACAGTTCCCCTCCAAAAAATAAAATTTTGTTTAGTTTTCAAGTTTGGTTCTCCAAATGCTTGATTAGTAGGATCGTTGAAGTCGTTAATTTTATTTCGGGTTTAGGGGTTTTTTCTCTTGCTTAGGTTGGTTTACAGGTTGCAAGTCATTTGAGCTTCGTTTACGTGTGATTAATTATACATGTAGGCTATGGAACGAATTAAGAAAAGTTTGCTTTACAGCTTCAAATCTCCCAATTTTTATGAATTCCCCCAGTTGCTAAGTTTTTTAGAAAAAAAATGTTACCAGTATCAAGATCGGCCAGCTCTATGCTCTCAACTGTAATACTTTAGAAGCACTTTCCTGGCTTGTGTATTCTGATTTCTCACACATTAATTATTATTGTCGACACTGATAATTATCATTTCTTTCAGGGTTTCGTGGAACGGAGGCATCAATTAATGGAGGTCGACCACCTGAGAATGGACCTGCAAAGGGTGATTAGGCTGACTTGTTCTATGGGGATGCGCTTTGGTGTCTTGTCTGGGTTGAAGTTCTTCCCAGCAGGTTCTGCTGTCTTTCTTCATTTGTTTAGCGTCTTTTAGCCTTGGTATTTTGTTACTTTAACTCTGTGTATCGTTTGAGTTGTGCTATGAAGTATGAACCTCTTGTTTTGTTATGAAGTTCTTTATCATTAATGCGCCAGGAAAAAAAATAGTATCATTCACAAAGAAACTGGTTCGATTCAACGGACAAAAGGCATTTTTAGACGCACAATGATGTTTGTATCAACAGAAAGGAATTAAAGTTTCGATAGCCAAGTCCTTTCCACTAGTGGGTAGTTGCAACCCTTATTTTTGGTTAATTTACTTCCCTCCCAAGGTTTATGACCCTTCTTGGTTAATTTACTTAGACCTTTCGAGGCCGTAGGCAAAGTTAAGAGTTAAGGCCCTACATCACAAGTTACGCCTTTCACAGAAGGAAAGCAGCAGAAAGCTTTAAGAAAAGTCTCGCTTTCCAATGAAACCGATTTGCAGTTGCTGGATTTGAGAATATTCAATAAGACTGTAGGCTCCCTTGGACACAGCAATCCATCTCTTGTTGTAAGCTATAATTCAACTAATGCAAAAGGGATCCTTTGGTTAAAATCCAACTTTAGCCCATTCTGCATAGGTGGTGCCATGGCGAACTCCCATATACTCTGCGCAGAGGTAAGAAATAAATAATTGTTCAGAAGTTTCAGTAAATGAGAGACAAAGAGGACATAAATAAGGAATATGTACTGAAGGGCAGGAAGGATCTATCACATACAGATCTACAACATGAATTATAGCGGAAGATTCATGTGTTTACCTTGTCTTCCTAAGCTCCTTAATGCAGCGGATGATCGGTTGTTGTTTGCTTTCACGCGCCTCCTTCTTGATCTTGCTCCCACCAATCTAGTGTGAATCTCGAGGACGAACACTTTGATTCACACCACGTTCCACCTCCTTGGATGAAGTTGGAGAGAGACTAGGGTTCTCTACAACTAGTATGAATCTAGACAGAGTAACTTTACTGTGTGGAATAGCAATATAATATGTAGGAGGCTGCCTCCTTATAGAGGCAAAACTTCTCCTAGGTTTGCACATAAACCCCTAGGGTTTGAGCCTTAGCTACTAACCCCTCTAGTTTGTGCATTAGTGCAACTAACCCCATAAGGTTACGATAATTGCATTGGGCACCCCACATGGGCGCGCCAATTGCTAACATCTCCCACTCGCACAGTGGGGTTGCACAATCCATCCAGTCTCTATCAATCTCCAACTTTCTATCATCTACAAAAGAGTATTGTGTGGCCGTGGCGTGTGACCGGTGAGAGTACCTGCATTTCGGGAGATCCGTACACCAAACTCGTATAGCCAGCATGGGAAGGCACCCTCTCGGGAGATCCACATACCAAACTCGTATAGCCAGCGCATGAAGGCACCCTTGAAACATACAACAGTAATAATGCTCTCCGTAACTCTCGTATTCCCCAGATTCCTCCGATTGTCATCTCGTGGATCATGAGCACCTGCCTTGTCCCGAAGGCCATGCTCCAATGAGTCCACATCTCCTCTATATTTTCATATCCTACATGATCCCATAAGATCTTGCAGGTGGGCCCAATGAAGATAATAAAGAGTGATGCAACGAGAATCTTTCCTTACATACATGTGTCACTCAGATTCAGCTCAGCTGCTTTTCCAGCAGTGTCCGGAAGGCCGAATCATCCATAGCCGTAAGGTGTCACGCCAAAGTAGCACCACCGACCCGTCTCCTCATGACACAGACGCAAGTACAAAGGGTATACACTGTCAATCATCTTTATATGATCGACGAGGCTCACACGATGAGGAATCCCAAGGACTAATTCTACTCATCACCTCATGGTCACTCATAAGCGCGCTTTATTCAAGGGGAATATGCGCCATAGTGTTTAGACTCCGATCAGAGCGCATGTCTTATCCTTGAAAAGGACCACTATGCAGATGACAATCTGGTAGCCCTTATGGCCACCAGCCCGAGTACTGCCATGTCACACTATTGTGAATAATTATCAGTTCTCGCATCTGGCTTTCTCTACACAGACTGTACATGATTCGGGGTAATAACCATGTTCGATTGGCCATAACCAACCTCACCTTGAAACTTATTTCCAATACGACAGTTGAATCCGTCTGACAGGCTCCTACCTCCACAGATAGACATCTAGCTCTTATCATAGGCCATATGCTCGTATGATAGGCATCTCATATCATATCGCAGGCTTTCAGCGCTTATCGGGATTCTGTCTCATCTTCCGCCACATCCAGTTATATCCAGGATATTGCGAAGGCGGTCGCTCGTGTGAGTGAGCCGACCTAGTGTCTGCGTGACATGCTCTAAACTAGTACAGGAAATGTAACATATCATACACGTATCAAATAACATGCAGCATAAATAACAAATCCATTCCTAATATCCAATCAATCAATGTCTCAAAAACGTCTAATCAGTCTGACACCTTGTTTCATTTGCCTAATCCTATACTCCTAGTATGACCAACAAAAGTAGCCTTAAGAAGAGGATTGGTCATTGGATCAGCTAACATCTGATTCGTAGGAATATGCTCTAGAGTGACATCTCCTTTAGCCACTACTTCCCTAATGAAGTGGTACTTTATCTCAATATGCGTGGCCTTGCTGTGGTATTTCGGATCCTTAGCACAAGCTATGGCTGACATACTATCACAGCGAAGCGTTACTGGTCTTGGTTCGTCAACCGCTCCTAAGCTGACCAGAAACCTCTTCAGCCAAACACTCTCCTGCGCTGCCGCGGAGCAGGCAACGTATTCAGCTTCCATGGTTGATAAGGCAGTGCAAGTCTGCTTGCTACTGTGCCATGTGATGGCTCCTCCACCCAGCATGAAGACGTAGCCTGAGGTCAATTTACGTGCATCCAGGTCCCCACCCCAGTCAGCATCACTGTAGCCAATGAGCCTTAGCTCAGAGCCTCGATAGCTTAGCACGTAATCCTTAGTACCTTTGAGATATCGGAGAATCCTCTTAACAGCCTTCCAGTGTCCCACACCGGGATCAGACTGATATCTGCTAACTAAACCGACATCATGACATATGTCGGGCCTTGTACACATCATTGCATACATTAAACTTCCGACAGCACTTGTCTTGGGACACATTTTTAGGCTGAGTTTCTCGCCATGTGCAATGGGAGTCTCGAATGGCTTGGAGTCCATCATCTGGAACCGTTCAAGTATCTTCTTGATGTATGTCTCTTGAGACAAGCCAAGAAGCCTCTTAGAACGGTTCCTTAGGATCTTTATCCCAAGGATGTAACTCGCTTCTCCAATATCCTTCATTGAAAAACGAGAGGATAACCACCCTTTGGTAGTTCCGAGCATTCCTTTATCATTGCTGGCTAGTAGTATGTCATCTACATATAATGACAGTATCATGAACTTCTTTCCGGAACGTTTGACATACACACAGTGGTCCTCATCAACCATTGTGAAGCCATATGCCACAATGTCTTGATGAAATTTCAAATACCACTGTCTTGAGGACTGCTTAAGCCCATATATGGACTTAATCAGTTTGCACACTTTGTGCTCTTGACCTTTCTTCTCAAAACCTTGAGCCATGTAGATCTCCTCATCTAGTTTTCCATTGAGAAATGAAGTCTTAACATCCATTTGATGTAGTTCCAAGTCCATGCTAGCCACTATTGCAAGTATGAGGCGAATGGAGGCAATTCTCACAACTGGTGAGAATGTCTCCTCGTAATCCACACCCTGTTGTTGGGTGTAGCCTTTCGCCACTAGCCGGGCCTTATGCCTCTCAACGCTTCCGTCTGCCCTCCTTTTGACCTTGAAAACCCATTTGTTTCCAATGGCCCTACGTCCAGGAGGCAAGTCAACTAAATCTCAAACATGATTGGTTTTCATTGACTCCAGTTCTTCTTGTAAAGCAATCGTCCATTCTTTCTTGTCAGGGGATGAGAGAGCCTCGGACAATGTCCTAGGTTCATCATCTTCTTGCGTGGTGACCATCATGGCCTCCCCTTCGATGTCAAATCGTCGACGGGGTACGCTCCCACGAGCGCTCCTACGCAAGGAGGGTTCTTCTTCAGCATCATCATCATATATGATGGGCTGCTCACTGGGCAAGTCACTCCCACTGTTCTGAAGATCCATAGGGACTGTTCCCTGTGGGTCTGTGGAGTACTAAGTGTCATCCAGTGGTTCCTCTTCTTCGTAGAGAATACCATCTCCACGTGCTTCTCTCTGACTAGGAAAATCTCTTTCGAGAAATTCAACATCTCGCGATTCCATCTCTGTTAGACTACCATCCGGCTGTTGCGCTATGAATACATAACCCTTTGAGTGCTCTGAGTAACGTATGAAGATGCACTTCTTTCCTCTAGCACCCAATTTCCCATGGACATGGGAGACGTTACGTACATAGGCGGCCGACCCCCATGGCCTAAGGTGACCCAATTCGGGTTGCCTTTTGGTCCACATCTCGTAAGGGGTTGTGGCTACAGACTTGGTGGGCACACGGTTAAGTATGTATGTGGCCGTCATCAATGCATCTCCCTAATAGGAGATTGGCAGATTCGCATTTGCCATCATACTACGAACCATCTCTAACAGTGTTCTATTCCTTCTTTCCGCTACACCATTTTGCTGCAGTGTGAAGGGAATAGTCAACTGCCTCACTATTCCTTTGGTCTCACAGAGCTCTTTGAATTTCTCAGATAGATATTCACGTCCTCGGTCTGTCCTAAGAGCCTTAACTCTTTTGTCCAGTTGGTTCTCTACCTCTTGTAGGAACTTTCTGAAGCACCCTAGCGCTTCAGATTTATGTGTCATCAAATACACATAACCAAAACGAGTGTGATCATCTATGAATGTGATGAAATAGCGAGCACCATGTCTAGCTCTAACATTTAATGGACCGCAAACATCAGAATGAATAAGTTGTAAAGGCTCAGTAGCCCTTACTGCTTTACCGAACGGTTTGCGTTTAGCTTTTCCTGCAAGACAAGACTCACATACAGGTAATGATATCTTGGGCATATCTCCGAGTAGACCTGCCTTGGCCACCCTGTTCATCATGTCCTGTCCTATATGTCCCAATCTAGCATGCCATCTAGTGGCATCATCATCACTAGAAGATGTAATATATGAACGAGAATCATAAACATCATCAATGCTAGAACCAACAATGTCTAAATAAAATAAACCACGAGAAATATAACCAGTACCAAAACATGAGTTGCCAACAAACAGTTTGGCAAAACCTCCCTCAAAAACAAGTTTAAAATCCAAATCCAAAAGTCTAGAAACTGAAACTAAGTTCTTGCGTGCATCAGGAGCGTATAAAACGTCATGAAGAACAAGCGTCTTTCCAGACTTCATCTTCAGCTGATATGTGCCAATGCCCATCACATCAACGAAAGAGTTGTTCCCCATGTACACTCTTCTACTGCCCACTGGTACTCGCCTATAATCCGTGCACGCGTCTCGATCACATGCTAGGTGGTCACTCGCACCTGAATCCAATACCCACACATTAGGGGAATCAGCAATATAACTTGACTTATAACATAACAGTCAGAGTTTGGATTATAGTGTACCTTTGGCTCGGCGCAATCACGAGCAAAGTGGCCGTATGCCTGGCAGTTATAGCACATAACTTGTCTCATATCCCTTTTGGACCTCTTCCACACTTGGCGCTTACTGATCTTGCGACATGGGCCCATGTGGCCTCCATTTTCGTGCTCCACGATGAATTCCTTACCCTTTGGCACATTTGCCATGGGAGGGCTCTCTACCTCTGGTGATGGACTAGAATTTCTGGCAAATTCCATTCTCTTTTCCTCAAACAATAAATATCGTTTTGCATCATCAAATGTCCTTATGTCATCTGAACCTTGCAACACCTTTCTCACGGAATCCCATGAATCTGGTAGAGATGTTCTTACAGCCTTTAGCTGTCTCTCATCGGATATATCATGCCCAGAAGTTATAAGTTGAGTAATATAGAATGATAAAGTCTTTAGGTGCGTATCCGTAGAGACTTTATCATCCTTCACCGTAGAAGTGAGCATCATCCATAGACATGACTTTTGGAAGTTGTCTGCAGTTCCGTACAGTGCTAGAATGTCTTCCCAGAGCTTCTTTGCATAATCAATCTCAATTGGGTCTAGGAGATCAGTCCTCACTAGATCCATCAATTCTAGACATGCCTTCTTGTCATCAACTTGCCATTTCTGGTAAGCCTCAAGATCACGTCTATATGCGTCAGTTGGGCCGCCCAGTGGTACCCATGGCTCCATCTTTGCCATATGCAAATGATCAGACAGACCTAGCTTAATCATGCAACATATCGCACTTATGTACCATGCACGGAAGTTGTCTCCCTTTAGAATTATAGCAGATTTAGGAAAAAGATTCGTGTTCATCATGACTGAAAAAACGAGACAAAGTGGATATTAGTTACTAGCTTTGTTTAGCTCCTAAATAACATGTGACATCGATTAAACTTAATAGTTCCTCACAAGGACTCCACCAAAACCTAGCGTATGTCCTAGGAATCAAATCTCATCACTTGTGATTTCCTATCAATTTTAATCATGTCATCATGTGAGCTCTTTTTTTTAGTTCTTTAGCATGCGAGGTTAAACATATATATCCAATCACACGCAGTTATAACATAAAACAAGCATAAGCATAAATAAATATGCAATGGATGTGGCCCCTAAGGTGCACTCCCACTATTGAGAGTACTTCTTGAGCAAGTCTTGAACTCCATCTCATGACATCTCGCCTACTTGAGGACTCCAAGCTTGAGGCTCCTTTAGACCATCTATTTGCTCCATGCACCTTGCGTCATAGCTTTTGGTTTGGCCACCTCTCTTGAAGCTTCAATCTTCAATCTCTACTAACTATCTTATTTCTAATAAGAAGTAACCTCATAGACGCGATTGGATGAGAAGAGAAGACACTAGAGTATAGAGAGGCACGACACGCAGGCCGTATTTTGATTACATATTCAAAACCCAAAACCAAAACCAAAAAATATAAAACATCTATGCCACATCCATGCACCAAACACATCCATTCAACCCACAACAGCATGTATAACAATATAATAAACATACTGAAATTTTCTGGAAATTTCCAGAACTAAACAATAATTACTGGAAATTAATAAGCAATAATCTAATCAACTAAAAAGATCGAAAATTGCTCCCTACCACTTAGGGTCTCACCACCTATGGAAAAACGTAGGGAAAAATGACCTAAGTCTCCAGAAAAAATTTGGGCTCAAAACAGTGTGTTTAAGGTCGTCAAACTGCCTCGGGAAGTGTGCTAAACACTAATTAATTAATCAAGAAAATACTAAAATTTTCCGTCGTTCCAAAAAATTATGAAAAAATATCCACAAAATAGGAAATTTAATTTGGAGTCCCTAGGAAAAAACCGGACGAAAAATGACGGCGGGAGGAGGCCGCACGCGCCGCCGCTCGTGGGCGCGTCCGCCTCCGCCACGCGCCGACGTCGGCCATGTGCCACATCAGCATGCCACGTCAGCACATATGCTGACGTCAGCTGTCACGTCAACCCGCCACGTTATCACCACGCCAGCTGCCACGTCAGCTGTCACGTCAGCCGGCACTTGGCTGCCACGTCATCGCCACGTCAGCCATTTGCTGACGTGGCACCACCACGTCAGCCCTAGGGCCCCGTCAGCAGCCGCCGCCAGCCCTTTGGCGTGTGGCGGCGCGTGGCCACACGTGGAGGCGGCGTCGGTTGCGCGTGAAGCCCACGTACCGCCTTCCCGTGCTCCGTTCCCGACGAAATTAATTTTTCCGGGATCGTCTTTTCGTCCTGATCCCGATTATGTGGCCAAAATCCAATTTTAACAAGTTTTGAAAAACGTGTTCTACTGATTGGATCTAGCAGTCCAGATTAATACAGTTCCGAATTTTTAAAAATTCATAACTAATTCATCGTAAATCCAAAAATTATAAAATTTATATTTCTGGAATCCTCGTGAAAAAACCTACCTAACCATATAGGTTTCGTCTACTGGTTATGAAATTTCAGAAAATCGATTTTTTAAATCAGATTCGGGAACGCATATCGAGGCACGAAAAACAAATTTATGGCTCTGATACCAATGAAGGGCAGGAAGGATCTATCACATACAGATCTACAACATGAAATATAGCGGAAGATTCATGTGTTTACCTTGTCTTCCTAAGCTCCTTAATGCAGCGGATGATCGGTTGTTGTTTGCTTTCACGCGCCTCCTTCTTGATCTTGCTCCCACCAATCTAGTGTGAATCTCGAGGACGAACACTTTGATTCACACCACGTTCCACCTCCTTGGATGAAGTTGGAGAGAGACTTGGGTTCTCTACAACTAGTATGAATCTAGACAGAGTAACTTTACTGTGTGGAATAGCAATATAATATGTAGGAGGCTGCCTCCTTATATAGGCAAAACTTCTCCTAGGTTTGCACATAAAACCCTAGGGTTTGAGCCTTAGCTACTAACCCCTCTAGTTTGTGCATTAGTGCAACTAACCCTTTAAGGTTACGATAATTGCATCGGGCACCCCACATGGGCGCACCAATTGCTAACATGTACTCTCTGAATTAGATTTGGCAGAGTAGGTAGAGGGGTGTCACAAATAAACTGCCATAGCAAGAATTTTTATTATTTCTGGGATTGATAACTTCCATATCTATATTCAGGGAAAAATTTGATCAAAGGAAGACTTATCTTAGAAGAATGACAATTTAGGAGAGATAGTGTCCCAAAATCCCATCATGTATGCTGACTTTACTTTAAAATTTCTCATTTTTTGGTACCATTCCAGACTGGGGTATCCTCCGCCAATGTGTCTGTGCTTATGGGGATGTTAGAATGTGTCTTGTGAACCAGTTTGGGAAGATATTTTGGAGCACAGTCTCATTCCGTGTTCTCTGATTAGGGTTCAGCAAGTCCTTACACCCATTTAGAGATGGAAAAGTGTGCCAGCACTTCACCCAAGAAAGCATACACTGCAACTAATAGTAATAGTACTTTTATGTAAATAAAAGTCCCACATCGGACTTAGTCTTAAGTTAGAACAATGTAATTGTCTCGCTCTACCCGGTGTGTTTTCCTCGGCTACCCCCTCAATCATCGAGGGTACCGGTGTCTTGATTTGAGCTCAGGTCGTGTCTACACGTCTCCTCATGTCACTTTTGATGAGACTGTCTTCCCTTTTTCTGTCCCCGATTCGGTGTCTCCTGCTACTCATAGGTCATCTGATCTTGATGATAGTCTTCCTCTTCTTCCTCATCGGTTCCATAACCCTGTAGCACCTACATCCCCACTGAACACCTCTCGGGCACCTATCCCGCCAAACACCTCTCGGGCACCTATCAAGCCCTTCCCACTGTCTCGGCAGCGCCACCCGCTGCCTCGGCAGCTCCACTGCCGGCTGTCCCTGCGGCCGAGTCTGCTCCTTCGCCTGTATCGTCCCCCCCCCCCCCACCTCCTTCTGTCTCACCCCAGATGACTACCCGCTCCATGCATGGCATTACCAAACCAGTGCAGCGCCTCACCTTTGCAACCCAGTCCCCTACTTCTATCTCACCACTTCCCAAATCCCCTATCCTAGCCTTGTCGGATCCTAACAGGAAAGCGGCCATGGATGATGAGTTTGGAGCTATGGTGAAAAATAATACATGGGATCTGGTTCCTTGCCCATCTAGGGCCAATGTACTTCGTGCTATGTGGTTGTTTCGTCACAAGTTTCGTGCAGATGGCAGGTTGCAGCGCTATAAGGCGCGTCTTGTGGCTAATGGTAAGAGTCAGCTTGTTGGGGTGGATTGTGAGGAGACATTTAGTTCGGTTGTGAAGCCATCCACTATTCGTACTGTTCTCACTATTGCAGTATCACGTTCTTGGCCTATCCGGCAGTTGGATGTCAAGAATGCGTTTTTACACGGTGACCTTGCAGAGACAGTCTACATGCACCAGCCCCCTGGATATCGTGACCCACGACGTCCTGATTATGTTTGTTGTCTGCGCAAATCACTCTAAGGTCTGAAGCACGCCCCTCGTGCTTGGTTACAGCGTTTTGCCACGTTTCTTACAGATGCAGTGGGTTTTTCCAATTGCTCTTGTGATGAGTCCCTCTTTGTGTACAGTCGTGGCACCGACATCGTCTATCTTCTACTGTATGTGGACGACATCATTATCACTGGCTCCTCTATGCATCTCTTGGATCAGATTGTTTCTCGCCTGTCTGGCGAATTTGCTATGACTGATCTCGGCCAGCTTCATCACTTTCTCGGCATTGCGGTCACTCGGGATTCCTCTGGTATGTTCTTATCTCAGCATCAGTATGCGACTGACATCCTTCGTCGCGCCTCTATGTCGGCTTGTAAGCCTGCTGCCACCCCGGTCGAGCCTGGAAGTAATCTCACGGCTGACTCTGGGCCCTCAGTTGCTGATCCCACCTTGTACCGCAGTCTTGCTGGGGCACTCCAACCTTCACTAGGCCTGATATTCAGTATGCAGTTCAGCAGGTGTGTCTCTTCATGCATGACCCGCGCGAGACGCATTTTTATGCGTTAAAACACATCCTTCGCTATGTCAGTGGGACCCCCGAATATGGACTCCGGATATCTGCCACCCGTACTGACAGCCTTACTGCTTATACTGATGGCGATTGGGCTGGCTGCCCTGACACTCGTCGCTCCACGTCCGGCTATTGTGTATTCTTGGGTGACAATCTCCTCAGCTGGTCCTTCAAGCGGCAGGACACCGTTTCTCGCTCTAGTGCCGAGGCTGAATAACGCGGCGTGGCCAATGCTGTGTCTGAACTCTGCTGGCTTCGGAACCTGCTCCTCCAACTTATTACTCCACATCAGGCTTCGGTGGTGTACTGTGACAACGTCAGCGCCGTCTACTTATCTGGGAATCCTGTTCAACATCAGCGCACCAAACATGTCGAGATTGATCTTCACTTTGTTCGTGAGAAAGTTCGTTTGGGTCAAATTCGCGTGTTACACATTCCGGCAGATTACCAGTTGTAGATAGTGCTTTCTACATAGGCAGATCTTAGCCACGTGGCGATCATCCAGCACACCTAGCTGTGCTCCACACACACTGGATCACCACCCGCGCTGATCCACGTGGGGGCTGCGAGACAGGGCCCTCGCATACCACCACACGGGACTTGTAGGGACTTAGTGGTTTGGAGGCTAGAGTAAGTCATGTCGCGCGCGAGCGACAACCAAGCCCGTGCGCGACCTTAGTAACTGCTTTGAGAGATTTATGGCACGAGCTCCATAAACCCGGTCAACCTCATAACGGTTCCGGTATACGCGGACGACGTGCGTAACGGTTCCTATATACGCGGACGAACGTGCCGTTGTGGTTAAGCTAATTAAGCCGCCATTAATGGGCGCATTAACCCGCTACAACGGTCATAATCTCCGTTATATATAGGATCGTTAACCCTTCCATACAAGGGCGAATCACCTGAGATACGCGGAAGCTCTGCCAAAATTTTGTCTCTCTCATACAGTGCTATTGTTTTACTATCTCCCTACACACAACCCTACTCTTCCTGTGTTCTTTCTATCCCCTGCTCTTGGTGTATATTGAATCCTCCCTGCAGGATTCTCTCGTACACACCAGTATGTAGACATCTTCACCAAAGGGCTTCCTCGGGCTCTTTTTTAGCGTTTTCGTTCCAGTCTCAGTGTTCGAGAACCTCCCGCTGTGACTGCGGGGGAGTAATAGTAATAGTACTTTTATGTAAATAAAAGTCCCACATCGGACTTAGTCTTAAGTTAGAACAATGTAATTGTCAATAAAAGAATCCAGCAAGGAAGTTTATACCAAAATCTTATAGCAACTACTTTCAGCTGGGGACCATGGTAGCTTTGTTGAGCCTTGGCTGCTGGATACAGGCGTTACACATAATTCTCGAGCCCTTTCAGACATTACCTCTTATCATAATTCCACAAGTACTAATGTCATAACCAGTTATGGAAACTATTGCCTTAATCAGTTGTTTCCATAATTACTTACTTCCTATACTATGTACATGATCATTTAGATACATGTACATTTAGAAACTTTTAGACCAAACTAGGAACAAATACTTCTAATAGCGTGGAAATATATAAAGTCAAGTTTATATTTCCAACAGATCTACTAGGAATGGCATGAATCCTAAAATCTTATCCTAACATCAGAGCAGAGAAATTAACTTCCCAATTGATCTTTGAAATAAGGATAACTCAACTTGAATATGATGGTTTCATTCGTACATTTGCATCTATCAATATGAAGGAAATTTTACCAAATGAAGGGAGCTCGAATCGATACTCACTTAAATCCACACACACAAGAAAATAAAAAGACTAGGGACGCCCCTGTTTTAGGCTGCTCATTGATACGGAAGAACCAGAATAGAGCAAATTAGATGTTGCAGCATTCAAAGGAGGTGTGAAATATGTAGGCACAGGCATCAATAGAGGGAGTTCTGGCAATGGAGCTTCAAAATTAAGCACCTGAATGGCTTGCCTCATCGAAGGCCTCATGTTGCAATCGGGGTTTGCACACCAGAGTCCAGTAATCATCAATCTCTCTGCTTCTTGATGATCAAAATCAGTGCCCAGTTTCTGATCTACTGCTTCAAGAAGCTGTCCTGTTCCATAGAGCTCCCAGACCCATTCGACCATTCTGACCTGCCTTTCCTCGACCTGAAGCTCAAAGGGTTTTCTTCCACAAGCTATTTCCAACATCACCACTCCAAGACTGTACACATCAGTTTCCTTGCTAGCTCTACCGGTGACGTCGCATTCAGGTGCCACGTAGCCCTTAGTCCCTGCCACGACTGTGGTTTGTAACTCCTTTTCGTGGTCAACAAACCTCGCTAGCCCAAAATCTCCAAGCTTTGCATTGAAATTTGAGTCCAACAAGACATTGCCCGACTTAATATCTCTATGCACAATGCATTGCTCCCATTCCTCGTGCAGATAGAGCAAAGCAGAAGACAAGCCTCGTGCAATCTTGAACCTCACTGGCCATGTCAACATGCTCTTCCCTTTAAAGAGATGGAAGTCCAAGCTTGCATTTTCCATGAACTCATACACCAGGAGGAGCACTTTCCGCTCGTGGCACCACCCAATGAGTTGCACCAAGTTTCTGTGTCTCAACTTGCTAATGACCTTCACTTCTGATGCATACTCCTTTAACCCCTGATTGGAACCTTTTGAGATTTTCTTCACAGCAATACCGGTATTAGATTCCTCAATTAAGCCTCTGTATACTCCACCAAAACCTCCCTCCCCGATCTTATGCTCCTCAGAGAAGTCATTAGTTGCACGAGATAATTCGGCATAAGCAAACTTCTTTGGACCACTGCCCATCTCAAATTCATTCTCCAAGGTAAGAATAAGCTCAGAATCATCGTCATCTTCATTGTTTCTTCTACTTCTCCTCCAAAAGAATAATCCTAAGAAGGCCAATCCACCAACTAAAACACTTGAAGAAATCGCCAATCCTATCACTGCTGGTGCCTTATTCTTCTTCTTATTATCATTCTGTTTCTTTGATGTTCCTTTCCTTGGAGTGAATGGCTGTGGTCTAATTTTGTCAGGTATTTCCAAACTTGAACTGAAATCCCATGACTTGATAGTGTGTGTCTCAAAGTCGGCTCCTGTTGAAGCTGAGAAGCCAAAGATTACCTTTTCAGGCAACATTTCCCTGAGATCAACCACCAAATAAATGCTACTTAGGATAATGATCCCGTCCCTCGAACCAGTGAAAACAACACTCAGGTTCTTGGGACCAGAGTCATAGTTAATCCAGCATTCGTTTGTTATCCCAGCAGATATATTACTATACCAAACTTTAGTAACATTAGATATGAGAGAATTGACATTGATACCTACATGAGTCCACGGACTTATATCCAGGGGGTCGGAAACATTATTCTGATGTGTGTCAAACTCCACGGCTACAAAAGGAGTGTTTGGTAGCAAGGTTTGAGGGTCGACTGGGAGACCCATGGCACCACCTGGGGTAACACTGTATTCTCCGGGAGGATGAAGAAAGAAAGTCATCCCATCAGCGTAATGAGAACTTCCTTGCGAATCAATCACAAAGGTGAAATGGGTACTGAAGTTTGTGAGTTGTTCAGTGGACTTGTCCCACAGGTGAAGAGGCTGAGCATAGGAGGCTTTACCGCCTCTACCATATAAGTTGCCTCCGCGTGCATCCGAGGTGACTTGGAGGCCTCCCGGTGAGATATAAGTGTCTGGGTATCTTGTTGTGATGTTGACATTTTGTTCAGTGGCTATGTTACTGAGGTTGAAGCTGAGTGATGTTACACAGGAAGGGAGTAATAGAAGGAGAAAATAGAATGTGACCATCATGGAGAAAGAAGAATGATGTTGATGAGGAGGAGGTAAGAACCTTTGTAAGCAAGCTACCAGAGGCTGGTCTTTTTTTAAGGCCAAAAGACTGGTCTTCTAGTCGTCCATTGTTAACTGCTTTCTGGATGAAGGTTACTGGCAATTGTGATACAACTAGTGAGGCTGTCAAAGACCCAAACGCCCTCCAAAAGCTTCTTTCGGAGTAGTAATACTGTTGGCTGGGAGATACCACCCTCCAAAGTGATCTGCCAAAAAAGCTTTATCAATGTTTAATGAGCGTTATCTATATGTTTAGTAATATTAACCATTAGTTTTGCTGTTATTGAAATTACAGTATGGAGAAAACTGAAAGTGAGACCTGACAACATGTGACCTAAATGTCAAATTTATGAATTCTTACTTAGTGTCACTATTACTTATTTATTCTTTTTTTGACCTACTTGAGCTTCTGGTGGTAGACCTCTCTGTCAAGACAATTTTTGTATTGTGAGTTGGTCCAATTCCACAAATGATGTTTGCAGGGCTTCTCATCCTCACAGTTCCCCTCCAAAAAATAAAATTTTGTTTAGCTTTCAAGTTTGGTTCTCCAAATGCTTGATTAGTAGGATCGTTGAAGTCGTTAATTTTATTTCGGGTTTAAGGGTTTTTTCACTTGCTTAGGTTGGTTTACAAGTTGCAAGTCATTTGAGCTTCGTTTACGTGTGATTAATTATACATGTAGGCTATGGAACGAATTAAGAAAAGTTTGCTTTACAGCTTCAAATCTCCCAATTTTTTTATGGAAGTCCTCCAGTTGCTAAGTTTTTTAGAAAAAAATAGTTACCAGTATCAGGGTGATTTCATTAATAAGAGTTGGTCGTCTTCGTGTTATCAGATCGGCCAGCTTTATGCTGTCAACTACTGCTTTAGAAGCACTTTCCTAGCTTGTGTATTCTGATTTCTCACACATTAATTATTATTGTCGACGCTGATAATTATCATTTCTTTCAGGGTTTGGTGGAACGGAGGCAGCAAATAATGGAGGTCGACCACCTGTGAATGGACCTGCAAACGGTGATTAAGCTGATTTGTTCTATGGGGATGCGCTTTGGTGTCTTGTCTGGGTTGAAGTTCTTCCCAGCAGGTTCTGCTGTCTTTCTTCCTTTGTTTAGCGTCTTTTAGCTTTGGTATTTTGTTACTTCAACTCTGTGTATCTTTTGATGGCATGATGTGGTATTGGTTGTGCTATGAAGTATGAACCTCTTGTTTTTTATGAAGTTCTTTATCATTAATGTGCCAGGAAAAAAAATAGAATCATTCACGAAGAAACTGGTTCGTTTCAACGGACAAAAGGCATTTTCAGACGCACAATGATGTTTGTATCAGCAGAAAGGAATTGAAGTTTCGATAGCCAAGTCCTTTCCAATAGTGGGTAGTTGCAACCCTTATTCTTGGTTAATCTACTTCCCTCTCAAGGTTTATGACCCTTCTTGGTTAATTTCATTAGACCTTTTGAGGCCCTAAGCAAATTTAAGTGTTAAGGCCCTACATCACAAGTTACGGCCTTCACAGAAGGAAAGCAGCAGAAAGCTTTAAGAAAAGTCTCGCTTTCCAATGAAACCGATTTGCAGTTGCTGGATTTGAGAATATTCAATAAGACTGTAGGCTGCCTTGGACACAGCAATCCATCTCTTGCTGTAAGCTATAATTCAATTAATGCAAAAGGGATCCTTTGGTTAAAATCCAACTTTAGCCCATTCTGCATAGGTGGTGCCATGGCGAACTCCCATATACTCTGCGCAGAGGTAAGAAATAAATAGATTTTCAGAAGTTTCAGTAAATGAGAGACAAAGAGGACATAAATCAGGAACCTGTACTCCTCTCTGAATTAGATTTGGCAAAGTAGGTAGAGGGTGTCACAAATGAACTGCCATGGCAAGAATTTTTATTATTTCTGGGATTGATAACTTCCATATTTATATTCAGGGAAAAAATTTGATCAAAGGAAGACTTATCTTAGAAGGACAATTTAGGAGAGATAGTGTCCCAAAATCCCATCTTGTATGTTGACTTTACTTTAAAATTTCTCATTTTTTGGTACCATTCCAGACTAGGGTATCCTCCTCCAAGTGATTATGGGGATGCTAGAATGTGTCTTGTGAACCAGTTTGGGAAGATATTTTGGAGCACAGTCTCATTCCGTGTTCTCTGATTAGGGTTCAACAAGTCCTTACACCCAATAAAGCATACACTGCAACTACTCTCAGCTGGGGACCATGGTAGCTTTGTTGAGCCTTGGCTGCTGGATACAGGCGTTGCACATAATTCTCAAGCCCTTTCAGACATTACCTCTTATCATAATTCCACAAGTACTAATGTCATAACCAGTTATGGAAAATACTGCCTTAATCAGTTGTTTCCATAATTACTTACTTCCTATACTATGTACATGATCATTTAGATACATGTACATTTAGAAACTTTTAGACCAAACTAGGAACAAATACTTCTAATAGCGTGGAAATATATAAAGTCAAGTTTATATTTCCAACAGATCTACTAGGAATGGCATGAATCCTAAAATCTTATCCTAACATCAGAGCAGAGAAATTAACTTCCCAATTGATCTTTGAAATAAGGATAACTCAACTTGAATATGATGGTTTCATTCGTACATTTGCATCTATCAATATGAAAGAAATTTTACCAAATGAAGGGAGCTCGAATCGATACTCACTTAAATCCACACACACAAGAAAATAAAAAGACTAGGGACGCCCCTGTTTTAGGCTGCTCATTGATACGGAAGAACCAGAATAGAGCAAATTAGATGTTGCAGCATTCAAAGGAGGTGTAAAATATGTAGGCACAGGCATCAATAGAGGGAGTTCTGGCAATGGAGCTTCAAAATTAAGCACCTGAATGGTTTGCCTCATCGAAGGCCTCATGTTGCAATCAGGGTTTGCACACCAGAGTCCAGTAATCATCAATCTCTCTGCTTCTTGATGATCAAAATCAGTGCCCAGTTTCTGATCTACTGCTTCGAGAAGCTGTCCTGTTCCGTAGAGCTCCCAGACCCATTCGACCATTCTGACCTGCCTTTCTTCGACCTGAAGCTCAAAGGGTTTTCTCCACAAGCTATTTCCAACATCACCACTCCAAGACTGTACACATCAGTTTCCTTGTTAGCTCTACCGGTGACTACACATTCAGGTGCCATGTAGCCCATTGTCCCTGCCAAGACTGTGGTTTGTAACCCTTTTTCGTGGTCAACAAATCTCGCTAGCCCAAAATCTCCAAGTTTTGCATTGAAATTTGAGTCCAACATGACATTGCTTGATTTAATATCTCTGTGCACAATGCATTGCTCCCACTCCTCGTGCAGATAGAGCAACGCCGAAGACAAGCCTCGTGCAATCTTGAACCTCACTGGCCATGTCAACATGCTCTTCCCTTTAAAGAGATGGAAATCCAAGCTTGCATTTTCCATGAATTCATACACCAGGAGGAGCTCTCTCCTCTCGTGGCACCACCCAATGAGTTGCACCAAGTTTCTGTGCCTCAATCTGCTAATGATCTTCACTTCTGATGCATACTCCTTTAACCCCTGCTTGGACCCTTTTGAGATTCTCTTCACAGCTATATTGGAATTCGATTCCCTAAGGAAGCCTCTGTATACTCCACCAAAACCTCCCTCTCCGAGCTTATGCTCCTCAGCGAAGTCATTAGTAGCACGAGATAATTCGCCATAAGCAAACTTCTTTGGACCACTACCCATCTCAAATTCATTCTCTAAGGTAAGAACAAGCTGAGAATCATCATCTTTGGTATTTCTTCTACTTCTCCTCCAAAAGAATAATCCTAAGAAAGCCAATCCACCAACTAAAGCACATGAAGAGATCGCCAATCCTATCACTTCTGGTGCCTTCTTCTTCTTCTCTTTTCCTATCCCTGGAGTGATAGGCTCTGGTCCAACTTTGTCAGGTATTTCCAAACTTGAACTGAATTCCCATGAATTGACAGTATGTGTCTCAAAGGCGGTTCCTGTTGCAGCTGAGAAGCCAAAGATAACCTTTTCGGGTAATATTTCCCTCAGATCGACCACCAAATAAATGTTACTTAGGATATTGATCCCATCCCTCGTACCAGTGAAAACAACACTCAGGTTCTTGGAACCAGAGTCATAGTTAATCCAGCATTTGTTCGTTACCCCGGCACTTATATTACTAAACCACACTTTAGTTACATTAGATATGAGAGAGTTGACATTGATACCTACATGAGTCCTTGGACTTATATCCAAGGGGTCAGAAAAATTGTTCCGGAACGTATCGAACTCCACGGCAACAAAAGGAGTGTTTGGAAGCCAGGTTTGCTGGTTGACCGGGAGACCGATGGCACCACCAAGGGCGATATTGGTTATGCCAGGAGGATGAAGAAAGAAAGTCATCCCATCGCCGTGATAAGACCTTCCTTGAGAATCAATGACAAAGGTGAAATGGGTACTGAAGTTTGTGAGTTGTCCGGTGGAGTTGTCCCACAGGTGAAGAGGCTGAGTATAGGCGGCTTTACCGCCTCTTCTATGCAAGTCGTCAGGTCCATCAGAGGTAACTTGGAGGCCTCCTGGTGTGATATAAGCGTCCGGGTATGTTGTAATGTTCACATTTTGGTGTTCAGGGACTATGTTACTTAGGTTGAAACTGAGTGATGTTACACAAGAAGGAATTAATAGAAGGAGAAAGTAGAATGTGGCCACCATGGAGAAAGAAGAATGATGATGGAGATGAGATGAGATGAGGAGGCAGGAACCTTTGTAAGTGGGTAACCAGAGGCTGGTCTTCTAGTTGACCATGGTTGCCTGCATTCTGCCTGAAGGTTACTGGAAATTGTGCTGCAACTTGCAAGCTCTTAAAGACACAATTGCCCTCCCAAAAGGTTCATTCTAAGTAAAAACACTGTTGGCTGAGAGATACTGACCCTGGGAAGGACCAAAGATTTTTTTGGCAGAATGCAGATGCTCACTTACAGCTAGCACAGCTTGTGAAGAAATTGAAAGTGACAGTTATGTGACCAAAATGTCAAATTTCTGGATTATTTCTTAGTGTCTGCCTGTTTTCTTTTTGACCGACTTGAGCTTCTGGTGGTGGACCTCTCTGTTAAGACAATTCTTCCATGGTGACTTGGTGAGTTGGTCCAATTCCACAAATGGTATCATCCTCACAGTCCCTCCAACAAAGAAAATTTTGTTTAGCTTTCAAGTTTGGTTCTCCAAATGCTTGATTATTAGGATCGTTGAAGTCATTATTTTATTTAGGGTTTTGGGTTTCTTTCACTTGTTTACGTTGGTTTACAGGTTGCAAGCCATGTAAGCTTTATTTACCCACGTTTTATACACGTCAGCTATGGTAGGAATTAAGAAAAAAGTTGTTCACAGGTTCAAATCGCTTATTATTTATAAAATTTCTCCAGTTTCTAATTTTTTAAAAATTAGGCTATGCTTTAATTACCAAAATCAGGGTGATTTCATTACTGGGTTTCGGAACTGCTGCGATTACCAAGTAGTTAAGAATAGTTGGTTGTCTTCGTGTTATATGATCAGCTAGCTCTATGCACTCAGTTACTGCATTAGAAGCACTTTCCTGGCTTGTGCGTTCTGAATTCTCACACAGTAATTAGTTTCATCGACACTGACAATTATCATTTCTTCCAAGGTTTGTGGAAAGGAGGCAGCAAGTGGCCTTTCCTTGGACACAGAGATGAGAAAGGGATCATTTGGTTAAAATCCAACATTTAGCGCGACATGGTGAACTCCATTATGTGAGGGAGAGACTCTCCGGAGCTTATGAGCATGCATGCTCACACGTAAGAAAAAATACTAGATGTGAAGTAGTTTCAGTAAATGAGAGACAAAGACCGAGGGCATAAATCATGAATCTGGATTCCTCTGTTACATAGATTCTGTAAAGTGTGTAGGGTGTGACAAACGGCTTACCAGAGCACGAATTTTATTTTTTCTGGGATTGATATCTTCCATGTTTTTTTATGAAAGGGAGACCTATCTTGGACGAAGGGCAAATTAGGAGAGATGGTGTCCCAAAATCCCATATTGTATGCTGACTTTACTCAAAATTTCTCAGTTTTGATACCATTTGAGAGTGAGGTATTGTTTGTTAATTCAGGAAAGTTGGGTGTGTGTTAAACGTTGTATTAAGTAGAACTAAAGGGTTAATTTCAAAAAAAAAGTAGAACTATAGGGTTAGTTCTGCAATTATTGTAAAATAGCTAACAGCTACTTATAGCTGTAACTAACAGTTGTTAGAGCATATCCAATACTACTAGTTATAAGTTATTTATATTTTAAATAAAATTGTCATTCTTTATTTTAACTATACAAAAAAAAATTGATACGATCTCCAATGCTACTATGTAAAAGTTAGCTAAAAGTAGTTATTGTAGATAGGAAGTAAATAAAAAAGAAATAACTGAAAAATAAAAAGAGGAGAGAGATAGACACAAAACATTTATCTATCTATTTTCCTGCTCTTTAAGCATAGAGAGCGGGATAACTATCCGTTATAATAAATAACAGAATAGAGAGCCCATTGGAAACACATTTTTCACCTTCTCTTTTATATTATAAAGATAACCGCCGTTTACATGTCCCATTGAAGATGCTCTTAGTTGGTTAATGGAATCATTTTGTTCATCTTCCTCTCTCTCTTCTCTCTTTCTCTCCTTCTCTGCAATTACAGAATTAGGGATTCTTGTTATACCTAGAATCATGTCTTTCTACGTGGTATCAGAGCCTCTTTGAAGCTTGGCTCGTCATCGATCTTCTTCCACTACTTCTCCACGTTCTCTGAGCTCCATTTTCACCGGAAATTGCATCTCCATTTTGATTTTTGTAATATTGAGTGGGGTTATAGTGCAATTTATGTGTGGCCTAAATTGAAAACTTATAAAATTTCAAATTTTGAAAGTTGAATGGGGCTAAGCCCAACTTGTCTCTATCTACATCCGTTGGAGATGCTTTAATTACTAGTTTGGTAATGTTGTGACGTTTTAGAAAGTTGTTGTGTAGGAAGTACTGTGCAAAAGTTGTTGTAGAAATATACGCGAAAAGTGTTTGGTAAATAACGTATTTAAGCTGCAGCAAGAGAACACTTTTGACAATTTGTATTTGGTAATTAGTTTTTTAGAGTTGTTTTTTCTGTCGAAATGACAATATCAGACATGATATTAAAAATAGTGTCATTAGAATAAATAATTATTAATATTCATTAACGAATAAGAATGACAAATAATACATTTCTGACAGCATGTCCTGAAAATCAATTACTCCATGCTTTTCAAAAGTTGTTGTGAGGAAACAATTACTTTTTAGAAAGCAGAAAAAATAAATTTACCACACAAATTAATACCACTCCGTCTCTACTCTTTCTATCTATTTCTATTTTTTTGTCTCCACTCTTTCTACCCATCTACTTTTTTGGCAACCTTAAACAACCTCAAATGACCATACTACCCTCACATAAGTTTGGCCACTATATTTTTTATTCCTTTTGTTAAACTATTGGGCCAGGTTAACGGCCAATTACAATAATAAACACAACCGATTGCACTTATAAACCCCACCCACTAATTAACCTAACCCACTAACCTAACTTAACTATTGATCTACAAGAAACCCTAACACTCTAATCACCCCCAAACAGCGTAAACAGTTCATTTCTCTCATCTATCTCTTTCTCTCTCTCTCTCTCTACCTCTGTCTCTCTCTCTATGTGTTCTTCCCCAAATCTCTCTGTTGCAGTTGATTTCTTGTTCGACAGAAGTCGATTTGTTCTCTAAATAAACTAAATCAATAACGGATATGTGATCTTCGTGCTCTTGTTGTTGATTTTGCTCAAATCAAACGAAACCCTTGAATTTTTTAGGTTAGGGTTCCGATTCTATGGATGAATTCGAGTCGATCGGTGAATGGGTTCCAATTTCCAAAGACGACGAGGTGAATATGTACCGTAGTCCCCTCTAATTTCCGGAGGCAATGACTCCGACGATTCTGAAGCCCCCGGTGAAGTCGATCCCGACGATCCACAACCTCCTGATGAGAAGGAGCCCCATGAGTTTGTGCGTGCGTATGCTAGGTATCATGATCACGAGCTAATCAAGGCGACTGTGAACTACTTTATCGGAATCTATTGTTCGGCGTGGTTGCTGATGAATACCGAATGGAAGTTCAATTATATATCCCTCTTTAATTTTGTTCCTATATGATATGTGATCTGTAATTCATGTTCTTCTCTGTGATATGATTCAATCTGTGAATAATGTTATGATATGTCAATCATGTTATGATCTGTGATATGAACTGTGACATGTGATCAGTGATTCATTTGTGCTCTTGTGATCTGTGCTACATATGTGATTCGTCTGTTATCTTGTGATATATGATTATCATGCTTATACATCTACTACTTTATGATGCATGAACTGAGCGTAGTTGATATCACAGATTCATGTGCAATTAGAAATGCATTGTTTGTGTGCAATTAGAGCAACACTTTGACACGTGTAAGGCACTTAATGCATACAAATAACCAAACAAGCAATGATGTGCATTTCATGATGTGTTCTGAGCTTGTTTGGATAGGGGGTTCTGTAATTGTATATTTCTAATGCATTGTTTGTGTGCATACAAGTAACCAAACAAGTGATCAAAGTTGCAATGATGTTATGCATTTCATAATGTTGCACAAAAGAACACTTTACATTCTTGGTGGCACTCCCATTCACCACTATAGTTGGTGATTGGGAATTACACAATCTGAACTAATTCTACTACACTGGGCTTACATAATTCTACTACACTGGTTCATATCCTAATTCCTCCAAGAGGGCTGGATTACCAATTTCAATTTGCATCTCTCTCAAGTAATCAATATTGTCCATAACAAGCTTTTGATCCACTGTCAAATACCTTGGCAAAATGTGCAATCTCCGTCAAATACCTTGGCAAAATGTGCAATCTCCTCGGTCTTTCCTTCCCCATGTGTGGCATTTTGAAGTTGTTGTGTCCCTTGAAGCCATAATTTCTCTCATGCACATTTGACTAGATATGAATACATCATCTAGTGTTTGTGGCTCCAATGCATGAAATTCCATGTCCACTGTATTTACTAGATTTTCAAAGTTTTGTGTTTGCATAAGTTGTTGCAGACTTTGTAGAGAATTGAAAAACCCCTAGATCATTGATGTTGCAATCTTGGGAACTTTGTTGGCTGGTAAATTAAGTTTATATGAAAACCATCACTATTTGCTGCCTCTCTGAAAACTGGATCATCATTTTTCACCTGTGGAGTGACATTATCATGTTGAATTGTGATGTATTTTCCAAACTTGTTGGCCATTGAGCCTTAATTGCTGGGATGACTTTGTTTGTCAACATGTCATGCATTGCTTCTGAGTTCACTATTGGAATTGATTTAACTTCAATTGTGCCTCTGACCCTATTTACGGAACTTCTCATTGCTGCTACCTCTTCTGTAAATGGCAACATCCCCACTTTGCCATCCCATAACAATTCTCCATTTGTGTCACATAGTGGTCTCCCTACAGCACACATGAACATGATGTTTGGAATATGTTGTTTGGATTGAGCTCTTTTGTATGGCACTTCCTCATGTTGTAGCAATATGTACTTACCAACTTTGTCCATGAAGTGTTACTTCTCATCTATGTAAATTGTGTACTGTTGGCTTTTGTACTAACCTTCCCCATCTTCCCTAAGCTCTAGTGCTTGTAGACTCCAATTTAGCCTTGCAATCGCCTTGTTGTTGTAGGCATTTTGCTAATCAGGTTGTTGATTTTAGCAGTAAGAAGGATCGACAAGGGTGATTGGTGGTGGAGGAGATTTACCTAACTATGGATGATTGGTGGTGGAGCTGAAGATGAAGATGATTTGCTGTTTCTATAGATATTCTGGTTTTGACACTCTGTTGCTGCCATCGTATTCCTCTTCTTCTTCTTCTCTGAATTTTTGGGTTATGAAAAACTGTAATATGTTTGTGGTTATTTGTGGAGCTGTGTCAGTTTTAGCTCCACAAATTTGAATTTGGTGAAAATTTGTTCCACTTTAGTGGGCCTGTAAAAAAATTGGAGAGAGAATTTTAACACCTTGTAACTTTTTTATCACATCACCCATTCACTAAAAAGGTGATGTGGTATGTGGTTTTTATGTAGTTTCTTTTTAGACACAGGTGCAATTTGATCATTCCGCCTCTACTCTTAAAACCCACGCCTAGCTGCAATGGGTAGAAAGAGTAGAGTCGGAGTGGTACTTCCTATGTTTTTTCTGGAATGTTTTGGTTTGACTTTTCAACCCATAAATTTGTCACTTTAACTAAGTGATTTAGATAGCAAAACGATATAATTTCTTCGAGAGTTTTTCATAATGTTGTAAAGTAAGATCATGCAAAGATTGTCAAATTATTGTATCATTTCGATAATCAAATTATCGGGTTAATGTGTATAGTTATAAAAATGAGATAGGTTGAAAAAAAGAAAAATTCGAAAGCAGTCTGTACACACAAATTTATGCAATTGGAAACAAAAGCGAGAAATTCGGTGTCAAATATATTTTATTTATTGAATAAATAGTGGATTACAATCTCTGTTATAAATTTCTAAGCAGAAATTAAATCCCATGATTCTTCTCCTGAAACGTCGAGCGAGGGCTTCACAGCTTGATCTCGGATCGAACGGATGAGCGGCCTTCGATTTTGACGAAGAACGCGTTGAAGGTCTCGAAGAACACAAACGTCGAACGACGGCTTTAGAGGCTTGATCTCGGATCGAACGGATGAATATATTCGATGTTGATGAAGAACCAGATGAACGCCTTGAAGAACACGAAGAACGGCTTGAAGATCTTCGAGTTTCTTGAAGAACGCGGATGGCGATCTTCAACGGCTTGAAGGACTTGATGATGATCTTCGAAGAACTTGACGAAGAACTTCGAAGGGCTTGATGATGATCTTGATGATGGATGAACTCTTCAGGGCTTCAATAGCTTGATCTTCAGAGCTCTCTCCTTCTTGCAATGTAATCGTGTGTTGGTAGGATCTTCGAAGGTCTCGAAGATCGTTGATGATCTTGTGGATGGACGAACTCTTCAGGGCTTTAGCAGCTTGATCTTCAGAGCTCTCTCCTTACAAGAAGTAGTTGTGTGTCTTTGTGTTTGTGTGTGTTTGTGTTCTTTTTATGCCTAGGGATGGCCCCTTTATATAGGCATGGGCCGACTTGTTGGCCAAGGTAGAAAATAAATAATAAATAAATTATTTATTTATTTCTGCATCAATTTGACAAGTGGCGCAACACTATTGGCCGAGCTTGCTAGTCTTGATAGGTGCATCATTTTGACAAGTGGCACTATTTGATTGGCCTTACTTGCTCACTTGTAGCCATGTCATGCACTGACGTGGCATCGCCATAAGCAGTCCTTGCTTGTAAATAACGTTTTGTCCCATTTACAATTTAGTCCACTATTAATTAATTAATGCTCAGGGGCACTAATTTGAAGGCGAATGTTATTTGATCCCACCATTTAAATAGGCGATAATAGACACGTGTCACTATTTAATTGGCCGCAAATTTTGCGTGTCTACAAATGCCCCCTCGAGACTAGTACACCGGGATTGAATCTTGTTGGTGGACAAGTCTCGATATACCTTGGCCTTTCTACTCCTCACCTAAACACTGGCCTTTAACAGTTAGCTTTACCATCTTCTTGATGGAATCTAAACACTCAAAACATTTCTTCTTCTTCATTTTTAATCCCAAATTTTGTGTGGGATTTAAATGCCTCAATGATTTCTTGTGATGGAATAAGGCGTAGTAGTCACACCTTCATGCCTTCATGTATTCCCATTCTGAACCCATATGGGTCAGTGGCGGTGTGGACTTTTAGTCCTTTTGTTCTTCATGTTATTTGTTTTTAATATTATACATCTTTACATCATTTTTTTCCCCCTGAGAATCCATAACCCACCACGTGCTGCGACCGTTGCACTCCAACTAAACTCCTTACGCCACTCCAGCTGTATTAATAGAAACATTCTTAACCGGCTTTAGAAAGGTTTTGCCTTTCTTCTGCACAAACTTAAGCTTAGGCGATGGCTTTTTTTCCTCTTCTGCAAAGAATCTTTCCATCAAACCTCTAAAAAAGGAATGTTCCTGATTGAAGATTCTCGCGTGCCACTCTTTCTAATAACGGCGGATTCATGTCCCAAATTTTAAGGAAACGTTTCTGTCGAGCACGAGAAGGAAATTTACTCGCATCGTCTAGAATCTTCTTCGACTGTCTTGGCACATCTATAAAAGAGAAGGCTAAGGAGCGTTCCAGAATGCCTCTTACTCCCTGCTGATTTCTTCTATTATAGTTTTTTTTTTTTTCTTTTTCAACTTTGCCTTCTGATGCACTTGTGTATGCATCAAAATTCAAGCACAGAATGCAATCTTTGATTAGTTATTCCCTGCTAATTGATTTTATTTATTTTTTTCCTTTGCAAGAAGGAGCTTATGGTGACAAGGGTTCACCATAGCAGCCCAACTATTTGTCTTTACCGTTTGGTGCTGCTAAGGAATTTTGATCTTATTACGCTCGACCATCGTGGTGCTCTGGCAGTCGGTTTAGCAATTCATAGCTACTGACATAATGTCATGTTTCCCATAGAGAAGCAGTTCTTGTTAAGGAACCATGGCTACCGGCTCGGCGTTTTAATCTCTCTTGCTGTTTGGATATGAGAAGAAGGTCTGGGCCTGCTAGTCGCATTCTAATTCCATGTCTTTCTCTGATGTTATCGATCGATTGCCGCCTTGTCGTTTCCCATACGGCTATTGCGTGAAGAATGATTGATTGCCGCCTTTTCGCTTTTTAAAAAAAAAAACAACCCAGCGAACATTGCCTTTGTGCTTTCAACAGCTTGGAGTGTACTCAAGAACTCGTAATAGCCGCGACAACGACTGGTAAGACATCGTACTTATCTTCGGCGATATTTTTTTTTTCAGCCTTCTTTTCCTTTATCGGCTTTGCACGCATGTTTCCTATGAACACACTAATGTATACGCTATTATAACCAGAGCCTTGCATACCTATAAACCCATAAACTATAAACTGAAATATATAATTACATTCATTCATGTAATTATACGCCCTCTGCTCCTTACTGCCAAGTTCTTGCTCTGTTTACTTTTGTTTGGTTATTTTGTTCCTTTTGCTTTAAATATCATACACATGCACACACACATATGTACACATGTACAATTTTGCAGGTACAATGAGACTCCTTTGTGCAGCAAGTAACAACATGGTAAAGATTTCATCCTTCTACATATCCCATTGTGGAATTTTTTCCTTCTCAGTTCTTCTTTTTCTTCTTTAATTTATTCTTTACTCATTGTTCATCTAGCAGGTTGAGTCTGATCCTGACTCGGCCGGGTTGTAGCTTGTTTTTCTTTTGGTCTTTGATGCTACTTCTTCCGCTGTTGTGTTTTCTTGTCGAACAACTATTGCTAGCGATGTTGTTGCTACCGCCGTGTCGCCAAGCTTATTAGGGTTTTGGGTTCAAGATAGAGATAAATAAAATATCTCTTTGCCGAGATGGCAGTGTATGCGTCATGGTAATCGAGTAACTTTTTGGTTCTGATGTATAGGTTATGAATTTTGATGATCATCCATGCACGCAGTTTGTAGGACTTATATGCATAATTTAAGCATAGTCCAATTTATTTAGGACTTTTTCCTTTTCAAAATACCATTTAGTCCAGTTTGCTTCTAGTTTTCTTTGTTCCAAAACACTATAGCCGCCTGAAGAAACTAAGTCTATAAATAGACCACTAGAACTGCTCTCATGACATCAAAACGTGTAGAATTATGTCTCTTCTTTCCTTGTCTTCTAATTTCTGATTATTTTTTCTTTTGCTCATAATTTTTAGGTTCTCGTCCAAAAACCTAGCAGCGGTCAATTAGTTGGTTCGTGCTTATCAGCGGGTTTCGCACAGTGTTCAACGGCTCGGTCCGGCACCTGTATCTTCGCAGGGGTGTTCGTAGTGTTCAACGGCTCGGTCCGGCACATGCATCTTCACGAGGGTGTTCGTAGTGTTCAACGACTCGGCCCGGCACATGTATCTTCACAAGGGTTTTCGCAGTGTTCAACGGGTCGGTCCGGCACTTGTTCTCTACGAGAGCCGTGTTAACACCGGAACCAACCGACTCCACACTAGCGTTGAACTTGTGTTAGAACCGTGTTAATACCGGAACAAACTGAGTTCACACTTGATCAACTCGCGCTAGATCCGTGTTAACACCGGAATAAACCGACTCCACACTCGTTCAACTTGCGCTAGAGCCGTGTTAATACCGGAATAAACCGACTCCACACTGTGTCTTCACCATGGCGGTTTTGCTTCATGTCCTTGACGTCTGTTTAAGCAACTGAGCCGCGACGAAGTTTGTCCAAGAAAAGAATCCGTCATGAAGCTTTTTGAAGCAAGGGACCGCATACAAGCAAAGGAATCGTCATGAAGCGCGTCCAAGCAAAGGAACTGCCATGAAGTCCATTCAAGTAAAGGAACTGCGTTCAAGCGAAGGAACCGCCACTAAGCTCGTTCAAAAGAAGGAACCGCCATGAAGCCCGTTCAAGCGAATGAACCGCATCAAAGTGAAGGAACCGCCATGAAGTCCGTTCAAGAAAAGGAACAACCATGAAGCCCGACCAAGAAAAGGAGCCGCCATGAAGATTGCTGAAGCAAGGTACCGCGTCCAAGCAAAGGAACCACCATGAAGCGCGTTCAAGCAAAGGAACCTCCATGAAGTCCATTCAATCAAAGGAACTGCCAAGAAGCCCGTCCAAGCGAAGGAACCGCCATGAAGTCCGCTCAAGCAAAGGAACTGCTTCCAAGCGAAAGAACCACCATGAAGCCTGTTCAAGTGAAGGAACCACCATGAAGTCTGTTCAAGCGAAGAAACCTCTATGAAGCATGTTCAAGCGAAGGAACCGCCACGAAGTCCGTGCAAGCGAAGGAACCACATCCAAGTGAAGGAACCGCCATGAGGCCCGTTCAAGCGAAGAAACCTCCATGAAGCTCGTTCAAGCGAAGAGACCGCGTCCAAGTGAAGCAACCGTCATGAAGCACGTTCAGGCGAAGAAACCTCCATGAAGCCCGTTCAAGCGAAGAGACCGCGTCCAAGTGAAGCAACCGTCATGAAGCACGTTCAAGCGAAGAAACCTCCATGAAGCCCGTTCAAGCGAAGAGACCGCGTCCAAGTGAAGCAACCGTCATGAAGCACGTTCAAGAGAATGCTTTCATGGGGGAATAGTTGCTTTTTGGAGGTTACGACTGCACTCAAGGCGATGCCTCAAGTTGCCTACGTACCCTTTTGGGGATCAAGTCGAACGTAGTTCAATTGGGTTGCATTCACAGTTTATACTCTTGTGTGCAAGGAGTAGCGAAGCGGTTTATGCTCATGCCTTAGGAGCTGTAAAGCAGTTTATACTCGTACTAAAGGAGCGGTGGTGCGTTTTATGCTCGTGCCAGAGTTGTGAAGCAGTTTATGCTCGTACTAAAGGAGCGGTAAAGCAGTTTATGCTCGTACTAAAGGAGCGGTAAAGCAGTTTATGCTCGTACTAAAGGAGGAGTAGACAATCCTCTCATGCGAAGATCGAGAAAGTTTAGACTCTTATCCAGTAGCTTTGACCAATCTTCATATGAGAAGACGGAGAAAGTTTAGGCTCTTTTCCAGGAGCATTCTCGTATCAATTTACTGATTTTGGAGAAGTGATGTCCATGCCCTTCACATCACCTCGTCCCTTCTTCGATTTGTCGTGAATCTTTCGTGGCCACTTAACTAAAGAAAGAATTAGTGTCTTCACACTTGAGTTCTTTATTTTATGTGATGGGGCCGCTTTAACTTCACTTGGAGAATCCTTCTTCAGCTTCATGCCTTGGAGGAATCCTTCATCTTGAGTTTGTTCATGCTTTAAGGAGATAGCTGACTTGTCTGGAGAGAGCTGCTTTGGCCGTGGTTTCTTCCTTTTCCATACCTTCTCCACCTCACGCATCTTTGAGTCATTACATGAACATGTATGACGATCATTATACAATGTTGGCTTACTTTGACGTTGGACCCACCTCTTCTTTTGAGTATCTTGCATCCTTCGTTCGTCCTTGGGTTTGTTTACCTTCGTCTTTATGAAACGATTGCACCCATTTGGAGAAGAGGTTCTTTGAGCATGACTTTGCTGCTTTCCTTCCTTCTTGGCGTCGATAGGTGATTTCCCTAGCAACATTTTGCAAGAGTTCTTTGCTACTTTCCATTCGAAGGGTTCAATCGAGATGGAGGTCACATTTGTTGTAGCATATCCGCTTTCTTCTTCCAGCAAGACCTTCCCTTCCTTGACAAGTTGCATGATCTTATCCTTGAGTATGAAGCACTTCGTGGTAGGATGACCAAGGATACGATGGTACTTGCAGTACTTGGGATCGTTTACCTTGTCGGCTTCTTCAGGTCGTTTTGACTCCAAAGGCTCGAGGATCTTTAGTTCCACCAACTGTTCAAGCATCGCAGGAACTTCTTC
Organism: Linanthus parryae; assembly: GCA_023055425.1. NCBI lineage: Eukaryota > Viridiplantae > Streptophyta > Magnoliopsida > Ericales > Polemoniaceae > Linanthus > Linanthus parryae. Next base: position 29,414,790 of record JALGPY010000002.1, read on the forward strand.
GTCGGCAAATGGATACACCTTTGATTGCAATTCTTTGAGGTAGGTCGTGATGGTGTCTTTTCTGCATTAGAATTGACCATATAATTCTTCTTTGCCTTATCCGGTAGCTTTATTGGCGTGGTGGTGACAACCATGGACTCTTGATTGGCGGCCTTAAGCGTGAACTTCCCGCCTTTATGATAATCTTGTTTGCCTCCATCTTTCCACGCTTCAAAAGGCGGTGGTCCTTGGCTTCCACTTGACGCGATGCTGAGTTCCATGTCATGAGCGCGAGTGGCAAGTTCTTCGAAGGAAGTTGGCCTTATTCCTTGAAGTATGTATAGCAGACCCCAATTCATGCCTTGGATGCACATCTCAATAGCCGAACCTTCTGAGAGTCTATCCTTGCAGTTAAGGCTCAAGTTCCTCCAACGGTTGATGTAGTCAATGGCCTTCTCGTATTTATTTTGACGAGTGTTAGTCAACTCGACCATGCTGACGGTTCGCCTTGTGCTGTAGAAACGGTTGAGAAACTCCTGCTCCATCTGCCCCCAGCTATCAATGGACCTCGGTTCAAGCTGACCATACCACTCAAAGGCATCATCTTTAAGGGTCCTCACAAATTGCTTCACGAGAAGGTCTCCATCGGTTCCAGCGTTGTTACATGTCTCGACGAAGTGGGCAACATGCTGCCTAGGGTTTCCTTTGCCCGAGAATTGCTGAAACTTAGGAGGATTGTAACCATCAGGCATGCTTAACTTCTCGATTCTCTCCGCGTAAGGCTTGGTATAGGACTTAGATGAACTCAACGGTACCCCATGCCTTCCATTCATGGTGTTCATGATGATCTCTTGTAGTTGATCGAAAGGAATGGTGTCGTTGGCTGACAGTTGCACACTTGGACGCGCTTCTTGTCCACTATCCGTCGTTCTAGCTTCTGGTGTGACCTTGGGAGCATGTTCAAACACTTGACTTGCTTCTTCATGGGTGTCGAGTTTTTCAATCAGCTTTGCGAGTTGAACGTCACGAACTTCATTAATTTTCTTTAATTCTTCAAGGCCCTTGGTGAGGTTCGCTACTTGTTCTTCAAGAGGGACCGCACTAGTAGTCATGAGGTGCATGCTAATATCATCATCATGATCACATGTTGGATTATGCTGACTACCCTTAGTGCCGGACTTAGAGTTGCTTTCGCAAATTTCCTCCCAAGACTTGTTTCCAGCTGAAGACTCATGAGGGTTACTGGACGAGTGGCTTGGATTTCGGAGTTTGTTTCTAAAGCTGAAGACATGGCGCCTCCATCCTTGGGTGATGGAACTTCGTTATCCTTTGTAGGAGACATCACGAACACTTGTACTTGAGGAGAAGAGATGAGGGGCAGAGATGTCCCACTGGGCGTGCCAAAATTTGTACACACAAAAAGCGAGAAATTCGGTGTCAAATATATTTTATTTATTGAATAAATAGTGGATTACAATCTCTGTTATAAATTTCTAAGCAGAAATTAAATCCCATGATTCTTCTCCTGAAACGTCGAGCGAGGGCTTCACAGCTTGATCTCGGATCGAACGGATGAGCGGCCTTCGATTTTGACGAAGAACGCGTTGAAGGTCTCGAAGAACACAAACGTCGAACGACGGCTTTAGAGGCTTGATCTCGGATCGAACGGATGAATATATTCGATGTTGATGAAGAACCAGATGAACGCCTTGAAGAACACGAAGAACGGCTTGAAGATCTTCGAGTTTCTTGAAGAACGCGGATGGCGATCTTCAACGGCTTGAAGGACTTGATGATGATCTTCGAAGAACTTGACGAAGAACTTCGAAGGGCTTGATGATGATCTTGATGATGGATGAACTCTTCAGGGCTTCAATAGCTTGATCTTCAGAGCTCTCTCCTTCTTGCAATGTAATCGTGTGTTGGTAGGATCTTCGAAGGTCTCGAAGATCGTTGATGATCTTGTGGATGGACGAACTCTTCAGGGCTTTAGCAGCTTGATCTTCAGAGCTCTCTCCTTACAAGAAGTAGTTGTGTGTCTTTGTGTTTGTGTGTGTTTGTGTTCTTTTTATGCCTAGGGATGGCCCCTTTATATAGGCATGGGCCGACTTGTTGGCCAAGGTAGAAAATAAATAATAAATAAATTATTTATTTATTTCTGCATCAATTTGACAAGTGGCGCAACACTATTGGCCGAGCTTGCTAGTCTTGATAGGTGCATCATTTTGACAAGTGGCACTATTTGATTGGCCTTACTTGCTCACTTGTAGCCATGTCATGCACTGACGTGGCATCGCCATAAGCAGTCCTTGCTTGTAAATAACGTTTTGTCCCATTTACAATTTAGTCCACTATTAATTAATTAATGCTCAGGGGCACTAGTTTGAAGGCGAATGTTATTTGATCCCACCATTTAAATAGGCGATAATAGACACGTGTCATTATTTAATTGGCCGCAAATTTTGCGTGTCTACACAGTCTTCTAAAAAGCAAAACATGTTAGTTTCTTCTGCTAAACGGGAGGAGTGTGAGAACGGACTGTTGAAGAAGGTGAAATCTTCTGCAGACCATCAGATTTCTTATGTCAGTTTCCTTTGCTGAACGAACAATTTTTAACCGACCGACCCGTTTCTTAACCGGGTTACCCGTGTCGTGTCGGGTTACCCGTTTAATAAACAGGTCGGGTACGGGTTCGGGTGTTCGACACGACAAAAGACCCGGGTCAGCAGCGGGTCAACCCGGTAACGACCCGCGGGTTGACACGACCCGTAACCCGCCGGGTTGACCCGAATTGCCACCCCTACGAGTGCCTCGGCACTTGATTTAGAAGAGGACGAACAGTGTTCGGTCACTCTGTTCATCTATTTCTCTCATACAGAGAGGGTTACTTTCTGGAGGAGGGATGCTGATTATCATGGAATAAAGTGATGATGATGAATGTTCTTACATGTTCTTTGAGGATTGCTGAAACTACTCTCATCACCATTCTGCGCCGTCTCCTACCACACACCACGTGGCTACGCCGTCAATGCAGCCCATGTGTTGGACGAAATGCCCAAGAACGGCTCAAGTTCCTTTGAGCAGTCCCTGGGGGTCTTTCAAGCCTTTCTTCTCTCATATCTGCCTCTCCACGAAGAAAAGATATGTTCAAGGCTAGCAAGGAGGGTGCTTTAAGCTTCCATTGGGATTTTTTCAGGTGAGACCTTGTCTGCTTACTATCTTCTCTGTTACGAATACAAATGGGTTGTTGTTTATTGTGTGTAATTCTTCTTGCTGTTGATACTTGGAAATGTGCTCTGGGTTCCATGTATCTGTCAGAGAATTGGGATTTTTTTATTTTTCAGAAGAAATTGTTTGCAAACACTGAGTGTCTACTCCAGTCAAATGTCATGGGAATATTGTAGACTTTGAAACTCACAGCTTGGAAGGAGTTAGACTCTTGAAAGTTTAATTCCTTTCTGGTATAGTAGAAACCCAGAACAAGTACTATACTTTCTCAAAGGAAGATTTAGTTATCACAGATAGGAGGCGCCTTTCTCTTTACTTTCTTGTTTCGCCTAGTTCCAGTTTGGCCGATCATATGAAAAGACGCTAATGCCAAGACCCCCTCCCTTGATTAGGACGTGTGGTCGACACCTTGTATTTCCATTCATGGAAGAGGCTCGTTACTCTAGTTTTGCAAGTTGACACTAGAAGGAACTAGGTTAGGACTCAAAGTTTGAGGGACTTTGGTCAGGTTCTAATGCATTTGGGGAGGTTTTATGAGATGCATCCGGGAAATTAGCAGGTTAGAGGAAAAACCCAATTCGATCTGCAGCATTCAATTTGTGACTGAACACCTATCTAATTTTCGGCTGATTCAATAACCAGTAGTCTACGTCTAACCTTACAGAGTAAATTACGTCTACTCAACATGGCTTTTGAAGGCTAGAAACTCATAATATGATTCTTCTCAGGCTAAAGAGAAGAAAACACTGTTTTACAATATCCTCAAACAAAAGAAACTCAATTAAAAGGAACAATCGTCTCAAATCACACAACTTCATCATACATTCATACTATACATTCCTAAAAATTATAGGGTCAGTCTTTTCTGGAGTATAAAAGTGATGCAGAAGGAGAGGAAGCCGCTGAAGAGGACACCGTGTTAGAGGAGTCTGTGCTGTAACTATATGTCGAAGATTGGTTTTGGCTGCTGCTCATAGAGAAAGCAGTATCAGAATACAACAGACTACACTTTGCAGCGTTCATAGAGGGTGGAAAATATGTTGGCACGGGCATTTGTGGAGGGAGTTCAGGCAGTGGAGCTTCAAAGCTAAGCACCTGAATGGCTTGCCTTATTGAAGGCCTAAGGTTGTAATCAGGGTGTGCACACCACAGTCCAATAATCATCAATCTCCCTATCTCTTGCTGAACAAAATCTAGGCCTAGGTTGGGGTCCACTGCCTCAAGAAGCTTTCCTGTTCCGTAAAGGTTCCAGACCCATTCCACCATCCTGACTTGGCTTGCTTCAAGCTTGAGCTCAAAGGGTTTTCTACCACAAGCTATTTCCAACACAACAATTCCAAGACTGTACACGTCAGTTTCCTTGCTAGCTTTACCGGTGATCATACATTCAGGAGCCATGTAACCCATAGTCCCCGCCAAGACTGTGGTTTGTGACCCTTTGCCATGGTCGACAAACCTTGCAAGCCCAAAATCGCCAAGCTTGGCATTGAAATTTGAGTCCAACAGGACATTGCTTGATTTGATATCTCTATGTACAACACACTGTTCCCATTCCTCGTGTAGATAGAGCAAAGCCGATGCTAAACCTTGAGCAATTTTGAACCTTACAGGCCATGTCAAAATGCTTTTACCTTCGAAAAGATGAAAATCCAGGCTTCCATTTTCCATGAACTCGTACACAAGCAGGAGGTCTCTACTGTCGTGGCACCAACCGATGAGTTGCGCCAAGTTTCTGTGCCTCAATCTTGTAATGATCCTCACTTCTGATGCATACTCCTTCAAGCCCTGCTTGGACCCTTTGGAGATTCTCTTGACAGCAATATTGGAATTCGATTCCTTAATGAAGCCTCTATAGACTCCACCAAAACCTCCCTCTCCGAGCTTCTGCTCCTCAGAGAAGTTATTAGTCGCGCGAGATAATTCATCATAAGAGAACTTAGTTGGCCCGCTACCCATCTCAAAGTCACTATCCGTGGTCTGATCAGGCTCTGAAACATCTTCGTCGTTGCTTCTTCTCCGCCTCCTCCTTCTCCTCCAGATGAATAATCCCAACAAAGCAAATCCACCAACTAAAACACATGAACCAATACCAGCCAATCCAATGACTGTTACCCCACTCTTCTTTCTTCCTGGAACGGTTTGGCCCGGAAAAGGCATGTTATTGTTGTTGTTGTTCTTTGTTAGCTCTTTTCCAGTTTGAGCTGCTGGATTTCCTACTTCGCCAAGAATTTCCAAACTTGAACTGAAATCCCATGACTTGATAGTATGTTTCTCAAAGTCAGATCCTGTTGAAGCTGAAAAGCCAAAGGTCACCCGTTCGGGTAAAATTTCCCTAAGATCAACCAACAAATGAAGGCTACTTAGGATATTGATGCCATTCCTGGAACCAGTGAATAAAACACTCAGGTTCATGGAATTGGAATCATAGTTAATCCAGCATTCATTGGTTATCCCAGCGGTAATATTAGTATACCAAACTTTAGTAACATTAGACTTGAGAGAATTGATACTGATACCTACATGAGTCACCGGAATTACATACGTCGGGTCCCAATCTTCGTTCTGAAATGTATCGAACTCCACAGCAACAAAAGGACTAGTTGGCTTCATGGTTTTCGTGTCAATAGGGAGACCCATGGCACCACCTGCGGCCGAATCGGATCCCTCAGGAGCAAGAAAGAAGGTAAGTCCCTCCCCATAGTTACGACTTCCTTTAGAATCTATCACGAAGGTGAAATGAGTATTGAAGCTGGTGAGTGCTTTGGAGGACTTATCCCAAAGATCAAGAAGCTGAACATAAGTGGCTTTACCAGCTCTCTTCTGCGAATAGCTGTCCCTTATATCAGAGGTGACTTGCAGGCCATTCCCTGAGATATAAGCGTCCCGATATGTTTTTATGCTCACATTTTGGTGTTGGCTAACTATTTGACTGAGATTAAAACTCAGTGAAGTTACACAAGGAAGAAGAAGGAAAAAGTAGAATGTGAACATGGAGAGGGAGAGGGAGAGAGGAATACTATGTGGTTAGAGGAGGCTCCTTCAATTGTGTTTCTTTGGATAGACATTATGGTTAGAGTAAAATCCAAGTTCAGTTTATATAAAGATTTGGCTGCACATTTTCGGAATTGTTGAGTTGGTCTTTGTATTCTTATCAACCAAACAGTCCACTAGTATCTCTTAAGATCGTAAGGGAACTAGAGAATTTTTCAATGTCAACTAACTTAGTTTAGGCAGTGGCAATATATTAAGCTTTCAATGTCACACATATTTTGTGCATGACATCAGTGCTAAACTCTGAAGTTACTGTGATTGGTAGCTTGTGTTTGACACGAGTTTATTTCTTACACAAGTAACACAAGCAAGCCACTAGAGATGATTAAGGAACAGACATTTTGTGAACACTTGGTCATGAACTCCTTCCCAAACCATAATAGAGTTAGTTGGGTAATCTATCCTAGGATCTTTATTATTGTAAAGAAACTAGAGAACTTTTCAGTGTCAACTATCTCAGTTTAGTTTTTGGCAGTGTATTAGGCTTTCAATGCCATACTGTGATTTCTAGCTTGTGTTTGACATCAATTTCACAAATAACACAAGTAAGCCACTGGAATTATACAAGTAAAAGGCATTATGTGAAACTCTAGTTCAAGAAATCCGTCCCAAACAAAACAAAACAAACAGAAATAGAGACTGTTTCATGGCGAATCACAAGGTAATTTACATCAATATAGAATTACACCTTTAGGTGGAAGTTCCGGACCTATTCAACCATACCTATTAGATCACTCTTTGAAGCCTTATCTTTTATCGGCCTCTCTGTTATGATATTCCGGATGCCACTTGTCCAAAACTGTAGAACAATATGCATATGGCTCTATAGTAGCATGAAGCTGATGTTCCTTCTTCTTGGTTGTTTAGGATCACTGACCGAAAATATCCAAGCTTTGTAATTTAATTTGATTTCGACATGGCATTGCTTAATTTTTGTCTCTCTACCCATCGCCACTCTTGGAAGGCCGAAAGAAAACTTGATAGAAAGTAGTGTCATACTACAGAGCATTTAATGTAAGCACTTCTACAAGAGTTACTAAGCCAACATCCATCTAAGCTTCCAAATGATTTCTCCTGAAGCTGTCTCAGATACTCCTGTAGTTCTAATAGTTACCTATATACTTGTGTTTCTCTATAATTACATGGTGAATCTACAGTTATGTGGTTGATGATGTCCAATTTTCCATGTGCTAAAATAAGTACTTTCTTTGCCCATTAATTAGTCAACTTCATGGGCAAATGGGCAAACTTCTTGTTTTTGTTTTGAAATATCTAGAAAATGACTCTGTTCTGCTTCAGATATAACTAGAGGTATCTTGTTATCTAGATAAAAGGTCGGTAGGCGATATGTCTTCTTACATATCTGAAGAAAGTTTCAGACAGAACTGCATGAGCTGGCCAAAGGCAGAGGTGGGAAAAACTTGGTTATTCAAAGTTCAATTCATTTTTTTTTTTTTTTTTTTTTTTTGCAAATAGTTCAATTCCTTTCTTCTGGTGAAGAAATCTAGAATTACCATAGTTTCTGAAAAAACCTGTGAATTCAATTAAAAACTACGAGAACCTGTTTAGTTTACGGCTTTACGCCTAGAGTCGAGGGAAATTGGTTAGATATTAACGCTTTTCAGCTGTGAGGCTTTGTGCGACATTAATGGGTTACAGTGAATTGCCTTCCCTGTTATTGCTCGTATCAGAGATGCACATGTATCCGTATGCCTCCTCTTGCCGGTTGGAACTCGCTCAATTTGGAATTTGAATATCTTGGGACCTTTATAAATAAATAAATAAATAAATAAATAAATAAATAAATAAATAAAAATTCTCTAAGTTCTTAGGGAAGGTTGGAATCCTAGTGTAAAATGAATTCAGATAATTAGATTTTGATCCCTTGAAGCTGAGAAGCTAAATCTCAACCGTTGAGATGATATCCACCTCAGACGAACCAACAGAAGAAGTCTACTTTGGATAGAACCTGCCAAAATACCCCGAAATTCAGGGAATCGAAATCACAACCGTCTAGTGTCATTCTCATCCTGTAATTTCTATAGTAGCATACTTTTAAGGCATTGAATCAAAGAGAACTACGGTATGAGTAGCAGGTCCTTCATCCTTTGGTCCTGACCATTCTGAAATGTATACAACTACATGACATCGAAGGTCCTATGGCATTGCGTGGTTAAATTAATTAAATCAGTTTGCAGATGTTGGAAAGATTAAATTTGGTTGCTTTAGAAGTTTTTTAATCTGCTGAACTATTCTAGGCTCTAGCTAATGTACTTTCCTAATGGAGAAATTCTTTCTCCAGATATTTATGAGAAAAATATATGCAAAAAGAAATATAGCAGTTATTTAGGTGCTTTCCCTATCTTGAAAAAATCGACTTGTTCGTCATGTGATACTTGCAATGGCATGACTAACGTCGTATTAGAACTTTGTATCACAGCCTTTGGGGTAAGCAGTAGGCGACACATTTATTTGAATTATTTCTAAATGAAAAGGACATGATCTGCCAGAAACTTTCAAAAAAACACACGAGTAAAGACAAGTTGATTTATTTCTAAATCGGTTGAAGATTTCCAACACATGAGTAAAGACAAGTTGATTCAGTTCTTAATCAGTTAAAGTCAAAATATTGAACTATCCCTATCCATTGAGACGACTACATGAGTAGTGTAAGCATGTACAAACTTATTTTTGCTTTAAACCCCTGCCAAATCACTGCATATTGTTTTGGATAGAGTTGAACTTCTCTTTTTTATTTTTAGAATCAATTATTTGTCTTACCTTTTCAAATTTGAATATGTGAAGAGGTCCAAACACAAGTTTCACTTTCAAATATGATAATAGTTGGAGCAGCGCAAGTGTCATACGATGATTACCACTATAAATCATAAGATTATTAAGGTTCAAAGTGACCACAAAGATTCAATTGTGGGTAAGGGCAAGTATATACTTCCTTAAAACATGGAAAACTTCAACCATTTAAACACTAAATCAACCTATCTTGCATGCACATCTGTAATCATCGATGAAGCAGCTGAGGAAGACGCTGTATTCCTGGTGGAATCAGTGTTGAAACTGATATTGGCATTTCTAGACCATGCAAGGGTCAGCCTTTCTGTCTTTGTAGGAGCTGAGTAAGTAAAAGTGGGCATCTCCAAAGGAAGATCAGGCAAAGACGCGCTGCAGGTGAGAACTTGTAGGGCTTGTCTTATCGAAGGCCTGAGTTTACTTTCTGGATGAGCACACCACAGTCCCACAAGGATCAACCTCTCCATTTCTTCTGCATCAAACTCTGCATTTAGTTTACTATCAGCTGCTTCCAAGTGTTTCCCCATTCCATAAAGATCCCAAACCCATTCAACTGTACTCGACTCATTCCCTGAGGCGTAGTTGTTGATAGGTCTTCTTCCACAAGCTATTTCCAATGCAACTACTCCAAAACTATATACATCCGATTCCTTAGTAGCTTTGCCTGTGATGACACATTCGATATCCATGTAGCCTCTAGTGCCTGCCAAAACTGTGGTTTGTGACCCCTTTTCATGGTCAACAAGCCTAGCTAACCCGAAATCTCCTAGTTTGGCATTGAAGTTGGAATCCAGCATGACATTGCTTGATTTTATATCCCTGTGTAGCACACATTGTTCCCATTCTTCATGTAGATATATCAAAGCGGAAGCCAACCCTTGAGCTATTCTGTACCTCACAGCCCATGTGAGGAACACTTCTTCCTTGTAGAGATGGGAATCTAAGCTTCCATTAGGCATGAACTCGTACACAAGTAGAAGATTACTCTTCTCATGGCACCAACCAAGGAGTTGTACCAAGTTCCTGTGCCTCAAACGGCTGATTATTCTCACTTCTGATGCGTACTCCTTTATGCCCTGTTTGGATCCTCTTGATATCCTCTTGACAGCAAAATATGTATCCGATTCTCTTAAGAAACCTCGGTATACCTCGCCGAAGCCTCCCTCACCTAGCTTGTTCTCTTCTGCAAAGTTACTTGTTGAATTGGCCAATGAGCGATATGAGAACTTCTTAGGTCCAGTACCTCCCTCGATTTCACCATCCTGGTCATCCACATCCAAATCCAACTCAGAATTTTCAGGATCGTTACTTTTTTTTTTTTTTTTTTTTTTTTTTTTTTTTTTTTGATAAGGTTCAGGATCGTTACTCCTTCTGTGGATTTTCTTCCTTAAGAAAATCGCAACCAAACAAAGCCCACAAACCAAGATACTACCACCCACAGCCAATCCGACCACCAGCCTTGTTTTGCCTTTTCTTGAATTGGCATTTGGATTTGTTGAAGAACTTCCTTCATCTTCTAGGGTTGAACTGAAATCCCATGTTTGGATGCTTTGCATTGCTGATACATTTCCTGTTGCTGCTGAAAACCCAAAACTCACCCATTCTGGAAGATGGTCTCTCAGATCAACTACATAAGATAGGCTCTGTAAAACAGTGGAATTCCCTCTAAAGCCTGTGAAAACCACACTCAGATTCTTGGAGCTGGAGTTGTAATTTATCCAAGCCTGGTTGATTTTCCCATCACGAACGCTGCTCAACCATGTAATATTAGTCAGAGACATCATTGAGCTTATGTCAATACCTACATGCTCGTGTTCTGGGTCCCAAGGGTTGCGATAAATATCAAATTCCACAGCAACAAATAAATTGTCTGATGTGTTCAGATATTGGTAATCCTTTGTCAGGCCCATGCTGCCCCCTTTTGTGACCCCTTCAGGTATCAAGGACCCAGATGGAGCAAGGAAAAATGCAATCCCGTCGCCATAAGAAGTCCTGTTTTGTGTATTGATGATAAAAGAGAAGTGGGTGTTGAAATCAGTGAGGTTTTGCGTGGTTTTGTCCCAAAGGCGCATGGGCTTGGCATATGTGGCTCTGCCTATGTTTGCTAGGTTTTGTGTAAGTTGGATAACACCATTTGTTGCATAAGTTCTCTCGAATTTTATGTTTGGATCATCTGGGGAAAACTTGGTGTAGTTGAAGGATATTGTAGCTGCAGATGGGAGGAGTATGATCAGAATAAGGAAAATTGTTGGATTGATCATGATGAAATACTGAAGGAAGCTATTCCTAAAATGGTTTTTAGTGAAGACATGGGAATAGCTTGTAGCTATGTAGTCCAAAATTTCAGGAAACTTTTTAAGTGTTCATCGTTTATTTTACTCAGCCGGCCATGGATTCAACCACCTCTCTTCCTATGGGGCTAACAAATGGCAAGAATATCTGAAGTATAGACTTGATGTGATTATGACTGCTATGTCTGTACTAAGCATTTTGTAATATGTTATGCGCATTCCATAAAGTGGAAGTCTTCAAACGCCGTTCATAATTAAGATTTGTTTTATATTTGCCCAGTCAAAACAAAGACTGGTTCAATATCTAGTTATAAATGTAGTCTTGTTACCTCCCAATATTGGTGATTTCACATTTTCTGTTTACGTTTGTAAATGAGTCTGTTTTACACATTGCAGGAGCTTGTTTTCGCGCAGGCATTAAACGAAGGAGAGAAGCTTGATCGCGAGGAAAGGACGTGCAGTTCAAGAATGTTTTGAAAGCAGAAAAGCAATATCTTGCCAAATGACAGATTTTGCCGAAACAAAATGCCTACTTTCCCAAGGACAAAGGGTATCAGGCATCAGACCATGGAGAAGTGACTTTTGATGTGAGATCAAAGGTTTTGCTGTATATGTCAACAATTAAGAAGGTTTTTGTTGCTCTTGATTTTGCATTTTCAGCATTTGCTAAGAAGTTTTTTGTCAAAAATCAGAAGGATATTCATTAAGCCTCTTTCTCCTTAAATTTGGTTGGGTGGTTTTGGCTTTGAGTACTCCCTTCGTCTGGAATTATTAGTAATATTTAACTTGTACACACCATTTTGACTAGATCATTTGGTTAGTAAAATGACACCAATTTGGCTAATATTTTCATAGTTATTGTAGAGTTGTTCAAACCCTATGATATTATGAAAAAATTAACAAGTGTTTGTATCGTTGGGCTGATGTTATACTCCATATATCATGTGTTTGATATATGGAATTATGGATAAATGGGATGAGATACAATGGCGAAATTAACCCCTATGCCTTCCAGGTCTTTGAAAATTATTTTGCAGTTCCTAATCCGGACAAGGGGGAGGGACTTGAGGAAAAGGGGTGGCCCCTGAATTTTTAAAAACTCCACTAGCAGCCCTATACTTACATTTATTTTACACTGAGACCGCTAAGAAAATACCTATATGCCATGCTGGCATTTCTTTTAAAAAATCATGATATATAATGACTTTATTTAATAACTTCCGTATCATTTAATTTTCCCCGGCAGGTCTAATTTTCTGGCTCCGCCACTGAGTCCAGGCAACCGAAAAAAACACATATCCACAACCGATAGAAATACTATTCTAAGTAAAGTAAAAACACGTACTACTATTTTGTGGAGAAGTTCTAGTGTATCTCAAATGGAACAGCATTTATGTGTTGTATAATTGGAGGATGACAAATTTACTCCTATAGCATATAAGAATTGCTGATTATTTTGGATCAGCTATCCCCTCAAGCTATTCATCAAGTAAACCATTCATTGAATTTGGTTATGTGAACAACTGGCTGGAAGAAAAATTCATGATAATAAATTCGTTTACTTTAGGTTTATATTATTTGTTTGATCGATGCACACTGTTCTTCTGAAGAAGAACTCAGTACCCGCTTATTTTTATAATCAACTTCTGAAACATTTCACATGGTCCCTCTATCAAAAAAATACATTATGTATGTCAGAAAATAAGTATAACTATCTCAGCCAATTACAGTTTAACACGACAGACGCACGCGTAATCAGATACAACCAAACTCTGTCTCTCTTTCTCTCTCTCTTCCCTCCTTCTGACGAATTTGTACATAACGTGACAACATTGTATCATCGCTTTCCTTCAAACGAAGAAAGTACTACATTGAAATTGCAAACTAATCAAAAGAAAATTGAAGAAGGATCATTGGTGCAATTGAAACTAATAAAGAGCTCAAAAGTTGTGATTATGAGATAAGTTATTATATTAAGCAAAGTGCCTTCCCTTATTGGTCTATGCTTGCAATTTCCTTTAATCATTGACACATGGCCAAATTAATATTTTTAGTAATATAGGATTCCTTAAACCTAGGTCCAATGTTGATTTAAGGTAAATCACAGAATCTCTATTCGCTCAATGAGAGCAAGACCACGTGGCCTTGGTCAATCAAAAGCTGTGTGGCTCTCTAAATCATATACATTGAAATCTTAATTTGTGGGTGATAATAAGTACCATAAAGTGGGTTGACACATAATTATTGTTCCCTCTAATTTGTAGTTTTGGTTGTGTTTCATCAACTAGGAGGAACTTATGGCTCCATTGTACGACTTGTTTGCCACTGTGATAAGTCCGATGAAAGCGTGCTTAAGTAGTTGAATCAACACTGACGAGTTATCATATACTGCCAACCTATGTAACGGTAAAATAACATGTGGTGATGTACACTATTCATTTGTATTAGAAGAAGGTCAATCGCAAAGGGTGAAAGAGAGAAAGTGTATTCGCCAATGTTTATGTGCAATATTGTTGACCGCTTATGGTCTCTATTTAAAGTTATAATTCTATCTTTAATGAAGACACGAAATTTCAGTAGTGTGGAGAACCGGATGATGCCTCAAAGTGGTAGTACTGAAGTTTATGAAAGTTTTACTTTGATGTAATTTTGGTTTTTGTGCGTTTTAATGCTCCGCATTAATAGTGGAGACATGTGTTATATTCGAGTTTATCAAGTGACAGTATAACGTGGCGTTTTGAGATTTGAGTTAAAAAAAAGTTGTGCAGATGATTCCAGGTGTGAATTAAAAAATGTTGCGTACAGTTGACTCTATCAACTAACTCTAGTTAAGATTCCACTTACCCAAATGACCAAAAAAATGTGTATTTTTACATTGGGGGTATTTACGAAATTATATATGATGAGACATAAATTAATTTTTTAGTATATATGGCTATTGTAAAGAGAGAACGAAAATTGTCTTCTCTTTCATAGCTATAGCCAGGAACTGAAAAACATAAATTCTCTTTTTTAAGGGAAAAAACATAGATTCTTATTTAACTGAATCTAGTTGATCAAACACCCTTAATGATTTGGTAAATACATATTGTTGGATCTCATAATCATTTTAGCCTTGAAAAAGTTGGAATTCCTCAAATATTCACAACGATTTTGTTTATTTACTTTGCCTGAATTTCAAACCTAAGCAATCTTCGCACGACCACAAGCCATCTTCCTGTCCAAATCGAAATAAATTATTTAAATAATTAATTAATTATGACTTTTCTTTAACCAGAAAGGGCATGACTCTTCCTCCCAAGCTTTGGCATTTTCTTAAAGTGTCGTCATCAACTACATTTTTTTAAGGTTAAGCCGTCTTCGTAAAATAGACAATTCCCTAGCAAACCTTGAAGTAGATTGTACAAAAAAACAAAAACAAAAAACAAAAAAAAAACGAACAAACAAAAAAAGTTAAATCAAAAGAAAATGCAAAATGAATAGCTCGTTTTTTTCTTTTTGAACAACAAATAGTAGTAGGTCGGCCAAAAAAAAATTTGAAGTAAGTTTTAAGAAGTTTATACGGTTATATAAGAAATGCACGCGTTCATACGACACATTTTATCATGATAGAGGACAGTTGTAACCAACGCGGGACTTCGTGCCCACACATCTTCCCTCTTTCTTCTGCATGGAGACATTACTCGAATAGAAACAATTAATGTTCTTCTCTCTATTTATCTCTCTCTTAACAAACATACATAAAACTTATTATTGATGTTCTGCAAAAATCTCGAACAATGAAATCAATTGTGTACATAGTTTCAGTGCATGTTTGGTTCAGGATTAAAATCTCATTTGAGATTAAAATCTGCCAAAAAATTTAATCTCGTTTGTTTCGCAGATTTTTTGAGTCAGATTTTAATTTAAGTTGGCTAATAATCTGCAGATTATATAATCTCCGATTTTGGAGATTTTTTGGGTATAACGTTTGAAATACCATAATCTATCATCTCGTTAATGCATGAATTGTTAATTTGTGCAAACGTGTAACATATTAGACCTATCATAAGTTCAAATAAAGACATTTTACGCAAATTTGATGGTAAAAGCTACATGTGTTGCCAAACGCAATTAAATTTTAATTCAAGATTTTCAGTTCATGCCAAACAGTTTTCAGATTATAATTTCAGCCAGCTTATTCACTCCAGATTATTTTCATCAGATTATTGAGATTTTAAGCTGGAACCAAACAGGCCCTCAGTCAGATTTAAGTAGTGAAAATAACGAAAATTGCACTTAAGATTTCGGAATCATCATTGACTCAAACTCTACTACACAAAGTATGTCACAAGCATTTGCATTGCATTAGAAAAAATCAAAATTTTCTAGTTGAAGGAAATTATGATGACACCCACCCTAGAAGAATTTTGTTTTGGAGGGCAAACCCACTGAGAATGATGGAACAAAGAAAATGGAAATACGCAAACCTCGTACCCACCGAATATGTTCTGTCTTTACTTCAGTTACAATTTCTATAAATTTAAAAGTGTGGTCTAAAAGATTCTTTTTGTACAAAAATAGCACCAACTTGCCAATAGAAAAAATTAAGTTGTACCCCATTAATTAGCTGCTGTTTTTATTCTAATCTATACAATAATAATTGTTGTTATTGTCATCATAGCACTAAGCAACCAACACTTGATGGGTTATAGTTTCGGTAGGTTATGAATTAAGAATGATTATTTTTTCCTAAAAAAAGAAAAAAGTATATTAATAGTTGCAAGTTGCAACTTCCCACCAAACAAAATCCATAAAGGGGTAAACATTAGTGATAAATTTGAGATAAAAGTGACTTTAAGGTATTGGAACGATAACATATTGTGGGAAATAGTTTGCATACTAGGTTTTGGATGGTTATCTTAATTTTTTAGTTCGAGAAAAAAAAATGTCTATTGAACTTTTTAACGATAAATATGTCTACCACAATTTGCTTGTGCCGATCTATCTATGCTCGATTTACGAACTATCAAACTATAACGCATATTCACTTTATGCGCACACCCAGTATTAGCGGCAGGTATTCACACAAAAACAAAATTGTACTACAATTGTTTCTTCTTTTTCAGCTTACCTCACTTTCTGACATTATTCACTGGGTCATGTTGATTCGGCGATTTGGTTAGCAGAATTATACACAAACTTGATAGTTTTACAAGATCATTTAGAACAAATTTTACTCTACAATATTATGAAGATTATATCATTTTACCATCCAAATCATCGAATCAAACTGGCCCAATTACGGACTAAATGGTCAATGGAAGTTGAAAGAGAAGAAACCAATGTTAGTACTTGTACAAGCTAATACCACTCCGTTTCTTCTCTTTAGCCCTACTTTGACTTTTTAACTCGTATCTGGGTCACTTTGACCGGGTGATTTGGACAGCAAAACGATTCGATTTTTTAATAATTTTTTCACTGTGTTATAATGCAACTTTTACTCTACAACACTATGAAAAAATTATCAAAAAATTTCATCATTTCGATAGCCAAATCACCGGATCAAAGTGACTCAATGAATAGTGGTAAAAGTCAGAATAAGGCTAAAGAGAAGAAACAGAGTGGTACTAGTATTTGACTCAGCCTTCTTTATGAAAACAAGTGGGGCAAAAGAAAAATGGAATAGTACTCATAAACTTGGGGAAAAGGTGACTTATCCAAGTCTGGCACCTGTCCACAAATAGCAATATTTATATTTGTCAAATTTAGAAATGGAGCAATTGTTGTCTACAGAATCTTCCCAATTGGGTGAGCTCACTCCAAGAAAAGTGCGACACGTGTCAGTGATTTATTTGTGAGACAGCAACTATCAATTTTTTAAGCACTCGAATTACTATTTCCACGCCAACCCACCAATGCAGCCCTCTCAGAGGCCCGAAATCATTTTTCTCCCCCACGCGCTTGAGCGAGATATTTTTACATTCTATAAAGAGTTAAGTTTTGAGAATTACACCATATAGCCAGGTTGGAACCCGAACCTCGTGCAAGAGTTTCAAATAATCTAATATTGAATTAACACATATTTGTTCTCTGAGAGTTAATTGATCTTTTTCTTCATGTATATGTTCTGTTTCAAAAGGTGCGTACAATATTTCTGACATGTCTTATCTTCATTTGCTCAGATCGAACAAATACTATGTGTAAGTACTTCGATCATAGCATGTAATATTTTTCTCATATATATAAATAATTATACATATAAATCATTATTTATGTTACACATAGCAGACCTTGAAGTCTTATCCTCGTGAAATGATTTTAGATGCTATAACATCTTGACTTATCTGATCCTTACATGTTTAGATTGTTGAATTGTGCAGCGTACTGTGACCCTGCTTTCTTTATCTAATTTTTTACATTTTTTTAGACATAAAAAAGTTCTAATTATGCTATTTTCGTTAGAATTTATGTCTGATAATTTCTTTTTAATCTTTTTGTAAGACTACAAAAAATTAATTTTTCTAACTTCAACATTTTGTATCTTTTAGTCCTTAAAAGTTTTTTATGAGGTAAATAGAAGTTAAGTAAACAATATTTTCTTATTAAAATGTCACTGAAACTTTTAGAAAACTTAATAGACATAAACTAAACAAGATTTTGATCTTAGTAGGAGTAAATTAGTGCCTCAAACACATCGGAAGTTTCATGTTATTAAGAGCTATGGAAAAAATGCAAGTATGAATGAGGAGTAATCAAGTCAAGGCGAAATATTTTAGTCTATTTTAGCACACGGTTGATTTATTTGTCTCAGTCGAAATAATGGGGCTTTCGGTATATAAGATGCTGGTATTGTAAGATATTTTCACGAGATGCGAAAAAAGAAATAGAAATAAAAAAGATTATTTCAAGTTATCAAAACCTCTTAAAAGAATAAGATACTTATTCGCACTTATATACACACCACTAGCTCTTCCCGAAGCTAATGTGGGAAATAACATCGGCACAAGTGATTTTACATTTAGACTCACCAATTCAAAGTCGACATTTGTTTTGAAAGTCCTACTATCCTCTAAGGGCATCTCCAACCCCATGGGGGGAAGGGGAGGGGGAAGGGGAAAATCGTATAAAAATGTGGTTCATGTCCAACCCCATGGGGGGAGGGGGAGGGGGAGGGGGTGCTATGGGGATAAATTTTGCCTTGGGTGAGGGATGGTTAGGGGGGATTTCCCCATGGACATCCCCTCCCCCTCCCCCTACATGGAATGATTAATTAATTGAATATTTGATAATTTTAATTACACATACTAATATTTTATGATTATATTATGTATTTCATTATTATGATTAATAAATTTTATTTTGTATTATTTAATAAAATTAATAATGTATTCACTATTGTTGGAAAGTATATTTACGAAAAACAGATTCGGAAAAGCTTATTTGGAAGTGCTTATGGAAGTTTGGCCAGTGTGTCTGAACAAGAATTCAATCCTTTCAACTAACGAAAGAACTATTTTATGTAATCGTTGTTAGGTTGATTTATTTCAATTTGTGTGTTTTATCGCTCTACTCCTTGCATTTTTATATTAGTGTTTAATTTTATTTCTTGTAATGACGACTTTTTCGTACTTGTAATCGTTATTTTTTCGAATACTAGTTTTATTTGTTAATATTATTTTAATTATTATTAGTATTATTATTATCATTGTTATTATTATTAACATCTTTTTATGTGTGTGTGTATATATATTGGTAAACAATTTTGCATTTACTTTTTTGGTATTAATAATTCATTTTTAAATCATTAAATATATATTACAAATTATTTTTTTGGGTGGGGGGAAAGAAATGGGTTGGAGACGATTAGTAGTTTGGTGGAAGGGGAGGGGAAGGGGGAGGGGGAAAATGGTGGGCCCGTGAGGGGAGGGCGAGGGGGAGGGGGAGGTGAGGGGAGGGGGAAAAAGCAATGGGTTGGAGATGCTCTAAAATGGTTAAATTTCTATGTTTTCTGAATATTAGTTCAACACTTATTATTGTTTAAATACGTATTTCTTAATTACTCGTATAATACTACAATAATTGTTACAATAATTGTACGCGCCGGAGTGAGAGGGTGTTCAAGTGTTGATGGTTTATAATATCTTCGAGGTTGAGCCGTTGAGGTGCTAATGTGGCTTTGGAATACACAGAAAGTTCCTTGTTTATATGTGTAAGAAAGAGAGGAGAGAGATTTTTACTTTCCTTTTTCTATCTCTTGTGGTTTCTATTTTCCGTATAAAGGAGAAGTATTGCTTCAAAGGCATTCATACCCAAAGAAGAACCTAGCTCACATTTCTCTCTCCGGTCCTTCAACACAAACTCAATTTAGTAAGGCTCTCAATGACTCATATTTGTTGTTTCTATAGGCAAATTTGTATATTTTGACTTCTATCATTCATGATTTGGCACAGAATTCGTCTTTTACGTATCAGAAATCACGATTTCTGGAGATATTTATCGAGCTGATAATGATGTTTGTATATCTGTTCTCTTAAAACAGCAGATCGGGAAGTCCCAGGGCTATCGGGAACTAAGTATGGGCCGGGGAAAGATTGTGATACAAAGAATTGAAAATTCAACTAGTAGACAGGTAACTTTCTCAAAAAGAAGAAATGGATTGATGAAGAAGGCTAAAGAGTTGTCAATCCTGTGTGATGCTGAAGTTGGCCTAATTATCTTTTCCAGCACTGGCAAGCTGTATGACTTCGCAAATCCCAGGTAAGAACTTCATTGACTTTCTTTTAGGGCAGAGAACATGTAGATCTTAACAGCACTGACAAGCTATATGACTTCATGAGTTATAACAACTAATTCAAACTCAGTTTTTATGTACCTTCCAGAGAAGTTTATTATTTTAACTCAATTTGTCAGTGCATCTTTCAGATGAATGTATTTGCAGTCATGAATAAACCACCTATAATCACCTCACATTGCAAAAAGCTCTTCCAAATAAACTCCAACTCCAAAATGGATAAGTTTTTTCAGGATATAAAATGCACCTTCTTCTCACCAAACCGGTTTCTTTAGAAAGTTCCACAGAATTAGTGCTACGCTAGAATACTAACACTACTTTTGGTCAATCAAAATGATGGAAAAGTGAGTCCTGGGTTCACGATTTTGGTATCTGAAAAAATGATTCTATTAAGGAAGCAATAGCACTGTACTTTGAGGAAAGATGGGTTGTCTCTTTGACTACGAGTGAATAATCTGGCCGAGACCAGCACAAATATCTCTGCAGTGTTCAATTTGTATCTTCTTTTGTTTCGTGAAAGCTCTCATCTGTTGGTTAAAAAAGATAAAAAATTGGAAGATCTGGTCTTGCTTCATGATTTGCACCCTTAATGGTCTGTTGAATTCGCATCATGATCCATACAGACTTGTAGTCGCTTTGCTATAAAAGTAAGAGGGTGTTCTGGAAATGCTTCAACCATACGGAGTTGTAATCGCTTTGCTATAAAAGGTGTTCTGATATTGCTTCAGCCGAAGATAGCAAGACGCTATTTCTGAGATTGAATTGTACGGCGATTAAGTTCATCACACAAATCAACCAAATCTTGAATACAACCGGGGAGACCTGACTGTCATCAAGCTCCTTGTAGTAACAATGTACATTCTGATAAATATAAAAGCATAATCTTGTAGTACATGCAAAGAATGCTTCATACACAATCTCATACAAGTAATGAGAACAAATACAAATATGGTCCACAAATTTAAGGAATACACGACTGAATTTATGAAACATCGATTTCCAAAGAAGACCATTGAGCATAAGCAAAGAAGACCATTGAGCATAAGCAAACAACCCGAAGAGAATGGATGAGATCAGGCTAACTTCAGATCCAAACCACTGAGTTTATGAGGTTGAATTCCAAGGATCCTGAATTGATTAATACAATGATTTGTCCGTAGTCGCTACTCGCTTGTATCTGTACCTTACACTCCTGCACCAGAAAGGAGTATGCAACAGCAACGAAAGAACAAAGCACAGTTCCCTAGACTCGTAAATCTCATTTTCAAAACTAAATGCTAGCACCAAACATTATAGCATTAAACTTGAATGTGTTATAAATATATATATATATATATGAATTAAAAAGTGCGTTTGTGTGTGTGTGTCCTTTTATTATTGTAAACCTCAACTTATTCAGTTGCCACTTCGTATCTAAGGAACCAAGTAAAATCAGGAGCAACTATATTGAACTTCTTGTGATGAATAATAGTCTAACACCACTATGTAATGTTTAACACCACTATATAATGTTTAAATGTGGAGCAACTTCAAAAACAGTAGATCATTCTAGTAACTTAAACATATTAATTTTATTTATTTCAAGTCATTCGACATGTCAATTGGTATCAATGGCCGTGGACATAAAACACTGTTTTTAGTGGTGTGGCGCATGTCCAAGAGACCAAGACCATAATGACACCGACACTAAAGAAGTCTCAACCGTGCTTATTTCACTTGCATTACAAGAAAATGAAATTTATCACAATCAGCATACGTATGTAAATTAGTTTTCATCACATGTTTCATCTCTTCAGTTGTCATGCCTTACAGGTGTGCTGATCACGGCTGATTATATTTCACAAGTAGTAATTATTTTAAGAAATGTTGATAAAAATGAAACAACAAAAATTGATTTTAAGAAATGTTGATAAAAATGAAACAACAAAAATTGATAGATTAAGAACAGCAGACTGCTTACCGTCGTACATTTCTATTAAAAATTGATAGATTTTAAGAAATGTTTAATGTTGCAGACCTACATTTCATTTCATACTTTCAAAAGTAATGATTAGTGAATACTGATGCAAGGATTGCAGTCTGCTTGCCGTCGTGTCTGTATATTTTTTTATTATAACTTCTCTGTCCTTGACTCCTCGATTCTAAGTGCGTTACATTATCTCTGGATCTGCTCCAGGGTGCAACTCTTCTCTTCATCCTTTTTCTCTTTCGCCCCTCTAACAGTAGTCACTCAACATAAGGCAATATACGATCTAGATACAGATAACAGGTGCTTTGTACAAACATATGGATAGACAGATAAATAAAAGTGAGCGAAAACAATTCTACGTATTCTATCATTCCACAAAACCAGGTCTTTGTACTGTCATCCATGTTTCAGGTTCACAGAAAATGAATGCAGAACATTATTGTAGGGAGCACAAAAGTACATACCAATCAGATTTTCTCAGATAATTTTTGCAACACTTTGAAACAGAATGCCATGATTGCATCATATGATCATAATTGCATATATTTATGAAGGTTATAACGGGTTTTTTTTGGGGTTTCTTCCAATCAGCATGAGATCTGTGATTGAAAGATTCAACAAACTGAAAGAGGAGCATCATCAGCTGCTGAATCCGAATTCAGAAGTCAAGGTACCCTCCTACCAGTTCATCTGCAGTCGATTTTCAATAATTACCTGTTTTAGTGAATGAATAATTCATTTTCATTCCAAATTAGAATTATGTGATTTCGGTGTTATTAGGAGACATCTCCTCAGGTGGAACTTGGAGGAAATAAAAGGAATTACAACAGTAGTGAATGAATAATTCCTTTTCATTCCAAATTAGAATTATATGATTTCGGTGTTATTAGGAGACATCTCCTCAGGTGGAACTTAGAGGAAATAAAAGGAATCACAACAGTAAAAAATAAAGATGACGGCAATGATGATGATGAGGGAAAATGATGGAAGGCGGGTCCTACCAACATAATGAGTAGTTGGTTTAAAATAGAAGTTACATAGTAATTGATAGTAACCTCAAGCGGTTATTCTCCTAAATAAGGGTAGATTTAACAGCTACCAATCACCAAAATAGCAAAAACTGTTATTCTCCTATTGATCTTATTATTTAGAAAACCCGCTCTCAAGTCGCGATTTCGCCGATTGAGGGCAAAAACGCTAATAAAACTCGCTCCAGATATCCCAGAGCACGAATCATAGAAAATGTGTAGCTCTTTGGCGTAATAGCTGAAATCAGAGGCCACGATTGCAAATAAAAATATGAGGCCTCTAAAAAACTTCAACAACTAACTCCTTCACTGATAATAGAACACCTTCAAAACCAGTGTGGAACGTTTTTCCTTCAGAACAACATAACACATGCCTTCAAACTTGAATGTTTGTCTCCTCAAAATTTAAAAAAAAAAAAAAAAAATCAACAAGACCTAGTAAAAGCAACAACCTCCAAACGCAATCTGGAGGAGATTGTTGGAATCACCATCAGCTAGCTCACAAAGTTAATAGAAACAGTCGTAATATTCCTAGAAATTTCATCGGACCCTTCATAACTCTACCGAGCTTCTAAGCATTCTGGTAGGTTATTTGTGAGGTAGAGATGTGGGAATGGGTCTCTCAAAATGTAGAAATATAACAGGATCTACCAGTACATATCTACGAACAAATTAAAATG
Source organism: Linanthus parryae (assembly GCA_023055425.1). Lineage (NCBI taxonomy): Eukaryota > Viridiplantae > Streptophyta > Magnoliopsida > Ericales > Polemoniaceae > Linanthus > Linanthus parryae. The sequence continues at coordinate 29,438,597 of JALGPY010000002.1, forward strand.
TCACTCCAGAGATGGCTAAGGGGAAATTGAACAAAAATAAAGTATGATCTGTTGAATTAGTTACCTATAAGTACACCACAAACTCACTCATTCATAGTTGTGGTGTTAGAAACATAAATTGTTACATATTTGTAATAAAATATATTAAAGATAATATTAAATATTCATATTAAATATGGACGCTCTCATGCCACTTTCAAACTCAGTCATTTCGACATTACCTGCTTTTTCGCTCCTGCTCCTGCTTCAGGTGAGTTAGGGTATGGTAATCTATAGCTATTGTGGACACAAATCCAAGGTAATGACCTTGTCTCAATTGGTCCAACAATGCTGGTCAAATGACATTCAGTTCGATCACAATAGTTGTAGATGTTTAAAGCTGTGAACAGGTTATAAATTGTAATGTTTGGGGTTCTCAAAGTCTATGCTCAATGAACAGCAACTTACTTAGATTTCATATAATCACTTCAACTCCATCTGTTCAAGCAACCACCTTACTGGGCAGAATTAACCCAGTGAATGATGCATAAGTTTGCAGCCCGGGATATGTGTTGGGACAAACAACACAAAGCTGTAAAGGTATGAGAAGAACGACGAGGAAGACTGTTACTATAATAATAGGACAGTCTGATAAAATTTATTGACGAGCATCCCAGACAGTCTACAACAGGGTGATTGCAGAAGGAGAACAGCACCACAATTTCCTCCCGAGGACAAGCAACCAAAGCAATAGAGTGAATCAGCGTCAGAATGACCTGAGAACCAGGTTCTATTGAACAAACTATCTATCTTGACCATTCGTCCCTCTAATACAGTATTTCTCTACAAAGCATCAAGACAAATGAACTTCCTCTGAAGTGAGAGCTTTACCAAAAATAAACCTCTATTAGTGTTTGGAGAATACGGAGAGTGGGCCTCAATCTTTACTCATTCAAATGCCTCTTTCAGAGGTAGGTGAAGATTGTTTTGTATGTCTCAGAGCAGGAATGCGCACTGGTAGTGGTAGGTTTAATCACTCCGTGCAGGACTATACAGTTTGAAGCTGCCGATTCGGCTCTACCACTTATATATGCCTCTTCCTCCTACAACTAGATGCTCCCTCCTGAACATGCCTGGCTAGTAATAAAAATTTAAGGGTCCAGGTACTTTAGATTTAAAAAAAAAAAAAAAAAAAAAAAAAAAAAAAAAAAAAAGTTCATTGAGAAATAAGACAGACTTCTGGGAAGGAAGTAGACAGGTTCTACTTGCAGTATGCACTACAACTAGCTCCTTCACTGGTAGCCATGATATATCTCTACACAGATATGGTTTGCTGCTCATGATTTAAGAGGATCAGAAGGACTTTCCTGGATAAGGTTGCATTACAAATTTCTCAGGAGAATCCGCCAACCATCTGTTTTTGTAGCCTTCCTTACTCCTGGTACACCCTAGCCTGATTTCTCCTAAGAAAGTGGGGGAAGGTGGCACCTGAGCAACAAAAATTGCCTTCTACGAAGGCAGACAGCAAATCCTTGTGACAATACATAAAAAACAAGAACTTCTTGAAGGAAAGCCCTTTGATTGGCATGACTGAAGAAAGCAAATCAGCTCATTCATTCTGGAAGCTACAAATAGAATGGTATTCCAAGACCCGCAAAATGCTTGAATTTCCTTTTTTATTACGGCCAATAGATTGGTTATTCCCTACTTCATTCCTAATCTTCTTTAAAATGCTGTCGAGTTGGATCGCATAAGGCTAGGAAGGAATTGGAAATTCAGGAGAGCCGTGGAACCCCTCCCTGTCCGGGTTTGGAAGAAGAGCCAGCCAATCAACATGTAGGAAATAAACCTAGTTTTTCCAAGTCGAGTTCTTGTTTAAGTCCTTGAGATTTTTGGCCAGGTTAAGGTCTTGATCCTTAACCAGCTTTGATCAAGTGAGCTGAGCTCGTGGTAGTGCTTTGACGTAATTGTTGATTTCAGCTTATTCTTTCGCTAACTAAGGGCAAAATCCCATCAGGGGTTTGCAGAAAGCCCTTTCTCTTATTTCACAGACACCTGAAAGTTCTAGTCAACCTATTCTAAATGCACCACACGAATCAAGTAAAGATTTCCTCATTAACTCCACTCATATTCCATAGTGGCAGCTCAGATTAATCACATTTCAAGATGTCAATGATAGATGCTCAAATAACAAGAACAATGTTATCAAGACACATGAATTTGGTGAGTTTCTATACCAATAATCAAAATTGCAGAAGTATCACAGTAAAAGTAGGGGTCTCACATGCAAGTGCACACATTATGAATTCACAAGGTAGAACTTTTTGATGGTGAGAATCATAGAATGCCACATGACAAGAGCAAGCTCTTCTGGGGTTGTATTTAATCCCACTTGAACTCGAACAGCTTGAGATAAAATCTTTATTAACCACAAACACTCAAAGTAAGCAACAGATTTCCTGCACCTCTAAGCATCTCAAATGGACATCTTCTTCGTTGTCTTGTAGAAAAGATGACACTCGATGAGCTGAGAATTGTAAATCAATTAGGAACCACTCAGCTCAACAAACCTTTTCCAACTGATTTGGTGCTGGCTAACATGGATGAGATCCTCCAACCTAGTCTTTTCTTTGAGTGTACTCAGGTCTAATTTAGACTATTGGAAGGGCCACCATGAAGGTTCGCCTTCAGCAAACTGTGCCGAATCCCCAAGTACACAAAACAGGAATTCAAACATGATAAGTAAATGTGTTGAACTTGTTCTAATGGACTTCTGGGGAACCCCCAAAGTTGTCCAAACATGTTTGGGGTTTCTATAAGGCAAAGATAAAGCTAATCATATGTTGTTTTAAATTGCAGAAGAATTATAAGAAGACCTTAGACAATGCGTGTTGGGAGAAGCTCTACTGGATCTACGGAACTCAAATTCCAACACAATTCCAGAGAAAGATAGTCCGTTCCTTGACAATCTCTAGCTACAAAGTTGCACATCAAAAATGTTAGATGAAACAACTTGTTCAGGAAGCCAGAGATGGCTTTGTACCACGAACATGCTGGGAACTCTGGTGCAAATAGCCAATCAGTTACTCCATGAAGGTACTGATATTCAAAGCACTATACAACTGACATCTAATTAGTTGCACCCGTGAGGCAATATCCTACACAACACATGCATGATATGCGTCCAACCGAATCTAGCAAGAGACATATTCCAACAAATGCTAGCTCAGGAAAACAATTATTGAAAGCTCTTTGAAGTTACAAATTTAGAATCCCAAGATCCTCGACTTGTGAATGATACCAAACATTTTCTTTCAGAATTCAATAGACACTGATCAGAGATTTGAAATAATTTACCATTTAAAGCTAACTTACCTAGTCTGACAAGATAAATAAGGTGATTGTCACATTCCCACTACAGTTTACGGGAGATAAGGAGTAGAATTCGGAAATTTGAATCCGAAAGAGAAGTCCCTATAGGAAAAACCTCTACCGAGAAGTCTTAACACCATGTTCTAGTCTATAGCCTCTAGTAATCTAGTCACCAACCTAAAAATATCACTGCAAGTTTTAGAATCTAGACGACTGAAATTCACCGCCTTGATTACTTTCATAGCATTACAACTCTAATCCAAGAGACTATAATTGCAAGAACCACCTACAGCTTCATACATGTACTCTTCACCAACGGGAGAGCTTCAGCATAACAAAATTCGATGGAACGACAGAGATAGCTGAATTGTCCCCAAACATAAACACACTGACAAAGGAAACCATTGCTCTAGAATATGGAAGAAGCATATCCCAGTCTGATAAAGAACGACCCTAACCACTTTGGGAGTCTGCGAGCCATACACATAACATGCTTAAATTTGTTCAAGCATGCACCACGTATTAGGCCACATCTTTTCCGTGTAATATACATGGTGATAATGGGTTAAGAAGATCACATTTAAGATTTTCAAAGCCATGAAACCATTAATCTGGGAAATAATCATTGACCATCACAACAGGTAGGCTAGCTATCTAGCTCTTGTCAATGTCAAAAGATGGAGAATGTGTTCAATTCATACCGAACGATTAACCAACAAAACATCATACGATGAGTGGGTTGCCACCATTAGAACAAAATGAACTAGATGGATGTTTACCATCCTGACAAGATGCCAGTAGCTAGAAAACCAATTAGCATGATGCAAACCAAGAGAACTTGTTTGATAGATGTGATGTGTTTAAATAGTGCTACCATGCAATTAAAATTTGAGACACATAGGCAAGAACAAACATCAATCATACTAGTGAGTCAAAGAGTAGAATCCCTCACCGTGTTTCTCATTATCGTGGATTCAATGTGGTCTTCCAAAATATGGTTTCTGAAATAGATTAGGTGACAAGTTTATGTAGGTCTTTACATAATATTTAAGTTAACAAGCAAGAGACGTCTATGGTAATATGGGCATAACATAACAAATTAAACCGAAAGACATCATATAATATATTCTCTCACATCGAGATAATGTGGCGTAGATGTGTGGTATATAGTAAACCTCGTGGATTAGTACTAACACCTCCATGGCTTGAGCATTTTATCCGGTGGTACGGAAAAGTAAGTTGTTGGAATTTGCACGGGTTGTTACAAATGGTATCAGAGCCGACCCTGAACCTGCAAGGGCTCCGTGACAGTGCGCCGCCAACTAAGAGTATACGTGTCACACTCAACGAGGACGTCAAGTATATACGGTGGGGGATTATAATATCCCGTCCCACATCGAGATATTGTGGATTGAATGTGTGGTATAAAATAAACCTTGTGGATTACTACTTACACCTTCATGGCTTAAGCATTTTTATCCGCGGTACAGATAAAGAAGTTGTCGGGACAGTATTCGCTCGGGCCAGCTTGGTCCGGCAAGGGTCCCGTGGCGGTGCGCCGCCAACTAAGGGTATACGTGACCGGGCACACTCGACGAGGACGTCGAGTATATAAGGTGGGAGGTTTGCAATATCCCGTCACATCGAGATATTGTTAGATGTGTGGTTTATACTACACCTTGTGGATTACTACTAGCACCTTCAAGGCTTCAGTATTTTTATCCGGTGGTACGAATAAAGAAGTGGATGGGACAGTAATCTACTCGGGTTGTTACACATCAAAATGGTAAAAGTCCCAACATCATCCTACTTTCTAATCATTATTTGAATCCACATCCGTTCTTGTTAGGGTGAACACCGATCCACGTTATATAGGACTAAACTGTTAATTAGCACAAACTCTTGTATTTGTGTTGGAATTTTTTATCAATCAATTAATGGGTTCATCATGGTCTCAGAGCCAGGTTCGATCCTGGGACATGTGGGTTATGGCCTCCGCTCCTATCTATCGGCCCATGGCATCTCTCATCTCACCTCTCCCCCCATACTCCCCAACACAACGGATACTCTGAACGTCGCCATCGCATATCGTCGAGACCGGCATTGCTCTTCATCACGCATCTATGCCCACGCACTACTGGCCGTATGCGTTCTCCATAGCAGTCTACCTCATTAACCGCCTACCATCCCGCACACTTCGCCACCGGTCTCCCTTTGAGATTATCTTTCGCCAACAACCTGACTACGCCAAACTCCGTGTTTTTTGTTGTCTCTGCTATCCTTATCTTCGTCCCTACAACTCATAAACTGGAAGACAGGTCCACCCCCTGTGTCTTTGTTGGATACTCCTCGACTCAGAGTGCCTACTTGTGTCTTGATGTCATCTCTCATCGTCTGTATGTCTCCTGTCATGTTCATTTTGATGAGTCATCATTTCCCTATACGTCTTCGTCCCCTACCCCCACATCTAATGATTCCTCCTCTCCCTGGTTTCATCCTACCACTAACATCCTCACTCTTCCTCCCGCGACCCCTACACCACCTGTTCACCCCTCACCATCTTTACCGCCCCAACCACCACTCCCTGATCTTGATGCACCTCACAGATACTCGGGCAAACACTTTGTTCGCCGCACCGGTTATTCGGCTCCTTCCTCCATACCTCCTGATGATCTCCCAGCCGCCCCTGCATCCACTTATGTTCCCTATGCCCCTGTTGCGCCCTCTTCTTCCTCCCATCCTATGGTCACTCGCTCCGGGGAAGGGACACTTCGAAGCACTCCTCGCTATACTTTCACAGCCACCTCTTCTAGTGACACTGATAGCGAACCCAGTACAGTAACTGAGGCTCTCAAACATCCTTAGTGGCGCACTGCTATGGCCGCTGAACTTGATCTCTCCATTGCTATCTCTCGGCAGTGGCCTCTTCGCCAGCTGGATGCCAGCAATGCCTTTCTCCAAGGCACTCTCTCTCTCTCTGAGACAGTCTACATGCAGCAGCCTCCTGGCTTGATTGATCAGGATCGTCATCATCATGTTTGTCGCCTCAACAAGGCAATCTATGGCCTCAAACAGGCAACTCTGTCACTTTTTACTTCATCAGGGCTTCGTCAATTCTCGTGCTGGTACTTTCATGTTCATATATCGTCACTCAGGTGTTACTCTCTGTATCTGTTTGTATATTGTGAACACAGACTCTAATGCAGATGCGTTCCAGCGCTGTATTCTTGATCTTTCTCGCAGGTTCTTCCTGAAAGATCTAGGCGAGCTGTCCTTTTTTCTTGGAGTCGAGGTCTTACCTCATCCTCAGGGCCTTCTTCTCTCCCAGCAGAAGTACATCCATGATCTTCTTCATCGTTTTGGCATGTCTTCCTCTAATCCGGTTCAAACGCCCATGGATACATCTACTGATCTTACTGTCACCAGGGGTACAGCGCTTTCTGATGCGAAGGAATATCGGCTGGCAGTTGGTAGTCGTCAGTATCTCTTTCTCACTCGGCCATACATCTCTTTTGTTGTCAACTGATTGTCTCAGTTCATGCATCGACCTACCACTGTCCACTGGAATGCTGTCAAACGACTACTTCGATACTTATGGGCTGGTTCTTCGTAGGGGTCCACAGAGTCTCCATGCTTTCTCTTATGCTGACTGGCAGGTAACAAGGACGATTATACCTCTACTACCAGTTACATTGTTTATTTTGGGGGCTCTCATGTCTCTTGGAGTTCCAAGAAGCAGCGTGCTGTTGCTCGATCTTCCACCGAAACTGAGTACCGTGCTGTTGCTGCCGCCTCTGCTGAGTTACGTTGGTTCTGTTCTCTTTTGTCTGAGCTTGGGTGTTCCTTGTCCTCAGCTCCGGCCATTTACTGTGACAACATGAGTGCTAACTACGTCTGTTCGAACCCGATGTTTCATTCTCGCATGAAGCATGTTGCTCTTGGCTTCCATTTTGTTCGTGAAAAAATTCGGGATATGCTCCTTCGTGTCTCTCATGTTTCCTCTGCTGACCAACTGGCGGACTGTCTCACCAAGCCACTGTCTTGTGGCCCCTTTCTTCAGTTGCGGTCCAAGATTGGTGTCTCTTCACGATCCTCCATCTTGCGAGGGCGTATAGGACTAAACTGTTTAGCACAAACTCTCGTATTTGTGATATAGTCCCTAGCTAGGTATATGTGTATATATATATATATATATTCCTCAGTGTATTAGTTAGAATTTTTTAGTCAATCAATTATTTGGTTCATCACGTCATACATATTTCCCAGGATTACAAGTTTTGTGACATCTTTGCCTGGTTTTTAGGTTCAAGGTTTTGGGGCTTTTTCTCAACTAAATAAATATATTAAGACGGTCAAGGACACTCATTAAGAACAGCTAATGATACTAATGTGAGAAATGGGAGGAGACAAAATATTTCCTCATAAGAACGGTTGAAAATAAAGTTAAGTTTCGTACCCCTAAAGCCTCGGAGTTTTATTTCATTAGGACTAGACTTGCACCTCCAGCGTGCATGGTTGCGTATTTACAGGCACATAAAATGCATCGAAAAGATTGTAAGGATTACCAAGCATACGTGCATGATGAGTCCATGAGGAATTAAATTTGGAAGATATTCTTGTGGTGAGGAAGTTCCCAGATGTATTCCCTGAGGATATTAGTTTGTTGCCCCCAATCGAGAAATTGAGTTCACCATAGACGTCGTTGGATGGCACCCGCAGAGCAAAGGAGTCGAAACTACAATTACAAGGATTACTTGACAACGAGCTTATTCGGCATAGTACCTCACAATGGGGTGTGCCACTATTGTTTCTAAAGAGGAAAGGCTGGTATATGAGATTATGCATATGTTTGTAAAGAAAAAAAATGCTACTATGACATTGTGCATAAATTATCGTGAGTTGAATAAGGTCACTGTTAAGAATAAGTACTCGCTTCCGGGAATTGACGACTTGTTTGACCAAGTACAAAAGGTGGAAAGGTGTTCTCTAACATTGACTTGAGGTCAGGGTATCACCAATTGAAGATTAAGACGGATGATATATACCTGAGAGTGCATTCCGCACAAGGTATGGACATTATGAGTTCTTAGTTAGGCCTTTAGGGTTAACCAATGTCCCGGCAATGTTCATGGATTTGATTAATAGTGTTTAAGGCTTTAAGCCATTCTTGGATGTATTCGTGATTGTGCTCGTTGATGATATCTTGGTTTATTCGTAGATTCGGGAGGAACATGCGCTCTGCATTTGAAGTTTGTTTAGGAAACCCTAAGGAACGAAAAATTTGCGAAGTTTAAGAAATGTGAGTTTTGGCTTCCAAAGATTTCATTCCATGGACATGTAGTAACTATGTATCGCATTTCAGTGGATCCCCAAAAAGTTGAAGTTGTAATTAATTGGCCTAGACCTATCAACATTACAGATATTCAAAGCTTTCTAGGATTGGATGGTTATCATAAGCGACTCTTCGTTGGCCTCATATATTTCTCTTCTTTGGCCTCATCTTTGACTAAGCTAACCATAAATGAAGCTTCTTTCAAATGGACAGAGGAGTGTGGGAGGAGTTCTCGGGAATTGAAGAATAGGTTGGTGAGGTACCCATCTTGACTCTACTATCCGGAATTGGAGGTTATATCGCTTCGCTAAAAGGATTACGATGTGTACTCATGCAAGAAGATAAAGTGATTGCTTATGTTTCAAGACAGCCGAAACCTTCTGAGAAAAGTTATCCAACACATGATTTCGAACTGGCGGCGGCAGTTTTTTCTGTAATGATTTGGCGTCCATTACTTGTACAGAGTATCTTGTGATATTTTTAAAGACCACAAGAGTTTGAAGTATATTTTCACTCACATGGAACTGAATGGGGCAGAGGAGATGGCTAGAGCCAATGAAAGCTTATAATCTAAGTACAGTAACATCCTAGCAAAGCCAATATTGTGGCCGTTGTCTTAACTGGAGGCCTGATCGGAAATCTAGCTTAGGTCATCACTATGAAACTCTCGTTATATAAGGATTTGGAGAGATTGGAGTTAGAAGTAGTGCCACATAAGGCCCCTAGTACGGTTGTACTTTGGTAGTAAGACCAACTCTGTCGAATGACATTCAAAAAGCTCAATTAATTGATCTATACTTGGGAAGGATACGTGATGAGGTGGTGGGTTACATCTGAGTTCTCAATTCACGATGGCTTTATGAAGTTTCAAGGCCAAATTTGTGTTCCACGCGCATTTGAAGCTGAGTAAGATCATAATGGGGCAAGCATAGTTGTCAAATCGGGATTCAGATAGTGAATCGAAACTCACCTTCATTGAATCGTGAATCGAATCGAATCGTGAATCGTAAAGATTCGCTTGCACTTATGTTAGGTCCATATAATAACATATTTTACTAAACTATAACATGTGTGAGCTAATATATTCATAATTTTTACAAAAAGAAAGCTCAAAGTTCCAGAAACTCGCATCCCTAGCTAGTGATAAGAAACTTTACACAATTTTTATAATGAAGATATAGAAAGACAGGTGGAGCAAAGAACTATTGAGATGCCAGGGAGATATAAAATAATAGAAAACTACTAGTCTTTGACTAAAAGAAATGTACAAGTCATTTTAAAACTAACACATGTTGCAAAACATTCTGAAAAAATGGAAGTTTTATTTCCTACACTTGAGCTCTAACTCAAATAAACCTTCAGCTGAATCGATGGTAAATCGTATGAATCGGATTGAATCGCAACTGAATCGTAAGATTCGGAATCTTGAATCGGGATTCAGTGAAATTTTTGACCATTTAAGATTCACCAAGGGATTCGCATTTAAGATTCACCAAGGGATTCGCATCGTTTCATGTGTGAATCGAATCGAATCGTAGGATACGAATCGTGAATCGTAAGATTTTGATAACTATGGGGGCAAGCTCATGACTCAGAAGTTTGCAATCTATCCTTGTTGTATAAAGATATATCAAGATCTTCGTGACCCTATTGGTGGCAAGGGATAAAGAAAGATATAGTTGAGTTCGTGGCTCAATGCTTAGGAGTAATCATTGCTTGCTCCAAGAGCAAATATGACATGGTGCTCTAATTAATACATCACAGGACACGTCGGGAACATGTAGGAAATCCACTTTATTTGCATGTCACTCATTCTCTTTCTTCCTGACATGTCATGTGTTGTATGGTTAGGGCAAAGCCACATCATTTGCTCTAGAGCAAACAAAAAATTCTCCAATGCTTATTGTGTCAGCAAGTGAAGGCGGAACATAACGAGCGGCTCGATAATTACAATCGCTTCATATTCCCGAGTGGAAGTCGGAACACATTCCCATGGATTTTGTAGTTCGATTACTAATGTCTTCCAAGGGTGATACATCTATTTGGGAGATAGACACACTCATTAAGTCATTGGAAGCCGACTAACTCATTGAAGAAGTTAGCCATGTTGGGGAAATTATAAAGCTTCAACGGGCTCCTGCGTTGATTGCTTCGTAAAAGACCCGTGTTCGTGAAGGTCTTGGAAAAAGCTTGCAAGTGCTACTAAAACAGCACATTGTTGCATCCGCGGACCGATGAGAAAGAGTGATACAAATGCTAAAAGATTTGTTACGATGTTATGTTTTTTATTTCAAATGTGGATGGAAAGACCACATACCACTTGTCGAGTTTGCTTACAACAGATCCCCATCAAGTCTCGAAATGGCTCCATTTGAGGTAGGGGTGAGCAAAACCCGCCCCAACCCGCCTCCTCGAAGCGCCCCGCATCAAACCGGTCCGAATATAATATAAGTCGATGTTACACGATTGATTAAGATTATAGATTGGTCAAACCCAAACGGTACTCGATCATTCATGGTTTGAGGGTTGGAAAAACTTATTAAAATTGAACCGGTCTGAATGTTTCACAAGTAAAAATTGCAAATTGTATTTACATAATGGTTTCTAAATTACACCATCAAATCCACTTTCATACAATATTACTTTATTTTTCCAACTCTAAAGAGTAAAAGAACCTATATTACACCTTTTTAAACCAAACTAATTCGTCCTCTGTCCCAAATTTTTAGTCCCCTTTTAATTTTGAGGCCATGTTGACTAAGTGATTCGAGCAACAAAATGATACAATAATTTATCAATTTTTTTATATGCCGTAGACAAGATCATGAAAAAGTGGACGAGCTCGTGTATCTTTTTATACTCAAATCACCTAGTGTTGTATTGATTATGTATAGAATAATTACCAAATAATACACGTACAGTTAAATAAACATATTTAGGGACTAAAATCATAATTTGGACTAATTAGCATTATGTCATATACGCCCCCGCAAGATGGAGGACCTAGAGTAGACTCCAATCTTGGACCGCAACAAGAGAAATGGTCCTCGCGATAAAGGCTTAGTAAGACAGCAGAGGAGACGTGGGAGACGCGGAGAAGGCCATCACGAATCTGTTCACGGACGAAGTGAAAGTCGAGGGCAACATGCTTCATTCGGGAGTGAAAGACCGGGTTGGAGCACACGTATTTGGCGCCCATGTTATCGCAATATAAAGAAGGTGCAAACGACAAGGGACATCCGAGCTCAAAGAGAAGAGAACAAAGCCAGCGTAACTCAGCGGAAGTAGCGGCCACGGCACAGTACTCAGCTTCGATGGAGAAACGTGCGACAGTGGGTTACTTCTTGGAGCTCCAAGATATGGGAGAGCCCCAAGATACACAATATAATCGGAAGTGGACGTATAATCATTTTTGTTACCTCCCCACTCAGCATTACAGAACGCATGGAGTGTGTAGTCTGCGACGGAGAACCAAGCCAGGATCAAATGTCCCATGTAAGTAACTGCGCAAGTGTTTACGCACGGCAGTGAGCAGTGGTCGGGCGGTGCATAAGCTGAGAGAGCCGATTCACAGTAAAGGAAATGTCAGGTAGCGTGAGAGAAAGATATTAAAGACTTCCAACTTCCATCCGATATTCCTTTGCATCAGAAAGTGCGGTACCACTTGTAACGGTAAGATCAGCATAGGTATCCATGGGAGTCTGAACCAGATTCGCAGAGGACATGCCAAGACGATGGAGAAGATCAAATATGTACTTATGTTGTAAGAGGATAAGGCCTTGAGAATGAGACAAGACATCAATGCCAAGATAGTATGACAACTCTCCTAGATCTTTCAACGAGAACCGCCGAGAGAGATCAAGAATGCACTAGACAACATCCACATGAGACCCCGTAATAACAATGTCATCCACATAGACGAGTAGATAGAGTGTAACTCCCGAGTGACGATAAATACACAGGGGCGTATCAGCACATGAATTCATGAAGCCCTAGTAAAGTAGAAAGTGATGGAGTTCAGCGTATCATACTCGGGGGGTTGTTTGAGGCCGTAAATCGCCTTGTTGAGGCGACAGACATGATGAGGACGATCCTCAAAGCTAGGAGGTTCCTGCATGTACACAGCATCAGAAAGAGAGCCCAGGAGAAACGCATTGTTGACATCCAGTTGTCGAAGAGGCCATTTCTGAGAGACAGCAATAGAAAGAATGGAGGACGATTTGCTACGGACTGAAAGTATCATAAAAATCAATTTCGAGCCGTTAATGGAACCCCTTAGCAACTAGACGAGCCTTGTACCTGTCAACAGAACAATCAGGTTTACGCTTGACACGAAACACTCATCTGCAACCAACCACGTTAGTGAATTAGGACGGTAAAAAAAGAGTCCATGTATTGTTCTGAACCAGAACATCAAGTTTAGTAGCCATAGTCGTGCGCCACTGAGGGTGTTTCAGGGCCGCAGTGACACTATTGATGGAAGAGGTGGCTGTGAAGATATAACGGGCACTGCTGCGAAAGGTACCATCCCGGAATCGGGTAACCATAGGATGAGATTTAGGAAGAGAGTCAGCAGGTGTGGAAGCAGCTGGTGAGGGTTCAGGAGTCGGGGGAGGATACAACAGTAGGTGGTGGATTTGTCAGGTCACTAGCGGCAAGTAGCGGCACAGAAGAGGCGACCGTACTGCTACGTGACGACAACCCGGTCGGCATTTGAGTGCAAGGTTCTGGACCACGCAGGTGGCGCCGGTGTTTTCCAGTGTCCCACGATGAGGGAACGACTCGATCGATCCTCGTGGACGAGAAGAGAAGAAAAAAAAATCAGACGTTAGGGTTCGTAACCCGCTCTGATACCATCTTGTAATTGATTTTGTATTGAATAATTAGCAAATAATACACACACAGTTAAATAAACCTATTTAGGAACTTGTAGCATAAATACATAATTTTGACAAATTAGCATTCTGTATTAACCTTAAAAGTTAAAGGGGACTAAAATTAGGGCAAGGAGGGAGTACATTTTTTCTAGTGAAATTTCAAGATTTTCTGTTTAGCCGATCTGAATCGGGCCAAGTCGATAAGTTACGATTGGTTTGGGCATCACAAACACTAGATTGGTTTGAGCCGAACATTCTCCAACCCGAACCTATTGGGTCGGGTATAAATTTTCAACGAAACGGATCCAAACCAGAGCGTGCTCACCCCTAAGTTGGATGCACTTTATAGAAAAAAGTGTAGATCTCCAATATAGTTGGCGATAATTGGGCGAGAGGAAGATGATGGGATCCAAGATAGTCCAAATTACGACAGAGAAAGTGAAAATAGTTCGAGATAGACTAAGAGTAGCTCGAAGTCGAAATAAGAGCTGTGTAGATAATAGCCGAAGGGACTTAGTATTCCAAGTTGGAGACTCAGTTTTCATAAAGGTTTCACCAACAAAAACGATCATTAGAGTTGGCCAAAAAATGACCTTGAGACACATTGGGCCTTTTTTCTTAATTTAAAGCTTTATTTTCAAATTAAAAAACGATTCAAACCACACGAGTCTTTGTTTGAGGCCTTGGTGGCCCGCCCAACCCTCGGTCGACGTCATCAATCGGGGTCCGAAAATGTGGGTCAAGACAGCATGCAGCAGTTCAGGTTTCGCCATTGCTTGGGTGGAATCCAGGTGGTATGGAATTAAGAAATAAATCTGCAGTTCAGGTTTCGCCATTGCTTGGGTGGAATCCAGGTGGTATGGAATTAAGAAATAAATCTGGGACGTTAGTGGGCAGATTTGAAGTTAGTGAGCAGGGGCACATCTGTCATTAAGAATATGCAGTCCTTACTAGAAGTAGTCTATGCTGCGAATCTCTAGATATTTATTAAGTTCTTATCATATTAAGGAGGGAAGAGTAAATGAGTCTTTGTTAACTTTTGACTAACTAAGCAGAATGAGTTGAAGTATTGGAAGATGTAGACTACTAAATGTAACTATTCTGCAATTGCTATTGGTATGAATGAAATAACTAAAAAGGCAGATTACTTGAGATAATAAAATGCAATCCAGAGAGTATAATATACCGATCCACTTTCCATAACAAGCTTCCTAGTTTTTCCCTCAAGAAATCTAGGCTCCAGTTGTGTCTGGAAAATTCAATTGTTTAATATGTAAGCTAACTCTTGTTCAGTCATATCTATGAAGCACAGACACTTCTAAAATGGAGCCGTAACCTGTGATCATGGATCGGACACGGCTAAATATGTGTCGGACACACTACCTGGCGTGTGAGGTACTCTGGTCCTTTACAGCGGTTTGGACACAGGCAGGGCTTATTTGTAATTTTTTAAACATCATGTGGGGTCTTTTATAGAACTTCTAGAAAGGATTGCATGAAATAGTTTTATGAGAAAGGCCTGATATACATGTGAGTAGTGGATCTCGTACAAAAAGGATGTCGATTCCTTTTCAACCAAAAAATCCACCTCTGTAGAAACTCTGAGGGTTTCATTGGAAGGACATTGCAGAGTAAGGGCTAGTTTGGTAATGTTGTGGCGGTTTAGAAAGCTGCTGTTTAGCAAGTACTGTGAGAAAGTTGATGTGAAAATCTAAGCGAAAAGTGTATGGTAAATTCCGTATTTAAGCTGTTGCTGGAAAACACTTTCGACATTTTGTGTTTGGTAATTAGTGGTCTGAGTTGTTGTAACTATCGAAATGACTCATTTCAGACATGATATAATAAAAAGTGTTATTACAATAAGTAATTATTGATATTTATTAACGGATAAGAATGTCAAATGACATATTTATCGAAAAGCATGTCTTGTAAAACAACCCCTTCCCTGCTTTTCAAAAGCTTATGTGGGGAAGCAACTGCTTTTCAGAAAGCAGAAAAAAGTAAACTTACCAAACACATTAATACTGCTTTTAGATTCGAAAACCAGCGTTCTAGAAAACAAAAAACGGGCTCTAAGCAAACTTGCTCAAAGTCGCGGTCTCTCAGTCCCCCCTCCCTCTCTCCTTCTTGAGATGTCTGTGTGTGTGTAATATATATATATATATATATATATATATATATATATATATATATATATATATATATATAACATATGCCTGCCGTGTCGTATCCTTAGTGTATTGGAAAATGGCGCATTCCGTGTCTAATCGCGTATCGTACCTGTCTCCATGCTTCTTAGAGTCACAGCGAGGCGGACAATTTGGACTTTGGCTCCTTTAGTTATGTGGATTATTTGGAGGGGCCTACCCATCTGGGGTTAGTATGCCCGACACTTTTGTCAAGGACCTTATTCTCGAATTGATATTAGATTGGCGAACTCGCATACCCATTTCCTGGATTCTGTTTTTCTCTTTGTCTTAGTCTGTTTTAGGAGGTCTTTGTTTCTTTTCCATAGTTATTTATAAAAAAAAAATCAATTACCTATCCAGAAAAACCGTACATCTCTGTATCTCACAATATACTTAATCACTTTCAAATCTTTGAAAATAAACATTTTTTTTTTCAAAAACAATGCCTTTAGGATAAGGTCATTCGCTAATTCATAAATATAACATGACAATGACACTTGACACTTGCAAGGTTTTATGATGCTACCTTCTTCTTTTCAGTGCATGTTTTTATATTGTATTGGGTTGCATGTTGCTACTCCAAGTACACACTGCTCCAATTAGTTTTACTCAGAAACTATTGTGCAAATTGAATCAGAGAGAACTAATTTTCCTTTCATGTTGACCTCTCCACATGACAACTAGAGGGAACTAATTTTCCTTTCATGTTGACCTCTCCACATGGCAATTAGAGGGAACTAATTTCCTTTCAAGTTGACCTCGCCACATGGCAACTAGTGAGAAGGCCGTAGAGAAAAACTCCCGTCACGACCATATCTTCTCTAATTGGTAATATCCTTCAAGTTTGCTATACGATTTGCAAGTCAAATAAGCTTAGTTTCTAGATGTGGGCTTCGTTTAGTTTGGCTAAGTGGTTGGTTGTAACACAATCCTGGGAGAATTTTTGCTAAACTTGCTTAGATAACCCTAGTGAAACCCTTGACTCAAATGCATAGGCAGTCCCAGCAAAAGTACTCGGCTGAAAGTGGCAGGGTTCCTGTGCGCGTAAGAAAAATCTTCTAGCCTTTGGCCGTGTTCTATTTTCTTTGTTTTTCTCATTCCTTTGTGATGTGTACACTTCAGTCACTTGTTTGGTAATTTCGGATTATAGTTTCAGATGCGTGATATATGTACATTATGAATGTTTTCTGTGATTCAGCTATCCCAAATCAATTTGGGTTTCTGGTTCTAAAAGTTGTTACCTGAAAAGTTGACAACCCTCCTAACAATATCGTAAGTTGTTACCTGAAACATTGACGACCCTCCTGAGAATATCGTAGGTTTTGCCCTAAACTGATTTAGGATAGGTGAATCACAGAGTATTCTGTGTTAGCTTTTGACTTATATAATTGAAACATGATTCCTCCTGAAAATATCTTTGTTCCACTAATTACTTGAATCCATCAATTGGACACTGATTTTAATAGATGCGGAACCAGATACAGTAACAAGTAACTGGATTAGTTAGCATGGTGATATAACCAAATGTGTGGTTAGTAAATGTATCATAAGAGGCTCGGATGAAACGGATAATCCTATTTTACCACATCATCTATAAAAACAAACTACTCTTAGTTTCAGAAAAACACAATGAATTTCTACTACCTACAACGAAATTGCAAACACCGCTGCCGATTTCTAGTGTCTTAGGGTGAACACAGAACATTCATTGCTCAGAAACAACTTGCTGACATTCTCTGTTAATTTCAACGCCTACCAATCCAACACATCATGTTAATGTAGGGGAACCCAACCCTGTTTTAATAGTCAACTACAGGATGAAGTGTTTGAACAACAAATAACTCTCAAGAGAAAAGATGCTTACAATGGGAACACGCAGGCTCACAGGATTACTGGGGGAATTATTCAATGTGTACCAAGCATTAATCTAAGCTCAGTTCTCTGTAGCATCTTATTTAAATTTGGATATTAATTTAGATCATTTGGATGCTGTAAATGAGTATATCCCAATGCTGTCACGCTTTCTGCAGTCATTATTTAACTATTTTTATGCTGGTCAACATATGTTATAGTGGTTTAATTAGATGACGATAAATATATGCAGAATATAACCAACTTTTTACATTCCAGCTTTGGCAGAGAGAAACAGCAAGTCTGAAGCAGCAACTGCATTACTTACAAGAAAGGCACAGGTAAATCTTTTACCAAATTATGACGAAGGGTAAATATATTATGATGCATGCGCCAGAAAGAACTCTATTGTTTCAGGTAGCCCTAGTGAACACTTCCACAATGCATGCATAAAAGGCAGGCCTAAAAACACCAAACAGCAAGTTGACCCATGCAATTCGAGTTGGCTAGTCGCACATAAGCTTTGCGGCATTTTAAGAAAGAACTTATAAAGCCCAAGGATGCTTAAAAATTCAGCCACTCTCATGTTATTTGAACCAAAACTAGAACTGTAATTTATCTGCTGTCAGGAATTCCCACAGAGATCCAAATGTCCTTAAACTTTGAGCTCCAAATTTATGCTTCTTATTAGAGCGGACTAGGTGCAATATGTCCTCTCTTCTAAGGGCATTACATATCCTAAAAAACTTTAAATTCCAACCCCCCCCCCCTAAATTTCGGTAATGGCTATTACTACTACTGTAAGGGATGTATGGTCAACCAATTAACTGCAACCCCAACATTCTAAACAGTGTAGCACAAGCAACCTAAAAGTTCAAAACAAGTTGAACAAGCACGCTGTTGTTTTATCTGCTTGTGACTAGTTCATTTGCCAATGTGGTTTCCTGGTCATCCTGCTAGCTTGTTTCCATAGTTACATTACTCTTTCATTGAGAGTTGCAGTTGCAGCAGGCATCATCCCATGCCAGCATTTAGTTTTTCCTTCATCCTATTCACAGAACTCATTTGGGACCTTCACTTTAATTTGAAAATCAAGCTATTACAATACATCTTGAGAAAGCTAAATATTGTTAGATCCCACCTTAGAGGGTAAGGATACTCAGTTCATGTCAAGTAATTGACCTGACAGTACAAATAATTTCAGCTTAACCATTTTGAGGCATGGACTGACTGGTTACAAAATTTGGACAACATATGACACTCGATATTTTTGTTAGATGCCCCTATAAGCTCTAATTTTTACTGTAACATGACCAGATTTCAACAAATTACCAGACATGCCGCGTCCTTTCTACTACCAAAAGAATATAAACATGCATCTTCTCAACCTTTTTATTCCTTTGTAAATCATTCCACGGGCAGGAATGTTGGACATGACACACCCAAAAGGTCAGGAAATGTATTTACGCTAGAAAGGAAGTAAATGAGTAAGAATTATATGCTCTTTGGAGCACAACTTACAACATTTTACAAAAAACTAGACTTAAAGTAAGAACTTCCTAGACGTAAACAAATCAGAAGTAGGTTTCTTTAGAAAATAACCACATAGTTTCTGAATGAGCTTCAAAACATATACATTCCAGTGAACCAATTAAGTGGTATGTACTTTTATAAGACATGCGATTACCAGATATAGTTAACCCAACTGGATACCGTTGATAAAACTGATACAAGTTTACCCCCATCAAACTATATGCAATAGTAAAGCCATATTCACCAGTAAAGCCATATTCACCATGGTGACGTACCTGAATAATCTGAGTTCTCCAAGTAACTCCATGAAGCACCCCTGACAATCTAATCTGGCTGATATGCCTTCATATCATATCTGGGAAAGTGAATACATCTAAACTTACCATTACTGAAACGATTAATATATATAAGGAAAAATGACACTAAACCTATATGCAGATTGATACTTGTGACACTAAACCTCCAGCACTTCAATTTCATAGAATGAACCCCTGCACTTTTCATTTTGAGACAATAGCCTCCAATCGTTAACAGACTTCGATTAAATTAACAAAATTTACTGTAATATTCATCAATAAGGTCACATGATGGGATGTAAGTATTACAACAAATTTCTTTAATTTAATCGAACTTTGTCAACTATTGGAGGCTATTTGTCTCAAAATCATTAGAGCTAGGGGTTTTCTATGACATTGTAAGTGCTGGAGGTTTAGTGTCACAAATGTCAAACTGCATACAGGTTTAGTGTCATTTGTCCTATATTTAATACACAAGAAACAAAAAGAATGGTGGAACTTTGAGCCTTTGCAAAGATAAAAGACAGAACCACAATGTAAAATCTAAAACTAAGGAGGCCGTCATGTAAAAGCAGCAAACGTGGAAGCATGATCGTACAATTTTGCCAGTACTTGATATCTTCCAATGTACTACATTTAAGAGACACATAGTGATACTCCAAAATATGGCAATTAATACAAGTAAGAACCAGGAACATGTTACATTAGTTGATTAGATCGTGCAACTTCAGTTTAGCAAATATTATAATTAATTAATCTGTTTATGCCACATCTCTTCCATGTTCTATCATCTTCTGAAATTTGACACCTCTGGCACAACTTTTTCATATGTGAATCCAAAATTATACCACGGTTTGCCTAGTTTTAGGCTGACCTAAGCAGAGTTACTATACCTTCGTTTTGAACAGCCATACATATATGTACCAAGTCTTGTACACAGATGTGGGGACAGAAAAGAAAATACATCAAAAGCAGAAGGAAAATACACTGAGAGATACTAGATCACCACTCATCATACAGGTGATGAGTAGTACTAGGGCTCAGTAAGGTGATAATGGTAAGAAAAAAGCGTGAACCTGTGGCCTTCCAGAAAAAACAAGAAGTGCTAACGTTTTGCACAATATGGCCCACGCCTAGAAAGCTTCTAAGAGAAATGCAAGATAGATTTCTCAATGAATGTCAATGAGCAAGTACGAGAAGTTTCACCTTGGACAAGAATATTGTCTTATACTGATCATTTCAGGCAACTGCTGGGAGAGGAACTTTCTGGTTTAAGTGTTCGAGATCTACAGAATCTGGAAAATCAACTGGAAATGAGTTTGAAAGGTGTCCGGGTGAAGAAGGTAGTATATATGTCATCTTCACCATTCTCTTCTCTTAATTAAAATGTGATTCCAAAGAGAATATACACAATTCTAATGGCAATGAATAATCTTGGCAGGATCAATTTTTTACAGATGAGATCGAAGATCTGAACCGGAAGGTCTCCTTATGAACATGGACCAGAAACTACAAATTGTTACTGTACTTAAAAACTTGTCTCACAAAAAAGAGTTGATTTGCATTTTTTTTTTTAACAGGGAACCCGAATTCAGCAGGAGAACATAGAGCTGCACAAGAAGGTAAACCTAGTTCTTGAGGAGAATGACAAGCTAAAGAAAAAGGTAAGTGCACAGGAATAAAGCAAACTTTAGAAAAACTGAAAAGTTATACAAGGTACTTCTATAAGAAATAGTGAAAGTTGCCAACATCTACATTCTGAATAGATGCTACCTGCTTATATGCAACAGGCTTATGAAGCAGATGGTGTCAACAAAGCAAACAGAAACTCCCAAGATTCATATGGGCTCATCAGGTACGATTTTCTTGCACCCATTAGCCTCCAGCTGAGCCAGCCCCAGACTCAGAAGGATGACACAACATCAACGACAATAAAGTTGGGGTAATCATTGTGCATTAACACGTCAAGTTTTAAGGATAGCCCAACTACTGATATCCAATACTAAAGCCATGTATCTTCTCGTTGAAACAGGTTGCTTCCCTAGCAAAGCATCAAAACATAAAACTGTGGAACGATATCAGCCAAATTGCTTGGGTAGAATCGTATATCAGCCTTCTTATGTCGACACAGATGGGTACAAGACAATTATTAAGGGTATGGTGAAGTAGATTGGTGAACTTGTTTACTGATCCAGCAATGAATGACAACATTGTGATCAACCAAATGATCAGCTATGTATTGTAAAGCAATAAAAAGCATTGCATATTGATGTTAGCTATCTGCATTTATAAGATTGTTCAACAGATGGATTGAGATGTATTTGTGCCAAATTTCAAGTATTTATTTTTTTTTTACCTCTCTCCCCTCAGTCAGATAAAATAAACTACTAACACCTGGATCAGAGGTAGCATAAGAGTAACAGAGGAAAGACAAGAAAGCTTCCACCAATCAAGACCGCAAAAATACAGATAAGACCGAGATGGAAAAGAATAAGCCATGTGAACTGAGTGCATCTCACCTCATTAAAGTAACTACTAGAGAAGGAGAAAGGACATGAAGAATCTCGTTTTGGCAGATCGTGCAAGAGAAAACTCGTCACGAAATCAAGGAGAAATCAGAGGAAGGCACTTATGCTACTAGAGACACTGTTCTAGCAAGTATCTCTGACATAATGCATCTCAAGCAATTATACAGACAACTAAGAAGAAATAAACAGAAGTTCGTTTAAGATTACGGCTTTTCTTGAGTTCCACTATGTTATAAGCCCTGGTATTATAAAGTGTGCAGGAGAGGGGCAATTCTGAGTGGGGTGTTGAGCTAAATTTCCCCAAAGAATGACCTTCCTAACCCGTCAATCATAAATATTGACCTACACTAGAGGAACCCAAGGGGAAGTAAAACCAGCACACTGACAGACTCGGATTTCGGAACCAAAGTCCGACCCCTTACTCCGTTGCCTCTGTGCGCCATAACCTGTACGTGAACTTCAGAATTTTGGACTCTCTCAGAGACGGTAAAAATGGATGTTCAACAATAAGATCCACAGGACTTTCAAAAGGTGTGCCATCTCAAAGAAGAGTACATTTATCACTTGATTCTCTCATCAAAAAAACCTCACTCTGGGAATTTGAGCAAAGAAACAGTGAAGCTAAGGAGAAATTATGTTTCCTAAACATAATCCACATCCTGCAACATAGATAACCACATGTTCTCCAGTCTCCAGCTCTGCTGGATAAATAGCTACATCTGAGTGAAATGAAAATATTTGGCAGCTAAAATATGAATTCAGGTTAAATTATGGATGCAAGAAACAGGGGGGTAGGTCTCACAATAATCTACTTCAACTGAGTACCTCCACCAAGATCGTCCAGCAATATAAGGAATAGTCAAAACAATTTCAGAAACTTTTTAGAAGATTCAATCAGATGTCCATAAATGCGAGAGATGGGAGCTCTTAGAAAGTTCTCCGAGTATGTGCCTAACAATGTAAAATGCAACCTCCCAACACCCAGGCCAAGTAATGGGAAATGCTACTTTGAATTGCTGGTGCATAACAGATACCATTGTCTTGAAAAAGCTAGTGTACACGACAAGAAAAAAC
The DNA here is from genome assembly GCA_023055425.1 of Linanthus parryae. Taxonomy (NCBI): domain Eukaryota; kingdom Viridiplantae; phylum Streptophyta; class Magnoliopsida; order Ericales; family Polemoniaceae; genus Linanthus; species Linanthus parryae. The sequence goes on from JALGPY010000002.1 coordinate 29,461,628, forward strand.
GAATGGGCCAAACCTTAATGCCATATGCTTGAAATTTTCTTCTTTTCAGATACATCTTCAACTGGTACCCAAGTAAACTGATGGCCAAACGGGTGTGGTAGTCGTATGGAGAAGAGAAATGACAGCTAAGCTAAGTTAATAAAATTGTGGGTCATTGCGGTACAAAGAACTCGAACGAGCTGTGGAACTTGATATGACGTGTAAGCTGGGAGTGCTCATGCAAATGGTCTCTGGAATGAGGAATGGTTTTACTTATAACACACATTTGCATAACTACGCACAAAATTTGCTTCAGTGACAAATACGCAAAAATAAGTAATGGCACATTTTAAAACTGCTCAAATAAATATCTTATGTCGTGCAATTGTGATTGATTAACCAAATTATTGTCTCAAGAGGAAGAAACCCACAACAAAAGTCGTGAAATAGGCAGGAAAACTATCAAATAGTCTTGCGAACATCGAAGGTAAATTATCTTCTTCCAATAATGTTAAAGAATTCAGGTTGCCCTATTTGAATTCCAGAACGCAAATGTACCCGTTTCAGGTCGTGCGACCCCGAGCGGGAAACGTAGCCAATTCAGCGTTTCCGATAACATAGCAACTAAGGAGTGTTTCTAAATTGAAACTCCTTTATGCTATGTTTGGATGAGGAAGACCTAATTTTCCGAGGAATTTAAAAAGACAGGATTTCAAACAATGATTTTAGGCGACGAGAACTAAAACTCCTTGCCCGATACACCATTTGTTTTTGTTGCATTTGTATTGGTCCGACAAAATATAGATTTGGGCTTAATAGGCCTTACACTCACTAGTCACTTAGAGAAAAATGCTAACAACCCTATCATACTTTGAAACAGTCACACAAAAGACCAGAAACATCACGGTGGTGGCCAGAGCCGGCTCTATAGCTACGCACCCGAGGCGACCACTTTAGGCCCCCGGCCTACCAAGGCCCTCTGGGTATTAATTGTAATTTTTTGAAAGAGATCTATAGTTACGTTAATTACATATTTTGATGTGGGATATGCACAAATTGTATATGAATTTGGTGGTAGCTTTTACTTTTGCCGCAAATTTGACCGAAGTTCGAATCTTGTAGATGATATAGTGAAGATTTTAGTTTCTACCTAACAAAAAGTTGTCCGGTCATTGAACACTAATTAAAGTAAACCTAACATATAAAAGTCTAAAAATATTTTTTCCTAAAAATAAACTATTTTATGTGTAATTTTTTTCTTTATTGGGGGCCTCAAATTTATCACTGGCTTTAGGCCCCCAAGTGTCTTGGGGCGGCCCTGGTGGTGGCGAGGTTGTGCGCCGTCAACGATGGCGAGTGGCGGTGATGGAAGTCGTTGCATGAGCGACCGATCTTAGTTGCCGCACTACCAAGATCCTCTGCAACCATTCGTGGCGTGATTAAGGTGGTGAGTGACTGATGGTGGAGGCTGGTTGTGGAATATGGGCGGCCTAGAGTTACGGCGAAACACTATGGGGCAGAGGTGTAATATTAGCGTCAAGGCGAGTGTTGGATCAGTACAAAATTGGTTTGTACAGTGGTGGTTGGAGGGACTGCGTGGTGGTGCTGGCAGTGGTGGTTGGAGGGGTGGGTGGGTGCAGTGGTCAGCATGGTGAGCGGTGATGGAAGTGGCCAAAGGGGTTCGTGCAAGTAGTCAGTGGGTTGGGCGGTAGCGAGGATGACCGTATAAGAGACGGTGGTGATGGTAGCGATAGGAGGGGTGGATGGCGTTGTCAGCGGGATGGGCGCTGCAATAGTTGTTAGATAAGAGATGATGTGTTATATTTTCTAGTATTTAAAAAAAATTACAATAAATACAATAAAAAGATTGTGTGCTCCACATGGAATTGAAAATGACACTTCATTGGGTGAATTAAAAAGTGGAATTAATTAACTCAAAATTCCAAGTTTTAATGACATGGCATTTTCAAATCCCAACAACTTATCCAAACAAAGTAATTTAAATGAAGTGATTTGATATTCCAATGTTATCAAAATGCATGTCTTCATCCTTCATCCAAACACACCATTAAAGTCTGGAAATCGTGATGCATTTTTTTCAGGGTATGACTTTCCCTAAGTGAACGAGTAAACTCTAGAAATTCAGCTTGAACTATTTCCTACTTCAATTAGACCTTTCTCTTGGTCTCATAAAATAATTCTTAGACCCTATCATCAACCCTGGTACCTCATTTACTATCAGATTCCATCGGTTGTTTTGTTCTATCCTTAACATTGCTTAAAACAAAATATTAATTTCCATTTGATTGATTATAGAAAAATATGCACAACTTATTCACTTATTTTTCTTGGAAGTCCATATATGTGTGTGTGTGTTGTAACAAAACCAAAGAGAAATGCCATAACTGTAGTTGTTGTTTGCAAATGAACCTGTGTAATGAGGAAATTTACTATATAGGGGACCTAGGATGAATTCATGAACCTTAACCTGCATAATAAGGGTTTTCTGGAACAAGTTCGGGGAACCAGGATGCTAGAGTGAAATCAACTAACCTAAAGAGTGCAGGGTGAAATATTTATAAGCTCATAAACAAGACTTACTGATAACAACTTCACTGCCGCTTTGGAGGATAAGACCAATCATTAAGTGCATCTTCACGCTTGTTTAACCAGTAATGCCAGCCAAAGCTAGAAAGCAAAGAAATTCTGCATTTAATTCAAGACAAATTAGAGCCTCTTCGGAACATGTTTAAAAACAGGAAAAACAGCTCAAATAACACCGAAATCGTTTTCTAGAATCCGATGCTTTTAATAAAATAAATAAATAAATAAATAAATAAATAAATAAATAAATAAATAAATAAATAAATAAATAAATAAATAAATAAATAAATAAATAAATAAATAAATAAATAAATAAATAAAAACTAATTTAATAAAATAAGAAAGCTTAGAAAACGCAAAGAAAGCAGGGCTACCAAAATGCATTTGGAGAAAAAATACTGTTTTCAAACATATCTGTTTGAAAACAGGATTGCCAAACAAGCACTGATAATATTGTGATACCAAACAAGCCCTTATAATAATTGTTTTGTGAAATCAGGTTTAATACAAATTTCTTCAGTTAAGAAAACACCGAAAAAGATTATCAACATAACATTAATCATCAGATACCCTTGTATGATTAAATCATGGTATCAGTCTACGCTTTGGCCCAGTCATGCTACTCCTAGACTCACATAATATTTTCACCGATGAGAGATAGGCATTCGCATTTGTGGTGCATGAGACCGCGTCATAAGAGGGAAGAGTCATCCCTATAAGGAGTCAATGGCTCATAATACTCAGTTCATTTCATGCACCCTGCATATATTGGGTGGACTTGGTAACTGAGACAATCAAGTTCACGACTACAGAAACTGTCTTCACACCACCAACGAGAATCTGGAGAAAGAGCAACTTTTCCAAAGTAAGCTCCATATGACAATTCAGCCAGGTTTTTTTATTCCAAGTGGTGAAAAAACATATAAGAGGACACCTAACACAGAGAAAATGTTAATTGATGGGGTGCCTGCTCACCAGCAATTCTTCCAGCAAAAAGGAAATCAACGTTGAGCAAAAGTTTATTAACCAAACATCAGTAAATCACTATCAACAAAAATATAACCAGACGAGAGACAGTGACCTCATCTTACAGATGATCCTCGCCTACATTGAGCACCAAGAAATAAAAATGCATGAGGCTAAACAAATGGTCAGCGTTACAAGTTTCAACTTTTCCACTCAAAGCCAAGAAGCCAGTACACAAAACACTTGACTTCAGAACCTCAATTAAATGTGCCCATGTCTAAATAACCAACTGCTGCACATCGTCCTCTATAATGGTATCTCTATCAGTAGCCAAACCATAAGCGAGGAGAGAGTCCCCAACAACTTCAAAGCCCACATGCCACTGTCTGAATCCCTGTTTCCGAAAGGCACTCTCATAGACAAGACACAATTTTAATAGAAGACCACCATACGACCTGTCACTTCCACACAATTCACCTCTGGCTTCACTATACTTAGTAACACACAATCTCCAAAAGCTGCCCCTTATTAAAGCTGGAGTCTGACAGCACTGATGTACAAAATTTTCTATTCTTCCCAGAAATAAAAATGAGGCAATGAAAATAACATCAAATGGGTTACATTGACTCATACTCATAAATCGTACTTAATCCTACCCCTCTCTATGACTTTCAGCCGACAAAGTAATGACAGCTGTCAACTGGTGTTTAGACATTAAGACGCCTGTTTAGACATAGATAGGCAATAAGACCTACAGGAAATCATCATATGCCCAAAAAGATCTTATACTATGTGTTTATCCTGCGAAATCTTGAATTAGCTCTCAACCTTCGAACAATCCGGAAAAAGAGCTTCTATGATGGTGTTTAACTAAATACCATCTTGTAAACAGACAACTGATGAATAAGGTAAAATTTTTATTCCTCCAACTCCAGGACTTCTCCTGAACTAACTCACAACCTCGGAGCAAACCCGTAAAGCAGCTTCTATGAACGTGTTACTAAATACCTTCTTGTAAATAGACAACAATAAAGGATTATATTTATTCCACCAACTCCAAGACATGGAATCCCTCAAAGCTCCTCTCTAGGTCACTATCAATTCTGTGCTAAACACCTACATGGCTAGGAGAAGAAAGTAACAGCAAAAGGTAAAATGAATCTCTAAACCTCTGCTCGCCCTTACCACATACAAAAAACCCGTCCAATCCAAATGAAAAAACAGAAAAGCGACATTACAAGATAAATAGGTCTCCCGATGAGCGCCTCCCAAATGAATCTGGCCGAAAATGCACGGCATTTCCCAACACAAAGGCAACACCTGCAATCGTATATAAGAACTCCACAAGATTCAGGATCACAGAACAATTTCCTCGCAACAACCTGTGAGAAACCTTCAATGATTGAGAGAGGAAGAGAGTAGAACTCTCCTCTTACTTGCCTAGAAACTTAATAACTCTCTCAACTCACATCACAATATATACCTTCGACAGCAAGAATTATTGACATATTACCAAAATAAGAATTAGCATCAATCCCTCCATTTTACCTCCAACAACAGTAGTAGAAATGGCGACTCAAAACCCTCAAAAGTATATCTTGACTAGTAATAACTATGCCAAGTACAACCAGCACTTTCATCGAATTACATCTTACCACAGAACAATTTCCTTGCAACACCCTGTGAGAAACCTTCAATGATTGAAAGAGGAAAAGAGTGGAACTCTCCTCTTACTTGCCTGGAAACTTAACAACTCTCTCAACTCACATCACAATATATACCTTTGACGGCAAGAACCATTGACAAATTACCATCATAAGAATTGGCATCAATCCCTCCATTTTACCTCCAAAAAAAACAGTGGCAATGACGACTGAAAACCTCAAAAGTATATTTTGACTAGTAATAACTATGCCCTAAGTACAACCAGAACTTTCATAGAATTACATTTACCACCTGAGCTATATATCCTACCCCATTAATTTCCATCACAAACATTTTTCAAAATAATGTATTCCCGTCAAGTTCTAAAGCACTATCCTTGGTTTCTATGACCGGATTCAAATGAAATAGCTAATCTAAATGTTTATTCCTAATGACCGAGGCACAAAGGGTCTGGTCTAACTTCCTCATCTTTCTCCTTTCTTGCTATTTGTAGCTCTGCCCACTTAAACTAAAGAAAAGGGCCTCTGCCAGGCTGTCTAAATCATGATCACACATTAAACTGTTCCAAAAGATCATATTCCACCTTCAGCTCTCCCAACCTTTTCTTATATCACGTGTTAAAGTAAATGCACCTCAACTCAATGCAAACCTGTTTCTCAATACGCTCTCCCAAAAATGTTGAAGAATAGATCCAACAATTTTCCTCGAAACTTTTCACGCGATATCCATTCCGTGGAGCCTGTCAAACAAATCAATAAGTAACCCTAATAGCATTGAAAAGAGATGTCACTTGGTATTAAGTGTAAGAATTATGACTTACTCAAACAACAAGGAAAAAACAACTTCATGATAAGGAATCCATATGAAGGAGTCTGCATACTAGGCAGCCTCAAAAGATTGTCACTCCACGTCTTCAACATTAGTCCCTCAAGAAAGTTAAACAATGTGACATTCGAAGCTCTAGAATTGCACAACCTCCAAATACACCTCATCACTCTTGAGGACCAAGTTTCCGTGTCAATTATTAAACATTCTCAATCTTGTAACTGTGATAAAATGTAACACATTGGATAAATCTCCAGATACTTTGCATAGTAACTGAGTTATAATGCTGTCTCTCCAAAATCACACCATCCATTTTCAAAATTTTCCAGATATATATCGACAAAAAGCCACTTTTGCTTTGACTTTCATGTTCTCCAAGCCATAAAAGCATTTCCAAAAAGTACACACGTGTATTGTTCCCTTTTTCACTTCAGTACAACAGATGGATTTACATTTGCAGCAAATCCAGATATGAAGGGAGCAAAATGAGACAAAAATTACTGTTTGTATTAAGCTTCACTCCCAGTTGCCACATAAAAAGGAGGCCCGCACATTAATGTAGTTCCAGTCACTAATGAACTGCCCATCAATTGCAAGTCTTCCTAAATACAAAAGTTAATGGCTAACATTAGTCGCTTGATATTCCTGCAAAGTTCTTTATATTGTGGGAAGATGTGATGAAAATACAACTTATTCAGAGTGGTCATATAAACGGAAATCCGATCGGGCAAAAAACCATGGGGTTACATTCTAATTGAAAACGAGTATTGAAATTAAAAATGTGGGTTGATACAATCATGCAACTGAATGAAGACGGGAAAGAATTTAGTAGATATCAAGGTAGCAATGTTGTCATTTAATTGTTGTTGGCCTGTTGCAGAAAAATTGTACTAGACCCTCTACTTGCCCACTTCAGCGGTAAAAAAAATCTTAACATGTGATGATCTGAAGTTCTGAACTTAAGAAGCCATTCAACTTGGGACAATCTGTACAGGTTGGTGGCATTGTGATTACAATTCGGAAAGACCATTGTATTTTGATGCCTGCGTATAAATATAAATCATCATTCAGGTCTGGTACATTCGAGTTTGGTCAAGGGAAATCCAGTAAAAAAAGATGATCCCAAACTCAAATAGGGGCAAGTAACCATATCCATAACTCCATGTGGAAATCAGTATCTCTTCCTCTTAAGCTTCATATTAACTATATAAACAACTCTAAACTTAAGGTTCATACTTCATAGCTCAAATTTCAGTGATCACTTCCCCTAGCCTCCCTCGTTTACATTAGTAAGTCTATAATCAAACTCATGTCTAGCCAGGCAAGTATTTGTTAAAAAGAAACAAATAAAATTAGACTTCTTGTTCCACATACTCCAACTAAGGACCGCGTCATTGTCCAATTCCCAACCACCAATCGTCGCCCTAGGTTCTGCTGACCTCAGGGCCACCAGATGAAGAAACCGACAAATCATGTTCACAAACTCGGTACAATTCACCTTATCTAATAAATTTCTCAAATGTATAAACTAGTGGTACACTAATGTAATGAAATTTGCATGTTTCAGTTTCCACAAATTCTGAAAAACTGCAAGTGAGATTTCAAATTATGCAGGAATGAGTACAACTTAATCGATTCTGAGCACTCAAAAACTAGGTCAAATCAATCAATTACAAAACCTAAAACTACTTCCATCAGCTACTAGCGAAGAGTACAAATTCATTAAAATCGAGTTCTTCATGCTGAAATTACTGAACAAACAAACACGTCAGAAACCTAACGAAGATCTATTAGCGATTTTGCCTGCGAAACCAGACGCAGTCGTTGATGTACCACACATTCAACAGTAACGATAAGAGTAAATACGAGTGCGCTAAAGCGAGAAACCATACCGTGAAGCAATAACGTAACGGTAATCGGAAACCGTCGCCGTGAAAGAGGCCGTTTCTGGAAACGCCGGAAACTCGTAGAAGACGACCGCCGGTGAGAAGTGAACGGAGGTGAGGAGATTTGGGGATGGAGAATATGTGCATTGCTGAGTTGCAGGTTTTAGAGAGAGAAAGTTGAGAGGAGAGAGAAGAAAATATCTTCCGAACGTTCTCGTTCCCGGAGAATATAAAAATAGGAATTTAAGTACCACTCCGTCCCAGGTGCTTTGCACCATTTGGACTTTTTGACTCGTAATTGGGTCACTTTGACCCGGTGATTTAGATAGTAAAATGATACAATTTTTAGCTAATTTTTTTATGGTCGTGCAGAATAAGAATTACTCTACAACACTACGAAAAAATTATCTAAAAATTACAAAGTTCTGCTATCCAAATCACCGGATCAAAGTGACCCAGTGAATAGTGGTAAAAGTCAAATGGTGCAAAAGAGTTGGGACGGAATGGTATTTAACTTCTCTCTGCATCTTTCAGGTGTGTTTTTTAATGTGTTGTGGACCTAGCTTTGGATGAGGGGTGGACACCTCATAGGAATTAACCTTAACGGATGAAAGTGGTACCTCAAGTGGTAGAGCGTTGGAAGTTCCGGAATAAGGTCAATCCGTTTGACGACAAAGAACAATGTCTCAAAAAGAAAAGTTCTTTATTTACTATTCAACAGTAACAGTTGCGCCCACTAAAAGTGTTGTCGCATTAAAAGATTGTCTGGTTATTACTTGGTTTGAATTGTAACTCTAGAAATGTATTCTTATCTCAAAAAAGAAATAGTAACGGCGTCGTGTTGAGACAGATACACGAGCTCTAGAGGTACTCCGTCACGTCATTTATTTTATTTTATTTTACTTGAGAAATCAAGTGATTTATTTTGGTGAAAATTACTGTGAGATATTGATATAATAACTTTTTGTTTGATAAATACAATTAAATGTAAACTTACTGTGATATAGTAAAAAAAATATTTGAAGTACAATTTTGTTGTAAAAATAAATATCAAAATTTTTAAAAAATAATGAGGTTAAAATTGGTTGTTGGTAAATTAACCAAAACGATCCTATAAAATATATTTTTTCTTATTTTCACGAAAATTTTTGTGCGACAACAAAAACTGACCGAAAAGTCAAAAGTTGTCTTTCACCAACCTCACTAAAACTAGTGGTGGCAATAGAGCCGGCGCACAGGCAAAATCGGCCCAGCCCGGCCCTCGTAATACCAACCCGGCCCACTCCCACCCTCGGCCCTAGCCCGAAACCTTACACAATAGCTCGACCCCATAACTGGTTCGGCCGCGTCTAACCCTAGCGCCTCGGCCCGACCCCTTCCCACCGTAGCCATCCTTCGAATCGGACCAACCCAACCCCTCCCCCCCCCCCCTCCCACAAAAAAAAAGACCTCCAGTAGTCCTTTTTAATCATTTTGACCAATTTACCATCAATTTTTCAAAAATAACGACTAGTTTGAGAGACAATTGGTGAACTTCGATTTTGTTCAAAAAAATTTACATCCCCCTCCCTCCAACTGTTATAAAACGGATAGTTTTTTGGATAATTTCAGAAGGAAAAAATAAAAGTCTATTCTACCTCTCCCTCAATTTCTTTTATAAATAGAACTTCACATATTTCTCTCATTTCATTCTAAGTTTTCCAACTACCAACTACTGTAGGTTTCACAATTCGTTAATCTCTGCTTTCTAGTCTCACCGTTAGTCAAACATGAGTTCAAGTGCAGTTTGGAAATATCTTACATTAGTAGATTAGCGGAAGTAGGATGAAGTACTAAAATGAGCCGTTCGTAACATTTGTTCAGAAAATTACGCAATGACCTCGATGGGCGCACCATGACCTATATAAGGCACTAGGGGAATCAACATGCAACTTTAGTCTCCATCACGGCGGACATACGACAGTACTTGATGTTTTCGAGTGTACTAGTTTTTTATGTGCTCGTTTTAAAATTAAATTTCATGTACTAGTTATTTTAACGGAGTAGTTAATTTTTATTTCAATATCACATTTTAATTTTTAACATGCATTTTACATAATAAATAATTACGTGTTATACATATGAATATTATAACTCAGAGAAACCCGGTCTCCCTAACCTTGAATTCGGGGCTATAGGCTCCTAACCGGGCCCGTTCAGTTTTCTCCCCGAAAAGCCCGACCCGGCCCCCTCCCCTTAAAGCCCTCCTCCTAACCTGGCCCCCTTTCTAGCCCCGACCGACCGTTTGACACCCTAACTAAAAATTGATTATGTCGTCAGAAAGCAGTTGTGATGCCAGTAGAAGCATTACAAACTGACCTTAAACAACATTAAGAAAGCTAAAATGCACTAGTATCGAGGGACCCACTCCATCAAATCAACACGACATCAACTTCTAAGTAATGTAGTGTTGTTTGGATGTGAAGGGGGGAGATTAAACAGTGTCTCGTAATTTGAGGTTGTAAAAGCCACAATCTCAATTATATCTCACATAAACGGGAGTGCTACACTCAAAAGTAGAGTTCCATGTCTCAAAAAAAAGTTCTCTAAGAGAGCAAGTGGGAGATCTCTCCAGCAAATCGTGAACGACTCACGAAGAAGATGAAGTGATGGTTTTTGAAGAAATCTCAATTGTCATATTAGTAATTTTTAATGATTTGTTTGATACGTTAGAGTATCGAAGAACAAGAAATTAATAGACGAGATGGAGATATTGGGAGAGAAATAGACAAAAAGGGAAGAGAGAGAGGTTAACGAGAATGGGAATGAGAACTAGAGAATTGATATTTCCTATTGATTGAATAATAATGCACCATTACACAGCTTAAATAGACAAATAAACTAACCCTAACCCTAGACCTAACGGGTCGGACTAATTATTAAATAAAGAATAATTATCACTAGATAACTAAATAACATAATTAAATAACTGGTAAATAAAAATATATAAATAATTGGATAATAATGATACGGCGACCCGTATCATTGTTGTTATCCACTATTTCAATGGTAAATTTTATAAATGTAAAATTTTAGTTAATCTATGTAAAATTGTTTCATACATTTTATTAAAATCTTATTCTTTGGACTTGTTCCATGAAGTTTTGATGCATGCAGTCGGGTTGAGATAAATTGTGACTTTAGAGTCTAATTGAACTTTAACGTAACAAGATCGTTACAGTCTGAGTTAAACGTACATCACAAGAACGGCTCGTGTAGAAGCATTGTTCATAAAAAAATGTTTACTTCGTATACAATAGTTTGCTAGCTTGACTCTTTATTTGAGTTATTTTTTTCAGGTCCCAAACAATCGTTGTTTGTCATTCTCTATATTTCTCAATATATTAGTCTTAACAGGAGACTTATATTTGTCCGAGTTGAAAAAACTATTGTCATGAGTAGTTTCACCATAGTTTGAAATTTTGTTCCATTTCTGCCCCTTTCACCCGATTCATTCTGTTTCGGTCTTAAAATGAAGTATAACCGCTACCGTTTCATGTCGGGCTAAAATTCGGTGCATGTCGGTGTTTTCCGGACGATTTTGGATGTTTCGGGTGTCTTAGGCGATATAGCAAATTTCGCTGAATTTTGGTCGGAGTTTCGTTTGTATTTAAACAAGTTTTAGGGCCTAAGTCAAAGCGTAGGCCTTAACAGGTAGAAGAAAGTTAATGGAACTACTTTTTTTCTAGTCTCCCAGGCGACCGAGTGCTCCAAGAACAATGAGTGTATGCCGCTCCGCCCGCAGCGCTTGCCGCCTCTAGTCCGAACCCTCTGTTTGTTCTCTAGTAGCGCTAATGCCTGCTTCTTTCCTTGCAGGATCTATTTTTTTAACACTCCTTCATATAAAAGTAAATATATATATATATACACACTTACGTTGATAATCTAGATAAATAGTTTTCTAAGTACTTTTCATTTCGTTCACTCATTACATACTATCTTTAGGAAAAGGTAAGAATAAAATCGAAGCTCAGTAAAAAAAATACATTTTCATGCTTATTTTGAAAAATATATAAACAAACAATGTGGGTAATTATAAAAATATAAGATTTTTTGGGCAATTATATATTTAAGAAAATTGGTCCGAAACGAATCATCGAAACATACCGGTACAAAAATGTTTCATTCCCGTAGTAAAAATGAAACGACGTCCGGTACGGTATTTCAAACTATGGTTTCATTAGCGATGCAAATGCTTTGATTTTGAATTTTGTCTTACCACAAATATTTATTATAAAGGGTTTGTTTGGCAAAGATTAATTATAGGATAGATTATTTTTTGATAATCTAGCCAATAAATCAGATTTTTAGTAAGGAAAATATGAAAGCGCAATTGTTTAGTCTTCTTTCTTCTTTCTCTACTAATTTTCGGACTTGTCCTTTGACCCTCCAAAAGCATTGTTCAAGCATTAGATTTTTGAGGTTCTAAGTGATGGATACTCATCTTGGGTGCTAGTATATCAAGTGGGAAGCAAGTTTTGAGCACTTTCTTCAAAATTGGAGCCCTAAGAGCCATTAATCATCACTTCTCCACAACCCTCATCAAGAACACCATGAAAGAGAGGAGTAAGTTCTATGTTTTTGCATCTACATTAAAAATTTTGGCTCTTCACATCTTATTCCATGTCAAACTCTACTTGCATGTAAGGAATTCATCATCCTTAAGATAGGATTTTAGCATGGATCATCTCATTTGTATGATAGCATGGTATATTTATAGGTGCATGTTCTTGATTCATCAAAACCTCCATGATTTACATACATGCATGTCAAAAGCTAAGTTTTGATAATTGCTACTTCTTAATTTGATGCAACAAGTCTCAAATCTTCTTCTCTGTGACATGATTTTACTCCTTGAAAATCATCATGTGTTTCTATGGTGAACATCTAATTGCATGTTCTTGATTCATCACCATCTTCATGATCATACACATGCATGAAAGAAATTAGAAAGCAAGATCACCTAGTAGTGCAAAACATGTTTTACACGTTATATTCATGTTATGTGTCAGAATTCTCTTGCGTATATTTAGGGGTCTCAATTGGGGCTATAGGAATGAGTTTCTTTGGGACAGGTGAAATAAAAGAAGAAACAATAAATTTTCGAACAAACAAATCTGCTCTCGCGTAATTGTTGATCCAATATTAGAGGGTCATAACTCACTCATATGAATTCGGTTTTGGGCGTTTTTTGTACCATTTCAAAGCTATATGTGTCTACTACCAATTTCAGTTAGTTTTGTGCCAAAAGACACTCTAGATTTTATGTAATACTAAAAATACTAAAGTGCGTATAATCTGAATTATGGTAATTGCTGGACACATATTAAGCCATGTTTGGTAATCAATTTTTTTTGTACTTCCAACCCATGAAATCTCATGAAAATAAGCATGAATGTAATTTTATACATCTATTTATCGTGTTAAAATTTAGAAGTTCATAAGTTAGAAGCTCACATGAAAGTAAGCAAGATTGTCAAGTTGCTTAAGGCTAGTTTATGCAAGTTTCATTTTTAGCCCATAATATGTCATCTTGCATTTATGTGTTGCATTAGACATCGCAATTTCATCCAATAACGAACATAAGGTCCTTAAAGTATGTGAATATCGGAAAAGTTAGTCCATATGCATCTAAGAGATGTAGGTATGTGCTACGTTTTGATTGAATTCACGCTAAGTGATTATATGTGTAATTTGTGTCATTCTTTGCTATTAATGTGGCAATGGAGTTGATGGAATATACTTAAAGATTGTTAAAATTGGACTAAGGAATATTAAATAAATGGCTTAAGCTCGCAAGGTGAGTTACCATACCTCTCAAAGTTTGTACCGAACCTCAAGTTTCTTACAAACTTAGATATGATTATGGTGTCCCTATTATATATGTATGTGTGTGTGTATGTATGTATATAAATGTTTATGCCCCATGGATGCTAACAAAGAAAATGAACGTTTCATAAGATAAAACACGTTCTAGAAAGGCTACGGTACCAGAGTGAAACCCCCTGTCAAGTATAGGCAGGCTATGACCCTTTTGCCGGGGCAATATAAGCAGGCACGTGTTGTCTCACGAGTCGTCGCGAAAGCACAGGACCATGCATTAAGTTATGTCACGAAGGTTATCACAAGCCAGTAAGATAAGAAACTAAGCACACATGTTCAAGTATGATAAGGTCTCGACGTGAGATAAAGCCAGGTTCCTGCTCGGAACAATACGATTCTTCATGACTCAAGTTATTCTTTACATTATGTTTTCTTTATGATACAAGTTATGTTTTATGAATGGCATGATAATTCAAGTTGAACAAGTATATGTGTATGACTATGTCTTATGTTCTTGAAGCTCCATGGGAAAGTAAGACCCTTTTCATTTTTCAGACCTACGGAGGGGCGTGGATGTAAATCACTGAGCTAATTGAGCTCAGCCTTTCAAATTATCTTTTTCAGATTTTAAGGACACGTAAGAAGCAAGAAGTAACAACGTGTTAAGTTCATATGGTTGGCTTTGTTGGATCGATGATGCTTATGTGCATAGTTTGTTGATAATGTGCTAGACGACTTGTAGCTATTTTGTGTAATGTCGGTGATTTTGTTTCAAGAAAGTATAAGTTATATAATTATGTATATAAGACTTTGTATGAGTTTCCTAAAAAAAATACTTTGTATGAGCCATTGTATGATAGCTAGAAACATTCCGAGTTATGCTCTGTTTACGTTATGAGTCGAGAGGGCAAAATGTAAATAATTTATAAGTTCAACTTTCTTTACGTGAACATGTTTTCATTCATGTTACAAGTCAATTCGTATTCCATGACGACCCCAAGTAAATTTGTCAATTACACTTTCGCAAAGTAAGAAAAATTTGATCACGACTTTTTTTTAAAAACAACTTATTTAGCCTCTCGACGAGTCAAGACCCCGCAGGCATGTCGCGCCCTCCTCCTGTTAATGCAAAGTTTAATTGTCGCTAATCGGGGTCGGCGGGAGGGGGATGTGACAACATCAATATCTCTCCCAACTCTAGGTGCGTCATGTCCAATGATCCGTCATGTTTAACTACATATTTACTTCATTACACATAATTTATGTACTCACAAATAATTTTTTTCCGAATACTTATCATTGTGTCGCAAAATTTGTCATGAGTTGTATGAGTAAATTTCATTTTCATAAGTTCAAAGATTTTGAACACGTCTTTTTCTATCTTACATGTGTTGTTTTTCTGAACCGAAACAAATTTGTTTTGTTGAAATGATAATTATGTCAAATGTAGTTAATTCAACTGGCTAACCCAATACCAGGCCGAGCCCAATTTTCATTTGAATTTGGGTTTAGACAGACAAATTTTGTTACCGACTCGGGCTCGATTGGGCTTGAGCAACTTGATCATAGTTTGGGATCGGGTTAGGACAAGGATGTTAAGCCCTCCAGCATGCCCAAGTTGCACCTACTAATAAAGTGTAATTTGATAAAGATGCGAATACACACAAAATTGGACAAAAAGATCATGAAATCTACTAGTCAAAGTAGAGATTTGAACTAGTACGGGAAAACAAATTAGTGAATGCGTACCAAACTAGAAAAGTATATGTTTATGTATTTTGTTCCGTACTTCATCTTTATTGTTGTATTTGTATGAACTCCAACCGTTTCTTTTAAATGAATTTACGCGATTTATGGTAAAAAAACATTACCACTATATATGAAATTGTGAAACATGCGTGTTATCAGACGATAATTTATGAGACAATGTACGCTATTCTATCAACCAATTAAAGCAATAAAATTGCCACTAATAAACAATTTATTTTAAAAAAATAGGATTCTCAATTGATTCTTATACTCGAAATTGGGAGGGATGCAGCAAATAAAGTTTATTTCAGGCCTGTACGTCTTGGTGAAAATTGAATTGAAACGTGGACATCGTAGTAACTAAATCGGAAGCCGGAGAAGAAGGGAGGAGGAAACAAAAATGTTACCCAAATACTACAAAATTTCTAAACAATCTCAACAACTATAAGTCTCATTATCGTTGTGTCTAAACATTTTTCTTTTTTTTTTGTCAATCGTTGTGTCTAAACAATTGAACATGTATTTTACAAAATATGAATATTTTCTACAATTATCCCAAATATCGATAATACATACCACTCCGTTTCTTCTCTTTCTCCCCCTATTGACTTTTTTCACTCGTAGTTGGGTCACTTTGACCCGGCAATTTGGATGGCAAAACGTTATAAATTTTTGATAAATTTTCCATGACATTATAGAGTAACACATATTCTACAACGCTATGAAAGAATTGTCAAAAAATTACTTCGTTTTGCTATCCAAATCACCAGGTCAAAATGACACAATGAATAGTAGTAAAAGTCAAAAGGGGGAGAAAGAGAAGAAACGGAGTGGTATGTAGTACTAGTACTCTTTATTTTAGGAACAATTGTTTAAAGTAATTAAGGTTTAGATAAAAAGCATCTATCAATTTGAAAATTCGACTGAGCTACGTAACGACTGATGCTCACAGCTTCCGGGAAGCTTCTGAAGATGGTGAACACCCACTTCGCATTTTTATATTTTCTCGTTATATCCCTTGTTTCCTCCGTTGATCTTTGCTCAAACTTACTCTTCAAATCATGTTCCATTCTTGAAATATCTTTTCTTTTGTTGGCGTTTCGTCTTATTGCACTGATTGCTTTCAACTGGGCGTTACTAATTCAGCTAATTCTACTCCCAGATTTCAAGTTCAGGTAATTCTTCTAAGCACCCAACTTGGGTTTTCATCTGATTGCATTATCTCTATCATTTTATCTGAAACAAGGATGTGATAGTTTCAGGGTTCTTCAAATCTTGGTGTTTTCAGTTGGGTTTTTCTATGATTCTGGTTAAACCCTAAGTGATTGATGAGCTTCTGTTTTGATATTGAGATCTGAAGAACTGGTCAAATTTGTTGAGTTGGACTATTTTCATGCTCAAGTACTGAAATCACCTTAATCTGGTCCTGGGTTTTTTAAGTTGGATTAAACCCTATTGAGTTAGACCATTTTTATGCTCAAGTACTGAAATCAACTGAACCTGGTTCTGGGTTTTTGAAATTGGATTAAACCCTATTGAATTCAACCTTCATATCCTACAATGGGTGAGTCTAGTATGGAGATACTAAATGGGGAAGTAGAGGGAGAGGAAATGCTGAGAGAAACTTTTCCCTTAAAAGAGAGTAGGTACAGATACAGGGCTGGCTCATCTAGTACTGTGAGAAAAACAGCGTATATTTTCGATGGGGAAGGGAACTATTACATCAAGGATTGGGATCTTATAGAAGGTAGAGGTCAAGAGTTTTGCTGGTATCATGTCGAACTCTCTAGAGAAAGCCAGAAACTCTCTCAATCTGCACAATCCCTTATCGAGGTTCTTTGTCCTCCGTTGAAGCTCCAAGACATTCTATCGCTTGTTAGTAATGGACCCTATTGTGGGTACGTGGACGGTGCTCTAGTGTTCAGGATCAATTCACCCGGTCCTGCTTCTAGCAAATTCACGTTTAAGATTGCTGCGCGAATCACGGCGAATGAGGTGATTACTGTTTCTTTAGGGCGGATTCCGAGGTTGGGTTTCTCCCCCGTGGGACAGTCCCTTCTATCAGAGATTCCTACCGTGGAGGGCTCTGCTTATGCACGAGATGGGGAGAAGGGAAGTGGAAGTATCGTTATTCAAGAACATGTCCTTGAATTTTTGTTGACCATGAATCATTCTGAGGGAGCAGATAACCCTGTGCCAAAATCTGTTTCGAATCTTGTTGTTCACATAATTGACACCCATGTGGATCATCTCCAAGATGTTGTGACCAAACTTGAGATCGAGTTGGATTCTGTGGAGCTCGAATTGGATAAAGGTATTTTTCTCCTTTGTCTATGCTCTTGTCATTTGTTCATATTTTTGTGCACATTTATGTACAAATCACCTCAATGCATAATATGTCATTGATCAACTACTTTCCTTTTAGTGATTTAAAGAAGGGAAATACAAACTTCTCTGGTGCATGACTACGACTTGGCATCTGAAAGAAGTTTTGAGTAGGATGCCCATCATTTTGTCTTATTGTACTTCTGAGCTTGTGGTGTTGTGTTTACTACATCTTATTAGCTGAGTGAGAGAATGTCTTGGACACAGCTACTAGTTCTTGCTGATCTTGTCGAACTTTTGAACTAGTTATCAAAGAAGTGAACAATACATGTGGATAAAATAATAAATCTAGTTCTAGAAAATCCCGCACTAGTTACTGAATTAAGGTACATTCACCTTGGAGTGTCGAGCTCACCTCTACCACATCTCCAATATGAGTAATTGGCCTAGATTGACCCTCTCACCTCAAAAGTTCAACTCTCGTCAACACCCAAGAAGTGGCTCGGGTTTAGAGCCAAACTTGTCCTTTGACAGATACCCTGTACAAATTTAAAAAACCCGTAAGAGACTTAAAGAATTGGCGACTAGTTAGAACACTATAGGTCGATCAGCATTTGGAACCAGGCCCTTAATGGCAACGGGTTTCTCCAAGTGTCCAACATATTGCAACAAGGACAGGAGAGGTAATCTTGTTTTTTTTTTTTTTTTTTTTGTTCGAGGATGATCGTGGTTAGAGGTAATCTTGTCATACTACCACAACTAACCCTATACTTGATGACTTGTAACATCATGGAGACTTCACTAGTTGCTGCTTTTACTCAATAAACGGTGATCCTCGGAAAGTAAGGTTCTGAATTCACATTTCTTTAAGGATGATCTCTTTCGATTCCTCTCTCTGGTGGTTGCTTTAAATGTCTCCTGTCTTTACCTAGTGAACCTACATTTCTCAAGAGTGGGAAAAAGAATATAAAGTAAAACTTGTGTCCTGAGATTTATGTTTGGGTTGCCACAGTGCACGTTGTACCCTCAAATTCGCCGAGTTAGAAGATTAATGAAATCACATTTTTATTTGGTAGAAGTTATTGACAAAATTATCAGCTTAAATGTTCAAATTTACTCTAATTTGTACCAGGATGATGGGTTTGAGACATTAGAAGCTAGTAAAAAAGATTTGGCTGCTGAAGCAAAACACGAAAATTAACCTGTTAATATACTTAAACAACCTATGTATCCAACAGATTTTAATATTTCTTCGTTCATCTCGCAAAATTTTGTATCTATATCGTCTTGCAAGATAAAGCTTCAGTCTAATTTCTGTATATGTTGCACTTAACGCCCAAATGAAACACAGTGCCAGCAATGCGTTGTCAGGGCTTTACAGGTTCTAGGAAGCTACTTACTTCTTCACGTCCTTGACTTATATTGTGTTTTCTGCAAAAATAATTGGAACAAATCATTGAAAAAAAGGGTCTCGTGTGTTGATAGCCTGATACTTCCCATTTTTATGTAACATCTTTGGTTTCCTCTTTTTGTCAGTCCCGGTTGTGTTAAAATTCCCTGAGTTGGAGAGGTTTATTTGTTACATACCTGATACTGTCATTTAACAAAGTTAGCAGGCTAGGTGACATTGGTTCTGAAACATGCTGCCTCTATCACCATAATTATGTTTATTCCTTGACACTTCTCTTCATACTTTTGTACATCTTCAGATTATAATTTTTTTTCTTCTTATCAGTTGGTAGAGTGTGTGAATAGGAACTGATTACATCTTAGACAATTGATTATGACACTGTAAAGAAGGCGAGATAATCCGATCTTCCTTTATTTTCCTTCATTGCTCAGGTTTTAAAGTCACCGGTCTTTTACACAGCACTTTGTATGCTAAAGTGTAAAAATACATTAGAAAGGTGAAAATTCACAATTCAGCTATCTATATATAGTTAACACTGAACACATGTTTCTCATATGGAAAGATGCCTCCCTGAACAATAGTTCTACATATGTGCTTCTTAATTAACTTGTACTGGAATATATTTCTCTGGAAGTCTATACGTCTGGAACTCTTCCCTAATCCCTGCTAAGGTTTTCATAGACATATCAATGTCGTGTTTCCACTTTCCAGCCATTCTTACTTATTGTGAATTTCCCCCATTGTGCTATCATGCTATGTTGTTGTATGTTGAAGATGAGGTACTGCAGTTCTGCAAGCAGATGGAATTCTACATTTTTAGCTCTGTCCTTTGGGAAGTGCACCTGAGGAATAAGTTAAAATCCATAGAGAAAGGCTCATACCTGAACAGATAAAGTCATAACTAGTCTCATCTTACATTAAGAGCACTGTGTCGGAAAGAGAATTTTTAAAGGTGGTTCCACCTTTCTAGAAAGTTAAGCTAGGGTACTGATCCATGTAGCCAAACCCAAAGTCACCATGAAAAGTACCTTCAGTTGGGCACGGTAGCAATCAGCACAACGTTGGTGATTAATTCCGCTTTTCATGGTTTATACTCAGTATATTTCTTTATTAAATAACCTTAGTTATTCAGAGATGTAGTTCAATTGTGGTGGTTTCAAGGATCTCTATGACACTCCAAGTTCTTTCTCTCTTTTTAAGTTGTTGAATAGCGTCTTCTTCCCTGCAAGCATTGAAACACACGTAATGAACTGATATGATTCAACTGGAAAGAAAAGCAGTAGCCTAATTTTGTTTGCTCTACATAACAAGTACTTTGATCTGTGTATTAATGAATTTTCCTGGGCCGTCTTTGTTGCAGGAGGCTTTGCTCTGAAGAAACAAATGCTTGATGATAGAAGATTCCCAAAAATGCATCTTGACTTGCAACGCCTTTTGCAGGTAGTTTCTTGGTCTCTGATTCGTTTACTTACTACACTTGGCCGTAACCCAAAACAAAAGAACATGCAGTTACAGATATCCAAGTAATTTGATCAATGTTTTCAAATATTTAGCTTTTATAGCAGATACCTCTTAAACCAGAAACTATAGTTATTACATGAGGTAACTGCATACCATGCCAATGACCAAAAAGACAAAATTGCCCAAAACTTGACCAATTTGGATGTCAGTGCCTGCTCAATCTCATTTTAGGCTAGCTATGCTTCAAAAGATAAGGGGTTATTGAATTTTTTTCAATGACAAAATTTCCCATTAGCTGGGTCTTTCCTGGTTTTGTTGTTTCGTTTGATCGACCCGTGGGTTTAAAATCTCGTCGTAAGTGCTCGTAATCATCTTTCCCATATTTGCATCGGTTATTTCCCTTCTTTACCATTCTGAAGTACTCCAAGTAATTGCTATCGGATTTTACTATGCAACTGTTTGGTTTTTATTCCAAGTAATGTGAACTAATAATGCAGGCTATTGCACACGGGGAGCAAGTTATTCCAAGAGTAAAGGAAAAATGTTCTTCGAAACATTGGTTTGCCAATGAAGACTCCAACGCCCTCGAAGAGTTGATCGGACGCCTCAGAAGGCTCAAGGAGAACGTAGGGTTCATAGCCAATCGTGTCACAGCAATCCAGGCTGGTTTAGATAGCTGGCAGGCCGAGCAAATAAATAGAAAACTCTACTATCTCTCCTTCCTCTCCATCATATTCCTTCCTTTATCCATTATAACTGGAGGTCACAATCTTCACTCGAGCCATTTCTATTCGTACTTTGAATTATTATTATTATTCTCGTATTACATTTAACGTAAATTTGAATCAAACCCCTCCCGCTGTTGTTTTATCTTGAACAGTTTTTGGCATGAATGTGGGAGGAGTCCCTTGGTCAGGACAAAGAGACCCAAGGCTGAAAAATGGTTTTCGGAATGTGATGTTGCTCTGTGTCGCGATGCTGATTTTTGTGCTGATGTGCTTCCTTGTACCGGCAATTTATACTCGTATCGCTGCTTGGCGGAGGGGAAGATCTTTGATGAGGAGCACTTCTCTTAATAGGAAGTCCTTCCGTAAAAGAACTGTTAAAAGTGAAGGTGAAGCAGGAGGTAGCTATGTTCGCCTTTGAGGGAAGAAACCAAGGTGTCATCTATTGTCAATGTGGTACATTTTCTATTCTCCTTTCGTTGTTGGGACTATTTTCTGCATAAATCATGGACCGTTTTGCCCTTTGAAAATGTCAGTTACTTATTCACAATCTGGTGATCATTAATCAGTTCATTACCGCATACAGATTCAAGCTGCGATTCGATCCATCTCTATTGCTCGAAACTTGAACTTCCTGAACTGGTTCTTGTCAGCTCAACTGACTTGGAGGAGTTGGAAAACGGATCCCAGCGGTGGTTTTATTTATTTTTTCTTTCTTCAAGAATCTAATTTCGGTAACATTTTCTTGGACCAGATTAATGTAACATCTTGTATAGGCAATTTGTGATCTTCTGTTCAGTTTCTAAAATGTCTTGTATTGGGATTTGGGACTTGTAAAAAATAGATAATAAAACCGACTGGCGTTTGTTTTTCGCCAAAGAAACTTCTGTCGGCGCATGGATACCACATTTATTTTTATCTTTCAATCTTGGCAGTTGAATGTCTTAGATATATTTTATAAATAAAAATCATTGATAAGAAAATTAGGGATTGTGTACTCTTAAAAATGCAGACGTAAACTTCTAAAAAAAATGGAGAGACGTAACAAAAGAAAAAGGAAAAAACAAAGAAAAAGAAAATAACAACTAGATGGAACGTCTCTGCATTTTTAATACAGAAAAGCCTCTTTAGGGTGAGTTTGGGAATGCTTCTGCTGCCAGCACAGCTGCTTTCCGACAGCAGAAGCAGTTTTAATGTGTTTGGTAAAAATAAAATTTCTGTTTTTCCGGACAATTTCTGCTGTTGCACAGCAGTTTTCAGGAAGCAAGGGGGTAGATGCTTTTCCAGAAAGTGCTTTTGATTAATTTATCTACAACCGATTTTGACCTTACCATTTTTTAAAATATCAATAGTTATCTTTCCGGAAATGACACGTGTCAAGTATTTTTGTCATTTTACCCTCTCACAGCAACTTCACAGTTGATTTTACCAAACACAAAATTACTATATCAATATTTCACAGCAATTTTTACGTAAGATTTACCAAACAACATTTTATCAAGAACTCACAGCAGCTTTCTACTGTGTTTTCACACAGCAACTTTCTACCACCGCCACAGCATTCCCAAACTAGCCCTTAATGAAGGTGTGGTTGAATTACTTGGACGGAAGAAATAATACAACTCTCTGCAAAATTAAATATATACCTACCTAATATAAAAGAAGACATGCCTATTCTCTAAAAAAAGAAGACATGCCTCTAAATTGAAGTGTCTCTTTTGCCCTTGTTAGTTGGGCGAAATTTCGGTAGTTTGTGGGTGGGTGGGTGGGTGGTAGTTTTGGGTGAAAGGGAGAGTGGTTCGTCAGTTTGGTCGTTTATTAAAAAGTCTGTTTTGCCCTTGTTAGTTGTTCGTAATTTCGAGAGAATGTAAGTGGGTGGGTGGCAGTTTTGATCGGAAAGAGGGCATTTGGTGAGTGGGTGTTTTTTCTTAATTTGACCATTTTACCCTTGCTCCCAGCTACTAAAAAAATAATACAACTCTCTGCAGAATTATTAATTTATTTAATTATTGTGGTGAAAGCTCTCTATAGAAATTGGTAGCAAATCATAACAAGTACTACGTCTGATCTCAATTGCCAGTTGTGATCTCAATCATGAGAGGAGACCTTTGTCTCGACCGCCTTCTCTGCCTAGCAGCCATAAAGGACCCATCTTGTGACCTAATAGCCGCTCCAACACCGGTTGTTGGGTGCATCATTGTTTATTTTGCAGAACTCGTGCTTTGGAGGGTTCTACGCTACCTGATTGTTGATTGTTGTACATTGACTAGTTACTTTTTTTTTACTAATTACTTAGAACTTAATAACACTTCTCAATAGAAAAGAACTTAATAAAAAATAATTGTATTTCTTTTTTGACTTAAAAAAATCAATTATAAACATTTTTAATTAATAAGAAATTGGGAGTCTTGTTAAAGGGTTGCAAAATAATAGGAGTGATGTGGTGGGCTTAGCTACACAGGATCATGTGAGCCCGTGGAGTGGGAAGGAAGCCAGCCAGATTGGTCTAGAACGTTCGACCTAACGAAAACACTACTCCACCGCCGCTTATATGTGTTGTTGCTGTTTCAGCCTCTCATCTCATTCCTCTTTCTCCCTCATAAACCCTAAACCCCCCCTCCTCTCTTTACCATATTCACTTCCCTTCCGATCTCTTCCTTTTCCTGTCTCAGCTCTCCCTATGGCGACTGCAATTTTGCGCAGATCTCTTCGTAGCCGAGAGCTCTCCACCGCCTCCTTATCCGCCTACAAATCTGTAAGTCTCCGTTCACTGATCTGTTGTTATCCAGTGCGTTTCATGTGATGTGATTTGTTGTTGTTTCGATTGGTTTCTCTGCTGTGTTTGGATCATAGGAGTAAACAGATAGAATATTGTTTAAAGCTCTTTCTAAACCTAGATTGAGGTTATTTGGATGAACTATGAAGTAGTAGTAGTAGTACATGGCTAGGCATGTTTTTGGTAGGAGTTGGTTGGGATCAACTTTGGATACTCTAGATCGACTTGAAAGAAAAAAATTGATTCCCTGTAGTGAAGAGCCTTTCCTCTTGGAATTCTTTTGCAGCAATCACATATTCTCATTAACTAAAGAGAAGACAAGACCTGGTAAATTGGAGTGATTTGTAATTACCCATCAGGTGTTGGTGGTGGCTGTTTGTGAGCTTAGATATCTCTCTGGTTGTATTTGGTGTTGTGACTTGGTCTGTGCTCTGGGTTTATAATTTTGTTTACCTGTTTGTGAAATGAAATCTAATCCGCTTGGACTGTGGTCTCATTTGTTTTTGGAGGAGTTGGTTGGGATCAACTTAGGGGTTTGGAGTTCTTATGTGTAATTGCCTACTCTAGATCGACTTGAAAGAAAAATTGATTCCCTATTGAAGTGCTTTTCCTCTAGGAAGTAGCAATCACATATTCTAATTGACTAAAGAGAAAAGAAGACCTGGTAAGTTGGGAGTGAAATTTGCTTTGTAATCACCCATCAAGGTGTTGGTGGCTGTTTATGAGATTCAGATATCTCTGGTTGTATTTGGTGTTGACTTGCTCAGTGCTCTGGGTTTACAATTTTTATTTTCCTGTTTGTGAAATGAAATCTAATCCGGTTAGACTGTGGTCTCACTTGTTTTTTCTTTGAATTAGTTACTTAAGCAGTTTTATAGAGGATATCTTCTGATGTTATGTTACATTCCATGGTTTTGTGCAATTATGGTGCAAGGAGTAGTTTCCATATTTGTCTGCTTTTTCACTAGGTCTGAGACCGGTACAATAAAAGATGTTTTCATCATCGAATGTGTGTGCGCGCGTGTGTTTCTTTTCTCATTGGAGTAGTTATTTGCTCTGTTTAGTATTGAATATCTTCTCATGTCATATGTCACATTCAATTGTTATATGAAACCTTGGTGTATGTTTATTGATCTGTTTTCTTTCCTTCTTGCAGTTGACTGGGAATGCTAAGTCCCATTTGGGAAACAGATGGGCTAGTTTAGCGAGGCCATTCAGGTACGTCATTGATCTTGTGCTTCCTGTCTTTTTTACCATTGGTTGTCTTGCTCCTGGTGCTAAAAGGTTTTGTTCTGAAACAGCTCCAAGCCAGTTGGAAATGATGTTATTGGAATTGATTTGGGTACCACTAACTCATGTGTTTCAGTTATGGAGGGCAAGGTATGATAGCTTGTTTTATGTGTTTGACATGTTTCTTTGGATGATAATTTGCTGTGACGTTGGGATCTGATGAAATTTCTTGTCATCATCTCAGAACCCAAAGGTGATCGAAAATGCTGAGGGGGCTCGAACAACGCCATCAGTAGTTGCCTTCTCCCAGAAGGGAGAGCTACTTGTCGGAACACCAGCCAAGCGTCAAGCTGTAACCAATCCGACAAATACGGTGTTTGGTACTAAGCGTCTTATTGGGAGACGATTTGATGATCCACAGACTCAGAAAGAAATGAAGATGGTTCCATACAAGATAGTCAGAGCTCCAAATGGAGACGCTTGGGTTGAAGCCAATGGACAACAGTACTCGCCCAGCCAAATTGGTGCATTCGTTTTGACTAAGATGAAGGAAACTGCAGAGGCTTATCTTGGGAAAACAGTCGATAAAGCTGTAATTACTGTTCCTGCATATTTCAATGATGCACAAAGGCAAGCCACAAAAGATGCTGGACGCATTGCAGGCCTGGATGTTCAGAGAATTATCAATGAGCCTACTGCTGCTGCGCTTTCCTACGGTTTGAATAACAAGGAGGGTCTCGTTGCAGTTTTTGACCTTGGAGGTGGAACATTTGATGTTTCCATCCTAGAGATTTCCAATGGTGTTTTTGAGGTACATGAACTTATCTTTAGACTACATAACATTGTCTTTTATCTTGACAAGGTACATTGACAACAACATTTCCTCCTGCAGGTAAAAGCAACAAATGGTGATACATTCTTGGGTGGAGAAGACTTTGATAACACATTGTTGGAATTTTTAGTGGCGGAGTTCAGAAAAACTGAGGGAATCGACCTATCTAAAGACAAGCTTGCCCTCCAGAGACTTCGTGAAGCTGCTGAGAAAGCCAAGATTGAGTTGTCCTCAACATCACAGACAGAAATTAACTTGCCATTCATCACAGCTGATGCTTCGGGTGCTAAGCACTTGAATATCACGCTGACAAGGTCCAAATTCGAGGCTTTGGTCAACAGCTTAATTGAGAGGACAAGAAGTCCATGCAAGAATTGCTTGAAGGATGCTGGCATATCAACCAAGGAAGTGGATGAGGTTCTTCTTGTGGGAGGAATGACTCGTGTTCCTAAAGTGCAAGAGGTGGTATCAGAAATATTTGGAAAAACTCCAAGCAAGGGTGTCAACCCTGATGAGGCAGTTGCCATGGGAGCTGCTATCCAGGGAGGTATTCTCCGCGGAGATGTTAAGGAGTTGCTTCTCCTCGATGTAACTCCTTTGTCACTTGGTATTGAGACGCTGGGTGGCATATTCACCAGATTGATCAACAGGAACACAACTATCCCGACCAAGAAGAGCCAGGTAACTCTCCAGAACCCAGACTTCTGATTATATGTCGCGCACTATTTTTTTTCTCTTGGTACTAGATTTTTGGTTTTGAAATCCTAATATGATGGATCAAATATTTGAAGGTGTTTCTTGATTATTTTAGCTGCCAAAATGTGCGGACCTTTCAGTTGAAGTTTACCTCTGGTTATATATTCTGTCCTGAGTTATAATTCTCTGAGCTGGAAAGAAGTGCGCTTGTGTGGTCTAATTGTGTGATTTTGTCTCTAGGTATTTTCAACTGCGGCTGACAACCAAACTCAGGTCGGTATCAAGGTGCTCCAAGGTGAACGTGAGATGGCAGTAGACAACAAGACTCTGGGCGAGTTTGATCTTGTCGGCATTCCACCTGCTCCTCGAGGCTTGCCTCAGATTGAAGTGACTTTTGACATTGATGCTAATGGTATCGTCACGGTGTCTGCAAAGGACAAAACCACAGGTAAAGAACAGAATATCACTATCCGGTCTTCTGGCGGTCTATCTGACGACGAGATTGAGAAGATGGTTAGAGAAGCTGAGATGCATGCTCAGAAGGACCAGGAAAGGAAGACACTCATTGACTTGAGAAACAGTGCTGACACTGCCATCTACGGCATGGAGAAGAGTGTAAATGAGTACAAGAACAATGTTCCACCTGAGGTTGTTTCAGATATTGAGAAAGCCATTGCAGATTTGAGGACCGCCATGGGTACTGACAACGTTGACGACATTAAAGCCAAGCTCGATGTGGCAAACAAGGCTGTATCGAAGATTGGAGAACATATGGGTGGCGGCTCTGGTGGTGGTGGTGCTGCATCTGGAGGTTCACAAGGAGGCGACCAGGCTCCAGAGGCGGAGTATGAGGAGGTGAAGAAGTAGATTGTTAGGTCTTCCAATTCCATTTGTTCTCTACTACAGTGTTTGAGCAGTTTTGTATCTATAATTCCCTGGGGATATAGGGAGGAATCCTTGCTAGGAGATAAAGTTGATGTCTACTTTTGGAACTTGGATCAATAGTATTTGTTGCGGAAGCAGTTTCTCTCTAAAGAGATAGGATGATTTTAGTTTGTGTTCGCAGTGTTATTCTGGGTTTTAGCTTTTGTTTCACTTTCCACTCTGTTGTGATGCCCCTTTGTCACCTCTTCTCTATGCATATGTTGTCAAAGTACATGCATATGATCCTGGGTAAGAACAAAGCTACTATTTTTTAAGAAATAAGGGTTTAGATGTTTGCCATCTCAATCTGGCATCTTCTATTCTAGGTGATCACTGCTGCGTTACTGGCTTTCGGAGGAAGAGACTTGTTCAAAGAAAGTCATTCATTATGGGTTTCCTCTTTTTGCGAAAGTACAGGGGTTTCCTCTTTTTGCGAAAGTACAGTAGAACATGATGTTATTCCTATTCTTACTGATGAGGGTGAGCTCATGATCCTAATTACCTGCCTCATGATCCTAATTACCGGACTAAACGGCTCAGGTTGGTTCTGACTGTGAGGTCTCGTCCAATGTAAATTGTGTAGTAACTTAGGTTTGTTCTCTCAGGTTTCCTGTCTCCTCCCGAATTTGACATCATAGTGGCAAGATGGTCAAAACTTCAAGGCCATTCTATGATGGCGAGACAGAGACGGGGGCCATTCTATGATGGCGAGACGGAGACAGTAGCGGTGACTTGTATGTGTGAAGAGACTTGACATAGTCAGAATTCCCACATCATTGTGTTTCAAGGCAGTAAAATGAACGCTCTGTTTCAGGGTTTCATTATTGCATGATGAATAAGCATCTGAATAAGGAATCAAAAAAATCATAAACGAAATATAAGACAGTTCGTTGAGGAATCAGTTGCGCCCGATTCTAACATAGGTTTATCACGTCGAGCAGTCTATATGAACAACATTCACATGTATACTTGTTCAGAAATTAGATATTGAACAATGCTCTACCTCCATTCATTTTAGATCTGATTGTGAGGTAGTGCGAGTCCAGCGCCAATAGTAATTTTTTTCGATATATTTTGCCCTTTTAGTATGGAATGACACAACTAGGGGTGTAAGTGTTTGAAGTTTGGCACACTACAGGGGTGAATGTGTCTTTTCCCGAATCAAAAGGGACAAAAGTGTCTTTCTGACAAACCTGCTGGGGTGGAAGTGTCTCTTACCCTTATTATTGTTGTGTTCGCTAGTGTGATTTGAGTTTTGTTGAATACCCATACTTTCAAACCCTAAGATAACCAATTAGTGCTCAATTGTTAACTAATGGCTCCTTCAGGTCTTTTAAGAGAGCAAGTATTGGAATTTCTCCCCCATTCTGGCTAATTTTCATACTCTTTTCTTTGAATTTCTCATGGACTGATGATTTACTTACTGTAAGGGAAGCAGCTCATTAAGGGTTGTTTCTCATTGTTACTCCCATCTTTGCAATTATCATGAAGATCAATTTTTTTTTTTTTCCTTCATGTATTTTTCCTATTAACTACTTTTAACATGGTCTTACACCTTGATTCGATTAGCCCGTAGTTCCATGTAAGATGGTGGCATTGTTGGATTTAACTCATGGGTTGTTTGTGTTGTATAAAAGTTTCAAAAATATTATTTTGGGTAAAAGACAAAAACCACCCCTCGAGTATGGGTTATATACAAAAACAACCCTCGTGTTCGGGGATATACAAAAACCACCCCTGTCGAGACAAAAACTACCCCTATCAGTGGATGGACGTTAGACAAAAAGCACCCTTATGTTACAATCAATTAGTATGGGGTGCAATCTGTCTTTTTTATGACCATTTTGCCCCTATTTGTATTTTTTTTTTGTTTATTTTATTCATGTTCTTGGTGTTCTTGACCACCTATGTAGATGATCTTGACCACCACCAGCAACACCGCCGCCACCACCACCACCACCACCACTATAAACTTCATCAAAAACCACATCCACCACCAATTAACCGACCCAATTCACTACTACACCCAACAATACATGAACACCTAGTCGTATTGTCTGAGGGAGCATATTGTTTCAAAAGCAACCAAATGTGGCTTCTCTTAAACACTTTAAATTGTATTCTGGGCATGATACGAGAAGAGCATCAACACCAGTTATAGATATTAAGAGATGAAAGGACCATTACATCAATGAGAGGTCGGGATGGAGTTGGTTAAGTCAGTTTAAGGATAAATTTATACCAGACCTATTTTTCAGTTGGGGAATTTGAAAACTGAACAAACCACCACATATTTCAAACCAAAAATACCTCATTGTATGGACTGGTTGTTTGATTGGCCAGGATTTTCAACATGCAGAACTTTGTTTGATTTTCAGCCAAAGCTGAAGTAACTAAAAAAACAGAGCTTAGCCAAAGAATCCAATAAAACAACAAAACAATCCAATAAAACGCCACCACCATTGCCTCCCAGATCTGGTTCCCATCCTCCACATCACCACCATCACCAATTCCACCTCCATAACTACTCACCAATTCCAGATCTGGAATTGAGAAACAGAGAAAGAGAGAGAGAGATGAGTCGCCGGAGAGAGAGATATGGGTCGCCGGAGAGAGACAGAGACCAGATCTGAAAGTGGTTCGCCGTCGCACGGTTCCAGAGGTCGCCGGTGAAATTAGTAGCAACGGCGGCGGTCGATCTGTTTTTCCGACCGTCTCTTTCGGTGAAAAGGGTGGCGGCCGGAGCCAGTCGGCGGCGGAGTCGCCAGTATTCATCGATTCCGGCGATTTAGCCTTTTCAGTCGGATCGTACGCCGCTTCTTCCTCCTCCTCCGTAGTGTCTAATATCCTGTCCAGTAAAAACTGTCGCTGATCTTCTTGGAGGTTTAGCTATCAGTCATCCCTAAACCTCTCTGTCTCTCAATCTCTCCCAATATCTCTCTCTCTCAATCTGGGAAGAATGGCGGAAGAGGGAGGGAGGGAGGCTGTGAGAGAGAAACAATATTGAAGTAAGCTAGGGTTATGAAATGACCAGATAAGGAGGAGAGTATCTTTTATAGTGAAGTAAATTTGTTGAATTTCAGGGGTATTGTTGTCTTTTCTCACCTGCGTTACTTTACCGTTACCTCTGTTATCCAACAGGGGTGGTATTTGTATATCCCCGAACACGAGGGTTGTTTTTGTATATAACCCATACTCAAGGGGTGGTTTTTGTCTTTTACCCTATTATTTTTGTGTTCGAATTTAATTGTGCCTTTTCTAAAAAGTTGTGTTGTTCCAAATAGTTGTGACTTTAACAAACAATCGTGTCTTTTTAGTAGTGTCTTTTCCTAAGAGGTGTTTCAAGCACCCTTTGGTTCCTATAAATACAAGTATGTCTTTTGTGTCAAATGAAGTTTTCAGATTGGTGTCTCTCTTCTTCAATCACTTGTCCCGTGTTCGGGTTGGGTTCTAATTTAGGAGAAGACAAGAAGTGCAATCTTGCTTCTTCTCCACCGCGGTAGGCATTGTATCGGTGGGTAGCATTTCCGTGTATCCCATTTTGCACCGTATAGTGGGGGAAATTACTATCCTAAAGATAGGTCCTGGACCGCCTTAGCCTACACAATTAATCTCTCATCTCCTACGAAATCGATAAGTTCTTCTATCTCTTTTCTCCTTTCTTCTCTATTTATTTTCTGATTTATCAATTCAAATTTTATACTAACCATTTTCTGAAATTGTTTGCTCTTAGTGGCTTTTCCACAACAATTTTAGGATAGTAATTCTCTCTCTTTGGTATGTAAAGAGATTGTGGGCGCAAAGCTAGAGATTATTTGTTGACATTATTCAGAATATGGTGGAGATGGAAGAGATGGACGTGGTTCTCATTTGAACGATGGATGTCATATTTCACTTATGTTAGGAGAGTGGGGAGGCGTTTACATGGTGATGCAATTTCAATGATGAACCAGGTTCTTCTAACCCATTTACATTTATGTTAGTGAAAACTATCATTTGATGCACATGTCGCCGAAATAGATGAACGAAGTAACTGCATTTCATTGTTTTATGTTTTAAATATTTGAACTTTCTAACTCTTCACAAACTTGTGAGTCTGGTACTTTGCGTCACTTTGAGAATAGTAATAACAGACTCAGTTAATTCACTTCCTTTGACTATGGCATTGGTTTGTGTTTCTGGGTCAAGTTGTTGTTTATAAACAAAATTGACTCCTTCCAGCTTTTTGCATTGATCATTTTTTGAAATGGTGGCTATGGTTTTCCATTTTATCATTATTTTGTGATCTTATCTTTGAAGCGTTCGTTGTCCAATTGCTGTGATAGGTTGTGAAAAACATTGATATATATATGCATCCATGTTTTTGACAAAAAATGGTTATATGACTATTTGTTTACATTGACTGGTGAAAACTTTCTCATGATAGAAAAACATGTTACTGTAAATACTATTTTTCTTTTTGAGGAATTACCTGAAATTATTATGTGTTAATTAAAATCCAGTCGCGGGAGCAATGTTTGCTGTTATACTCATTTTCATCAAAAAAAAATATTCAATATTTCAATTTGTTATATGCGCATACAATCGTACAGTAAACATGCGCCATTTGTGTATATTGTTTATACATAACAATTTATGGTGGCTAAAGAAAAAAGGAAAAGTGGGTGTTTATTGTGAGAAATGTGTAGATTTGTTCTGTTTTATAAAGTGATTTACGACTACCATGATATCAGTTATTCATGTGTATTTGATTTCATTTAGTTGGGTTAAATGGCAACGCAACGCACCGCAAAAAAAAAAAAAAAAATGGAATATTTTATTTCCTATAATAATGATTACTAGTTTATTACAATGTTATATGGGAAAACAGTTTGTGATAACTGAGTGGGAAAGACATGTGAGAAATTAGAAGGTTGCTTCGGAGAACGGCAATCATCGTATTTCTATTTTATTTTATTTTTTACTATTATAATCGATTTTTTTACTATTATAATCAATTTTTTTTATGTGAGGTGTTGTTTGTGCAGCGAATAAACACACTGAAACAGGTGTGTGGTTAGCTATGTAAGCAGAGAACTACAAGTAAATTTGTAGAAGACATCGGCCCCAAAAGGAAATGATGAAGAACTTGAGTAAGTTCCAAGCGTTTTGAGGATAAAAAGTTACAAACTCATTCTTTGAGATGGAATGTGTCCATATAAAAATAACTCACAAATAAAAGGTAATGAGGCGCAATTAATTTTGTGAATGCGTAAGAAACCCAATAAATTGGGATGTGTAGTTCGCGAAAAATTGTCATGACAATTGAGATAATGAGTGATTACCAACCTAATATTATTAGGTTGAAGATTTTAAAGTCACGGGAGGTATGGGACTATTACCGACTAATAGAGGTGTCTAAATTGAAACCTACCTCATCATGATGATGTCGGTCATTACTGAAAATCACATGCATGGAGGTTCAAAGACAATTCAATTAAAAGACTACCCGTGGAATGTGAGTGTGAGACTACATTCCCAGTGCATTGCCTTATTTAAATAGTGGGGGTACAAACTTCTTACTACGAAATGAATGCTATTCCTTCAAAGTCCCTTATCTGACTAATGCACTGTTTATCCACAACAATATTAGTAGGTTGGACGTAATGTCCTTAACATAACTCATAGCCTTTATGGTAGAGCGATTAAGCGGTTGTGGACGCTCTCGATGAGTCTGCCTTTGCAAGTAAGAAAGTGAGAGGCCGCTTTCTAGGGGTTACTCGGTAAGACCCTGAGAGTACTTGCTAAGACCGATTCAGCGCAAGGCCCATTAATAAAGCGCTGCCTCTTGAAGAATTAGAACCCGGTACCTACGTGAATAGTTTCTTATCATCCTCACAGATATAAGTCTCTATTCAAACCACGGTTCAAGGCCCAAGTCCACCGTTGGCGATACGTGGTACTATACCCAACCTTATTTTCCTTCGCGTCGATTTATTTTCGAGTCTAATATTTTTTAGAACTTTTAGTGGGGGATTGTTGTATAAAAGTTTCAAAAATATTATTTTTGTGTTCGAATTTAATTGTGCCTTTTCTAAAAAGTTGTGTTGTTCCAAATAGTTGTGACTTTAACAAACAATCGTGTCTTTTTAGTAGTGTCTTTTCCTAAGAGGTGTTTCAAGCACCCTTTGGTTCCTATAAATACAAGTATGTCTTTTGTGTCAAATGAAGTTTTCAGATTGGTGTCTCTCTTCTTCAATCACTTGTCCCGTGTTCGGGTTGGGTTCTAATTTAGGAGAAGACAAGAAGTGCAATCTTGCTTCTTCTCCACCGCGGTAGGCATTGTATCGGTGGGTAGCATTTCCGTGTATCCCATTTTGCACCGTATAGTGGGGGAAATTACTATCCTAAAGATAGGTCCTGGACCGCCTTAGCCTACACAATTAATCTCTCATCTCCTACGAAATCGATAAGTTCTTCTATCTCTTTTCTCCTTTCTTCTCTATTTATTTTCTGATTTATCAATTCAAATTTTATACTAACCATTTTCTGAAATTGTTTGCTCTTAGTGGCTTTTCCACAGCAGTTTGTTCGTTGTGCAGAGGTTGGTTTGAGATTGACATTTACATTTCCAGGACTTCATGTTTGTAGCAGCTAGACTAAACTACAATGTTGGAAGCTATGTATTTCATTCTTCTACGTGTCTCTACAAAGGCTAAGGTAGCCTCTGCCTTTTGTTTGTTAAGTCTGTTTCCTCAACATCCCAGTTCATTAAATGTATACTTAACAGTCAATTATCACACATGCTCTTTCAGTTTAAAGCTTTAATGAGGCATACTTATGATTCCTGTCTATTACCTCTTGAGTAGGTCTGTGGAGTTGAGATATACAATTCCTTTTGAAGCAAAGCTTTATCAAGAAATGGATTGAGTATGTTTGGTGGACTGAGTACGTTGTTGGTATTTTGGGTTGATCATAAAGAAATATCTAAGGGTAAAGGAAAATCTATAGAATTAGAAGAAGAAGAAGATTGATGAACGTAGACGCTGTACCATTATTTTGTCATTGTAGCATCATGACTAAGCTGACATGGAACTTCTGTAGTATATTCATGAACTTGCTAATCTGTAGTGAGGACGTCTTCTAGTCAACAGAAAGACATGATGGAGTGAAAAAAGTAAGTTAAGGTTAGATGAGAATTGTAAGAAGGATGAGGGTCTGGCGGGAGAGTCACTATGGCCTTGCAGAAAGAGAGGAATTATCTCCTGAATTTCTCATCTGCTCATGCAGCTATTCCGGAATCAAGAAGGTTTGACTGAAAAGTATGTTCTGCTAAAATTTAGTTGCCCATTAAAGGGTGCATAGGTTATCTCATTTATCTCGCATCTAGATGCAGAAATTGCAAGATGCTGTTGTATCCCTTTCTTTGGACTTGGTTAAATAGATATTTCATCTTAAACTCATGATAGACGTGGATTTTGTTCATGACCTATTACATTGATTTAATAATAGCTTGTTATTGATTTGCCATCCTCCACTATCTTTAAATTGTGCTAAATGAAATGCCGAGACAATGCTATGATGATTGATAATGTGGTAAATCCGGAGCTCAATTTATGTAAAGCTGATCTTCCTGGTTCAGATCCTTTAATTCGTGATCTATGTTGCACCGACACTCCAAATATTGTCCGGTCCGTGTTTCAGATACTCCGACACGGGGAAACGTCGCCATGTGGCATTTCAGTTCGAAAAACAGAAAAAAAAATGGCCAGACACGCCGTCTGACACGCGTGTACTTGGTAGTGATTAACCTTGTTATTGCTTTAATGTCTTTATTGTAATGCATTGTGACTTTACCTTGAGGTGTCTGTCTGCCATAAAACTAGAAAAAAAAAATTGTGTGTGTATCTCTCTCGAATATATACCGTGTCGGCGTTTCTCGATTTTTAAAAAATTGGCGTATCGGCGTCTCCGTGTCTTGTCGTACCCGTTTCCCGTGCAACATAGTTCGTGATCAATCAAATGCCATTTTGCTAGGGGCAGTAACTTGTTACGAGAAGGAGATTCTCATCCGATTGTACCACATCTTGCATGTAAGATACTCCTCAAATTTGGCCAAGCCGGAAGGACATTTAAAAGGACGAGGAGGAGATTCTCGTCCTATTGTATCAAATCTTCTTTGTCCGTTCTTTGTCTGTCTTGATTCCATGTATTATAGCTAATTGATATAAATCCCTAATAGGGTAATGGCTTTCATCTTCTTTGTAATGATCAGTTATTTCATGGAAAATTATTAATTGAGTCTCACATTTCGACGCTGTACAGACAATTGAAATGTGGATGGACTTGTTACTACCATCACCTATAAGACTGCAGTTTGAACACGTTCTTCAGTGAACCGAGAATAAGTCGCAGCATCTTCCAGCACAAGAATCAACTTGCCTAGGAATTAGTTATCTTCCCAGAGTTCCTGTGGTTGACAACAGTCCATATGTTGTTTTCTGTGTCAATGTCTCTGATGTTTGTGAAGTCACAGCTGTTATTGTCTATGGAAAAAGATTTATAGTACATGCATCTCTCAACTCTGAATAATGTAAACAATTAAATTTCTAATTGATTTGGTAAAATGCTATTTGTAGATCAGCTCAACGAGGCTATTCTTGAAAGAACTCCATGTTTATGAGCTGTTTGGCGTTTACTAGTGGAACATTTATTGTGGCCTTACATTATTAATCAGCCAGTAATTCATTGCGGGTATGTGTTGTTACTTATTTTGTCCTCTTGTAATGAAGCATTCTGTTGGCTCAACCTTTTTTCTTTACCGTACTCTGT
The DNA here is from genome assembly GCA_023055425.1 of Linanthus parryae. Lineage (NCBI taxonomy): Eukaryota > Viridiplantae > Streptophyta > Magnoliopsida > Ericales > Polemoniaceae > Linanthus > Linanthus parryae. The sequence continues at coordinate 29,498,355 of JALGPY010000002.1, forward strand.
CGTGTAGCAATCTACTAATGTAACTGCTTTTACATGGTAGAGCTGGTAGATGCATTTATTGGTATCTATTACCTCCGTGTCTGATGCACTTGAACACAATTGATTGTGGGAAATTAATTTAGAGCGGCCAAATGGAACAAAAATATTGACAAAAGAGCATGAAATAAGTAATTCAAATTTAACTGATGAGGCTTAGGAAGGAGACAACTAGACAAAATGCGTCCTTGCAGCTGATCAGTTAATTGAAATAATATTAAGTCCCCTATAACAAGAAGCTTTCCAGATTCAGTGCCTGATGGCCGATAATGGTGTCCTATCTACCTTCCAGTGTTCTATACGAGGCTTTGCTCTAGGCATGATTGTTTAGTTCGTTGACTCGTGAGCATCAAACGTCTCTTTTTCAATTACGGGTCAGGTACTCAGGTCGTTAAGAGATTGTTGTATTTGACGCACTTGACTTGAATTGACTAGCAACTGGATTTTTATGTGAAATTCTTCATCTGCTCGTTATGGCCCTGCAGAGAGAGGAATTGTCCCCTGACCTCGTAAAATTTATTTAATCATAGCTTGTTATTGATTTGCCATCCTCCGCTATTGAGAAATTGTGCTAAATGAAATGACGAGACAAAACACTGTGACGGTTGATAATGTGGTGAATCCGGAGCCCAATTTATGTAAGCTGATCTTCCTGGTGCTTGGGGTTCTCCTTGAATACATTTATCTGTTATCACCATACCTCTCTAGGTCTCATCTTCTTGAAATTGTGATCAAATGCCATTTCACCAGGGGCAGCGACTTATTACCAGGAGGACATTTGTTCCTATTTTACCGAATCCTACACAGCAAGATGCTCCTCAATTTGTTTTTAGCATGTTCTTTGTCTGTCTTGATTCCATGTCTTATAGCTAACTGACCTTTAAAACCCTAATGGGTAATGACTTTTCATTTTAATTCATTTTAATGATCAATTATTTCATGGAAAGTCAATAATCAAGTCTCACATTTCGACACTGTACAGACAATTGAAATGTGGATGGACTAGTTACTATTATCACCTACAAAACTGCAGTTTAAACACGTTCTTCAGTGAACAGAGGATAAGTGGCAGCATATTCCAGCAGAAAAATCGACTTGCCTAGGGATGGGTTCTCTTCCCAGAGTTTCTGTGTGGTTGTGAACCGTCCATATGATATATTCTGTGTCAATGACTCCAATTTTTGTGAAGTCATAGCTGTTAATCGTCTTTAGCAAAAGATTTATAGTACATGCATCTCTCAACGCTCAAGAATGTCAACAATGAAACTTTTTATTGCATTTTGTAAAATGCTATACAGAGATCAGCTCAACGAGGCTCTTCTTTTTTTTTTTTTTTTGAGGAAACGAGGCTCTTCTTGAATGCAAAAGAACTACATGTTAACAAGTAGTTTGGCATTTACTAGTGGAACATTTATTGTGGCTTTACATTATTAATCAGCCAGTAAATCATTGTGGGCATGTGTTGTTGCTTATTTTTGCTTCTCAATGTGTTAGTTTCTTGTCATGAAGCATTACTTCTTTTGTAAGTGTTAGCAATTGGTGCGCCCATGTGGGGTGCCCAATGCAATTAACACAACCTTATGGGGTTAGTTGCACTAATACATAAACTAGAGGGGTTAGTAGCTAAGGCTCAAACCCTAGGGGTTTATGTGCAAACTTAGGAGAAGTTTTGCCTATATAAGGAGGCAGCCTCCTACATATTATATTGCTATTCCATACAGTAAAGTCTCTCTGTCTAAATTCATACTAGTTGTAGAGAACCCTAGTCTCTCTCCAACTTCATCCAAGGAGGTGGAACGTGGTGTGGAAATCAGTGTTCGTCCTCGAGATTCGCACTCGATTGGTGGGAGCAAGATCAAGGAGTAGGCGCGTGAAAGCAAGCAACACAACGATCATCCGCTGCATTAAGGAGCTTAGGAAGACAAGGTAAACACATGAATATTCCGATTTAATTCATGTTGTAGATCTGAACATGTTAGATCCTTCCTGTCCTTCATTGGTATCAGAGCCATAGGCTTACTTTTCGTGCCTCGATAAGCGTTCCCGAACCTGTTATTAAAAATCGCGTTTCTGAAATTTCATAACCAGTAGACGAAACCTATATGGTTAGGTAGGGTTTTTCACGAGGATTCCAGATATATAAATTTTATATTTTTTGGATTTACGGTGAATTAGTTATGAATTTTCAAAGTTTCAGAACTGTATTAATCTGGACTGCTAGATCCAATAATTAGAACACGTTTTTCAAAAACTTGTTAAAATTGGATTTTGACCACATAATCGGGATCAGGACGAAGAGACGATCACGGAAAAAAAATTTTCATCGCGATCGGAGCACGGGAAGGCGGCGCGTGGGCTTCACGCGCCACCGACGCCGCCCCCACGCGCGGCCACGCGCCGCCACGCGCCGCACGCGCCCAAGGGCTGGCGGCGGCTGCTGACGTGGCCCTAGGGCTGACGTGGCAGATGACGTGGCGGTGCCACGTCAGCAAGAGGCTGACGTGGCGATGACGTGGCAGTCACGCGGCAGCTGACGTGGCGGGCTGACGTGGCAGCCGACGTCAACATAGGTGCTGACGTGGCATGCCACGTGGCATGCTGACGTGGCACATGGGCCGACGTCAGCGCGTGGCGGAGGCGGACGCGCCCACGCGCGGCGGCGCGTGAGGGCGCGTGCGGCCTCCTTCCGCCGTCATTTTTCGTCCGTTTTTTTTCTAGGGTCTCCAAATTAAATTTCCTATTTTGTGGGTATTTTTTCATAATTTTTGGAGCGACGGAAAATTTTAGTAATTTCCAGATTAATTAATTAGTGTTTAGCACACTTCCCGAGGCAGTTTGACGACCTTAAACACACTGTTTTGAGCCCAAATTTTTTCTGGAGACTTAGGTCAATTTTCCCTACATTTTGCCATAGGTGGTGAGACCTTAAGTGGTAGGGAGCAATTTTCGATCTTTTTAGTTGATTAGATTATTGCTTATTAATTTCCAGTAATTATTGCTTAATTCCGGAAATTTCCAGAAAATTACAGTATGTTTATTATATTGTTATACATGCTGTTGTGGGTTGAATGGATGTGTTTGGTGCATGGATGTGGCATAGATGTTTTATATTTTGCTTTTGGTTTTGGTTTTTGAATATGTAATCAAAATACGGCCTGCGTGTCGTGCCTCTCTATACTCTAGTGTCTTCTCTTCCCATCCACTCGCCTCTATGAGGTTACTTCTTATTAGAAATAAGATAGTTAGTAGAGATTGAAGATTGAAGCTTCAAGAGAGGTGGCCAAACCAAAAGCTATGGCGCAAGGTGCATGGAGCAATTAGACGGTCTAATGGAGCCTCAAGCTTGGAGTCCTCAAGAAGGCGAGATGGCGTGAGATGGAGTTCAGGACTTGCTCAAGAAGTGCTCTCAATAGTGGGAGTGCACCTTAGGGGCCACATCCATTGCATATTTATTTATGCTTATGCTTGTTTTATGTTATAACTGCGTGTGATTTGCTATATATGTTTAACATCGCATGCTAAAGAACTAAAACAAAAGAGCTCACATGATGACATGATTAAAATTGATAGGAAATCACAAGTGATGAGATTTGATTCCTAGGATATACGCTAGGTTTTGGCTGAGTCCTTGTGAGGAACTATTGAGATTAATCGATGTCACATGTTATTTAGGAGCTAAAACAAAGCTAGTAACTAATATCCATTTTGTCTCGTTTTTCAGTCACGATGAACACGAATCTATTTCCTAAATCTGCTATAATTCTAAAGGGAGACAACTTCCGTGCATGGTACAGAAGTGCGATATGTCGCATGATTGAGCTAGGACTGTCTGATCATTTGCATATGGCAAAGATGGAGCCATGGGTACCACCGGGCGGCCCAACTGATGCATATAGACGTGATCTTGAGGCTTACCAGAAATGGGAAGTTGATGACAAGAAAGCATGTCTAGAATTGATGGATCTAGTGAGGACTGATCTCCTAGAGTCAATTGTGATTGATTATGCAAAGAAGCTCTGGGAAGACATTCTAGGACTGTACGGAACTGCAGACGACTTCCAAAAGACATGTCTATGGATGATGCTCACTTCCACGGTGAAGGATGATAATGTCTCTATGGATACGCACCTAAAGACCTTATCATTCTATATTACTGAACTTATAACTTCTGGGCATGATGTATCCGATGAGAGACAGCTAAAGGCTGTGAGAATGTCTCTACCAAATTCATGGGATTCCGTGAGAAAAGTGTTGCAAGGATCAGATGACATAAAGACATTTGATGATGCAAAGCGATATTTATTGTTTGAGGAAAAGAGACTGGAATTTGCCAGAACTTCTAGTCCACCATCGCAGGTAGAGAGCCCTCCCATGGCAAATGTGCCAAAGGGTCAGGAAGTCATCGTAGAGCACGAAAGTGGAGGCCACATGGGCCCATGCCGCAAGATCAGTAAGCGCCAAATGTGGAAGAGGTCCAAGAGGGATATGAGACAAGTTATGTGCTATAACTGCCAGGCATATGGCCACTTTGCTCGTGACTGCGCCGAGCCAAAGGTACACTATAATCCAAACTCTGACTGTTATGTTGTAAGTCAAGTTTATATTGCTGATTCCCCTAATGTGTGGGTATTGGATTCAGGTGCGAGTGACCACCTAGCATGTGACCGAGACGCGTGCACGGATTATAGGCGAGTACCAGTGGGCAGTAGAAGAGTGTACATGGGGAACAACTCTTTCGTTGATGTGGTGGGCATTGGCACATATCAGCTGAAGATGAAGTCTGGAAAGACGCTTGTTCTTCATGACGTTTTATACGCTCCTGATGCACGCAAGAACTTAGTTTCAGTTTCTAGACTTTTGGATTTGGATTTTAGACTTGTTTTTTAGGGTGGTTTTGCCAAACTGTTTGTTGGCAACTCATGTTTTGGTACTGGTTATATTTCTCGTGGTTTATTTTATTTAGACATTGTTGGTTCTAGCATTGATGATATTTATGATTCTCGTTCATATATTACATCTTCTAGTGATGATGATGCCACTAGATGGCATGCTAGATTGGGACATATAGGACAGGACAGGATGAACAGGCTGGCCAAGGCAGGCCTACTTGGAGATATGCCCAAGATTTCATTACCTGTATGTGAGTCTTGTCTTGCAGGAAAAGCTAAACGCAAACCGTTCGGTAAAGCAGTAAGGGCTACTGAGCCTTTACAACTTATTCATTCTGATGTTTGCGGTCCATTAAATGTTAGAGCTAGACGTGGTGCTCGCTATTTCATCACATTCATAGATGATCACACTCGTTTTGGTTATGTGTATTTGATGGCACATAAATCTGAAGCGCTAGGGTGCTTCAGAAAATTTCTGCAAGAGGTAGAGAACCAACTGGACAAAAGAGTTAAGGCTCTTAGGACAGATCGAGGGCGTGAATATCTATCTGAGCAATTTAAGGAGCTCTGTGAGACTAAAGGAATAGTGAGGCAGTTGACTATTCCCTTCACACCGCAGCAAAATGGTGTAGCGGAAAGAAGGAATAGAACACTGTTAGAGATGGTTCGTAGTATGATGGCAAATGCGAATCTGCCTATCTCCTATTGGGGAGATGCATTGATGACTGCCACATACATACTTAACCGTGTGCCCACCAAGTCTGTAGCCACAACCCCTTACGAGATGTGGACCAAAAGGCAACCCGAATTGGGTCACCTTAGGCCATGGGGGTCGGCCGCCTATGTACGTAACGTCTCCCATGTTCATGGGAAATTGGGCGCTAGAGGAAAGAAGTGCATCTTCATACGGTACTCTGAGCACTCTAAGGGTTACGTATTCATAGCACAACAGCCGGATGGTAGTCTAACAGAGATGGAATCGCGAGATGTAGAATTTCTCGAAAGAGATTTTCCTAGTCAGGGTGAAGCACGTGGAGATGGTATTCTCTACGAAGAGGAGGAAACACTGGATGACACTCAGTTCTCTACAGACCTACAGGGAACAGTCCCTATGGATCTTCAGAACAGTGGGAGTGACTTGCCTAGTGAGCAGCCCATCATATATGATGATGAAGCTGAAGAAGAACCCTCTTTGCGTAGGAGCGCTCGTGGGAGCGTACCCCGTCGACGATTTGACATCGAAGGGGAGGCCATGATGGTCACCACGCAAGAAGATGATGAACCTAGGACATTGTCTGAAGCTCTCTCATCACCTGACAAGAAAGAATGGAACATTGCTTTACAAGAAGAACTGGAGTCAATGAAAACCAATCATGTTTGGGATTTAGTTGACTTGCCTCCTGGACGTAGGGCCATTGGAAACAAATGGGTTTTCAAGGTCAAGAGGAAGGCAGACGGAAGCGTTGAGAGGCATAAGGCCCGGCTAGTGGCGAAAGGCTACACCCAACAACAGGGTGTGGATTACGAGGAGACGTTCTCACCAGTTGTGAGAATTGCCTCCATTCGTCTTATACTTGCAATAGTGGCTAGCATGGACTTGGAACTACATCAAATGGATGTTAAGACTGCATTTCTCAATGGAGAACTAAATGAGGAGATCTATATGGCTCAACCGGAAGGTTTCGAGAAGAAAGGTCAAGAGCACAAAGTGTGCAAACTGATTAAGTCCATATATGGACTGAAGCAGTCCTCAAGACAGTGGTATTTGAAATTCCATCAGGACATTGTGGCATATGGCTTCACAATGGTTGATGAGGACCACTGTGTGTATGTCAGACGTTCCGGAAAGAAGTTCATGATACTGTCATTATATGTAGATGACATACTACTAGCCAGCAATGATAAAGGAATGCTCGGAACTACCAAAGGGTGGTTATCCTCTCGTTTTTCAATGAAGGATATTGGAGAAGCGAGTTACATCCTTGGGATAAAGATCCTAAGGAACCGCTCTAAGAGGCTTCTTGGCTTGTCTCAAGAGACATACATCAAGAAGATACTTGAACGGTTCCAGATGATGGACTCTAAGCCATTCGAGACTCCCATTGCACATGGCGAGAAACTCAGCCTTGAAATGTGTCCCAAGACCCAACACGAGAGAGACCAGATGGCCAAAGTACCCTATGCAAGCGCTGTCGGAAGTTTAATGTACGCAATGATGTGTACAAGGCCCGACATATGTCATGCTGTCGGTTTAGTTAGCAGATATCAGTCTGATCCCGGTGTTGGACACTGGAAGGCTGTTAAGAGGATTCTCCGATATCTCAAAGGGACTAAGGATTACGTGTTAAGCTACCGAGGCTCTGAGCTAAGGCTCATTGGCTACAGTGATGCTGACTGGGGTGGGGACCTAGACGCACGTAAATCGACCTCAGGCTACGTCTTCATGCTGGGTGGAGGAGCCATCACATGGCACAGTAGCAAGCAGACTTGCACTGCCTTATCGACCATGGAAGCCGAATACGTTGCCTGCTCCGCGGCAGCGCAGGAGAGTGTTTGGCTGAAGAGATTTCTGGTCAGCTTAGGAGCGGTTGACGAACCAAGACCAGTAACGCTTCGTTGTGATAGTATGTCGGCCATAGCTTGTGCTAAAGATCCGAAATACCACAGCAAGGCCAAACATATTGAGATAAAGTACCACTTCATTAGGGAAGTAGTAGCTAAGGGAGATATCACTCTAGAGCATATTCCTACGAATCAGATGTTAGCTGATCCAATGACCAAGCCTCTTCTTAAGGCTACTTTTGTTGGTCATACTAGGAATATAGGGTTAGGCAAATGGAGCTAGGTGTCAGACTGATTAAACATTTTGAGACATTGATTGATTGGATATTAGGAATGGATTTGTTTATTTATGCTGCATGTTATTTTGATACGTGTATGATATGTTACATTTCCTGTACTAGCTTAGAGCATGTCACACAGACACTAAGTTGGCTCACTCACACGAGCAACTGCCTTCGCAGTATCCTGGATATGTCTGGGTGTGGCGGAAGATGAGACGGAATCCAGATAAGCGTTGAAAGCCTGCGATATGATATGAGATGCCTTCTTCATATGAGCATATGGCCTATGATAAGAGCTTGAAGTCTATCAGTAGAGCTAGGAGCCTGTCAGACGGATCCAAATGTCGCATTGGAAATAAGTTCCATGATGAGATCGGTTATGGCCAATCGAACATGGTTGCTACCCCGAACCATGTATAGTCTGTGCAGAAGAAGCCAGATGCGAGAGCTGATAATTGATCACAACAGTGTGACATGGCAGCACTCGGGCTGGTGGCCATAAGGGCTACCGGATAGACATCTGCATAGTGGTCCTTTTTGCAAAGGATAAGACATGCGCTCTAATCAGAGTCTAAACACTATGGCGCATATTCCCCCTTGAATAACGCGCGCTTATGAGTGACCATGAGGTGATGAGTAGAATTAGTCCCTGGGATTCCTCATCGTGTGAGCCTCGTCGATCGTATAAGGATGATTGACACAGTATACCCTTTGTACTTACATCTGTGTCATGAGGAGACGGGTCGGTGGTGCTACTTTGGCGTGACACCTTACGGCTATGGATGATTCGGCCTTCCGGACACTGCTGGGAAAGCAGCTGAGCCGAATCTGAGTGACACATGTATGTAAGGAAAGATTCTCGTTGCATCGCTCTTTATTATCTTTCATTGGGCCCACCTGCAAGATCTTATGGGATCATGTAGGATATGAAAATATAAAGGAGATGTGGACTCATTGGAGCATGGCCTTCGGGACAAGGCAGGTGCTCATGATCCACGAGATGACAATCGGAGGAATCTGGGGGATACGAGAGTTACGGAGAGCATTATCACTGTTTTATGTTTTAAGGGTGCCTTCCTGCGCTGGCTATACGAGTTTGGTATGTGGATCTCCCGAGAGGGTGCCTTCCCATGCTGGCTATACGAGTTTGGTGTACGGATCTCCCGAAATGCAGGTACTCTCACCGGTCACACGCCACGGCCACACAATACTCTTTTGTAGATGATAGAAAGTTGGAGATTGATGGAGACTAGATGAATTGTGCAACCCCACTGTGCGAGTGGGAGATGTTAGCAATTGGTGCGCCCATGTGGGGTGCCCAATGCGATTAACACAACCTTATGGGGTTAGTTGCACTAATACATAAACTAGAGGGGTTAGTAGCTAAGGCTCAAACCCTAGGGGTTTATGTGCAAACTTAGGAGAAGTTTTGCCTATATAAGGAGGCAGCCTCCTACATATTATATTGCTATTCCATACAGTAAAGTCTCTCTGTCTAGATTCATACTAGTTGTAGAGAACCCTAGTCTCTCTCCAACTTCATCCAAGGAGGTGGAACGTGGTGTGGAAATCAGTGTTCGTCCTCGAGATTCGCACTCGATTGGTGGGAGCAAGATCAAGGAGTAGGCGCGTGAAAGCAAGCAACACATGAATATTCCGCTTTAATTCATGTTGTAGATCTGAACATGTTAGATCCTTCCTGCCCTTCAGTAAGCTCCGTACACACAGACATCATTGTCATTTTGCTGTACAGGAATATAAGTTGAGAGAAATTAGCTATGCATATTACTCTAACTTTACAACTAACTATTTGAAAGGAGTGATTTAGTACATCACTATTCGACCATAAATTTTCATTCTTGGCTTCTTGCTGCAAGTCCTCTTGTACTGACGAATTCTGTTGGCTCAACCTTTTTTCTTTACCGTACTCTGTCGTGTAGCAATCTCTTAACATAATTACAAACTGCTTTTACATGGTAGAGCTGGTAGATGCATTTATTGGTATATATCTCAAGTATTACTTGTTTGACTTGTAACACCTAGGACCAGGGTCTGAACAGCATAACTAGATACGGAGGATACTTGTTTGCATTGGATACCCAATATGAAAAGGTAATTTGTAACAGATAAGAAATTTTATGCCCTTAAGGCTTTTCTTTGGTTCAACAAAAGAAAGAGATCGGTAGGTTCGGTATGAAAATCCATTCCTAACTACACAATATCTTATTCAGCATACATTTATTTTGGATTATCATCTAACATTGTCGCGGATTGTTTGATGTGAACGATTTCAGGCTTGGAAATACAATAATTCTGTTTACAATCTGTCAAGTCATTTTGATTTTTTTTTCGCTAAATGAATTTTTTTATGAATGTAAACCATTTAGACCTATTTGTTAGAATACTAACATTTCTAAATTAGATAGTGAAGGAAATTTGCATCAACCACACTTTCCCAAGTTTGAAGAGTATCCATCTTAGCAATCTGTCAGGGGCTCAGAATATCTCGTTTTTGGCTATTGAAATGTTTAATGTGGCATGTCTGGGCCGAATCATTGGGATTTTGATATCCACGATATTGGTACTGCTTACCTTGATCCTGAATGGTTTCTGGCAACTGGGTGGATGATGAATGCAAACGGAAACTCTGTTCCTTGTTTTGATGTTGCCACTGTCAGAGTAGATCGGTGTTTTGATGGGTGTCACTTTTATTCGCATGATTTTTTATACATGCAGCAGTTTTCTTGATTTCTGTTCTGCAATATAATTTGCATACGTTACCTTTTCTGCAATCAGAACATCGATAGGCCCCCTTCCTTGTATCTCTGGCAGCAAACTGGTATTACCTTGGAGCCACCTGAAGTCATGGTTGATCTTGAACTATATAGTTTATACTATTCTGAACTCTTTGAAATTTGTGGCTTCTTTCTCATAGCTTAGCTTGCCCGTTCTGGTTCTTCTGTTATACTCTTTCTGTTTCTTCTATGAAACCCTTTAGGGTTAATGAAAGGTTTTGCAGAGAAAACGAAGAGAAGCAGTAATGAACAATAATGAACCGACTAGGTTAATTGTATTGAGAGCATCGAAGGGTTCTTATACAATGAATCCAACGGCTGGATAATGACCCGTTGGATATAGAAGATAAGATCAACACATAAGCGAAGGTACATTACATATTTATGAAACAGCCCAGAGGAATCTATATTTGTAGTGTGGCCCATAGTTTAGCTAATATTGCATTTTGACCCTTTCTCATATTTCTTCTTCTAATAGTCCCCCTCAAACTCATGGTGGTGCAGCGTTGACCATGAGTTTGGCCTTGAGATCCAAGAAATGTGGAGTAGAGAGTCCCTTTGTAAATATATCAGCTATTTGATGTGAACTTCCTACAAAAGAAACACATAAGTCACGACGAAGGACTTTTTCACGAACAAAATGGTAGTCCAACTCAATGTGTTTGGTACGAGCATGTAAAATAGGGTTATGTGACATAGAAATGGCGGAGTAGTTGTCACACCAAAGAGTAGGAGGAGTTGAAATAAAAAATTTAAGATCGCGAAAAAGCATTTTAATCCAACTCAATTCTGCAGCAGTTACTGCTAAAGAGCGATACTCAGCCTCTGTTGAAGATCTTGCAACAGTGGGTTGCTTTTTAGCAGCCCAATGTATAGGATTGGGCCCAATATAAATGACAAACCCAGTGGTACTTCTCCGATCAGTTGGGTTTCCAGCCCAATCTGCATCGGAGAAAGCCTCAATAGGAGAGTGGCCTTTTTGATAAAAAAGCCCATGATCAAAGGTGCCTTGTAAATATCTAAGAATGCGTTTAGCTCCAGTAAGATGAACTGAGGTAGGTTGATGCATAAACTGACAAAGATGATTGACAGCAAAGGCTATGTCTGGCCTTGTAAAAGTGCAGTATTGAAGAGAACCAATGAGTTGTCTAAAAACAGTGGGATCAGTGAGAAGAGTGCCATCAGAAATGTGCATTTTTCCAGTAGAAGAAAGAGGAGTAGGACAAGATTGACAATGTTGCATATTATATTTTGCAAGAAGATCTTTAATATATTTGGATTGATGCAAGAAAATACCATGAGATGTTCTTTTAACTTGAATACCCAGAAAATAATGCAAAGGACCAAGGTTGGTCATTTGAAACTGAGAGTGAAGAGAAGTTACCAGAAATGTGGTGTAGGCAGGATCATTTCCTGTCACAATTATATCATCCACATAAAGCAATAAAATAGTAACTCTATCATTGCTGTGTCTAACAAAGAGAGAACTGTCAGCTCCAGATTGCAAAAAACCAAGTGAAAGAACATAAGTAGTGAATTTTTCAAACCAAGTTCTGGGTGCCTGCTTTAGGCCATATATGGACTTGTTGAGTTTGCACACAAAATGGGGATTGTGAGGATCAGTAAACCCTTGAGGTTGTTTCATAAAAACAGTTTCTTTGAGGGTCCCATGTAAGAAAGCATTTTTCACATCAAGTTGTTGCAAAGGTCAATCAAAACTAGCAGCCAAAGCAATAACAGTCCTGACAGTAGCATGTTTCACTACAGGACTAAAGGTTTCATCAAAATCCACACCAGGAGTTTGGTGGAAGCCTTTGGCTACTAGTCTAGCCTTAAATCTAGCAATGGACCCATCAGGGTTAAATTTTGTTTTGTATACCCATTTGTTACCCACAATATTAGCATTGGGGGGTGGCTCAACCAGAGTCCATGTGTGTTGATGTAAGAGGCTCAAGTACTCATCAGCCATGGCTTCTTGCCACTGTGAGTGTTTTTGAGCCTCTGTAAAACTAGAAGGATCAGTTAATGTAGGTAAAGTAGCTTTAAGACAGAAACCAGAAGTTGAAGTGCCAGTTTTACCATGTGATTTGGAAGAGAGGGAATTAAAAGGAGAAGGATCAGATATACCAGAGATTGGAGCTTTAGCTGCAATACTTAGAATTTTCTTTTTGAAAATTCCAGATTTACTTCTGGTTTGCATGTGATGTCCATCTACAGGTGGATCTAAGACCACTTCTGGTGCCAATCCAGAGCTAGAAGAGACTGGTTGTATCTGTTCTTGTACCTGTTCTGTAACTGAGTCTGGACTAGCTGGATGTATCACAGAGTGTGGACTAGAAGCACCTGAGTTATTGGATGCATCAGAAACTGCAGTATCCTCATTTCCAGAAATATGGGGATCAGTGAATAAGGAATAGTATGATGGTAATGGAGCTGCAGTAGAGACAGAAGAAATGTTAGTAGGAGGTATAGATGGAGAATCTGCATAAGGAAAAACACTTTCTTCAAAAATCACATCTCTACTAATGTAAAATTTCTTTAAGTTGGTGTCAAAGCAAATATATCCTTTATAATTCTCTGCATAACCCAGAAACACACAAGTCTTGGTTTTAGGATCTAATTTAGATGTTGAGTAATGTCTCAAATTGGGAAAGCAAGCACAGCCAAAAACTTTTAAACTGTTGTAGTCAGGTTTCTTGTGAAATAGAATTTCAAAAGGAGACAAGAAATTAGTTGTTTTACTTGGCATTCTATTAATTAAAAACACAGCAGCAGCAAAGGCATGAAACCAGAATTGCTTAGGTAAGGAAGCTTGTTGAAGCAAGGTAACAGCAGTCTCTACAATGTGTCTATGTTTTCTTTCTGAAATACCATTCTGTTGTGGAGTGTGTGGGCATGATTTTTGATGTGTAATACCACTTGATGATAAAATATTTTGAAAGACATATGACACATATTCACCACCACCATCACTTCTTAAAATTTTGATTTTGTGACCAAGTAAGTTTTCAATTTGAAGTTTAAATTGAGAAAACACATTTGGAACATCAGATTTGTGAAATAAAGGAAATAACCAGGTATACCTAGACATGTCATCAATAAACAAAACATAGAATTTATAACCATGAAAGGATTTCTCAGAAGCTGGTCCCCACACATCTGTGTGTAAGAGATGGAGTGGAGCAGAAACAGTAGAGGTGGAGTGCTGGTATGGAAGTCTAGACATCTTTCCTTGTAGACAGTGTTTACACAAAACAGAATTAGAAACAGAAGATAATTAATAAGTTGAACCAAAAACTCTATGAAGTATCTCATTTGTTGGGTGTCCCAATCTGGCATGGAGAATAGGAACACTAATTTTACTACCCAAACAAGCCTTGGGAGAGTTAAGTTTTGCAGAAAAAGGAAAAGTATGTATGGGGTATAAGCCATTTTCACTCAGTCCTTGATACAGAATTTTGCCCGAATCCAGGTCCTGTATGTAAAAGGATTTTGCATCAAACACAAATTGACAGTGATGGGTTTTGCATAATTGATAAACAGAAATAAGATTAGTTGCAAGTTTAGGAACATGTAAAGTATTTTCAAGAGTAAACTTATGTGTAGGAGTGTGAAGATAGGTAGTACCAGAATGGGAAATGGGTGCAGCTTGGCCATTTCCCATAGTAACTTGATCAGTCCCATAGTAAGTGTCAGCCAGAGAGAGATTGTCAAGATTTGCAGTCATGTGATTTGTAGCTCCAGAGTCAGTCAACCAGTATTCAGACATAGATGGCACAGATTGAGTAGAGGCAGCATAAGCAGAGGTCAGTTGTTCAGAGGGAGGCTTGCCTTGATAGGCATAGTCCATCCTATGCCAGCAATCTAAAGCTGAATGATAGTCATTTCCACAGATTTGACAGGTTATAGGTGTATAGGACTTAGATCTGCCTCTCCCACTTCCTCTAGGGTTTCCTCTTTGAAACCCAGATTGGAACCCAGATCTCCCCCTAGGGTTATGAAACTCAGAGGGTCTTTGAAACCCTTGACCAGAATGAGAAAAACCATGTCCAGAATTGTCAAAGAATCTACCACCACGACCATAACCACCCCTATTCCCTTGATTATAACCACGACCACGGTTAAAACCGCGACCACGGTTAAAGCCACCACGTTGGGTGGACGCAGAAAAGGCAGAAGAACCAGAAATATCAACAGAACCAGAGAGTTGAGATTCATGCATTTTTTCTTCAGCACGCAACAAGACATGTAGATCTTCAAGAGAAATAGGTTTAGAATGGGTTCTAATCGAAGAACGAAAAGTATTATATTCAGGTGGTAGGCCATTCAAGGTGTAAAGAAGCATGTCTTCATCATCAATTTTAACCATAGCAACAGCTAGTTTAGCACGAATAGCTTTAAGTTTTTGCATGTAGAGATCTATTGAATCAGATCGTTTCTTAAGGGTTTGCAACTCAGATTTTAACTCAAGAACATTCGATCTAGTGAGAGATGCATACCTCTGCTCCAAAGCTACCCAGATAGAGCGTGAGGAGGTCTTACCAAGAACATGAGTGAGAGCATCAGGAGTCAAAGTGGCGTTTAGGAGAGTCTGGAGAGCTTGATCTTGTTGACGCCATTCAAGATACGCCGGATTAACCAGGGAACTGTTAGATCCGTCATCGGACGGTAGAAACTCCGGCGGACAGACCGTAGTACCATCAATAAACCCATGAAGATTCTGAGTTTTAAAGATCGAAGATAACTGATGTTGCCAAAGAACATAATTGGTATTGTCTAATTTGTAGGGCATAAGATTGTGAATGTTGGAGAGGAGGTAGAGAGGATTTGTGGGAGAGGAGACTGGTGAGAGAGCCATGACGGCGAGCTGAATAGCTCTGATACCATATGAAACCCTTTAGGGTTAATGAAAGGTTTTGCAGAGAAAACGAAGAGAAGCAGTAATGAACAATAATGAACCGACTAGGTTAATTGTATTGAGAGCATCGAAGGGTTCTTATACAATGAATCCAACGGCTGGATAATGACCCGTTGGATATAGAAGATAAGATCAACACATAAGCGAAGGTACATTACATATTTATGAAACAGCCCAGAGGAATCTATATTTGTAGTGTGGCCCATAGTTTAGCTAATATTGCATTTTGACCCTTTCTCATATTTCTTCTTCTAATATCTTCTATATTTAGTTTGCTGAGCGTGAAGTTGTCTTCATATGCTCCTGACAGTTTTTTTTTTTTTTTTTCTTTTTCGTGGAGACATCTCAATTCCTAAATTCAATGTTCAGCTTTGAAATACATAGTTTGTACTATATGCTCTTATCACTTTTTGTCCTTTTCTCATTGCTTAGCTTTCCCCTTCTGATTCAGGTTGCTGATATGTTCTTTCTTCAATTAGTTTGCTAAGCTGGAATTCTCTTCATATGTTGCAGCTGCCATTAGAAGTATTCAGGTGCTGAAATCCCGGTGCATCTTTAGTGGTTTATGAACCCACTTAAATAAGGAAACTTGATGCATCCTGGTGTCTTCTCTGTTAAGTAGTTTTCCTCACTTTCGAATTGCTTTATGGTGACTTTTGACTGGTAATGTGCTTGGGTTTTAAATGGGAAAGATACAGCTCCGACCTTTTTGTGGTTGATCACTGTCGACTTCATGGCTTGTCGTTTGTGTTATTCAATATTCTCTTACCTAAATATGGTCATGCAAGATTAAGACCCGACACTAGGTTAACTAGCGCTAGTTTCTGAAGAAGATGTCAACTAAATTTTATGAAAAGGAAACGTGTTTCTTTTTTTGTAGTTACATCTTGACTTTGAAGTTCTACTCCTATATTCTAATGCAGCTTCCTGTATTCTCTGGTGGATCTCGACGGTTTCTCGGCTGTTAGAAACACTAAATTGATTGAAAAGTGAAGATAATAGATGAAGAGCTGATGATTTTCCAGTTGAAGCATCGGGACGGGTAATTATTGCTCTGTATGTAGGTGTTCAGGAAAGTGGTGGCTACATAAACGATGTTGTCGATAGAGGTAAATCTAACATCCCCTCCCCTTCTCTCCCTCTCTCATGGCATTTTTTGTTTGATTTAAAATCAACATTTTGATCCCTTCGCTTTTCTTCCCCTTCTTAGCTTCCTTTCCTCAAGACTAACTTGGGAAAAGGTAAAGCGCTTTGTGGGGAGGTTCTGAAACTTAGTATCTTCTTGTGGTTTCCTATAAAATAGAATATGCTCTACATAAGGCTTGGCATAAGATACAATTACATCTTCCGAAACTCAACACTAATCTGCAGCTTCTTATATCCGTCATTGAGATCCTTAAAAAAAATCTGAAAGAAGTAGCAAGGGGCGACCAACATAGCAAATCTTCTTTACCACAACCATGAGAATTCCTAGTCACTTGGGAATGTTTGCTTTGAGTCATAGCTACTGCCTGAAGGCTAGTCCGTCATTTTGGCCCCATGAAGGTGCAAGTCTATTTAAAACCGAGGCTAGGAAGCAATCAAGGGTACCTTATATTTTCCCTTGGACCCATGACTGCGGCCCTGAACCACTTTGGAGTAAGCCTGGAACTACTGGGGCTATATCTTTACTGTGTCTGTCGTGAATTTGGAAAAGCAAATACGTTATCAAGATACAGTGATGCTCAGGCAAGCATGTATTAGTATGGTATTAAGATATACAATGTGCATCAGGTGTCTCATATGGCTTTATCTGGTTTGGTTGTTTGTGTTTTGAAAACCTTTTAAGTTGTTGCCTAATATGCATATTGGTACCTATATTCTTTGTTGTGTTCAGTTAATTCTGTCATGATGTTACGGTGGTGGGTTGTATTGAAAGAAGATGATAATAAAGATCTTCTTGGCAGTCAAGAAGTTGGATAATCTGATGCATCAGGCTTAGCAGGTAAAACAGGTAAGATTGATGTGCATTGGGCCATAAATGGAGTTACGGTAACTATCAAAATGGGTCCCATGGGGGAACGTATGATGATACAGTGTTATACATGGATATATTTATTTTGCAAGATTTTCCAAAAGGGTGTTAAAAGCCTAAAAACTAGTCTCGGTAAGAAGCCTAAATAGTATATCACTTCCGGATATGTACTTGCATGAGATTTCTGGCCTGACAGTCCATCTGGTGGTAAACCTGACCGTTCTGGTTTCCTAGACACGCGCATACTATCCACTAACAATTTAAACTCTTTATGTCAAGGGTCTGGTTACGGAGAGCATAGGTTGTGTTTCTTTCTCTAAGTAAATATCACTTTTGGATTTTTATTTGCATTAGGTAGTCATACTTTCTTTTTTGCTTCATCCCAATCTTCTGTCCTATACATTTCAATTGAATACTGGAATGTTGTTGAGTTTAGTGGTCCTCATTTGTGGGCAGAACAGATGTTTAGTTCGTGAAAGCATCAAGATTTAGTTTTGGGTTGCATGTCCTCTTAGAAAATTAGGACACCCTAATGGACTGTTAGTGGGTGAAGGGAGTAGCTTGCATTTTCTGAAAGTAATATTCTCTGTGACATCTTAAGCAGTTTGTAAGTGTGTTGTGTATAAGATAATATATATGGTGGTTTAAACTATGCAATAATATGCGCAATAATTTCATCAATCATTAGGAAGAACCTTTAAATTTGCCCAATAGAATATAAAATGAGATGAAGAACTATTGAAGTGTATCCGTCTGTTCATGTCCATTGTAGGCCCTGAAATGCCCTTGTGCACAACTTGAGTTGGAAAAAAGAACTAGAAGAAGGCCAAGGGGAAGATAGATAGAGATCATAAAATATGAAAAAGTATAATATAAATGGGTGTGTTGTAGTACAAAGAAGCAACCACTTGAAATTTGCATCCTACTGCAGTTAAGTCGAGGATATGGTTTTTTATCTACTGCAACGTAAACAGGCTTGTGAAATGACAATTTATAAACATGCTTAGATCATCACAAGTATCTTTCTTTGAAGTAGACTGGAACACTTGTCTTATGGAAAACTGTACTTTTTTTACGATTGGCTGTGCTATTTGAAGATAAATTAATTCTGACCTTCCTTTTGGCAACAGGTCAAACAAGCGAGTGCATGACGAACTCGAATCTTCGGTGGTGCAGCAAGTAACTGTACAATACCCGGACTCATGGAAATATTACTTTTTTTCATTTCATTATTTCAGGTACATCGTGTTGTGGTCAGATTGATAAATATAGCTGACTTTGGAGAAGATGCACAATTATCTGGTTCTTGCCCTTTTGATTGGAAAGGAAGCTGAATCATTGTCCATCTTTAAAAGACACAGTCATCCTCCTTTGGCGACGGTGAAGGATGATAGAAATCAGACTCTTATTTCGATAACTGAGAAGGTCAAATGAAATCTGTTTCTAGAAATATTTTCTTCAACCTACTTCTCTGGGTTGGTCATCACCTGTTTGAGTTATTCACAGAGTGAAGCTTCTCAAAATCACAGGCTGAAACACCTGGTTTGGTTATTAATGTGCTGAAATCACGGGTCTTCTGCAACACCGAGTCAAGGTAAGCTTTGCAGAACAATCTTCCAAGCTCACCATCTGATAAATTTTAGGCAAAAACATGTTCCAGATGAGCAGAAGGAAGAGTGTGTAAACTGGCAGCAATGTCATGATGTAGTAGCCACTTCCTGGAATCAGAGATACACTGGTTGACAACTTGGCTTTGGCATGATTTCGTGCTGTCTAATAAAGGAAATGAAAGAGCCAGGCAAGCGACCCACAAGTGCCGAAGCTTCTAGATTGTAAGTAAACCACAGGCTGTCCAATATTGAATTGGAGATTCCTTTGGATGGTTAAAATATGTTTTTGAACTTCTACCTTGTTTGCTACAAGGAAAAAGCTGCATCCTCCTCTTTCAGCCGTTGTCGGCTCCAGTTTAATATAATAGTTAGAACTTTACTAGTATGCCATTAGTTGCCAGTTTTATGCATGAAAGATTAGTATTAATCTGGTTATAATGCGGTTTGACATCTGGATTCCTACCTCGTGCAGTTTCATCTATGTACTTGATTGAAGTTTCGATGATTGAGTCCACACTACGTTTCTTCATCCAATTCCATTTCTAACATTGTGCTGCTGCTATGGCCTATTGCAACAGGATAAAGACTAATTGCCGTGTTGCTGAATCATCCTTCCTCTATACTTGACTGAGGCATTTCAAGAAGAGCTGACCTGTTTGGAGCCTGTTGATGGATGTTTCATTGACTTGCAACACCCGACTTGTATGATGAAGCCAAGTCTCCTGAGAAAGACCCTTCATGGTTATAAGTGGATAGCATAGCTGCAGGAGTGGCACGACCAATTCTACTCATTCGTTTTATACGTTACTTTTCTATGCTAATTCTAAGTGTTTAATTGATTGAATGATAGACAGATTCAATATTCATCATCACTAGTGACATCATTTTATAATTTCGAATGTCTACTTGGAGTTGCATTCGCCCCCTTGGTCTCACTTTTCGGAGCGCTTTTGTACAATGACAGCAATAAGAGATTCCGATTTTGTGACTGTTTCTCTATTTCTGAAGAACTCCAATCTGTCCGTGAACTTTTCTACCTTTCCTTCAATTCAACTTTACACAATCATCAACATACAAAGCTATAAAAGAGACGCAAACTCGCAACCTCTTAACTACTACCAGCATCTCCTTTCATTCAATAGAACAAGAACGAGAGAAACAAAAGTGGAACAAACGACAGATTTCGTTGTCTTTCACATCTGTCGACAATGATCATGGCACGGCACCGACATTTGAGTTGATACAGAATCTGAGAACATGGTGGTGGTGGAGTAAAGGCTAATCAAAAGTCCACCCAGATCCAGCTTCATTTAACAATTCCCCCCACCCTATCACCAACTAAGAGTGTGGTGCCCAACATCAACAGCAGCAACAACAAGAATCAATACACCCCCAACTTGCCAGCTTCACTTATCAACTACATGGATATCTTTTGCATTTGTTGCCTACTTTGTATCCCCATCCCCAAAAGACACCCCAAATGATCAAATCACATGCACACAATCCAGCCTTCCAATTACTACCCTAACCTCCCATATTCCCCCCTAATATGTGAGATTGCTCCAACAATATGCTAAAGTCAAAAATCATCTCCTTCTGCTGCTGTTGCTGCAATGGCGTCTTCATCCCAAGTGTGTTGTTCCCTAGCAGGACCTCTTCCTCAATCTGCAAGCCGCGACAAAGCAACTTTCAATCAACCACCAATACAGTCAGACTCCAGTTCTTCAGAAACCCAGAGGAGGAGGACCACAGATTTGTTCACATGATCTCAAAAGCCAAAAACAAGTTCATCATAAAACAAAGCAATGCAACAGTAGTAGTAGTAGTAGTCAGTTGAGAGGGTGGGGGTTAGAAAGAAAGAAAGAAATGGATTTAGTATTTGGGTGTTGTAAAACTGTACAAAAGTATTCTCAGGGTCACTCCTCTCTACATTAACTCCCTTCCTCCCACCACCACTAGTTCTTCAATTTGGTAACACCACCACCACCATGACTTCAAAACCTAAAACTCCCACAACTCTACTCATACTACTACTCTACTACCCTCTTTATCCCCCAACCCCTTTCCTCACAACAAACAACTACATCTACCTTCATCTTCATCAAGGACTGACCTTCTAGCTGTGCAGGCCGATATCTACTAGCAAGCTCTTTGTTCCCAAAGCTGAAACCACCACAACACCCCCATTGAAGGAGCAGGCAGCTTAGTACCAGCAACCAATACCTCAGGCAATCACGCGACTTGAAAACGCCATTCCAAGGGTTGAATCTAGAATTCTGATCCAACTTCAATTGAAGCTCAAGCTTTAGGTAACTCCTTGGACTCTTGTCCGCCTCGCGATTGCGCATCATCAGCATCAGAATCACTACCAGAGGAACTCTCCGAATCAGAATCTGCAGAAATGGGAAGGCCAACAATGTGGGCAGTGAGCATATATTTATTTAGACCTAAACAATTAAACAAACACTTCACACCAAAGACAAACAAATAGGAGCGTGCAATGGAGGTATACCACTAGATGAGGATGAATCACTCCCTGAGCTACTGGAACTTCCAGAACTGCTCGAGGCATTACCGCCTCCACCGCCACCATTTTCGCCTTTGTCAATGCCACCACCACCGCCATCATCTTTCTCAATCTCCACTGGTGGGAAGCTGCTCATTGGCATCTCATCACCAATGTCAACATCCTCTTCTCCACCTTCCCCTTTCCTTTGCTTCTCAGCATTCTCAGTTCTTTCACTCATGGAGTACTATTCAAAAGACAACACCAATTCAGCACATTTACAAACTGAGAATGACTTAAACTTAAAACAAGACATCAACATTTCAAGCAATGTGTAGTGTCAAGAGCTTACCACATTGTCATCGCCGGATACCGATGCTGCACCACCCGAATTGTTCACCATCAGAGCTTGCCTCATAGCCTTGCTAGCCATCTTCTTCCAATTCGTCACAAACCGATCAAGCTCCCAAAGAGTCTCCGTATCTATCGCCTCAATGTCAAGCTCAATCTCATCCCCTTCTTGCGCCAAATGCGAGTTCCTCTTCCTAATGATCTGCACCAACTGAGGCATCTTCTCTTGAGGCAAACTCTGCAACCCAACTCCCAATTTGTGCTTCTCCTCCATGTTCATTTCCCTCTTGTTGGGATCTTTCGCCTTCGGCTTCGGTTGCTTCCCCTGAAACGTCCTCACCCCTCCTGAAGGCCTCATTGATGGGTTTTGCTTTGGAGATGGAGAGTGTGCTAGAGACTGCATTGACTGTTGTGGGTTTGGTGATGGAGACCTCACAGGGGAAGTCTGCATCTGCATCACTGGAGGGTTTGGCCTCGGCGGTGAAGGGAAAGACTGAATTTGCCTCTTCTCTGGCTTCTTTGGAGTTGGCATTGAATTGGGTTTCAGCTTCTTCTTCCTCTCAGGCATTGGAGTTGGATACCAAGAACTCCCCTGCAGCTCATCTGTGGGTTGTTGTTGGTGGGTTTGTTGCTGTGGTCTCTCTGCAATCTGAGACCTCTGGATTGGCCTATAAAGCTCCTCAAACCGATCAAGCAACAACTGAGCCATCTTATGAACCTCATCCCCTTTTGGGTTATACATCAGAGCATTGTTGAAGGTCAATCTCACATCATCTGCAAACTCAGATGGCGAATTGTACAGATTCCTTGAGAAATTCGACTTCACAGTACCCAGATCCATTGGCCGTTTGATGATTGTGTGGTAATCGTGAAGACCCAGAGAAGCTGCGTCCACAGGCTTGTTGAATATCCAGCTGTGCTTGTGCTTCATCAGCTTCGTCAACACTTGCCTGCACATCTTCATCATATTAGCATTCTCCACTGGGTTATTCACAAACGACGCCGTAGAGGGATCGATTGACCTCTTCTTGCCAGAAACCTTCTTGCTCTTGTGACCCAAAACGGCACCGTTTGATCTGGGTTGGGGTTGGAGTTTGCCGGAGTCGATTCGGTCCTTGAGTCGCCGGATCTGTTCGAGCTCCGACAAGAGGCGTCTCTTGAGATCGACGAGCTCGTCTCGCCGGTAAGAGCTCAGATCGAAGACGACGTAGCCTCCGTGGTTGAAATCGGCGTCTCGGTGGCTGTACGATTGGGTGTCGTCGGAAACTGTAACGGCCGGCGAGTCATTGATCATCTGAGGGTGGAATTGATGTTTCTTCTTCGACGACGACTTAGGGTTAGGGTTAGGGTTAGGGTTTAGATGATTGGAGTAAGGAAGTTTCGCCATGAATCCACCACCAGCACCACCACCAGATTGGCCCCAGCTTGATTCATTCCTAGCTAAGACTTCCGACGCCATGAATCGCGAGGGCAGATTCGGAATTTGAGCAATCTCCGGCGAGAAAGCGAACCATGAATCAATTAGTCACCGCTTGCCGGAGGCGAGACTCCGATCACCGGAACACGATTTATCTATCGGATCTACCAATTTAGCCCTTTGGGAGGACAAATTGACAAATTGTGTTAGGGTTTCAGATAGAGAGCGAGAATGAGAGGGGGGAGAGCACTCGTTCTTAAAGGCAATGAGATCTGCCCGTTCTTCCCACGGGCAGGGTCTGGTCCGTTGGTTTTGATCTGACGGTGGTGGAGGGCGTGTGGTCTGTACCGGGTGCTGACCGGATTACGTGGCGGGGACGGTTTCGATTATTGCTGGTGACCACGTGGCGAGTTCTTGGCCGTGGGATCTGTTGTGAAGCTTCGTCAAATGTGGGAAGACCGAAAGGGGTTTTATTTCATTTGGCGTGAATTTGTGGGGAATTTAGGGTTTGTGGTTGTGGGGCCTACAGCGGTAGAAGGTGACGACGTGGACAAACACGTTTACCGGAAGCTATACGGCCGAGATGGCGTACTGAGGGTAAAATCGTACATTGGTACACGCAACAACCGTCCTTTTGAGCTCTGCAATGACGATATAGCCCCTTCCAAATCAAATAGCATTTGATTACTCCTTTGTTAGCTTCAAATTTTATTTAAGGTCGGTTTTGGTACTAGTAAATAACCGTGGCCAAAGAGCACTACCACCTCCCAGATAAATACATGATGTTGAATTCAGACAATTAACATTAAATTACATTTTGACAAAAAAAACATTAAATTACATAAAACGCGACAGTGTCAAGACTCAAGAGATTGACAATATTACTAATATAATTTAATAACTCAAGATGAAGAACGACTATTTGTCAATTAAATCTTTGATGGAGTAATAAATTTTGACAAAATATGCTCAGCGTAGTCTGACACAAAAAAGACAAGTTGATCGACAGTTGACAAAACAAAAAACTCGACAACAAAAGAAGTCTTCTAATCGATATGACACCAAAAAATATATCTTCTTCTCAAAACTCGTTTGCTCAAACATGCAACATAAGAGCATGTAACTCGTCACAATATGTAGCCAACTATTTTACATAAATTTCTCAAAAAAACTATGTTACATAATAATTTAAGGGTGGTGATACTTACACAAGTAAGAAAGCTTCTTACACAAGAATTTAAGCTGTGAAGACAATTTTACCCCTTTCAAACTAAATGTGACATTTATTATGTCTCATGATACGTATTACCAATGTACACTAATTATGTCTCCTCCTTTCTTAATCAAGCTACACACCGAGTTCGAGATCTCTTTTAAAATTTGTAAAATTCTCGTAAATTTTATTCTCCTTGACGATTCTGTGATTTAGTGTGGAGACGTGAAATTGAATCAGCTGTACGGCTATACCTGTCAAATGTGACAATTCTCTCATTCTTTGTCTTCGTATTTCTAGAACTAACACAAGTTTTGAGCACAAAAAAACCCAATTAACAAATGTGTTAAACCGGATTTGTGCAGTGAAGTAACACCTCAAGTTAGATTCTTGAGTGTTCAGACAATGAAAAATCAACCCAAGTTGATTTCTTACTCTTGTCTTTGGCATTCAATTTCATAATACAAAGTACCCCAAGCAAATCACTGTAATTTGGAAGGACTTTGTGCAGTGAAGTAGTGAAAGAAATTTTACGGTAGAGAAGAAGATGAGAGAGAAAGCTGACACTACAGAGCTTCAATTTGAGAGAGAAACATGTTCTTTTTGTCCAAGAGAGAAAAAAGCTTAGCATCCCAAAGATCCAAGGGAAAGTATTAACATGACTACTATCAGGATAAATAGAAGAAACGAAAATCCAAAGCCATTTCAGCGCATTTACTCCAAGCTTGCTCGGCAATGGCGATCTATGGGGAAGATGAAAGTGGTGGGGTCCAATAGTGTTTGGTGGAGGTGGAGACTCAAGCATAACTTATTATTGTCGGGAAATGGTTAAATTAGTTGTTTAGAAAATGCCGTGTATTTCCTTGAGGGCATGTGTTTCTACAACGAAATACTTGTGTAAGCATAAGAAATACTTGTGTAATTATCATCTCCCATAATTTAACCATGACTCCAATGTTGTCGATCCAGATCGCAAACAAATCCCATGAATAAAGGGATCAAGATTGCGAATAAACCCTGGCTCCCAAATTCGTTCCTTGTGACGGGTTGTACTTGGGTACTCTCGCTTTTGAAAAAGGATCCTTATCCAGTGTCACATTACTGAAGGAAGTTCAAATTGGTGCATCTAAAGCACCCAAAAAGACAAAATTCAGTCTTAAGAACGGGGCCAGAAACAAAAGGAATGGGTTGAGGCTATGGAAGAAGGTGCAACCTCGGCCAAAAGGAAACCATACGGTCAAACTATCATGATTGCCTCTAAGTATGGACTACTTATGGGCGACAGGAAGCGCAGTTGAAACTCTAAGAAGGACACACGTGCACCAGGGGCACAAACGAGTATAACGGGCTCAAAGTTAAACATAGTTATAATTGATGTTGATAAGAGTGCAGAGGGAGGTATGCATTGCGTTGTCGAAGAAACACGTAATGAACTAGAGGCAGAGTCTGCTAAGCAACTATGCCCAGAGCAATGAGTTCTCTAAGTTGGAACGTACGAGAGAATGGAAACCTCCTTAATGTTTTATCCCTTTGCGACACTTTGAAGGAACAGCATTCCAAAATTGTTTTTCTAATGGAGACGATGATGACACACGAGATGAAAAAATTCGAGAGGAAGGTCGGGTATGCAAATCGAATCTATGTGGATTGTGATGGCATCATTGAAGCAGATGTTTAGATCTTATTTGGGATAACAGCATAGCGGTAACTCTTCAATGTTATTCCAAACACCATATTCACTGTCTACTAAAAGCTGAAGATGATTATACTACTTGGTACTTTTTTGAATTTTAAAAAGATGATATGGTTACCGTTCTTGAAATTTCTTATCACATATCAAATCATATGGAGACGCTCCATGGTGTGTGATGGGAGACTTTTTTGAGGTGATCACCCAAAATAAAAATGAAGGGGGAAGGGATGTTACAACTTGTCAAACTAATCCTTTTCGAGATTTCCTCTAAGGTTGTGATCTCAAGGACTTAGGATTTGTTGGAAATTCATAAAGTTGAAGTAATAATCAGGCGGATGATGCAAATATCATGGGAAGGCTTTATAGGGTCTTCACTAATCTCAACTGGAGGTTTATTTTTAGGAAGTCACACATTCATCATCTGGTTACCTCGACTTCTAATCACAACATGATTGAATTGGAGATTTGGGAATCAAAGGCATTTCAGATGCGCTGGCGGTATTTTGACGTTCTACTTTGAAGCAAATTGGCTACAGAATAAGGGCTGTGATATTGAGGTACAATTTCAGTGGAAGTCAAGGGAATTACAGTCAGTAGTAAGTTGAACAGTTGTGCTTCTTAGTTACAACAATGTGACCGAGATTCTTTTAATAATGTCAAAAAGAGGATAAAAAGCTGAAGAAGGAGATAGCACGGTTGGAAAGACACATACAAAGTGTTGGAATCTCCACATAAATCAGACAAGCTAAAAAAACCTCAACTCTTCGCTGTCACGGGAGGAAGAAATGTGGCAAAGGAGATCGAGGGTTCAGTGTTTACGAAGTGGAGAAAAAAGTATGACATTCTTTCACCTAAAAGCACGAGTCAGAAAAGCTAGAAACACGATCAAGGGAATTGAAGGCGAAGACAATGAAATTATTCGAGCGTTATCCAAGTACTTGGGAAGGATCTTTGAGACTTCAAACCCTTTAGAGACTGATATCGATCGGATGCTCAATTTCATTACTCATCGAATCACATCTGCTCAATTTTTTCAATGTGACTTAATGGATGCCCCATATTCGATATAGGAAGTGACTGAGAGTCTGAATCACATGAGTCCCCTCAAAGCACCCTTAGTGGATGATTTTCAAGTAGTTTTACAGAAGTATTGGGCAATCTCAAATAAAGATGATGGGGGTTGCGTAGTGCATATTCTAAACGGAGAACACATTGTGGCGGAGTTCAACCACACACTTTTAGCCTTAATCCCAAATGTAAATCAGGTCAAAAACCCGCTGACATACGCCTTGTAAGTCTCTATACAATTATCTATAAACTAGTGTCGAGAAAAATGATGAATAGGCTCAAGAAAGTGTCGCCAAATGTTATAATATGGCAGTTAAAGTGCATTTGTTCCTGGAAGATTGATCACCATCAACATTATTACAAGCCTTTGAGCTTTTACATTATACGAAGAAGATGTTGAAGGGGAAAGATGGAATCATAGCTCTTAAAATGAAGACAAGAAAGGCTTATGACCTTGTTGAATGGTCATTCCTTACCGTTGAATCACCACCCGACGAGTTGGACGTGGAGGCGAGATCGGATTCTATAGAAGCAGCATTGAGGCTGAAACGAGTTGGGCAAGATATACTGAATCTTTTAGGGATTTTGAATTTGGAAATTTATGAGCCATATACGAAAGATTTTTCTTCACATAACATCTAAGCCATCTTGCTTCCAACCAATCAATAGTGTTATCTAGAACCTTCATCTGTTCGGGTTGGTTTTTGTATTTTGGAATAATCTATTTCTCAAGCTATTATGTTATATAGATGTGCTGGAAATATTAAAAATATTTAAATCTAGATTATGATGTTAACGAGCTTGTATTAACCCGAGAGCTAAATGTAGTCCCAGTCCAAAACTTGGCGTTGATTGAAGGAAGAATGTGGGACCAGATTGGCCCGGAATAACGTCAATCTCCGGTACAAGTGGATTATGACAAAAGAGCCAACATTGGTCATGGCTGGGACCAAGATTAATATTAAGGGGAAGTCGACCATAAACTAAACGCCATATGAAGCATTGAATTTTGAGTGCAATTGATAATTTTCATGTTAGCTTACAATTATAAGAAGTTTGCTTTTGCAATGCATTGTAGGTTTCCTTAATTGTACAAGTGCCCGAGGGGGCGTGCCATACCATCATTTCATGACCGGAAAAATAGAAATGGGGATGCTACGAATTAGAGTTATTATATCACTTGAGAAATTAAAAAGGAGGGAATCAAGACTCCAAGTATTGTCAAGAAATATTTACCAATCGTACATTGCTCCACCTGATCAGGTAAAGGCCCAAAGATCCGACCCCAGTAAAAATCCATGTGTCATAAAGGATATGGACAGTCCATCTATAACAATTTTCCTAAAATGAGGCGCAAAGTAAGATTGAGTAACTTTGGAAAGTTTCTTCCGAAAAGGGGTAGCCAAGGAAGGGATTGTTACGTTGTGAAACTTTGAGGCAACATATTTTATGCTTTCAATAACTGTACCCACCAAGGCCGAGTTCGGGTAGCAACTGCCAGTAAAGATTAAGCAAGTGAGCTTAAACTTAAAAGGGTCAATTACTTATTAGCCACCTCCAGTATAGGGTAATGATCCATGTGACACCCCCAATATCAAAATACTCATATTACCACCTCCAGTTGCTAATTGCAAACAATCAACAACTAGAGTAAAATTCTGTTAACTTTTCAAACTCTGTCAGGGGCAACATTGTCAATTCAAAAATAAATATTAAAATGAAAAATAATTAAAAAATTATGAAGAGGAAAGAATGAGAAGAAGATAAAAAGTCTGAACAAAAGAAGAAACAAAGGATAAAGGACGGTGAAGAGAAAGAAGATGGAGGAGGAGTTGCAGAGTCGATCATCCGCTACCAGTCTCTCTTGCCGATGACCACGGAAACCGCCGAGATCTCGCACCGACGCTGAGCCTCCTTTTTTGCCTTCTTCTTCAAACCCAGAAAAAAGACCGATCTTTACCTGGTAATTATCTCTCTCTCTGAATTCTGGTCGAGGGAAGACTAAGAGAACGGTGGCTGTGGTGGTGTTGGGTGTTCTGTTTGGATGGTGGTCCTCGGTCAAGAGGTATTGGTCGGGGTCGTGGGTCATTGTTCTCAATTGTGCAGTGAAACGGTATATGCTTGGATTCGGCTGGCCAACATTTCAATCGGGAATGTGATTGACTGGGGATTCATGTTTGCTTAAATTGAAGATGAACTGTTTAAAGTTATTGTTTGATTTCAATAGATTATTACTGATTGGTATATCAATTGGATCGATTGGAAGTCAAGGGAATTGATATGTGGGTGTCGTTGAGGTAGAGAAAATGATTTGTAATTGCCGGTTTTGAGTTTCAGAAGTGTGATTTTCATGATTTGGGTTGCTTTTGGTTTGAGTTGGTTTGTTTCGGATTTGAGTAGTTTTTGGTTTAGTTTGGTTCCGCCGGAATATGGACTTTTGGTGCCGGATTCTGGGGTTTGGTGGCGGTGAAGGTGGTTGTTCTTTGTGTTCTTATTTTTAAGATTGGACAGTTTTGCCCCTGAAGAACCGTCAACTAACAGATTTTTTTGGATGGAAATTGACCCCAGTTGTTGATTGTAAACAGCTAGCAACTGGAGGTGGCAATATGAAGATTTCGAAATTGGGGGTTGTAACTGGATCATTACCCTAATCTGGAGGTGGGTAATAAGTAATTGACCCAACTTAAAATGTCTTTGAATGGAAATTAAATAACTAAAAATGTTTCTTTCACCGGTTGTGGGAGCTGGGACCCCCCAAGTGGTGTCCGGAATTGGCTTTGAATAAAATATAACATAGGCGAGAAAATTTTGTTTTTGCTCTATGGTCGAGATTTTAAAAAAAAAAATTGACTCGGTTTAGTACTATTTATTTGTTGGTCAACTAGTAACAAAGATTCTCAAGAAGTTTTGACAAAATGGTAAAGTTTTTATTTGAGGCTCGCCAAAATAACAAAATGTCGTCCGCAAAGAAAAATGACTAAGTTGGGAGGTATTTTTAGCTAAGAAAAGGGGATGATAATGTTTAGTGAACATTCTATCTCTAGGGATAAATAATTTGGGCATAAGATAAAGATATGTGGTAAAAATGATCCTCCTGAGGAACCTCAAGTAAGTACCACGAAAATGATGGATTATTGATAACTCTTCGCTAGGAGTTTTATTTGATATCACTTAGACTACATTTTTTAGTTTTTCGAGTAATCTTTGGTAGTTTTGACAATTTCGTTTGCAGTGTCTATAAAAATAAGCTTGTTGTGCGTTAATCAAAGATTCGACTATTTTTATGCTCTGTCTGCATTGTTTGTCATATATGATCACACAAATTTTTTTGTGTGTTGTTTTGACATGGACATGAAAATGGCAAATGAAGTGTGAGGTAGGTTCCGGAAAGCAAAAAGATGATGAAAATCTCAATTGTAAGGCCAACGAGTGGAGGCAAGAAGAAGAAACGTATAAAGATAAGCTAAGTTCCCTGGCGTATTCGCACAAAGAGGAATGGACTGTCTGTCCATTCGTGCAAATAGGAGAAGAACCAGCAAAATTCCAAGGCTCTTCACACGAAGAAGAATGGGCTCTCTTTCCATTCGTGCGAAGAGGAATATGAGTCAAAGTTACAAGGGTCTTTGCATGAAGGCCAAAGGTTGCACGAAGACTGCGGGCCCTGGGCAGATTCTATTGAGAATATTATAAAATTTTAAGTATTTTTATGAGATGTATTGAGTACATGACGCCATAATAGCCCCATAAGTCACAGAGAGATGCAACAATATCTTGTGAATTGCTGGAGAAGACTATTGGAACCAGCGTGGCTCGGAAGTTAAATGTTCAACACGAACATCGTTGCGATCTCTTCTTCTTTCCACACACTTTGATTCAGTATGATGAACAATATCTTATGTATCGCTATAGGATTCATATCTACTAAACTCGTATTTACTAGGTTCCATGGTGACAACAAATAGTTTGTTGGAATAACTTAAAGCGACTACCAAATCAGGCGAAGAAACTAAGCAAGGAAGACAACAGAAGTTCAGAATTCATGGAAGAAAAGGAGTTCGCACGAGCAGCAATATGTTCGCACAAATAGGATTGTGCTCGTATGAGCAAAACATGGTTTTGCACGAAGATATTTTGTTCGCACCAACAAAACATGTATTTGTGTGAACTGGTTCAGTTATGGGAAATTAATTTTATTTCCAAGGCTCTCTGCACGAAGAAGATTTGACTCTCTTTCAATTCGTGCAAAGAAGAAGATGAGTCAAAGTTACAAGGTTCTTTGTATGAAGGCCAAAGGTTGCATGAAGACTATGAGGCCAGGGCAGACTCTATTGGGAATATTATGTAACTTTAAGAAGTTTTCTGAGATGTATTGAGCATATGAAACAATATCTTATGTATTGTTGGATAAGACGTTTAGAACTAGCATGACTCGAATGTTAAAGATTTGTCAGTAATATGGTTTGCAATTTTTTCTTATTTCTCCATACTTCGATTCAGTATGAAAAATAGTATATTATGTATTTCAATTGGATTCGTGTCTAGCTAAACTCGTATTTAATAGGGTCCATGGTGACAAAATAGAGTTTGTTAGAATAACTCAAAGCTACTAGCAATGAAGGTAAGAACTCGATTTTACAGGTCAGATTCGGGTTCAGTCTTCGAGGCACGAAGAACAAGCATAAGGATCTGATATCAATTAAAGAAAAAACAGATCAAAACATGCATAGATCTAAACTTGAAACTAAAGCGGAAGATTCTAGTGTTTATCTCTTTTCCTGAGTGGTTGCAGCGGGTGATCGTTCTTGTTGCTTGTTCCCACACGTCGTCTTGCTCCCAACAGTCTAGTGTGAATCTCTTGGACAAACACTATGGTTCACACCACGTTTCACATTTGAATGCAAGTTAGAGAGAGAGGATAGGGTCCTGTCTCTACTAATATTAGGTGTCTACTGATGCATATGATTCAGTAGGAAGCTGTCGCTATTTGTAGACAGACTTATGGTTTATTTTAACTAACCCCCTTAGAATTTGTGACTTATTACAAAGCACCACACTGGGCGCTAAATGTAATTTGCTAACAATATAAATGAGAGATCCGAAGAAGTACGCAAGTCAACAACAAATCAACAATTTTAAATTGGAAGGCAATGCAGAATAACGGAAGAAAGAAATTCAATCTCCGTGGAGACTTTAAGATGTCTTTCAAGGTTCATGAGATAGACTATGTTGCGAAAGAGGGAGATAGGCGCAGAGCACGGAAATGGGACTATGTTTATAATTATGAATATATTGTAAGGTAATCGGACGCAGCTGGCAGAACCAGGTTAAAAAATATAATACTCGAAATCCACCCGAACGTCAGCATGTCAAGATTTATGAAAACATACCCAACCAGTTACACCCAATTTGGCTTTGAGATGGCTCGGTTGAGCTCGGACTGATTGGATAGGTCGGGTCACTCGGGTTTTCGAACTTCCCTAACTTGTACAATCACATTTTCTATATATTCTTGCAAGTCAATTCCGTTTCAAAATATTTTGAAAACCTAGCAGGTAACTCATTTTTTTTAGAAATTAATTTGTCGTCAACAGGGTTTGAACCTAGGATCTCATGCAAGGGCTTCCAAAACTCTGTCACTTGAGCTACCACTATGCATGTAACTCATTTTGGTGGAATCGAGAAAATATGTACTGTTTCAAGTAAGGAGCGATTTTTTCACTATAAAAAAAATATTGAAAATGATCTCATAAGAAAATTGTAGAGAAAAAAAAATGAGAAGAAACTCTGGTCTTATGTTTTTTGTTTGTTTTTTTTGAGAAAAAACTCTTTTGTAGTTTGTCACGATTCGTGACATGACAAAGCCTTGTAGACCATGGGACTGTGAAGTTATTGGGTCGCTCTGGTCCTTGGATTTTGGGCAGTGCTGCCATTGAATTCAGTACACTTTCAAGCCCAAGTTTAATTCTACAACTTATTGGGCTGTGCTGGGCCTTCGATTTAGAGGAAAAGAGCTGACCAAAGTGACACGAGTGTTGTGTTTTGATATGATTGTTTGAATTTTGAAATTTTGATTTGTATGTTAGTAAAAAAATGAATGGAATGTAGGTCTTATAAATTTTGAATTACAGTTTTGGGTAACTTTAGGTTGGGTTTAACCGAACCTCTCTATCTGAACCAGGCGATTGAGAAGTGAGGTTTTAAGCAGGTGGGGCAACTATGATCACCTAAAACTCTAAAGAGGGGAATCGCTCCCGCTCTCAGTTCTCGCTCCGACGCATTCAGCTCGAATTCGCACATAATCGTCGGTTTTTAGAATCACGTTTTTACCAATGCGCTGTACGTTTTTCATCAATTATCCTCCGTACTAAGTTGCATAGTCTATTAGAAACTAAGTCAAATGAAACTTTAAACTAAAATGACATAGTAATAGCTGAAAATTTAAATAATTAGTTCAAAGTAATCATAGAAATTAAGCTGATTGAAAATTTAAATTACTGTTCTAAAAAAAAGAAAAAATTAAAGTACTTAATTTTTTTTTAAAATTGTTGGGATAAGACTAAAATCAGCAGAATGTGCGAGAATTTGGCAAATTAGATATTAATTAGTGGTACGTAACTGCCGTTATTCTCAATTGCAAAATAGCATCACAAACATAAGTAAAAGGGTAAAAGACAAAAACCACCCCTCCAGTTTGGGGTATATACAAAAAAACCCCTCGTGTTCGGGGATATACAAAATCCACCCTTGCAGTTGGACGACAGCTAACGGGGATGGACGGAAATCGTTAAAATACCATTTTACCCTCAAATTAAAAACTAATACTCTACTATATAAACTTTTTCTTCTACCACGTTTCTTCCTCACCCTTTCTCTTCTCTTCTCCACTTCCTCCGGCTCTCTCTCTCGGTTGTCTCTCTCTCTCACTCTCCTAACCCTAGCCGCAATCCACCTCTTTTGAGTCCCGAACATCGTCCTCCAATTGAGTCCCGAAGAGGTGTTGGACGATAGAAGCGTCGTGAAGGTGGTTGACGCGGCGGTTGCGAGGCGAGTAGGGATCGTGGTGCTCAGCGGCGGCGTTGGCGGCGGAGGGAGGCTCTATGAGGCCATCCCCAGCCTCAAGATTAGCGCCGATGACCCGTCTTCTTCAGTATCCTCCGACGGATCTCTTCTCAGAACCTGTCGGATTTGAAGAAGAAAGTGATGGCCGACCAAACGATCTGCAGAGATGTTAGCTGCGACGGCGGCTGCGGTGGTTGTATCTAGGGGTGAGCAAAACTCGCCCAAACCGGCCGCCCCAAACCGATCCGCATCAAACCGGCCCGAACTTAACACCCGTTCGTGCTACTTGATTGGGTATGGGTATAGAATTTCAAACCCGAACTAACTTTGATTGATCATGGGTTTAAAAGTTGGAAAAACCGATTAGGGCCGGTCCGGTCCGATTAAAATTTTATATGAAAAATTTACATATTTTTTAGTTAGATAATACCGTCCAAGAAAAAATTTATAAGAACGAACAATAATTTTAGTTGATTTT
This sequence comes from Linanthus parryae, assembly GCA_023055425.1. Classification (NCBI taxonomy): domain Eukaryota; kingdom Viridiplantae; phylum Streptophyta; class Magnoliopsida; order Ericales; family Polemoniaceae; genus Linanthus; species Linanthus parryae. The sequence goes on from JALGPY010000002.1 coordinate 29,533,245, forward strand.
CCTCAACTTATGCATTAATATGATTTTATTCATCAATTAAAATGTCATATTCGGCTTTGTTATGTGTTAGGAAGATTGGAAAATGTTAAAACTTTCCGATTTGCACTAAATATGTCTTGTTCATGGACATAAATTTGCTAACGGTTTGTAATATTTTGAACCCGTCTCAACCTGGCCGAACCGGTCCGAATCGAAAGGCTTGATCGGGTTTGGGTTTGTGGACTACTTGATTGGGTTTGGGTATCGATATGACCAACCCGGGATCATTGGGTTGGGTAGGAAACAAAGTCCTCACCCGCCCAACCCGGTCCGTGCTCTGCCCTAGTTGTATCTGCTGAGATTCTACAAGTGCCTGTTGTATTTGCGGTGGTTGTATCTGCTGCGGCGGATGTCCGTGAGATTAAAATTGGGCCTTGAACTGACAATTGCCTCTCTGCTTTTTCCCAAACATTTCCAACACTCTGGTCCTTGAAGCTCTTGGAATTAGGCATGCTCTCATGTTGGCAAAAGCAAAGAATCTAAAGAGAATTTGCTTGTTCTCAGACTCAAAAATTGCTATTGGTGCAATTATTTCCAGAAAAAATTATGGTCTGACTTCTATTGCCTCAGTGATTGAGGATTGTAGGCGGCGTTGGCGGCGGAGGGAGGCTCTATGAGGCCGCTTGCTTGTTGAAGTCGGTGGTTAGGGATAGGGCTCGAGATTTGGGTTCTGCAGGCTTCAAGGCGGCGTCATTCTTCAAGGTTGAAGAAGGTTCTTCGGGATCTGGGTTTTTGGGTCTTCTTCCGGATCTGGATTTCTGCCTTCTTCCCGTCCCCGTTGAGGGTTCTTCTTCTTCAGATGACTCGGGTTCTTCTTCTTCAGATGACAGCAACTACCTTGTGCTTTCGAGAAATGCCCTTTAAAGGAAGGTAACCCCTGTTTGAGCGAGTTGAGGAGATGTTAGAGTAAAAGAATCCGTTATCTATCTCTCTTGTTCATAAATACAATGCATATGTACACAGTGATAACTGGGAATTCGTCTTGCAATTAGAACACACATTTGATTTTCGAAGTTTTTGTGAGCATTTTGTGTGGGTTCATATGGTTTGAATATTGAAAGAATTAGGTTTTTCAGATTGGTTTGTGACACTAATTTGAAGGAACCAATGCCTCTGTAAGGGTGTAGAATGGAGTTTGAGAAATTAGTTTGTGGTTTTGCTTGTGTTTTTTGGGTTTCTGAATGGAGTTTGGTGGCACTAGTTGTGGGGGATTGTGATATTTTGCCAATTTGTTGTTGTTGTTGTTGTTGTTGGTGGTGGTGGTGGTGGTGGTTGGGAAGGTGGTGGCGTTGTTGGCGGCGGTGAAAATCAGTGGTGCGATGGCGGGGATGTGGTGGTGGAGGTGGAGGTGGTCAAGAACACCAAAAACACCATGAACATCAACAAAACAAACACAAAGAGGGGCAAAATGGTCATAAAAAAGACAAATTGCACCCCCTTACTGACTGACATTAACAGAAGGGTGGTCTTTGACTAACTGCCATCCCTTCCGAGGGTGGATTTTGTATATCCCCGAACACGAGGGGTTTTTTTGTATATACCCCATACTCAAGGGGTGGTTTTTGTCTTTTACCCTAAGTAAAATTAAATTATAATTTTAATTAAAGCTGATTAAATCGTGTTTTTTTATGAAAAAGATCCTAATTTTTCAAAGAAGCACTCAAGTATATTTATACTTTCAATGAAGTAACTTTTTTTTTGTTACACAACTTTTCAAAAAATTATAATATAATATACGGTAAAAGACAGTGACCACTCTTGACTTGGATTAAATACAGTCCGCTACCTTGATTTTTGAACAAAGACAGTCTCCACCTCCGTTTAGTAATATCATTTTACCCTCCTCATTTGTAAAGTATTACAAATCATGCATTCTACTTGCACAAAATAATGACACAAGGTACGAGTACTAAATTCACACATCGTCCAAACTATGTACTACAAATGCAGTTTTGCTGTGTAAGTTTCCGCTGTCGCGTTCTTTTTGTTTGCACCTGACAACATTGATCCTTCAAAAATGCAGAGACAATTGAGAAGAAATTTTCCGTTTGCTAACAAACTATTTTGCGTATATGTTTGACTACGTCTAAAGTACCCAATCATTTAATGTGAACACAACACATTCTGATATTACATGACTTAGCTGTTTTGGAGGGTAGAATAATAAAAAAATGTGAATTCCCTCCAAACTTTTAACACCAACAATTTCATTACTAAACTGTTTTGGAGGGTCCAATAATAAATGAACACAACACATTCTGATATTACATGACTTAGCTGTTTTGGAGGGTAGAATAATAAAAAAATGTGAATTCCCTCCAAACTTTAAACACCAAACTCACACTTCCTTACTCACACAACCTGCCCCAACCAAGCTAGCCCGTTTTGGAAAAAAATTTGTCAAATCAAGTCCAAATTTCTCTTACCACGTATAAAACATCTCATAGGAGATGGCACTACCATAAACTTCTGGACTGATAACTGGCTTCCCTTAGGACCAATACGTTCCCTAATCCAAGGGCCTCTCCCCCGACACGAGGCTAACCAGTCACTTAACCACTACCGTAACCCAAATGGCACCTGGAACACTACTGCCATTCCCTTTCCCCTCCCTGATTACATACTAGATCATATTACAAAACAACTTTTCCTTATTTTCCCCGCCCTGATACTATGATTTGGTCAACCCACGAGGGTCAATGCACTACAAAAGCAGCCTATTCGACACTGATCCCAATCACCAGCCAGTCCACTTCTTGGATTTGGAAATTACCAGTTTCACCAAAAATTAAATGCTTCATTTGGAGGATCATCTCTGGACGCCTTCCTCTAAATACAAATCTTGGTCCAAATCATGATCGGGCTTGCTCTCTCTGTAATCAACAACCTGAAACCCTACTTCATTTATTTCGCGACTGCTACTACACATCCATTGTGTGGAAACACCTTCTCACCAATCAACACGTTAATTTCTGGACAAACACCAACTGTCAGGACTGGATACACCAACAAACATTACAAAATGAACACAACACGGATTCTAAGACCTCATGGACTACTCTCTTCTGTTACGCAATTTGGAACATCTGGATCGCTCGAAATAATTTCATATTTAAGGAAGCGGGATTCTACACATTTAACATCATCAACAACACATACAACTCTGCCCATAATTACACATTGTTCCAACCTGTTAAACAACATCCACATCAGACAACTATTAACGTACACTGGGAACCACCCGCACAAAATTCCATCAAACTTAACACCGACGGCTCTTTCAATTCACACACGGGGTTAGGTGGCAGTGGGGGTCTTTTCCGAGATCACATGGGTAACTGGCTCTTAGGATTTTCGGCACGGACTCAATTTTCTTCAGTTTTAGAGGCTGAATGTACCGCTTTATGGTACGGCCTGGCGATCGCACACCATTTCAACTACACAACTTTACTAATTGAACTAGACTCTTCTGCACTTGTTCATATTTTAACACATGAACCGCCTTATCCCCACTATATTATTAACCTTTTGTTGGATTGCAGGCAAATCCTGCGGTTGCATGGGGCTTGGAGGGTACGACACATCTACCGCGAGGCAAATCAGGTGGCAGACCTTCTGGCCGCGGAGGGACACCTTCTCACTAAACCGTTTCAGTTGCACTGGTCAGCACCACCAGGTCTACGGCTTTTGTTGGAAGCTGACATCCTCCAACTACCAACTCCACGTCTCGTTCCTACAACGGCTGTACCATGATGGATGCTACCACCTTTTGGGATCTGTTCCACTGTCTTTTGAAGCTTTTGACATCTTATCTTCTCCAACAGGGGTATATACATACACCCGCCCCTCCTTGTAACATACTACTAAGTTTGCTAGCGGCTAGCTTTTGGATATGGCTGTGTAAAATATTGGGTGGCCACCCTATCACCAGTCTGCTTCTCATGACCTTCATGGTCATAACACTTATGCTGTATCTCGTGTAATATATATAACATAGGTTTTGTTTTAAAAAAAAAAAAAAAAAAAAAAAAAAAAAACAATTTCATTACTAAACTGTTTTGGAGGGTCCAATAATAAATTTGTTAGAATCCCTCCAAATTTTTTAACACCAAAAATTTCATTACAGTTTAAAAGAGCAGTCAAAACATGGGTCAGTCCCCCTTATAAATACTGAATCACTCATCTCCATACATCTATTCTTAGAAAGAAAACCCATAAAACTAAAGATAAAAAGAAGATGGTGAAGTAGCACCAGCAACATCAGCTCCATCTTTCTGTTCTTCATATGTCTAGGTAAACTAGTTGTCTAGCTCAGTGGTTAGGGCATTGAAGCAGTTTTAAGATCGTCTCGAATTTGATCATCCCCTAACAGTATATAGATGGTAAGACCAGGCCCCTTCTTAAGAAGGACCATAAATAGATCATAGAAGTCGGCTTATGCATAGTTTTTTTTTATGATGCATGTGCATAGTGAGTTTACAATAACACAAGTTTTTTTCCATTGAATCAACTACCAATACCGATACTTGATTGTTTGTCTACATGAGAATTTTTGATGAAGCTTATGCATATGATAGTTTACCATAACACTAGTTTCAAAAAATATATGTTATAAACTGAGTTTCAAAAAATATATATTATAAACTGAACAAATAATCTAGTATCCAAACAAGGCCATTAAATCCACTAATACAGAGAGATAAAGTACATGATTGTTTGTCTACATGAGAAAATTAGATGCAATAACAGAAGCTAGACATAGAGGGGCAGCTGAGACAACACCACCATGGGGTGGGTTGGTTGTTAGAGAAGCTCATAGTAGATGATAGAGATGATGCATAAGCCTCTCTACATAACACAAAATATTGAAGGATCACAGCAGCACTCATCTATTAGGCAACAGCAACACAAAGCTGCAAGACTGCAAATTCACACACACCCAAAAACCAAAGATCAATACCACTATTCATCATCATCATCATCAGCAGAGAGAGAGAGAGAGTGAGAGAGAGAGAGAGAGAGATTTACCATCCTTCAAGGAAACCGCGCTCTCTCTGTGGAGGTGGTGGTGGTGGAGCAGCATAATACTGAGGTGGTGCCATCACTGGTGGCCCTTGATAATAACCTTAATTATATTGACCCCCCCACAAAGAAAAAAGAAAATAAATAAATAAATAAATCAGATTTTCATTTATACAAAAAGAGAGAGAGAGAGAGAGAGAGAGAGAGAGAGAGAGAGAGAGAGAGAGAGAGGGGGTACCTCCTTCAGCAGGGTAGGGATAAGCATACTTGGGATCACTCATGATTTCTCTTGAAACAACTGAAAGAAAACCAATGAATTGAGGAGAAGACAGAAAAAAGAGAGGGACTTATCAAAAGAAAGAAAAAAAGAGAGGGTGATGTTAACACAATAGAGACTCTGAATGAAGGCAAATTGAAACACCGAAAGTGTTTTGAGGTTCTTTATATATGGTGGGGTGGGGAAGAAGATGAGTTTGGGGAATACTTTGGTACAAAGAAATAGAGAGATCTAGAAACCGCGGAATAATAATTATTCTCTGCCGCTTTCATGGGACATATATCATACGTGTAATCTTCCCTTTCCATTGAGTTCGAGTCTTCTAGATTTGATTATTTGATGCCGTCTTTTATTGGAATGACGAGGATAATCCTTAATTTCTATTTTCGCACTTTCTTCGCATTCTTTTTGTTTTGACTTTACGGTTATTTAACAGGTTATTTTGACCCCATGCAGAGTAGTACTGTGGAGCATGCGTGGTGTTTTATCTATCTCGTTTCCCTTTCTCTGAAAATTGATCGTTCTATTAAAATGTACAAAGAAAGCAAGCAATGGCTATCTAATAATCTTGTCTTCGTCCATACTATTTTCTTGGGAAAATAGTTTAAAACCTGGATGACTTCGCTACTAAAAACTAAAATATTCCGCAAACTATGTATACAAGCAATTGCTTCAAAAGTTACTTTATTTTGCATATAGTGTGCAAACAATACTAAGCTTTTACTACAATGTGCATGTGAAACCAAAAGGCTAAAAAGTCCAAATTTATTCCTTTTGTTGAGGAAAAGAAAGATAGAAATGCTCCCAACAATTGATAATGGTTGCTCAAGTTCTTTAACAGCGAAAAAGGCACATACTTTTCCTTCTTCACACGTTAATGATAATGTTACAAGTGGAAACACACCGAAAATAAATAAATAAGAGAATCTGAACTAATTCGTAATTTGTTTCTATTTTCTTTTTTATTAATCGTTGAAGCATCAGCACTACAAATATTAAAGAGAGACATTTTTCAATTAAAATAAAATCGTTGCATAATTTCGTAGTGTACAATCTTCTTTTGCAAATGAGTGATAGTTCAATGATAGAGCGTTTGGAACCCATGCACGGGGTCACGAACTCTCGATTTTGAATCCTGATGCATAATGTAATTCTCCAAAAATATATATAAATTCTTTCAATTTTTTGAAATTTTAGAAAGCTCTTAAAATTAATTTTTCTTTGAACATTCGAACTGTGGTTAACAACTAAGCAGTGGCGGACGCAGAATTTTGACCTTGCGGGGGCCAACATATGTTACATTCCTACATTAGAAGGGTTTCAACTACAAAATTTCAAATTTTAAAGAGGAGTAAACAGAAATATTATGTTTTGTAGGGGTCCAGATCTAGTTCTTGTATAATAATTCATTAAAATATAAATGCGTTTTGTGCAATTTCAGGACCTTGGAGGGGCCGCGGCCCCTGCCGGCCACCCCCTAGGTCCGCCACTGCAACTAAGTGCTCGATCCAACAGAGCTGAAGAACCAACTAACATTGGCAATTTGAAACTCAAGAGTATCAAAATAATTGAGATCGAGATAGAAGCTCTGTGACAGGAATATCTCATAAAGCTCATTTGCGACTTCAGGTTTTATGCTCCGAAATCTCGAGACCTCGTCTAGGTAGCGGATAAGAAGGGGGATATGATCAGATATATTCTCCATAGCATATTATGTGTGTGGGTAGCGAATATGGGGGAGCATTTTATATCCTCCCTTATTCCTTCCCTCATTTTTTCCCTTCAAAATTTCAAAATTTATACCACCTCCCTTCAGGTATACACCGAATAAGATAATAACAAAATTTGTTGGACCAATTTGTCCTCATCAAATACATAAAATTACACACCACAAACATAAAATTGAATATATTTACCATGCTCAAACATAATGTCGAAAATTGAAAGTTTGGTATAGTAATAATGTAAAGTCTATGATTTAACAGGCCTCATGACCGAAGTCCGTGTCACCAAATTTAACTCAGTTTAAACTTTTAATCTATTTTTCATGAATAAATTGCGCAGTTTTTTTATAAAATAAATTAAGAAATATAATAATTTTATGAGTACTATGATTATAGAATCAGAAATATATCTCTACTAGATCTGTGGTGTCCTAGTTATATTAAACAACATCGAAATCTAAAAAAAAAGTTACTTTCGTTTGGACCGGACTTCAAATAATTATCTCTTTTTGTGACAAAATTGCCCCACGCTAAGTAAAATTATGTTGATCATTGTTTGTAACATATGACTATCCACCAGTAGGCAATACAACTTCAGCTCCTCGAATCGCCTTTTAGTAGTAGTTGTTCAGAATCTTCAGATTTGTCTGTTGATGTCTTCGTTTGCGAAAGTACTCCAAACCAATTTTCTAATAAAATGGTAACTTTTGATTTTTATATGTGCTTTGTCTGTCCGAAGTCAGTAACATGCGAACTTAAGGCTTTTAATCTTCTGCTCACACTAAATCAAAGGCATTTCACTCATCACTAGGAAGAATCACTAGACCATGTGGACATTCTATTCAGTTTTTTCCTTGGAGAAACTGTAAGCCGAATTTTAATTAGTGTTTCTCGACCATGTTAAGCACTATATATTTTTCAGAACGAGCAAAATATTTATTTTTAGCATTTTTTTGTAACTTTGTCCAATATCACCGAAAACAACCGATTTAGTAAATATATATTTCAAATTTATATAATAAAGTTAATTACCTTTTCTAAAATTATATAATTTATTCATGAGAAATAGGTTAGAAAATTTTAAATTGAATTAAATTTGGTGGCATCGACCAATAGGAGAAAGGGGACACCAAAGGGAATACAATTTCCTTGAAATTCTGTTGCACCTCCCCCTTCCTTTGGCAGAACTCTTTTTGCACAACCGTTTTATGTTGCGCCTCTCTATAATCAACCGATAAAAGCGGTACAAAGGGTAAGTCAAGGGCTCATTTGAGTGGACTTCGCCCTCTCAAACTTTGGAACTATATGGGGACAAACCCATCTCCATTGAACCTGTCATCAGGTAAAATCACTGCATTGAGAGTATTATAGTCATTTAGACACATATTATGCTTCTTATCATGAGTCATATCCTGCAGCACCCAAACACAGTAAGTCAGCATATCATATCTGGCATTATCAGACAGCCTACGTATCATACCTCATATTCCATTATAAACTATATCTGTTGTATCTTATCTGCTACCCAAACGAGGATCAAAGTGAAGAAATGAGGTTGCATTAACGTCCAAAGGCGTGAAGCTAGGCTTCTTGTAACCTGTTTTATTATTTTTGTTGGGCACGAAGTTCTGGACACCTGTTGTGTGCTTTAAAATTGTGAAACCTCATGATGAATGAGATCTCTAAAAACCATCAACGCTTCGGTTTCTTTGGCTGATGTGTAGTACAACTGAAAAATGATGTGAAGGCTGATCTGCAATTTCAAGACTTGGGCTGTTACCCAATATTGAGGAGTCTGCTATTATATGGGCTGGGCTTCTGGGAGATAAATATCTATCCGGGCCAGTTGCAGCCAACAAAAATGTGCAGTTTCAAACAAACCTTTATTCAAATAGCATAAAGTTTGTTTATTTCTTTTCTTTTTTTGCAAACTATTCAAATGGCACAAAGTTGTTCAAAAAGGGTGTGTTTTTTCAATCGCATTATTCAAATTGCTGCATGATGGGGGTGTTTTGATGAGCAAATGACAGTGTATGTTATTGGAATGAATGGTTGTAGTCGGAAGACAACACTCTCTCTTCACCAGCATAACTCATTCGAATAGTCTACTCTCCAATAATTTGTTATTTGCTCATCCAAACACTCACAATGTAATCACTTGGGCCTCGTTTGGGTAGAGGATAAGAAGGGAGGATATGATATGGTATCCTCCTCCATATCATATCCCGTGTTTGGGTAGCAGATATGGGAGAGCATATCATATCCCCTCTTATCCTCTCCCTCAACTTTTGCCTTCAAAATACCAAAATCATATACCACCCCCACCCAGGTATACATCAGATAAGATATGAGGCAGTCTTTTTTTGACCAATTTGCCCTCATCAATTTACCAAATTAACATGATATAAATACCCCTTTTTCCAATGTTCTCTCTTTTTTTTCTCTCTGCCTTATCTCTTCCCGTTGAATGCTCCATCTCACCACTTCGTCGTTCTCCTCTTCTTCCCACCGCACCACCACCACCATCGTCGTTCCCCTCCCTATCTTCCTCCTCCTCCTCTCTCTATCTCCTCCTCTTGAACCGCCGACCACTGCGTTCGCAAATCCCCGCGTATTTCAACCGCTACGCCGTTCGGATCTAGCCTCATAAAAGGGTAGGCAGTGACTCTGGTGTTGCCGCCGCTGTTCTGGGTTGTTTTGGGGCTACCGCCGGCGGTGACTGGAGAAGAGGGAGGGTAATGAGTGTTGAGAGAAAATATGTTCAGGACAAACATTTGCGATCATGTGCCCGGAGTTTGAGCGAAATCAGTGGTGAATACGACGTCCGATTGAAATTTTTTTCTCTATTTTCTAGAGAAAGTGCTCTACATTTATCCATTTTGCTTGGATTGATTTAGGGAAAGGAATTTCATGCTACCAAATCTGAGGAACTCTGTACTGACACAGTGTTGAGATTGTTGGATTTGTCTCTTGTGGCTTCTTTGTGGAAAGCTGTAAGTTTCGATTTATGGATTTCGACTTCGATTAGTCATGATTTTATGTATTTCAACTTGGATTTTGAAAGCTCATCCATATTGGTGTTCTTACATATGTACTTGAAGATGACAATGCCCTAACCTTGATGAGTTCTAGTAATGTAATTTGATTCGCGGAGTAGCTAAAGAGCATCAAGAAGTGCACCTGCTATTGGTGGTGCTTAGGAGATGGATTCTGAGGAGTTTCTGGTGAAGGGTAAGTACGTAGATATGATTTCAAATCCTGAGGTAGCCAATGTTTTCCGAAAAAGAGCAAAGATTGTGATACAGAAGACAGTCGAATCCGTGGGCTTTGTCGAAGCAGAAACACCAGTTTTAAAGAGAATGCTGGTCGGGGGATTTGAAGAAGTATATGAGATGGGACGTATATTTAGAAACGAAGGCTTATCAACTCGCCATAATCCGGACTTTACCACAATTGAAATGTATGAAGCATATTCAGATTACCAGAGCATGATGAACATGGCAGAAGAAATTGTTACTCGTTATGCCATGGCAGTCCATGGGAAGCTTACCATTAATTATCAGGGAGTAGAATTATGTTTAGAGCATCCTTGAAAAAGGGAAACAATGCACAATCTTGTTAAAGAATGCACTGGGATTGAATTCCTTGAGTTTGATGATGATGTTAAAGCTGCCAAAGAAAATATCATCAAGACTCTTGGTTCCAGTCTTGTAAATAAAGACAAATGTTCCATCGAGGCATGTCCTTCTGTTGGCCACGTTCTCAAGAGGTTTTTGAGATCAAGGGAAGGTAGAAAATAATTTGCTGCAGCCTACATTTGTGTTGGACTACCCTATTGAGATATCTCCTTTGGTCAAACCTCACCGGAGGAGTGCTAAGATTGACTAAGAGATTTGAGTTATTTATGAACTGACTGACCCTGTGGATCAGAAAGGACGCTTGGAAGAGCAAGTGAGGCAGCACAACGCGAAAAGAGCAACAACCATAGTTGCAGTGGATTCCTCCAAGGAGGATGATGAGAGTAACGAGGATAATTATGATGCGACTCTCGATGAAGACTTCTCAACAATTTATACTTTCTACTTTCGTATTAAATCTAAGTATTTCGCAACTCTCTAATTTCAAACACGTTTGAATTTTATTGTCGTGTGTTATTTAACTACAATATCAATATTACATAAATTATTTACAAACAATTCATAGAATTCAAGCCTCAATTTACATTACAAGTAATTTTATAAAAAAAATCACTGTAATGAGGGTATTATGGTCATTTGGACACATATTCTGCTTCTTGTCCTGCCACATATCCTGCAGCACCCAAACACAGTAAGTCAGCATATCATATCAGGCCTTATCCGACAGCATACATATCCTACCTCATATCCCAGCATAAGCCATATTCGCTGTATCTTATCCGCTACCCAAACGAGGCCTTGTTTTATAACGAGACTAGAAAACAAAACTCGGGACCTCATGCAAGGCCTTCAAACGCTCTACACTAAACTAGCACCCATTTCCATATATTTTAAGATGTTATTGTACTAAGGGAATCTCCAACCCCATGAGGGGAGGGAGAAAATGGCATAAAAATACGGTTCAACTCCAACCCCATGAGGGGAGGGGGGAGGGGGTGCTATGGGGAGAAAGTTGAACCACATTTTTATACGATTTCCCTCCTCCCCCTCCTCTCCATTGGGTTGGAGATTGTTAGATCAACTTTAAACTTCATGTAGATTATCTAAAGGCGGAATCATAATCTACAACACATAAACTATCATCTAGAATAGCCAAGAACATAAGAACTTTAAATTAGACTAACCTCGGTCCATAGCTAGTGTATTCGTCTTCAACATCATGATGATCTTTAGTGGACCGCGATCTTCCAACCACAACTCGGACCAGCTTCAATGATCTCTCTCAATGGGAAGAGTGAGACTACTGTATTCGAATGTGTTGGGGATCACAACCCTAGTAGTCTTTATATACTAAATTGATGAGGCTCCCATAACCCTAATCAATTAGTAATGGGCTACTACACATTACGAAGCCCACACCACTTTATGTTCCTACGAGCCCAATTATTAATTAGATCACTTTAGTGGCTCGTTTATTTGATAGCCCAATAATATAACTACCAATAGTCTCATATTGACCCACAAGGAAATAAAATTTCCCAACAATCTCCCACTTGGGCCAAACTTGAAAAACCGGATGTAGTTATATTCCATAATCTTTAGTGCTAGCAAAAGTGCTATCATCATTAGAACATTCCTTATAACAATCTGGTCCATTGTCTATACCAGTGTGAGACCAAAGCAACCTTTGCCACATTTAATATAGTCGTAACAAAGACCCATCAATGATCACCAAACCAATACATTCAATGACATAGATCAAGTGTGGATGTGTAGTGGGAAATTACATGCAATGTGATCTTTGAACATGCCTATTTCCACTGATCCTTACTGAAGTGAGATCAAACCTTATAATTTCCATCTGTATGCTAAACCGCAATTGGAAATTCATAATAACAATAATTCAGAGTAACTTGAATAAAACATAAACTTTATTCTGCAGAAACTGAAGTAAGTGTCTCGAGAAACGACATTCATTAGATACAAACTCCCACTAAATCAAAGTACCTTAGATATTACCACTCCAAATGAGCAATCCGCTCCTCAACACTTTTATGTGGTAATTCCTTAGTTAGAGGATCCTCAAGATTGGAGTTTATCATGGTAATGTCACATTGACACAAACACTCTGAATATTTTCTTAAGAAGAATAAGACTTTATGTCAATAAACTTGACCTAATCATCGGAATTAGATTCAGTGATCTCAAAATTATCTAAATTCCGATAAGTGAGCATGTAGTCTTTTGTTCTCTTCAATACTTTACTAACCGATTGTATGTTTACCCTAATACATACAATGATTAACCAAAGTTATACCAAATACCAATATGTAAACAATAACCACATGTGTACATATTCTGGTATACACAAGACTCATTGATTCGATGTATAACGAATCTTTGCATCCTTTATTACTTATCTCATTATTCTTGAAATACTGAATGAGACTAGAAATTGTCTCCTTAAGTAGTAGGATTATTCTTCAGTGCACAACCTTAAGTATAGCAAATACCTTGTCGAATACTCAATGATACGAGGGTGAGTGAGTAGACCTAAAACACAGAAGAAGCTGCTGGGGAACGATAGAGGAAGGCTAGGAGAGAGGAGGATCATGGAGAACGACGCCGGAGTCGCCGGAACGCGAATTTCGTCACGAGTTTGACTATCCCTCCTATCTTTTCTATCGTTTCTCAATACAATGAACTTGTTAGCTATTATTTTCAGATTATTTGAGTAGTATTATTTGCTAGGCTCTATGGAGAGCCTAGGGCTTTGTTAGACACCGTTCCGGATTTGAAAAAAAACAGAAATTGAAAAAAAAAGAGAGAAAAATAAAAAGGAGAGATGAACTAAAGTTTTGAGTTGAATTTGAATGAGAACGAGTGGTAGAGCTATTTTGACGACGACGGTTCACGTTTCATGCACGACGAACGACGATGGCCACGGAGATCACTAGTGTATCGGGGTTTGAGGGAATTGAGGGCCGGAGGTGGTGAGCTTTGGGTTTTGGTTCCTATCATCGTGGTGAGGGTGTGTGAGATGTGGGATTTGATGTGAGAATGTGACGCTTAGGACTTGATTTCGACGAGATTATCTATATGTCCCAAAGCCTCATCATGTGAAAACCGTTAGCGGATTAGGAGCTCGGACCTTGGATGTGGCTTTGCCTAGCGTAGTCTTTTATTTCGTGGCACACGCGAAGAGGTAGCATACTCTTGTACTTAGTAAAGTTAGGCTTTCTATACTAACTAGGGGAGAGTCGCGGTGTCGAGTTTAGTTTCAACTCATGCTTTGTTCCTAGGATTCTCATCACTTCATGATAATCGATTAAAGCCAATGGAGATTGCCCGATCTCAACCAAAAAGATAAAAAGTGTGTTTTGTGTATATATGTGTTTGTGTAGGATCGAGTCGTAGTTTGCATTTGCATCATATTGTTGCATTGTCGAGTCTTGTGTCGTTATTGAGTCGGCTAGTAAATAGTGGTTTTACTCGGGACGAGCAAAAGGTAAGTGTGGGGGTATTCAAATAATAATCAAATATGTCCATGATGTAGTGGCATGGAACACCGCCACACCGAAGTGCGCAAGCCTACTCACTCACCCTCGCATCCCCTCGTAGATAGTCAATGAAGTGCAAGCGAGATGTAGAACTCCACGAATTGTATAATCACTAGTAAATAGTGGTTTTACTCGGGACGAGCCTATTACATATTTCTCTCAAATTACCATCACAATCCAACAACAATATCCGAGTGGTCTTCAAATAATAATCAAATATGCTGGGAGAAGGAAACACGTAAATCGATGAATGAATATCACATAAAAATATCATCTCCTCCTAACTCAATCAAAGTCCTTGTCAAGTCCAAGCCGCAAAATCAATGAAGTAAATGTGTGGGAGTGGAGTCGTCGCAAGCTCACACTCAATGTCCGGAGTCAAAAGTCGACACCCCACACTCGAATGTCACCATATCCCCTCTCAAGTAGTCCCGAAGATGAATGTAACTCGTGCCTAATCCAACCGATCCTCCTACACCAAAGTAATAAAACCGCTACCTAGCACGATCCACCAATTAAGTTCTCCCAACCCAATTTCGTGCGTATTAGATTCACGCACTCACGGCTCTCCACAACTGTGTCCATGATGTAGTGGCATGGAACACCGCCACACCGAAGTGCGCAAGCCTACTCACTCACCCTCGCATCCCCTCGTAGATAGTCAATGAAGTGCAAGCGAGATGTAGAACTCCACGAATTGTATAATCACTCCCTCGTCGAACCCCCTCACTACACAACCCCCTCGTGACGCACTAAAGTGGTGATTCTAATCAATTTGTGATGAAGGCCAAGAATCGTCACCCTAGGTCCGAAGGCTAGCAAAGAATCCAAGGTTCAAATTGGGGCGTCTAATGGTCCTACAAGGTGAGTTCTAAAAGCAGTGAGTGCTCTAGTACACGTCCTCGCACAGCTGTTTCGTGTGCCACTACGAGGCGGGTCGGCGACTACCTAAGACGTACACATGGATGTTCGGCTTGTTTAGCTCACACCTAGCTCAGCTCTTGTAAGAAAATAGGCACACACTTTGAGTTTGAAAATCACGTAAGTGTTAGAAATAGGTAGGCACTCCCGTAAAGAAAGTCTCTCTATACCTACTAGGGGGGACTCACGTCGTCACTCTCGGTCGCAAATCATGCTCTACGCCTAAAGTCCTCACACTTCGCGATTTATCAAATTTTAGCCTCTTTCGATTGCCCTTTTCTCAAAATTTTCTCTTTTTAATTTTTTTTTTGGATTTTTTAATTTTTTTGATTTTTTTTTTTGATTTTTTCATATAATTCCCTACACTACATGCAAGCCGACACGAACGAAACTACACAAAACAGTCAATAGGGTAGGTAGACTCAAATAAGAAAACGTGCAATATTAAACACAAACTCAACAAGTATATACACTACACGACTAACATATGACAATACGATATATTATCACAAAAACACGACACAGACCACATAAACAGACACAAAACGACACGAACAAACTATATGCAGACATGGCGATGCAAACACTGACTGGCTAGTCAAGACTAAAACTCCCCCCACACTTGAGCGCTTCGTTGTCCTCAACGAATTTAGTGATTAACCAAGAAGACTCAGCATTCAAATGCAAGGGGCGGTGATTCTACGCGGAGTCAAAGTTACGGCACAAGAAGGTAGCTACAATAAATTTAGAGATAATTCAAGCTACGTGCACATGAACTAGTTTTGTGTACCGAAATTAAGCAAGTACTCAAGTAATTCCCTAGAATTCTAAAATAAAATCCTAGAGCAAGTACGATGTGCCTAAACGGTAAGTAAAGAGAGAGAAGAATACTCACAACCGACACAAGGTCGGGGACGAAATCCGATAGGTGGTGACTGAGGTAGCAAGAACAATCCCCAAGCAAACATTGTGCGCACAAATGCAAGCTCCCTTGCAGTCGAGTGTGTGAAACACACCGGGGTCGATTGATTCGTTGCCGCTGACAGAAAAGGAACGAAGAATCCCCGAACTCGTGATGTGAGCTCCCGTAACGGTCGAGTGGGAAAGTAGCACACCGGGGTCGATGTCTTCGTTGAATTTCTCATTATTTTCAGAACGTGGACAAATTATATCAATTGCGTGACCTGACAAACCAATTCACTTTTCTGCATAATACTCCTCTTCGTTTGGTTCTTTTGGTGTCAGTAACTCGCACCCAAACGTTCTCCTTTTGTCTTCTCATCGGCAGTACCACCCATCAAACAACATAAACAGCACATCACACAATATCTTTTCTAACTCACTGTAACCCACAACTTCTTGTCTTTTCCAAGCCTATCAAACAGCTTCACAAACAGCCCACTAAACAACTTTTACTTCTCAATGTACCTGTTGAGGTTTCAGAGACGGGTAGGTTCAGGGGTTGGGTCTAATTGGAAGGGTCGAGATTGAAGGCAGAGGGCTTGATTGGGTGTTCTTGTTTCTGGGTTATCTTGGTTGGGGATTCGATGGTCGGCGGCTATGGTGGAGATGGGGGAGAGGCGGTGGAGGGCTGGGTTTCAGGTGGGTTCCTCAATCGGAGAGACAGAGGGATAATGGGTCGCCGGTGGATGGTCTGGTGTTGGGTGTGACTCAAGGTTGGTCTCGCTTGCGGCTTCGGGATTGGGTCGACGGCAGATTGCTGCTCTGTTCGAGAGAGGTGGGTTGTGCGAATTGGCAGGGGAGGACGTTGGTGGTGATTGGGGCAGAGAGAGGGGCGGTTGATTGCGGTTGTGGCCGGAGTTCATGGCTGACAGGGGTTTGGAGGTTGTGGGTGAAGTTGGGGTGGATGGTGGTGTTGGTGCTGAGTTCTTGCCGCCGGATTTAATGGAGGACTGCGATGGTGGTTTGAACGGAGATGGACAAGAGGTGGTTCAGGGGCTTCTGATTCGGAGGTGCACTGGGTTGTGGGTTTTGCTTCCGTCGGAGATTCAGACGGGGATTCGTGGGTTGTTGGGTCGGAGTTGAGGAAGTTTCAGGTGGGTTTAATTTGGTCGAATCAGAGAAAGGATACGATGGGGGAAGAAGATGAGCAGTGGGTCTGGTGGTTTTCTGGTTTCGATGGTGGCTGCTGGGTTTTTGTTGAAGGAGGAAGAAGATGAATAGGAGATGGTGGCGATTGGTTTTCGAACTGAACGGCGGAGAAAAGCCGATGGATTACGGCGGTGGAGGGTATGGGTTTCTTCGCCAGATCCATGGAAGAGGCTGCAAGCTCCTCAATTCTGTTCTTCAGAGGAATTCTTTTGCAACGCAGCAACCAGAAGAGAAGCTGCAAGGGGTTCTCACTGTTGGTGCTGAGTGACTTTTACTAAACTTCTGAAAACTGCAACAACCTCCCCAGTGCTAAGAACGAACACTTTCAGAAGTATTATCAAACTGCACAGAACACCCCTGCTGCTTGAAAATAAGCTTTTCTCGCCACTTCTTCTTTTTCCACCATTTTTTCTCTTCCAATTTCTTCTCAATTGAGCAAAAACAACCGCTCACAGGGATCACATATCTGACCAACGATGAACCCGTGTTGCACAAGTAAAAGTTCGCCGGAAATTTTTTCTTCTTCTTCCAATTCATGAGCATCAATATCATAATGATTTCAATAACAACTACAAATCTCTCACGGCGTGAAACGAAGTTGATGTCCTCTTTGCCCGCTTCCTCAATTTGCAATATCTTCATTGAAGGCTCAAGCACCAACTCATAAATTATGAACGATTGTGTATCTTCATCTTCTTCATATGAATTAATCGAATCATCTACGAAGTCAATATCGGCGTCTTGTTCATCTTCGTTGGGCCCACACGTGAGATTATCCATCAAATCCGCAATCGGAGAGTCGAGATCGTCAACATTAATTTCATGAAGAATACTTTCAATCTCACCGAAAATAGCATTGTGCTTCTCCCCCATACTTGATTCAAGCCACGAATCAATGTTTGGACAACTTGGGATAAACAATAGCTCATCCTCATGTTCTTCTGGCTTTGAGAAGGTTGGAGCACGTTCTTCGTTAGAATGGAGATTGACAATCGTATAGAATTCGTCAAGTCCTGCTTTAAATTCTGCCACGTCCAACCCCATTCTCATTGCACTCTGTTTCAATTCTTCGATTCCCTTATGCAGTGCTCCAAACAATTGCTGAAGCAAGTATTGGCGGCTATACATCATGCTTTTGTTGGCATAATATTCCGCAATATCTCCTTCAGGGTAGAATCCATCCTCGCGATCAATCAGTTCCGCTAAACAGACAAAACGTCCTTCGTTATTATCCCCCATGCTTAGCAAAATTACTGCACACCAAAGATCTCAAAAAATACCGTGAGGTAATAAGAATAAATAATAAGAATGAAAAAAAATAAAAACTCTCTAAACTAATTTCTAATTAGCAAATAATCTACCGCTGTCCCCGGCAACGGCGCCAAAAACTTGACACGATTTCTTACGTGTATACGCAAGTGCACGGTCAAGTAATATAGGGGCTGGTATTTCAACCCCGAGTTATCGATCCCACGAGGACAGATAGTAGGTTTATTGTTAATTAGAGATGAAATCTAAAGAGTGTAATTGAAATAACAGGAAAAAGTTGTTGATTTGAGAAGTTGTCACCCCCAATCAAGTGACTGTATTAAACTAACTACAAGACAATATTTTTGGATTTTTATAATTAAACAAGGTTTGATTAACTAAGAATAAAGACTAGGCGATCTATGGATCACCTAAGGCAGTAGACAATTCCGGATATTGCTTTGAAACATGTAATATTGAGTATGCTCTTGATCACGTCTAACTACTTACAATCTCCTCTCGGTCTCATGTAAGCCTATGCTAGGTTCTGTAATCGTCATCTGTCGATCCATAAACTACATCACCTAACAAGCACTAAGATTAATCCTACGTTTTGATCCAAACCCTAACACTTCGCCTTTCAGTCCATCATGATACGGGGTTGCTAGCAATCCTAGATTCACAAGCTAATCAATCTTCACCTGTCAGTCCATCAATCTTTCACCAAGTAGATACCCTAGTTCATGACGCTAGGTTAACATAATATTAAGAACAAGATTACTAGAAGAAGCAAATTCACTATTACTTTAAGCTAAGATAACACGATATGTATTGAACATCTCATATGATCATTCATATCCTACCAAGAACGTGTCAATAGTGCAAGTTCAACAATCCATCAAACGAGATAAAATCAATCCATCACATGAATCCATAAGCGTGAATCAAACAAACAAATCCGGAAACGGTGTCTAACAAAACCCTAGGCTCTCCATAGAGCCTAGCCAAGAAAACTACTCAAATATGCTGAAAATAATAGATAAAAAGTTCATAGTATTGAGAAACGATAGAAAAGATAGGAGGGATAGTCAAACTCGTGACGAAAATCGCGTCCGGGCGACTCCGGCGTCGTTCTCCATGCCCCTCGTGCTCCCTAGCGTTCCTCCCTCTTCCCTAGCAGCTTCTCGTCTCTTCTTAGGTCTGAGAATGCGTTCCCCAAGGCCTGGGCACGCTTTTTAATGAAATATGGCCGAAATTGCACTTCAGCCCCTCTAGTTTGTAATTCTCGGACAGAATTGTAATCTGATCTTGCGCGGGCTGTATCTCCCTCATACGGACTCGTCTTCGGGCCTACCATATACCGTTGGAAAGCTACGGATGTCTACTTTCCAATGCCGCAAGCCTTGCTTCAAAATTCCTTGTAGATTTTCCTGGGCATCGAAAAGAATGCAGGCTGGTCTTGTGTGGCTTTTCCAACTTTGCTTCGTTTTTGCGTCTCCTTTTCTCCTCTTCATCTAGCTCCATTCCAAGCATATCCAAGCATCTCATAAGCTCCAATGCACCTCTTTTACCTGAGATACACAACACTAAACAACCCGTGCAATTATCATAGCAAATATGAGATAAAACATGCACAAATAGGCTAGAAATACAACTTTTCACTCCTAGGCTTATAAATCGTCAAATTCACATATTTGTGCAAATATAGCATATAAATCATGTAAAATAAGCCTATTACAAGTAATATGGAAGTATAATAATAACTCCTAAAGAGAGTTATCAACACCCCAAGAGCATTTATTTTCGACACAGGAAATATGTCCCCAAGATCTTTTCTTTAGAAACCTTATAAAGAATATCTTGGTCCACCCAACAAGTCTATATCGGTGCTAGTCAAAAGAGTAGAATCAAAATGATGCACCAGAAAATTACTCCCACTGAACTGTGGTACTCACAAATATCTACCTAGTTATCTCGCACAACATGAGATAATAACTTTATGAATATTGCGATACCATATCTAGAAGCAAGCTTTTAGACTATAAATGGAATTGTGTAATTTACAAACATGTACTTTGAATAACTAAAGTCAAAGTTATATGATTGTAATCAACTTATCCATATATATGTACATCTACTTTAAGTAATCGTACATGACATAACAACTCAAAAGAGAAATTCGTAAAACTTTATGAAGTATCTTTAGTCAGTGCCTCATTTAGATGAAATGTAATGACAAAGTATGACCTTCATATCTTTCATAAACCAATATAACAACTTATTTATTGTAACCAACAATAAATTATGCTATTATGAAAGATTCCAAATGTCACTAATTTTGTCAAGAGATTTCATCTTATCATTACAAAATCAATTCACTTTAATATTTGTTTGACTTGTAAGTAGTTGATAGAATCATCTTCCACAAACCTTATGTCAAACCCAAATACATGAGAATAACATGTAATACATAAATCATATTTCTCATGTCATTAGTGAATTACTTTAGCGGCACTTCATATTTGACGCTGACGAGTTTGCCTATTATGAGTATCCTTATGGAATATTTCTTTGAACAGTGTGAATAGCTAATATACACTCTCTTATTTGGCCAAACAAACAATCTTCCTTTGGGCCGATTACTGTTCGCATAAACAAGTATGCCTTATTATTTGGCCACACAATGACCTTCCTTTGGGCCGATCATTGCTTGCATAAACAATAGACATGTGCATTTCACAAACTTTATGTTTAAAGAAAATATTCCTTATAACCGTATCTCCCACTCAAACTCAACATCCTCAAAAGTCTCAAGAAAAGGGCTTTATTTGAGAAGACAAATTGCGAGATTTAGCACTTCCCAATAATTAATGACATTAATAAAAGTGGCAATGAGCAA
Source organism: Linanthus parryae (assembly GCA_023055425.1). Taxonomy (NCBI): domain Eukaryota; kingdom Viridiplantae; phylum Streptophyta; class Magnoliopsida; order Ericales; family Polemoniaceae; genus Linanthus; species Linanthus parryae. The sequence goes on from JALGPY010000002.1 coordinate 29,554,685, forward strand.
ATACCAAACTCATTATCTCCCACTAGACCAATATAGCCTCACTTTATGTGGGATGATCTGAAATCATAACTTCCTTATGTTAGTCATTCGCCTAGCCAATCATATATGGTACTAAATAGCCACTTTAATACATAAAGTATTGTAAGTTACAACTTTAAATCTTTATTCTCATAGCCTCATGATAAAGAAAATGACTAATTCTCCTTACAATATCCAGATATGTTTAATTTCATCCCCACAAACTTAATTTATGCAACTATTTCTTCAACTCCATGTAGGGCAGAAATTAAAAGCACATCTATGAGAATTAAGTTAACATAGTGAATGTTGTTACCTTATACATTCACATTCTTTACTTCTCAAATTGATTATTGGTGTTGATGAGGTGGACAAAAGGCCTAATGAACTAAATATGGTACTGTTTTTCACTCAAAACAACTATAAAGAGTGGTCTACCATATCAGTAGATATAAGTTCTAGTGTATCCTTATTCCACACACATCAAAGTCTTTATACACCTCTTTACACTTTCAGCGCAAATTCAAAATATTTGTGAAATCAAGGAGGTTACGAATTCTATTACACATAAGCATCTTAATTCTTCCAACGAAGATATTCCTTTAGCTTTTGTGCCATACCAAATATAGAATTCTTACCCTTGCATCATTGTACCTCAAACAATGACATGGACGGTCTTTCTTAATGAAGCATTACTTTTGAAATATTGCTTTTAATTAAAATGAAGCATTTACAACCTTCACTGAATTATATTTAAACATCAAAATTTCTGAATTTATCCCATATTAACGAATTTTTTTTTTCAACATCAGTAAATGCACAAATTCAAACAATGTTTGAAAAAAAAGCTAAAAGTCTTTATTGCTTCAACTGGATTTGTCTTGCCATTGCCCATAGAGATGAATCTTTCAGCATCAAGTGGCTATTGGTCCAACAACCAACCATGCACAAATATTCTTAATTGAGTAGTTACACCAAATCTACTCATCAAATATGATTAGGTACAATAACTCAAAATTTTATCCATAGTGAGAAGTAAAATTTTCCTTATCCACCATATGGCATTAAATTCATATTCACACGTCCACTTATATATATGTAAAAAAATATCGAATATTACCGAATGATATTACATTTACATATTTGGAATGTGATTCAACCGCGACTTACATGATTGTATTCCCTTTATCTCGACTATTATCCTTAGGGCGAATACTAAGCGAGTACATTTAGTTTAATCTCATACAACAATTTTCTCTTTTAACACACATGGGTGAAAAGTTCACAAAGAACTTATTTATCCATATGAGCGTTACAGCTCTCCGTATACTCACTTAAGTGCTTGAGAGAAAATATATATACACCTTATGAGCATGTCCTTAGACAACTCTAACTTTAGTACTTCAGTTCTTAATTGAGATTAAATCTTTCCGGATGTACTCCCTTACGTTCCTCTTTTAACAAGACAATGTTGACTAAAAGTCCTCTTAATGTTTTCTTTAGAAAACTCAGACACATAAGCTTGAGGAACTCAATAGCATTACCATTACTTCATTTAAAAGCTTCTAGAATTAACTTTATTTTCAAGAATTTATACATGCTATAAAGCACTAAATGCGAGTCTTTGTCAGCAATAACAAATAACAAATAAGCTGACTTAAATAGAGAACAAGTTAAAGACATGAGCTCAAAATACAAATATATTGTACAAGCATGAAATAAAATATAACCACAAAGTATTCATGCAAGACATAAATCAACAATATAATTAACGGGTTCTTTACAAGATACCTAGCGCAACATTGTTGTTTAGTCTTTGGACAGAAACAACAACTTGTAAGTGGTACTCTCCACGCAGTAATCAAATATTGACAGTAAGTTCGGTCAAACAATAAGTCTTCCTTTGGGCCGACGTATTGTTCACATGGAATAACTTGATAACCGTCACATACTTACTACCACAAGTGTGTCTATTATTTGGCCAACTAACAACCTTCATTTGGGCCGATTAGCTAGTCGCATAAATAATAAACACACACATCTTTATATCCCGAAATAAATAAATTTTACACAATAGAGGTCACTTTGGCGACATATCATTTCAACTGATTTATTATAGGATACAAGACCATTTTATTTTAGTGTAAAATACAAAAATTACACTAATGTCTAAAATATATATTTTAGTGTAAAATGCCAAAGTTACACTAATGTATTAAATGTAGAACCCGAAATATTAATCTTTTAGTGTAATACAAAAGATGACACCCAAAATATTCATAATGGTGTAAGATATCAAATATGCACCAAATATACTTAATGGTGTAAGAATACCAAATATACATCAAATTTCATATGGTGTATGATACCAAATATACACAAAAAATACTTAATGATGTAAGAATACCAAAGATACACCAAAGATATTTACTCATGTAAAAATACCAAAGATACACCAAATATCAATTATGGTGTAAAATACCAAATATACACCAAAGATATTTAATAGTGTATGAATACCAAAGATACACCGAATATCAATAATGGTGTAAGATACTAAATATACACCATATTTCATATTGTGTAATATACCAAATATACACTAATGATTTATAATGGTGCAACATACCAAAAATACACCAAAAATTAACAATAGTAATAATCTCACATATTTTATCCATGAATCAAGTCATAAACATGATATAAATACAGTAGTATCATGAGAGAAACATTACTTTAGTCAACATGGAAATAATGAGATTACATGTCCAAAAACATGTTGAAATACGAGATTATTTATTCTGTCCAGAAAAATATTCCGAATCTGGAAAATCTAACCGTACAGATGGATTCAAAAGACCCAAAAACCTAGGGTTTGACTATTGAATCGCCCAAATCGGATATCTAGAACTCCCGCAATAGCCAAATCAATATGAGTCGTCGGATCTGGGCGGCACAACAAAGCAGCGGTACACGCTGCCACACCAGATCGAGACTCGGCACAGCCCAGATTTAAGGCAGTGTTTGGCAAATCATTAAACGGAAGCTGAAAGTTTAAAACGCTGTATCTTTTTAACCGTAAGTCGGAATTAAGCTTATAATATATCGTTGGAAAACTTATTTTGAGATCTTCGGAATTATGTAAAAAATACTTGTTCTTAACGATCCTAGCATGATAATGGCTCTGATACCACTTGTTAGATCAACTTTAAACTTCATGTAGATTATCTAAAGGCGGAATCATAATCTACAACACATAAACTATCATCTAGAATAGCCAAGAACATAAGAACTTTAAATTAGACTAACCTCGGTCCATAGCTAGTGTATTCGTCTTCAACATGATGATGATCTTGAGTGGACCGCGATCTTCCAACCACAACTCGGACCAGCTTCAATGATCTCTCTCAATGGGAAGAGTGAGACTACTGTATTCGAATGTGTTGGGGATCACAGCCCTAGTAGGCTTTATATACTAAATTGATGAGGCTCCCATAACCCTAATCAATTAGTAATGGGCTACTACACATTACGAAGCCCACACCATTTTATGTTCCTACGAGCCCAATTATTAATTAGATCACTTTAGTGGCTCGTTTATTTGATAGCCCAATAATATAACTACCAATATTCTCATATTGGCCCACAAGGAAATAAAATTTCCCAACAGAGATGTCCTAAGAGAACATTGAAATCTTAAAGTCATTACATATACTTCTTCTGTTTCTTCTCTTACTTTCTATTGCGCTACGAATAATTTTGACATGATAATTTAGTTAGTAAAAAGTACAAGATTTTTGTACTTTTTCATGAGAAAACAACTCTATAAAAATATTACAACACTCTTATGAAAATATTACAACATTCTTGAACTATTTTACTAACCAAATTATTGGGTCAAAGCGGCTCTTAAAAATCAATTGAGGAAGAAAAGGATGAACATAAGAAGTGCTGGAAAGAATTGAAGCAAGTCACAATCTGTCACTACTCAATTATGTTTAATAGGTGGCCATTGACAAATCCACAGAGCTATGATTAGTTTCCATCAATAATGCATATGATGATGCATGATTACAAGGTCTAACAGATGAGATAATTATGTAAGGTCACATTTGATATGTTGTCCTAAAATTCACAATGTTGCATGTCATTATTATTGTTGTGTGTTTTTAATAAACCCTACAATGATTCTAAGAGTTGGTATCAAGCCAAGACATTTCACATGGGGTCTACGTGTCTTGTTGGGTAGACTGGATTGCGAAAGTTGAATAAACATGAATGTTGTGAAGGCCTCCCAGCGTATGTGACCAAAAGAAACACTGGAATGGTAAAAGGAGATTTGTCATCAAAAAATTCAAGAAATTAAAATAACAAGACAGTAAAAGCAGTAAAAGTCACAATGATCTAACTACAATTTTTCAATTAGTTATGCTGATCTGACTATTTCTATTAGACTCTCGAAGTTCTTGCTAACAAAAAAGAGGAACGAAAATTCAAACCAAGTGGTTGCGCCAAGACATGCACGGGTACTTGACAATAGATAAACTTTTTTTTTTTTTTTAATGGAATTTTTTTTGTGGACCATGATTTCATGAGAGGCATATGTTAAACTGGATTGAAATGCAGACGCTAGGGCCAGTTTGTTTTTCTTATTTCTGTATTTGAGAGAGTTCGTCTCTCTCTTCTCGATCTACATTTTCCTCTTCTTCGAAGCTCTTGACTTGCTTGCCGAGATTCGAATTCCACTTCCAAATCCGTAATACTCATTTGTTTAGCTTGTCAGATTACGACCATGTCCAACCATGAGGGGGAGAGGGAGGGGGAGAATTTAGGCATGGGTGGCGGATGGTTAGGGTGCATTTTCCCCCTAACATCCCCCTCCCCGCTCCACTATAGCTAATTAATCTAATTTTGGGATATTTAATTGCACTTAATACCATATTATTTTTATTATTATTTTTATTATTATTATTATTATTATTATTATTATTATATGTGTTTTTAATTACGATTTATATAATTTGCAAAAACAAATGATTTATATATTTTTATTATTATTTTAATTATAAAAAAATAATAATATATTTTTTGATAATCGAACAAAATATTTACAAAAAACCGTTATTTTATTTTGTTGTCGATTTGGTATATCTTATTTATTATTATTATTAATTATACTTACTAAATATTTTGGGAAATAAAAGTGTTGTTTGTTATTATTGTTATTATTATTTTTTCATTTTTGTGAATATATTTTTATTAATATTATTTCAGATTTATTGTTATCGCTATTAATAATGTAGTTTTAAATCATTAAATTGTTGTTTTAAATAGACTTAATTAGGTGGGGGAGGGGTATGGTTGTAGATGAGTAGTAGTTGGGGGGGGGGAGGGGGAGGAGGGGGAATGCGACATGGTTGAAGATGCTCTAAATGAAGCACTGTAAGACCAACTCCAATGGTAGTGGGGAAGAAGCTTGGGGGATTGATTAGCAAACCCAACGGAAATGTGGCGGTAGTCTGGAGGCCGGCTAATCAGGGTGACTGGGGCAGTGGCGGGTTCGGCGCGCACGGGCTTGCCCCGCCATTGGAGTACGTCGCTTCCCTGCTTTGTCCGAACAACTGTCTTTGTCCCACCCACGGGCGGACCCACAGCTAACCAAAGGTGGGCCATGACTATCCTCAAATTTTAATTTCTACTACTAGTGCCCCGAATATTTGAAAATATCTATTATAAGACCCCTAAAAACTACAAAAACAACCCCATAGTTCATAGAAGTGTCCAGATTTGATCCATTCAACAATAACAAGGGTAAAAGACAAAAACCACCCCTCGAGTATGGGGTATATACAAGAACATCCCTCGTGTTCGGGGATATACAAAAACCACCCTCGGAGGTGGACGGCAGCTAACGGAGACTAACGGACAGCGTTAAAAGACCACTTTACCCTTTATTATTCTGTGTCCCTTTATATAAATATAACTGATGGATATCCAATACCATTTTACCCCTTATAAAAGCCCACCCTTTTCCTCATTTCCCTTCTCCCCTCATTTCCTTAACCCTGGCCTCCTCTTCTCTCTCTCTCACAGGTCACTACCCTCTCCTCTTCTCCAGACTTGAAACCCAGAAGCCGTCGCACCATCGTCGTCGTCCTCCAACCCACCACCACCAGCGCCTGTCACACAACTCGCCCCCTCTTTCTCTCTTTCTCCCCGTCAGACCACCAGACCCAACCGGAGCGCGACCCAGTTCTTCTCCTCCTCCCCTCTCTTCTCTTCCACTCACCCCAGACCAGACTTAAAATCTGAATTCCACAAGATGCTCTTTATCTCTCTCTAGGGTTGGTAGGTCGTTGGTTCCATTAGTTCAATTTGGTTGAGATGTCTTTTGAGGGTGTGTTCTTTATGTTCTCGGTGGATTCATACATCTGCTGCCTGTTTCACCCACAAGATGGCTTTTTTCATCAATTTCAATCACCGTTCTTGGATCTGAACCATGGTTGTTTCAATCCATTGAAGGCCTGTGCTTACCTTTGGATCTGAACAGTTCTTGGGCTCGGTCCGTTTGAAGATTTGACCAGGTTTGTTCCGAATCGGAACTCACTTGGCTGGGACCGGAGCTATTGACTGGTGTAGATTCACCGTCGCGCCTTCTCTCTGCGCTAATCCCAGAGAGCACCGAGATTTGGAGGTCACTATCTGTCGGCATTTGTCTCTCTATGATGACGATGATGGTGGTGGCACAGAGAAGAAAGCATTTCAATTGGTATTTCAATTGAACCCTTTTTTTTCCCCAACCCAGAGAGCACAGAATTGATTGCTTCTTAGGGTCTCTTTGATTTTGGTAGGTTTGATCTTTGCCCAATTCATTATTTTTGGTGGGTTTTGATGGGTTTGGATTGGTTTTGCCTGATACTGCATTGGTCTGTTCTTGATTTCTCAAAAAATGGGAATGTGGTTTGAGTGCTCACCTTGTGTTTGACAAAATGCTGCTGTGGGTTTTTTGTATGTGATCTTGCTGTGGGTTTTTTGAGGTGTTTAGGTATTTTGGTGGAGTTATGATGTTTTGGTGGTAGTTGTCCAGGGTAAAAAAATAAATAAATAAATTGGGGACGGATAGTGTCCAGATGAACAGTAAATTTAGGGGTGAAAATTGGCAGTATTCAGGGGTAAAATTGTCATTTAACATTCCCAGTGCTGATACAATCAAGTTAAAATGTGATGTAAATATTACAATAATTAAGTTTTAATTAAGGATATTGATAAAGGGAGTAGTTGTCCTAATAAAATTGTAACTAGTTGTCACTTCCAGGGGCATTTTAGTTAATGCAGTGGCTGAGGGGTATAATGGTCACAAAAATATGAAATTCAACCTGACATTAACAGAGGGGTGGTCTTTGTCTAACTGCCGTTGCCTCCGAGGGTGATTTTTGTATATCCCCGAACACGAGGGGTGTTTTTGTATATACCCATACTCGAGGGGTGGTTTTTGTCTTTTACCCCAATAACAAACTAGATACTAAGTGCATGTTTGGTATCCCCGATTTTAATCAGTTTTGATTAAAATCGGCCAGTTTAATTTAATTTCGTTTGTTTCACAGTTTTGCAATACCGATTAAAATCTGTTTTAGGCCAATAATCTGCAGATTATTTAATCTCCCATTTTGCAGATTCTCTCACATTCTGCAGATTTTAATCTCATACCAAACATTTTTACAATTTTCCACTACTTTAAATTTTCAGCCAGCTTATTTTTTCCAAAATATTTCAGCTGATTATTTAGATTTTAATTTGGTACCAAACAGGCCCTAAGAGCATAAACTCACTAAAAATGGTAATGAAAAATCCCGCTCATGCTATGTTCCGCAAACAACATAGGGAAAGAATGAAGGAAATATCTTATAGCAGATTATTGTAATTTGAATTTAACTGGAAACAGACATGATTGATCGAAAGGGGAAGCTTGTGATAAAAAAAAGATTACAAATCTTCTTATTAGAGAATGAACTAATCAAAGAGACAATCCTCTAATAATCTTTCTAATTAAAGAGACGATTCATCGAAGAAGAGAAAATTACAAATCTCTGGACTTGAAAACCGAAATCGGTAAAAACTTGAGAAAGCATGAAGCGACAAGAACAGCGACAGAAACCATCAACCAGCCCGAGCAACCACCAACTTTGATCCCGAACACTTTGGTTGCGACAACTTGAGATTCGTCGAACCAAATGAGAGACTCCTTATAAGTGAAAACCGGCATAGCCCATTGATGATACTTCAAAGCCGAAATGTGTCTCTCGACTTCCCGACCCGTGCCATCATACACAATTATGCTCCCACCAAAAGTCAGTGCGACAAGTTCGTCGTCGCACTGTACAAACATGAACGGGGTTATCAAGAAGAGAGTGTCTTCTACTGTGAACATCTTAGTCCAAGAGCTCGAAACTCCGTACTCATTCATAACCCACACGTTAAAAGTCATGTAAGGCACGACTGAGTACATATGTAGAAATTTCCCGCAACTACTTCTAAAAATACCAAAATTTACATCTGGGGAACAACTATCAGGCAAACTTATTTGACTAAACGTCTCCTTATCAAGATCAAACCCTAAAATGAAATTATACTTCACGTACTCCCGTGTTAGATAACTCGCTCTCCAATGCACAATCCCATCCAAGGTCGCCTCGGATTCCGATCCGCGAATCACGCACGGAAAACAAATCTTAACCCTTTTCCATGAATTCGAATTCAATGTGTAAACATCGACTTGATAAGAACTATTTTTGCAAACACTATTCGGTAATCTTGATAATATCCTCACCAACTTGAATTCGCGAGTTCGCGGTATAAACCCAAATCCGTAATTAGGCATGTTATGGAAAAGATGATTTGAATGCGGGTTGGGGATGATTTTGGTTTTGCAAATGGCCGGGTTACAGAAATAAATACTTCTTTCGCTCGAGAAACATAGGATTCCGCGAACACTACCGACCGGTTGTATGTGGTACGTGTTACGCGGAAACCCTAAGAAATGTTTGTTGGTGATGAAATCTTCTTTGCGATATAAGATTAGGGTTACCTCTTGGCAGTTACGGTAGCTTAAGAGTTGATCCTTGTTTGAAGAACGGTTATGGTGGAGATCGATGAAATATGTGCTGTTGATGATATTGTGCCATGGCTTGCAGACGGATTGACACCGTATTAGGGTTGTCACCGGTAGACGCAGAAAGATGCATATAATCACGTCGTTGCTGAGACGATTCATCGGAAACCGCGATGAGATTAGCGAATGATCAACGAAGATTTACCAATTTCTCTTCTTGATCCTCAATCGACATTTGCCACCGGAAATGTTATAGCAACTCGCTAATGAAATGTTGCGATTTCTAGTTAGTACCACAGAGTCCACGGACGATTGTTGCGGTGAGATAAAGGGTGGTATGTGTGAGTGAGATATGTGTGCCACTAGTTAGCTTATTCCTCTCATTTACCTCTTCAGTCACGACGACCGATCCAATTTGCTTATTTCTCTCCTTGTAACTCGCTGTCTTGTTATCTGTTTGTTTGACTTTGTCAAAAATTTCACTAAAAAGGGACCGTGTCAAAATTAAGTCAATAAATAGCAGAAATTGTCGTATTTGACGGATCTACAACTTTTTTTTAGAAGGCTCTACATTTTCTTAAATCTCATACTTTGCAGCTAGGGTTGTAGCTCAAGCCTCGTTGACGACAAAATAATTTTTCAAAAAAATTCTTATACTTTTCGTTTGAAAATAAAATTTTAAGAAATTAATATTATTTTATGCTGCTGGTAGCTTTTAAATTTATGTTTCTAACCCTTGTCAAAAAGAAAGATACGTTTCTTACGTTTTTGAACTATATTCATGATTAGTATCTAATATTTTTTGTCTATCCTAATCTACTTTCCTAGGGGAATATGAAAAATAAATTTGACACAATAAAAAATGTCCGCCCTAAACTATTTAAAAATCGAATGCCTTGATAAGGATTTCGTATTTGCTGCTATCATAGATGATTTTTTATCCTTAGACAGAGAATTCATATTTGTTGCTACCCCAGATGATAGGCTTTTGATCCTTATACAAGGATTTCACATTTGATGTTTTTTTATCCATAGACAATGATTATTGTAGTTGAGGCAAATAAGAAAGGGAACGGGTAATCAGAAGTTAGAGAACCCCCATATATGGGGATTGTTAGAAAGGAATGCGGAATCGAGATATACCACTTGTTAGTAATCAAGAAGAGCAAAGAACAAACGAATGAAGTACATAAATGTTTAGTGGTTCGCTAGTTTTGAGATTAGCTACGTTCACGGCCAAAAAATTATGATTTATTGATGAGAAAGTTAATTACAATCAATGATACACCACACTTGTCAATAGAAGAGTCATACACCCATATATAGGCCTAAGTTACTTACTTGTGCCCAAAGCAACTTCCAAATGTTGCCAAAATCGAATAAGAAAACAACTCCAAAACTCATCCCAGCCCGTACAAGTCGCACGACCTGGTCAACCAGGTCGCACGACCTTTGCAGCAAACTTCCCAGGTCGCACGACCTCCCAATCCAAGTCGTTCGACCTCTGTGCAACCAAAATCCTGCAACTTCATTCCTTTGCTTCCTACATCGTTGCTTTGCCAATTTGATGCTAGGGTTCTGATCACCCAATTCGTAACATGGGGATATGGGGGGATTAATTTTCTTTATGTTATCCCCTGAAATTGTGAAAATGACATCATATTCCTCATGTTAGAAGGAGAAGAACAAGCACATATAAGGGATATCTCTACATATCCACATCATATGGTTCCTCCACATAGGATATCACCAAGACCTCCTATGTTGAATACGATAGGAGCGGATTATCTCCCACGTCCTTGACTGGTCATTCAATGGCACGTTCTCCTTTTTTACCTTTTGGTACATTAGCCAACCGAGATTTCGACTCTTTTTGGTGGGGTGAGAAATATACACATGGAATTCACTCTACTCGGGGACTAACAACTGATCTCTAATTGGTGTGTTTGTACAAGACATGGAGTACTCTATCTTTCCTCCATTGTTTGAGAGCTTTAAATCTCCCCTATTGAGCACGAGAATGGTGGCAATGGTCGTACTGGTGTTGACTTGTCTCTCTGGAACTTCTGAGGGTAGACTACATTTCGGTACTTCTGGGGAGAGATAACACCATGAACTTTAGCATCTCCCTTCCTCTTGTAGTTGTTGTACCTTCCAATCTTAAATGGATATTGTGAGTGAGCGTGCCTTTTCCTTTTGCTTTACACGATAGACTCAATATTTCTGGTACTCTCAAATAGCCTACAATGTTGGCAGGTTGTGAATGATGAGCAACTCTTGATATTCTGTGTTCATTCATTAGAGGCAGATCTCCACGAGTCATTGCTTAGGAGCTTCTGCTGCGCATTCAAGTAATTTCAGGTGGAAATTTTTGATGAATGGGGCACCATCTTCATCCTTCTTTTGAATCATGCGAGAAAGGTGGATTGTTGTGACTTTCGCCTCGACTCGGAAGAACTTAATGTAGAATTTCTTCACCATGTCTTCCCATGTGCGAATATAGTTAGGCTCCAGCAACCAATACCATTTGTAAGCTACCTGCCCTAGGGATTTGGAAAATTCTCTGAGTCTGAGGTTCTTGTTTGCGCCATAAAGTCACAGCGAGTCAACGAATCTCATGACATGCTCTTGAGCAATCCCATTTATTTAGTTGAACTTCTCCCGCTGATGTGCTTTATAAAACCCGCATTATTGGGCATCAAATATAGTTCCATATGAATAAGGGGGTATACTCGGTACTTGGAAATATGTCGGGGTTTTGGCTGGCCATTAAACTATCAAGCCTATGTTCCAGTGCGGTTATGGCCGATGTTGGCGCGGACCTTGGGTTGTCTCAAGTAAACCCACAAAGGTTGTGGATCTTGATTGAGGTTCAAAGGTATTATAGGGTGTGTGACTCTGGTTTTCTGGGATCACCGCCGTAGTGGTTTTGAATATACAGTTCGCGAAGAAATCGGACAAGTTTCTCCTTATTAGAATTGTGGGCCTTGGGGATTTCCAGGGATATTTTCAGCAGATGCAGCGACTCCGGGATGCGGAGGCTGTGGTGGTAGAGCCATACCAGAGTTCGAAAGGTTTAGAGAGTTTTGTACGGCTAGAATTGCCTCTAGCGACCAAATTTAGTAAACCCATAAGGGTTGGATTGATAGTTTTTTTCTTGGTCGTTGTTGTAGCGGGAGTGCTGGAGAGACTAGAGAGGGAGGGGATAGTGTTTTTAGCTATTTAAAAAGTCTGAGAATAACCTATTAAATTAGTGTGTAAGAGGGAAAAATGTCCCAAAAATATAAGTTACATTTGTCCCGTGTGTCCAACTAACAAAATTGAACAAAATGGCGGTATATGACATAAAGTTTAGCTTATGAAATGGTGATTTTAGACATTGTCCAAATTATCGGGTACTAAACTAGTTGTAAGAACCCGACCGAGCAGATTACTGTCCCTACAACTTCTTTATCGGTACCACCAAATAAAAATGCTTAAGCCTTTAAGGTGTTAGTAGTAATCCACATGTTTTACTATACATTATATATAATCCACAATATCTTAATGTAGGACTGGATATTACAATAACCCCACCTTAGATACTCGACGTCCTCGTCCAGTGTGCCCAGTCATGTATCCCCTTGGCTGGCGGCACACGGCTACAGAGCTCTTGCGGGATTAGGTTTGACTCTGATACCATTTGTAACAACCCGACCGAGCGAATTACTGTCCCAACAACTTCTTTATCCGTACCACCGGATAAAAAGGTAAGCCTTGAAGGTTCTAGTAGTAATCCACAAGGTTTACCATATACCATATATCTAATCTACAATATCTCGATGTGAGACTGTATATTACACTAGTAATATGTGATATGGACCGTTGATGATGACTTGTCAAGACTCGTAGATTGTGCTGACATCACAATATATCTCTGATGCACCTCAACTCAGTCAAGGAACACCGAAGAGAGCATGGGACAGTCTCGTGCTTCAAGGAGAAACAATGTATGTGGGGTGGAAAATCGAATTTAAGACCTCGAACAACACACAGTCTTGTGCTTCAAGGAGAAACAATACGTGTGGGAAAATGTGGGATCGAATTTAAGACCTTAGGACATCATGCCTCCCAATTCATAGTTTTCATCAATAGGCAAACTCTCCAAGTTAATGTAGCAAATTTATAATTTATTTTTTTCTCTTTTTATGACGTGAGAACCTGCAGTCGGTATTGGGACTGACAGACTCGCAGTTGAGAAGATCAATAGACAGTCATTTGATTATCCTAATGTTTAAACTCAAGACCTCTATGCAAATACCCGAATTCTTAAGAATGCAAACTCAGACAACTACACTCCAAATGATTTTATTATCTATTTATGTAACGTGAGAATTCACTTTAGTTATTAATCAAGTGTGCATTAAATAAAATACAACACAAAGGACTTAAACCAACATTCGAAAGTTTAAACATATGACTCTTATGTGAGAAGGTCAATAAATAGTCCGTCAAATTTCTCAAATTCAAATTTACTAAGTTAAGAGGAAGGTCCAAAAAGTTAAGTTTGCATATCCACGTAAAGTAAAACCTCTACAAAATTAATACTCGATAAATTAATAATTTCGATAAAATTAATAATTTGTCAAGTCCCAACTTGGAACCAGTAAAAAATTGGACACCTATCGATAAAATAATAAGATAATAACTTTTTTGGAATCATAGTGTACATATATTGGTCTCCCAACAAAATACAAAATAGTAATTACTAAAAAATTCTAAATTGTAAGATTGTTTAGTAAACAATGAATCTATAGTCACTTGTTTTGTGTTGAACTTCAAATCTTAGAGCATCTCCAAGAGATGGCCTATAAGTTGTCTTTAGCACAAATTTAGGCCAGTTTTGCCCAAAAAGGAGCTCCAACAGATGGTGCAAAATCTGGCCTAAATTTGAGCCAGGCCTATAATTGGGTCCGTTTTGGCCTAAACTGAGGACAACTTGAACCTGGTGTAAAAAATAAAAAACTATGATTTATTGCTCTGCTTCTCCTCTGATCCTCCTCCTGATCCTCTACTACTCCTCCAACGTTCGGATTTACCGTAACAACAATAAATTAAGAAAATTTATAAATACTTATGAACAATTAAAATGAAAAAACAAAAACAAAAATACAAAAATTACCTTCAAGTCACTTAATAGTTTCATTAATTTGATATTAAATTAATAAATTATGATTATTATTAGATATAGTAACATAATATTTTAATAATGAAAATAAAAAATAAAAAAATAATGTTGCTGACCTATATTTAGACCAGCTGCTGGAGCAGAAACTCTAAAAGTGCAGGTGTAAAATATAGGGCAGGTACAAATATAGTCCAAGGACAATTTCACTGTTGGAGATGCTCTTTAAATTGGGTTCGTCTTTAAATTTTCTCATTTCACTTAAGAGTTGGGCATTGTCTTCTCGTATTGCAACAAAAAGTTGTAAATAGTTATTTCCGCTTGCAATGCTTCTTTTCGAGTGATCGGTTTCAAATCTATTAAATCATCTTCAAGTTCGCAATCGGCTGAATTTTGAATGGTATCCGCAATATTTTCTTCAATGCTTTGAACATCGTAACATCCGTTATTTTTACCAGGATAATCTCTAACTAATATACATTGTAACTAGTACATTGGGCTTGAAAAAATTTGAAGGTCATACATAAATTTCTTTAAATTAATAAATTATTTATTTATCTTATTTTTTAAAAAATTATTTAAACTATTTATTTATCGATATAATAATATCTCGTTAAATTAATAAAATATTTCGGTTCTAACATTATTAATTTATAGAAGTTTTACTGTAATTATATTTTACCACAAAATAGAGTAGAGTATAAATTTCTTACACATACATACGGTGCAGTGTGACATTTATTTGTTCGTTTGTCTCTTTTATAACGTACCAAAACTAACCGACATGTTACCTCAAAAAAAAAAAAAAAAAAACTAACCCACATGCTTTCTCAAAGGAAAAAAAAAAAAAAAAAATACAACAACAACAACAAACACCAACCCCCATGTGGGTCGCTGGCCAACTAGAAACTGGTAGTACCAGTATATGGTAGAAACTACCCCCCACTCTGTTCCCAGTATATGGTAGAAACTAACCCCCACTCTGTTCCCACTGTTGTTGGTAGAAACTAACCCCCACTCTGTTCCCACTGTTGTTGGTAGAAACTAACCCCCACTCTGTTCCCTCTGTTGTCGCCAATTAGACTTTTACCACTGTTCCTCAATCACTTTGATCCGTTAATTTGGATAGTAATATAATACAATTTTTTGACAATATTTTCACGATTTGTAGAGTAAATTGATCTGTAATACAATGACAAAATTATCAAAAAATCGTATCGTTTTGCGATGCAAACTACCCAATCAAAATGATTAAGATAAAAGTTAAAAAATAAAAATGAGGACACAGAGAGAGAACGGTACCTTGTAGTAGTACCTTGATTAAATGTAGTTGGTGGTAGTACACCCTTCAATTTCGGAGAGGCTTAAATGCTCGCCCTAGTGTAGTTATTAGCTGCACCAACTCGGCCAACCGATACCTTACCTGTGAGTTATTTTATGATTCTCTAGTCTCTATCATTTAACGACGTTATGACACATACATATTTGAATTCGGTCCAGTGTAACGGGCATATCAAATCATGAGAGATTCCTTCTAAATAATTCGGTTTTGTATACTAAGAGCATAGTAAAAGAGTTTTGCGACACTTACGTCGACCATTGCTTACCTTTAATTATCAATTCATTCATTGCTTGTTTTCTTAGTTAAATGTGACGCTATGATGGTTTGAGAATTTGGTTTAGTAACATGGGTAGGTTTACTAACTGTTGAAATGTGTTTATATTAATAAGTTTATCGTGCTCTTCTTTACAGTCAAACAAAAGTAATAATTACAAAACAAGATCAATGAGTTATCAAGTTAAGGAAAACACGTTTCAATCCATAATCGATGCATGACATTAACAAGACATGGAGCTAACGTCACCCATACTTCTCTCTATGACGTTATTAGTTGAATGCAATCATTTTCAGCTAGGGCTGCAAACTAGATGAGTTTTCCGGATCCGCCCGAGAGCTAAATAACCCGAGTTAGAGTTTAAATTTAAGCTCGTTGAGTTAGTCAAGACGCGCCTAAATCGAGAAGACTTCGGCTCGCTACTTTATATATATACGTAATTATGCGTGTTACAATATGATTATAACGCATAATTAGATTAACAAATCCTTTCATTCATTAAGTCAACCTTATAACGCATAATTAGATTAACATCTCCTTCCATTCATTAAGTCAACATAGATATTTACAATATGGAGAATTAGCAAATCACTTCTTGACGCCTTGAGTGTTGCACAAAAAATCAATGAGTCAAGCTCTCATAATGAGCTTAACAACGGGAGCTCGTTAATTAACAAGTCAGACTCGAGACGAACTTGAACTTGCAATTTTGTGTCAGACCCGAGCCCGAGCGATAAACTCGAAGCGAGTATAACAATATCTCCAAAAAGCCGATTCCAATCAGGTAGTATTTGCTATCACTTAGTAGGAACATCTAACCCGATTTCTTCATCCTAGTAGTAGGATAGTTACACCTTATAACTTCTCGAGCGCCTATGAGGTGATCATCTCTCTTGATTTCATCGTCCTTAACAGAAATTGAATTGGTAGCCAAAGACCATCTCTTCTGATCTCCCCCGATTCCGGAACCGCTAAAACAGTATACCACCTTGCTTACTTTACTTAGCCTTCTCTATCGAGAGAGAGACTGCACAACGACGATTGCTTCAATTGCATTTCGCCTCTCTAGGATGGGGAAAAAGCGCGTTATGGTGCCGGCGAGCGAACTCGACTTCACGGCGGTCAAGTACGAGCCGGAACTAATCAAAGGTAATTTCTCCGACGATTTCTACTGTAATTGAAGGTTTCCGACGGCGGAAACTGTATTTTCCGACGACTTTTATTGTGCGAAATCGATATATAGATATCTCCGGTGCCGTGAACTGAATTCCGACTACATCATTCCTCGTTTGGGAACTTTTGACAGAAAACTGACACTTAGCTACAGCAGTACAGATTTTGTCAGAAAACCCCCTGCAGTTTCACTTTTACTAACATCGCGCACAATTTTAACTGCTGGTTTTTAACTGCTGGTAGCTAAGTGTCTGTAAAAATGAAACTGCACGGGCTGAATTCTGACTACATTTTCCCTGGTTTGGGAACTTTTGACATAAAACCATTATGATTTTGTCAGAAAACCTCCCTGCAGTTTCACTTTTACCGACATAGCGCACCATTTTTCAAACAGAAACCCCCGTGCAGTTTCACTTTGCAGTTTCACTTTAAGGACACTTAGCTACCAGCAGTATTAATAAAATGGTGCGCTATGTCGGTAAAAGCGATACTGCAGTGAGTTTTCTGACAAAATCAGTACTGCTGGTAGCTAAGTGTCAGCGAGTAGATAGTGCAGGGGTTTTCTATCAAAACATTCTCGTTTTGTTAGTGTAATTGGAAAATTACCGCTGCCGGAACTGAGTTTTGACTACTACTACTTCGTGCCTTTTTTGTCCAGCTCCTCAAGTTTCTGGCTGGCCGTTGAAGCTCTTTGTTAAGATACTTGAAACGCCGTTGATCAGCTCTTTGATCATTTCGCGCTTGAAGAAGGATAATGGAATGGACGAGGTCTACTCTTTGAAAATTGAAATTTGTTTGTGAATGTGTAGTTTAGATGTTTGTGTTATTAACATTTTCAGTCAGTGCAGCTCATTTTTCTAAGGAAAGAGCTGATTGTGGAGTACCTTTGTGATTGACAGATTTTGCGTGAAACTGTGATTCCAGAAACACCAATGCACAAGCCTGAATATCCTCCACAGGGTATGTTCTTAAACTGTTGCGTGTGTTTTCATTTTCTTTTCGAATAAAAGCTAACATCCGGCGCTCCTTTTAACTTTGGTTTTTGGCGTGAGTTAAGGGATAGAGTATGATTTTGTTCGAAACTAGCATATGCAATATGAAATAGAACAAGATAACAACGGATGTGACATTGTCTAGAGGGATATGTACTTTTCTTTCCCAAACTTCTTATGATCTGATTCTGTACAACCCGAATGGTTTAGTGTGTTCTTTCTTTTGGATTGCCGGTGTAGCTTGCTCAGGATTTATGTCTAAGAAAGGAAGAGAATTCGAGGACAGAACCACGATTTATCCTTGAATTTATGCGTCGTTTTTGGAGGAAGTCCAGTGAGTTAGCAATTTCAGCTTAAAATAAAATAATGCCTCGTTTGGATAATGGAGTTGAGTAGATGGAACGAAATGGAGTCTATTTTAATATTACTTCTACCGGGGGGGGGGGGTATTATTTCTCATTCCATGGGATCTGGAGTAAGTAATATCAGTCAAACAATCTAAAGTGTTCTAGGAACTTGAGGTCATAATGAAATTATGATCAATGCAAAGAAATGTTTGCACCTCATTCTCCGTGCTTATCTGGTCATTCACTGACAGGGAGGCGTATCAGTAGACGGGTTTCCTAAGTTCTGACTCATTCCTTTTTATCTGCCTAGCTCTTTTGTCATTTAAGCTGCCCTTTAGGAGAAAAAGCGCTGGCCTACAGGTGGATTAGGAAACCCAGATATCTTGATTTGTAGGTGTGAGTAGAAATTGGCCCTTTCAGAACAAGGGTAATTATCCATTAGCAACTCGATTTGCTTAGTTGCTTTAACAGTGAAGGTGAAGGCACTGAGATCAAAGGGTAATAGTATGTTGAGAGAAACTGATAACTGTTGTGTCGAGTTAACAAACCCCAAAGACTACATTGCTTGCATTTTGCGCTTTAAAAGATATATAATTTGTACAATTTTATCGAGTTCGATTGCTGTGAATTCAGAACCAGAGACTGATGTTGTTGGATTGGAAGAAGATGGAAAATCTGAAGAGCGTGTTGAGTTAGCTTTGAAATGTCTTCCGCCATATGATGCTTCTACCAGATGGACAGGTGATCCAAACCCATCTTTCCGCTACTGGAAGATACGTGATTATGCATACGCTTATCGGTCTAGGGTGGCCAATCCATCCACGGTATGTCAATAATTGTGTGTTGTTTGTTCTTCATAATAGTTGCAACCAATATCTCACTCAGCGTATAGGTAGCGGAGCACTTCATCTCAGCCATGGAGGAATTCAGTAATAAGAAGCCCCCAGTACCTCTGTTAGTTTCTTTTGATCCTGAGGATGTAAGAAAGCAAGCCGCAGCTTCTACACAGAGGTTCGAGGAAGGTATCACTCATTTTAGTTACTAAAAGATAATCTTTTACCAGTGGTTAAATTTCCCGTGGTTAAATTTTGGGCATCACTTAATCTATATAGGCCCATGGTTGTCGTTTTCCAGGAAAGCCTTTGTCAATTTTAGATGGGATATTCATGGCTATCAAGGATGACATAGACTGCTATCCTCATCCATCAAAAGGTACATATAACTTGGCTTCTCAGTCACAACTTTCATAATTTATTGACACATTATCTTGGTTTCCATGACAAACAGGTTCAACTACATGGTTCCATGAAGTACGCCCTGTCAAGAAGGATGCAATGTCTGTGTCAAGGTTACGTAGCTGTGGAGTGATTCTTGTTGGAAAAGCCAATATGCATGAACTGGGCCTGGGAACAACTGGAAATAATTCCAACCATGGGTACGTTTACTTGTAGTGGCTACATAACCAAAAAGTCACTAACACAATATGACAGCTTAGTGGACAGAACAGAATGAGGCCATATCTTGATGAATTGTGAAATAAATGGATATGGCTAAATGAACAATTAATTTAGGAGACCTGGTGCATCTTACATGAGTTGAGTCATTGAGTGTGAACAGCATCACACCTAGTAATTGTAACGAATTTTGTAAATGTGTTTTCCTTCACATTTTTCCTTAAGATATGATTGCCCAAGTCTATTTAACTATAAAGTGAATCGATTGCCTTCCTCTTATGATTGCCGTGTTGATATGAAGGAAAAAAAAGAAAAGATAATTTTGGGTTAGTGAGTACAGTAGACATAATATTACTGGATGCACATAATAATTTCTATCGTTTCAATTTATATGAACTTTTTCGAAATACCTATTATTACATGCTGGCGACGTGTAAGCTGCATTAGAGCTAGTTAGTTTTTACGAGTCTAGCTTCTTTGAGTCTTTGTTAAATTATATATTCATCTGGTTTGAAACTCAAGGATATGCTATTTGTCATTACAATGCAGCTGGGTCAATTTTGATGTTTATACTAAGTATCGGTACTTCACAGACTCGTATCATTACGTTTGTTCTTGGAATGTTCATATTATATGAGTGTATCATTATAACTTACCTCAGCTGTCAGCAAGTATATAAGTTAGGTAATTAAATACATTTCCTCCAGTGATCATATAATGCACTGCTTCAGCAAGGAAAAATAACTTTATCTTTCCACAATGACAGAACCACAAGAAACCCACATGATCCAGATAGGTACACAGGTGGATCTTCTTCAGGCCCAGCAGCTATTGTAGCCTCTGGACTTTGTCCAGCTGCACTAGGAACAGATGGAGGAGGTTGATCCAATCTAGCATGTTCGACTTGCAATTCTTGCTTCTGGAAATGTTTATTCATTTTGTTCTGACGGGATGTTTTATGAATGATAAAACCAGGTTCTGTTCGAATTCCTTCTTCCCTATGCGGAGTTGTTGGCTTGAAAACGACGTATGGCCGGACCGACATGAAAGGGTAAGTTCTAGTTACATGATGATGTATTTTATTTATTATGCCTCACAAGTTTCTCTAGACAGTGTTGTCGTGTTGACTGATAAGAGTGGACCTAATGCTCAATTAGGCATACTTGCTTCCGCTGCCAACCTTTTGAGTGGCTATCTGGGGGCAACCTTTTTTAGTACTGTAAACTTTATACACATTTGTGTACCTTTTAACACGCTCATGAATATTTTGTTGGATTGTTTGTTCTGCATATGTGGCACACACTTGCTTCATATTCTGTTGGAGGAGATGTAGGATAATGATGAATGCATCTCAAATTGCATAACATTTATCAGTTTATAGGGGTGGAAACCGACGCATTCACTGAATTAAAACTCTGTTACCTATAAGTTGTATCTGGACTCTAGTTATGCAGCTTACTGTTGGTCCTCCTGTTTAAAAAAAGAAACACCATGCTGATATTCTGGTCTGAAAAAAGCTTTTACGACATAGATTGAAAATCTTACTGTTGGTCCTCCTGTTTAAAGAAAAGAAACACCATGCTGATATTCTGGTCTGAAAAAGCTTTTACGACATAGATTGAAAATCATACTAAACAATCAGTTGTTTGGTTTTATTTGAATTGAAATGCAACCATCTTGGCTACACCGTATGTTAACTGAATTTGTTGTAGATCACCGGCATGTTATTTTGTTCTGTCTTTGTCTGAAATTTGTCTGAATTAAGTATGCTCTGTTACAAACACACTCACCCACACACGACACAAGCGGAATATCAGATACTTATAGCTCTATGGAGACCATACCTCTGATATATTGAAACATGAAATGCCAATGTCTAGAAGTTAAACTAAGCGTGTGGGAAGTATTGTGTTTCGCTGCTTAGATAACCTAAAAGAACATTTAACTATGTGTGACCATCTAATTAGCCTAACAAAAATCAGTTTAATCTTACAATATTTTAGTTAGGCGAGTAATTAATCCGGAAATAGTAATATTTGCTTCTTTCCTGTCCAGTACACTATTCACTTGATTAAATTTCCTTTCTAGTTTCTTAAGTAGTGAATCTGTCTAAAGGTTGTGATAACTGATAACTTCTATAAGAGCGTCAGTTAAAACTTAAAAGATGTGTCAGCTGGTGCTTTTTATACAGACAGCAGACTGAAAGGACATATTCTTGGTCCATGTTCTCGACCTCAAAAACTTCCCATCTCAAAAGCAATCCCCAGATGTGTACAGCATGCATTTCAAAGAGAAGACAGAAGACTAAATAATGTTGAACATTTGTAACGATAGCTACTATTACGTAAGAGTGAAGAAATTTACCATAGCTGAATTGCATGATTGATGGCCAGCGTAAAACTGCCACCATTATGAATATGGATTTAGTGAATTTAGTTTTATCTGCAATAACTGATATTTTCTTTCATTTTATTTGTGATCACACAAAAATGGCCTGAAACCAGCTAAATCGAAAGCCATCTTATACTAACTTGAATTACATGTCAATAGCACAGCCTATGTCAACATGCTTTAATTTTAGAGGATTTTCTCAGTTTACCTAATTATTTCTTACTCCACCCATACTAAGAGTACTACTAATATAACTACCTTCTCTAATACTTTGTGATGTGGAGCCCAGTTCTCTTCCAGCCTAATTTGTATTTAGTGGTATTGTTCTTAGAACTCTGTCAATTAAGCTATAATATCTGAGTAATACAAATCGTATTATATGTTAACCTTTCTATTATAAGCACAGCACAACCTGTGTCCATTGTTGGTGGAATCCTTGCTGTATGACTAACAATATTAGAGAATGATGATTCTGCTCTACTGCACATTTTCTTTGAAGCAAGCATTTCTATGTTGAAGGTAGCTCAGGAAGTTATTGGTTCATGGCTGGGCTAGTTTTTACTAGAATGGTTAACCTTCTTAATCTTGAAAAAACATTTGCTCTTGCAGGTCACTCTGTGATGGAACTGTGGAAATTATTGGACCAATTACATCAAATGTGGAAGATGCAATTCTTGTGTAAGTAAATAATATGCGCTCTCCACGAGACACCTTAGGTTGGTAAAAGGTGGTCCAATATTGAAAATCAAGCGAAAACTCCCATCATGTGATCTTCTGTGTCTTCAAACACAAAACTGAACCAATGTTGATTGTACAAACAAATTTACGAACATGAACAGTGTTTGGAGAGACTTGACCAAAATATCTTCATAAAAACCAATACCACGATACCTTCTATTCAAAGAGCATGGGCTGTTACGAACTGGACCCTTAGTGAATATCTTGCAAATATGATTGGTTAACTAAAGCAACAATGATCTATCAGACACCAAAAAGTGATGCAGATTACCTTCAAGATTTATGGATTTTCAAATGAGATAACTTCGAAGTGCCATACCCTTAAATATTTACATCTCTTATATTCTCTATTCCTCATCCAAATTAGGACTTGTTTCTTGTGATGTTGTTCGTGCTGAAGCAATTTAGTCTTTGTTGATTACTGTTATTAATTCTCTCAGGTATGCAGCCATTTTGGGTTCCTCTGCTTCTGCCAGAACCAGTTTAAGACCGGTAACTATTGTAACATTTATATACCTCTATCAATGTTATTGAATTATCTTTAAAAAAAGAGGGGAGAAAAATCTCTGAGATCAGGTGAAGTAAGCTGAAGCCATCTGTAAGAAAATCTAGAGACACTACTTCCATTCACTGGAAAACCAGCATATATATTATTGCCACACAAAAATTCAGTATCAAAAGAAATTTGGCGAAAAGAAAAGAAGAAATGTAGATCTAAGAATTTTTGTGGGTTTTCTATTCAAATATAAACATGGCCATCTTGATGTCAATTGTGAGTTCTTATAGTTCATTTCCAATCCATACGCTGATGAGATGGATGTTCCTCGACCAAATCACAAACGTTCTGAAAAAATTAATTTATGGAATTTGTACAGATGAAAAGCTGTAATTGTTGGGATGATGGAGGTGTAAATTGCTTCCACTCAGCACATATTTTACTTTTTGACTTTATG
This sequence comes from Linanthus parryae, assembly GCA_023055425.1. Classification (NCBI taxonomy): domain Eukaryota; kingdom Viridiplantae; phylum Streptophyta; class Magnoliopsida; order Ericales; family Polemoniaceae; genus Linanthus; species Linanthus parryae. The sequence continues at coordinate 29,578,640 of JALGPY010000002.1, forward strand.
TTGTTCACACAGTTTTTCTCTTTTGAAGGGCATCCCGTGCTTACCAAATTTGGCGTCAGGAGAAAGCCCAAATGTCCTGGGGTCGTGGCGGTTAGGGAAGTATACTGAGGTGCTCACTTGCTTCTTGAAACGACTATATTCAACATTATTGTTATTCTTGTTATTACTATTGTTATTATTGTGTCTTGCTTGTGCAGTGGTTCAATGATGTATTCTCGGCTGATATCTCGCAAAAATGCAGTGAAATTCTTAATATTTTATCCGAAAAACATGGGTGCAAAGTAAGTCTCTTACCAGTTGTAGTTAATTGTCGTTTTCTGGGTCACGACTTGCTTGTTTAACAAGAAATCTCTTCATAAATTCCAAGCTAATGAATATGCCCATATTTCGTTGCTCAAGACGGTAGAGATCGTTATACCTGAGATACATGAAGCGCGTATAGCTCATATGGTATCCATTGGTTCTGAAGCAGTCTCCTCCCTGACTGCGCACTGTCAGAATGGGTATGTTCTTACCGTTGGTGTTTCCAACTTGTTTATTCATGCGAGGTTGTTTGAGACTTTTATGTTGTATCTACTGCCATCAATTGAGAGTTAGCCATTTCTATATTATTCACCCTGACCCTACATTCAGGTATTCAGCTAGAAGTCAGTGAATGCTATGTCCAACTTCCTATATTTATTCAAAGTAAATCTATAGTAGAAATATTATGTTTTCCTTCTTTAGGCAAGGCAAGAGACTCACATGTGATACCCGAACTAACCTGGCGATCTTCCAGTCATTCTCAGCTTCGGATTATATTTCTGCCCAGCGTCTTAGGTAAGGCTAAATATTTCATATAAACTTTTATACTCTGTGAAAGATGTTATATCTATACTCGTATATTAGCTCTTTCCTTTGTCAATATTTATAAGCTGTCTAGATCACTACATCTGGGTTCCCCAGATTTTCAATTAGCTAGATTGCTACCTGCATAACATATTCGAAAAAAGAAGCTTGTAACCTGCTAAGATACTCATATAGGTCTGTACCGTCCTCACTAGCCCCAGAAGAACAACGAGATTGAAAACCATGTTTTGAACTACTGCATACATTGGGTTTAATCAACAAATGTAGCTCACACAAGGTTTATATGATAACTCTATTTTGCAAATGATGATGATTAGAATGAAAAAGTTCCTGATGTTTTAGCAGTAAATACATGTAAGTGTTCCATTCATGTAGTCGATCTGATAATTCTTGCTTTATTGGTGGGGGGTCAATTTTGACATGTTCGATGTCAGATCCAGCTGTGGGTTAAAAAACATTTTACGAATGTCTCATTCATGCTATGGTTGTTTTCCCAATAAACTTCCTTTGAAACGTGTGATTCAAACTAATTAACCATAGGCACGCTGTCATCCTACTTCTTTGCTGTCTTTTACCTCTTTCAACTTTTGATATGTAACCACACAAGTAATAATTAATTTGGTATTTCTATCAATTGGCCTGTTATGATGCACCATATTAGACAGTACTTGATGGGCATGAGGGTGGACTAGTTGTTAACCTGGACCTTTTTGTTCTGTTTTCTTTTTTGGCAAAGAAAACAGACTTTTCCTAGTGCCACATGCATGCGACAAGTCTTCAGAGTTATACAGTTCGTGGACCGAGATTGTGTCCGACATATCATTTGTGAACATCAAAAGGGGGGAGGGGGGCATTTCTTTGTCATTTTTATACAAATCTCTCCATTCTTATTGCTCTATGTTTTGCTTTCTACACAAATTAGCTTTATCTTTAATTTGTTATTCTGATTTCCCTACAATATAGTCTGGTTAATTGATTTTGTTATTCGTCTCAGAAGTTAGCCCTAATCAATTTGTTAGAATTTATGTGACGCAAGCATGAGAAAATACTGTAATGGGGTTAATTTGTAGTGCGTCGACCTCTGCCTTCACCAATCTATTGTTTTTTGCAGACGAAGGAACATGTACTACCACATGGAGATCTTCAAGAACGTTGATGTCATTGTGACGCCAACAACTGGGTATGATAAGATGGCCTGTCATAGTGTCATGTGTTGTTTGTCCCTGATGATTATAAGTTATTTAAAAAGTTGTTTTCCTTTGTGATTAGGATCTTTTCTCGTTCCATAATTGTTTTGTAGGAGTGCAAAGAAAAATATAAAAAGTTGGTTTGAAAGCCTTAAAGGAGGAAGCAGAACTTTCAATAGATAATCACTTCTACCACTTCCAAAGTGCTATGTTCTCTCTTTTTAAAGAAGATAAATTTTCTTACAAGCCTTGAGAACCTGTAGTGTCTGCTGACAGAATATTGCAGATTTACTGTTAGAAAATGAAGTTTACTTTTGAAACAACCTTGTATGCAACTGAAATACCGCATTGTTCCAGTTTTAGCCCACAAAAGGCGACGATTCAGTTCGAATTGCAAAAGTGACCCCACATTAACTGCAGTGCACCATAATTGCACAACTATATGTAGGACAAAGTTTTGACAAGCAGGTGTAGTTTTGGACAACAGAGAATGGACAGACTCAGCTATCTGATAGGTATTTCCCTGCTTGTTAGCAAGCTATAGTGTCAATGGGCATTGGTCATGTTAGTGAAAACGAAACTGAAAAAGCGAAATAAGGCATAACACTCTTCTCCGGGGTAAATGTTGACTAAATTTTATTCAGAGAAGAGAATAAAAGATAGGTTACTGAACTAGTACTTCCTGTTCATTGATATCTTATATGTAGTATAAACTTCTTCATCCAAGTAAGTGGGGAATAAAAGACTGGTTATTATGTTTCATATGCACAGGTTACTCTGTTTTACAAAAGTACATTACATCCACATTAACCCTAGAAATGTTAATTATTTTCTGCTGCCTGCTGGCAACTTAATTCTTATTATCAACCATGATTATCTTTCACGTAAATAATAAGTTTGACAGCATTCTTTGTTTCTAAATAGCATGACGGCACCTATAATACCTCCTGATGCACTAAAATTTGGGGAGACAGATTTGCAGGTTACAGGTGAGTTGAGTCTCAAACTGAAGTTACAGAATTGTTCTGTTACCTAAACTTAATGCAGTAAATCAGTCTGATTTTTTCTGTTTTACCGCTGACTGCTACTCTTCTTACTCTTCATTCTTCATATATTTTCCTATTGTAAAATAGTTGTGCTGGCAATACTATTTCAGGTAATCTCATGCGATTTATTATAGCAGCTAATCTTCTTGGACTCCCAGCCATTACTGTCCCTGTAAGTCAATATTATTATTTTTTACTATACCAAAGAGAATCGACTCATAATACCTGTCAAACATTACCAGTGAATTTTGCCTTCCATATCTCCAATCTCTATACAACTAGCACGTGTACCTACAACACAATTTATTTTTTATGCTTTCATTGTTGAATCATATGGGAGGTGATAAATTGTGACATCTTCCATGATATTTATCAGCCCTTAGTTGTGAAGAAAATCTTTGTTTTTTTATTTATTTGTAACGAACATTACTCTATAATATCCAACCTAGCACGTGTACCTACAACACAATTTATTTTTTATGCTTTCATTGTTGAATCATATGGGAGGTGATAAATTGTGACATCTTCCATGATATTTATCAGCCCTTAGTTGTGAAGAAAATCTTTGTTTTTTTATTTATTTGTAACGAACATTACTCTATAATATCCAACCTAGCAGTAGAAGTTCTGGGTTTGTGAAGATCGCTACTTCTTCAGTAGCTTTCTTGCAGGCTCTTTGATCACAGACATGTACTCAACATTCTTTTGTCTTTCTTAGTAGTTAGTATCCCATTAGCGCCCATCATATTTATGATCATGCTTGTCTGATGTAGCAAAAATGGAATTAGAGATTAAGTACTTCTATAATACAGTAGAATTCCGTACAATAGTTCAATTACCAAGTAACTGAGTTAAGAATGCGAGAGGGGACGAGTTTGTCCAAACATCTCATAGTTTAGTACTTCGTCTACAAAAATTCCCTGAATGAGATTGACGCCATCGCAGGTCGTGATAACTCGTATAACATATGAGACTGGGCTCAGACTAATAGTTAACATGGACAAGTAGCACCAGGGAATTAACACAACTACCAAAAGTAGTGTAGATGGCTTGTGATACATCCCATGTTAAATACCCGATTTCCTCATTCTATCTCCTACAATTTGGTAATTTGCAGTAAATATTAGTGTTCACTTTCGAAGAATATGACCAGAAGGCTTAGAAATTAAACATGCTTGTAATGTTAGACGACATGTTTGAACTTTCAGGTTGGTTATGATAAGCAAGGGCTACCGATAGGTATTCAACTAATTGGACGTCCATGGGGTGAAGCTTCACTTTTACGTTTAGCCGCTGCAATAGAGGTATGTATGGTGACTTTTTCACCCAACACCATGGGGCTATTTGGATTTTACGGTTTCGGTTTAGTAAAAGCTGAGGCGATCGAATAGTTTACTTTTTCTTTTTGGTTTGTCACATTTGGTCTCTGGACCCCATTCCCGAAACTAGATTAAAAGTTCTGTACACCCCCAATATGCAAGCGAAAAACCATGGTAGTCAACTGCAATTACTACTAACATTTACTGCAGTTGCTAATTTTCTTACGGTATTGGCAATTGCAGGATCTTTGTCCTGAGCCTAAGAAGAAACCTCTGCAGTATTACGACATATTGAAGGGGAACTGAGACATCAGTGCCTTGAATAACATGTTATCCTACAAAATCAGCTAAGGGGCCTGATGAGAGTTTTAGGAAACGCGATTGTTTGTGCTATTCTTGAACAAAATGTAATTTGTCTTGGATGGAACTATACCACCCCTACCATTCTTGATATGATTGTTACAGATACTCAAATAGTTCAGTGTCCTAATAATAATACCTCTGTACTTCTTCTATCATTCCAACTTCCGCAGTTAACCTCTCCTAGGGTTTGAATGAACAGACTGGAATGGTGTATCTTCAACTTCACAATTCCGGCCCAGAGGATGATAGAAAGTTGCAATGTTCACCTTTGTTGTGGGAGAAGATTTTGTTTTCCTTGGACTATGGATGTTTGAATCGTCCATTACATGAGCGTCACAATCTCCACGCAATTCAGTCCAACTAATTAACAACCGTCGCCTCAGTAGCCATATTCTCAAATCTCAAACATCAATCCACGCTCAACAATTGGTACTAGGGATGATTATGTTGAGAAGTCAAACGAGGGCAACAAGCGCATCCAAAGAATTTTAAGGTGTTTATAATCAGGTTTTGAGTTGCATAACAGTTCCAAAGGGGATTTGTTTGAAGTATTAGGTAGCTGTAGAAATAGCATGAAACTCAAATATTTTGGGAAGTAAAGCATTATGAAGTACAGTAACTACAATTTTTACGCGATGTTTTCTTCAGCGATTCCATTTTGTTGAGGTGTGTTGGGACATGATTTTTTATGGGATATTCCATGCGAAGAAAGAAAATTTTGAAATAGAAAGGCTGTAAAATTCACCTCCCCCATCAGACTATAATTTTTTAATTAGATAGCCTAGCAGTTTTTCAACAAAATAATTTATAGGATGCAAACACATAATAGACATCACTTTTTAATTTTAATGGAAATAACCAGGTAAAGCGAAAAAATTCATCAGTGAACAGGATACAATACTTATAACCAGCAAAAGACAAGGTTGGGGAAGGTCGAGATGCTCGCCGTCGATGCCATTTGCATGTTAATCATCGTGAAGCATAACAACGTTATCCCCAATCACTTCAAGAAGCACTGGCAGAATTATGTGAAGACCTGGTTTAACCAACCAGCCTGCAAGACAAGAAGAAGAAATGCTAGACAAAAGAAGGCTATGAAAATTTTCCCTAGGCCCCGGTCTTATTGTCCATGGCCAGACTTTGAAGTACAACATGAAGCTGAGGGCTGGTAGAGGATTTTCTCTGGAGGAGCTCTAGGCAGCGGGTATTCCAAGGAAGCTTGCACACACTATTGGGATCTTTGTATGTAGATCCCAATAGCAGACTAACATCCACAGGCTGAAGACTTACAAGGCGAAGTTGGTTGTGTTCCCAAGTCGTGCTCGCAAGTTCAAGGCTGGTGATTCTGAAGCAGAGGAGTTAGCGACTGCTACCCAAGTTCAAGGTGCTTACTTGCCTATCACTCACGAGAAAGCCAATTGTGGACCTTGTCAAGGTTACTGAGGAGATGAAGGCTTTTAGGTCCTATAACACTCTGCGCAAGCAGCGGACCAACAAGCGCCATTTCGGTGCAAGAGAGAAGGCCGCTGCCGAGAGGGCCAAGGAAGAGAAGAAATAGTGAGATTCTAGATGCTGTGTTGATGTTGGCTCTGTTTAATGTTTTTTGTGTCCAAGACCATTTGTTGGACTAGTTTTGAACCCTTAAGTAGCAATTACTACTGCAATAGTTAAGTTTATGGATCAACAGTATATTTCAATTGTACTTCTTTCGTTCAGGTCCTCGCATTTTAATTCTTCATTGTTGGCTAATGCTGGTACATTGATGTATCTGGAGGAGATGGAACATTTTGGTTGAAGAATGTGGACTTCTCAAGAACCCCATGGATTCTTACATGGTATCAGAGCCTGGTTCCACACACGTGAATGGTCTAACAACCAGGATCGGCCCCATACATTTTGGGGCCTAAAGCGAAGTACAAAATTGAGGCCCCAATTATTAAATAAATAGCCATAAAAAGTTTTATTTGGAACAAAATATTTATATCTTTTAATACTTTTGTGTAACCTCTCTGTCCACATCGTACATGTTGGGGCTCGTGGGCTACACCTCAGCCAAATTAATGATTAAAATGTGGTTCTAGTTATCTCTTTGTGTTAGCCAAGACTCTATTTTCACATTGTGTGGTATATGCTTACTCAGTTTAACTAATTGTGTACAAGGAAATCCTCGGGAGAGATCCAAGTGTACACCTCAAGTAGGGAATAAGATCAAGAATAAGAACACGGAGAGATGGAGGGTGTGAGTACGGAGAGAGTAAGCAATGGTAACTGCGAGAGAGAGAGAGAGAGAGAGAGAGAGAGAGAGAGAGAGAGAGCTTAATGACAGCAAGAGAGTTTAGAAGCAGAACCCTTTTCATGGAGGGCTAACATTCCTATATATAGTGGGGAAGTCACCGTTGTGTGTGTGTGTGGGGCGGGGGTGGGGGGGGGGGGGGGTTAATGCACCATAAATGGCGGCTTCATGGTAGCCCCCGTAACGGCACGTTCGACCGTATATATAGGGAACATTACACACCTGTCAGCAGATACCGGAGACCGTTATGAGATCGACTGGGTTTATAGGACATGGTCATTAAGTCTCTCAAAGTTAGTTACAAAGGGTCGGGCGCGAGTTTGGTTGTCGTTCGCGCGCGACGGACCTTACTCTAGCCTCCAAACCACTAAGTCCCTACAAGTCCCTTGTGATTGATACCCAAGGGCCCTGTCTCGCATCCCCCACCTGAATGAGTATGAGCAGTGATTGGGTATGTATGGAGCACAATCAAGTGTGCTGGATGGCCGCCACGTGGCTATGAGCTGTCTGTCTGGAATGCACCATCTACACTAATAAACTATTTTTCTGTGTCGGCTTTTGATATTGCCTTTTAGGAGCTATAATTATCATCATTTGCCACATTATCATGAGATATTTGAGCATTATTGTTGAGAATATGTTGCATTTTATCACTTGATGCTTCATATGCGCTTTATTGTTAGTCTGGGCGTTTCTAGGCATATTTAGATGTTATTTGTCAAATATAATCGCTTAGTATGTTTTTTCGTGTTGTCTTGGCAGGAACGGATTCTAATTGTTTGATAAGAGGCATGGAACGAACTTCGGAAAGAGCGGAAGCACAAGTGGAATAAAGAGAAGCAAAGTTGGAAGAGCTAGGATGACCAGTCTGAACTAATTTGATCATAGCTGGATTTCTAAAATTAATTTGGGAGTGAGATCAATGTCAAATGAAATTAGATTCAAAGAGATTTCTAACGATAGGTCACGGAGCTTAATCGGATATCGGACTAAAAGGATATGGCCTGGAGAAGTCAGAGACCGAATTCAGCAGCAGCAGGCATTTCGGGCCGAAATGGAGGCTGAAATGCCTGACACAAAAGTCCGTTTTTTGGGGTAAAAACGTAATTTTTGAAGTCTTATGACGGGAATTGACATAGGGACGACCTAGGAGGCTGAAAACCATCATTCTACACAATGCACGCTCACGAGGCAAGGAAGAGGACGAAGGGGATGACGCGGAAGCTTCGATTCAACGTTTATCTCTTCTTCCCTCTTTTAATCACTTCTATGGATAAACTTTGTTATGTTTCTACGATTTCAAGTAGTAGCTAGACGTTTTGCTAGGCTTCTCTAGAGAGCCTAGGGTTTATGTAGACGTTATGTTTTCCGGATTTTAGACTTGTCTCGTGGTTTTGGACTTTTATCTATACGGTGAAGTTTGATTTCATGAACTTGTTAATGAGCGTAGTCTATTGACACGACTATGTTAGGAATTGATATTCATCGGAATTATGTGTTCTTCCTGGATTGTAATCTTTCTTAATGTTAATATTTGTTTTTAGTTATTGTTCATATGCTATGTTTAATTCCTTGGCAAGAATGGAGTAATTAACTGGACTTGTTAATTAGCTAGCGAGTGCGTGAGAGCGACTTAGACCTAGTTGTGATGAGATATGAACAACAATTCTGTATCACTGAGACTGAGAAGAGAAGTGTGTAGGATTGGCCTTAGTGGGTAGATTCGATAGGTGAGATTCGACTGTTTAGTGCAACGTGGACTGAGAGTTCATGATTTTCTTGCATGTCATTAGCGTACTAGAACGGACCGGTAGATGTAGGTGGACCAACATGACACCAAGTAGACAGTGACGTAGAACGACATGAGACCGATAGGAGATTGTCAGTACCATTACTCGGCTTAACTAGAATACTGTTAACGTGTTACATAGCTAATCCATAAACCGTCTACAACCCTAGGTGATCTAGAGATTGCCTAGTTTCTCCATAATTGTTTCTTAAAAATAAAAATACAAAAATATTAGTTAAGTTGTTTACTTTATTTCAGTCACCTATTTGAGGGTGACAAATGTTTAAATCACGATCTTTTTCTCCTTGTACCGTACTCTACTCTAATAACTGATCTCAAGTTTGTCCTCGTGGGATCGATAACTCGGGGTTGCAATACTACCCTATTACTTGAACCGTGCACTTGCGGTAACACGTAAGAAAGCGTGTCAGCTTTTGCGATTTGAAAACCCGCAGATTGCTAATAAAGGTGGGGGACCGCTCACATGCTTCACTGGATAGGGAGGCTCATCACTTAGTTTCCTTTCACAATAAACGATGCACTTGAATATTTGTCAAACTCTTTTCGTTGCGTCTTGAATAAATAAAAGGTATTTGTTTTTGGATTATTATATGTTGCACTATCTATGAACCGATGGTCCTATCCTTTTTCAATGGGGTTCATCAGCTCGGGCAGAGGCATCCCGTAATTTTTGGGGTATTCAGAAGGTTCTAGCCCTTCAATCATAGCCGTTAGATCGTAGATAGTCTAGATCATTCCATCGAGATGGGACTTGTATATAAAGGGATGAGCTCATTTTCTCTAACGCATCCAAGCGTTGTTAGCATTCACCAAGTTATAAAAATCTCTCTTTCTCCAAGAACTCGTGTTCTTTCGATTATTCTAGGCTTACATGAGTGGTTCAAGTACCGCACGAGTTAGCAATGAGTTAGACAAATATGAGTTAGTAACCCCCAAGCGCAGTAATAAGAATAAATCTCTATAGGGCAGAAATCTAATATGAATTGAGAAAATAAGACCTATCAAGAACATTATGGGATTGAAAGCGACCAAATTGAGAACCTCTAGAGTTCAATCTGCTATCGGAATTGCAGAAATTACACATGCGGGAGGGATATTACGCATTCTTTTGGGGACGAAACAAGTAAAACCTATCGAGACATCAGATTCTACAGAAATTTTGACCTGAAAACGAATCAAATTCATCAACCAAAAAGGCAAAGTCCAAACAAATTCATCAATCGACACGATTTGGTCTTCAATCTAGAACTCCAGTGAACTAGGTCGAGACAAAGAAACATTTTGAAGATCTAAAGCTACTGAGAGATTTGGGTTTACCTCCGTTCATTGCAGTATCACTTCAAGCGACGACGTCGATCTTTCGTTGCATACGTTCCTAAATCGGCTTCCCAAGAGAAATATGATATTAGAACTCATGTTAATCTTCCGGAAGCAAAAGAGAGAGAGCGCAACGAGAGAGGACTGGAGACCATACACCACACTGGGGAAGCTTATCTAGCCCCGAATTTTCAGAGTGTCCAACTGCAATGGCGCAGGAACAAACACATCCCCCGTCTAAATTACAAGCTATCTTACCTCTATTTCTTCACTAAAGTCCACGTTTTGACTTTTACAACTATTCACTGGGTCACTTTGACCCGGTGATTTGGATCACAATACAATGCAATTTTTTGATAATCTTTTCACGTATTGTAGATTAACTTTTACTGTGCAACACCATGAAAAAAACACGACAAAATTGCATCGTTTTGTTATCCAAATCACCCGGTCAAAGTGACTCAGTTACGAGTTAAAAAGTCAAACTGTAGACTTAGAGAAGAAACAATGGTAGTATAAAATTGGGTGAATTGGAATTAGGGATCTACCCTTGATTGACTTTGTGAAAACAATTGACCTCAGTTAATGGTAAAATACATAATTAATCGAAACTAACATTGAAGTAATCTAAATCGATTTAAATTTGTATACAACCTAATTATGTTTGCAAAACCTACTCTTACGCTCACAACTCTCTTCAACGCGCCATATCTCAACGGCTTCTTCATCTTCATCAATGGCGGCCACTGGTTCTTCAGCAATCGGTGCCCTTCCCCACCCCACCGTCGAGACCCTCTCCCACCATGCCTCCGTCCAACCTCTCCACACCGCCACTGAGGTCGTCGGAAACTCGTCTTTTCACACCCTTCCCCTTACCTCCGACAATGAGCAGGTATATCTTTATTTGAAAAACCCTAGTTTCGAGTTGACTCACCTCACAGATCTACGAATCAGGTGTGGATCTAAAGAGTATACTCATCTAGATTTCCATTCGCTTATGAACCATACATGTATCCGCACGAGCAAGCTAGTTGCTCACTCATATGGATCCAGACGATTGGTCATATGCTTGATGGTCTGGGTAAAAGTGAGAGAAATGAAACCATACAAGCAAGTGAAACTAGACAAGTAAAAGTAAGGAAACCAGACGAGCAAGAAAAATAAACCAGACGAGTGAGACATGTGAATTCAGACGAGCAAGTAAAATTAGAAGAGTGAGCAGAGACCTTTTGGTTCATGCATAAACAACTTAGCGTCACGATGTTGGCATATGCGAGGTGGTTCTGATACACTCGGCTGTAGAGGAGACGAACGAGGGTCCCTGTCCCATCTCTTCTTTCCCTTTTACCTGAGAAAGACAATGTAAACAATACGTAAGTATAGAAAGAGCTTTACAATTACGCTCTGTCTCTGTCTTTCTTTTCATTCTGACTTTTACCACTATTCAATGGATCACTTTCACCCGATGCTTCAGATAATAAAATGATGTAATTTTTAGATAATTTGTTTATAGAGCTGTAGAGTAAACATTACTCTATCGCACGGTAAAAAACTATTAAAAAATCATATCGTTTTGCTATCCATATCACATGGTCAAAGTAACGAGTGAAACGTCAAAGATGGGAGATAGAGAAGAGACAGGGTGGTAGAAGATGAAGATCCGGGCCGGGTCTCGCCGCTAACCATCTCTCTCTTTCTGGCGTTCGAATGATCTGATGGCTCTGAAGCTCCTCCCACCAGTCTTCACATGGCTGATCTTCCTCTCATGCCTACTCATCTTCCTCTACTCCACTCTCTCCCCTCCTCCAACCAACCCACACCAACCCTCAATCCCCTTCTCGCCTCCTTGCAATCTCTTCAAAGGCCAATGGGTCACAGACCCAAATCGAAAACCCATCTACGACGAGACCTGCCCTTTTCACAGGAACGCCTGGAACTGCCTCAGGAACAGGAGAGACCACATGGGTCGGATCAATTCATGGAAATGGGTGCCTGAAGAGTGCGAGCTTCCACGGATCGATCCGTTGCGGTTTCTGGGTTTGATGAGGAATAAGAGGATTGGGTTTGTTGGGGACTCTTTGAATGAGAATTTCTTGGTTTCGTTTCTGTGTATTCTTAGGGTTGCTGATTTGGGTGCTAAGAAGTGGAAGAGGAAGGGGGTTTGGAGAGGGGCTTATTTCCCTAAGTTCAATGTTACTGTGGCTTACCATCGGTCTGTGTTGCTGGCTAAATACAAGTAAGATCATTGTTGGTTCAGATTAAATGCTTGATTGAGTTCACTATTGTGTGCAGATCTTAGTTTGATTGTGTAAATTCATGAACTGTTTTTTTCATTGTATCTGGGCTATCTGATGATGTGAAAATGTGTGAAGTTGTTTGCTTTGAATTGGGTTTTAATATTTTGTAATTTTAAGATATCAGTGCATACAAGAAAACAGTGCATTGGCATTGATTCTGCAGAAATTATGTCTTTGATCATTGGTGTGGAGTGTTTGCATGAGAAGGAAGTAATGTTTACTCCGACAGCTTCGACATAATTTTTTCCATGACACAGTAGTATTTTTGTTGGCAAGGAAGCAACTCATTTCTTCTAATTGGACGAAGAGTACTTGTGAAAATCATTACTTAAGACATGGTCTATGTTTTCAACCAGTTTATGTGACTCTATGGTGGAAATTGTTCCAACGGCCCCAGCTCATATGAATAGACACCCAAACTGTGAACCGATTTGTCATTTCTCTCATGTTGTGATGGATTAGATAAAATACCGATATCAGTATTTCCCTCGGTGGGTAAGAGAGAACAAAAAGGTAAATATTCATGGATCTAACAGCATGCTGATTTAATGCAATCCTGTTTGAAGGTGTGATATCCCCCCCCCCCCCCCCCCCCCCCCCCTCAATTTAAGTGCATATTTCTAGGTGTGTGACATTCTTAAGAATTAAACTTGAGGTGTATTAGTCAATTTCTTCTCGTACCTAAAGCTTTCTTGTGAATCGAAGGATGAATACTCGAGTCTTGATTCCTTTGAATGTCTTGAAATGACTTAGATGTTTACATTGTTATAAATGTAGAATCCTCACGTGCTTATGATGGATTTAGTCAGGTGGCAGCCAGAGCAGTCCTCGACTGATAACAAGTTGAAAGGAATATATCGGGTGGACGTTGATATTCCTGGAGATGAGTGGGCTGATATTGCAGGCTTCTATGACGTCCTTGTTTTCAATACTGGTCATTGGTAATTCCTCTATGTTCCCTCTTTGCTGATCTGCAGAACTCTCGTTCAAATAACTTGAGACTTTAAACTCATGACATAACCAGAGTAACCATTCATTGAGCTGGAAGTGAACTTAGACCGCCTTTCTTTGTTTATCTACGTGATTGATACTCTCCAAGGACAATGCATAATGCATAGGATTCATAGGATAAATAATATGGGATCGGTCTGCGTTTACAACGTTCTAATCCAGTTTTCTGCGATCGTGTGTGATGCAAACAGTTCTAGGAGAATTCGCGGACTCATTGGTAGAACACGACTATATAGTTTAACAAAGATAGGAGTTACATTTATAGAGGATGGAAGTGAAGCCCAATCCTGTCGCGTCAAATGGTCTTGTGCCAGAAAAAAAACATTTCTTTCTCGTTCTTCTCCTTGCATAAGTGCAAACTTATGCGACTTCAAACTTTGAAGAAAATGGGTGGGATGGAAAAAGATAATAGATAAAACTACTTCGTGCACTAGTGACATCCCTTAGATATATCCCCAACGGAGAAGCATCTTTTGTTATTTCAATGATGGATAAGCATCATTTGTTATTTTAATGATGGTTATTAGTACATTTTTATGAATTCAATGCTTGTTTTCTCATCAGGTGGGGATTCGACAAGTTCCCGAAAGAAACTCCTCTTGTTTTCTATAGGGATGGGCAACCAATAGTTCCGCCATTGCAGATGTTGGATGGCCTTCGAGTTGTTCTTGAGAGTATGGCTTCTTTCATACAGAAAGAATTTCCAACAAGCACGCTTAAGTTCTGGCGTCTACAATCACCAAGACATTTTCATGGTGGAGAATGGAATCAAAATGGAAGCTGTGTGTTCGATGAGCCCCTTGAGGATTCCCAGGTACTTACTAAAAGGCTTCTGTTGCTTCCTCTATGCATTTTATCTGGATAGAAAATACTTTAGTCCTTGAATATGGGAGAGGTAAAATCTGTCCAGAAGATCCTAGTGGTGCAGAGGATGCGTCGGTAGTCTCCTGTCTTACAATAGTCCAGGTTTAGATTTACGATATTGACACTTAAAATTCTTTGAACCATCAAATAGATTTTTATCTCAAGGAGACCCTCTTCTTTCTTTAAAACCTCCTTAGATTTCACTAAAGCTCTCCTTACAATAGTCCACTCAGATTTTAAGACTTGGCCAACACAAAAAAACTGTCTCACAGTAGGAGGGAGAAGGATTATGTGCCATTTTATTCGCTTTTGCTAATAGATTATTCACATAATCCAAAACCTGAGCCTGGAGAATTCACTATTGAGCCTTGGTCATGCCTACCATTTAAACTGGGGACTAAATAAAATAAATTTAATTTTTGTGCGATGTTTAATAGCAAAACTGTCTCATTAATAAAGCACGTTATATGGATCAGAAGGTCTTACTGAGAGCGGTGTCTTGGAGCATATATGTTCCTTAATTAGAAAGATTTTCTCTGGGAAAATGCTTGCAACTTCTTTTCAATTTCTCTTGTGCATATATATTGATTATATTCCTTAATCACATTTTTTTCTTTGGGAAAATGCTTTTTAATTTCCCTTTTTTTTCAATTTCTCTTGTGCCTATATATTGATTATATTCCTTAATCATAATTTTTTTCTTTGGGAAAATGCTTTTTAATTTTCCTTCTTTTTCAATTTCTCTTGTGCATGTGTAGCTCGACTTGTGGTTTGATCCCAACAACAATGGAGTGAACAAAGAAGCGAGACAAGTGAACCGTCTGATTGAAGAGACTTTACAAGGCACTGATATTCATCTGCTAGACCTTACCCATCTGAGTGAGTTCAGAGCAGATGCTCATCCAGCGATTTGGTTGGGTAAGAAGGATGCAGTGGCTATCTGGGGTCAAGACTGCATGCATTGGTGCCTTCCTGGTGTTCCAGATACTTGGGTTGACATCTTGTCCCGACTTATCAGTTTTAGTTTGGAGGCGGCGGGTGGTTAGTCACTTTTCAAAGTTCAAAATGTGTGTTGCAGAATTCGATCAAGATCTCCTTCCATGGAGTTGCACGGCTTTGCCCAGTTCTTTTGCCGTTGTAATCATTCTTTGTAGTCTGTAGGTTATATGTTCTTCTGAGGAAAAATCACATTTAGAGTCGTTGGAATGAGAACACGTTGTTTACCAGATTGCAGATCAGTTAAAATGTGATATTGTAGCCATGGGATCTTTTTGTTACCCTGATATATGAGAAGTTTCAAGGGAGAATGGTGTATGCCTGTATTACACGAACAAATTATATCTCTATCTTGTCGCGTGGTAATGTTTCTCCTCGTTAATTTTCTGATATTAGTTGTTTTCTTCCAGTTAAATATTCATGTCTTCAGGGATTGACTGGTACGGTTCATGTTTCTCGTCTTCAGGGGGATTGATGATGATATTACTAATTTCCTTGTCACCATCAATTAGGGTTCATGTTTCGGATACCACTGGGAGTCTGGGGACGATAACTGTTCGGATTGAATACCAAACAGGTGTGATAGCTTTTATTGCAAACCCATGATTCTCATAGAATTCTATGGGAACCATAGGCGGGGCCACATTACGACAGGTGGGGCTATAGCCTCCACTCAACTTTTTCAATTTTGTAATTGTCTCTTATTTTATTTAATACTGCTAGGTTGGCCCTCACAAAAACAACACTATTACAATTAACCCCATGAACATATCAAAATTCATGATATACTCTTACTTTTGTTTAATTTTTCATTTTACCCCATTGCGACGAATTCCTTGATCCACCCCTGATAGGACACCGAAGCTAAATACTCTTGAGCTAGGGATGACAATGTCTGGACTTTGTCCCAAATACACCGATCTCAACCCAACCGGATATGAACGCAAACTTACGAAATCCGAAATGATATCACATATCTGCTACCAGACTTAAAGTAATCTCATTTAAATGCCATATACACACTCTAGACGAGGATTCATTGAGATTTTGTTACCTATACACATTGAGGTAAGATGAGGGGATTTATAGCTATCCACTGTAAATATCTATCACTCCGTCTCTTCTCTTTAACCCAATTTTCTATTTTGGGACGTCTCTTCTCTTTCACCCAATTTTCAAATCGGGTAACCTTAAGTAACAGAAAAGACCAGATTATCCTCAATAAAGTTGAGCCACTTTCTCTAAAAATGTGATGTGATTGCTGGTATTGATGTAGTTTAAATAAAGCACATGCACATTATTGTCATTTCACCTCCTCTCTTAAACACCCCACCCTGCCGCCATGGGTCTAAACAGAGGAGACATAGGGTCTGTTTGGCAAACTAGTTTTTTTTGGTTTTTGGTGGAAAAACCAAATAGTTTTTTAGAAGTGTTTGTTTAGGTTGGTTTTTAAACCAGTTTTTAAACCAGTTTATTTTCACTTTTGTCATGAAAGAAAAAACCAAGATTTGGAGGTTTTTTTCCAGTTTATTTTTTTAGTTTCTGTCATGACTAAAATGCCCTCACACAATTTTCATAATCACAAAGCTAACCTTAGGTCACTTATCTGTATTAGTTTCCTTCCCTTTTTTTTGATATATTAAAGATTTACATATTAATAAATTAGAAATCATAATTGGAGGATTAACAAAACCTCCATTACGAATTGTTTGTTGGATTAAAATTTCAAAATTTCAAAATCAACACTACTTGAGACAAAATTTTCTTTAACCCAGATAGTATGAATATGACCAGGGGCATTCTCTTTTGACAAAACTTACGGTACTTGGGGGATGGTATCAAGTCACTCTTTGATAGCCTTAGAAATGCCACTGCATTCTTTCATCAAAATTTGGTTCTCACACACATCTCATAGGCTTCCAATTGTTGTTGTTGTTGACTTCACTGCCAATTCTAAATAGCTACCAATTCTACATGCTAGGAATCTTCACTCCAGCTCACACCTTCAATGGTCAAGTTATCACCCAACTTATGACGTTTATCTTTTTGAAATATAGTCTATTTTGTTCTTTGAGAATCTGGAAAAAAAAATACATATAGCCATATTGGGGGTAAATTTGTCAATTAACATATTGGATTTAGTTTAAAAACCGCTACCAAACACATTTTTTCAGTTTTTAATCTGTTTTAAAAACCATCACCAAACACAATGGTTTATACAAAATCTCAAATAAAAACCAAAAACTTTCCACCACAATCTAAAAACCAGTTTTTCCACCAAAAACCATTCTACCAAACTCACCCATAGTGGTACTAGTTTATGGGACAAAATAACAGAGATCACAAGTCTAGCTCCGACAATACACTGAACCAATCCCACAACTAGACTTTTAAGTATTGAAGTCTTTTAAAGAGAATAAGTTAGTCCCAAGAGAGTAGTACTAGTGCCTAAAGTTTAGTAATATTTGTCTCATGCACCGTACAAAGTTTAGGGTACAAAATGCAATTTCTCAAAACTAAAATTTGGAACAGAAACATAAAAATCTCACTTCCATCCTCTGCCTCATAAGAACTTCCACAAAACCTAAACACACAAGAGATGTCCCATTGTTGTTTGTCTCTCATCATCATCAGACCTTCTATCACACAAATGGATCTTAGGGTTATTCATCATCATCACAATCATCATCATCATCATCTACTTAGCCCTCAAATCAACCCACAAAGCATGAGATTCAAAACCCTAAACCCATCCTTCCCTTCCCCAAATCTCAGTTCCAAACCCAACCACCACCAAATCTCATGCACAACCAACAACAGTAGCTCCTCCAATGAATCAGATATGGCATCAGAATTGGCCATGGAAGTGGAGAAGATGAACACCCAGATGGTGCAAAGAGCAGAAGCCATGGAAAAGAGCAGAGAACTCCTGTTTAAGGAGCTATGCAAGTACCTGGATCTGAAACCAGAGGGATTGAAGAAGAAGTGGGAGAGATTGGAGGAAGAAGACAAGTGGGTTGTGGTTAATGGGTTTGTATCTGATTGGGGTGTCAATTTTCATCCATTGTCTGCAAGGGCTGTGAAAGGAATGGTTGAAGATTATATGGTTGGAGATAACAAAGCTCCTCTGGGTTCTTCTGGTTCTGCTTCATCGGATTTGTTTCCTGGGTTAAAGAAAATGATTGGTTTTTGAAAATTCATAGAATAAATTTGTGTTTCTTTAGTTTTTCTTATTGGTTGTGTAAATTGAGAGATTAATCAATCTTTAACTGAGCAATTCTGATGTTATACCAATTTGTTATGTTCCCACATTCTTATTCCATGATGTGTGTGTAGACTAGGAGTAATTATTGCGTGGTGCTCTAATCAATACCAACATCGGAGGACGCGTCAGGAACATGTAGGAAATCCATTTTCTTTTGTCTGCCACTCATTTTCTTTCTTCTGACGTGTCGTGCGATGTATGGTTAGAGCAAATCCACATCATTTTCTCTAAGAGCAAACAAAAATTTCTCGTAGACTACTATGTCCGTACTTCGACTAAATCCACTGAATACAAATGATCCCTTATATGGTGCAAGAAACTCTAGCTGCCGGAACATGAGTCTCTGAAATAAAAGAGTGTGGTACTTTCTGGTCCGCACAATCGCATAGTAAGTCAACCTGATGTCGAATAGTTAGGATACCTGGTGCCTCTTCAAATGACAGTTGTCCAGTCCTCTGTAAAATGTTAAAGCCATCAAGTTACATGTGAGAATTACTAAAAGATAATGTATAGAACGTGCAAAGGAAATGCCATGTAGAATAGCGAGAAACTCCATTTGTAACGGAGATGCAGCGCTGCAGTGTTGCCAATAAGTACGCGGCATTGTTTTCCCTGGAGGAGATGGATGAACGCTTGTTCTGCCGAAGAAAGTGCGGCTTTTCCAAGCGCCATCAACCTTGACAGCTAAAAGGCAATATGGATTTTAGATGGAAGGATTTGCCGTGACAGAGATAATTTTGGAGGCGATTGGATGAGCTGCTCTTCGTATGGGCACATGAGATGTTGCTCGCTAATGAGCTGTAAGTGTACTTATACGAAAATGGAGTTTCACATTCCCTGTTTACTTGAGTAGATCGGGTAGAAAAGTTGTCAATTGTTAGGTTTTAAGTTCCTTTCCTATGTACTTCTTGTTTAGTACTACTTACTACTTACAGTACTACTTATCTTTTGTCAGAATCTCTACGTGCACTATTTATCAGTTCACATTGAAGGACTAATTTAATTAATGATATGATACAAAAATTTATTTATCTTTTCATAATGTTGTCTTAACACTATAAAAAAAAAAAAAAAAAAAAAAAAAAAAAAAAATAGAAAATTTTCATATCATAGCGTTGGCTACATTAGAGGTCAAGGTGACCTCATAAAGTTTACTGGAAAGATTGTGATAAAACAGACAAATTACATTCACGTAATATGAAAATCACTCTATATGAACAGAGTTAACCAAACCTGTACCTTAAAAAAGCCCCCGTCACAAACAAATTTCAATGGTTCAAAAACATGGTAAGACTTGGCATCACCATGAGTTGTACATTTTCTTTGAAGCTTTGCTATAGAATCCGTTGAGTTTTGTGTTGCTAAATCGTTATGAAAAGATGGGGGAAAATCGCAGACAATAATATTTTTATTCGGAATGCAGCAAAACATGAACAGGTCGGTTCATAAAATGGGTCGCCGAAATCAAGCTCCACCCAACAGAACACTGCAGCAATATGTCAAAGTTGAATGCAAGCAAGTCTGGCGTTCTGGGGACGAGTTAAATATACTGCACAACCACGACCAAAAAAGAGGCCGACACTGCAATGCATAACAAGATTTTGTTCTAAAATTGACATCAAAGTAGGTCCATGAGGGTTCAACCGGTATGTACAAGCAAATACCAGGCCAAGTTCTTGTAAATTTCTTACTAAAGGAAGCTACTGCGCAACGACTTATTCACCCTGATATCAGATTCTATATGCAGAGCTGATCACGGCGAACAGAAGTCCAAAGAAACCAAATACTATAAATTACAAAAGAAAAAGAGCAGTTATTTACATAACCAGCGACATCACCTAACTGATATCGCCGCGAACACCACCTGCACAACTTGCTTCTGAATTCACACCCAGAAAACATCAGAAATGAAGCGACCTGCACTGCGAAACAGAAGCTTCAACCGGACAGTAAGGGCACTTGAACGACCGCGTACTGCTTTTGGAAAGTTTCGTGATAGACTGCTTGCAAAGGACATGACCACACGGTAACAACATAGGAGGATTTTCTTCGCTACCTTGATCCCTGCTAACTGGACAGACAAAAATAGAATGAAACTGAAACTCCTTGCCTAGATCCACAGGCACAGGAAGCTGCTTCATCGCTTGCCATTCCTGCTTCTTTGCCGCCATCACATTCACCAGTTTCAACAGAGTAGGCAAACCTTCAACCCCAGCAGCGACTGCAACACTCAATGGACTTTCATAGGATTGCCCCAACAAACTGCAGAATTCTCTAGTCAGCTCCTCAGACAAAAGTTCCCAGCGTGTTGGAGATAGCAAATCCGAATAAGGAGACTTGTCGAGTTTTTTCGCCCACAAGAGGCAAGCCATGAGTTTCTGAACCTCGTCCATGTGACGCGAAGCAAAAGGAGTGAGATAAGTCCTCGCATAATTCAGTGCTTCCACTTGGCTCTTATTCTGCAGAATCTCAATGAATTGTAGGCGGTGAAGGTTCAGTTCCAGATTTGAACCAACCTGCTTGAGGCTTTCACTGTTAGTAGAAGCCCAGTGCATAGCAGGCTCAAGGTTCCTAACCCTCATAGCATCCAGTATTTGGTGAAGCTCTAAGAATCGAGTTTTGACGGATATAGCTTCCTGTTCTTCAGCTTCCTCTATCAAGGTGTCTGCAACATCAAACAGACCTGCTCTGTACAAATGACTGGCAATAATATGATTGACAATGTGCGGATCATAGTCGACAGTTCTGTATGCTTTATCTATGTCGGGATTCATAACCTTTTCTAGGGTTCTTGTGAGTTTCCCTAGGGCCATGTTTAGCTCCTTCATAGTTCCCTCTAGACGAGTTTGGGGAGCAATTGCATCTAGCTTAGTCTTGAGTTCCATGAGGATAGATTTTGGAGCAGCAGGAGAGGTGGGATCCTGAATAGAGTGGACATTTGTCAATGCCTGTTCTACTTCACGTCCTACTTCATCTACTAATTCATGGGATTTGGAAGTAGATAGCTTTTGCTTCTTGGAAGCGCGATCGAATGCGTCTTTGACAACACTCAGCTCCATCTACTAGTGCAGCTCAATGATCCTGCAAGGACGTGCACAATAAACCACCATCTGATGAGATGCAAAGAAGCAGATAATGCACAACAATTACATGTAGCTTGGCCTAAACTTCTTCCTCAAACCGTCCTCAAATGTAAGAGCTAGTAAAAATGCCCTTATAGTTGTTTCCAGCATAATACATTATTCGCATACTCAGCAAAAAGAAGAATGCTTTAGACCAAGTAAGAGCAGACATAATGCAGCAATGAAACCATATGTTCCAGACTTCCAGTACATGAAAAGGATACTTAAGTAGTTCGAAAGTGCCCGTACAGGTGAACAGCAACAATCAGACTTTTAAGTTAATCTGTTATGAAAAGTACATCTGATACCTTTTAAGAATAATAACTGCATTAAAAGAAAACTGTAAAGGAAGCTAAAAGCATACACAAAAGACTCAACCGTAGCCTATTGCTTCTTTTCAGTAACCGACAGCATCAATCAAACTTTTAAGTCAATCTGTTATGAAAAGTACATCTGATACCTTTTAAGAATAATAATTGCATTAAAAGAAAACTGTAAAGGAAGCTAAAAGCATACACAAAAGACTCAACCGTAGCCTATTGCTTCTTTTCATGAACCGATATGATTTGTCCAGTATGAGTTGTCAGTTAGCTCGGAGAAAAGTCTGGTAAGGAGGGAGATTGTTTGCAACACTCAGTAGGTATGCAAGTAATAGTTGAACACATGGCAAGTAGGTAACACTCCAGTAACATCCCTTATACAAGAACCGTAGGTGTCGTCTGTCTTTGTCTTCTACAACCTTGGATCAAATCACTTGCAACCAAGATCACCTTTTTTTAGTGGTCGAAAGATAACTTCTGTTTTTTTTCACATTCAATTTAGTGGGACCACATTCCACTAAGACTTAATTTCACATAACAACCTACAAATTTTTTATTATTCTCATCTCTCTCAATTTATTTCAATCGTCTATCGGTTTACTCTCAAATCTAAATAGTGCCTTCAAGGCACGGGTTAATTCCCTAGTAATAAAACAAACCCAAACTTAGCTCAGAACCCATTCGACCACGAGCGGAAACAATTGCCCCATGGAACAAGTGAATATCATCCACCGCTTTGCCAGTACCACCTCCTGCTTCAAGTCTTAATCACAGAATTGATATATTTACTTGACCCATCTGTCTCACTGTACAAAAGTATCTATATTTAGGATCTCCAATTTTGTAGCTCTTTTGTTCAATCTCGAACTAAATTTAATGTCAGCATTACGAAGATATTACATAGTTGTTGATTGGCATTTAGTGACGAGGAATTCCTAAAGCAAACAGCTGATGAGGCTTAGGTAGTAGTAACAGCATTCATGAAGATTCAAGGCTTCAAGTCAGTTTGATTTCTTAATTCTGTAACTCAGCAAAGTGAAGTAGGATTAGGAAGTAAACTGATGGACGGTAAGAATTAGGGAATGGATCAAATTGGAAGACCTGAAGCAGCAAAGGTGGCAGTGGTAGTTTCATGTTTGGCGTCCGCCCTGCATCCTGCAGTGGGATGATAAAAGTTTCCTTGTTTTGGAAGACTTCTAATTTGCCTGCTTGTCTTACTGTGTTACTGAGAAATACTAGGTTGCCATAGGTCATAATACAAGTGTCCACCCACTGAGTGTGACATACGACCTCCTTACCTGACTTTTCCACATATCTCGGGTTCGAATTTTCAAATTGACGACCTTTAAGTGTAGACAGCATTCATGCCCTCCATATAACTTACAGGGAAATAAAAGCTGCGCAGTATACATACAGTCTATTATTGTCATATGTGAACAAAAATTTGTTAATTATCCTTAACTAACAGTTCATAATTTTAAGCAGTACCCTACTCAGAAGCTTCCAGCTATAAATGAAGAATCTTAGTATTGGTTTTCATCGACTTGTCACATCCGACAGGCAGTATTCGGTAAATGTGTTTCTTTGAGATCCCAGTATATTCAACAAATTCAAGGCTGTCCTTTAAATCAATGTCATAAATGGTTCCCAACAGAACAATTTCTTACTGTTATGTTTTGCTACCAAATTTAACGTTCTTTATTCGTTGAGAAGACAGAATACCTAGAGTAAAAGAAGTTTAAAGTCCTGTGTGACGTTGAAATCCAAATGCTCTGGTTCGTCAAACAGGACTGGATTGCAGAACGCTATACCCTATGGATTTCGGTACGACAGATGCAGGCTTCTTCGGGTTGCTTAGCAAAGATTAACTAATTGGCTTTTGTTAGATGTAAGACCATTTGAAGACCTTTTAGCTTTTGCGGTACCTTTTTCAGGTCAAATCTTAGTAATATGTCAACTTCAGCTTGTTTAACTTTGAATTTCTCCCAATTGAGAGACATTTAAGATAAATAAAAGGAGAAGTTGTAAGATCACTGAATTCACCATTTCGGATTGCTGGCGTTTCATGTTTCAGAACGTGTGATTTAAATCGCAGTTCGTTAGGGTATGATGGAATTGTGGTAACTCCGGTTAAACCACTCCACTCTCAGATACATATATTATTTAAGTATTATTATACACTAAATTGTCCATTTTACAGAAAATTCTGACAACCTATCATTATAAGCTAAAATTTTAAATTTCAGACTTCAAACTATAGCAACAAAGTACAGCAGAAAATAAGTTATGAGATAACTGCAGAAGAAGATAACGGACACCAAAGAAGAGCATAGAATATACTATATGTAGACAACTCCCTTCTTTCCCTATACCTCCTATAACTCAGAAGTCCAAAACAAATTGGGTTCACCAGCTTTAACATTCATTTGCTCCGTCTATTTTAATAAACAAGAAGTCTGATGAAAGAAGTTAGTTTTCTAAAGTGTCAAATAATTAGCTTTTGCCAGGAGCGTAAAATCAAAACTGGATCACAACACTGACAGCTGCAAAAATAAAAACAAATGCAACCCACTTCACACCGGCTTCACGAAGATAAACCCTGCATACCCATCTTAACATAAATGTACAACTGCCAAGAATCACACACTAAAAGCTCTGTGCAAGTGGTAAAGCTTATAACTGTCCAAGAACAACTTACTTGAATGCCTTTATTACGAATAGATAACCACTTCCTGATTTGTGTTACACCTAAACATTTCTCATAAAAAAATATGTCATCATGTTATGAATGACTGCCCCCACCCAAGATGCCTAATCCTTTCATCAGACAAACATCAGAAAATTTTAGCGTTTATGGAGATAGAACAGAGAGACAATTTAGATAAAGACCAATCCAAAACCACTGATTTTTCAGGTTGAATGTATTTCCTGGTTCAAATATTGTGGGGGCGTAGCTTAATTGTCTGCCGTAAGATCTAAATTTTTTGTCAAAGCTGTTTCCAGTCTCCTACTAGTTAATCATCATCATTAACCTTACGACAAACGATGTTCTTTGGTATCATTGGAAGTGGGAATTTGTGACTTTTCAGTCTTGACATCAGAGAGTGGTAGAATGTATTTGGTCCAACAAAACCTTGCCTCAGGATATCCAAGTATGGGCATTCTTCATTTCATAGATTTTCAGTGGAACTCCCGCCAAAATTTTAGCTGAATTCACTGACACGAAAGCATTGAGGTGTCTGAAGTTGATTTCCCAAACAAGAACTAACCGCAAATGTGTTGTATTCCTACTTCCCAGACAAGAACTAACCATAAACGTGTTGAGTTTCTTGGTAGTTGGTAGCTAAGCTAAGAAGCACGGATATGCTTGTCAGATACGGTGCAGGAGCAGACACAGGAGTCGGGACAAGCCATTTCCACACAATAAGATAGGATACGGACACAGCAGGGTTACATCAACGTTATTACAATACATATATTTATATGTACTTCTATATTTTTATACTAGCTAATGGTGTACAAAATGATTGGACCCAAAAGAAGTTATACAGGCTCTAATTTGAAGAGTCCTGCCCATGAAAACCCTCAAAGCGGTTGGCTATGAGGACTTAAAACCCCGCTTGAATTTTTTGTTTGAAAGAGCAGCCTTTTCATATAGCCGTCAATTAGTCATATATATAATATCTACTTTACGCTTATTATATTTTAACCCACAAAGTTATAATATTTCAAAATAGAACCCGTGTTAAAACTTAAAAGAGCAATGATATATGTGCCAACATATACTACCTCCGATTCTGCTGTATAGTCCTGGTTTGACTGGGTCACTTTGACTCGGTGATTTAGATAGCAAAACGATGTAATTTTTAGGCAATTTTTCTATGGTGTTGTAGAGTAAAGTTTAATCTACAAGACCATGCAAAGATTACCAAATTTTTGTATCGTTTTGCTAATCAAATCAATAGTGACAAAAAGTGAAGTAGGCTGATACAGAAGAAACAGAGGTAGTATATCCCAACAGCATCCCAAGTTACCCATATCACATACAAGACCCAGCATTATCTAAATGCTTTTCAAAACATTGGTCAATGTAGTTGAAGTGGCAAAACACTTGAGGCTTTTATCAGATGCTTCCTAGTAGCTAAGCAGCTATGAACATATCCTCGAGGCAGAAGAACTAGTTCCTCGAGATGTTTCTGGTGAACAAGTGATGAATGTACACAACACTTTAAGTTGGTTTCTCTTTTCTTTTTCATTTTCCTTTGCGCGACCCAGTTGCTCACTCTTTGAAGAATCCTTCATCTCAAGGCTTTTAGCAAGTGCACAAATGAGACTCTCAGAAAATTTCTTGTTGGGCTGGCAAGTGTTTAGAAACTTCAGGTGTTAGTTTCAACTTAGACTTGCCGATTTGGTGATTCTGAGGTTTTTTTGGAGGAAGAAAATACACGGTTGTTTTGCCACAAATGGTTGTTTTGCTCACATGGTGAGCATCTTATAACATTAAGGCATTTAGGTATCAATGGACAAAGAAGTGACTTTTTTCAGTATCTCTTTTTCTCGACTGCCCCCATTTTTCTACTCCTACTTTGAGTTTTTCAGTATCTTCCTAAAATTGCATTCATGAAATAAAAAGGGCAGTTTGTGAACCAAACTCTTTCATTTCAACAAAACATACCCTGTGTCACAACCCAAAATGCGATTAACTCTGCGAACAAGCTGCATGATAGATAAGGAAAAAAAAAAACATAAAATTTAGAATTATCAGACCCGAGTGAGCTGGGAAACATGGAAATCAGTGTTTTTTTTTTCAGTTTCAATTAGTCAGTCCAAACACCGAACCAGAACACACAAACCCTAATTTTCACCACAATCTGATAATTTCAGTAATCGAAACTCGCAAAAATCGTGATTGTAACGAAGAATATGATAATCGAAGTCTGGGATAAGATTAGGGTTAATTACCTGAACCAGATCGGAGGAAGTAGCTGGGGGAAGAAGAAAACCCTTGGACGAACGAGAGAGAGAGAGAGTCGGTAGAGAGAGATATCAACAGAGAGACGCTCAGAGCACGGAGAGGCGTACGTGTGAAAATTGGGGACACACGTGTGCAATTTATCTCAACTCCTGGCTAGTTTGCTCTGGTAATTTATTTTTTTTCTTAATTATATATATAAATACAATTTTTTTATTCAAAAATACAAAATAGTTTGACATTCTTTCACAAAAAGTTAAGGTTGCAGCTAGGGTGGTAAATCAAGTGATAGAGTGTTGGAAGCCCCTGCATGAGATCACAGGTTCAGCTACAGTGGTAACTTAAGGTGAGTATTTTCATAAAATAAGATAAAATTATTGAAACACCTCCAATTATATTCGATCACAATGATTCTTTTCACATATTACAATGTCACAATTACTCTTTTCACAAAGTTTCTTTTCACATATTAAAATGTCACAATGATTTTTTTCACATTTTAATATGTAAAAAGAAAATCATTGTGATCGGATTTTAATTTTTAAGTGTGAACTAAATGTCTCCCGGCCAACAGTCAAAAATTAATATTTCTGAAACATAAACAATGTTATTTCAAAACAAAAAACATAAAGATTATTAAAGTGGATTTTAGTTTTCATAAGATGGTCATTCTTCATGCGTGAGTAGTGGGGTTCAATCCCTAGATCTCATATTTAAGAGTGTCAACCACATGATCATAATAAACCGCATGAGAGAATGATTTAGATTTAATTTTGATATTCATGTAACAACACACATAGATCTCTTGTGTACTGTATAATCCTAACACGCGATTCAAGTTTATGCAATTTGATTTATTCATTCTTCGTCCCAAGATTAAGAAGAAAAATTTATTTCAGAAGTAACGATTAATGGTTCACCTTACATACATTTGTGTATACCGAATACTTTTTTTTTTTTTTTGGGGAAATGGCAATGTCATAAAAAAGTTAGCTACTATGATTCTCTTCTGGCTAGATTATGATATAAATAAGACTTAGAAGTTACAGGAGGCTCAATGCTCCATCCTTTTGCTTGAAGAACTCAATCATTATTCCGCCATAATTCTCACAAAAAAAATTATTTTTCCGCCAATCTGATTTATATGTATGTTACTTATTGATGTCTGATTGTCTTTTCATTTATTCTGTGCAGATTAGATGAAAATATTTTAACTTAAAAGTTGGTCAGTTACGTTTAAAAAATTTAAAATTAGTCATAGAGATTATACACGTTCATCCCATAAAAGAGTTGATCGAAATGACTATGCGAGTATGCAAAGGTGTTGGATTCCGATCTCTTAAGATGAATCATCTCGTACTGTGTTATTTCTGATTGTCTCCAAGAGCTTTATCCTTTTCTTGTATCCACCTCGAAGCAAAGTATTTCACTTCATAGTTCATAGGCAGTCCACAATATTACTAAATGCCTGATCGGGAATACCAATTTTAATATGTTCTGATTAAAATCAGGCATTATAATTATATCTTGTTTGGGATACAATTTTGCACTTAGGATTAAAATATGTTTCGATTAAATATTTGCATATTATTTAATTTCAAATTTATGGATTGGTGGATTTTAGCTAATAACAAACCACTTCTGATTTTTCAGCTACTTTATATTTTCATTCAGATTAATGTCAGCCGATTATTTGGATTTTCAGCTAGTTCCAAACATGCCCTTACCACAACGCATATTTCCTAGCACTTCAACATCTCCTCATGTTTTCCAAACATCGAAACTACAACAATAGCTACTTTCAGAAACCCTATTGAATTTTGATTCATCAAGTGAGGAAGTTACAAAGAGAAGAATGGTGTCTCAGACTACCTGAGATCTTATAATCTTATACTGGTATGGTACAATCTGTAAATGGTAAGTCTTCTAATTACAACAACAATATTTCATTATCAGCTGGTGCATTTGTTCACCTAAAGAATCTTCAATCACATCTCTCTGGTACTCTGGTAAAAACCTACCTCAATTTGTGTTCTTGATCTAACTTCTGATCCCGCCGAGTCCCAAAAAAATACGTCAGTATACAACCCGAATTCCTGGAAAAAAATTATTTTTGCACCCGCTCCATCTTGGCTCGAATCTTCTCTTCCAAAACTGACATTTCAGTGTCAAGCCCAAATATTCTGTTAAGGGCGTGCATATTCTCGAGTATCTCGTTCAGCGAACGGCTATCGTTGCCGTCGCAACGCAAATGCTGCATTGGACCCTGAAGAAGCCTGTTCATTATACCCATACTGAGATCAGAAATCGCCGCCTTTTGCTTCTTTGTCAGATCCTCGCCCATCTTCGACATACACTTCTCTAGCTCAGCAGCCCTAATTCTGTCAGCATATGCCCTAAGTTTCTTTATAGTTGGAACAGTCTCGAGCGAGTCCTTCCACGCTTCAAATTGCTTCACTTCTTCTATTATAATCGTCTGAGCTTCCAGTGCTTTCCGATGGCGATCCTCTTTGTTAGCTTCAACGACTTCTTTTAGATCGTCCACATTGTAAAGAAACGAATTTTCCAGATCCGAGACCGATGACTCCACGTTTCTTGGAACAGAAATGTCGATAAAAAGCCTCCGACTTAGGGTTAGTGTCTCAACATGCTCTTTCAGGAATACAAGTTTTTCTGAGGAGGTGCTGGTGAAGATAACATCAGCTTCAGCAGCAGATGAAAGAAGTTCAGGGAAGGGTCTGTATGTAATTTCAACATCTTTGAACTCCTCGCGGATGGAAGCGACTCTATCCGCGGTTCTGTTGACGACAACCATTTTTTTGCAGCCTTTGGCGATCAAGTGCTTGATCACAAGTTTACCCATCTTGCCCGCTCCAACAACCATCACTCTGGTGTTGGCAAAGGATGATTCTGGAAGCTTCATCAAGGCAAGATCTACGGCAGCTGAACTGACTGAGACAGATCCCTTGGAGATGTTTGTCTCTGTTCTTACCCGCTTCCCTGCAGTGATCGCGTGCTTGAAAAGCCCACCAATCTTCCTTTCAAAACCAGGGACACCCTGCCCAGCTTTTACAACTTCTTTTACCTGGGCTAATATTTGTCCTTCCCCTAAAACAACAGAATCAAGCCCAGATGATACTTCAAACAGATGGTTTGTGGCGTCTTTGTTAGAAAGCAGAAACAGGTGTGGAGAAAGCTCAGAGACAGGGATTCCACTAATCTGCACAAGGGAAGCAACATAGATCTTGGAACTTAGTAAATGATAAAATTTTCCCAGTTGCATAGTCGAACAAAGGATTTGGATTTTGGAACTTAGTAAATGATATTGAGAGAGGGTAGGTGGATATCTGACCTTTGACATCCATTCGGTTATTTCTTTGAACCCGCGTTTCTGGGATAGAGCTACAACATATATCTCCATCCTGTTACAAGTACTGAGAACAGCAGCTTCTTCAATGTGATTCAAAGAACATAGCTCGCTAATAGCTTTAGGCAATTGCGCAAGCGGAATGGAAAGTTTTTCCCTCATTTCAACAGGTGCTGTGTGAACACTTAGTCCTATGACCATAATGCTACTCCTTTCTTTCGTATATCCTGGTAGAGAAAAAAGAAAACATAAGACTTCTGTATTCCACATATCCGGCTCAAATGTTCAAACATAAATGAAGAAAGATGGTTCTTCAGCTTATTATTTGCCTTGTGTAGTCAAAGCAAAGTAGCAAACTACCATCATGCTGTATCAGTTATCACTCATACGCGCTTATAGCTACATAGGTTGACATTTTGGCATTTCAAACCATATGAAGACACCGTGGAAGAGGAACATGAAGGAAACACTTCGACTTGGGAACCTGCTTTCTTCGAACTTAGCATATACACTCTCTTCAAAGTTCAAAGGTACAAATAGTTCATAGATAGACACAGTGGAGTAGTACAATTTTGCATGATCTCTGAAGGGTCAGTTTTTTGTAAAAGTTTAAGAGAGTCCATACTCCATAACCTCCAGCTTCAACCAAGAAAAGCGAACATTAGAAGTTTGTATTAAGAAACCGGCTTAGCAAGACTTTGATGGGTGATCAGAATTCAGAAATTCAGTAGCCTAATCTTGAAAATTATATAGTTCATGTCTCCTCTAGAAAACCTATAACCTATAAACTTGACTCCATTAAAACATTACATCCATTCAATCAATCCTTTTTCCATGGACAAACTTCATTGAAATTGCTATGCAAAACAGCATCAATCAATTTTTGAAAAAAAAAAAAAAAAAAAAAAACAGCATCAATTATGCTTTTCTTGTAAGGTGGAAAATGAACTAGACTCTATTTTATGATTGCTCTTACAGTTGAATTCAAAGCTTCCCTTATCAAAGAACAACCAGGAAACAAAAATTTGTACTTCTAGGTAATCATTCAATTTCAATTAAATCTCACTATGATCTAAAACCTAATCCAACTTCAAAACCTAATTGAGAAAACAAAAATCACAAATTAGTATAAAATTGACTCACTTTCAGCTCCAGATGATTTCAACATTTGGAGAGCGGAAATACTCGAAGCCTCCGCAGATCCAAAATCGGATTCGCGAACGGAAGGCTCCAGAGCCGACTCGGACTTGGCGACGAAGGGCGGTCGTCTCCGGCACGCCGCCGTCCTGATCTGAAACGACTTCTGGAAGATTCCGGCGCCGGGAGGAAAACTGACCGTCGCACGGCGGCGGCCGACGGCGACGAGTCTGTTGTTAGAGTCCGATTTCGCGTCCGACTTAACTAACGACGCCGCGAAACCACTCGATGCCGCCATTGAAACGGAGAATTGCGTCCGGTAAGCTGCGATCTCAGAATAGGCGATTTCGCGAGTGCGGCGGAGTTACGGTGGTGGTGGCGGTGGTAGTGCGGCGGCGTTCGAACTTGAGGTCCGAATGTGTATTTTGTGAGAAATGGAGGTTTCAATAGGAGTTGGTATAAATATGTGGTTTGTTGACCAAATCCAGTTGACTTTTTCTGAATTTTGGATTATTTCGTTCCACCCACACGCCTTTGTTTACTTTCTAGTAGTATTTACATAAGAGTCCTCCTATGTTTAGAAATATACATATGCACACCTGCCTCTTGGTTTTTGTTAGCACTTCCATAAATTCCAAATACCTTTGACAGAAAACCACCCTGCAGTATCGTCTCGCTGACACTCATCTTCCA
Organism: Linanthus parryae; assembly: GCA_023055425.1. NCBI lineage: Eukaryota > Viridiplantae > Streptophyta > Magnoliopsida > Ericales > Polemoniaceae > Linanthus > Linanthus parryae. Next base: position 29,610,868 of record JALGPY010000002.1, read on the forward strand.
GCGATATTGATTTTGTCAGAAAATTTCCGTGCAATTTCGCTTTTATCGACATCATGCGTCATTTTACATACAAAAACCTCATGCAGTCTCACTTTTACCGACACTTAGCTACCAGCAGCTTTAGTAAAATGGTGCGCGATATCAGAAAACTTGAAAACGCAGGAGGATTTCTGAAAAAATCAATATTGTTGGTAGTTAAGTGTCAAAGAGACAATACTACATTGGCGTATTCTGTCAAAAGTTCAATTCCAAATGCGAAACTGAATTATGAATGACCTGCATGTATATAGGTTATGCAGACGATAGTTACATACAAGAACATTGTTGACACGCAGCATTTTCAAAAGTATGGTGTTTAGCGAATACTAAGAAGTTGTGATGACTATTTTTTTTTTGGTCCTAATCTATGTTTTCTGCAATAGTCTGTAAATTACATTAGAAATAGAAAGGTAAAGCTGCATGAGATAATTGAAAAGGGTAAAAGACATTTTCCACCCTGCAAATATGGACAAAAGACATTTTGCTCTCTGATTTATGGAAAAATACATTTTGCACCCTTCGTAACTGACGGAACTAACGGACAAATTAAAAAGACAAGAATACCCTTAACATTGTAGCAAATTTACACCATATAAAATGCCTGCCTTCTCCACCTTATCCTCATTTCTTCACCCCAGCTCCCCATTCCTAACCCTAGCCGCCACCCATCTTCTCCTCATCTCTCCTGTTCTCGCCTCTATTGATCTCAAGTACCATCTACCACCATCACCTTTGAGAACCCAGACCTCCACCAGACCACCGAGCGAGATCCGTTGAAGATGAACAGAGGCTTCAGAAACACGTGGTGGCTCTGTTGAAGATGATGATTGAGAGCGACCGATTGGGAATGGTGGATGAAGAGTACTGCTTCTGATCGCACGACTCCTGGATATTTCTTCTCTCTATTGTGCAGCTTCTTTATCCTTCTTTTCTTCTTCGTTTCTTCACAATCCTTCTCTATTTGCTGGGTTATGTTGCGCCCAAGGGTGATTGTTTTGCAGGTTGGGAATTGGTGGTTTTGGAACAGAGGGTGTTTGGTGTAATGGTGACCTAGAAGTTAGGTGGAGGTTTTGGTTGGGATAGGGAACAGTGGGTTGAAGGTAATTGGTGATTGCGAAGACGGCAATGTGGCAGTGTACAGATTGGGTGTTGAAGCTGGAAATAGGTAGGGTTAGTGTCTGTGAAGTTTTGCCACGGTGGTGATGGTGAATTGGCTTCAGTGGTGCTGTTATGGTGGTGGTTGCTGTGTTCTCTGGGTTCTATTGGTGTCTACTGTTCGGTTGTTGAAGGCAGTGTTTATGATGTAAATTGTGAACTGAGGTGGAGTAATTGGTGTTGGCTGTGAGGTATAGGCAGTGGCTCTATGTAGTTTGTATGGTGTAGGTGAAGTTATGAAGATGGTGGCAGTGAAGGTTGTTTGGGTCTAAGGTTTGAATTAGGTACTGTGGTGTAGGCAGTGATGGTGAAAACATTGTGTTGGCTATGGTGGTGGTGATGTAGTAGTGGTGTACTGTGCTCATTTGGACGGTGATTTGGAGAGTTACTGAGTTCTTGGTTGTAGGAGTAGCAGAGTGGGTTTCAGGTAGGTAATTTTTGTGGTTATGGTGGGTGATTCTGAAGGAAGGCAGCATGTTTTGTGGTGAATTGGTTATGAGTAACAGTTTGTAGGTGAAGGCTGTTTTGTAGTTAAGGTTCTGGGTGTTAGGCTGTATGGAGGATTGATGGTGAAATAAATGGTGGGCATTGGTGCATGGGCGTTGTAGGTCTGTTAGTTGAAGGTAGATGGGTTAGGCTACTGGCTGTGAAGGTTGAGGTAATTGGTGGAGAATGTTTGGGTTGTTCATGCTAGAAGAATTGGCAGAGGTAATGGTGGTCACGGAATTAGTCAATTGTCGGAGGTGTTGGTGGTGGTGCCGTGGTGGGGATTAAATGGCAGTGGTGGTCTTGGTGGTGGGGATTAAATGGCGGTGGTGGGGATTCGGTGTTGGTGGAGGTGGTGCTCGAAAACACCAAGAACATCAAGAACATGATGAACACTATAATAAACAAAAAAAAGGTGGTATTTGTCCACAATCAATAAGGGTAAAATGGTCACAAAAGGTCAGTTTGCACCCCTCCACTAACGGATAATAACAGAAGGGTGGTATTTGTCCACCCTCCATCCACTGACAGGGGTGCAAAATGTATTTACCCATAGATCAGGGGGCAAAATGTCTTTTACCCATAGATGGAGGGTGGAAAATGTCTTTTACCCAATTGAAAAAGGTTCGTAATGTTCAATTGTCTAGAAATAGAGAGGTAACCCGTATGGGAGAATTCGAATTGAAAAGCCCGTGGTGTGCTATAGCCTGGAAATCAAACTAGATAGATAAATCAACCAGCTTAGAAAATTCGATTGCAAAATTTGGACTGAAAAGACTCGTAGTTAAGGAGTCTAATGTTTGGACAATACTTCTAGACAAACACTTAAAGAATGCAAACTGACCAACTCAACTTCCATCAGTCTCACACTAAAAAAATACTCGCACGTGTGACTGTATTCTTAATTTTCCGTGGCTCAATCTAAAACTAATTATGCTAACATAAAAAATTAATGGTGAGTGCCTAAGTTAAATGATAAGAGACGGGTAAGAGGTTTTGTGCCCTCAGGGCAACCAGTGGTTATCCTCTAGTCTTACACAGGTTTTCTTGATTACAAAGAACAAGTTTAGGTACAATAATTGATTACATATTAATCACTGTCAGATCCCTTAAATGAGAACCTGTTATTGAACTCAAGACTCAACCACTCCGTAATGCTTGTAATAATTCTTCATATTTCTTGGCCAAACATTAGTGAGGGTACCATTTGTAATTAGTAAGTTGACAAGGGGAACGAACAACATATTAGTGTTTTGAGTGCTCCGACCACACGCTGCATTAACAAACATGGGTCGGGATTCTTGGAAAGCAACTGTAGCCGGAGTTGGTTGACCAAAACAATTGTACGATAAAAGTAGCACATGGGTCCCACACGGCATGAGGCTCCCACGAGTTCACAAAGGTTAATTTCACTTTAACCCTTACATTTTGAATAATCTTGGGCTAATCACGCTGGAGCTCATTCCTGGTTCGACTTAGGACATGGGAGCTTCACAAAATGCCTTTGAACTTTTAGAAGTGAACGTCAATGCTTTAGAGATTATTAGTGAGTGAGAGCCTGTTTGGTACCAGCTGAAAATCTTAATAATCAGCTGAAAATAATTTGAAAAAAAATCTAACTGAAGTGATAATCACAATCTGTTTGGTATGAGCTAATATTATAGATCTCTAACTTGATCTATTTGATAAAATTTAAAGAGTTCTAAATTCAAGCAATTAATACACATATTTATAACTGAACTGTGATTATGCTAATAAAAAAATCAAATGATTTTTTCCAGATTTTATCAGATTAAAATCTGCAGGCATAACAAACAAGATTTTTGAAAAGAATTGGATTAAAATCGGAGATACCAAACATGCACTAATAGAGACCGAGTGAAACTGTGACCTCGTTTGTTTTCCTTCTTAGAAGTGTGGGATAGGATTGTCAGACCAAGAACGGTGTTTGTTGAGCACTTGGGACTATTTCATAAATACCGCTGGCCCAACTTTAGTCCACATATGAGGGCATGAAGCAATACCTAGGGGTACTACGTATGAGATGTGGCTTGGGTATAAGAAGACATTAATACCCACAATTTCATGTGCCACTGCTTTTTGACATTAGTAAGGCCAAAATAGACTTTTGAATATTTAATCCTACGTCAATACCATTTTTCAAACATCAACTTCTATTATATTCATTACTATTTATCCCATCACTATTATTCCCATCACTACTAATTCCACACTCATAAGCCAAAAAACAAACGATGCTTGAAAATGTATGAGCGGCATTGAGCACATAGTGCCCGAGCATTTGTGTAGACATTGCAACAATAGCATTATTAAGAATCATTTTTTTAGGGAGTTATTAAGAATCATGTGGTTCATTTGAAAATTAATAGTCATGCACAAATACGACATAGATATTTTTAACCTGCAGTGAAGATTCACAATACGTCTCTCTTTCCAAAAACTGAACAAACATATTCAAACAAATCAGAGTAACACAACTCTGATACAATATTAAATATCTTAGGAGCTCATATGATAGGCAACATGGTGGAGCTAAACGGGTCGTGACTGAAACAAGACTGTACAAAGACAAGTTTATAAGAACGAGATCGGAATGACATCAGACAACGTAAAAAGGTTGATGCAAGTCATTGCAAAGTTGAAACCATAGTAGGGACACGGTGGGACATGCTAGAACAAATCGAGGCTGTGCAAATCTAATGCACTGACCAATGCATAAATAGTATATTAACATTTCATAGACGCGATACAACACATGAAATAATAGGTATCTAAGGAATTCTCAGTCAAGGTCTCGAATTAATTGGCAATGGTGGGAATGAGAAACCACTTCGTTAATGGTGAAACATATTCGGCAGGCGTCTCTTGAATTGTAAGAAAAGATATTAATACCTACTCTCGAGTATAAACTATAGAACAAAAAATCAACTCCCGAGAACACACGACTATTTTACCACATTAATAATAAACGACTTAAACTTCAAAATTAGTCGAGAATTAACAAGTAATTCAAAATATAATATAATGAAATTTTAATACATTTATTATGGTAAAACAGTTTTACCCCCAGGTTTGATGAGAAGACACCTTCACCCCTTCTTGTTTAAGAAATGACATTTTAACCTCTTCGGTGTTACAAATTTCAAGAAAAGTACGCCGTTGACCGTGTCATATCATACTGTAAGAGAGCGAATTCGTCCCACAAACCTACTACAGCGACCGACAACCGCTAACGCCACAATTGATAAGTGTACATATTTTGTTATTTAACATACATAATGAGTGAAAGTGTCTTTTCCCAAACGTCTTTACAAGGAGTAAAAACGTATTTATAGCAAACGTGAGGGGGTGAAAGTGTTTTGAAAAAAGTTTACTCCCATGACCCGCTAAAAGGTTTGACTGACCCGGATAAATCCAGAAACGTGTGGGCTATGAGTCAACAAGAACAACACCGTCTCCTGAGATATAGAATCACTGAGTTGGTCTTCGATTCACACCCATCTACTCTATAAAATAGAACGGTTGACTTTATTTCAACCGTTAGATTGAATCAACCCCAACCCTTAGATCCCACCTACCACCCACTTAACTACCCACTTAACTACCCACTTAACTACCCACTCATTTTATCCTAATTATAAAAAAGGACTTCATTTGTTCCTAATTATTTAATACAAATATGTATGTATAGGTGAAACGTTTTTTTTTGGTAGTGCCCTCGGGCACGGGCAATCCCCTAGTTCCAATTCCAATTCCTAAATTATCTCAAATGGGTTTCCCAATTCTCAAAATCTCACCAAACCCATGTCCCCGAACCCTATTATTCAATCCCACCCCTGTTTCTAGAACTTTAGCGAAGGCACTACCCACTAGCCTCTGCAAGACCCATTTCAGCCCTTGTTCGTCGAAACCCACCTTCAATTCCACAAGTTATCAACTGGGTTCTGGCGGATTAGTTCATCAGAGCAAGAGGAGTACCAGATTCAAAGCCATGGCTACCTCTGGTCCTGTTCAGAAATCAGAGGAAGAATGGAGGGCAATTCTGTCTCCGCAGCAGTTCCAGATTCTGCGACAAAAAGGGACAGAGTATGACTCCTGATTTCATCAATTTATTGGGTATTTTGTAATTTTTTTTTAGCTTTTTTTGTTTTGTTCAATTCTGATGTTACTGGTCTCAAGTTTCTGAATGATTATAGTGGAGTATTTGTTTAGTTGTTATTGCAAAGTCAACTTGTTGCTAACCACTCTCATAAACTTTGGGTACTTTTGAGGATTCCAGCCTCAGCTGCCACTTTTGAACCTATGCAGTTGCGTTTTTCTAAATGGCAAGTGTGGCAAAGAAGAAAGAATTGGACTAATTGAAATCATATGAGAATAGGGCAAAGGGAGAGTTCATTTCATTCACTAGTCAACCATCTGGAAAATACTCCTATTGCAAAGTCCAACATAGTTCTAGTTTGTAGTTTTTGGTAGTTTTGTCAATTATTTTTGGCCTATGTAGAGTCTCGAGTGTCGACACAAACCTTTCTTATCAAGCAAGTGATAGTGTGTTGTTAGGATCTTTTTTCAACTCGCCCGTATAGACTTTCTCGGGTTCTTGTATATGTATAGACTCATAGTCATCCACTAGGAATACTTTGTTGACTTGCGATTTCTGTTGAGATTTCTCTGTGATTTCATGACATTGAGAGCTCGCTACTGGCCTTTTTTTTTCTTCATTTCCTTGTTTGAAAAGTAGTTTATCATATCACCCCCTTTCGATGTAATGCATCTTCATGTGGCCGATAAAGTTCAAGCCACTTAGCAAAACATTTTGCCTCGCAAGGCAACTTTGTGTAGCATACAAAGTATCTTTCCACCACAACACCCCTCCCCTCTTTTATGTAGTTGAAGATTTTGTGGTTGTCTGTCTCGTGAAGTAATGGTTGTGAGATATTGACGTATTGTACGGGCAGACTCTTGAGAGAAATGAAAGATATTCATGCCTGGTATAAGTTGCTTCATGGATAGCTTATAAGAACCTAGCTCTACACTGTGAATAGCATACATAACAAACACATTGTATTTACATTATTTCAAAATATAGAGAGAGTGGAAGGGAAGTTCAGGAGTTGGGATAAAATTAGGGGTGTAAACCAGCTCAGCCGAATACTACCTGGCTCGCGCAAGCTCTATTCGAGCTTGACATGTCAGGCTCAAGCTCAGCTTTAAAAAAGATTAGCCCATTCAAGCTGGTCCGGGCTCGATTTAAAGTTCGAGCTTTCAAGCTCGTTAGGCTCAAAAGCTCATCTAAAATCCCAGGCGAGTACTAACTAATAGTAATTTCTACATCCCTCGACCTAAACAATAAAACCTGGACATAATTCATATATCATATTTAATAGTGACAAAATTTATATCGTTACATTTACGAGGCGGCTCTTGAGCCTACGAGCCAAATTCCCCCGGTTCAAGTTCGGCTCGTTTAACTCAATGAGATTAAACCTAGGCTCGGGGTCGGCGCATTAGTACACGAGCCGGCTCTAGAGTGGCTCGGTTCGTTTGCAGCTCTATATAAAAGTGCGGTTGTAAAAATTTACTATACATTATGAGAATACAACTCATTTGGTAACTTCAGTTAACTCCAATGTTCTGTCTGCTATTTCGGAATAGTAATGTTCTGGAGGACACATACATTCGGCATTGCCGGAACCTAAGTTACCGATGTGGATCGTTCCGGTTCATGGAACGAGAGCAGGATCGCGGAATGCCATACCCTATTGAATTCAGTACGCCAAGGGTAGGCTTCTTTGGATACCTTTATAGGAGTTTTACCATTTTCCGCATATCATAAATTATAAAATTGCTCAATATATTCAACATTTAAAAGTCAAATACTAACAATAGATGTAACTTAACGTGTCTAAATTTAATTTTCTCTTCTACATAGATACTTTAGGTGAAAATAGTGAAAAAAACTGGGATCGCCAAATTATGCACTCTGGATCGTTGGTGTTCCACGTTTCGGAACGCGTGATCCAATTCGCAATTCGCGGGGGTGCGGGTGAATTGTGGTTACACTCGAAACATGACATCCTTTACTTTTTACTTCACCATATGGGTGCTTGCTCTCTATATTATGGAAGACAATTGTTTGACCCCTTTTTAGCTAAAATAATTCAACACAATTTCATCAATTTGTTGGGTACTATGTTAATTTATTCAATTTCTTTATTCTGTGGGTTTCTGAAGCTAGTAGCCTGTGAATGATGTAGCGGGTTTAGTGGTATTTGTTTAGTTGTTCTTGGCAAGTCAATTTATGAACCACTCTATTAAACAATGGACCTTTTTTTAGGTTCGCAGCTTTCGTTTGAATTGAAGCCATTGACTTGGTCTTTTCAATTGGTTAGTGTGGAAAAGACAGAAGAATTAGGCCTTGTTTAGTGAAGAAAAAATATATGGCAAGAGATTTCCCAAGATAGAGAGATACAATATATACAAGGACGAGTTTACCATTGGGTAGGAGTATATCTCGAGTTAATTTGGACATGTTCACCCGTTGGGTCTTTGGGGCAGGGCTATGGTACACCGGGCAAAGGCCTCTTCATGTACTTTTTTGTGTGTTTCTACCCCTTGCGAAGGCCTCTTCACGTACTTCTTTTTTTTTTTTTTTTTGTGTGCGCCCCTGAGACACTTTGTACCAAGGCACTTCAACATTGGTGGGAGATGAACAGTTATTTTTTGGACAGTTTTGGTGCTGGCATGAAGTGGTGTCTAGGCACTGCGGCACTGGTGAACATGCTCTTAGTAGATATAGGGTGTTAATTAGTATACTACAGCTTTGGTGTTTAAACTATGGTCAATTGGATCCTAGGTTTATTTTTACGATTCTTTTGTGGTTAAATATCTCTAATGGTATATGACATGTATCCTCTTACTTGCAGCTGGTGTGTTGCCAGTTCTAGCTTACTGCTTATGTGTGTTTGCATAATTGTATGCAGTTTTCATCATCCACAAGGAATACAACTCCTTGGTTGGCTTATAATTTGTGAAATTAGCTCTTCATGTGGACTGCAACGTGTTCATGAATTCTTCCGTTCATAGTTAAAAAAATGTTTCTCCTTGATGTTGCCATTCCGTTTCAGCTTTCGACGTAATGAAGATTCATAAGTGAGACTGAGTTGAAACCACGTAGCACAACATTCTGATCTCGTAACTCAACCTATGTACCTTGGTAAGAAGCAAGTGTAATGTCTTATAGGTAGTCAAAGGTATGAACATAAAAGACAATAAGGCACTCCCCTGATTAGATAAGTTCGTCAAGGTGAGATATCATATCATACCAGTCAAGCCAGCATCTGCCCCTGGGTATCCTCATCTCAGGATCACAAGAGCATTGGCCTTTGATTTTGATTTTTTTTTTTTTTTTTTTTTTTTTTTTTTACCAATTGCTCCAATTTAGAGTTTTATTTTGAATCAGTACTTTGAGAGAATAGAACGGCTCACTTATCAAGGAGTGCATGTGCTTCCTTATTATTGTTGTCGACAATGATGGTTGATTCTCAACTTGTTGCATTTTCTAGCTCGCACCCCATTTGGCACTCTTGAATTATAGATTTTATTATTTATCAGAAAAGAGAAGTAATCTTGTACTTCCCTGTGATTTCGCCGGATACAGTTTAAGGTGCCCGTGTTTATCACTACGCCCCATCCTCTGAGGGGAACATTAGGTCTGACCATTATTGCACGCATATTGAACCAGAGAAGCTCTTAAACATCAAAAGATCGGGTGCCTTTGGTGTTTATATGAATTGGTCTTAGCCAGTGTGAGCTCACTTAGTGGCTATTAGCTTTTGTCTTTTCTCGATTACTAGTTCATAAGTTTTAAGATCTTTGGGTGTTTGCCTAGAGGTCTTGATTTCAAACCTTGGGGCAACCCAAGGGATGCCTATTGGTCTCCTTAACTGCGAGCATGTCAGCCCGGGTTTTCTCAGGCTGGTATCTCTAGTGTGGTTTGCAGACTAGTGTACTAGAGTCGGGGTTTATCCAGTGCGCACTCGAAGGGTAGCGCTGTCTCAGTTTCACTTACTTTAGAAAGACTTGCTATTCTTCGCTTTAATAAGTATGTCTCCATATTGCATACGGTGGACGAACGTAGACCCGAAAACTTTGCGTATTGTAATTTTTGTTGTTTTAGTCTAATCGTTTTGTCAAGGTTGCTCCCCCCCCCCCCCCCCCCCCCCTAGCTACTGATATCATCCTCTTTTCGGGTTATGTAGGTATCCAGGCACAGGGGTGTACAACAAGTTCTATGAGGAGGGAGTCTATGCCTGTGCAGGCTGTGGAACTCCTCTCTACAAGTCCACCACTAAATTCGACTCGGGCTGTGGCTGGCCGGCTTTCTACGAGGGTCTTCCCGGAGCTATTAGTCGCCATGTGAGTTTGTGCTTTCTCTCCAACCCTACACTCATTATTTCGTTCTGTTCATAATTATCAGTTAATTTTTCCCTCGGAAGTGACATTATTGTAATGTTTTCTCAGCCGGACCCAGATGGAATGAGGATTGAAATCACTTGTGCTGCTTGTGGCGGACACCTTGGTCATGTTTTTAAGGGCGAAGGCTTCAGAACACCTACGAACGAGCGACATTGTGTTAATAGCATTTCGCTCAAGTTCACTCCTGCAGATTCTGAACCTTCTGAGTGATGAAATGAAGGCTGAATTCCATGTTCTGGGTTGACATTTGTCTAGTATGTATCTATCTCTATTGGAGTGTACTCTGTATGTTGCTGTATGATCATCGACGTTTGTTTGCCATTATTGGTTGTGTGTAGATAAAGTGCATTACTAGTAAACATTCTCGTAAAGTAGAACGGTCTTTTCCTTTTCCACAGACAGAAACTCAGTGAATTAAGGGCGACCAAATTCAACACAGTGGGTTGGATTGGACGAGCTGAGTTAAAGCAAATTATGAGATTATAATCTTAACTAGTATGCCCTGTTTCGGTAGCGGAGATAAACTCTAGATTGTTTTTCTTCATTCAAAGCTATAGAACCAGGATTCGAGTTTGGCAATTTGCCAGAGCAGGATCTGGGGTTTGCCGAAGTAGGATCTGGCTTTGCCACACCAATCAGTCTTTGCCACGTGTCTTCAGTGGCCGGAAATGCCTTCGAAGTAGTGGAATCAGGATGGAAGTTTTATCAAGCGTTATTCGGGTTTTAACACCAATAATTTTAGATTGTGAGATTTTCAAAACTAGATTAAGTTTAGTATCATAATCTTGCTTGTCCAAACCGACCCAATGCTTTAGTGCCAGGAGTTTGATGTTAGACTAGTAATTGAGAGGGCAGCCCAATACCAAAAAATAGATATTTGGAGCCGATATGAAATGATTTAGGGGTAAATCAAGGAATCCCAATTCGGGTTATTGTGGTTATAGTGCTTGCGAGGTTGTGTGTACTGTGTGCAGCTCTTACTAAATCAAGATTTCATGAAAGACGTCCGAAATTGCGTGAGTAGTATCTCCTGAGTGCGATGAAAAAAGAAATGCGAAGAAAGGCAGGTTTATAAGGTAGAATTTTTGAGAGACACTTGTTGTTTTTCTTACCAAAGAAGAATTAACATTTTGATAACTTTCTCTTATCTATGGTTCGTGACCTTCAGATAGCTGTTGTGGATGTTGGGTGATGATGGACGACAAAGATAACAACAATTACACTATCATTCTTTCAAGCAGTGTGTACGGTAAAAAATCGATGAGCAATATAAATCTTAATTAAATTAGTTACAACAATTTAACAAACTTCAACTTGATACAATCCCAAAAGTAGTGTACCATCTTGAAAGTAACAACAATGTGTAACCTTTTCACTCGTAATTGGTTTTACTTCTAGTAACATTTAGTAGTATTGGCGAACAAAAATGGTGTGCTTGTCTCGGGCTTTTTTCTTTTTTTTTTTTTTTAAGAAACTGTCTCGAGCTTGAACAAATAGTAAAAGAACTCAGATACCCAATAAATACTTCTACGAAGAAATAATGTGAATATTAACACAACTATGCTATGACATGCCTTATTGATGCTGTTTGGATGAGCATGAATAAGTTAACGGTTGAGCTTAAAAGCCCATTTAATCAATAATGTTTGAATGCGATAGAATATTGTAGATTATAGGCAATTTTTTATTAATTTTATAATATTTTTCTTACAATCCGGAGACTCTCCAAATGAACCCAAATTCCCTCAAAAACATTTCAGAAATCCCCTTAAATAACCCGTAATTTCGAGAAAAAAAACACGGAATTCGTATTTCTACCCGGAATTTCGTTGTTTTTTCAAATTACAGATATTTTTTTTGGAGAATTTCGGACTTCAAATCCAGACTCCGATTCGAGATTTCGGATCTGTAGCTGGAATTTTGTTTTTTTTTTTTTGTTTTTTTTTTTCTTCTGAAATTTGTGATCTTTTTAGTTTGGAGAGGATTTTTTTTAGGGAAAATTTTCATTAGGGGCCCAACATCTCATAGAAAATTCTTTCGGATGCCCAACAAGGCTCCTGCAAATACCAAAAGCCACAACTACTTTTATCAAGGCCGCGTTTTGCAAAACTGCGTGTTAGGTGATTTTTAGCTTGAGACACCACCAAATAGATTATGGGTAAGTTTGGTATAACTTATTTGCAACTTAAGTTGTCTTATAAGTTTATGCCAAAAAAGTTCATGACAAAAAAGATGAAGAAAAAAGATATACGTGTTTGGTGTAAAAGTTGTTAAGTCCAAAAGTTCAAGAAAAGATTCAAAAACCCAACTTTTTCTTAAGTTCATTTTTACACTATGAACTTATAAGTCCAAATCCAAAAGTTCAGCTTATAAGTTACATACCAAACACTGCTTATAAGTTGTCTTCAACTTATAATCCAGAACTGACTTATAAGCTGCTTATAAGTCATACCAAACCCCCCCTATGTCGTGTCAATTCCCAAGTGCATTAAGTTGTCTGCCACCACTTCGGTACTTTCCGAGAGTTCCACATTTAATGGCTCTCTTTCTCTCCTGCTTCTCCTTTCTTGGCAAAGTTTTACAAGATTTCTTGAATATGATTCGAACACAGCAGGGTTGAGACCAAGTGATTTCACCATATTCACTCCTCTCATAGCTCTTACTTCTGCTACTTCAGAGAAACCCCGGACGGAATCTCTCTGCAACAACCAGGATGAAGAGACCGTTCTCGTCTCTGATGATTACTCCGGCGGTAGATCGTCTTCTTTGACTGTCCCAGGTGGAGAGGGTTGGCTGAAAATATTGGATTATTGACTTTGCTCTACCTTTAGCTTAGTAACATGACTTGTAATAGCCCGGGTGGATACTATCCCAACATTTTTTTATGCGTACCCAGATTAATCAGCCGAAACAAAAAAGACTTACAGTATCCGCACAAACCCTTCATTCTTTATATTGACCCTTCATTCTTGCATGTATTGTTCCTCTCTCAGTCTTTCCCAAATTGAAAAAAGTATATATTTCTCATTCTTCATCGCCGCACAAAACCTAGTTCAATTTGGCCATCATCTTCACTCGTCTTTGGCAAATCGACACTCTTTGTGAGTGGTCATCCGAGAACTGTACCCGGTCAGTTGTGGGAACGACTCGCCGCATAAACCCGGGCATGTCTTGGTCGGTTTATCTCCGTCTATGTTGGTTTATCACCAGCCGATTTCACATGGAGTCTTGCGAATCGGTATATGAGTGGGTTCCAAATACTTGTGAAGAGGACGACATTTCTGTACTGGATTCACTTTGCCCCTTCTGATGTTTCTGATGAGACATGGTAATGTGGGCCTTCCAATGTGGTTGATTCTGATGAAACACACTCACATGGGTCTTCTGGTTTGATTGATTTTGGCGAAGATGGCTCTACTGCAAAAAGGTGATTCGTTAATTGAACTCAATCTCGAAGAAACCATCAATTTCTCAATCGAAATGTACTGTCCAGGGTGGTTAAAGCTCAAAAAGGAAAAGTTGTTACATTATATCCCTCTCACATACATTGACTTTGATTATTTATGTTCATGCATATTGTTAATTTGAGAAGTGATTGATATACCTTATGCATGGTGTGTCGGTATGTAGGATGGGTACTACCTCTATTAACATGCCTTTTTTTTTGAATTTTATTTGATTTTGCAAAACTTCAAGCTGCTAATGGTGATGTTGTTGTGGAGATTTGAAGCAGTCTTTGTGAAGAGCTGGACATTTTTTTGTTGTTGTGAAGAAAGAAGAAATTGCATTTTTTTTTTTGTTGCTGTGATTTTTCTAGGTATATTATGGAGATACAATATGTTCTTGAGGGATTCTTATATAAGATGTTTGATTCGACATATTTAATTGGAGGGAAGCTTCAAATTTTAGTGAAATGTGTTTCCCACATATTTTTGGAGGGAGAATTAGGTGGTTTGTCTTCTGGCTTTGTTTTGGATTTTGGTTATGGTGATTCTCTGACGCCCCATGGTTTTGATTATTGGAATTCGGTAGTGTTGAAAGTGAGCCTGTGTTATTAATGGAAGAAAGAGTCTTCAGTCTTCACAAGGTAGAGAAGGAAGAAGATAGTAGGACTCAAATAGAGAAACTTTCGATTTTGATAATGTTATATTAGTAGTTACTTTCTTCGATTTTGTTCCTGATTCGGACTGTTATTCTGGTGTGGAGAGGAATAGGAAATTGTGAAGAGCTGGACATTTTGTTGTTGTTGTGAAGAAAGAAGAAATTGCATTTTTTTTGTTGTTGTGATTTTTCTAGGTATATTATGGAGATACAATATGTTCTTGAGGGATTCTTATATTAGATGTTTGATTCGACATGTTTAATTGGAGAGAAGCTTCAAATTTTAGTGAAATGTGTTTCCCACATATTTTTGGAGGGAGAATTAGGTGGTTTGTCTTCTGGCTTTGTTTTGGATTTTGGTTATGGTGATTCTCTGACGCCCCATGGTTTTGATTATTGGAATTCGGTAGTGTTGAAAGTGAGCCTGTGTTATTAATGGAAGAAAGAGTCTTCAGTCTTCACAAGGTAGAGAAGGAAGAAGATAGTAGGACTCAAATAGAGAAACTTTCGATTTTGATAAGGTTATATTAGTAGTTACTTTCTTCGATTTTGTTCCTGATTCGGACTGTTATTCTGGTGTGGAGAGGAATAGGAAATTGTGAAGAGCTGGACATTTTGTTATTGTTGTGAAGAAAGAAGAAATTGCATTTTTTTTGTTGCTGTGATTTTTCTAGGTATATTATGGAGATACAATATGTTCTTGAGGGATTCTTATATTAGATGTTTGATTCGACATGTTTAATTGGAGAGAAGCTTCAAATTTTAGTGAAATGTGTTTCCCACATATTTTTGGAGGGAGAATTAGGTGGTTTGTCTTCTGGCTTTGTTTTGGATTTTGGTTATGGTGATTCTCTGACGCCCCATGGTTTTGGATTATTGGAATTCGGTAGTGTTGAAAGTGAGCCTGTGTTATTAATGGAAGAAAGAGTCTTCAGTCTTCACAAGGTAGAGAAGGAAGAAGATAGTAGGACTCAAATAGAGAAACTTTCGATTTTGATAAGGTTATATTAGTAGTTACTTTCTTCGATTTTGTTCCTGATTCGGACTGTTATTCTGGTGTGGATAGGAATAGGAAATTGTGAAGAGCTGGACATTTTGTTGTTGTTGTGAAGAAAGAAGAAATTGCATTTTTTTTGTTGCTGTGATTTTTTAGGTATATTATGGAGATACAATATGTTCTTGAGGGATTCTTATATTAGATGTTTGATTCGACATGTTCAATTGGAGGGAAGCTTCAAATTTTAGTGAAATGTGTTTCCCACATATTTTTGGAGGGAGAATTAGGTGGTTTGTCTTCTGGCTTTGTTTTGGATTTTGGTTATGGTGATTCTCTGACGCCCCATGGTTTTGATTATTGGAATTCGGTAGTGTTGAAAGTGAGCCTGTGTTATTAATGGAAGAAAGAGTCTTCAGTCTTCACAAGGTAGAGAAGGAAGAAGATAGTAGGACTCAAATAGAGAAACTTTCGATTTTGATAAGGTTATATTAGTAGTTACTTTCTTCGATTTTGTTCCTGATTCGGACTGTTATTCTGGTGTGGAGAGGAATAGGAAATTGTGAAGAGCTGGACATTTTGTTGTTGTTGTGAAGAAAGAAGAAATTGCATTTTTTTGTTGCTGTGATTTTTCTAGGTATATTATGGAGATACAATATGTTCTTGAGGGATTCTTATATTAGATGTTTGATTCGACATGTTTAATTGGAGGGAAGCTTCAAACTTTAGTGAAATGTGTTTCCCACATATTTTTGGAGGGAGAATTAGGTGGTTTGTCTTCTGGCTTTGTTTTGGATTTTGGTTATGGTGATTCTCTGATGCCCCATGGTTTTGATTATTGGAATTCGGTAGTGTTGAAAGTGAGCCTGTGTTATTAATGGAAGAAAGAGTCTTCAGTCTTCACAAGGTAGAGAAGGAAGAAGATAGTAGGACTCAAATAGAGAAACTTTCGATTTTGATAATGTTATATTAGTAGTTACTTTCTTCGATTTTGTTCCTGATTCGGACTGTTATTCTGGTGTGGAGAGGAATAGGAAATTGTGAAGAGCTGGACATTTTGTTGTTGTTGTGAAGAAAGAAGAAATTGCATTTTTTTTGTTGTTGTGATTTTTCTAGGTATATTATGGAGATACAATATGTTCTTGAGGGATTCTTATATTAGATGTTTGATTCGACATGTTTAATTGGAGAGAAGCTTCAAATTTTAGTGAAATGTGTTTCCCACATATTTTTGGAGGGAGAATTAGGTGGTTTGTCTTCTGGCTTTGTTTTGGATTTTGGTTATGGTGATTCTCTGACGCCCCATGGTTTTGATTATTGGAATTCGGTAGTGTTGAAAGTGAGCCTGTGTTATTAATGGAAGAAAGAGTCTTCAGTCTTCACAAGGTAGAGAAGGAAGAAGATAGTAGGACTCAAATAGAGAAACTTTCGATTTTGATAAGGTTATATTAGTAGTTACTTTCTTCGATTTTGTTCCTGATTCGGACTGTTATTCTGGTGTGGAGAGGAATAGGAAATTGTGAAGAGCTGGACATTTTGTTATTGTTGTGAAGAAAGAAGAAATTGCATTTTTTTTGTTGCTGTGATTTTTCTAGGTATATTATGGAGATACAATATGTTCTTGAGGGATTCTTATATTAGATGTTTGATTCGACATGTTTAATTGGAGAGAAGCTTCAAATTTTAGTGAAATGTGTTTCCCACATATTTTTGGAGGGAGAATTAGGTGGTTTGTCTTCTGGCTTTGTTTTGGATTTTGGTTATGGTGATTCTCTGACGCCCCATGGTTTTGGATTATTGGAATTCGGTAGTGTTGAAAGTGAGCCTGTGTTATTAATGGAAGAAAGAGTCTTCAGTCTTCACAAGGTAGAGAAGGAAGAAGATAGTAGGACTCAAATAGAGAAACTTTCGATTTTGATAAGGTTATATTAGTAGTTACTTTCTTCGATTTTGTTCCTGATTCGGACTGTTATTCTGGTGTGGATAGGAATAGGAAATTGTGAAGAGCTGGACATTTTGTTGTTGTTGTGAAGAAAGAAGAAATTGCATTTTTTTTGTTGCTGTGATTTTTTAGGTATATTATGGAGATACAATATGTTCTTGAGGGATTCTTATATTAGATGTTTGATTCGACATGTTCAATTGGAGGGAAGCTTCAAATTTTAGTGAAATGTGTTTCCCACATATTTTTGGAGGGAGAATTAGGTGGTTTGTCTTCTGGCTTTGTTTTGGATTTTGGTTATGGTGATTCTCTGACGCCCCATGGTTTTGATTATTGGAATTCGGTAGTGTTGAAAGTGAGCCTGTGTTATTAATGGAAGAAAGAGTCTTCAGTCTTCACAAGGTAGAGAAGGAAGAAGATAGTAGGACTCAAATAGAGAAACTTTCGATTTTGATAAGGTTATATTAGTAGTTACTTTCTTCGATTTTGTTCCTGATTCGGACTGTTATTCTGGTGTGGAGAGGAATAGGAAATTGTGAAGAGCTGGACATTTTGTTGTTGTTGTGAAGAAAGAAGAAATTGCATTTTTTTGTTGCTGTGATTTTTCTAGGTATATTATGGAGATACAATATGTTCTTGAGGGATTCTTATATTAGATGTTTGATTCGACATGTTTAATTGGAGGGAAGCTTCAAACTTTAGTGAAATGTGTTTCCCACATATTTTTGGAGGGAGAATTAGGTGGTTTGTCTTCTGGCTTTGTTTTGGATTTTGGTTATGGTGATTCTCTGATGCCCCATGGTTTTGATTATTGGAATTCGGTAGTGTTGAAAGTGAGCATGTGTTATTAATGGAAGAAAGAGTCTTCAGTCTTCACAAGGTAGAGAAGGAAGAAGATAGTAGGACTCAAATAGAGAAACTTTCGATTTTGATAAGGTTATATTAGTAGTTACTTTCTTCGATTTTGTTCCTGATTCGGACTGTTATTCTGGTGTGGAGAGGAATAGGAAATTGTGAAGAGCTGGACATTTTGTTGTTGTTGTGAAGAAAGAAGAAATTGCATTTTTTTTGTTGCAGTGATTTTTCTAGGTATATTATGGAGATACAATATGTTCTTGAGCGATTCTTATATTAGATGTTTGATTCGACATGTTTAATTGGAGGGAAGCTTCAAATTTTAGTGAAATGTGTTTCCCACATATTTTTGGAGGGAGAATTAGGTGGTTTGTCTTCTGGCTTTGTTTTGGATTTTGGTTATGGTGATTCTCTGACGCCCCATGGCTTTGATTATTGGAATTCGGTAGTGTTGAAAGTGAGCCTGTGTTATTAATGGAAGAAAGAGTCTTCAGTCTTCACAAGGTAGAGAAGGAAGAAGATAGTAGGACTCAAATAGAGAAACTTTCGATTTTGATAAGGTTATATTAGTAGTTACTTTCTTCGATTTTGTTCCTGATTCGGACTGTTATTCTGGTGTGGAGAGGAATAGGAAATTGTGAAGAGCTGGACATTTTGTTGTTGTTGTGAAGAAAGAAGAAATTGCATTTTTTTTGTTGCTTTGATTTTTCTAGGTATATTATGGAGATACAATATGTTCTTGAGGGATTCTTATATTAGATGTCTGATTCGACATGTTTAATTGGAGGGAAGCTTCAAATTTTAGTGAAATGTGTTTCCCACACATTTTTGGAGGGAGAATTAGGTGGTTTGTCTTCTGGCTTTGTTTTGGATTTTGGTTATGGTGATTCTCTGACGCCCCATGGTTTTGATTATTGGAATTCGGTAGTGTTGAAAGTGAGCCTGTGTTATTAATGGAAGAAAGAGTCTTTAGTCTTCACAATGTAGAGAAGGAAGAAGATAGTAGGACTCAAATAGAGAAACTTTCGATTTTGATAAGGTTATATTAGTAGTTACTTTCTTCGATTTTTGTTCCTGATTCGGACTGTTATTCTGGTGTGGAGAGGAATAGGAAATTGTGAAGAGCTGGACATTTTGTTGTTGTTGTGAAGAAAGAAGAAATTGCATTTTTTTTGTTGCAGTGATTTTTCTAGGTATATTATGGAGATACAATATGTTCTTGAGCGATTCTTATATTAGATGTTTGATTCGACATGTTTAATTGGAGGGAAGCTTCAAATTTTAGTGAAATGTGTTTCCCACATATTTTTGGAGGGAGAATTAGGTGGTTTGTCTTCTGGCTTTGTTTTGGATTTTGGTTATGGTGATTCTCTGACGCCCCATGGCTTTGATTATTGGAATTCGGTAGTGTTGAAAGTGAGCCTGTGTTATTAATGGAAGAAAGAGTCTTCAGTCTTCACAAGGTAGAGAAGGAAGAAGATAGTAGGACTCAAATAGAGAAACTTTCGATTTTGATAAGGTTATATTAGTAGTTACTTTCTTCGATTTTGTTCCTGATTCGGACTGTTATTCTGGTGTGGAGAGGAATAGGAAATTGTGAAGAGCTGGACATTTTGTTGTTGTTGTGAAGAAAGAAGAAATTGCATTTTTTTTGTTGCTGTGATTTTTCTAGGTATATTATGGAGATACAATATGTTCTTGAGGGATTCTTATATTAGATGTCTGATTCGACATGTTTAATTGGAGGGAAGCTTCAAATTTTAGTGAAATGTGTTTCCCACATATTTTTGGAGGGAGAATTAGGTGGTTTGTCTTCTGGCTTTGTTTTGGATTTTGGTTATGGTGATTCTCTGACGCCCCATGGTTTTGATTATTGGAATTCGGTAGTGTTGAAAGTGAGCCTGTGTTATTAATGGAAGAAAGAGTCTTCAGTCTTCACAAGGTAGAGAAGGAAGAAGATAGTAGGACTCAAATAGAGAAACTTTCGATTTTGATAAGGTTATATTAGTAGTTACTTTCTTCGATTTTGTTCCTGATTCGGACTGTTATTCTGGTGTGGAGAGGAATAGGAAATTGTGAAGAGCTGGACATTTTGTTGTTGTTGTGAAGAAAGAAGAAATTGCATTTTTTTGTTGCTGTGATTTTTCTAGGTATATTATGGAGATACAATATGTTCTTGAGGGATTCTTATATTAGATGTTTGATTCGACATGTTTAATTGGAGGGAAGCTTCAAACTTTAGTGAAATGTGTTTCCCACATATTTTTGGAGGGAGAATTAGGTGGTTTGTCTTCTGGCTTTGTTTTGGATTTTGGTTATGGTGATTCTCTGATGCCCCATGGTTTTGATTATTGGAATTCGGTAGTGTTGAAAGTGAGCCTGTGTTATTAATGGAAGAAAGAGTCTTCAGTCTTCACAAGGTAGAGAAGGAAGAAGATAGTAGGACTCAAATAGAGAAACTTTCGATTTTGATAAGTTTATATTAGTAGTTACTTTCTTCGATTTTGTTCCTGATTCGGACTGTTATTCTGGTGTGGAGAGGAATAGGAAATTGTGAAGAGCTGGACATTTTGTTGTTGTTGTGAAGAAAGAAGAAATTGCATTTTTTTTGTTGCTGTGATTTTTCTAGGTATATTATGGAGATACAATATGTTCTTGAGGGATTCTTATATTAGATGTTTGATTCGACATGTTTAATTGGAGGGAAGCTTCAAATTTTAGTGAAATGTGTTTCCCACATATTTTTGGAGGGAGAATTAGGTGGTTTGTCTTCTGGCTTTGTTTTGGATTTTGGTTATGGTGATTCTCTGACGCCCCATGGTTTTGATTATTGGAATTCGGTAGTGTTGAAAGTGAGCCTGTGTTATTAATGGAAGAAAGAGTCTTCAGTCTTCACAAGGTAGAGAAGGAAGAAGATAGTAGGACTCAAATAGAGAAACTTTCGATTTTGATAAGGTTATATTAGTAGTTACTTTCTTCGATTTTGTTCCTGATTCGGACTGTTATTCTGGTGTGGAGAGGAATAGGAAATTGTGAAGAGCTGGACATTTTGTTGTTGTTGTGAAGAAAGAAGAAATTGCATTTTTTTTGTTGCTGTGATTTTTCTAGGTATATTATGGAGATACAATATGTTCTTGAGGGATTCTTATATTAGATGTATGATTCGACATGTTTAATTGGAGGGAAGCTTCAAATTTTAGTGAAATGTGTTTCCCACACATTTTTGGAGGGAGAATTAGGTGGTTTGTCTTCTGGCTTTGTTTTGGATTTTGGTTATGGTGATTCTCTGACGCCCCATGGTTTTGATTATTGGAATTCGGTAGTGTTGAAAGTGAGCCTGTGTTATTAATGGAAGAAAGAGTCTTCAGTCTTCACAAGGTAGAGAAGGAAGAAGATAGTAGGACTCAAATAGAGAAACTTTCGATTTTGATAAGGTTATATTAGTAGTTACTTTCTTCGATTTTGTTCCTTATTCGGACTGTTATTCTGGTATGGAGAGGAATAGGAAATTGTGAAGAGCTGGACATTTTGTTGTTGTTGTGAAGAAAGAAGAAATTGCATTTTTCTTGTTGCTGTGATTTTTCTAGGTATATTATGGAGATACAATATGTTCTTGAGCGATTCTTATATTAAATGTTTGATTCGACATGTTTAATTGGAGGGAAGCTTCAAATTTTAGTGAAATGTGTTTCCCACATATTTTTGGAGGGAGAATTAGGTGGTTTGTCTTCTGGCTTTGTTTTGGATTTTGGTTATGGTGATTCTCTGACGCCCCATGGCTTTGATTATTGGAATTCGGTAGTGTTGAAAGTGAGCCTGTGTTATTAATGGAAGAAAGAGTCTTCAGTCTTCACAAGGTAGAGAAGGAAGAAGATAGTAGGACTCAAATAGAGAAACTTTCGATTTTGATAAGGTTATATTAGTAGTTACTTTCTTCGATTTTGTTCCTGATTCGGACTGTTATTCTGGTGTGGAGAGGAATAGGAAATTGTGAAGAGCTGGACATTTTGTTGTTGTTGTGAAGAAAGAAGAAATTGCATTTTTTTGTTGCTGTGATTTTTCTAGGTATATTATGGAGATACAATATGTTCTTGAGGGATTCTTATATTAGATGTCTGATTCGACATGTTTAATTGGAGGGAAGCTTCAAATTTTAGTGAAATGTGTTTCCCACATATTTTTGGAGGGAGAATTAGGTGGTTTGTCTTCTGGCTTTGTTTTGGATTTTGGTTATGGTGATTCTCTGACGCCCCATGGTTTTGATTATTGGAATTCGGTAGTGTTGAAAGTGAGCCTGTGTTATTAATGGAAGAAAGAGTCTTCAGTCTTCACAAGGTAGAGAAGGAAGAAGATAGTAGGACTCAAATAGAGAAACTTTCGATTTTGATAAGGTTATATTAGTAGTTACTTTCTTCGATTTTGTTCCTGATTCGGACTGTTATTCTGGTGTGGAGAGGAATAGGAAATTGTGAAGAGCTGGACATTTTGTTGTTGTTGTGAAGAAAGAAGAAATTGCATTTTTTTGTTGCTGTGATTTTTCTAGGTATATTATGGAGATACAATATGTTCTTGAGGGATTCTTATATTAGATGTTTGATTCGACATGTTTAATTGGAGGGAAGCTTCAAACTTTAGTGAAATGTGTTTCCCACATATTTTTGGAGGGAGAATTAGGTGGTTTGTCTTCTGGCTTTGTTTTGGATTTTGGTTATGGTGATTCTCTGATGCCCCATGGTTTTGATTATTGGAATTCGGTAGTGTTGAAAGTGAGCCTGTGTTATTAATGGAAGAAAGAGTCTTCAGTCTTCACAAGGTAGAGAAGGAAGAAGATAGTAGGACTCAAATAGAGAAACTTTCGATTTTGATAAGGTTATATTAGTAGTTACTTTCTTCGATTTTGTTCCTGATTCGGACTGTTATTCTGGTGTGGAGAGGAATAGGAAATTGTGAAGAGCTGGACATTTTGTTGTTGTTGTGAAGAAAGAAGAAATTGCATTTTTTTTGTTGCTGTGATTTTTCTAGGTATATTATGGAGATACAATATGTTCTTGAGGGATTCTTATATTAGATGTTTGATTCGACATGTTTAATTGGAGGGAAGCTTCAAATTTTAGTGAAATGTGTTTCCCACATATTTTTGGAGGGAGAATTAGGTGGTTTGTCTTCTGGCTTTGTTTTGGATTTTGGTTATGGTGATTCTCTGACGCCCCATGGTTTTGATTATTGGAATTCGGTAGTGTTGAAAGTGAGCCTGTGTTATTAATGGAAGAAAGAGTCTTCAGTCTTCACAAGGCAGAGAAGGAAGAAGATAGTAGGACTCAAATAGAGAAACTTTCGATTTTGATAAGGTTATATTAGTAGTTACTTTATTCGATTTTGTTCCTGATTCGGACTGTTATTCTGGTGTGGAGAGGAATAGGAAATTGTGAAGAGCTGGACATTTTGTTGTTGTTGTGAAGAAAGAAGAAATTGCATTTTTTTTGTTGCTGTGATTTTTCTAGGTATATTATGGAGATACAATATGTTCTTGAGGGATTCTTATATTAGATGTTTGATTCGACATGTTTAATTGGAGGGAAGCTTCAAACTTTAGTGAAATGTGTTTCCCACATATTTTTGGAGGGAGAATTAGGTGGTTTGTCTTCTGGCTTTGTTTTGGATTTTGGTTATGGTGATTCTCTGACGCCCCATGGTTTTGATTATTGGAATTCGGTAGTGTTGAAAGTGAGCCTGTGTTATTAATGGAAGAAAGAGTCTTCAGTCTTCACAAGGTAGAGAAGGAAGAAGATAGTAGGACTCAAATAGAGAAACTTTCGATTTTGATAAGGTTATATTAGTAGTTACTTTCTTCGATTTTGTTCCTGATTCGGACTGTTATTCTGGTGTGGAGAGGAATAGGAAATTGTGAAGAGCTGGACATTTTGTTGTTGTTGTGAAGAAAGAAGAAATTGCATTTTTTTTGTTGCTGTGATTTTTCTAGGTATATTATGGAGATACAATATGTTCTTGAGGGATTCTTATATTAGATGTCTGATTCGACATGTTTAATTGGAGGGAAGCTTCAAATTTTAGTGAAATGTGTTTCCCACATATTTTTGGAGGGAGAATTAGGTGGTTTGTCTTCTGGCTTTGTTTTGGATTTTGGTTATGGTGATTCTCTGACGCCCCATGGTTTTGATTATTGGAATTCGGTAGTGTTGAAAGTGAGCCTGTGTTATTAATGGAAGAAAGAGTCTTCAGTCTTCACAAGGCAGAGAAGGAAGAAGATAGTAGGACTCAAATAGAGAAACTTTCAATTTTGATAAGGTTATATTAGTAGTTACTTTCTTCGATTTTGTTCCTGATTCGGACTGTTATTCTGGTGTGGAGAGAAATAGGAAATTGTGAAGAGCTGGACATTTTGTTGTTGTTGTGAAGAAAGAAGAAATTGCATTTTTTTGTTGCTGTGATTTTTCTAGGTATATTATGGAGATACAATATGTTCTTGAGGGATTCTTATATTAGATGTTTGATTCGACATGTTTAATTGGAGGGAAGCTTCAAACTTTAGAGAAATGTGTTTCCCACATATTTTTGGAGGGAGAATTAGGTGGTTTGTCTTCTGGCTTTGTTTTGGATTTTGGTTATGGTGATTCTCTGATGCCCCATGGTTTTGATTATTGGAATTCGGTAGTGTTGAAAGTGAGCCTGTGTTATTAATGGAAGAAAGAGTCTTCAGTCTTCACAAGGTAGAGAAGGAAGAAGATAGTAGGACT
Organism: Linanthus parryae; assembly: GCA_023055425.1. NCBI lineage: Eukaryota > Viridiplantae > Streptophyta > Magnoliopsida > Ericales > Polemoniaceae > Linanthus > Linanthus parryae. The sequence continues at coordinate 29,635,691 of JALGPY010000002.1, forward strand.
CAAATAGAGAAACTTTCGATTTTGATAAGGTTATATTAGTAGTTACTTTCTTCGATTTTGTTCCTGATTCAGACTGTTATTCTGGTGTGGAGAGGAATAGGAAATTGTGAAGAGCTGGACATTTTGTTGTTGTTGTGAAGAAAGAAGAAATTGCATTTTTTTTGTTGCTGTGATTTTTCTAGGTATATTATGGAGATACAATATGTTCTTGAGGGATTCTTATATTAGATGTTTGATTCGACATGTTTAATTGGAGGGAAGCTTCAAATTTTAGTGAAATGTGTTTCCCACATATTTTTGGAGGGAGAATTAGGTGGTTTGTCTTCTGGCTTTGTTTTGGATTTTGGTTATGGTGATTCTCTGACGCCCCATGGTTTTGATTATTGGAATTCGGTAGTGTTGAAAGTGAGCCTGTGTTATTAATGGAAGAAAGAGTCTTCAGTCTTCACAAGGCAGAGAAGGAAGAAGATAGTAGGACTCAAATAGAGAAACTTTCGATTTTGATAAGGTTATATTAGTAGTTACTTTATTCGATTTTGTTCCTGATTCGGACTGTTATTCTGGTGTGGAGAGGAATAGGAAATTGTGAAGAGCTGGACATTTTGTTGTTGTTGTGAAGAAAGAAGAAATTGCATTTTTTTGTTGCTGTGATTTTTCTAGGTATATTATGGAGATACAATATGTTCTTGAGGGATTCTTATATTAGATGTTTGATTCGACATGTTTAATTGGAGGGAAGCTTCAAACTTTAGTGAAATGTGTTTCCCACATATTTTTGGAGGGAGAATTAGGTGGTTTGTCTTCTGGCTTTGTTTTGGATTTTGGTTATGGTGATTCTCTGACGCCCCATGGTTTTGATTATTGGAATTCGGTAGTGTTGAAAGTGAGCCTGTGTTATTAATGGAAGAAAGAGTCTTCAGTCTTCACAAGGTAGAGAAGGAAGAAGATAGTAGGACTCAAATAGAGAAACTTTCGATTTTGATAAGGTTATATTAGTAGTTACTTTCTTCGAATTTGTTCCTGATTGGGACTGTTATTCTGGTGTGGAGAGGAATAGGAAATTGTGAAGAGCTGGACATTTTGTTGTTGTTGTGAAGAAAGAAGAAATTGCATTTTTTTTGTTGCTGTGATTTTTCTAGGTATATTATGGAGATACAATATGTTCTTGAGGGATTCTTATATTAGATGTTTGATTCGATTTAATTGGAGGTAAGCTTCAAATTTTAGTGAAATGTGTTTCCCACATATTTTTGGTGGGAGAATTAGGTGGTTTGTCTTCTGGCTTTGTTTTGGATTTTGGTTATGGTGATTCTCTGACGCCCCATGGTTTTGATTATTGGAATTCGGTAGTGTTGAAAGTGAGCCTGTGTTATTAATGGAAGAAAGAGTCTTTAGTCTTCACAAGGTAGAGAAGGAAGAAGATAGTAGGACTCAAATAGAGAAACTTTCGATTTTGATAAGGTTATATTAGTAGTTACTTTCTTCGATTTTGTTCCTGATTCGGACTGTTATTCTGGTGTGGAGAGGAATAGGAAATTGTGAAGAGCTGGACATTTTGTTGTTGTTGTGAAGAAAGAAGAAATTGCATTTTTTTTGTTGCTGTGATTTTTCTAGGTATATTATGGAGATACAATATGTTCTTGAGGGATTCTTATATTAGATGTTTGATTCGACATGTTTAATTGGAGGGAAGCTTCAAACTTTAGTGAAATGTGTTTCCCACATATTTTTGGAGGGAGAATTAGGTGGTTTGTCTTCTGGCTTTGTTTTGGATTTTGGTTATGGTGATTCTCTGACGCCCCATGGTTTTGATTATTGGAATTCGGTAGTGTTGAAAGTGAGCCTGTGTTATTAATGGAAGAAAGAGTCTTCAGTCTTCACAAGGTAGAGAAGGAAGAAGATAGTAGGACTCAAATAGAGAAACTTTCGATTTTGATAAGGTTATATTAGTAGTTACTTTCTTCGATTTTGTTCCTGATTCGGACTGTTATTCTGGTGTGGAGAGGAATAGGAAATTGTGAAGAGCTGGACATTTTGTTGTTGTTGTGAAGAAAGAAGAAATTGCATTTTTTTTGTTGCTGTGATTTTTTTAGATATATTATGGAGATACAATATGTTCTTGAGGGATTCTTATATTAGATGTTTGATTCGACATGTTTAATTGGAGGGAAGCTTCAAACTTTAGTGAAATGTGTTTCCCACATATTTTTGGAGGGAGAATTAGGTGGTTTGTCTTCTGGCTTTGTTTTGGATTTTGGTTATGGTGATTCTCTGACGCCCCATGGTTTTGATTATTGGAATTCGGTAGTGTTGAAAGTGAGCCTGTGTTATTAATGGAAGAAAGAGTCTTCAGTCTTCACAAGGTAGAGAAGGAAGAAGATAGTAGGACTCAAATAGAGAAACTTTCGATTTTGATAAGGTTATATTAGTAGTTACTTTCTTCGAATTTGTTCCTGATTGGGACTGTTATTCTGGTGTGGAGAGGAATAGGAAATTGTGAAGAGCTGGACATTTTGTTGTTGTTGTGAAGAAAGAAGAAATTGCATTTTTTTTGTTGCTGTGATTTTTCTAGGTATATTATGGAGATACAATATGTTCTTGAGGGATTCTTATATTAGATGTTTGATTCGATTTAATTGGAGGTAAGCTTCAAATTTTAGTGAAATGTGTTTCCCACATATTTTTGGTGGGAGAATTAGGTGGTTTGTCTTCTGGCTTTGTTTTGGATTTTGGTTATGGTGATTCTCTGACGCCCCATGGTTTTGATTATTGGAATTCGGTAGTGTTGAAAGTGAGCCTGTGTTATTAATGGAAGAAAGAGTCTTTAGTCTTCACAAGGTAGAGAAGGAAGAAGATAGTAGGACTCAAATAGAGAAACTTTCGATTTTGATAAGGTTATATTAGTAGTTACTTTCTTCGATTTTGTTCCTGATTCGGACTGTTATTCTGGTGTGGAGAGGAATAGGAAATTGTGAAGAGCTGGACATTTTGTTGTTGTTGTGAAGAAAGAAGAAATTGCATTTTTTTTGTTGCTGTGATTTTTCTAGGTATATTATGGAGATACAATATGTTCTTGAGGGATTCTTATATTAGATGTTTGATTCGACATGTTTAATTGGAGGGAAGCTTCAAACTTTAGTGAAATGTGTTTCCCACATATTTTTGGAGGGAGAATTAGGTGGTTTGTCTTCTGGCTTTGTTTTGGATTTTGGTTATGGTGATTCTCTGACGCCCCATGGTTTTGATTATTGGAATTCGGTAGTGTTGAAAGTGAGCCTGTGTTATTAATGGAAGAACGAGTCTTCAGTCTTCACAAGGTAGAGAAAGAAGAAGATAGTAGGACTCAAATAGAGAAACTTTCGATTTTGATAAGGTTATATTAGCAGTTACTTTCTTCGATTTTGTTCCTGATTCGGACCGTTATTCTGGTGTGGAGAGGAATAGGAAATTGTGAAGAGCTGGACATTTTGTTGTTGTTGTGAAGAAAGAAGAAATTGCATTTTTTTGTTGCTGTGATTTTTCTAGGTATGTTATGGAGATACAATATGTTCTTGAGGGATTCTTATATTAGATGTCTGATTCGACATGTTTAATTGGAGGGAAGCTTCAAATTTTAGTGAAATGTGTTTCCCACATATTTTTGGAGGGAGAATTAGGTGGTTTGTCTTCTGGCTTTGTTTTGGATTTTGGTTATGGTGATTCTCTGACGCCCCATGGTTTTGATTATTGGAATTCGGTAGTGTTGAAAGTGAGCCTGTGTTATTAATGGAAGAAAGAGTCTTCAGTCTTCACAAGGCAGAGAAGGAAGAAGATAGTAGGACTCAAATAGAGAAACTTTCAATTTTGATAAGGTTATATTAGTAGTTACTTTCTTCGATTTTGTTCCTGATTCGGACTGTTATTCTGGTGTGGAGAGGAATAGGAAATTGTGAAGAGTTGGACATTTTGTTGTTGTTGTGAAGAAAGAAGAAATTGCATTTTTTTTGTTGCTGTGATTTTTCTAGGTATATTATGGAGATACAATATGTTCTTGAGGGATTCTTATATTAGATGTTTGATTCGACATGTTTAATTGGAGGGAAGCTTCAAACTTTAGTGAAATGTGTTTCCCACATATTTTTGGAGGGAGAATTAGGTGGTTTGTCTTCTGGCTTTGTTTTGGATTTTGGTTATGGTGATTCTCTGACGCCCCATGGTTTTGATTATTGGAATTCGGTAGTGTTGAAAGTGAGCCTGTGTTATTAATGGAAGAAAGAGTCTTCAGTCTTCACAAGGTAGAGAAGGAAGAAGATAGTAGGACTCAAATAGAGAAACTTTCGATTTTGATAAGGTTATATTAGTAGTTACTTTCATCGATTTTGTTCCTGATTTGGACTGTTATTCTGGTGTGGAGAGGAATAGGAAATTGTGAAGAGCTGGACATTTTGTTGTTGTTGTGAAGAAAGAAGAAATTGCATTTTTTTTGTTGCTGTGATTTTTCTAGGTATATTATGGAGATACAATATGTTCTTGAGGGATTCTTATATTAGATGTTTGATTCGACATGTTTAATTGGAGGGAAGCTTCAAATTTTAGTGAAATGTGTTTCCCACATATTTTTGGAGGGAGAATTAGGTGGTTTGTCTTCTGGCTTTGTTTTGGATTTTGGTTATGGTGATTCTCTGACGCCCCATGGTTTTGATTATTGGAATTCGGTAGTGTTGAAAGTGAGCCTGTGTTATTAATGGAAGAAAGAGTCTTCAGTCTTCACAAGGTAGAGAACGAAGAAGATATTAGGACTCAAATAGAGAAACTTTCGATTTTGATAAGGTTATATTAGTAGTTACTTTCTTCGATTTTGTTCCTGATTCGGACTGTTATTCTGGTGTGGAGAGGAATAGGAAATTGTGAAGAGCTGGACATTTTGTTGTTGTTGTGAAGAAGGAAGAAATTGCATTTTTTTTTGTTGCTGTGATTTTTCTAGGTATATTATGGAGATACAATATGTTCTTGAGGGATTCTTATATTAGATGTTTGATTCGACATGTTTAATTGGAGGGAAGCTTCAAATTTTAGTGAAATGTGTTTCCCACATATTTTTGGAGGGAGAATTAGGTGGTTTGTCTTCTGGCTTTGTTTTGGATTTTGGTTATGGTGATTCTCTGACGCCCCATGGTTTTGATTATTGGAATTCGGTAGTGTTGAAATAGAGCCTGTGTTATTAATGGAAGATAGAGTCTTCAGTCTTCACAAGGTAGAGAAGGAAAAAGATAGTAGGACTCAAATAGAGAAACTTTCGATTTTGATAAGGTTATATTAGTAGTTACTTTCATCGATTTTGTTCCTGATTCGGACTGTTATTCTGGTGTGGAGAGGAATAGGAAATTGTGAAGAGCTGGACATTTTGTTGTTGTTGTGAAGAAAGAAGAAATTGCATTTTTTTTGTTGCTGTGATTTTTCCAGGTATATTATGGAGATACAATATGTTCTTGAGGGATTCTTACATTAGATGTTTGATTCGACATGTTTAATTGGAGGGAAGCTTCAAATTTTAGTGAAATGTGTTTCCCACATATTTTTGCAGGGAGAATTAGGTGGTTTGTCTTCTGGCTTTGTTTTGGATTTTGGTAATGGTGATTCTCTGACGCCCCATGGTTTTGATTATGGGAATTCGGTAGTGTTGAAAGTGAGCCTGTGTTATTAATGGAAGAAAGAGTCTTCAGTCTTCACAAGGTAGAGAAGGAAGAAGATAGTAGGACTCAAATAGAGAAACTTTCGATTTTGATAAGGTTATATTAGTAGTTACTTTCTTCGATTTTGTTCCTGATTCGGACTGTTATTCTGGTGTGGAGAGGAATAGGAAATTGTGAAGAGCTGGACATTTTGTTGTTGTTGTGAAGAAAGAAGAAATTGCACTTTTTTTGTTGCTGTGATTTTTCTAGGTATATTATGGAGATACAATATGTTCTTGAGGGATTCTTATATTAGATGTTTGATTCGACATGTTTAATTGGAGGGAAGCTTCAAACTTTAGTGAAATGTGTTTCCCACATATTTTTGGAGGGAGAATTAGGTGGTTTGTCTCCTGGCTTTGTTTTGGATTTTGGTTATGGTGATTCTCTGACGCCCCATGGTTTTGATTATTGGAATTCGGTAGTGTTGAAATAGAGCCTGTGTTATTAATGGGAGAAAGAGTCTTCAGTCTTCACAAGGTAGAGAAGGAAGAAGATAGTAGGACTCAAATAGAGAAACTTTCGATTTTGATAAGGTTATATTAGTAGTTACTTTCTTCGATTTTGTTCCTGATTCGGACTGTTATTCTGGTGTGGAGAGGAATAGGAAATTGTGAAGAGCTGGACATTTTGTTGTTGTTGTGAAGAAAGAAGAAATTGCATTTTTTTTGTTGCTGTGATTTTTCTAGGTATATTATGGAGATACAATATGTTCTGGAGGGATTCTTATATTAGATGTTTGATTCGACATGTTTAATTGGAGGGAAGCTTCAAATTTTAGTGAAATGTGTCTCCCACATATTTTTGGTGGGAGAATTAGGTGGTTTGTCTTCTGGCTTTGTTTTGGATTTTGGTTATGGTGATTCTCTGACGCCCCATGGTTTTGATTATTGGAATTCGGTAGTGTTGAAAGTGAGCCTGTGTTATTAATGGAAGAAAGAGTCTTCAGTCTTCACAAGGTAGAGAAGGAAGAAGATAGTAGGACTTAAATAGAGAAACTTTCGATTTTGATAAGGTTATATTAGTAGTTACTTTCTTCGATTTTGTTCCTGATTCGGACTGTTATTCTGGTGTGGAGAGGAATAGGAAATTGTGAAGAGCTGGACATTTTGTTGTTTTTGTGAAGAAAGAAGAAATTGCATTTTTTTTGTTGCTGTGATTTTTCTAAGTATATTATGGAGATACAATATGTTCTTGAGGGATTCTTATATTAGATGTTTGATTCGACATGTTTAATTGGAGGGAAGCTTCAAATTTTAGTGAAATGTGTTTCCCACATATTTTTGGAGGGAGAATTAGGCGGTTTGTCTTCTGGCTTTGTTTTGGATTTTGGTTATGGTGATTCTCTGACGCCCCATGGTTTTGATTATTGGAATTCGGTAGTGTTGAAAGTGAGCCTGTGTTATTAATGGAAGAAAGAGTCTTCAGTCTTCACAAGGTAGAGAAGGAAGAAGATAGTAGGACTCAAATAGAGAAACTTTCGATTTTGATAAGGTTATATTAGTAGTTACTTTCTTCGATTTTGTTCCTGATTCGGACTGTTATTCTGGTGTGGAGAGGAATAGGAAATTGTGAAGAGCTGGACATTTTGTTGTTGTTGTGAAGAAAGAAGAAATTGCATTTTTTTTGTTGCTGTGATTTTTTTAGATATATTATGGAGATACAATATGTTCTTGAGGGATTCTTATATTAGATGTTTGATTCGACATGTTTAATTGGAGGGAAGCTTCAAACTTTAGTGAAATGTGTTTCCCACATATTTTTGGAGGGAGAATTAGGTGGTTTGTCTTCTGGCTTTGTTTTGGATTTTGGTTATGGTGATTCTCTGACGCCCCATGGTTTTGATTATTGGAATTCGGTAGTGTTGAAAGTGAGCCTGTGTTATTAATGGAAGAAAGAGTCTTCAGTCTTCACAAGGTAGAGAAGGAAGAAGATAGTAGGACTCAAATAGAGAAACTTTCGATTTTGATAAGGTTATATTAGTAGTTACTTTCTTCGAATTTGTTCCTGATTGGGACTGTTATTCTGGTGTGGAGAGGAATAGGAAATTGTGAAGAGCTGGACATTTTGTTGTTGTTGTGAAGAAAGAAGAAATTGCATTTTTTTTGTTGCTGTGATTTTTCTAGGTATATTATGGAGATACAATATGTTCTTGAGGGATTCTTATATTAGATGTTTGATTCGATTTAATTGGAGGTAAGCTTCAAATTTTAGTGAAATGTGTTTCCCACATATTTTTGGTGGGAGAATTAGGTGGTTTGTCTTCTGGCTTTGTTTTGGATTTTGGTTATGGTGATTCTCTGACGCCCCATGGTTTTGATTATTGGAATTCGGTAGTGTTGAAAGTGAGCCTGTGTTATTAATGGAAGAAAGAGTCTTTAGTCTTCACAAGGTAGAGAAGGAAGAAGATAGTAGGACTCAAATAGAGAAACTTTCGATTTTGATAAGGTTATATTAGTAGTTACTTTCTTCGATTTTGTTCCTGATTCGGACTGTTATTCTGGTGTGGAGAGGAATAGGAAATTGTGAAGAGCTGGACATTTTGTTGTTGTTGTGAAGAAAGAAGAAATTGCATTTTTTTTGTTGCTGTGATTTTTCTAGGTATATTATGGAGATACAATATGTTCTTGAGGGATTCTTATATTAGATGTTTGATTCGACATGTTTAATTGGAGGGAAGCTTCAAACTTTAGTGAAATGTGTTTCCCACATATTTTTGGAGGGAGAATTAGGTGGTTTGTCTTCTGGCTTTGTTTTGGATTTTGGTTATGGTGATTCTCTGACGCCCCATGGTTTTGATTATTGGAATTCGGTAGTGTTGAAAGTGAGCCTGTGTTATTAATGGAAGAAAGAGTCTTCAGTCTTCACAAGGTAGAGAAGGAAGAAGATAGTAGGACTCAAATAGAGAAACTTTCGATTTTGATAAGGTTATATTAGTAGTTACTTTCTTCGATTTTGTTCCTGATTCGGACTGTTATTCTGGTGTGGAGAGGAATAGGAAATTGTGAAGAGCTGGACATTTTGTTGTTGTTGTGAAGAAAGAAGAAATTGCATTTTTTTTGTTGCTGTGATTTTTCTAGGTATATTATGGAGATACAATATGTTCTTGAGGGATTCTTATATTAGATGTATGATTCGACATGTTTAATTGGAGGGAAGCTTCAAATTTTAGTGAAATGTGTTTCCCACACATTTTTGGAGGGAGAATTAGGTGGTTTGTCTTCTGGCTTTGTTTTGGATTTTGGTTATGGTGATTCTCTGACGCCCCATGGTTTTGATTATTGGAATTCGGTAGTGTTGAAAGTGAGCCTGTGTTATTAATGGAAGAAAGAGTCTTCAGTCTTCACAAGGTAGAGAAGGAAGAAGATAGTAGGACTCAAATAGAGAAACTTTCGATTTTGATAAGGTTATATTAGTAGTTACTTTCTTCGATTTTGTTCCTTATTCGGACTGTTATTCTGGTATGGAGAGGAATAGGAAATTGTGAAGAGCTGGACATTTTGTTGTTGTTGTGAAGAAAGAAGAAATTGCATTTTTCTTGTTGCTGTGATTTTTCTAGGTATATTATGGAGATACAATATGTTCTTGAGCGATTCTTATATTAAATGTTTGATTCGACATGTTTAATTGGAGGGAAGCTTCAAATTTTAGTGAAATGTGTTTCCCACATATTTTTGGAGGGAGAATTAGGTGGTTTGTCTTCTGGCTTTGTTTTGGATTTTGGTTATGGTGATTCTCTGACGCCCCATGGCTTTGATTATTGGAATTCGGTAGTGTTGAAAGTGAGCCTGTGTTATTAATGGAAGAAAGAGTCTTCAGTCTTCACAAGGTAGAGAAGGAAGAAGATAGTAGGACTCAAATAGAGAAACTTTCGATTTTGATAAGGTTATATTAGTAGTTACTTTCTTCGATTTTGTTCCTGATTCGGACTGTTATTCTGGTGTGGAGAGGAATAGGAAATTGTGAAGAGCTGGACATTTTGTTGTTGTTGTGAAGAAAGAAGAAATTGCATTTTTTTTGTTGCTGTGATTTTTCTAGGTATATTATGGAGATACAATATGTTCTTGAGGGATTCTTATATTAGATGTCTGATTCGACATGTTTAATTGGAGGGAAGCTTCAAATTTTAGTGAAATGTGTTTCCCACATATTTTTGGAGGGAGAATTAGGTGGTTTGTCTTCTGGCTTTGTTTTGGATTTTGGTTATGGTGATTCTCTGACGCCCCATGGTTTTGATTATTGGAATTCGGTAGTGTTGAAAGTGAGCCTGTGTTATTAATGGAAGAAAGAGTCTTCAGTCTTCACAAGGTAGAGAAGGAAGAAGATAGTAGGACTCAAATAGAGAAACTTTCGATTTTGATAAGGTTATATTAGTAGTTACTTTCTTCGATTTTGTTCCTGATTCGGACTGTTATTCTGGTGTGGAGAGGAATAGGAAATTGTGAAGAGCTGGACATTTTGTTGTTGTTGTGAAGAAAGAAGAAATTGCATTTTTTTGTTGCTGTGATTTTTCTAGGTATATTATGGAGATACAATATGTTCTTGAGGGATTCTTATATTAGATGTTTGATTCGACATGTTTAATTGGAGGGAAGCTTCAAACTTTAGTGAAATGTGTTTCCCACATATTTTTGGAGGGAGAATTAGGTGGTTTGTCTTCTGGCTTTGTTTTGGATTTTGGTTATGGTGATTCTCTGATGCCCCATGGTTTTGATTATTGGAATTCGGTAGTGTTGAAAGTGAGCCTGTGTTATTAATGGAAGAAAGAGTCTTCAGTCTTCACAAGGTAGAGAAGGAAGAAGATAGTAGGACTCAAATAGAGAAACTTTCGATTTTGATAAGGTTATATTAGTAGTTACTTTCTTCGATTTTGTTCCTGATTCGGACTGTTATTCTGGTGTGGAGAGGAATAGGAAATTGTGAAGAGCTGGACATTTTGTTGTTGTTGTGAAGAAAGAAGAAATTGCATTTTTTTTGTTGCTGTGATTTTTCTAGGTATATTATGGAGATACAATATGTTCTTGAGGGATTCTTATATTAGATGTTTGATTCGACATGTTTAATTGGAGGGAAGCTTCAAATTTTAGTGAAATGTGTTTCCCACATATTTTTGGAGGGAGAATTAGGTGGTTTGTCTTCTGGCTTTGTTTTGGATTTTGGTTATGGTGATTCTCTGACGCCCCATGGTTTTGATTATTGGAATTCGGTAGTGTTGAAAGTGAGCCTGTGTTATTAATGGAAGAAAGAGTCTTCAGTCTTCACAAGGCAGAGAAGGAAGAAGATAGTAGGACTCAAATAGAGAAACTTTCGATTTTGATAAGGTTATATTAGTAGTTACTTTATTCGATTTTGTTCCTGATTCGGACTGTTATTCTGGTGTGGAGAGGAATAGGAAATTGTGAAGAGCTGGACATTTTGTTGTTGTTGTGAAGAAAGAAGAAATTGCATTTTTTTTGTTGCTGTGATTTTTCTAGGTATATTATGGAGATACAATATGTTCTTGAGGGATTCTTATATTAGATGTTTGATTCGACATGTTTAATTGGAGGGAAGCTTCAAACTTTAGTGAAATGTGTTTCCCACATATTTTTGGAGGGAGAATTAGGTGGTTTGTCTTCTGGCTTTGTTTTGGATTTTGGTTATGGTGATTCTCTGACGCCCCATGGTTTTGATTATTGGAATTCGGTAGTGTTGAAAGTGAGCCTGTGTTATTAATGGAAGAAAGAGTCTTCAGTCTTCACAAGGTAGAGAAGGAAGAAGATAGTAGGACTCAAATAGAGAAACTTTCGATTTTGATAAGGTTATATTAGTAGTTACTTTCTTCGATTTTGTTCCTGATTCGGACTGTTATTCTGGTGTGGAGAGGAATAGGAAATTGTGAAGAGCTGGACATTTTGTTGTTGTTGTGAAGAAAGAAGAAATTGCATTTTTTTTGTTGCTGTGATTTTTCTAGGTATATTATGGAGATACAATATGTTCTTGAGGGATTCTTATATTAGATGTCTGATTCGACATGTTTAATTGGAGGGAAGCTTCAAATTTTAGTGAAATGTGTTTCCCACATATTTTTGGAGGGAGAATTAGGTGGTTTGTCTTCTGGCTTTGTTTTGGATTTTGGTTATGGTGATTCTCTGACGCCCCATGGTTTTGATTATTGGAATTCGGTAGTGTTGAAAGTGAGCCTGTGTTATTAATGGAAGAAAGAGTCTTCAGTCTTCACAAGGCAGAGAAGGAAGAAGATAGTAGGACTCAAATAGAGAAACTTTCAATTTTGATAAGGTTATATTAGTAGTTACTTTCTTCGATTTTGTTCCTGATTCGGACTGTTATTCTGGTGTGGAGAGAAATAGGAAATTGTGAAGAGCTGGACATTTTGTTGTTGTTGTGAAGAAAGAAGAAATTGCATTTTTTTGTTGCTGTGATTTTTCTAGGTATATTATGGAGATACAATATGTTCTTGAGGGATTCTTATATTAGATGTTTGATTCGACATGTTTAATTGGAGGGAAGCTTCAAACTTTAGAGAAATGTGTTTCCCACATATTTTTGGAGGGAGAATTAGGTGGTTTGTCTTCTGGCTTTGTTTTGGATTTTGGTTATGGTGATTCTCTGATGCCCCATGGTTTTGATTATTGGAATTCGGTAGTGTTGAAAGTGAGCCTGTGTTATTAATGGAAGAAAGAGTCTTCAGTCTTCACAAGGTAGAGAAGGAAGAAGATAGTAGGACTCAAATAGAGAAACTTTCGATTTTGATAAGGTTATATTAGTAGTTACTTTCTTCGATTTTGTTCCTGATTCGGACTGTTATTCTGGTGTGGAGAGGAATAGGAAATTGTGAAGAGCTGGACATTTTGTTGTTGTTGTGAAGAAAGAAGAAATTGCATTTTTTTTGTTGCTGTGATTTTTCTAGGTATATTATGGAGATACAATATGTTCTTGAGGGATTCTTATATTAGATGTTTGATTCGACATGTTTAATTGGAGGGAAGCTTCAAATTTTAGTGAAATGTGTTTCCCACATATTTTTGGAGGGAGAATTAGGTGGTTTGTCTTCTGGCTTTGTTTTGGATTTTGGTTATGGTGATTCTCTGACGCCCCATGGTTTTGATTATTGGAATTCGGTAGTGTTGAAAGTGAGCCTGTGTTATTAATGGAAGAAAGAGTCTTCAGTCTTCACAAGGCAGAGAAGGAAGAAGATAGTAGGACTCAAATAGAGAAACTTTCGATTTTGATAAGGTTATATTAGTAGTTACTTTATTCGATTTTGTTCCTGATTCGGACTGTTATTCTGGTGTGGAGAGGAATAGGAAATTGTGAAGAGCTGGACATTTTGTTGTTGTTGTGAAGAAAGAAGAAATTGCATTTTTTTGTTGCTGTGATTTTTCTAGGTATATTATGGAGATACAATATGTTCTTGAGGGATTCTTATATTAGATGTTTGATTCGACATGTTTAATTGGAGGGAAGCTTCAAACTTTAGTGAAATGTGTTTCCCACATATTTTTGGAGGGAGAATTAGGTGGTTTGTCTTCTGGCTTTGTTTTGGATTTTGGTTATGGTGATTCTCTGACGCCCCATGGTTTTGATTATTGGAATTCGGTAGTGTTGAAAGTGAGCCTGTGTTATTAATGGAAGAAAGAGTCTTCAGTCTTCACAAGGTAGAGAAGGAAGAAGATAGTAGGACTCAAATAGAGAAACTTTCGATTTTGATAAGGTTATATTAGTAGTTACTTTCTTCGAATTTGTTCCTGATTGGGACTGTTATTCTGGTGTGGAGAGGAATAGGAAATTGTGAAGAGCTGGACATTTTGTTGTTGTTGTGAAGAAAGAAGAAATTGCATTTTTTTTGTTGCTGTGATTTTTCTAGGTATATTATGGAGATACAATATGTTCTTGAGGGATTCTTATATTAGATGTTTGATTCGATTTAATTGGAGGTAAGCTTCAAATTTTAGTGAAATGTGTTTCCCACATATTTTTGGTGGGAGAATTAGGTGGTTTGTCTTCTGGCTTTGTTTTGGATTTTGGTTATGGTGATTCTCTGACGCCCCATGGTTTTGATTATTGGAATTCGGTAGTGTTGAAAGTGAGCCTGTGTTATTAATGGAAGAAAGAGTCTTTAGTCTTCACAAGGTAGAGAAGGAAGAAGATAGTAGGACTCAAATAGAGAAACTTTCGATTTTGATAAGGTTATATTAGTAGTTACTTTCTTCGATTTTGTTCCTGATTCGGACTGTTATTCTGGTGTGGAGAGGAATAGGAAATTGTGAAGAGCTGGACATTTTGTTGTTGTTGTGAAGAAAGAAGAAATTGCATTTTTTTTGTTGCTGTGATTTTTCTAGGTATATTATGGAGATACAATATGTTCTTGAGGGATTCTTATATTAGATGTTTGATTCGACATGTTTAATTGGAGGGAAGCTTCAAACTTTAGTGAAATGTGTTTCCCACATATTTTTGGAGGGAGAATTAGGTGGTTTGTCTTCTGGCTTTGTTTTGGATTTTGGTTATGGTGATTCTCTGACGCCCCATGGTTTTGATTATTGGAATTCGGTAGTGTTGAAAGTGAGCCTGTGTTATTAATGGAAGAAAGAGTCTTCAGTCTTCACAAGGTAGAGAAGGAAGAAGATAGTAGGACTCAAATAGAGAAACTTTCGATTTTGATAAGGTTATATTAGTAGTTACTTTCTTCGATTTTGTTCCTGATTCGGACTGTTATTCTGGTGTGGAGAGGAATAGGAAATTGTGAAGAGCTGGACATTTTGTTGTTGTTGTGAAGAAAGAAGAAATTGCATTTTTTTTGTTGCTGTGATTTTTTTAGATATATTATGGAGATACAATATGTTCTTGAGGGATTCTTATATTAGATGTTTGATTCGACATGTTTAATTGGAGGGAAGCTTCAAACTTTAGTGAAATGTGTTTCCCACATATTTTTGGAGGGAGAATTAGGTGGTTTGTCTTCTGGCTTTGTTTTGGATTTTGGTTATGGTGATTCTCTGACGCCCCATGGTTTTGATTATTGGAATTCGGTAGTGTTGAAAGTGAGCCTGTGTTATTAATGGAAGAAAGAGTCTTCAGTCTTCACAAGGTAGAGAAGGAAGAAGATAGTAGGACTCAAATAGAGAAACTTTCGATTTTGATAAGGTTATATTAGTAGTTACTTTCTTCGAATTTGTTCCTGATTGGGACTGTTATTCTGGTGTGGAGAGGAATAGGAAATTGTGAAGAGCTGGACATTTTGTTGTTGTTGTGAAGAAAGAAGAAATTGCATTTTTTTTGTTGCTGTGATTTTTCTAGGTATATTATGGAGATACAATATGTTCTTGAGGGATTCTTATATTAGATGTTTGATTCGATTTAATTGGAGGTAAGCTTCAAATTTTAGTGAAATGTGTTTCCCACATATTTTTGGTGGGAGAATTAGGTGGTTTGTCTTCTGGCTTTGTTTTGGATTTTGGTTATGGTGATTCTCTGACGCCCCATGGTTTTGATTATTGGAATTCGGTAGTGTTGAAAGTGAGCCTGTGTTATTAATGGAAGAAAGAGTCTTTAGTCTTCACAAGGTAGAGAAGGAAGAAGATAGTAGGACTCAAATAGAGAAACTTTCGATTTTGATAAGGTTATATTAGTAGTTACTTTCTTCGATTTTGTTCCTGATTCGGACTGTTATTCTGGTGTGGAGAGGAATAGGAAATTGTGAAGAGCTGGACATTTTGTTGTTGTTGTGAAGAAAGAAGAAATTGCATTTTTTTTGTTGCTGTGATTTTTCTAGGTATATTATGGAGATACAATATGTTCTTGAGGGATTCTTATATTAGATGTTTGATTCGACATGTTTAATTGGAGGGAAGCTTCAAACTTTAGTGAAATGTGTTTCCCACATATTTTTGGAGGGAGAATTAGGTGGTTTGTCTTCTGGCTTTGTTTTGGATTTTGGTTATGGTGATTCTCTGACGCCCCATGGTTTTGATTATTGGAATTCGGTAGTGTTGAAAGTGAGCCTGTGTTATTAATGGAAGAACGAGTCTTCAGTCTTCACAAGGTAGAGAAAGAAGAAGATAGTAGGACTCAAATAGAGAAACTTTCGATTTTGATAAGGTTATATTAGCAGTTACTTTCTTCGATTTTGTTCCTGATTCGGACCGTTATTCTGGTGTGGAGAGGAATAGGAAATTGTGAAGAGCTGGACATTTTGTTGTTGTTGTGAAGAAAGAAGAAATTGCATTTTTTTGTTGCTGTGATTTTTCTAGGTATGTTATGGAGATACAATATGTTCTTGAGGGATTCTTATATTAGATGTCTGATTCGACATGTTTAATTGGAGGGAAGCTTCAAATTTTAGTGAAATGTGTTTCCCACATATTTTTGGAGGGAGAATTAGGTGGTTTGTCTTCTGGCTTTGTTTTGGATTTTGGTTATGGTGATTCTCTGACGCCCCATGGTTTTGATTATTGGAATTCGGTAGTGTTGAAAGTGAGCCTGTGTTATTAATGGAAGAAAGAGTCTTCAGTCTTCACAAGGCAGAGAAGGAAGAAGATAGTAGGACTCAAATAGAGAAACTTTCAATTTTGATAAGGTTATATTAGTAGTTACTTTCTTCGATTTTGTTCCTGATTCGGACTGTTATTCTGGTGTGGAGAGGAATAGGAAATTGTGAAGAGTTGGACATTTTGTTGTTGTTGTGAAGAAAGAAGAAATTGCATTTTTTTTGTTGCTGTGATTTTTCTAGGTATATTATGGAGATACAATATGTTCTTGAGGGATTCTTATATTAGATGTTTGATTCGACATGTTTAATTGGAGGGAAGCTTCAAACTTTAGTGAAATGTGTTTCCCACATATTTTTGGAGGGAGAATTAGGTGGTTTGTCTTCTGGCTTTGTTTTGGATTTTGGTTATGGTGATTCTCTGACGCCCCATGGTTTTGATTATTGGAATTCGGTAGTGTTGAAAGTGAGCCTGTGTTATTAATGGAAGAAAGAGTCTTCAGTCTTCACAAGGTAGAGAAGGAAGAAGATAGTAGGACTCAAATAGAGAAACTTTCGATTTTGATAAGGTTATATTAGTAGTTACTTTCATCGATTTTGTTCCTGATTTGGACTGTTATTCTGGTGTGGAGAGGAATAGGAAATTGTGAAGAGCTGGACATTTTGTTGTTGTTGTGAAGAAAGAAGAAATTGCATTTTTTTTGTTGCTGTGATTTTTCTAGGTATATTATGGAGATACAATATGTTCTTGAGGGATTCTTATATTAGATGTTTGATTCGACATGTTTAATTGGAGGGAAGCTTCAAATTTTAGTGAAATGTGTTTCCCACATATTTTTGGAGGGAGAATTAGGTGGTTTGTCTTCTGGCTTTGTTTTGGATTTTGGTTATGGTGATTCTCTGACGCCCCATGGTTTTGATTATTGGAATTCGGTAGTGTTGAAAGTGAGCCTGTGTTATTAATGGAAGAAAGAGTCTTCAGTCTTCACAAGGTAGAGAACGAAGAAGATATTAGGACTCAAATAGAGAAACTTTCGATTTTGATAAGGTTATATTAGTAGTTACTTTCTTCGATTTTGTTCCTGATTCGGACTGTTATTCTGGTGTGGAGAGGAATAGGAAATTGTGAAGAGCTGGACATTTTGTTGTTGTTGTGAAGAAGGAAGAAATTGCATTTTTTTTGTTGCTGTGATTTTTCTAGGTATATTATGGAGATACAATATGTTCTTGAGGGATTCTTATATTAGATGTTTGATTCGACATGTTTAATTGGAGGGAAGCTTCAAATTTTAGTGAAATGTGTTTCCCACATATTTTTGGAGGGAGAATTAGGTGGTTTGTCTTCTGGCTTTGTTTTGGATTTTGGTTATGGTGATTCTCTGACGCCCCATGGTTTTGATTATTGGAATTCGGTAGTGTTGAAATAGAGCCTGTGTTATTAATGGAAGATAGAGTCTTCAGTCTTCACAAGGTAGAGAAGGAAAAAGATAGTAGGACTCAAATAGAGAAACTTTCGATTTTGATAAGGTTATATTAGTAGTTACTTTCATCGATTTTGTTCCTGATTCGGACTGTTATTCTGGTGTGGAGAGGAATAGGAAATTTTGAAGAGCTGGACATTTTGTTGTTGTTGTGAAGAAAGAAGAAATTGCATTTTTTTTGTTGCTGTGATTTTTCCAGGTATATTATGGAGATACAATATGTTCTTGAGGGATTCTTACATTAGATGTTTGATTCGACATGTTTAATTGGAGGGAAGCTTCAAATTTTAGTGAAATGTGTTTCCCACATATTTTTGCAGGGAGAATTAGGTGGTTTGTCTTCTGGCTTTGTTTTGGATTTTGGTAATGGTGATTCTCTGACGCCCCATGGTTTTGATTATGGGAATTCGGTAGTGTTGAAAGTGAGCCTGTGTTATTAATGGAAGAAAGAGTCTTCAGTCTTCACAAGGTAGAGAAGGAAGAAGATAGTAGGACTCAAATAGAGAAACTTTCGATTTTGATAAGGTTATATTAGTAGTTACTTTCTTCGATTTTGTTCCTGATTCGGACTGTTATTCTGGTGTGGAGAGGAATAGGAAATTGTGAAGAGCTGGACATTTTGTTGTTGTTGTGAAGAAAGAAGAAATTGCACTTTTTTTGTTGCTGTGATTTTTCTAGGTATATTATGGAGATACAATATGTTCTTGAGGGATTCTTATATTAGATGTTTGATTCGACATGTTTAATTGGAGGGAAGCTTCAAACTTTAGTGAAATGTGTTTCCCACATATTTTTGGAGGGAGAATTAGGTGGTTTGTCTCCTGGCTTTGTTTTGGATTTTGGTTATGGTGATTCTCTGACGCCCCATGGTTTTGATTATTGGAATTCGGTAGTGTTGAAATAGAGCCTGTGTTATTAATGGGAGAAAGAGTCTTCAGTCTTCACAAGGTAGAGAAGGAAGAAGATAGTAGGACTCAAATAGAGAAACTTTCGATTTTGATAAGGTTATATTAGTAGTTACTTTCTTCGATTTTGTTCCTGATTCGGACTGTTATTCTGGTGTGGAGAGGAATAGGAAATTGTGAAGAGCTGGACATTTTGTTGTTGTTGTGAAGAAAGAAGAAATTGCATTTTTTTTGTTGCTGTGATTTTTCTAGGTATATTATGGAGATACAATATGTTCTGGAGGGATTCTTATATTAGATGTTTGATTCGACATGTTTAATTGGAGGGAAGCTTCAAATTTTAGTGAAATGTGTCTCCCACATATTTTTGGTGGGAGAATTAGGTGGTTTGTCTTCTGGCTTTGTTTTGGATTTTGGTTATGGTGATTCTCTGACGCCCCATGGTTTTGATTATTGGAATTCGGTAGTGTTGAAAGTGAGCCTGTGTTATTAATGGAAGAAAGAGTCTTCAGTCTTCACAAGGTAGAGAAGGAAGAAGATAGTAGGACTTAAATAGAGAAACTTTCGATTTTGATAAGGTTATATTAGTAGTTACTTTCTTCGATTTTGTTCCTGATTCGGACTGTTATTCTGGTGTGGAGAGGAATAGGAAATTGTGAAGAGCTGGACATTTTGTTGTTTTTGTGAAGAAAGAAGAAATTGCATTTTTTTTGTTGCTGTGATTTTTCTAAGTATATTATGGAGATACAATATGTTCTTGAGGGATTCTTATATTAGATGTTTGATTCGACATGTTTAATTGGAGGGAAGCTTCAAATTTTAGTGAAATGTGTTTCCCACATATTTTTGGAGGGAGAATTAGGCGGTTTGTCTTCTGGCTTTGTTTTGGATTTTGGTTATGGTGATTCTCTGACGCCCCATGGTTTTGATTATTGGAATTCGGTAGTGTTGAAAGTGAGCCTGTGTTATTAATGGAAGAAAGAGTCTTCAGTCTTCACAAGGTAGAGAAGGAAGAAGATAGTAGGACTCAAATAGAGAAACTTTCGATTTTGATAAGGTTATATTAGTAGTTACTTTCTTCGATTTTGTTCCTGATTCGGACTGTTATTCTGGTGTGGAGAGGAATAGGAAATTGTGAAGAGCTGGACATTTTGTTGTTGTTGTGAAGAAAGAAGAAATTGCACTTTTTTTGTTGCTGTGATTTTTCTAGGTATATTATGGAGATACAATATGTTCTTGAGGGATTCTTATATTAGATGTTTGATTCGACATGTTTAATTGGAGGGAAGCTTCAAACTTTAGTGAAATGTGTTTCCCACATATTTTTGGAGGGAGAATTAGGTGGTTTGTCTCCTGGCTTTGTTTTGGATTTTGGTTATGGTGATTCTCTGACGCCCCATGGTTTTGATTATTGGAATTCGGTAGTGTTGAAAGTGAGCCTGTGTTATTAATGGAAGAAAGAGTCTTCAGTCTTCACAAGGTAGAGAAGGAAGAAGATAGTAGGACTCAAATAGAGAAACTTTCGATTTTGATAAGGTTATATTAGTAGTTACTTTCTTCGATTTTGTTCCTGATTCGGACTGTTATTCTGGTGTGGAGAGGAATAGGAAATTGTGAAGAGCTGAACATTTTATTGTTTTTATGAAGAAAGAAGAAATTGCATTTTTTTTGTTGCTGTGATTTTTCTAAGTATATTATGGAGATACAATATGTTCTTGAGGGATTCTTATATTAGATGTTTGATTCGACATGTTTAATTGGAGGGAAGCTTCAAATTTTAGTGAAATGTGTTTCCCACATATTTTTGGAGGGAGAATTAGGCGGTTTGTCTTCTGGCTTTGTTTTGGATTTTGGTTATGGTGATTCTCTGACGCCCCATGGTTTTGATTATTGGAATTCGGTAGTGTTGAAAGTGAGCCTGTGTTATTAATGGAAGAAAGAGTCTTCAGTCTTCACATGGTAGAGAAGGAAGAAGATAGTAGGACTCAAATAGAGAAACTTTCGATTTTGATAAGGTTATATTAGTAGTTACTTTCTTCGATTTTGTTCCTGATTCGGACTGTTATTCTGGTGTGGAGAGGAATAGGAAATTGTGAAGAGCTGGACATTTTGTTGTTGTTGTGAAGAAAGAAGAAATTGCACTTTTTTTGTTGCTGTGATTTTTCTAGGTATATTATGGAGATACAATATGTTCTTGAGGGATTCTTATATTAGATGTTTGATTCGACATGTTTAATTGGAGGGAAGCTTCAAACTTTAGTGAAATGTGTTTCCCACATATTTTTGGAGGGAGAATTAGGTGGTTTGTCTCCTGGCTTTGTTTTGGATTTTGGTTATGGTGATTCTCTGACGCCCCATGGTTTTGATTATTGGAATTCGGTAGTGTTGAAAGTGAGCCTGTGTTATTAATGGAAGAAAGAGTCTTCAGTCTTCACAAGGTAGAGAAGGAAGAAGATAGTAGGACTCAAATAGAGAAACTTTCGATTTTGATAAGGTTATATTAGTAGTTACTTTCTTCGATTTTGTTCCTGATTCGGACTGTTATTCTGGTGTGGAGAGGAATAGGAAATTGTGAAGAGCTGAACATTTTGTTGTTGTTGTGAAGAAAGAAGAAATTGCATTTTTTTGTTGCTGTGATTTTTCTAGGTATATTATGGAGATACAATATGTTCTTGAGGGATTCTTATATTAGATGTTTGATTCGACATGTTTAATTGGAGGGAAGCTTCAAACTTTAGTGAAATATGTTTCCCACATATTTTTGGAGGGAGAATTAGGTGGTTTGTCTTATGGCTTTGTTTTGGATTTTGGTTATGGTGATTCTCTGACGCCCCATGGTTTTGATTATTGGAATTCGGTTGTGTTGAAAGTGAGCCTGTGTTATTAATGGAAGAAAGAGTCTTCAGTCTTCACAAGGTAGAGAAGGAAGAAGATAGTAGGACTTAAATAGAGAAACTTTCGATTTTGATAAGGTTATATTAGTAGTTACTTTCATCGATTTTGTTCCTGATTCGGACTGTTATTCTGGTGTGGAGAGGAATAGGAAATTGTGAAGAGCTGGACATTTTGTTGTTTTTGTGAAGAAAGAAGAAATTGCATTTTTTTTGTTGCTGTGATTTTTCTAAGTATATTATGGAGATACAATATGTTCTTGAGGGATTCTTATATTAGATGTTTGATTCGACATGTTTAATTGGAGGGAAGCTTCAAATTTTAGTGAAATGTGTTTCCCACATATTTTTGGAGGGAGAATTAGGCGGTTTGTCTTCTGGCTTTGTTTTGGATTTTGGTTATGGTGATTCTCTGACGCCCCATGGTTTTGATTATTGGAATTCGGTAGTGTTGAAAGTGAGCCTGTGTTATTAATGGAAGAAAGAGTCTTCAGTCTTCACAAGGTAGAGAAGGAAGAAGATAGTAGGACTCAAATAGAGAAACTTTCGATTTTGATAAGGTTATATTAGTAGTTACTTTCTTCGATTTTGTTCCTGATTCGGACTGTTATTCTGGTGTGGAGAGGAATAGGAAATTGTGAAGAGCTGGACATTTTGTTGTTGTTGTGAAGAAAGAAGAAATTGCATTTTTATTGTTGCTGTGAGTTTTCTAGGTATATTATGGAGATACAATATGTTCTTGAGGGATTCTTATATTAGATGTTTGATTCGACATTTTAATTGTAGGGAAGCTTCAAATTTTAGTGAAATGTGTTTCCCACATATTTTTGGAGGGAGAATTAGGTGGTTTGTCTTCTGGCTTTGTTTTGGATTTTGGTTATGGTGATTCTCTGACGCCCCATGGTTTTGATTATTGGAATTCGGTAGTGTTGAAAGTGAGCCTGTGTTATTAATGGAAGAAAGAGTCTTCAGTCTTCACAAGGTAGAGAAGGAAGAAGATAGTAGGACTCAAATAGAGAAACTTTCGATTTTGATAAGGTTATATTAGTAGTTACTTTCTTCGATTTTGTTCCTGATTCGGACTGTTATTCTGGTGTGGAGAGGAATAGGAAATTGTGAAGAGCTGGACATTTTGTTGTTGTTGTGAAGAAAGAAGAAATTGCATTTTTTTTGTTGCTGTGATTTTTCTAGGTATATTATGGAGATACAATATGTTCTTGAGGGATTCTTATATTAGATGTTTGATTCGACATGTTTAATTGGAGGGAAGCTTCAAACTTTAGTGAAATGTGTTTCCCACATATTTTTGGAGGGAGAATTAGGTGGTTTGTCTTCTGGCTTTGTTTTGGATTTTGGTTATGGTGATTCTCTGACGCCCCATGGTTTTGATTATTGGAATTCGGTAGTGTTGAAAGTGAGCCTGTGTTATTAATGGAAGAAAGAGTCTTCAGTCTTCACAAGGTAGAGAAGGAAGAAGATAGTAGGACTCAAATAGAGAAACTTTCGATTTTGATAAGGTTATATTAGTAGTTACTTTCATCGATTTTGTTCCTGATTCGGACTGTTATTCTGGTGTGGAGAGGAATAGGAAATTGTGAAGAGCTGGACATTTTGTTGTTGTGAAGAAAGAAGAAATTGCATTTTTTTTGTTGCTGTGATTTTTCTAGGTATATTATGGAGATACAATATGTTCTTGAGGGATTCTTATATTAGATGTTTGATTCGACATGTTTAATTGGAGGGAAGCTTCAAATTTTAGTGAAATGTGTTTCCCACATATTTTTGGAGGGAGAATTAGGTGGTTTGTCTTCTGGCTTTGTTTTGGATTTTGGTTATGGTGATTCTCAGACGCCCCATGGTTTTGATTATTGGAATTCGGTAGTGTTGAAAATGAGCCTGTGTTATTAATGGAAGAAAGAGTCTTCAGTCTTCACAAGGTAGAGAAGGAAGAAGATAGTAGGACTCAAATAGAGAAACTTTCGATTTTGATAAGGTTATATTAGTAGTTACTTTCTTCGATTTTGTTCCTGATTCGGACTGTTATTCTGGTGTGGAGAGGAATAGGAAATTGTGAAGAGCTGGACATTTTGTTGTTGTTGTGAAGAAAGAAGAAATTGCATTTTTTTTGTTGCTGTGATTTTTCTAGGTATATTATGGAGATACAATATGTTCTTGAGGGATTCTTATATTAGATGTTTGATTCGACATGTTTAATTGGAGGGAAGCTTCAAACTTTAGTGAAATGTGTTTCCCACATATTTTTGGAGGGAGAATTAGGTGGTTTGTCTTCTGGCTTTGTTTTGGATTTTGGTTATGGTGATTCTCTGACGCCCCATGGTTTTGATTATTGGAATTCGGTAGTGTTGAAAGTGAGCCTGTGTTATTAATGGAAGAAAGAGTCTTCAGTCTTCACAAGGTAGAGAAGGAAGAAGATAGTAGGACTCAAATAGAGAAACTTTCGATTTTGATAAGGTTATATTAGTAGTTACTTTCTTCGATTTTGTTCCTGATTCGGACTGTTATTCTGGTGTGGAGAGGAATAGGAAATTGTGAAGAGCTGGACATTTTGTTGTTGTTGTGAAGAAAGAAGAAATTGCATTTTTTTTGTTGCTGTGATTTTTCTAGGTATATTATGGAGATACAATATGTTCTTGAGGGATTCTTATATTAGATGTTTGATTCGACATGTTTAATTGTAGGGAAGCTTCAAATTTTAGTGAAATGTGTTTCCCACATATTTTTGGAGGGAGAATTAGGTGGTTTGTCTTCTGGCTTTGTTTTGGATTTTGGTTATGGTGATTCTCTGACGCCCCATGGTTTTGATTATTGGAATTCGGTAGTGTTGAAAGTGAGCCTGTGTTATTAATGGAAGAAAGAGTCTTCAGTCTTCACAAGGTAGAGAAGGAAGAAGATAGTAGGACTCAAATAGAGAAACTTTCGATTTTGATAAGGTTATATTAGTAGTTACTTTCTTCGATTTTGTTCCTGATTATGGAGATACAATATGTTCTTGAGGGATTCTTACATTAGATGTTTGATTCGACATGTTTAATTGGAGGGAAGCTTCAAATTTTAGTGAAATGTGTTTCCCACATATTTTTGGAGGGAGAATTAGATGTAAGTTTGGGTTTTTAATGTATGTACTCTAATGGCTGTTACTACTTACAATTTATTTACTATTGTGCTATTAGTGGGGGTATTCAGGACTTTTCACAACTCCACTGGATAAAGTCAAACTAGGAAGAAACATATGAAAGGAAGATAGTATGTCTCTAATACTCTGCTTTATCATTACGGATTTGAAACTCGCTTATTTAATGTGAAATGATATGCAGACTTACAACCGGCCAAGATAAGTTAGAAAAAGAATAAAAATAAATAAAAGTGACACTAAATAAATACTACATCGCATCCACCAAGGGTGTTGTTGCATGAAATAATTGGTTGCTTTGAATTGTATCCCTAGAATTGTAACTCTAGATAGAAATGCAGTATTTGCTGTATGAGTAGTATTCTCTAAAAATAAATACTACATTTGTTTCGCCAAGTTTGGTTTTTCCACTCATAACTATGTGATTTTGATTCAGTGATTTCAATACTAAAACGATGCAATATTTTGGTTATCTTTTCATGGTGCTGAAGAGTAAACTTTACTCAACAAAAATCATAAAAAGATTACCAAATTCTTGTATCGTTTTGCTAATCAAACTACCGGGTTAAAATAACTCGGTGAATAGTAGTAAAAGTCAAACTACGAAGAAGATGACAAAATAGAGGTAGTATATGAATTTTTGACTTATCATCAAAATCATTTCCTTGAAATTTGAAAAATAATTGAGATATCGACGGTGTGTCACTTCCTAAAATGTTGGTTTATAATTTTTTTATTGACATATAACTCCCATCAAGTACATGTCGAAAGTGCATAGACTTACTATGATGACTAATAAATATTTGTTTATATCGCACACGAATAATTTTGATATTTTTTTGAGGGAAATAATTTTGATATTTGAGTACCAACAATATTGTTTATTTTTGGGACGCAATGTCATGACATATAAATTATTAGGGGATGACCCGTGGCCAATGCCACTACCTAAAAGAATTTATATTGTATGGTTCTCATACCCGAATATTGTGTAATACCCATAAACTTATAGGGCTTATTAGTTTATGTTTTCCAAATTTTATTATCATTTTTTAAATTTGAGGGGTCTGTAATATAATTTCTATATTTTTTTTGATAAATTATAATTTCCTTAACTTATTCATACTCCAAAAACATCATAGTAAAATTTTCTTCTCTTATGGTACACCCAGTGCATTCAAATAATTTTTCATAACAACTCCCTCTCTCCGCACCTGATCGTGTGTTAAGTTTCGAGGTTGTGTGTTCATTTTTTTATTTTTTTTTAAATTCATATACTAAAGTAGGTGAGATTTAACGGCTGGAATTGATTCAATATGAAGGTTGAAATAAAGTCAACCGTTCAATTTTATAGAACATATTTATGAATACCCCTAATTAATTGCACTGTCCAGCGAATATACATTGTCGGGGGGGGGGGGGGGGTTGGGGAGGAAACGGATCCTCCCTAGCCGATGATTCGTCCAGCCCGTCCAGCCATCATCTCCACCGTTGACCATGATGATGATGTTGTTTTGGCGCAACGATGCTGTTGTTTTGGCGAAAGAATACTGTTAACTCTTTTATACATCCATATCTTACATAACTTGATCAAGGGTTGAGAATTTATGGCTGAACGGACAACACGGATGAAGTGGGCTCTGCGTGTCATTCTCTAGATTACAAAAATGAGTGTATTGACATAGATCTTAGGTAAGATGGGTATATCTGTAGTACAAGATTATAACCAGCTGGAATTACCTTTTAATTTAAAAACGTGATCTCAATCTCAATCCAAAACACAAATCCCAAATCTATCCCTCAAACAACCTCATCATCATCTAGCATTACCAGATGTTGGTAAAATTATTTACAGTCGCACAAACCCCAACGAAAGGTGAAAGCTTCGGAAGAAGAAGAAGCAATAATAATAACTCTCCTACGACACCCACTGGTCAAAATCCATAAAAACATATTTTCTTTTGATGGGAGCAGAAGAAGAAGAGGTCAAGCAAGCAAAAGAAGGAGAGAAAGAAGAAGTATCTAAATCCGAAGTCGTTGTCGTTCAATTGCAGACCACCACCACAGACATGCCGAGAGTTCCCGATACGACTCCACAGCCTTCTTGGTTCACCCCTCTAAGGTACGCTCGCTCTAATTCGTTGCTTCTGGGGTTCCTTAAAAAAGAGACCCAGATCGATCTAGCGAGCGACCCATCTGGGTTACTGATTGATTTGGGGTTCTATACGTTTTGGGTATTCTTTGGTGACCAAATTGTGATCTGGGTTTGTGATCAGAACGGTAAATTGAACATGCCCTAGAGTAAAACCAGCTTGGGGTTCGATCATTATATGGCTTAATTAGGTAGCAACATCTTGAAAAGTAAGAATTAAAATTTTGGATTGTGGGTGTTTAGTTTCTGGGTAAGATAGATTCAGTTTTGTAGGCCTTGGTTGCACATTGTCCGCCATTGACTTTGTTTTGGGATAATGGTGAAAAGGACTGTTTATAAGTTGTTGAAGACTATCTAGGTTCTGACTGAATTACACCATTGGAAGTTTGGAATTACACTACACTATAAGGATTCGAAAACATATTCCCTTTAGCTCAGCATGAGCTGGGGGTTTTACTCTTTAATTTGTTGCTTTTGGGGTTGCTTTGAAAAGTTACCCAGATCGAGCAAGCGACCTATCTGGGTGTCTAATTTTTGCGGACGAATTTTCCGGGTTAGTGATTGATTTGGGGTTCTATACGTTTTGGGTATTCTTTGGTGACCAAATTGAGTTCTGGGTATGTGATCAGAATGGAAAATTGAGCATGCCCTAGAGTGAAAACACCTCGGGGTTCGATAATCATATGGCTTTAATAGGTAGTCACATCTTCTGTAGTAAGAATTAAAATTTTGGATTGTGGGTGTTTAGTTTCTGGTAAGATAGATTCAGTTTTGTAGACCTTGGTTGCACATTGTCCCCCATTATAGTTGTTTCAGGATAATATTGAAGAATACTGTTTCCAGGTTGTGTAAGACTATCTAGGCTCTGATTGAATTATACCAATGCAAATTTGGAACTACACTAATTTGAAAACATCATCGCTCAATTAAGGAACAAATTTAAAAAATAATTACTAATAGAAGTTAACTGAAAAAGGCATCTCGGTGAGCATATCCCGTGATTTCTCGCATAATGGCTATTTTCGGTTAGAACCGGCTCTTGGAAATGAGCACAGATCTGAAAGGGGCTTGTACGGAGAGAAAAGGAACAAAAAGCACTACAACCACAGTTTTGGGTATTCATTGGTGACCAAATTGTGGTCTGGGTATGCGATCAGAATGGAAAATTGAGCATGCCCTTGAGTAAAAACAGCTTGGGGCTCGATAGTCATATGACTGAAATAGGTAGTCACATCTTTAGAAATAAGATTTAAATTTAGGATTGGAAGTATTTAGTTTCTGGTAAGATAGATTCAGTTTTGTAGCCCTAATTGCACATTGTCCGCCATTGAAGTTGTTTCAGGATAACAGCAGGGGCTGAGCCATGTAGGGGCAGGGGGGGGGGGCACGTGCCCCCCTTTCCAAAAACACTAGGTAGCCCCCAATTTGTAAGAAAAAAAGCTAACCATGTTTGAGTATATATAAGTGCCCCCCTGATAAGATAGATTCAGTTTTGTAGACCTAATTGCACATTGTCCGCCTGATTCCCAAAGGCTTTTCGTTCGTTTAAAATCAACGGTGGCGGAGGTTCGAACCTCCCGGTGCGCATTTTTAATTTTTTCCACAAAGTACTAAAAGGCAAAAGAATTAATCGTGCCCGAGGAGATTCGAACTCTCGTGGGCAAAGACAATTGCAGAGTGCTTTACCAACTGGGCTAGAAGGCCTATCGTGTCATTTTTATTATTTAATAACATTTTATCTCTTAAGTAATAGTACAAATACTGCTTGGCTACTAGCCGAACTGTAACCCCCCTCCCCCCCTCTCTATGAAATCCTGGCTCTGCCACTGGATAACAGTGAAGAAGACTGTTTCTTGGTTGTGGAAGACTATCTAGGTTCTGACTGAATTAAACCATTGGAAGTTTAGAATTTAGAATTACACGACACGCTCAGCATGAGCTGGGGGTTGTACTCTTTGTTTATGAACACCCTTGATTTGGATACTGCTGCTACTTTAGCATTTTTGTTGTCCCGGATTTTGCAGTTAGACATTGCCTGTTTTGGTTGAAGGATGTGAATTGGCATGCATAACTTCCCCCTTTAACAATTACCATCTTTTAGCTAGGATTATTGGCTAATCTTTAGCTAGATGTTTTTGAGTATATATTAAGTGGGTTTATAGGCCTATGTGTGTCCCAAAGCTAGATTTACGATCCCTTTGTTTACTCTTGAATGCTTCAGAGTAGCCCATGTGAAAAGATTTTTTTGGGTCCTTCCCTGAACTTGAGTTCCATTGAGATCCTTCTTGTTTTGGCTATGAGAAATAGCACTTTGTTATTTTCCCACATAACATACCTTCTTTTGGCCTAAATTTGAGAGGTCCACTTTTTCTCTGACCAGGCTTGTTTAACGAATTAGCTGGAACTGTATGCAAACAAGAAGAAACCTATTTTTTCTGGAATAAGTGTTGATACCGTGCCTGCAAAATTAATATTTAAAAGTTGTCTGGTTCAATGATGCTTATGGTTCTGTATTTGCAGGTTACTAGTGATATTTTGTGTGGTCAACATGATAAATTATGTGGACCGAGGAGCAATAGCAAGCAACGGTGTAAACGGGAGTCGTAAAACCTGTACAAAAGGTGGTACATGTACATCTGGTAGTGGAATCCAGTAAGTCTTCTGGAAGAATTCGTTTAATTTAAATGTTGTTTTGGGTAGTTGTTTCTCTTGACTTTTTGATTTTTCTTTTCTCTACCACATCATAAATCACAACCATTAACTTGCTGGCTGATTCCCTATTGCAAATAGGAATAAGTTTACAAAGTCCCGGATATATTGTATACTTCATTTGAACAATTAACTTGTTGGGTTAATTTTCCGAATAATTTATTTATAATTTCCAGAAATTATAGTGTTCACAGTACTACTTGCTGGGTTATTTTTTCTTAACATTTCCAGAAATGGTGCTTTTCCAAGAATTGACACATGGCAAGAAAAATCTTGGTGGACTTACCCAAGAGGTTTAGTTTCACGGTTTTAGTAAAGCTTCTGTTAAGTGGGACCGTCCTGCTGATGATTAGCGTTCAGACACACAGCCACCGGTTAAAGAACAATATTATATTTCCAATAATAAGACCATACCTGAAAGAGAAGCTTAAGAATCTGAAGTACCGACATTCCCCAGATTTGAGAAGAAATCAAAATAGTGACAGAAGCAAGACGAGATCAGTAGCTTATGCTAGTCTCTCACACGCTTCTGCAGTGAAGAAAAAAAAGTCGCTTGCGCACTCCTGCAGCAAAGAGAGGTCGGTAGGTGCCGTGGCTGAGGGTTCAACTTGTCAATCCTCTTCCAGTTAGCTGTCTATTAAATGAACTGAATCTTCCAAGAGAAGATGGTTAGAATTTCCCATGGGGAGTACTTCGAGTTTTGAAAGGCTTATCATGTATGATCCTGATATTGAACTGTGTCCCTAACTCCCTATGCATGTGACTGCTCATAACCTTGTTCGTCCACCTTTTTGCCGTTTTTGAATCTTTTAGCTATACATGCCTAATATCTTTGATATTGTCACGTTTTGGATATGTGTTGATTTTATGTTCTGTGTAGGGGAGATTTTAACTTGAGCAATTTTGAGGATGGTGTTCTATCTTCTGCTTTCATGGTTGGACTTCTAGTGTCGTCTCCAATATTTGCATCTTTGGCAAAGAGGTAAACGACAATCTGGTCCGCTAGTTTCCATATGTCGTGGCTGTGATGCTTTGAAAAATTAAGGAACTTTGATTTAGTTAGAAACTATATTACTTCCAAAAGATAAGTGTATTATGATGTGACAAGGATCTCATGCTAGTCATTCAATCATCAAAATATTGTCAAGGAATATATGAAATACAGGGCAAGGTTCAAAGAATGATTTGAGCGAGTATGGTGGAGGAAGTTTTGGTCTACTAGTTTTTCAGAGTGTTTAAGAATTATGACTTATTTTCAGACGGTTTAATCTGAAAGTGTTTATTCATATTTAATCTAGAGTGAAGAAGAACCTTCAAAAGATTTTCTACCCAATATAGAAATCATGCACACACACTCCCAAGTGTGAAGGACCAGAACGAAATTGCAGGTGGCTTCTAAAGGAAAAATCCCGACATATATGGTTACTTTGTCCTTGTTTAGATGAAAGTTAAAAAATTAGTCTTCGTCTCACTCATATTGAAGACCTATGTTATTTTTAGTGCAAATCGAACCACGGTGAAAGATATTAAGCTCATGTGCAACTTTTGGCAGATGTTTTAAATTACAAAATCATAATTTATCAAAGGTTTGCCCTAGGTGACATGGCTAAGGTGACGATTATAAAATTTGCTGTGTATCTTGGCTTTTTTAAATATAGAATTTAGAGTTGGCCTAATGCAAATGGAGGTTAAAGTTATTCTTTGTCTACGATTTCGAAGATTGGGTTTGCGAAGTAGCCTTATTCCTTCAACCATCACTTCTCATGTTAAAATGAAAAAGGAAACATTCTTCTAGCTTCAAATTGTTTTGCAATGGGACGTACCAGGTGATCCACCTAATTGCCGTCTTACTTATTTCTTTCTTTATACGGGATCTTGCAGTGTTAATCCATTCAGGCTAATTGGAGTGGGATTGACAGTCTGGACATTTGCCGTAGCTGGGTGTGGCTTGTCATTCGATTTCTGGTCCATCACTATCTGCCGCATGTAGGTGTCTTTCTTGGATGTTATTAAAAAAAATTCTCAACTTTGGAATTGCCAATTTGCTTCCCGCATTCTATCGTCTCTTAACTGTGTCCCTTTTAGGCTAGTTGGGGTCGGTGAAGCTTCCTTTATAAGTCTTGCAGCACCATTCATTGACGATAATGCTCCAGTTACTCAGGTCTTTTTTCTCTCTTTCTAACTGCTTTGTATGTGTGATTTTTGGCATCTATGACATTCGGACTAGCTGCGTCTAAATATTTGACTTGTGCTATGGTACTTGTTCACTCTCATGTGTGTGCAATAAAATCCTGGTTATCTTCTTTCCTAAATGCTCTAGTGGTGATCAATAACACTAATCCTTCATGTATCATCTTGTTCACCTACAAACATGTTTGCAATGTGGAATTCCCATTTCTGTGTACGAGGGGCATAAGGGCTCCTTGATTAAGGTTTATCCGTTTCAATATCATCAATGGTGAAACTGCTGCAACTCTATGGATAACTCCTGAAATAGCTCCAAGACTAAGCTGGATAAAATTGATGAAGGTACAGACTCTCAAAGATAACTGTGTAACTTAAAAAGATATAAATCTTAAAGGATAAACTGAATTTATTACTTCATAGTTGTCACAATATCATCACTTAGGTCAATGATTAGGCTTGGGTGATCAATAGAGGTTCTCCATGCCGAGTTTGTGGTCATGGCTGTGTGAAATACCAGAATGATGCCGTTAGGAGGCCTGGTGAGTAGCCACATTAACAGTCCTTGCACCTTTGGAGTTCCTGATGGTGCCTCAGTGATGCTGCAAAAGACCTTGCACCTTGCCCTAATTTGTCATGTTGTTTATCTCTGAAAACACAGATACATTGTCTGACACGCCAGGTTGGGAAGCGGGATTTTCTTGGGACAGAGCACATGTTTGTAGTGTCAACACCAGATTAATTTGGCATAGCTCTTCTAGTGTCCGCTAGAAGTTTTCTAGCCATCTTATTTTGAAGGGTTGGTGCGTGTGCCGGTTCTGATTGTCCTTTTCCTGATTTTGGAGGAACCTCTTCCTCCCAAAGCAAGATGCATTCAGAAGCCTATTTTAAAATGACAAAACAAGAAGAAGAGGTTAAATTACCAGTAAATTGTCCGGTTGTTACTGAAGCTGTGAACAAAAATAGTACAAGAATCTGATGTTAAAGACACCCAAAGAGAATCTTGTGAATAAATCTACCATTGGAGTCAGCAAATCATGAAATAATAATCATTACGTGAAATGGGTTCGTGTGGCCTTGGCGTTAGTGCAGACGCCACCCATGCAGTTTGGATGAAGCTTACATTAGTATTATCACTTTAAAAGTTATTCTTTTAAGATTGGACATTATCTGCATTCTATTATTGTACGTACTGCACATAGGTAAATGGTTGGTATTGTTGCCTGTGAACTTCTTTAGTTCTCTTTAATAGGTTTATGGAAACAGGCTAGAAAAATAGTGGAGACAAGGGGCAAATACAAAAATTTCTACTATGGATAAAGCTGTAAGTTAATCAGGATGAAGTTGTATGTCTGCTTATAACTTGGCAGGAGATGACCCGAGCTCAGTAAAAAATTGACTTGGGTTAGAGAGTTGGTTGGCAACTGCCCTCTTGATCTTATGCTTCAACATCTCTGAAACTGAAAGCATTGCCATTAAACTCCAATCATAGTGAACTAACATATTAGTCCTACTCATTGTCTTACTAATTCTTAATCCTATATGCTGAATGTCATAAAATTAAACTATCTACTTCTCATTTTACTCGATATTGCGTAGCTTTTGCAGCAGTTTATTGTTTCTTTGGAATGTCTTTGTCTGGCAATGTTAGACGGCAATGTTATAGTGAAAGAAGAACCAGGGTCCTATCATGCTTTATCTGGAATGTTGTCTGCTGAAATCAGACTTCTATAAGTTATGCCTTATTTATATTCTGCTTGTTCTGAGCATAGTGTATATCATTCAAAGTTTTGAAAATCAGACCAGACGTCGAACCGCTGAGGCGCTGGTTTGAGGTTCAAGTGGTCGGACCAGTGGTTAAACCGGCCAGATCACACATTTTTAATAATATATAATAATTTATTTTATCTAAATATGTAATAACATTAATAGAAAACACCTTGCTTCTCTTAAATATGATCAACATAAATAAACATGGCATTGACATCATCTAATACATTGTTTTAAAAATAATTACAACACATTATTGGCCTAATTTTTTTTGTGTCTATTTTCAACGGGGCATATGTTTTTCTTAGAAAAGAACGTATGTCCATATTGTGTACATTGTAACGTAATAATTATAATGACACAATCAAAAAGTCAAAATTAAAAAATAAAAACATTTAACCGTAATAAAATAACAAACAGATATGGTAGTGAATAAGTAAACTTAATAGTTAGTTATTCTAAATTTGTAATATCATGCATCTGATGATTACTTTGACAGAAATATATAAATACAATCCTTAAAAAGAAACAATAGAAAAGAATATGATAAAGTTGACTGAATATTAGTTGCGGTTCTGAAAGAATAGTTATCTATTAGTTACTCAATCGAAGAAACAAATGAACTGTTGGCGTGATGCCAAGTATTATTCATGTCTAGCAGGTGGTTAGGGGTTTGAGTCTCCCTATTTATGGAATTTGATTTTAATTAACAAAAACCGGGAGGGTCATCCACCCGGCAGTTTGACATATGTGCCGGCTGGACCTCCGGTGCCATGGCGTGACCCGGTTCTCATGCATGGCCAATCCGATAGCCGAACCATATCGGCTAGGCACCTGATTCGTGGTCCAAACGGTCAACTGGCCGGTCAGGTGTTACAATTATGATATCATTATATGCCTTATGTCATAAGCCTGTTAACCAAATACATAATCTCATTTTGTACTGATTTTTACTTACTCCTTATTTTTCAACCAGAAAACAGCTTGGCTTGCTATGTTCTACATGTGTATACCAGCTGGAATAGCGCTTGGCTATGTTTATGGTGGATTGGTGAGAACAGCTAACATGAGTACTAATCTTTTGTAGTGATTTACACAAGTACTTTTACACAAATATGCTACAAGTCTACAGGTTGTTTGGATGGCTGCTTACAGCTAATGACTTAATATCTTCTCCTCTCAATCTGCATGTATTATCTTGTGTAGCAACATATCATATGAAAGTTTGTTTTTTTAGGTTGGAGGTAGCTTCAGTTGGCGTTATGCGTTCTTCGGGGAGGCCATATTGATGTTCCCATTTGCAGTTTTGGGTTTTGTAATGAAACCTTTGCAGTTGAAAGGTGTGTTGTGGTCTACATATGTTTAATTTTTTGTATTTGGGTTTATTAGTTATTCTCAACAATTTATGCATACAGGTTTTATCCCCGCTGAATCAAAGAAAGCTTTGACTAGTATCGAGACTGCTGTTCCGGACGTTCAAGGTGTGATACTTTTCATTACGATGCATGAGAATTTTTGTACTTGCTTTTGTGTGCTTACGCTGTACTTCTTTGGAGTTTGGAGTATGTGGCTCAGTGGTCTATAGTTCTTTATTCCTTTTTCAACATGGTGGCTTAGTGGTCCATCTTACAAATACTTGTCAATATTTTGTGTGTTTCTGTATCTATAAAGATTAGTACTTGGGTAGACTACTGATAACAGCCTCACATTTTACACTGACTCACTTCCAATGTATCATTTGTACCTCCCCTTATCTTCAACTTTGGTTCATGTAAGGAGTTACATGGTACTTTTGGTGATGCGGGAAATCAAGAGAGTGTGAATTGCGAGGGCATTTCCCATTGGGAGTGCTGTAATGTCAAGAAAATCGAGTTCAATATTACAAACAAAGTACCTTTAAGGTTTTAACAGGACAAAAACTGCGATAGTGGTGTTTCTTAACAGTTTCTGCATGAAGTTCCTGATTAATCAATGTTATCGGATGGACTTAGTGCCGGATTATATCAAGCATAAAGTAGCTTTTCATAGTAACTTCCTTATTTGAAATACCACATGTGAAAACATTCTAGTCTTGAAAATAAACATCAAACTTTCACATGTGTGGCTAGGACAAGTAAATTGTCCTCTACCTAATTTGTCCAAAACAGGAACATGTTTGGTTCCTTTTTTCTTTATCGTCTTGAAATTTAAAGTGAGAGAGTTCTATTTAGATAAAAAAAAAAAAAATACTTAATGGGGCGAACCTAATGGTTTTTGTGATATTTTTTGTCTGAACATTCAACCACTAGATTGTCTGCTTCTCTGTTTTAGGCATTTAGCCCTGTAGATAGTATCCTGAAATCTTATGGTATTGTAACTACTATAAATCGTACTTTCTATTTATCAAAAGGAATGAAAGGAGAAAAGAAAAAGAACAATTTTGCTCTAAATTTAATTAATGATAGTCCCTTAAAGAGATGCAGATATCATAGCAGAGCAATGAGCCGAAATCCAATTATGTAAATACAAACTCTTCGAGTCCTGCATCTTTTTTTATTAGTCCCTCCTTGCAGAGGCACTTCATGTTCATACCTTAGACTGTTCCCAATTGATTTTTACACTAAAGTTTGATTTTTCAATTGTGAGGAGTTCCTAACATTACCCATAAATGTGTATTATTCTTTTTGACAGGTAGCAAAAATTTAATGATAGAAAAATAATCTTTTCAAGGCAAACATAAAATATCTGTTTGGTATGAGCTGAAAATTATATATCATAAAATTGACAAAAACTATAGATGTTTTTTTAATAAATACACTGAATTCATTAATGAAATCTGATCACTATACCAAAAATACGTTAGAAGTGATTTTTTTGAGATTTTCAGCTTCATCTACTTTTGGAGATTCTTCTATTGCCCCTAAATTAATTTACGCGGAAAGTTTTTAACTGAATTTTAGGTGCCGCCAGATGCAATTGACTGAACCCACAGATTTTCATCCCAATTGGATTATAATCGTGGATCCCTAACATGCAGATTTTCACTTTATCTAGATTATTCATTCGGATTACACTTTTGACAATTTTTCAGACTCTCAGCTGATACCGTTTTTTTTTTTAAATCAATCTGAAGTAGATAGTTTTGATTTGTAACTTCGATACATTTAAATGGTAACCATGACATTTGGTGGCTTTGACTTATGGTTGGTGACTTATGATTAAATAAGATTCACCAATTGCCTTTATGAGTAATTCCTAACATTGTGTTTCCCTATTAGTAAATAAAGCTTCAATTCATGCCTGATGCCCTAAGTACAGTTGTTCTTTAGAAGAAAGGGGCTGTGATGTATACAAATACTTTTATCTGTTTGTAGAGCATTCATATACCTTTGTGGCCTGCTCTTCATAAAATGTACATTCTTTGTCTCCATTACATTGTTATTAGTACGTATTGCAATTTACTGTAACTATATTTCGTGACGAGATTCTTGGATTTGTTAGATCAGTTTGTTTCTTTGACTCTCTAGGATTTAATCTATTCTATAATATAGCATGGTTTAACTAACTTATGGCTTTTCAGCTTTTAGATTAAATAAATTAGCCCCCAGCCCTTAGATCTCACCTACCACCCACTAATAACTTCCCACTACTTAAACTACTCACTTATCAGGGACGCCAATTTCCATCTTCTCCTCTAGGAATCGATTATGAAACGTATTTTTTGGGTAGTGTCCTCATGCATGGGCAATCCCATAGTCTATTATATAAAACAACATGGTTTAACTAACTTATGGATTTTCAGCCTTTATATTAAATAAATGAGCCCGCAGCCCTTAGATTTCACATGCCACCCACTTAACTACCCACTACTTAACTACCCAATTAACTACCAACTACCCTCTCTCGGATTAATTTACATAGTTATCAAAAGTG
The DNA here is from genome assembly GCA_023055425.1 of Linanthus parryae. Classification (NCBI taxonomy): domain Eukaryota; kingdom Viridiplantae; phylum Streptophyta; class Magnoliopsida; order Ericales; family Polemoniaceae; genus Linanthus; species Linanthus parryae. The sequence continues at coordinate 29,673,046 of JALGPY010000002.1, forward strand.
TGTAAGAACATGACTTGATGGATATCATATAAAATTACCAGAGACGCCAATTTTCAACTTCTCCTCTAGCAAAATCGATTATGAAACGTGTTTTTAGGGTAGTGCCCTCAGGCACGGGCAAGTCCCCTAGTATGGGTAAATGACATGAACCACCTAAGGTATGACACTTTACCAGGCCGGTACCCTGGGGTTTGGACATTACCCAAAACCATCCATCCCTCTAACGAAACTAACGGATGCAGGAAAAGTCAATTTACCCTCCTTTCTTACAAAAATGTACAGCGTATTATCTTGAGAAAAAAGAAAAAAAATAACTCTCTCTGCTCCCTCCTCTTCCTCTCTTACTCGTCGTTGTTGAGGTCTTTGTCCAGAGTAAACACCACTAAAAGCCTTCGTCAGAGGTGAGACGACCATGAAAATTGAAGAAATCAAATCTAGGGATTTCGGGTTCGATTTCCTCGCTTGAACTTGAGGGCTTTTCATTTGATCTTCTGGTTCAATTAGGTGTCTTTCCTTCAATTTGTTGGGTTGAAGAAGCATATATAGACACACACACAGCTATAAACAAAGTCTCAAGTCACTTATTTTACGTTGGGAGTAACCTAGAAATTTGATTTGGGAGACTCCCTATCATTATATTCGGAGGGGCACCACTGAAAAATAATTGTTTTAGACATCCTAATTGCGCACTACTGGTAAACACCTAGAAAATTAAGAACTAAAATAATCAGTAAATATACACATTGAGGAAGAAGATCCAACACATGTTCGGTGTTCCTGTAACAATCACCTAACTATAAAAAAACTTCACCAAATCTGAAATTCGTTTTACAGTGTTGGGCCGAAAGGAGAGAGGGAGGGAAACCTGGCGTCTGCAATTGGGTGTGAGAGAGCGAGAGGGGGCGAAGCAGATCTGATTCATCAGGCCTGTGTAGTCTCACCACTTGTCCAGTTTCAATGCTTGTCTGATAACAGGGAAAGGTGGAGAGTCGCTGCGGCGCCCGTAGATAAAACTGTAAGAGAGGAGGAGAATTTGATAGTTTTGGTCTGGTCTGTTCGCGTGTCTTTCAACTTCCGGATTCAAATTATGCTATTGTGATTGATCCAACGGCTGTGGTAATTTTGATCCATGGGTCTAAAAAACTACAGGGTGGCTTGCCAAGGGTTCTTGTATAGTAGATGTGGTTTTGTTTTTGATTTCTCTGATAAATAATAAATGGAGTTAAATTATTTCCAAGCTTATTTTTTATCTTCCTTGTTGAGTTCCTTGTCTTTCTAGACGGGGCTGGCACTAAAATAATTGTATTGACCACTCTAACTCCATCACATTGGTTGTTTATGTGGCGTCCTGATTCTGATGGCCAGAAAACTAATACCTAATTCTTAAATCATGGTTGGCTATAGTGACATAAATTGTTCTTTATTTAATCTCCCTTTTCGTTTTATGTTTTTATTCATCTACTAACAGAGCTGCTACTTCTCACAAGTACAGCTGACTCAACCATTAGAACTGGCACTCTATCTTTAAAGGAAGAGCTACCTCCCAAGTGAGTGATTTTTCCTGAAGCTCTTACTCATCATTATCTTGCGTATAACTGGAGACCTTATCTTTTTGGATATTAATTTTGTCACAGGTCAAAATGTGGATTTATCAATCTGGATCCATTTTCAAGATTTTTAAAAGATCTGAAAGTGCTTTTGCTCGAAAAGGTTTATGTCGTGAATGTTCTAGGTATGTTTGCCACTCTTTCTTCTGGAAATCTTGTCCCTGTAATGATATCATAATGTGTATTCAATTGTGCTTGGTGGAAAAGATAATGCCTCTTTCATAATTTCTGTTCCAATATGCTTAATGAAGGAAAACGTTCAAGTGTGCACTCCTTCTTTAGACAATGTCTTTTCATCCATGTAACCAACGATGCAGGACTTTTCCTTTGTAATTAATTTCTAATTTAAGTAATCTGGACTGTTTGTGCAGGATACATTGCGTACAATTTTGTTATAGGTGCATATTCATATTGGGGGCCGAAAGCTGGTTACAATATATATCACATGGTAAATTCAGAAGACTTTATAAATGATACGATGTATACTGTTTAGCTCAATGGTAACATGATGTTTTGCCATGTTTGGCTGATGAAAACTTCTCCTAGAAATATACAGGAACACTTGACATCATTTTTTCTCTATTGTGTGGTTCTTTGGCAGACTAATGCAGATTTGATGTTTGGTGGAATAACAATTGTCTGTGGCATAGTGGGAACACTTGCAGGAGGTTTTATATTAGATAAAATAAACTCTACAATCTCCAATGCTTTCAAGGTGAGCACTGTCGTTAACAGGATGTTGATATTACCTTTGTAGATTTCTACAATGGTTTGGCCGATTTTACTATATGTTGATAAATGTTATATGACCAGTCAACTGCATCTTAGTCTTGAGGAAGATATGCAAAATTACTTCATATAAAATCTTCAACCCTTAACTCTAGATCAATCAGAACCAGAACTAGAGTATTAAGAGCTGGAAGGAGTATTTTCTTTCATCCTTTGTTACCATATTGGAGGATGCCCACAAACCTAAATGGGAGCTTATAGGATGATTGATGGGACCTGTATTGACGTATATTAGAGCCTTGCGGCAGTTTGGAACAACGTACGAGAGTAATTTTGCAGAAGCTGGTAATAGTACAAAGGAGTGACCAAGGACACCTTGCGGAGAGAAATTGAAGTATGACCTAATTTTTGATGAAATTTAAATAATTATATATAACTGAGAATAAGGAGCGGAAGGAGATTGATCCACAGTTTAAAAGACAAAATGATTTTTGATTTGGGGATTACATATTTCGTAATGGTCGGCGCCCAAAAAGTCAATCTTGTCAAATTCTGCTAGTAAAGAGGGGAAACTGAATCATCCAAGTGAGTTGGTTGATGTAATCCATTGGATCGAACCTTCATCATGGTCCAATGCGAATGATCGATAACCATGTTTTCTGAGCTAAGAAGCACGGATATGGATACGGGTGTCGGATACGATACGGGAACGGACCCGGAATACGTCTTTTTCTAAAAAATTGAGGATACGACACGGCAGGGATACGTCAACATTATTAGTATATTTTTATATACATTTGAATTTTCATACTAATAGATGATAACAATTTATAGCTTAAATTTCTCGGAAAATCATAGATTTAAGTATAGGAATGAGAAGAGAGGAATAGATTACGCGGGTTCGAGTTTGATGAGTTGTGTCTGGGAAAACCCTTGAAGTTGTCGCATGCGAGAACTTAAAACCTCGCTTGAACTTGTCGTTCAATAGTGCACCCTTTTCATATATTGAGCCCTCAACATAGTTATCAAAATCTTACGATTCACGATTCGTATCCTACGATTCGATTCGATTCGATTCACCCATGAAACGATGCGAGTCCCTTGGTGAATCTTAAATGGTCAAAAATTTCACTGAATCCCGATTCAAGATTCTGAATCTTACGATTCAGTTGCGATTCAATCCGATTCATACCATTCACCATCGATTCAGCTGAAGGTTTATTTGAGTTAGAGCTCAAGTGTAGGAGATAAAACTTCCATTTTTTCTGAATGTTTTGCAACATGTGTTAGTTTTAACATAACTTGTACATTTCTTTTAGTCAACGGCTAGTAGTTTTCTATTATTTTATATCTCCCTGGCATCTCAATAGAACTTTGCTCCACCTGTCTTTCTATATCTTCATTATAAAAATTGTGTAAAGTTTCTTATCACTAGCTAGGGATGCGAGTTTCTGAAACTTTGAGCTTTCTTTTTGTAAAATTATGAATATATTAGCTCACACGTGTTATAGTTTAGTAAAATATGTTATTATATGGACCTAACATAAGTGCAAGCGAATCTTTACGATTCACGATTCGATTCGATTCACGATTCAATGAAGGTGAGTTTCGATTCACTATCTGAATCCCGATTTGACAACTATGGCCCTCAATTAAACATATACATTATGTCACTTTAGCTTAGTTTATTTTTAAACCAATAAAAATGTTTCATACGTGTGTGAAAATCTAATAAAATTATCTCATTAAGTGTCCCTAAGGTGTCCCCCAAGTGTCCTCCAAGTGTCAGATCTATCGAAATTCTCTAAAATACATGGACACGCCAACTGGAGTGTCCGACACGCATTTTGGAGTGTCGTACGAGTGTCCGAGTGTCCCAAGTATCCGACACAGATACGGCCACTGTTTTGGAGTACCCGTACTTCCTAGTTTCTGAGCTTGTTACCATGATGAGATATAACAGGATTTCCACATATGGCTCTTCTGAGTTTCAATTTCCTGAAACAACCGAACATCATAAAAGTTGTCTAGGGACTCCTGAAGTTAGATGATAAACTGATGTCTAAGAGAAACTTAAGCATTACTATCCTTTCATTGATGATCAGCTAAATGACACTAAAATATTTGATTTATGTGAACCATTATAACATCTGATTCACCTTAGCATTTCAATTAATGAAACTGATCTATCAAAGATTGGTTGCCATGCACTGAGATGTTATATGAACAAACAGTTCTATGCAGTTGGAAGTAGTCAGGCATGAACCTTACATGATATGATCGTTACTCGTGCTATGCTGTTTCTGATATTTGCCTTCCTTTCCCCTTCATTTGACTTTCATGAGTGTACTAACTCAAGTCCTTGTTCCTGTTGGCAGCTTCTCTCTGTAGCAACATTTTTTGGGGCCATATTTTGCTTCGCTGCATTCTGCTGCAAGAACATGTATGCTTTCTTGGTTCTTTTTTCTGTCGGCGAACTGCTTGTGTTTGCCACTCAGGTAAGTTCCTTAATCAACAGAGATGTTTTAGCTGTTTAATGTTCGAAATGTTCTTAGTCACATGTTTTTTCTTATGCATCTGTTTATTGGATGTGTTGGAACCTGACATAAAAGTTTGGTTTTACCTCATTGTGAAGAGAAAAAAACAATTTCATGTTTCCAGAGGAGTACAAATACCTTGTCTGACTGGAACTTGACGCTATTTTTACTTGTTTTAACATGTGAAGAAGACTTCTGAAGAGTCTATCACGCTAACATTCTCGCTGATTATTGCAGGCTCCTGTGAATTATATATGTCTCCATTCAGTAAAACCAAGTCTGCGACCACTTTCTATGGCTATGTCTACTGTCTCGATTCACATTTTCGGCGATGTTCCTTCCTCTCCACTTGTTGGTGTTCTTCAGGTTTGCATTCATTACCTTGACAACATGAATCTGAGTCGTCGCTAAACCAGGCTTACCCAAGGAATTTGATTACATGATTGCAAGCTGATATAGAGTAGTATTATTTACCATGCCAGACGAATGGATAGTCTTGCTATCGTTTTCAACTTTGGGTCATTGCTGTTACTTTTTTGGTTAAAAGGCCCAAGGCATCACTCTTTCTGGTAGAAAATTCTAGCGAATAGATACCTAGACTTTTAAGGTGCATAGATGCTATTTGCTCCGGAGTCCGAACTCCAACCATTTGTGATTCTGATTCTTGAAATTGTTGCCAGCAAAGCCCTTGCAAACTTTCAAGCCCCTAACTATTACCGCGTATTGGAACTACATGATGGTAATTTCACGGCAACTCCATGTAGGCTTAACCAAACAATTTAATATCATGTATTTACTCATTATTTAAGACTGAATCAAGGTAACATCTAATAACGGTTGGTAATTTCAGTCTGAAAACAAAGGAAAGACGGTAATTTTACATCTGTACATTGGCTCATGCAATTCTGTTGAGGTCGCGCAAAGTGCCTACCCAGGGTGATGGCTCCATCACAGATTGAACACTTGCCCCGGCCGCCCTGGTTACCTCAGTGGAGTTTTGTAAGCATATACTAATAGCGCAAAATATGCTTAAATTTTTTGCAACTGAAAAGACTATCCTCAAACTTGGGTGTCACACAGTTTCAGTAGACTTTATAGCACTTCAGCTCCCACGAAAGAAACTGAATGGTTTCTTTAATTATCTAAGATTTTTTCTATAGCTCAGGTGGATTTTCACCCAACAATCCTAAGCTCTTAAGTAGTAAGTCGCTGATGACTTCATCTCCCCACCTGTATGGAGTTCTAGACAGAGGACGCAAGTCTGTCTATGGACTCTCTTTCTGTCTCTCATTGCTGAATTTCTTCCTTGATTGCCTAATTTTGGTACTATTTCTGCAGGATCATGTCAACAATTGGAGGGAAACTGCGCTCATTTTAACAGCCATTCTCTTTGTCGCAGCTGCTGTATGGTTTATAGGTAAATTTTTGTCAGTTACTTATTTCTTATTCTCATCCCATGTTTATTTATGAGAAACCTTATGATTAAACCTTTCTGTTGATACGGGTTAAGAAGGCACCTACACTGAAAACGAGAAACTGAATATTAACAAATAGAAAATACACCATATTAATTTCTTGCTGTGGAACCGAATAACCCACACCTATTGGTAGTGGCAACGAAGGCACCTACTCTAGAAATGAGAGATTGAACATACTAAATAGAGAATGCAAAAGGACACCAATGGCCTTGTGGCCTGATGGTACCCATGAGTTGCCCGAAAGTGAGAGGTCTTGGGTTCAACTCATCCCCCTCGCCCTTAGTTGTAGAAACTAGTTGTACTTGGACACGAAAAAAAAAAAAAAAAGGACTATTAATGGGAAAGTATTAGTGCGTTATAGCTCCAACTTGACCTTTGTTCAGAGGCTTTATTGTAGAAGGCCAAGTGCTTATTGAACACTTCCAGTTTGGGGTAATGATCCACTTACTACCTCCAATTTCAAAACCCTCTTATTGCCATCCCCAGTTGCTAATTCCAATCAATCAACAACTGGGATGACTGGGATAAATTTCGTTAAAAATTTTCCGTTGGTTACCGGTTTTTGAGTGGCAAATTGGTCCACTCACAAAAATATGAACACGTTAACCTCCACCGCCGTAGCACCACCATCCCTGCCACCACAAACTCAGAATCCGGCGACCATCACCGCTAGAACCACCACCCTTACCGGCCAAAAGCACCGCCATCTCAACACCCGAATTTAACCCAATCCAACCCATTCTCAGTCTTCACCAAACTCAGCTACATCCATGGAGAAAAACAGATCATAATGGGAGAAAGAGACAGAAACCGATTGAGAGACAGAAAGAGGCAGATCGTGAGAGAAGCAGATCCTTGGTTCCGGTGACCTTGGTTGTCGATTTGATCCTTGAGAGAGAGAGAGAGGTCTTCAAACATGAGGTTCCGTCTCTTCTTTCCACAGCGGAGAAGAATGCGGAATATAGAGTGAGAAAAGTCTTCAATCAAGCAATGGATATTGGACCCCAGGCATGGTTCCAAGAATATGTTAGAATGACATATTTTCAAACTGCTTCCAATATTCCGTCAAAAAAAAAAAAACTACTTCCAATATGGTGATGGAACCCAGGACGGGTTTTTGTGTCTCATTTTATGTTACTAGTTGTTGAGCACTCCACTACACATCACAAGAATTGTCGGAATCTGAACCTTGCTGGATGATACTCATGACCCGCAATTCTTCACGTGATTGGTTTGAGTCCGGTTGGATTATGTATTCTGAAGATCTTGTGGTAGCCAAAAAAGGCTATTTTGTGTGCCCATATGGTGTTCAAAATTTTCCGGTCACCTTTGTTCATGCAATAACATGAACCTCTAATACTCTTTGCAGGGATCTTTCTACACGCTGTGGACAGATTTAATGAAGATGGTGAGGTCCCTATTGACCGGTCCAACACGACACCCTTGCTTGAAGGGAAGGCTGCAGAAAGAACTGCAACTTCCAGTGTAGTGTGAATACTCCTCCGAAAGTGAAGTTTGAGTTTTAGCTTTGTTTCGACAACCCTCTTGTGTACATTAGACTGACGTTTTATATTTTGTAAATAACGTTTCACATTTCGTCGTCATTTAAGCAACTATTTCAGTCTGTCGTGGCAGCTTCAGCGGACTCTTAAGTTCTTTTAGCAGTTCAAGTATTCATGAACTGTGAAGGAAAATAAGCACTAGGCTCCCCCTTTTTTATTGTAGATTCTGTCATTTTGGAGCCATGATCAGTACTGGGAGGAATTTGTAAACCACATTTTGTTTGATTGAAGTTATCTATGAATGAGAAATCACGGGTCAGAAAAAAAGATCCGTGGACGGTGCCATGAATTACCCACCGAATGTGTATATATAGTGTATGAAACGAAAAGAGAACGTTAAATACTGTTTCTAGTCCACCAAATGGATAGCAAAACTTTACAATGTTTAAATGACGTTTTCATAGTGTTGTAGAGTATCTCATCTATAAGACCATAAAAAAATTGTCGAAAAATAGCATCGTTTTGCGATCTAAATCACCGTGTCAAAGTATCGAGTTACGGGTGAAAAAGTCAAAATGGTGTATTTGAGGCGGGACAGAGTGGCAAGTTTCTTTGCCCATTGCCATCACTGTGTCCATTCAATGAGGAACTACATGCTATGAATGTCTCTCTCGGTTGTCAGCAACTACAATAACCTATATTGGTTCATCACGGGTCTTAATCGGGTCAGGGGCCAGAACCATCGGATCTTGAACCCTGATGGTTCCGGAACCAGTGGGTACCTAGATTGACGGTTCGGGTCTGGTCCGGGTCAAATTTATAAAGTTCTGGTCCAGTTCCATTGCGGTTCCACCCGAACTCAGACCGTTAACAGGCCTAATTCGGAGTAAAGAGGTAGGAACCAGAATAGAAAAAAACACCACCTTAGGCCAGAAGCTAAATATGAGAAGCCAGATGCTAAATATGAAATCAGCTATTTTCTGGTAAAGTCTAGAGAGATATACTACTAAAGTACTCATTACAAATCATTCACAACCTTAGTCTACCATTAAAATTGTTACCCAACTACATCCTTGTACTAGTGTTAAGGTAGTTAACTACAAACTTTTACCAAATCTTCCAAAATAGATCCACATAGCAGACTTCAAATGTTCCCCATCAATTGCAACAGAAGTTTCTGCAAATTATAGCAAGAGAGAGTGGCTAGTCAGTTGCATATAACAAAAAGCAGAACATGATGTTGCACAAATGAGGAAGGCTTCAACACAGTTTATTGCAAGGTATCAAATGATGAAGGCTGGAAGGCTTCAACACAGTTTATTGCGAGGTATCAAATTTATTAACATGTGGGTGATTGTAAGCATTGGGTGGGGGATGGTTAGGGTGCATTTTCCCCCTAACATCCCGTCCCCCTCGCGCCTCACTGTAGCTAATTAATCCAATTTCGGGATACGTTAACATTCCACCGCTTTTCCGGTTGTTTGGTAGCAAATTACAATTTGCAAGAAAATTAAAAGATTATAATTTAGTATATTCAAGTAACATCCACACAATTTTATTTATTACATATATGATAGCAATATAACTGATAATAGCACTTAACAACCCTTGTACAGCACCCGCCAGCTTTCGGATATATTTTGGTGACAACTATCAGCCAACTAATAGTTCTAATTTATATTTTCTTCTTCTTACTCTCATATACACTTTATCCCCTGCTAATAGACACGGAAGCTCAAACTTCCTCAAAAAAATAAAATAAAGAGCTTGAATGAACCTAGGTAATATATCAGATACACAAAATGAAAAGACTTAACCTGATCAACAATGAGTATCATAACCAGTTTGAAGAAACTAAACTTCAACCCTAAAGTGGAAAAACAAGAAATTTGAGTTATAAATAACCCATCCCATTGAGATATAGTAACAAAACTGGTAAATTTATATACATGCAGAAATTGATCAAGCCTACTGGTCCTCTAATATATTGAAGAGACTTCAATTTGGTCGACCAAGAATTTGGATGAAGTCCCGAGGATGTTGACTTGTTAATAACAGGATTTAAAAAATTGAATTCTAACTTGAAAAATAAAAAAGATTGAAAAACAAAAAAGATTCATTCAGAGACTTAAATTTGATATACAATAAAGTTGAATTAAAGTTCGAATTGAGATGTACTGTTATTGAGATATTTGAGAAAAAATATTAGGTAAAGAAGAGATAAACATCACCAATCACGATCTATTATATAAGCATTTGACTTTTCCATTACTAACACAATATTCATTCTGAAATAAGTATGTCCCTATATTTCATAAAATCTGTTGCCCCTTAAAATTGGATGCCCTCAGCAGCGGCTTTAGCTGCTTAATGCTAAGGTCGGGCCTGTATGAGCTTGGAAAGACCGCATACAAATTTCAACAAGGACCACAAAGAATGTTGATGTTACATTTGTAGAATACTAAACTCACTGGTCATCATTATTCTTTAGTGCCGCTCAAGTGCATAAACAGCAACTATTTATTCTCGCATACCACAAAGCACATTGTGGTGGAGTTACATAGTACTCAAGTTATGGCCACCACTGCCACATCAATGTCACAGTTTTAATACAGCTTTAACCAAATATGGCACAGTTACAAGCAATTTCACATCGTATAAGACACCGTAACAGAGCCTAAAAGCTAGTGTCACTCAACCTACTACCTACTCAACAATAAGCTAATTGTGATCCAAATTTCACGCGACATGATGTGTCTAAATGTATTTATGAGACCAGAATGATGAGCATCCTACAACTTCTACTAGTTCATTATTTTAATTTCATACACGATCCAGTAACCTTTACAGACATCTAAGATTTCTTCACTTGGTGACTCCATATAGGACATCACAGAGACCAATCACCTTAAAAGAGATGTTAGTTAAAGTAGCACACTGAAAATGCTTCAATTTCATAGCTAAAATCAGCTTATCAACTACTTAACTAACATGGATGCAAATGACCGTGCATAAAGTTGCAATGACATTTAGAAACAGAGTTTTCTCCACTGCTTGATGTTTATTACTAGTTCCGACGCCACCACCATCCCTCTATTCACCTCCTTCTCATTTCATACCAAATAATTGCAATATCAAGTACCAGAAAAGAAACACCACATATCTCATCATATCATGGCACATCATGCTACAAAATGAGGCCATAGTACTTAAGTACACCTCTGGAACATCATAACTGCAGTATTTTAGACATTTCCTGAATCAAATGTAAAAGGGAATGGTAGTGGGATGTACCTCTGGCTAGCCCTGGTATCCAGGCCTTAGGACAAGCTTACACTCAGCCACATTAGGACAAGCTTACACTCAGCCTTGATCTTAGCAAGAAGATAGTCCCTTGCAGCCCCACTGACTTCAGAATCAAATCTGACCAATGTCATGGATCTGGGCAGCGTCAAGGGCCTGAGTCTCCGGGTAGGTGGAGTGACCAACAAGCCTCCTATGTGCCGAGTGCCGCCGCCGGAGATGCTCCATCTCATCGGAGACCAAATGGCGTGGCTCGGCGATCGGACTGTGAGATGGGAGTCGAGTATGGAGATCTGGCGTTCCAAGATCGGCGAGCTAAAAGCCCGCCGTGATGAGGCGTCGCCGATCTTGGAACGCCAGATCTCCATACTCGACTCCCATTTCACATTTCACAGTCTGATCGCCGAACCACGCCGCCAGATCTCCATACTCAACTCCCATTTCACAGTCTCCGATGAGATGGAGCATCTCCGGCGGCGGCGGCACTGCAGTGAGAACCACTGTCATGGCCTTCCGGCATACGAGGCTTGTTTGTGGTCAAGGATAAGGCATATAAGAGGGCTCGTTGGTCACTCCACCTACCCGGAGGCTCAGGCCCTTGACGCTGCCCAGATCCATGGCATTGGTCAGATTGATTCTGAAGTCAGAGGCGCTGCAAGGGACGATCTTCTCCATACTCGAGCCACGCCAGCTGGTCTCCGATGAGATGGAGCATCTCCGGCGGCGGCAGCAACCACTGCCATGGCCTTCCGGCAGAGTTCGGCATCAGCAACAATCTTCTGCATCTTTTTAAGCACCATCTCTGCTCCCGCGACGGTTTCCGATCGCTTGTCGTAATTTCTGGCTGCCGTGGCGAACTTCTGGACGGGCGACCTTGTCTTTCGCCTGTTGCGGCGCTTCTTCGGAGATGGCTGTTTGAGATTCGTCGGCTGCGAGGAGGTTCAAACGAGGAGGAAGAGAAAAACCTAAAAGGTCAAAAATATGTAACTAACGCAGAACTAGGGTTGCTGCATCGCGGAGAGAAGCCCAACCCAACCCTAGAGCTCGGGCTCCAGCTTCCAAAGCCCATTGCAGACAAGTCTCTAATATTTTAAGGCCCAACAAAACAAAAAATAATTATTTTTTTTAAATAGACTGAAAAAAAAATTGTAAAATGACATGAAAGCCCATTATTAGTTAGAATAATCAAATTACGTTCTTCACTGTTTATAACGATACAAATTATAAATTTAGCGATTATACACGGTCCTCCCAATCAAACTATGGATCCGAAATTAATACACCACCACCACAATGTTCAAAAATTTCGCTTAAGTGACCTGTGAAATTGAACCCAGAACTGAACGAGCCGCTGCCGACGAAAAACATGCAGACGGACGATTGTGGCTTTGACGGCAGATGAGTAATCGTCGGGGACGGCGGCAGAGGAGTAACCGCCAGCTCCGATTTTGCCCAGATCCGCAACCGCCGCAGCCATCATCGAGTGGTAGTACACTCGCTAGGGTATTTGAATACCGCAATTATGCACGACTCAGATATACAACTCGATTATCAGCTCAAAAGCATCTGGTTTACTGCTTTGCCATTGCTTTGAATACCCCCAGTTATGCGCCTCGACTTAATACCCATGACCCCGATGATTATTGATCGTTGTGGAATTTCAACCTGATACATCAATTGAAGCAAACACTTAAGTCACAAGCCTCTCCTACCAGACTAACACTTTGGATTTATTAGTAAACATACTTCAAGTGAAGTAATAAAGTAATGCATTTCTGCACCAACATCATTATTTAGCTCTAAAACATTTGGTATGTCTTCGGAGATTAGTTTCATTTAGGGGTTAAATTTCTTTTGTGGAAAAGATAGTGTAAATATTTGTAAAGACTGAAAAATTAAAAATAAATCTAACCATGCAGTGCGAATTCTAGCGATCTACATAGTGTCTTAAATTTTCTCCTGAAAATTATGAAATCATACCATTACTTTCACACAGCTTACTATTTCACCATAAGTTTTTTTTTTTTTGAGAAGAAAGAAGTTCTATTCAAGGGTAGTCGATCCCATTAAATCAACATTCAGTACATCATTAGTCCAAATTGGCGTTTGCAAATAATAAGAAATGTCATCCTCTACCCTTGCTTTAGAGGCAAGCAAGTGGGCAAAGCTATTCCCCTCCATGTGAACAAACTGAAAGCCAACTTCAAGAAAATTGGAAGCTAACTCCTTGCAGTCCATAAGCACTTCGTGTAAGTCCGAAATAAACAAAGCTTCCTTCGGTTTACTTCCACAATTATTGCCAAGAAGAAGAATGAGCCCCCGGCAGTCGCTTTCAATTACCACCCGTTGATAACCACACTCCACCCCTAGGCGAAGACCTTCTCTGCATGCGCAAGCTTCGGCCATCAAGGCCGAACGCTGTCTGGGAAAGCGTTGTTGTCGAGCAACCAGAAAATTTTCTCCTGGAGGGTATTTTTTACTTTCCACCTTTTTTTTAATAAATCAACTTCCTCCCTCTTTCACATATCTGGTGGGACGGAGGGAGTATATGACAACAAATTGGGTGGGTTGCGCGGGTTGACACCCCAATCGTGGCCCAAGTCCGAGTTTTTTCCAAACCCAACCCAGCCAACTTAGGATGGAGTGAAAGACTCCACACATAACAAACTGGACATGAGAAACAACCTAGAACACAGATAGAGCCAACAAACGTAAACAAAGAACAAGAAACCAAACTGGATGAAGGAATTGAAGGGACAGATAGATGGAAACAAGGATTAAATAAAGAAGCAGTAGCAGATTGGGAAACTAAAATTGCATGAAACTGACTACATTCTTGGTTAGAGAAAAACTAAGAGTGCAAGAAAGAGAAGTAATACTGATTAGGGCTCTAAGTGTAGGCTCAAGGAGAGAGCATGGAGAGATGGCTCTTAGAGAGATAGAGCATTTTTATGGAGGGATAAAGCTTGGGTGGCTGGAGCAAATGAGCAATGATGGCAGAAGAGCACATAGAGAAACCGGTACAAACACAAATTTAATGTCCAAGGTGCAAGACACTTATGACTAATCATACAACACACCGCACTGGTAAGCCACTTATGACTAATCATACAAACATGCTGCCAGCGGCAGTCTTGGAGATAACCTCACCTAAAAGCAGACTCCTTTGACCTGATTATTACGCTACAAGAAGCCAGGACACCCCGAGAGAATAAATACACAAATTAAGAGCAAATTTTACTACTAGTACTACTACAAACTGTTCAAAGTAAGCTTTAATGAAATTTGAGACGCCATGAATCAAATCTAGGGTTTCAACCAAAGCTTACAAACGAAGCAAGAGGAAAGTAAAATCTTTTCTCTCTATTTCTGATGTGAAAAATCCAATACAAAACCAGAGAAGGTTTTTGGAAGATAAAGCAAAACAAAAGATGCTAACGGAATATTTCAAAATATCCAATGAGAGGCTGCCACATCACCTCTATGACTAACGGAAATACAAACAAAAGAAATGAACTTGAAGACGACACCGTTCAGCTAAAGACGCCCCCTCGCCTTGTGGACGGCTGAGATTAAAAGAGAATAACCAATCCTACGATAGCTGCTACTCCTGGATTATAGGTCATCAGTTTGATGATGATTGCAATTCAGTCCTCCAGATGATGAACCATGTCTTCTAATACGCCCCCTCAAGTTGGGGGGAAGTGAATAAGAACACCCAACTTGTAACACCCCCAAAATGACCAAGCCGGAGGCCCGGGGGTGTCACTCCGCACCCGAGACAAATCCCGGATACAAGGACATTTAAAAGTGGATCTCAAGCAAACTAAATTAAAATTTAAACAATAAAACTTTATTACAACTCAAAAGCTGCCTCAAACATGGGCGCTTAACAAACTAGTGTGTTATTAACTAACAAATGAGTTCTACTTTTATTGAAATGAAAATTACTAATTTTCTAGGTGATGATTCGCGTCCCCCGCTAAGCCAAATACTCACCACCTGGACCTGTGTTGCAGAAATAACAAGAAACACCACAGTACAAAAATCAGCATAAAAATACTAACAAGCAAACACCCAAGCATGTAAAATGATGATGAGGCAGTTATAAAAACAATGACCATTTTTGCGAGTAGGAGTTTAACTTTAAACACAGCGGAAGTTTGAATTTGACACTTGTAAGAAAACACGAGAGTTTACAGTTCGCAAATTCGAGTTCAATACTCAAGTTGGGAAATCCCAAATTTCATACTCATTCTTTTTCCCATTAATAACCATTAATTCCAAAAGATCACAATTTCAATTAGTTGATACGGGGAAGAACCAATCACTTCGCAAGCATCCAAGACCTTAAGTGTTGACACCCCCTTACAGACTTCTTGCGGTCAGAAGGGTGAGTACTAGGAGTGATCCGGGGCCTTGCAACCGGATTAAATACAATTAATTGGCCGGGTATAACACGACCAAGCCCAATAGTAACCATGAGACAATCCCGCACAACTCTTCCACTTTACGTTATCGTGAATTGTTAACTTATTATGTTATTTTCAAGAAAAGCATTTACAAGTAAAATCGGATGTTCAAATGACACATAAACACATAGCACGTAATCCATTTTGAGACATGTAAAAAGAAATCATTTGACACGAAGGGAGTTAGGCACACTAGGCCTGACATGTTTACTCACCTCGTTTGCAAGCGATTACGGCGACTCAATCGTAGTACTCAACGCGTCGTCGGTGAATTCGTCGCCTACAAGTTAACAATACTCTAATTAAATTACAATTTCTTAGTAATAAAAATATTAAGCTATATTATATGCACATGACACCCAACGGTTTAGGGTTCTAAAACCAACCCAACATCCCACTTAATTCATACTTCAAACCAATCCCAAAACCTTATTCCAAAATCCTATAACCTAAAGTATACATAACTTATCATAACTCCACCAATTTATTACTCCAGTTTACCAAACAGTTCATGGCTCAAAAAAAGTTCCATTGGGTTCAAACATTCGAAATAATAAGTTTATCCTCAAACGGATCTTAATTTCGATTCCTGAATCAAAAGATATGCTCGTTTCAAATTTCCAATTCCCCTCAAAATACCCATACGGGAAATAACAATTTCCACGAAACTTTTCCCCCAAGCATCAAGTTCATCCTACATTCATACTAAACCTAATACAACATGAATACCCACATCAAACAAGTGGTAATTACTAGCTAATCCTATTGTTTCGGCTTGATTTAACCCCTTACATAAACTAGGGTTTATGAATAATCACTTGAACAACGAATATAGTGATTAGAGATGTTCTACGTGGTGAAACCGGGAATCAAAGTGAGTACAAAAAATCTGAAATTAACGAGTAACTTGTTACTTACGTGAGATGTGAGAGATTCGCGTGATTGAGTGACGGAGATGAAGATGTTGGCGGCAAATCAAGGGCTGTCGGAAAAATATACATCAACAATCATGGAGGAAGAAGAAGAAGATGAAAAACACAGGTTGATAAGGAGAAGAAGAACGCACGGGCAGAGAAGGAGAGAGAGAGAGAGAGAGAGACGAACCTGGGAGAGTGAGGCGGTGGTGGCTGTGATGCCGCTGCTGCTTCTGTTGCCGTGAGGGAGAGAGACGACCAGAGAGGGAGAAAGTGAACGTGAGGGAGAGAGAAAGAGAGATTGCGTGAGGGTTTTGATGTTTCTGATCAATTGATCGAGAGAGAGGAAGAGAGATAGAGAGGGATTGAGAGAGGATCGGATGAGGATGAAGAAAAATCAGGAGAAACCCGATTGATGAGGAAGAAATCACAACTGACGTGATTTTGGGTGAGAAAAATCACGTCTGGTATGATTTTTGGGTCAAAAATCATACCAATCAGTGCAGAAAGACACTTTTCCACCACTAGTTTAGATAATAGGACAACTACCTCCCCCCCAACTTAATTAAAGGCACTAACAACTTTAGATAAAAGACACAAAGACCCCCAATTGCTAGCAAAGCTTTACAAATGACTCTCAACATTTAGATTTCACTCCCAACACATGTAATAATATCACAAATACCCAAAATACCCATAGCCGAATATCACAAATACCCAAAATACCCATTTTCAAATATCACAAATACCTAAAATACCCTTAGTCACAAAACGGGGTATTTCACAACTTGGTGATGAGAGCGCACAAAGAAGCTGGAGCTAAAGGTTTGGTAAGAAATTCTGCCAACTGCTGATCAGTAGAAATAAATTGAAGCTTGATTGAACCTGAATGGACCATGTCTCTAACCAGATGACAATCCACATCAATGTGTTTTGTCTTTTCATATAGAATGGGGTTAGCAGCTATGTGCAGAGCAGATTGGCTATCACAATAGACAATTGGAGGATGCTGAAGAAGCCATTGCAGCTCAGTGAGAAAAGATACCAGCCAAGTTAATTCACAACAAATAGCTGCCAATCCTCAATATTCAGCTTCTGCAGAACTTTTAGCCACCACAGACTGTTTATTTGACTTCCATGAGACAAGACTAGTATCAAGAAAAACTAAATAACCAGAAGTGGATCTTCTGGTATCAAGGCATCCAGCCCAATAAGACTCTGAGTATCCCAGCAGTGAAAGAGAAGAACTGGATGAGAAAAACAAACCTTGTGCAGCTGTAAGATACCTTAAAACATGATGAGCTGCTGAGAGATGATGACTTATTGAATGAGCAACAAATTGACTCAGCTTATGAACTTAGTAACACATATATGGCCTAGTATTGCAGAGATAAAGAAGTTGACCAATCAACTTTCTATAATGCATACTTTGTTGGTCTGTCAAAGCTGTCCCAATATGAGTGCTCAACTTAATATAACGAGACATTGGTGTGGAAGCAGGTTTACACTCCAAATATCCAGCAGAAGTAAGGATCTCAAAAGCAAATTTCTGTTGACTAATGAAGATACCTTTGGAAGATCTCTGCACTTCAAATCCCAGAAAGAAAGCAAGTGATCCTAAATCTTTCAATTTGAAAGAATGACTTAACAGATCCTTAAAATGATGAAGAGTTGCAGCTAGTGCCCCTGTCAAAACTATGTCATCTACATAGACCAAGAGATAACACTTTTCACCAGAAGTAACTTTAACAAAAAGAGTGTAATCTGTTTTACATTGCACAAAACCCAATCGTGTCACTACTTCTGAAAACTTCAAGAACCACTTCCTTGATGCTTGTTTTAACCCATAAAGAGACTTCTTGAGCTTACAAGTAAGAGCAGGCTTCTGTAAGTCTAGCTCAGAAAGAGACAGACCTGGTGGGACAGTCATATTCACCTCTTCTTGAAGATCTCCATTAAGAAAAGAGTTGTTCACATCCAATTGCAAAATTTCCCAACTATTCACAGATCCAAACCCAGTAAAACTCTCAAAGTTGTCAGCTTAGCTACAAGTGAGAAAGTTTCAAAATAATCCACTCCTTCTGTTTGAGTGAACCCCTTTGCCACCAATCTGTCTTTGAATCTGTCAATGCTACCATCAGAGTGATATTTAATCCTATAAACCCACTTACAGCCAACTTGTTTGTGATTAGGAGGCAAAGAAGTCAAGATCCATGTCTGGTTGTCCATAAGAGCTGTCAATTCATCTTGCATAGCTTGTACCCATCTATCATCTTTGAATGCTTGTGTGTATGAGGTAGGCTCAGTTTGACTGTAGAAATTGGAAAGGTTGAATGTGTTTGCAACTGAAACTAGAGTTGTTTCAAAGTTGTAATGATCATTGAGCTGAATGTGAGTCAAGTGTGCAGAAGAAGGTAGAACATAATCTTTAAGATAGGTTGGTAATGTCTTGACCCTGGTGCTTTGTCTAACTGGAGCTGGAACTGAAGTACTAATAGTATTTTCTGGATGTGGAGATAATGGTGAGGAAGTAGAAGTGGAGGTATGAACTGGAGTGGAATGTGTCATAGTATCAGCAAGGTCCAAGAAGTGAGAGTCACTAACTGGTAAAGGTATACATACTGATTGAGTGGGAGAAATAGATTTGTAATTGTGAAAGGGAAATATGGTTTCATGGAACACCACATCTCTTGAAACCAGAAAAGTGTGATTGATCAGATCATAGACCTTGTACCCTTTTGTGCCATACACATATCCAACAAAAACACACTTAATAGCTTTAGGCTCAAACTTGGTTCTGGCATGCTGCAAAGTAGTTGCATAGCACAAGCAACCAAAAACCTTTAAGAAATCATAATCTTGCACAGTTTTGTAAGGAACCTGATAAGGTGATTGTCCTCCTAGCTTTGAAGTTGGCATTCTATTGATTAGATAGGCTGCTGTCAATACACATTCACCCCAAAACTTGATTGGCAATTGACTTTGAAACATGAGAGCTCTAGCCACACTTAACAAGTGCTGGTGTTTTCTTTCAACCACTGAATTTCGCTGTGGAGTCTCAACACAACTGTGCTGGTGGATGATTCCTTTTGTCATTTCTAACTCAGGGGCATTATCACTCCTTACCTTTTGAATTGAGACATGAAATTGAGTTTGCACAAGCTGAAAAAATGCAGGAACAACTTGTTCAACTCACCTTTGGTGTGCATGAGATAGATCCAAGTGCCTCTGGTTGAATCTTCAACTATAGTCAAGAAATACCTGTGTCCTGAATGTGTAGGCACCTTATAAGGACCCCAAGTGTCCATATGCACTAACTCAAAATGAACTTTGGATATGTTTCCCTTATTTGGAAAGGACAACCTATTTTGCTTGGCTAGTGGACAAATTTCACAATGTGCATCATACTGCAATCCCCTTGAGCTTTGAAGATGAGATGACACAATTTATAGCTTTTTTTGTGACAAGTGCCCTAATATTTGATGCCATAGAATTGTGTTGTTGGATGCAGTTGTTGGAATAGATTCCCTAGAGGCAATCTAGTTTAGTATGAATTATTTGTGGCTAGAAATTCATTTATTATTTATTGGATATTTAATATAATGAAGTCCTGAGATTTACAATTGTGTTGTTTATCTTAAATATCCCTAGTCAAGTATAATGATTAATAGGACAATCATCTATAGACTAGTATGGGGTTGGATTGATATGGAGATATCATGATCCAACACATAGGTGTGCATTAGGGAATGTTGCACTGGATTGACCCATCACCGAGAAGGCTACATACACGTTATGTTGAGTCACAAGCGCTTCTCGCGGTGCAATGGTATTGTCATCCTTAGACTTGAAGTCACTAGATATTCTAGTTGTGGATTATTGTGATTTTGGTAGCGTTAAACGCTGCACCGTAACTGGGTAGTTATAAAGGCGTGTACTGGATACAATAAGAAGCAAGCTTAGAGATCGTAGTGGACGTAGATAGAATTTTTCCCTCCCACATAACGGGAGCAAATATCCTAGGCCACTCGAGGGGTAGTGCTTATAGAATGTCTGGCCAGACTCAAATAAATCAATATGGGATATTGATGTTATTTGCACGAATAAGGCTATTCCCATGGATTGAGAAACTATGGATTGGATATACGAGTGTGACTTGTATGTCTCGTGTCCAATCCGGATATAGAGACAAAGGGATGAGACAATTAATTGTACAAAGGTTGTCAAGATGACTATTCTATTAGTTGGCTAGAATGGATGTTTTGCTAGAGACCGCTCCATATTAGCAAATAGTTGCTACCAACTAGATAGAACCTATGGGGTCACACGCTAGATAGAGTTGAACTAGACTTGGGAATTAATTAATTGGATTAATTAATTAGAAGGATCACTTTGCAAAACCTTGCAAACTTAGTAGGGACTAATTTGCAAGGAAGGTACTAAATTGAATTCTAGTAGGACTAGAATAAGTCCTTTAGGTAGTTGGCAAGGAGTTGTTGGACTATATAAAGGACCTTCCTTCCTTCCTTCCCACATAACTTATGCTCATAATTGAACATAACAAAGAGTGGGAGAGAACAAAAGGAGAGAGAGCAAGGAACAAAGGGACCCGACCGCCCCTTTGCCGCCGCCCGTCCCCGTCGGCCACAAGGAGGCCGAGACCCTCCTTTTGGGTCTCGTTTTGCGTGATTCTTCTTCCTCTTCCTCTTCTGGGCTAGCACCAAGGACTTGGGAGATTCTAGGATCAACTCTAGGCGTGGATCAACCATAGAGAACGTGACACAATTCGAGTTTGAAGTCATCAAAGGAGAACCCTAAGGTGTGTTATTGATTTCTTAACCTTACCATCGTTATGTCTCTTGACTTGTGATCCTTGGAGGGTTTTGCATGGTTTTATGATTGTTTGTGTTTCCGTTGCGCATCCATGAATTAAAACCCTACAGCAGTTGCATTGTTGGCAGAATGAATAAGCTCTTCTTCAAAATGAGAAGAATTATCCAAGAAATACAACTCACCTTTTACGCTCCCAGAACTTATCAATTCTCCTTCTGAATTTATTATGTAGCAAGCATTTGAGTCACAGTGAAAGGTGTATCCATTACATTTAGCTAGCTGTGAGACTGAGATCAAATTGAATTGAAATTCAGGAATGAACATGACATTGTGCAAAACTAATTTTGAATTCAATCTCACTGTACCCATATGTGTCACCAAAGTAGTCTTCTCATTGGTAACTGAACACGAGTGTGCTCTACAGGTTTCTTAGAGATAAAAGAATGCAAATCAGAAGACATGTGGTCTGTAGCACCACTGTCAAAAATCCATAAGTTTTCCATGACCTCAGCTTCATTTGAGCCACTCAACAAAGAATAAGAACTTACCACTCCTCCCAGAAAGTGATGACTAATGTGCACAGAGCTGGAAGAGCCAGTAGGTGATTCAAGTGGTGAATCCAATAGGTTACCCAGATCCTGAGAATTCTTAACATTTGATGTTGACAATTGACTATTCAACAAAGACACCAACTGTTGAGCTTGTGCTGCACTTAAAGTCACACTGCCAGAATTCACATTTGACACTGAAGATGCATCCATGACTGACATATCTGAGGCAACAACATTCACCTTTCCTTTAGTGAATTTAAAATTTGGAGGGAATCCATGTAGTCTATAACACTTTGCCTTGATATGACCTTCATGCCCACAATGATGACACACCACATATTTTCCTCCCCTATTAGCAACTGCACTTTGATTATTTATGACACTACCTCCTTTGTGTGAATTCCAACCTTGAGAGTTAGAAACAAGCTTTGAGCTTCCTCCTTGTACAAAAGAAGAGCCACTTGCAACATTCATAGCCATACTGTTTTGAGTTGTATTACATTGAAGTTCCATTTGCTTTTCTTGTTGCACTATCTTAGCAAAAATTGCATTAATAGGAGGCAATGGATCAGTCAGAAACATTTGATCTCTAACTGGTGCATATTGAGGATTTAAACCCATAAGAAACTGCATTACTCTATCCTGTTCTTGAGACAGTCTCCATCTGTTAACAACCCCACACTGACACTGTGCCAAAACTCCACAGTCACAAGTAGGAAGATGTTTATAACTTGCAAGTTCATCCCACAACCCCTTAATTTTTGTAAAATAAACAGTGACAAACATAGAACCTTGCTTCAAACTAGCAATCATTTGTGTCAATTGAAAAATTCTGGGCAAATTTCCTTGAGATAATCGTTATATTAAATTCATCCACACCTCTCTAGTTGTAGATCTGCAAACAACACTGCTAACTATGTCCTTGGAAACTTAATTCAGTAACCAAAACATCACCATACTGTCACATCTTCTCCAAACAGCATACAATTCAGAATTAGTTGAAGGCTCCATTATAGTGCCATCTACAAAATCTAACTTGTTCTTTGCTCGCAAGCAACTACAATTGATTTATGCCAGGTATAGAATTTGCTACAATCCAATTTCTCAGAGACAAGCACAACTCCTGGATTATCTGAAATGTGCAGAAAATATGGAGAAGATCCATCCATACCTGAGAGCGAACCAGATCTCGCTCCTGAAGATGTAGAATCATCAAGCGCCATCATGATAACTCTCTATTAGAGTTATATTTCTCGCATATTTAATATTGTTTTGCGTGATTCCGGGGTTGAAATATGATTTTTACACTATGAATGTTGAGAAAACGTAGAAAGTTGAGTTTTTAGCACTTTATTGTTAATCCGGGCGTTTCGATGCATATTTCGATGTTATTTGTCAAATATAATCGCTTGGTATGGTTTCTCATGTTGTCTTGACAGGAACGGATGCTAAACGATGACTAGGAGGCATGAAACGAACTTCGGCAACAAAGCAAACTCTAGAGGAAGCAAGAGAAGCAAAGTCGGAGGAGCAAAAGTGACCAATCTCCACTATTTTGATTGTATCTCGAGTTATACAATACATTTTGGAGTGATAATAGTGGCAAATGAAAGTAGACTCAAAGAGCTTTCCAACGATAGGTCACACAGATAAAACGGAGATCGGACGCGAAAGTTAAGGTCCGTCGAAGAGGATGAAAATCTGAGTTCATCTCCAGGGGTGTTCGTGCGAACACTTTTGTGTTCGTGCGAACAAAAACACTTAGAAAAATTTCG
The DNA here is from genome assembly GCA_023055425.1 of Linanthus parryae. Classification (NCBI taxonomy): domain Eukaryota; kingdom Viridiplantae; phylum Streptophyta; class Magnoliopsida; order Ericales; family Polemoniaceae; genus Linanthus; species Linanthus parryae. The sequence goes on from JALGPY010000002.1 coordinate 29,696,747, forward strand.
GGACAGACAAGAAAAGGTGAAAAACAATCTGAAAATTTGTGGGAACAAAAAAAGTGTTGGTGCTAACAGAGAGTAAATATCTGTTCGTGCGAACACCGTTTGTTCGTGCGAACAGAGGGCTAAATCGCAATATCTTGGGCTGTTTTGTAATTTTTAAAGAGTTTGAGCTTTGGGGACTTCTTCTAACCTAGGAGTCCGTCCTAAAGGGAGGATTCATGCATATTTGGAGGAGAAAACAAGGGGAGGACGACAAAAAGAAAGACGGACACAAAAGCCACCATTGGAGAGATAGGTTTTTGATTTTCTTCTTCTTCTCTCTCAATCTTGTATGGAGAAACTTGTAAGCTTTGTTTGGTTGATTACTATTAGCTAAATTCCATTGCTAGGCTTCTCTATGAGAGCCTACGGTTATGTAGACGGATTATTTCCCGGATTCAAGTCTTTGCTTCATGCCTATGTCTTTGATTCAATGAATAGTTGTTAGTTTCATGATCTAATTGATGATTCTAGTCTATTGACACGACTAGTGTAGGATTTGATTGTTATTGAAGCTAGGGTTTGTTCTTGAATCATTGTCTTGCTTAAATTTAATATCGTTCTAAGTCAATTGTTCACGTGCTACACTTAATTCTTAGTTTTGAAGGAGTTATGACCCGGAAATACTACTTAGCTAGAGTAAGCGCGACAGTGATTCTAACTAGCTAGGATGAGACGTGAATAACAACCCTGAATCACCGAGACCGAAAACGAGAAGTGTTAGGATTGGCCTAGTGTGGGTAGATTCCGTAGGATTATTCCGCTGTTTCGTGACACGGTGGACCGACATGACCCGTTATCGTACCAGTAGATGACCTGCTAGAACGGACCGGTAGACAACATGAGACCGAGAGGAGATGGTAGTTAACCGAGACGTAAAGTGACATGAGACCGAGAGGATATTGTCATAGCCTATTACCCGGCTGAACTAGAACTGGATTAACGTGTTACATAGCTGAACCAGAATTCGTCTACAGCCCTAGGTTATCTAGAGATTGCCTAGTTTCTCCATATCTATTTCTTAAATATAAAAAAAATACAAAAATATTAGATCAGTTGTTATTTCAATTCTAAAATCAATCAAATCTTTCCTCCTGCACAGTACTCTAAATTAAATAACTAATTAAATAATCTAAAGTCTGTCCTCGTGGGATCGATAACTCGGGGAAGTACCACCTCTATATTACTTGACCGTGCGCTTGCGTTTAAACGCGTTAGTAAATCGCATCAAGTTTTTGGCGCCGTTGTCGGGGACAGCGATAGATTATTTAGTTAGGAATTAGTTTATAGTACTTTTATTTAAGTTTAGTTTTATTTTGTTCTATTCTCTATCTCTGTGCTTCACGGGTGTCTTTTGAGTTTGTTTTCTCAGGACCACAGGAAGCAGGAGATTTTACTAAGCATGTGGAGTGAGGACTATCATTCAGTTCCCCCATACTGTTTCTACTGCAGGGGTAACCATGAAGAAGAAGACGCATGCATAGTTTGGTGCTATCGATGTGACATTTATCATGATAATAGAGACTCGTGTCGAGTTCATACACCCCAGCTTCATCAGCACCAAGAAGACTCATCAGCGATTATGGCAGAACGACGTAGTATTATGAATGACATCGAAGTATACGCCAAATTTTTGTCCATAGCTGCACAAGTGCCACAAGAGGATTCTGCCACAGGTAGGGAATACGTGAGGGAGATGATGGAGAGGATAAAGAAACGAATAGAAAAACTGTCAACAGCGGGGGGATCTAGTATTCAAGAGCCACAAGAGCAGCCCTTGCCACATGACAGTGAGCCTCATATTGAACCCTCATCATCACCACCACAAGTGGAATAAGAGATACCTGAGCCGAACGAAGACTGCAGTGTCCAGGAACCATTGGTGGACTCTGCCATTTATGAGGACTCAGACTCTGATTCAGACTGGGGTGGACCTGTGTGCCGAAGATGGGAAGATGTGCCGTATTGCGAGCCAAGACCGCAGGCGCCCTCACATCCTTGGCATGAATGGGAAGACACCAGCATTGGAAGCCTGTGTGGTGTCGACGATGAAGCTGATGAAGCACTCGTGCCCATACCTATTGAGGTAAAAGCCCCTACTCATACTTTCGAAGAATTCTCCGTATCTCATATTAATCAAGTCTGTGATGAGTTGGAAAGACTTGTGTAGGGAGATTCTTATTGGGAAGAGCATCATGAGAAATTTTCAGTTTCGTGTCATATTGGCTATTATATTAATGATCCAAACGCCATAGTCAAGGAGTTGAAAACAAACAAGTGTGGGGGTGTGGATGAATTGAATGGGTCATTTGAAGATCATCTAGCACCAATGAGGTACTACTGGGATGAATTTATGGAAAATGATGTATGTGATCCCAGTGGTACTTTGTGGAAGTTGATCAAGAAGATAAATTGCAAGATGAAAAGAGTCAGCTTCTACAACTTTCTACCATCTGCACAGCACAGGGGTGCACGTGAAATTCTGGAAAAGAGATGGTGGAAGAAGGAAAAGTGTTAGGATTGGCCTTAGTGGGTAGATTCGGTAGGATTATTCAGCTGTTTCGTAAACGGTGGACCGACATGACCCGTTATCGTACCAGTAGATGACCTGCTAGAACGGACCGGTAGACAAAATGAGACCGAGAGGAGATTGTAGTTAACCGAGACGTAAAATGACATGAGACCGACATGATAGTGTCATAGCCTATTACCCGGCTGAACTAGAACTGGATTGACGTGTTACATAGCTGAACCAGAATTCGTCTACAGCCCTAGGTGATCTAGAGATTGCCTAGTTTCTCCATATCTATTCGTTAAATATAAAAAATACAAAAATATTAGCTCAGTTGTTATTTTAATTCATTAATTAATCAAACCCGTCCTCTTGTACAATACTCTAAATTAAGTGACTAATTAAATAATCTCAAGTCTGTCCTCGTGGGATCGATAACTCGGGGTTGAAATACCACCCCTATATTACTTGACCGTGCACTTGCGTATACACGTAAGAAATCGTGTCACATCACATACTCCAAACTTTGAGCTCGCACCGATTTTTTTTTTTGAAGATGAAGATCTAATCACAGATCCCTAATCAGCAGCCAACCTGGCTCTGATACCATAATGAAATTTGAGACGCCATGAATCAAAGCTAGGGTTTCAACCAAAGCTTACAAACGAAGCAAGAGGAAAGTAAAATCTTCTCTCTCTATTTCTGATGTGAAAAATCTAATACAAAACCAGAGAAGGTTTTTGGAAGATAAAGTAAAACAAAAGATGCTAACGGAATATTTCAAATTAGCCAATGAGAGGCTGCCACATCACCTCTACGACTAACGGAAATACAAACAAAAGAAATGAACTTGAAGACGACACCGTTCAGCTAAAGACGCCCCGTCGCCTTGTGGACGGCTGAGATTAAAAGAGAATAACCAGACCTACGATAGCTGCTACTCTTGGATTATAGGTCATCAGTTTGATGATGATTGCAATTCAGTCCTCCAGCTGATGAACCATGTCTTCTAATAAGCTTAGCACCAGGTGGTAAACCTTCTGTCAAGGCTTCACTATCCTCCTGCAATTTAGTTACAACTTATACCCTGTACTAACTGTACAGTCGCCTTTCGCAGTGTAGAACCAAAAGATTTTATCCGGAAAGGGGCCCATAGGAAAAGGTACATCCAGGATATGGTCAATATCAACATCAATTAAATCTGCAACCAAGATATTTTCATTAGTAACGAGGGAAACTGATTTGAAGCTCCTCGTTATTGGTAACCATTTATCCTGGAATACTTTGACTGATATCCCATCGCCGATTCAGCAAGTATCCTACGGCAAGAAAAGGATACCGAGCTAGATTGTTCATAATCCAATAAACTTTTACTCTTGAAATGCTTAAAGACCTTACTAGTCAGACTCTAGGATTTTTGAGAATTCCCCAAGCTTGTTTAGCTAGGATTGTCAAATTGAGACTGTTAATATCTTTGAAGCCCATGCCTCCCTCGTTCTTTGGAGCTTTTAGTTTCTCCTAATTGAGTCAGTGCATCGATTTCTTATATGATGTTTCTCCCCACCAGAAATTTCCAACTATTGCTTCAATGTCATTGCACATACCATTAGGGAGTAAAAGATCCCATAGTATATATGATTATTACCTCGTCTGACTGAATTAATAAGAACTTCCCGACCAGCTATGGATAAAGATTTTTTTTCACGCTATGAGATTTCTATTAACTCTCTCCATTAGCTGCTGAAAAATGACTTTCTTCTGTGTCCCCAATATTGTTTGCAGGCCCAAGTACTGTTTGTGTTTCTCAGCAACCGGGATTCCACAAAGATTTATGCAGTCAAATAATGATTCTCAACAAACATAATTGGGAAATGAAGAAACGAGTTGCAAGAAGTGGGAAGATTATACAAGAAACAAACCTTGTTGTTGACCGATGAAGACGATGATTTGATCTTAATCTAAGGTGTTTTGTTGCTTGAAACATGGCTGCCTGTGACCATCATAGCTTTAGGCTTAGCAGTTGAGACAAGCCTGTGGATACACAGAGGATGTGAAACAGAGCACATGATTGCCATTGAAGAAGAAGAAGAAGGGAATAGAATTGGGTATTCCTTTTTCAATGTCTATGTCTTCTGGATTATAGCTAAGATTATGAAGAATATAATACAAGTGGTGATTTGTGTGACATGATTAAATAGTAAAAATGATGATCTAATTAAAGATATTTTTCTATGAATTAGTGTCTTTGTCATGGTTCATTATTTAGGTGAGTTTATATAGGAGGTGGGCCTAATTTAGCTTATCTTCAAACTGTTGATCCAGCACCAATGGATCAAGAACTCCTTCCACCTGCTGTGAGCATTTGAACAGAACAGATCTAGCAGAGCTTATAAAAAACCGAACCAATCCCTCCTATACCATCATGGACATTCACAGTTGCATCAGAAACAATTTTAATATCAAAGATGGATGAATCCATAATTGCAGGGGGAGGAACAACTGGATTACAAGTAAAAGACACCTTTGAAATATTCTCCAAGTGTCCATAATACTTGATCCCTTGAAGATTAAATGATTTCCTGCTCTCCACAAACGTGGCTAAAGTTCCACAACACAGTGTCCATTTCCTTTTCATTCTTAACCATGTCAATCACATAAGCCCACCCCGGCGACCCCCAACACACCGATAGGATAACCGTCCACCCTGGCAACTTTTTTTTTCGGGAAGTCCACCCCGGTGACTTGAAGGGAGGTAGTTGCTTAACAGCTTCGATGACCTCTTCGGTTACTTAACATGCCCGTTGAATGAGAGATACAAAATCTTATAGTCCCACAAGGAGGTCTTTCATATCAATCCTGGACGGATCATCCAATTTAAAAATGTTAGTGAAATAATCACACAAGATAATAGTTACCTCATTGTCCTCCAATCCCTTTATAGTATTGCGAACTTTCTTAAGGGTAGCCTTACTGTGAAAATAACTCGTGTTGCTATCCCCTTTCGGAGCCAGATTGTTGTCTCCTATGTGTCCCTGCCCTCTATAATAGCTCGTTAATCTGTCCCTTTATTCTTCGAATGGCCTTCAAAAAGCTTCTTGCAGACATTCCCAAGAGTATCCCAATTCCATTTTTTAAAATCCCTACTCAGCCCATCCAGCTTGCGATGGGGGGACTGTGTAATACCCCTACTTTTATTGAGGCATTTGTTGTATTTCTTAAATTTTAAAAGGGTATTTATTGTAATAACTTTTTCCTCACCACTCTCTACCCGTCTCTAACTGATCGGGAAAAAACTTCAGCAAAGCAAACCCAGCACACTGCCTCTATTACAACCACCATGTGTCGGTCCCGAATATCTCCACATAGGAAATATTCTGACTAATAGAACAATGTGTCGGATTGCAGAGGATCGAAGATAAGTGTTTGAGTTAGATGCAAAATACCCCCCTAATATCTTATGGAAGATGCGAGTTAATTACCCGGAGAAGTTAATGGTGCATGTTCCCAGAAGTTGAATCCAAGACCAAGTAGTAGAAGAACAGAAGGCAGAAGATAAAGTTGGTGAATTCTTTTCATTGGAGCTTCTAAAGAGGCTTCAACTGATGAGGAACTTTATTGTCCAGGTGCAAGACACTTATGACTAATCATACATCACACCGCACCGATACAAATTGCAAGGCCCTCTTATGATTAATCATGCAACACGCTGCAAGCATTGGCGATTACGCTACAAGAAAAGCTAGGAAAGGCCCCAAAGAATAAATGCACAAATTAAGAGCAAATTTTACTACTACTACTACTACTACTACTACTACACATTGATCACAGTAAGCTTAGTACTACTACTACTACTAATTGTTCACAAATAAACTACTGTCAATTTACTATCTCAGATTCTGATAACAACACACTTTTCTAACAGCAAGAAGTCAGGACACGCCTGAGAGAATAAATGCACAAATTAAGAGCAAATTTTACTACTACTACTACTACTACTACTACTACTACTACTACTACTACTACTACTACTACTACTACTACTACACCTTGTTCAGGGTAAGCTTGGCACCAGGTGGTAAACCTTCTGTCAAGGCTTTACAATCCTCCTGTACTTTCTTTCTTCGCTCCGCAATCTGCTGCTGAAATTCAGTAGCCGCCAACAAGTGTCCATTTCGGTCACGAGGATCAATCACCACCTTCTCCAGATTTACTGCACTTTCTACCAGGTACCTTGCAAGAATGAAACAACTCTTGCACCCGCTGTAGCCAAACACCTCAATTTCTTTCAGACAACGATGCGGTTGAACCGGTAACTTTTCACGACTGGTCTGAATAGGCAGAAGATGCATCATGCATAACTACAAAAACCAAAGATAATAGCAAACTTCAGTGAATACCCAATTCCATATTCCATCATAAATAAAAACTTCAAAGATGATAAATAGTAAATGAGTTTACCTCTAGCGAAAGTTTAGCCAAAGATGGAGCTGCCACTACAAACCTAGTAAAAGCAGCAAGGCTTTGTCTGGAATAAGCTATAATATCCAGTTTTAGATGCTTCAGGTTTCTGAACTCAGGAACATGCGGTATATCCGAATCACCCTGTTTAAGAAAGATAACATTCTTTTAGAAGTTTGTACGCGCACAACTGTGGGAAAAAAGAAAAACTCAGCGGAACAACCATACTAACCTCGAATACCATATGTATATCCAGGCTCTCTAACTGAGAGAAATAGCTTGCAAATTGACCGAGACAGAAGGTCACCGTCTTCTCCCTACATCCACCTCCAATACTTAAATTAGCAAGGCGGGGATTGCTACCAAGAACGAAACCAACAACACGCCCAAAGTAGATAAAAGTTTCAAGCTTCGGGGCAGACAGCTCAATACTCTCGAGCGAATCGCATCTGAAAACTTTAAGGTACTTCAGCGGAAGGGAAGGACCAGATACTTTCAGATTAACAAGATGTATCGACCAAGAAATAGATAACATCTCCAGATTGGGGCACTTGGACAGCAAGTACCCAATAAGTCCTCCATCAACATTCACTTGACCTAGTGAAAGGCTTGCCAGGCTCAGAACATTAGACAGGTTTGACGCACTCTTGAAGTGATCATGCGAAAGAGTGTATGAGTTGTCACCAAAATATGAGGTGAAGTCTATCTCCACTCTTTTTGCTCTCTTGCGCATCATGAATTTTATCCATTCGTCAATGGTTGCACTAGCACTCGCATTCAAGTGAAATTGAATTCTAAACTCGTCTATAGTAGAGCCCTCGTGCAATCTCATTATATTGTTCACCCATGCCACATACTTGGACCTTTCGGCTAAAATCCTCTTCTTAGAACGAGAACAGATCAATTTCCTCCTTACTGATGCTAATGCATCAAAGTTTAAACAGGTGGTCGATTTCCACAAATCCCGCCATCTTTTCGATAGCACGCTGCTCCTTCCTGCTTCTTTCAAGGTTAAACGCGACAGTATGTCAACAAGAATATCATCTGTTTGCTGGCTTATCCAGTCGTCCAAATTATTATCACCCTGCTCGCGAAAAATAATCGAGCGGTCAAACTCAAATCAGATAGCCCCAAAAGCAAATCAATAAGGGAAGAAAATTATACCAGCACTACTGGTATTGTTATTACTTTACACCAAACATATTGTAACAGAATTAACTCCTAAACAATGTTATGCCTGAGAAAAAAGATGGAATCGTCTACTTCCTCAAAACTAGTGCAACTACTACAAAATAAAGACAGAACACAAGGCTGGGAAGCAAAATTAAGCTTTTGTAATTGTTTGTATAAAATTTCAAAGAATAATATAGTAATTGTTATGTCAATTTCCCCAATATCAGAAACTGAAAAAGATTGCAAAATGCTTCGGAACAAAGATAACAATCTGAGATGTTGAAAGAAAGCAATTCAAAGACGCATGCTATGAACAGAGAGTTTTGCACTAGCCTTGGGTTTCTCAGTATGAGGACGCCGCGTTTCACAAACCCTCCTTTTTCGCTTCAAATTCTTCCCCCTGATGAGTGATGTGCCTGCGCCGTCTCCGTAGCCGCCGTCGCCGTCGCCGCCGGCGCCTGAGGCTCTATGTACCAGGCCTCGCATTGCTCCTCCGCCTCCTCTCTCAATCTCTCCGAGATGGCAGTGTGAGGTCGAATGAGGGCAAGGCAGCAGGAATCAGGGTGTTGCTTAGGGGTTTTTAGGGTGAGTTTGGGAATGCTTCTGCTGCCAACACAGCTTTCAGATCTACAAATTGTTTGGTAAAAATAAAATTTCTGTTTTTTCGGATAGTTTATGCTGTCACAGCAGTTTTCAGGAAGCAAGGGGGGAGATGCTTTTCCAGAAAGTGTTTTTGATTAATTTATCTACAACCAATTTTGACCTTACAATTTTTTAAAATATCAATAGTTATCTTTTCGAAAATGACACGTGTCATATATTTTTGTCATTTTACCCTCTCACTGCAACTTCACAGTTGATTTTACCAAACACAAAATTACTATATCAATACTTCACAGCAGCTTCTACGTAGTATTTATCAAACAACATTTTTTCAAGAATTCACAGCAGTTTTCTACAGTGTTTTCACACAGCAGCTTCCTACCACCGCCACAGCATTCCCAAACTAGCCCTTAGAAAGCTGATGTGATGTGAAAGAGCTGATGTAGAAAATCAATTTCTACAAATTGTTTAGTAAATTTCATATATATAACATGTGGAAAAACTATTTTCTTTTACATTTTGTATTAGGTGATTATTACTTCTTTTTTTGAAATTGGTGATTATTACTTTAGAATTATGCAAGTGTCGAAATTATAATATTAGACGAAGTATAATTTATTGCATTCAAATAAAAATTTTGAATTTATTTTTATGACATAGATAAAAAATATATTAATAAAATTATCAAAAAGTAATTCTCAAAAAAAAAAAAAAAAAAATCAATGAGCATTGCCTAATATTTGAGCCCAACACTCCACGCTAATTCCTTTGTCAACGCCTAATCCCTATTACTCTCTCTTCTTCACTCATCTTCAGTTTTGACTTAATCATTTGCATGACTTAGTTTCGTGTGATTATTGATTTTCTTTTTGGTTGCATGATCGTTACATATCTTTCTATCTAATCATTGTTGTTTATGCAGGTCATCTTCTTTGGTATTTAGGTAGTTGATCGATTGAGCTTCCACAAAGTCTCTGCAGTGCACTCTCACCCTTTCTTTCTTCCTCTGTTTCTTTCTGTTCTTGTGTCTCTTCCTGCATGTCTAATCCTTATAGAGCTGATTTTCTTAGTTCTTCCTCCGATGACTCCAGGGAGGAGAGGCTAGATGAAAGGGGGTCAGTTCTTTGCTCTTGATCCTGTCAAAGCCTTTCCTTTCAGGGAGCTAATGAAGGACACCCTGATAGCCAAGTTTATTGACCCCAAATCACTTTCCCCTGCAGTTATTCAAAGTGAGATTTCAAAAAATTAAAAAACTTTTGGTACTATCTGGATCGAAAAAGAAAGACACTCTTTAGCTTTTCCACTTTCAAAGTAAGGAGGATAAAGATTTCTTTCTACATGAGTCATTAGTAACCTTCCATGGATTGAGCTTAGTTTTTAAAGAAAGAAAGTCTAATTAGGCTCTTATGGAAGTGGATTTCTCTACAGCTGATCTGTGGTTTCAAATTCCCAATTGTCCTTTGGAAGGTTTTCATTTTGATCATGCAAATGATGTTGGGGTTTTGGTTGGTAACCTTTTGATTGTTGATTGGTCTTATGAGCGTGTTACAAACATGCATGGTTTAAGAATCAAGGTTAGAGTGAATCTCAACAATGGTCTGGTTCCAGGCGCATATGTTAAGCTTGCTAATGAACCTTTGAAATGGGTTTATTTTAGCTACGAAATGATTTTTAAGGTGTGTTATCGGTGTGGGATTGTTGGACATACAAACAAAACTTGTTCTTCTAACCTGGTTGAAGTTCTAGAAAACTTGGAGATGAGATACTTACAGCCTCACTTCAATTCAAGCCTCCCCTTTCATGTCAACCCACAAATATCCCTCTTCACAAACCTTCTCAAAGCACACTCCAAACATGGACCATTTAGAACCATGAAATTTGACACTAGTGTTAAGTCTGTGTATGATTTATGTGAGCCCTTTCTAAGTCATGACCCAAACCAAGGTCCTCCACAAGGACTGGTTTTCTCTCTAGACAGTCTCTCATCCTCACCAGATGAACATTTTGTTGGAATTGTGTCCTAGAGGCAATCAATTTATTGTGAAAAATATGTGGATTTACGATTCATTATGTTATCGATATGGAGATATGTTAACATGAATGAAATCCTTCAATATAAGTGTTATACTCTTAAATATCCCTAGTCAATTGTAATGATTAATGGGACAATCATCTGTAGACTAGTATGGGGTTTGATTGATATGGAGATATCATGATCCAACACATGGATATGCATTAGGAGTAATGGCATACTCGATTGACCCACAACGAGAAGGATACATTAGATTATGTTGAAGTCACAATCGTTTCTCGTAGTGCTAATAATATTGCAATCCTTAGACTTGAAGTCACTAGATACTCTAGTTGTGAAATATTGTGCTTTGATGTTATCAAACGTTACACCATAACTGGGTGACTATAAAGGTAGCTATCGGGTATGATAGGAAGCAAGCTTAGAGATCGTAGTGATGTAGAGAGGATTTGTCCCTCCCACATAATGGGAGCAAATATCCACGGCCACTCGAGGGATGAGGCTTATTGAATGTCTGGCCAGACTCAGATAAATCAATATGGAGATATTGATGTTATCTGCTTGCATAAGCATATTCCCAGGATCGAGGAACTATGGATTGGATATACGAGTGTGACTATTTATGTCTCGTGTCCAATCCAGATATGGAGACAAAGGGATATTGCAATATGTTATATTGGGCACAAGTGGTTTGTCGGGATCACTGACTATTTCTATTAGTTGGGTTACATGGATGTGTTGGTAGACATCGCTCCATGTTAGTAATGAGTTACTACCAACTAAGTAGAAACCTATGGGGTCACACGTCAAATAGAGTTGAACTAGATTTGAGATTAATTAATATGAATAATTAAATAAGAAGGATCACTTTGAAACACCTTGCAAACTTAGTAGGACTAATTTGCAAGGAAGGGACTAATTCAAGTTTATTGAGTACTAGGAAAGACCTTTATGGAAACAACAAGGAGTTGTTGGAGTATATAAAGGAGGCTCTAGCTTCCTTCCCACTAAGTGAATGTTATTAGACATAACACAAGAGAGTGGGAGAGAACAAAAGAGAGAGAGGGCAAGACAAGCTAGGGGCGACCGCCCCTAGCCGTCCGCCCTTCCCGTCGGCGCCAAAGAGGAGGCCGAACCCTCCTTTTGTCACCTCGTTGCTTGATTCCTTCTTCCCTCTTCCTCCGGTTCAAGCTAGAACTTGTTGAAGGAAGAATCTAGATCTCACCTCCAGACATGGATCAACCGTAGAGACGAGGACATCATTCTTCGTGTGATCTCTCAAACCAAAAGGTACTTAATACTATGTCCTTTATCATGTTATGATATCTCCTCCTGACAATCCGTGGTGGGATTTGAGTAGGATTAAATTTTTGTTATTCCGTTGTGTTACCTATGTCAAAACCCAACACATTTCTACACACCATGTTCACAATCTCACTGTGGAGAACAGAACTAAAATCAAAATCTCTCGCCTTGTCCTGAATTGATAGGAACCTCTTCAGTCAATCATGCATGCACTCCATTTAATTCCAACCAGACCTTTCAGTGGACGGATCAGATTCATGGAGCAGTTAATACCCCATATTCTCCCATCACTTAAATCTTTTTAATGCTGGCCCTTCCCAAGAAACGGTAGCCATTCCCGTCGTTTCAAATATTAATCAGTTGCATGAAGGAGTTGCTTTTTCCCAACCGTCTATTGGAACTGGTTCACTGGCTCCTGATGATTCACTTTCCCAAGAGTTGCTTTGTTTACCCCCAATTGTTACTACAAAATGCAAAGAAGTGGCTATTGATGAAGCTTTTCCAACCACTTTGTCTCTTACCTTTGTTCCTCCACCTTCACAACTGTGTCCATCGAATCCCAACAACATGCGCACTCTTCCTACTACCTATAAAATTCTGAGACACCCTGACTTTGTTATGAAAGCACCTGATTTTTCTCCTTCGATCACCACAGAGCCTGAGATTGATATCATTCAAAGAAAGAAAGATCTCCAAGCAATTGACAATCTGCTACTTAAGGCTGACAAGATGGTGCACAAAAAGCCAAGAGCCAAAAAAACAAAGGACAAGGTTGGAGTCAAAGTAAAGAAAGGTGAATGTATTTCAATCAAAATGAAGAAGAAGGTCAACCCTCAGAACAAAAAAGATCAAGGTGAAAGTTTGAAGAAATCCCTCAAGAACAGAGATGCAGGTTCGACACAGATGGATCCTCCAAGAAGTAGAGTAAATGGTAAGAAACCAAGGACAAAAATTAATAAGGCCATGCAGAAATGTACTCTTTCTTTTTTCACTTACAATCCCTTTTCACAATTTTTTCTCAATTTTAAGTTTAAAAAAGATTAAGAACTGATGATTTTGCATCTAAATCTTTACCTCAGACAAAACTTTTCAAAGGATCATTTGGGTTTATGATGGTTGTCCCAAAACAACCATCCAAACAACCATGATTCTCTTAAGTTGGAACTGCAGAGGTATTGGCCAGAACTCTGCAGTCCATGAAGTTTTTTCACTGGTTGAAAAACATAAGCCCTCTCATATTTTCTTGTCTGAAACTAAAAAATATGTAAATTTCTTAAATAACAAATTTAGGAAATTTAGAAAACTGTGAGGTCGAATTAGGGTAAGGCAGTAGGAATCAGGTGTTGCTAGGAGGGTTTTAGAAAGCTGATGTAGAAAATCAATTTAGAAATTGTTTAGTAAATTTCATAGATAACATGTTGAAAAACTATTCTTTTTTACATTTTGTTTTAGGTGATTATTATTATTTTGTAATTATTGCAAGTGTCGAAATTACAATATTAGACGCAATATAATTTATTGCATTCAAATAAAAAAATTGAATTTATTTTATGACATAGATAAAAAATATATGAATGAAATTATCAAAAAGTAATTCTCAAAAAAAAATTATCAAAAAGTATGTCTCGCAGTTGGCTCAAACAATTTGGTATTACCAAACGCGTAAAAAATTGTTTCTGGCATCAGAAAGTCATGTTCTTGAATGCAAAAACAATACCAAACGGGTTCTTCGTAACTCCTTCCAAATATTGGAAAATAAACCATGCAAGGAATTTCTCTTTGACAAATAACATCTGCTGACTTTTGTTTTAAAAATTGACTTTACTCTTTTTTCAATTGAACTGAAATTACCTTACAATTATTGAGAAATTAATATTGGTTAAGTATTTCATCTTTTAAAACGAATCAGTCATGTATAATATTTTTCTTGCTCTATCCCACACTCTATCCCATACGCTGTGGTGGGATTTCAAACGTTTTTCTCTCACTATCTCTCACTCTCTCTAGTTCTTCATCTTCTTCAATAGCTTCCTCCTCCGCCACCAGCAGCACTCCCACCACAGCCATTGCCATCCCCAGTGCCACGTATGATACGAACCTCATTACCGCCTTCTCCACCGCCATTCTCCTCCGCCGCCTTCAACAGCCACAGTCGGTGAAAGGGTTTGAAAAAATCTCTTCAATTTTCTATTTGATTGTTTAAGTATAAATTTGAAGAGTTGCAGGTTCCGTCATTTTGGGATTCACGATTTGACTCTGGAATCCTAGGTTCGTCAAAAGTAAAGGGGATTCGTCAACTTTCAACATCCATTCGTGAATTCCACAATGACGAATTGGATACATTGGTTAGTGGTCATTGAATCTGTCACCTCGTACGTCTTATGAAGTTTGACGAATCAAATTAAATTTGAGATGTTTAGGTCATTCATCATTCATAATTTTCTGTACTTCTCACATAACAATACAACGAAATTTGGACAAGCCATTTTTCTCTTCTGAAAACTCATTGTATTATAATCAAACTTGTACATTGTGGCCTATTAGAGCATCTCCAACGGATGTCATCCCCCCCATGGGCCCACCAATTTTCCCCTTCCCGCACCCCGCCCCCAAACTACTACTCACCTATAACCTCCCCACCATATAATCTTTATTTTTAAAAAATTATCTAACAATTTATAAAAAAATAATATTAATAAAATAAAAACAACTTATATCAATATATTTACATATTCACAAATATTGATAAAAAATGATAATGACAACAATAACAAACAACACTTTTATTCGGTAGATATAATTGCTAATAATCACAAAAAGATGTTATATCAAATTGACAACAAAATAAAATAACAATATTTTTTGTAAATATTTTGTTCAATTGTCGAGAAAATAATATTTATTTTTTATAAATAAATAATAATTAAATATACTAATCATAATTAATAACACATATTAAAATTATAAAATATTATTAAGCATAATTAGTATATTCCAAATTATATTAATTAGCCACCTTGGAGGGAGAGGGGGGTGTTAAGGGGGGAATGCACCCTAACCACCCCACCCACGCCTAAAGTCACTCTCACCTTTTTCCTTCCTTATGGTTGAACATGAACCGTATTTTTATACGATTTTGCCTCTCTCCTCACGGTTGGAGATGCTCTTACATCAAATATCTGCACCTTGTGAGCTCAATAGGAAGGATTACTTATCCACATCTCTTTTAGTACTTCTCTCCCAGACTTTTATGAGAAAACAGCTGAGCTCACACATCTGAAAGATTACTTATCCACAATCCAGATTCAATCTAAGAGGAGATAGATAGACATTAAAATCGGATGAACCAAACAGGGGTAAATGATAAGTTTCAAAATACACTGAATTTCTCCATGAAGGAATGTAGTATGATGCACTCGTCATTCGGTTTCTTGACTGAAACATAATGAAAAAAGAGTAAAAGACTATCCAGTCATACACACTCCAAGCTTCACTCAAGTACCGAGGATTTATGCAGGAAGAAGAGGGCAAAAAGGAATCGGTTCAAAGTCTGAGCCTTGACTAATATGGGGGAAGATCGCATTGACCTTGACCTCAAGAATTAAGGTTGCCGAGATTCGCCACTATAGAACAAATCTGTAACCTCACGATGAAGATACAAGCAGCAGCAGCAGCAACTCGAACTCCATGGTTCACCATTAAAAAAGCGACAGTTCTCCGGCAGGAACAGTTCTCTTGACTAGGTTAGCCCAAGATTCATTGGTCTCTGCGATAACCTTGAGAGCAAATTCCTGCATTAACCAAAACAACAAACAAACAAAAGAATAAGCAATCATGGATGAAGGAAATACTATCATATGTTCAAAGAACAACAGAACTGGAACCTAAAAGAATAGAAGCCATTGATTCAATTTACTCCCAGTAAGGATGATAGGTCATCGCATACTGTTACAGTTAGCAATTGATAGCCAGTCCCTATGGTTGGCGCTAGATAACTAGACCCCACACCTTTATACTTCTAGAACAAAAAGGTTCGTGCTCGCCCTTACTATGGCAACTTGTTCATGAATCATTGTACAACATTAAGGTCACTCCTTGCTTTGCGAACAAATGCATTGTGTATCTTGGGTATTTACGAGTCTTTTCTGATTGTTATTGAGATTGCCGTAACACTCTTTTTTACAGCTACACCCATCTTAGCAGATGAAGTATGGTTGTTATCCCTTAGCATATTGATTAATTGCTAAAGATGCACGTACGGGTTTTAGAATAAGGCTTAGGAAGCAAAGGCAATGGTATGTAACACTGTAAGCAGTGTGTTACCCATCTCTTTACGTACTTCGTTCTAATGGAGGACGATACATGATTTTTATGTCACAACTCAGCTGCATATAAAATCAAGCTTGAAGGAGAGGCACAAAAACATTAAATACCTTGTTTGCAGGCTTGTTGCCAAGACCAAACTTGTTAGCCGGTTTCCCATCTGGTATCTTGTAGTCTCTAAACCAGTCCCTGATTGCAGTAAGAGTTCCCTGAATATTTTTACCCCAGTCAAGATTATTACCATCACAAGGACCTCACCCCAGTCAAGATTATTACCATCACAAGGACCTCATAAACATAGTGCTATACTAAAAATTTGCAAGTAAAACTTTTGCACACAGCAAGTACATCCACTGGAGTAAAATATTGCGCAACATTTGCTTCTCACAGGCTAAACTTTTCAGCAGCAATATACACAAAAATCCCAGAGAAAAAAAAATTGATAAAACACTCATCATGACTGATTACTGTGGGCCTATCATTTAGCAAGTAAGATAGTCACGGAGTCTCTGACTATGCTCCATCAAACAATTGTATACGTGAAGAAATTGTGAACATACATTTTATTAGAATTGGATAAAGAATAAATAATGTATCAGGGTGAGAAAATCATAGGACTAGACCTTGAGCTCATCCAGTGGATATATCACAGCGTGCACTATCTTATCATGTAATTTTGTGTATATCATAGATGTCATAAGGTTTCAGCATGTTAGGTTGAAGACACTGCTATTCACAAGTATACCAATAAACTATACACGCATTGCTGAATTCAAAGAAACCAAACACGCATTGCTGAATTCAAAGAAACTAAACACTAGTACTGGTATGTCTTGAATATATATATTGAAGACACTTATCTTCACAACTATATCAAGAAACCAACCATGTGTTGCTGAATTAAAAAAACCATACCGGGAAATGCTTTTCGACATCATCGATATCGTTAACCAGTGAAGCTTTTGGATCATCCAATGAGATAGCAATTATTTTCCAGTCAAGTTCTCCTTCATCAATCATTGCCAAAGCAGCTAAAGGCTTGACCTTCATAACTTGACCTATCCTTCCCGCGGTTTCACCAATCTCCACAACATCAACTACAGAATAAACAACAAAAGAGAACTGTAAAAACGGATTGAACAGGCCTATGGTTCATAAAAATGGTAGAAGATGACACTTGGCACTCAGGTAACCTGGATCATTGTCTCCAAACGCTCCATCAACTTCTGAATTTGCCAATGTTGGATCTTCCCATGTTTGTGGAAGCAAGCCATAGTTCCAATTAATATTGTATCTGAGGAAAGTTAATGAGAGGATGAAGGTATCACTTAAGCAGTAGCATCAGCATGTGAAAATGAAACCTTTTGCTAAAGACATTCTTGAACTCATACGCAATTATGTTAAGGAAAGAAAATCCATGGATATGCAACTTCACATCTTGACAAAAACTAAGCAAAACCAACAAGAGAGCCCAGTAGGTACCGCCTACCGCGTAACCACTGGCGTAAATATCTAATAACTGTAAAATCAATGTGATTTTATCATCGAAGAATTATCAAATAGCTGTAAAAAATCAGTCATGGCGAGTGTTTTAATCACCCAACAATTATCAAATAGCCGTAAAAATCACGCCAGCAATACTTACATATAAACACTGTAACTGTAGGAAACTTGGAAATTAGATTTCCCCTACCTCATTTCACAGTTAAAAGCCAAGGCAAAATGCAATCATTGCAGCCCAACTCATTGTTCTATCACAAAATGACATAGCCTATCAGAAGTCTTGAGGAAACAGGGTCCAACAATGGTACAAACCTCTTGAAGGTATGGCCTTATGACCTTTCTAAGAAAACTGCGCTACGCCTAAGGGCAATTTAGGAATGGTGCACTTTTTTAATGAACTCTCGACATAATTTTCTATTTAAGTTCCAGATGCCTGCATTTTACTCACGAAACACACACTTTTGTCACCAATTTTCTGTATTCCTAGGCAAAACCGGTGCACTTAACCTATCTTTACTCAAACTCTATGAAAGTCTCTCTCCCTCTCTATCTCATTCTACTCTCTTTGTCTCTCTCCACCTCCTTTCGTTTCCCTCATCATTCTTAAACATGGAGTGGTGAAGCTACAGGTCCCCAAAGCGGAATGCTACACTGGTTCTCAAGAAAAGAGGGAATACTATATGGGCATAAAAGGACCATGAAGAAAGACTACTCCAAACTCCATCATCTAAGAAGAGATTAACTTAAATGTGAAGAGAAAATGATAACAGTATGGATACTTTTTAATCCAGTTCACTCTCCTCACTGAGTACATAAGCAAAGAAATTGTATGAATTCGTAAGTAGTTTCAGCAATAACAGGGACATTTTGGTAGCAAAAATTTGAGCAAGAACAAATGAGACCTGTGTTTTTTTTGGGATTACACAGGACAGCATGGGATTATGGGATTGATAATTCAGTTAGCAGTCTGGTAAAGAAAAGATTGGTTCCACTGGAGCCCACCAATCCAGTCACTACCAATCCCTAATATACTTCAGTTTATATTTTAACATCTAGCCCCCTCCAGGCCCCAGGTACTATGAGGCAGATGTTCGTCCGTGGTTATATACCCAAAATTACAAACGATCGTTCCATCTTAGAGTTTCAATACAATGATGATGATGATTTTGTGAGTTTGTTTCAACCTGTAGCCATGGCTCAGGGGTTTGTTGACTTTGGTACCGTGGGGCAGACTGATCTAATTGGTTTGTTGTAAAAATCACGGCTGCATTTCAATCCATATCTGTTGGGTCATTTTGGTTAGAATTCTCCAAATTGATTCAGTTTCTTATGGTACCCAATGGGTTTCAGTGAACGCCTCTGCAAGCAGCGACTGCCTATGGTGATGCGGCTAAGTCCTTGTCATTAGTCTGGCTCATCCTTGTGCCCTGCTTCTTTTCTGTGTTTTTTACAGGTAAAAAAAATCACGGATTTCTCAGTCTCCTTGTATCACCAGTTTGTTCATCTTAGCTGCACGAGATAAATACATGATTTGCACACTCATGGTACAGACTATCGTAGTTGGTATGCCAAAATTGTGGGCCAGCTCTAATATAGTTTAGGGATTGTATGCAAAATGAAAATTAGCAAGAAATATCATAATGGCCCTGAGATATTCAATGATTTCCTATATTTGAAGGATCAGACAATGTTGGTCATTAGCGACTAAATTATTAGACATAGTAAGTTCCATGTGTAAGCATCTAATTGAAGTTACCTGAGATCTTTCCACAAATGAAAAGAACAACAAAGTATGTGTCAAAGGAAAAGAACAAGGTAAATAAAAGATTAAACAGTACAACTTACGGATAGTAGCGGAGTTTTCCTTTCTTGGTATCTTGTTTTATGGGAGTGTGCTCCTCGTCAGTAGCAACCTCCATCTTTGCACTAGTTTCTTTTGGTATTTCGACAATAAAATTGTAAACACCATCACCCAAATGTAGTGGTATGTCATGCCAGGGGGAAATCTATATAGTAAGAAAATACTTCATAAGATGACATGTTTAACATACAATTTGTTCGAATTTGTAGGGGAACAATAATGTGTCGCCCTAAATGTAAGCCAACATGACTCATCTCTCTTTCACATACATTAATAATCTATCAAGTCCACGTGAACTGTGAATCTGTAATTAAATCGAGACTTAAGCACACGTTAATTCTTGACAACAGTAGGTCTACATAAATCCTTTCAGATCCTTGTTTTCATTGTATGTTTTATCATCATTCATCACCTTTTTACCACTTCACAGACACATACAAACACCATCGAACCAAACCGTGACATGGGGATAAGAAGTGCTTTAGTTGAGAGGAATTGAAATAGTCCTATCTATAATCCAAGTCTTAATCCTTAACTGTAAGTAAGCAATTCATTGATTACCATGAGTAATTGCGGACCAGAATATTGTAAACAGGAAGAACAAGGGCAATAATGCAATCAGAAAACAGTTGGAACCTACAGAATGCATACAAATGAAACAACTCAACCATATCTTTTACCACTTCCATCATCTGATGGTATCCTTGTCAGTAACACAGGACAAAAAAGATAACAAAATTTGAACCTTTTGAAGACTAGGTACTTCCAAATCCTCAAATTTCACTGCTAGCATTTCTTTCAATAAAGTGGGTCTTCAGATTAACGTCAAAATGACAATACTACAACCATACCAAAAAAATTCATCACATTCTAAATGGTTCTCTTTCTTGCAATACCCAAATGCCAACTTCACCAAAACCCAAACTTTTTATCACATTCTAATAATGCAAACAGAAAACAGTTGGAACATTGTTAACAGAATGCATACAGATGAAACAAGCTCTTTTGGATAGTCAAACCATATCTTTTATCACTTCCATCATTTGATGGTTGCCTTTTCCGTAACCCAGGACAAAAAAAAATAAATAAAAATAAATAAATAAATAAATAACAAAATTTGAACCTTTTGAAGACCAGGTACTTTCATCATTTGAACCCACCACTTTCAATTGTTGCATCTCTTGACATGATTCAACAAAGTGGGTCTTGAGATTAATGTCAAAATGACAATACTACAATTCAAACTAATAGAAAATTCAATATTTTTCATCACATTCTATATGGTTCTCTTTCTTGCAATACCCAAATGCCAATTTCACCTAAATCCAATCTTTTTGTCAAAATTTCACCAAAAATTTACCAAAATGACAATACTACTATTCATACTAAAAAAACATTCAATCTTTTCATCACATTCTAAATGGTTCTCTTTCCTTCAATACCCAAATCCCAATTTCACCAAAATCCAATATTTTTGTCAAAATTTCACCAAAAAATTCACCAAAATGATGATACTACAATTCCTACAACAAAAATTCAATCTTTTCATCACATTCTAAATTGTTATCTTTCCTGCAATACCCAAATGCCAATTTCACCAAAATCCAATCCTTTTATCAAAATTTAACCAAAAATTTACCAAAATGACAATACTACAATTCATATTAAAAAAAAAAAAAATCAATCTTTTCATCACATTCTAAATGGTTCTCTTTCCTGCAATACCCAAATGCCAATTTCACCAAAACCCAATCTTTTCATCACATTCTAATAAACCCAGTAAAATCTGAATTCAACCCATTAACGATTTCAACAAGAATGATGAGATAGGGTATTTTTTACCTTCTTCCCAGAATCGTCGACGAAGAAGACACGGTAGTCTAGGGTTTCAGGCTTTCCATCTTCTTTGATCTGAATCTTGGGCTTGAGCAGGGCACTGCAACTAAACAATCTACTCTTGGACACCAATTTGTGGGTATTGGTCGAGCGAAGAGCGATGGAGTGAGAACGCCGTGACGGGCCACCGAAGAGCAACGCCGTCGTGAGAGTGGCGGCGGTGGCGTTGCGAGTTGATGATACGGAAGACAACATCACTCTGGTGGCTGCCATTGCTGCAATTTGGGTTGGACTGTGATGTCAGTGCGGGTAGGTAAAGTAATACCACTCCGTCCCAGCTCTTTCTTCCCATCTGACTTTTTTGACTCGTATCTGGGTCACTTTGACCGGGTGATTTGGATAGCAAAATAATACGATTTTTTGATAATTTTTTCACCATATTATAGAGCACATTTTACTCTACAACACCGTGAAAAAATTATCACAAAATTACGTCGGTTTTCTATTCAAATAACCGGGTCAAAGTGACCCAGTGAATAGTGACAAAAGTCAATTGGGAAGAAAGAGCTGGGACGGAGTGGTATAGTGCAATTTGGGTTGGACTTTGATTTTATTTTACTTTATTTTATTTTGCAAGATTGTTTGATGAACCTTGTTAAATGGTGGCCAAAATATAATATTTTCCTTTAGTAAATTTATTTTCTAAAAAAAAAGTAATTTCTTTATGTGTGGATGTGTGGGGAGAAAGTAATTTTCTATTGTCAAAATTAACTATCTCCTCCGTCCCATTTTATCTTTTGTGTTTGGAGAAATATTACGAATCCAGTTTCTTTGATTTTTCTCCTTGAGAGCGTCTCTCACCCTCATAGGAGTCTAGGCCTTCTCTAACGCTTATGCTATGGCGGCCACAGAGAAGATTTCGGATTCTCAAAGGCAACAAAGGCAATGGGAAGAAGAAGACAGTGAGATCTTTGACATCAGTGATGAACTGGTGAATTGGGCGGAAGAAAAGCACAGGTACTGTCTTGTTGGTCGGTTTTTATCTCAAAAGCCGATCAATGAGATGGCTATGAAGGAAGTATTTCAAACTAAGATCTGGAAGATGTACAAGGATGTGGAGATCGAAGAAGTGGGTGAGGGGATCTTTTCTTTCCGATTCCGAACACTCATGCTGATGAATAGGGTTATGGAAGGAGGCCCGTGGTCTTTTGACGACAACCTGTTGGTGTTGGAAAAATGGTCCCCAAACAAAAGCCTCTCTCAGTATAACTTTAGTTCGATTGAAGTATGGGTACAAGCCAGGGGTGTCACTTTCCACCTGGTTAACGAAGAAATGGGGTGTCCCTAGCCCCCAGCTATTTCCCTGATTGCCTAGGGTTTCGAGACGGCGTATATGTAATACCCCGATTAATTAGTAGGGGTAAAACGGTCATTATAATAATAATTTATTTGCAAAATAATATTTTAATAAATCTTTGAGTTTAGTTTATAAAAAGTTTTAGAATAATATTAGAGTAATAATCAAGAATTAATACGTAGTCGTTTTACGAATTTTAACTAGTTTAAAGTTATAGCGCGTGCCCAACCACCGCGAGGATTTATAGGCTTGCCACACCCAATCACCCAACCACATAGTACTCCACCCACACCCAAATATTTCTAATAAATAATAGTTAAATGAAAAGTTTTGTTTCCAGGAGGTTTCTCCTTCTTCCTCCATACGTTTCACCTCCACCGCCTCACACCACCTTCGGGAAGTCTCTCCAACCACCATCACCGCCCCTGTCACCATCATCCCTACTTGGAGCCCAAGTAACCTATGCTATAAAGCCACTCCCCGACCTCCCTCCTCACACCAGCAGCCACCCTCACAACCACCACCTCCCTCATCACCATCGTCGTCTTCACCAACACCACCACCATCTCCAAGCTTCGGCAAGAAAACAACCCACCACCTTCATCTCCTTATTTCTCACTCTACCTACCTGCTAGCAGAGGACATCAGCAACAGAGGCAAGAGGTGGCAGCAGCCACTTCCACCACCGCAACCACCCCTGTTGCCGTCGGCAACCACCCAAGAGGAAACCCACCTGCCCAGCAGTCTCTCTCGCTCTCTCTCCTTCTCTCCCTCCCTCTCTGTTCCCAGATCTCATCAGAAACAGAGTAGAAGCAGTAGCAGCGACCACCACAGCCGCCATTGTCGCCGTCGGACGACCACCGAGTAAACCCACTTCTCTCTCTCTCATCCCCGTTGGCTTCTCTGACCATCTCTGAACGGTCACGGCACGTCCCTGACCTGCATCAGAGGCAGCAGCAGCGTGGAAGCAACTCACTTCCGTCATCCACGACCTCCATTAAAACTGGCCAAGCTCCGGCCAAGTTCCGACGAGGTGCTTCGCAGCAGCACCCACTCTCCCTCTGCTTCCAGTAGAGTCCTAGGAGGCCGACCAACTCACTAGGAGACTCAAACCAGGCTGGGAAAGCCATTAGAGCCGACCACCAAGAGCAACTCCGGCGACTCCGACGTCGAGCTTCGACCCGACCCATTTCTTAGTGATTTCCGGCCATTTTTGGCCTAGGTACGCTCTATACTTTCTGATTAGTTGTTATATGTTGTTAAAATTGAAGTTTGATAGCTTGAAACATAGTTGGATTGAAGAAATTGAAGTTGTTGTCGTAGGGGGGTAAAAGTGTAGTTTATGTAAACTGTTATAACATGAAATAGGGGTTCTTTTGTACTTTCAGAAACTAGGAGCTGGTTAGAGTACTTTAACCTAACTGTTCTGGTTACTAGTTGGGGAATTTGTAGACTTTTAATACAAATAGGGGTTTATGTGTCTTTTACTTAAACTTGTCGCTTTTCGCTAAAAATAAAAATAATGATTTCGGAATATAAATAATTTCTAAAAATATTAGTTTTCATCCTCGTTTTCGAGAAGTAATTTGGGTATTGAAATAACATGCGGTTTGTTAGTTAAAAATTAAACAAGAAATACTTTTTAGTTAAATTATTAAATAAATATTGTTAAATCACTTAGTTAATAACTTGGATGATTAATACTTGAAAATTTGGATATTTTACTAGATTTTAAATATTGTTTTGTTGTGATTAGTATTTAGGGAAAATTTCTCTTTAAATTGAATAGTTTTAAATATTGTTTAAATAACTATAGAAATAATAATATGTCTTTTTCATAAAAATAAACTAGTTTTGTTTTCACTACTATATAAAGTCTTTTATAAAATAATTTCTCTAATTAGTTAGACACTTTTAGCTAATAATAATAATAATAATAATAATAATAATAATAATAACAATAATAATAATAATAATAATAATAATAATAATAATAATAATAATAATAATAATAATAATAATAATAATAATAATAATAATAATAATAATAGTTGTTTAAATATAAACACGTGGTTTTTATATAATTTTGTTATAGAAGATTATAACGAAACAAAACTTTAAGAGAAGATTAGCTAGAGGGGTTGGGTAGTAATAAAAGAGAATATTAGATCGTGTAGTATTTTGTTGGATTATTTGTTAACATAAAAGTTACGGGTTGTAGGTGACGGTTTGTAGGCCCGAGACATTTCTAGAACGTGCTAGTGCTACGGAAGTAAGGTAAGTAACATGCCAAGCGTTGAGCCTAGCTTCCTTCGTGTCTTAATATGACTTTTATTTGTTGTCTCAAAATGCATTTTTATTTACTTGTTTTATTTGAAGTTTCCTTCTATTTCAAAGAAGTTATTTACTTGAAGCTGTCACATGTTTAATAATAATAATTCGTAATTAACGTAAAGTGGAAAGAGTTGTGCGGGAGAAGCTTTATTATTGTCGTGTTGACTTCGGTCACTCGGCCCGTGATCAGATTTTATTTTAACCCGGTCGCAACCTGCCGGGTCGCTCCATGTACTCACCTCTCTGGCCTCAAGAAGTCTTAGGGCGCTGCCGGCAGTTAAGGTCATGGCTGCTAGTGATAGATTAGTAGTTCCTTCCCCGTATCAATAAAGCTAATAGTACAGTTCTGGTTTGAGTTTTTGAAAGGAAAGAAGAAGAGATTGAGGATTATAATCCCCGTTTGGAAGAGATATTAAGATAAGAAGAATTTTATAAGTGTTCCTACTCTATTTATTGGATTCTTTCTTTACAAGTCTTATTCCTCCTGTTTTATTATTGCAAACAGTAAATTCAAGCTTCATCATCTGTTTTACATGTTTGGGTGTTACTTACTCAGTATTTCGTACTGACTTTGAAACTGCGGTTCCTGTGTCCTTCCCACCGCAGGCTTAGATGCAGAAGGCTATGGCGAAGCTGGGTACGGGACTCACGTGTAGTGCTTAGTTAGGAAGTCAGGATGATGTATAGCTTTTGGAATCACTTATGTAATATTTAGAGACTTTCATAACGTTTAGTGTTGTGTAATAAATAAATACTTTTGGAATGTTATGCTTGATTCCCGCCGTTACTTTTAGCAGCGCCCTCCTGGGCTTTCCGGTCCGGAACGGAAGGATTGGGAAACCCCGGGCTGTTGCAGTATAGCCTTTGATGAGGCGTGGCCATTGCGAGGTTAACCAGACGCCATATATAGATTTTCGCCGGTTTTCGAGGCAAGAATAACTCAGAATGATCTGATAGGTCACCAATTTCACCGATTACCGAAGTGATGCTGACTTAGTGAATGTCAGCGGTCGCGACTCTTCAGTCTAGAGGACTATTTAAACCCTTTGCTCCTTCAATTAGAACTTTTCTACCGTCATTATTTCTGAAGTTTTATGAACCAGAGAGAGAATCATCAGCAAGAAGCCGAGACTTTCGATCAAATTCTTGACAAAGTCTCCCAAGCAGTTCAGGCACTCAGACATCGACAAGGTTAGTGATTCTCTCCCCTTTCAATTGTGACTTCGAAACCTCGAAGATGTTTTTAGCCCCTCTTGTTCATGGCATGTAACCCGATCTGGGTTTAATGTTCATACGCAGTGGTGGTGATCAGAAAACAGGGGAAGTGGTGTGGGTTTGTTTCTTCGGCCAAAACAGAGAGTGTGATGCTGACTCAGCGAATGTCAGCAGTCGCGAATCTTCAGTCTTGAGGACTATTTAAAACCTTTGCTCCTTCAATTAGAACTTTTCTACCGTCATTGTTTCTGAAGTTTTATGAAACAGAGAGAGAATCATCAGCAAGTAGCCGAGACTTTCGATCAAATTCTTGACAAAGTCTCCCAAGCATTCAGACACTCAGACATCGACAAGGTTAGTGATTCTCTCCCCTTTCAATTGTGACTTTGAAACCTCGAAGATGTTTTTAGCCCCTCATGTTCTAGGCATGTAACCCGATCTGGGTTTAATGTTCATACGCAGTGGTGGTGATCAGAAAACAGGAGAAGTGGTGTGGGTTTGTTTCTTCGGCCAAAACAGAGAGTGAGGGTGAGATGGAGAGAGACGAGGATGGCTGTGGGTTGATATATGTTGATGTGGTTTGAAGTTGAGGAGGTCGTAGCATGGTGGTGATGGTGGTTCCGCTGATTTGGGGAAGGTGGAGAAGAAGATTGGTTTGTTTCCCGTCTGTTAGAGAGAGAGAGAGAGAGAGAGAGAGAGAGAGAGAGAGAGAGAGAGAGAGAGAGAGAGAGAGAGTGGGAGTGGGTTTACACCTGATTTTAAGAAAAGACACTTTAACCCCCAAGTGAAGTTACACCAGGTTTAAGAAACTACAAATGCACACCCCCGAATTTAGAAAAAGCTAACACTAACCCATAACTTTAGGAAATTAACAAACAAATACCTTTTTAAAAACAGGGTTATTACAGAAGGGGATTGATGAGACCCCTGTTTTGGCTTCGCCGTTTAAATTTATTTTCAGTATTTGGTATACAAGATTTGGAGGGAATCCAAATTTTCACTAATTGGACCATCCAAAAAGTTAACCCAGTGGCAGCTTCCTTTGTGTTCACACTGGTTTCCAAAACATGTAAGGGTATATATGTAAAAAAACACAGGTTTATTAAGACATGTGCCAGCTTTCTCTCAGCTCAAACAAGAGAAACAGAGGTAGTATCTTTCTTGATTTTCTATATTCTTCAGGCCGTCTATCTATTGCACTTCAGGCTCAGCTCCCCGCACTCACCATGTTCGCAATATCATCCTACAGAGCTAGCCTTAACTTAAGGAGAGTTTCAATTAGTGGGCCAGATTTCAATTCGTTTGTATTAAGTTGGTATGCTGAAATCACCGAACCGTGGGCCAAATTCCAATTCGTTTTGTATTAAGATGATCCTAACAATTCTAGACTGGGGTATTTTGATTACCTATGGTTGTTTGGATGGGTAAGATTATACGTTGGGATTACAGAAACGGGATTTGGCTCGCAAAACCGAGAGATCCTCGGATATTGTTTACATTAAAAAAATTATCGAAACCGAATCCAACTTAATAATGAGGGATCTGGCGCTCAAAAATCTCATATAATCGAGAATTCAAAATCAGACTAAGTTCTAATATACAATCCTATAATTCAAGATAGAGATGCGCTTCGGGTGTAGTTGAATTGCTCCGGTTTGCACTCTTAAGATCTTTTGATGTTTTTCTAGAGGTCTTGAGTTTAAACCTTAAGGTAACCCAACAGCTGTCTATTGACCTCCTCAACTGCGAGCCTATCAACCTGGATTTTCTCAGGCCGGTTTACCTCTCTAGTACGGTTTGCAGGCTATGGAGCGTGTTAGAGTACGCACGCGGAAGCTCGATGCCAGTTGTTGGGGAACCAAGAAGTGTGATTAGACGAAGAACAAGATGAAGAACAACACAAGAATTTAACGTGGTTCACTAGTTTTAAGACTAGCTACATCCACGACCAAAATAACCCGATTTATTGATGAGAGAGCCAATTACAATCCAAGACACACCACACACCAATAAGCCACGACCCTAGGTCCTTATATAGGCCTAGGATACCGACTTGGTGCCCAAGAAACAAAGAAGATACCAAAAACAAACAAGGAAACAAAGTCAGCCGCCCTATCGAACTGTTCGGACTTGTCACTATCGAACTGTTCCAGACCCGTTGAACTGCTGCTTCTTTGCTACAAATCTTCAATGCTTCGCCAATTCGATTTGATTGCCAACTTCAAGCTAGGTGTTTTGATCACCAATTCATAACAGAGCGTGAGTTTACCCCGTGCGCACTCAAAAAGTAGCGGCTGCCGATTCTCACCTCGTCAAAAAAAATGGAAGAAGAAAAGAAAAAACAACATCACTGTTTTTCATGAGTTGGGGTTTTTTCAGGTTTTAAATTAACAGTTCTACTGTCTGTGAGAGAATGGCAATTTTTCATGATTTCTTGGATTGGGACTGCTCTTGCGGGTTGGTGTAGAGAAAGTGTTGGCACCGGTTGCCTAATTAAGTCAAGTGGGGGTAGTTTTCTGTTGGAGATGGTAAAAGGTGAGTTTATTATTTTATTGGTTAATTTCAATCCGCTCCTATTATCGAGAATGGACGGACAAACACAGTCCTGTAATCCGCAATGCTCCTCGTCGAAACAGTTTCATTCCCCTCACTGCTGAGAAACAAACAATGCCTTTATGATAATTTTTTTTTTTTTTTTTTTTTTTTTTTTTTTTTTTTTTTTAAATTTGAGTGCCTGTATGTTACCTACATACTAGTCGTTAACCCGCGCTATGCGCGGGATTGCTTTTATATTTTGTTTTAACATACTATCTCTGTTTCTTCTCTTTTTCCTTCGATTGACTTTTTTACCCGTAGTTGGGTCACTTTGATTCGGTGATTTAGATATCAAAACGATGTAACTTTTTGTCAATTTTTTTACAGTATTGCAGAGTAAACTTTACTCTACAAGGTCATGCAAAAATAACCAAATTTATGTATCTTTTTGCTAATTAAATTACCGGGTCAAAGTGACACGATAAATAGTGTCAGAAAGTGACGAAAGGTGAAAGAGAAAAAACAGAGGTTGTACTAAGCGAAGGATGTCGACTTTATGTCAATAAGTATTACATGTTGAAAAATATTTTTCTAAATAATTCTATTGTCTCTCCAATGTTTGATGACAGTTTGTAAGTATGAATATCTCCAGCTACCTCGAGGCTCGAGCAATACTTTTAGGCTGATGCAATTCGGGTGGCAAGTATGATATGTGTAACTTAATAGAACAATTTATGCAAATATGGGGCAGAACACACAATTAACAATTTAACACCTACACTTTCTTTATAAAAATCACATGAGGGGGAAGGAATGAAGGATGTGTCTCTCCAATATGGCCTTTATAGACTTTGTTCATCTGCTTTGTTCTCAATGTATAGTCCCACGATTCGATAACTTCCAATATTATGTTCACGGTAAGATTGTTCAGGGGAAGTATACATGCCCAGTCAAATGTATTTGACATGTCTTACAATGAGTAAATTACAAAATGATAAATAAGAGTCAAATATTCAAAATTAAAACAATTGTATTCAGTGTCCTATTTTACAATTTTGTAATATTTTAATCGTAATGATAAATAAGTACATATATTGTAAAATATTATATTCGACAAACACCAGCTACATAAGAGGCAAATTAATAAAATTTTGGGTAAATATGTAGATTATAGGATGTGAAACTTGCAGATACTCTCATGTATCAAGAAATTATAAGATCACAGGTCAAATCTCGAAAGGTCATCCCATTAGAATAAGCGAAATTACGTTATGCATTTCCGAGTTGGTAATATCATGAGATCAGAGAAGAGACTGTCTTCTTCTTCTTCTTCTTCTTGACAAAGAGAGTCGTCTTTAATTTATTTCCTTTATATGAACACTCTTTGGAGCACAGTTTAGATGAGACCAGATCATGGATACAGCAATATAGAAAGAAGTTGTAATTGAGGAAAGGCAATTTATAAATTAAGCACATGTAAGTTGCTAAAGTTACACTCCTCCATTGTGAAATGGATATGATCTTCTATTTTTGTTCCCAAAGGTTACATCTGCATTCCATTTCAGTAAGTTTTCCGTCCATGAGATCTATAATGAGTAAACACCAAGTGTCATAACATGTTATGTGAGAAGTAAAATACCATTGTCATTACCTCAATTCTAATCTGTGCGGAAAAATTTATAGAAGAAATGAAAAGTAAACTTCTCTATGAAGTTTGTTCAGAAAATGAAGCTAAGGACATTGAGTTGCTAAATCCTATAGCTATATTCCACAAACAATACAGTTAAAAGAGTCTGAACTGAAAATAAAACAGTCGATATAATCATCGGCCATGAAATCTAAAAAAGGCATCACCCTTACTATGTACTTCGGTTACGTGTTCTCTTATGCTGTGAATGATAAGTTTCGAACCTGATTACACCCTGACCATGTAAACCAAAAGGGCTTCACCTTCCAAGTAAATCATTTGTTGAGATTATTTGTGGAGCGATGCGGTACTGCTTCAATTGGAGAGGTGTAAATCTGTTGCTGCAAAAGAGAAACCAATATGAGTTAGACAAACATGCAATAATTATCTTGGCATGATGATTTATGTTGCAACTTTTTCCCCTTCTGTAACACATACTTAGGATAATTATATTGGGATGATGTGAGTTATTAGTAAATGTCTCATATCAAATGCAATGGATTCTCTGACTGACTACATACAATGTCATATGCATTGGATGAAACATGTATTTGATAGAAAACAAATCCTTTGTAAATGCTGGTTGTGTTATCTAGTTATTTTATTTCCCTTTTCTCCAGATTTTAAATGGGGAAAATGTAGAAGTAATTTTTAATACATTGAATAAAACATGTATTCTATAGAAAACTTAAAAGTTTCAGTCATTCTTTAAAAAAAAAGTATCATCCAAGTTTTCATTGTAAGTGCATTTGGAGCTAAAAGTTTTAGTCAAAATACAGTGAATTGTTTTTGGAGAAAACAATGTGCAATTGTAAATGCAACGAAAAACTAAAAGTTTGATTCATTAAAAGTTCTACTGTAATTAATAGAACGTACACATAGGTTGATTACATGTCAAAAGAAATCCTATTTGTCAAGATGTAATTGACACACATATATGCCACTTGGAAAGATAGCATGGCACATGTCGTGCCTGTAATGCTTCTCATATGACACGTGGCATAAAGAGAAGTCAATTCCCTAGCTTATATATATATATATAGATATTACTGCATGGGGTGAAGTCAACATCTTAAACTAGGCTAACCTCAGGGCTCAGACTTCAAATAATCATCATTTGGGCTTTCTTGATTTATTGACATTTATTTATAAACAAAAAAAAGGGTCTTCAACAAATTTAAAATGTTATGGACAGATTATAGATCATGTTTAGCTTGTACATCAACGTGCTCTTTTTGACTTATCTTTTTGTCGCATACTGGGTTCGAACCCACGATCTCATGCAGGAGATTTTAACGCTCATGCAGGTTCTCATGCAGTGGTAGAACATTTAAAAGCCTCTACACGAAGTCCTGAGTTCGAACCCAGTAGATGACAAACAGGTAAGCCTAAAAAAAAGATAGAAACTCATGAAAAGTTAAAAGTTTTAGGCTTCAAACCAGTGCACAGGCACATACTTCCCCTGTTTTGACTGAACCTTCCCTCAAAGATAGGCCCCGTTTGGCTGATGGTAAACCATTTTCTTGTAAAATGTTTCCCCTTAGTGTTTGATTGACAATTAGTCTCGTAAATATCTTCGCTCAGATGATGCAGATTTACACATTTAAAGTCCGTAAGTAATTTTCCTGAGAGTGAAGGAGGATCGTGACAACAACAAATGCTAACACCTCCGCCACCAAGAACCACAACTGCCATCGCCGCCCACTGCCACCGCCACCACTACCCTCACTGCTTCAACTGTCACACGTTGTCGCCACCAACCACCGCCTCCGCCACCACCTCTGCCACTGCTCCACCACCTCTCCTGCTGCTCCACAACAGCCAACTACCGTCACTCCACCTCAACCTCCACACTTTGCCATTACCCTCAACCTCAAACTAATTTACACAACCATTGAACATTTGAACCAACTAATTTATTAGTTGCTATATGTAAATTTCTATAATATCTAATGCACAAGCAAAATGTTTTTCAAGTACCAACGAAACGGAGCCTTGCAATGAAAAGGTAATCTGCCTCAGACATTTATTACTGATCAGGTGTTTATTATTGTAGTAGAAGAACAAGGATAATCCTCTAGTTACATCTCATTACCAGATCACTACTAAACCAGAGTCGCCAAGGATTATTTAAGACATGAAACATAAGTTTCTAAGAAATCACACATGCTGAGGATTAGCATTATTAGTTCCACAACAAGACCAGAAACTAGGCAGTGTCCTGAAATTTGTGTAGGATCAAATGAGCACCATAATGAGGTTGCAGAGTCAGGGTAGAAACAGGAGCATGAGCATACGACGGGGAGAGCTCAAACGAGAAGCGCTGGAGAATCATAGCAATGGTTACTTTAGCTTCCAAATATGCAAAGTTTTGCGCAATGCAGATTCTTGGTCCCCAACCAAATGGGAAGAATGTTACTCGGTTCTTTGTAGCATTCAAAACTCCTTCGGCAAACCTCTCTGGCTTGAACTCCTTCGCATCACTTCCCCAAATTTCAGAATCATGATGAATTAGAATTGCTGACATGAACACCAACACTCCAGCTGGTAGAGACACCCCTCCAAGCTCTGTGTCCTTGGTTACAACTCGAGTGAGTGAGGTAAGCGGGGGGTATAACCTCAACACTTCGTTCAAAATCATAGTCACCTGGAAAATTAACAAAACATGTGTTTACGAGGTTTTCTTACATGGGTTGTCTTATAAAATCATCATAGGAAGTTGTCTTACAATTTTGAGGCGACTTAATCCATCAAAGTCAGGTTCTTTATATCCAAACACCTGCAACACCTCTTCTCTTGCACGTTGCTGCCAATTCTGATACTTGGCCAACAAAATCATAGTCCACACGAGCAGTTTGGATGTAGTCTCCGCTCCTGCAAAGAAGAAAGTCTTGCATTCTTCAATTACTTCTTCCATACTTAATCCTACTTTCTGGTCTTCTCCACTGCCTTTGAGTTCACGCGCGTAGGATTCTAATAATATCCCCAACAAATCATCATTTTTGTGATTCTTTTCAGTCTTCATCTCCTCCACTCTACGATTAATGACTGCCCTTGTCAAAGAATTTACTTCTTTGTAAATTTCTCTCATCCTCCTGTGTCTTCTGGTAGGCACAAACCTGCACAGTCACAAATCATCTTAATTCTAATTAAGGTTAAAGGTGTAACACACAAATTTATTTAGAATGTGAGCTAAAAGAGTTATATACCACCACCCAGGAATATAATTAGATTGTACAGCTAGCTTAACATGTTCAACTTGTTCTATTTGAAGTTGATTTATCCTTCTTCCTTCTTCATAGCAGCTACCAAAAGCTGCGCGAGAAATAACGTCACTGGTCAGGGTTTGCAGATAAGGCCACACGTCAACCTCAGCTGATCCTGCTCCCGCGACTTTCTCCCATTCATTTACCATTTCAACACAACTCAAACAAAATGCAGGCAACATATCCTGTAAAATGAACTCATCATATTCAAACAACCAAGCCAGCTATTAGAAACTGAAATGGCCAAATTAACTGCATATAACCTTTAATTTATCCATATAGAATGCTGGGTTGAGAATCTTCCTGTGCTTGACCCATTTTTCATGCTCCAAAGTTCCAAGTCCATTCGCAAATAACTTTGTAAGTGGATTGAGTTTAGGCTTCCGAAAGAGGGAAGGCTTTGTCATAATCTGTTTTATTAGTTCAGGCTCCATTATGTTCACTCTTGGGAATGGTCCTAGCCACACAAATGATCTCCTTCCTGCCAAGTTACAGTACCATTCATAAAAGGAGTAAAGCTTTTTCAAGTAAGAAAAAACCAAAGTCAATTGACGAACAGACTTTTCAATTATTCTGTCTATTCTTCTAAATGTGTTCAATACGCTAATTATCTCATGCCTCTCCACATTTAGAAAATCAAATTTGCTAAATGTACCAAAACACAGGAGTTCCATTTACCTGTATTACCTAAATCGATGTTCAAAAAGGATAACCTAATGGTCCTCCAAATTCAAATAATAGCCGTATTATTAATAAAAATCAAAATCTAGGACGTGGACTGATTTACCATGTTTCATGATAGAGTTATGAAGAAAAGGCGTCACACGCGGCACAATATCATGAGAGAAGTTCATGGGAGCGGGCTTAGCTTGTCCGTCCATCATAAAAATCTCTTTGGTATCTCCAAACCATAACTTGTAGGAATTCCCAGAGAGTCCTTGTTTTCTGAGGTATCTCTCCAGCTTCTTGGGCCTTAACCATACCCAGTTCAGAAACGACCATGCCCAAATCAGAAGAACGATGCCCAGAACCATCAAGATTGCTTTCTCCATGGTATCTAGAGAGAGAGATAAACTCATTTCGAAAGAGGAACTGAGGATGGCTGGTCAGCAAACAAAAGGTTGGGAATGACTAGAGATTGAGGAGGACATGTATAGGCAGATGTATCGAACAACATTAATGTGACAGTCGATGATCCATAAATTCCATCATCATTTGTCTGCATTTTAGTAGTGAGATATAAATGAATCTTTTTCTCTTTTGTGTTAAATGCATTTTTAAATGAATTTGGTTGAATTAATGCATATTTCATTAAGTTGACATCAATGTCATCTTTATTCAACAAACTAACACAATTCAATTGTGTATTAAAAAAATCAACTCAAAATCCCGTTATTTGAAAGTAGTATGAAACAGTAATAAGGATCAGGGCCGCCCTACCCATTCGGTAGCTTCATATGTGCTCTCAAACTGTAAGTCCCCAGGACAGTATGGTAGTTAACATTAACAATCACGCTAGAGTTCTAGTACTAAATATAGTAGGAAATCTTTCTGAAGGTTTATTATGCTTGAGTACGGGAAAGATTAAACGACTATATATCACGAGTCTGTGTCCACTTTACTTTCATAGACTTTGAGCTCATCCGATGGATCTGTATGGTACACATGTCTTTTCATCAAAAGTGGAGGGAGCAAAGTGTCTTTTACCCTATCAATAGATCGGAATTAATGTCACTTCAATCAACAATTAAGAGAATTCAATTGTGCATTAAAAAGTACCAAATCTACAGCCTTTACTTTAACTTATGACCAACCCGCCCAACCCAGCCCGGGATTTTACGGGCTTGGGTTCAACAAAGTTTGGCCGTCTAGGGCTTGAAATTTCAGCCTGACCAACATATGAGTTGGGCTTGGGTTATGTAATGATGGTCCAAGCCGGGACCGCCCCGGCGCAATCCGAACCCTCTCTTATGTTTGTTATGTATACGTAAATGCACATAAATACTTATCTATGTAAGTGTACTCTATAAATGACATGTTAAATATGTTATGTTAAATAGAAAGATGTCAAATTTGATTAATGTTGTGATTAATTGGATGGTATTTGTTCGTAAACGTAATATTAAATGTTTTTTAGTTACTTTTTTAACTTACTCATGTGTCGGGCCGGGTTTAGAATTTTTTATAATGTTATGGGATGGGCTTAAGTGTTGGCCCGATCAATGGGTTGAGTTGGGATTGGGTTCACCTTTTCAAATCTCCGGCCCGGCCTGGCCTATGGCCAGCCCTACACAAAGCATATGAGTATTCTCTCGATGAAATTGCGTGATGGCAAAGCAGTACATGAAATTCTAGTTTTTCACATTTACAGGGTCACGGGACCATTGCAGAAATGGTTCTCTTCATCGCACTAGCCCAAGACTCATTGGTCTAATGATTACCTTGAGAGCATGGTCTCGCAGAAACAAAATAATGGAACTGCTAATAAAGCAAACCAAGCAAAATGGGAAGCAATAATGTATATCGAAGCAATCAAAGCAAGCAGGAAACAATGGCTCTATTCATCACTATGGAAAGAAAATGTACTACGTGTTCCACGTATAAGTACTTCCATTGGCAAAGACAAAGATAGGAATAGGACACGAGAAGTGAGTATGCCCTTTTGAGCCCTTGGACAAAGGTTGTCCTCCTGTAATTTCCTTTATCCAGGAAAAGTAAAACCTTTTCACGTATTGGATGAGCTTTGCTAGGATAAAGGTTAACTTCGGAATTGTAATGTAACAAAACAAAATAATTCAGAGACAACCGAATGGATTCAAGACTTTAAGTGGTCAACCTATCTCACCCCTGTCTTGCAAACAAATTCCACGAGGTTTATAGAGATTCGGAACACCATAATACAAGTGTCTCTAACAGTCTTAGCAACTTTTAATTAGCAGAAGTTGATTATGACCCTTAGCATAATGCTTAAAGCCTTAAATTGTTTATACTCATTGAGTTACTTCCGTGACACTGATGCGCAACAACAAGATGATCAAAGAGCTCAAAATTTTGTAATATAAGCATCCAAAAATAAAAAGATAGAAGGGGGCATAGAAACGCATAATACCTAGTTTGCAGCCTTGTTCACGAGACCAAACATGTTGGCAGGTTTCCATTTGCCATACATCTTGTAGTCTCAAAACCAGTCCTGATTCCTATAAGAATGCCCTGAAAGATGTTGGCACATGTCAAGAACAGAACCATTATAAGAAGAGATCAATCTGCGTAGTGCTTAATAACAAAAAAATAAGGCTTATGTCAAACTTTGTTTTTACTTTTCACCACTAAGTTCTTTGCATCGACTGCTAAAGTTTTCCAGAAGGAGAGAGAGAGAGACTGAGGTATATCAGTCTGAAATTTTGCATGAGATTCAGTGAGCAAAAGTTCAATAATAATTCAAATGTATAACAGTGTATAAGCACTTGCAGGTGTTCAGGCTTAACTTATAACTGCACGACTGCTAGTGTAAAGAAAAGCCAAACTTGCATGTTTCCTAATTCCTAAAGAAAATAAAACAAAAAGCACAAATGACATAAACGGAAAAGAGATAATTCAACATATGACTCAGGATCAAAGGGTAATCGGCTTCAGACATTTATTACTGTTTACTGATCTTGTTGAAGAGTAAATACAATCCTCTAGTCACATCTCATTACCAGATCATGATTTAACCAGAGAAGCTGCTCTTTCAGAGTGACCCACACTTAAGATTAGTTCAGGCAAGAAACATAAGTTCCTGAGGAATCACATTGTGCTGATTAGCGTTAATTCCATACCAACACCAGAAACTAGGCATTGTCCTGAAGTTTGTGTAGGATCAAATGAGCACCATGTTGAGGTTGGAGCGTCAGGATAGAAACGGGAGCATGAGCATATGACGGGGAGAGCTCAAACGAGAAGCGCTGGAGAATTTTAGCAATGGTTACTTTAGCTTCCAACAAAATGAAGTTTTGTGCAATGCAGATCCTTGGGCCCCAACCAAATGGGAAGAACGTTAATTGATTCTTTGTTGCATTCGAAACTCCTTCGGCAAACCTCTCTGGCTTGAACTCATGTGCATCACTTCCCCAAATTTCAGAGTCATGATGAATTAAAATTGCTGGCAAGAAAACCAACACTCCAGCTGGTAGAGACACCCCTCCGAGTTCTGTGTCCTTGGATACAACTCGAGTAATTGA
This sequence comes from Linanthus parryae, assembly GCA_023055425.1. Lineage (NCBI taxonomy): Eukaryota > Viridiplantae > Streptophyta > Magnoliopsida > Ericales > Polemoniaceae > Linanthus > Linanthus parryae. Next base: position 29,735,003 of record JALGPY010000002.1, read on the forward strand.
GATAAGCGGGGGGTATAACCTCATCACTTCGTTCAAAATCATAGTTACCTGGAAAATGAACAGAATATGTGTTTACGAGGTTTTCTTACATGGGTTGCCTTATAAACTCATCATAGGAAGTTGTCTTACAATTTTGAGGCGACTTGATCCATCAAAGTCGGGTTCTTTATTTCCAAACACCTGCAACACCTCTTCTCTTGCACGTTGCTGCCAGTTTTGATACTTTGCCAACAAAATCGTAATCCAGACGAGCAGTTTGGGTGTAGTTTCCGTTCCTGAAAAGAAGAATGACTTGCATTCTTCAATTACATCTTGTATACTTAGTCCTACTTTTCGGCCTTCCCCACTGCTTCTGATTTCTCGCGTATTAGATTCTAGTAATATCCCCAACAAGTCATCACATTTGTGATTCTTTCCTGCCTTCATCTCCTCCATTCTACTATTGATGATAGCCCTTATCGATGAATTGACTTCGTTGTAGATTTCTTTCATCCTCCTGTTCCTTCTGGTAGGCACAAACCTGCATGGTTACAAATCGTCGTACTTCAATATGAGTTGCATAGTGAGAACAATTGCAGTTGAAAAGGTTCAACTCTTTTTCATAAATCTACATGGAATGCATGCTAACAGAGTAATACCTCCACCCAGGAATATAATTAGAATGTACAACTTGCTTAACATGTTCGAACTGTTCTGTTTGAAGTTGATAGATCCTTCTTCCTTCCTCATAGCTGCTGCCAAAAGCTGTGCGAAAAACAACATCACTGGTCATGGTTTGCAGATAAGGCCACACGTCAACTTCGGCTGATCCTTCTCCTGCGACTTTTTCCCATTTGGTCACCATTTCGCCACAAGTCAAAGTAAAAGCAGGCAACATATTCTGTAAAACGAAAATGAATATTCAAACAACCAAGCCAACTATTAATAAAATTATAATTGGAAGCGATAATTATTAATGATGGAGAATAGCTTAGAAATTGCAAGACCAATTTAACTGCATGTAACCTTCAAGTTCTCCCTGTAGAATGCTGGATTGAGAACCTTCTTGTGTCTTTCCCATTCTTCATCCTCCAAAGACCCAAGTCCATTGGCAAATAACTTTGTAAGTGGATTTAATTTGGGCTTCTGAAAGAGGCAAGGCTTTGTCATAATCTCTTTTATCAGTTCAGGCTCCATTATATTCACTCTAGGGGTCGGTCCAAGCCACACAAATGATCTCCTCCCTGCCAAGTTAAAATAGACCAGAACGCTCAACAAAACTTTTTCAATCATTAAGTTACTACTTAGTCCGTTCTCTCTCTATCTTCCATGTTTGACTTTTTCTTCCGTAATCGGGTCACTTTGACCCGGTTATTTGGATAGCAAGATGATGTAATTTTTTGATAATTTTTTCATGGCGTTGTAGAGTAAGGTTTACTAAACAACACATTGCAAAGTTTACCAAATTCTTGCATCTTTTTACTAATCAAATTATCGAATCAAAGTGACTCGGTGAATAGTGACAAAATGCAAACTTGGAAGATAGAGAGAGAACAGAGGAAGTACTAAAGTAAATCTTAGGCCGGGTAGCAATCACCTCTGCTAGTACCAAAAACAAAATTTCCAAAATGTAACAATTTCAATAAGATGAATGTTCTTGGAATGTGGTAAATCATCCTAGGACATCCAATTTGAACTTAATAGCTACGGTGTTGATGCTATAAACCAGTCAAGAATGTACCAAACAAATTAATTGCATTATTTTTAAACATATAAGTAATCATGAGTAACTAAGTGTGTTCGGTTTTCGGAAGTGAACATGTAACTTACCATGTGTCTTGATAGAGTTGTGAACGAAAGGCATTATATGAGGCACAATATCGTGAGAGAAGCTTATGGTAGTGGACTTAGTTTTTCCTGGCATCTTATACAACTCTTTGGCATCTCCAAACCAGAACCTGTAGGAATTCCCAGAGAGACCTTGTTTCTTGAGGTGTCTCTCGAGCTTCTTAGGTTTTAACCACATCTTATTCAAAATTGACCATGCCCCAATGAAGAGAACAACACCAAGAATCATCAAAAACATAGTCACCATGCTGCCTAGAGAAAGCAATAAACTCATTTAAAGAGACGGAAGGTGAGAATGAAGGGAGATTGAGGAAATGTCTGAATATACATAGTTAGATAGACAAGAAGTTATATATATAGTACAAAATAACGTCAACTTTTACCATTCAACAAGTGCCAAGTGTATCAATAAAAAATGTAACATTTAATTCTTGCCTTAATTGATTTTCCAAGATTGGCGAACTTTTTTTGGTGATACATAGCACCATTTATCGATATATAGAAAAAGTGATCGTGATATGACCAGTTAGTAGTCTTTTGTGCATTTAATGGTGACATTTCTATGAAATGTTCGTATTTTTACTCTTTTAGGTTATGTACATTTATTTCTTTTAATTTCCAAATTTGCGCTTGGGTTGATTCATTGTACAGTTTTGAAATTAACCTTTATTTAAAAATTAACACAAATTTTGATTATGCTTTATAAGTATCAAATCTGATGCCCTTAAGCGTCGAATTATGAAGCAACTCTAAGGGTGAAAGTCAATCATCCATTAGTCTGATTATCCTACTTGTCATGTATTTATTTGCATGTTTAAATAAAGTTTTGTCCTTTTTCACTTACATTCCGATTTTCATGTATTCAGTTTAGTTCCAAAATTTTGAATTGCCAAGACTCTGTACAGGTCTCCAAATTGAACTTAATGAAACCTTTATTCTACCGTTACTAGTGATTGAACCCATACCCTTAAACTTTGAATTAGGGAGAAACAGTGAGGTCGTCAATCTATGCCCTTGAATTTTGAAGTATATTTTCTCAAAAAAATATTTGAATTATGAGGCAACGTAAGGGTGTCAAATCCAGTGCCCTTAAAGTTTGAATTACTCCGTATGAAGCAACAATAAGGGTGAAATATCGTACTTCGTATGTATTCTACTTGTTGAGATTTAAATAGATTTGTCACTCTCTTCTAAGTTATAAAATGCACTTATTAACTTTAGTTCCTAAATTTTGATTTACTATTCATATTAGACCCCAAATTACAGTTTATTCATTTTAGTTTCCAAATTTTGAGTTGGATAGAATGTAGGTACAGTTCTCCGAATTCAAATTAATGTCACCTTTACTCTACAGTTACTAGCTTTTCAGCCCGTATTCAACTTTTTAGACAAGGAGGCATGGTATATTTTCTGTTTTATGTTCCTATAATTTTATCACACGTGCATTAGTCTATGTAATTCAATACAAGAACTCTTAGGCCCTCTTTTATCATGTCAGAAACCGTTTCTGAAATAAAGTGTCTTTCTACCAGTAATTTCTGTTTTGGGGTAAATTTTGGACAGGCTTTATTATATTTGGGGGGGATTTGTTAGTAAGTATCATCGGCAGTGAGTTTAGACTTTAGATGATGTTCACATAGATATAGCCAACAGCGACACAAACAACTTTAAGCACCAACTTGGTCTTTGTGTTTAGACACGGGTGCGGTAGCAAGAATGGAAAGTTTGGGTAACCTAGTTAACAGTTTAACATGTAAGAATTTTTAAAAGGTTATAGGAGTTCTCTGCGGTTCGCTAGGCTGGCCAGGTGGCAGTACGCTGGGTATAGGTATCTTCAAATCGCTTAGATGAATCACAATTCGTTTATCCAGTTCCCAAATGATTTTTAGATACGTTGTGTGTGTGTTATATACTATTAAACTCTAACAAAATGTTAGTAATAAGTATTAAAATAACTAGCGTGGAACTTCAATAAGGCTAAAGCAATCATGTGGCATTTGCATATAACCAGAGAATAATTGTTTACCACAAAATTCAAAAGCAACAAAATGTAAAATGCAAAATGAAACACACTCTGAAACATCTCCTAGTAAACGGAAAATTAAGCAAGTACGAAAGTTACCCGACCTCCTTCGTGTGTGTGTGTGTATCCACTTTACTTTCTGAAACGACATTGAAGCTAGCACAATAGAAATACCATGACTACTTCCTGGTAATGTGTTCTAGTATTTATTGCTTTGTCAAGGGGCCATTTGCATTATAATTAAATCATGATATACAAGGGTGTGTCGGCGTTTCTCTATTTTTCCAAAATTGGCGTGTCGACGTCTCCGTGTCGTTCTGCCTCTGTCCATGTTCTGGTGCAACATACGTGAGGAAGTAATGAGATAAAAGAGTTAACTAAATAAATTTACTGTCAGACAATGGTGTTTAACGATCGTGCTACACTTCTAATAATATAGACTGCAGGAATTTTTTCTGAAGGTTCAGCATGCTAGAGTAGGGTAAAAACGACTATATATCTTTCAGCATAGCAAAAGATGAATAAGCAGATAAGCTATAGTACAAACTTTTACAGCATGTATAGTTCCTTCTTTAACCTTATAACATTACAAGGCATAATTGTTTTAGATTGTGTGTCTCAGACAATAAGAAGTTTCAGTGTGTATACTTGATAAAGCTGTTACTGAAAAGTACATTAAAGAAACCAAATGCATAATTCTGACTTAATACAACCATACCGACAAACGCTTTTCGATATCATTGACACTGATAACGTATGAGCCCTTGGATCATCCGATGAAATTGCAACTATTTTCCAGCAAACTTCCCTTTCATCAATCAAACCCAAAGCAGTTTAAGGCTGAACCTTCATTCTTTGACCAATCCTTCCAACTGTTTCACCAATCACAAATGAGAAAATGGTTAAAAAGGAACTGATGCGACACCCACTATTGTACCAGCATAGGGTATAAATGATACTTAAAACACAGATAAAGTAATTAAAAAACAGTATCTTGGGCATCTAAACATGAAAATGATTTCTAATATGAAAGACAAACGCAAGAATCCACGGGTTTGCACCTGAATTTCGCAAAAAAAAAAAAAAAAAAAAAAAAAAAAAAAAAAGAAGGTCAAGCTAGTGACTTAGTAGATACCCAGATCTCTAAGAGAATTTCCCAGCTCGCTAAAGGAACTAGAGGTGAAAAAAATCCACAACATCAACTCACTCAGAAATAACTCCTCTTAGATCTGGAGTAGTCTGCTGACAGGAAAAGACTAGTTCCAGATACCATCGGGAGAGCATGATGGTTGTGTGATGAGGGTCCTGAAAGACTAGTCCCAGATCATAAAGAGCAAACTCCAGTTGCTGAAAACTCATAAATCCAAATTCCAGAAGCTGGAAACTATCAGTTGTAGACAAGTAGCAAACCAAATGTTGCTAAGAAATCAAATCTTAGAATTTTTCACGCAAGTAACTGGAAGAAAGAAAGATAAGCTGCTAAGACATTTATTACTGACCCAGTTCATCAATGTAGAAAAAGCAAAGACAATTCTCTAATAAAAACCCATTACACCATACACGAGGAGTAAGCCTGACCAAAAATAAGTACTCTTCTGAGTCACCAACATTGGACATCTCAAACATATGTTCTCAGAATTTTAGTTCTGCAAAAACGTTAATTCCATAGCAAGTCCAGAAACTAAGCATGGTCTTGAAGTTTGTGAAGGATCAAATGAGCGCCATATTGAGGTTGGAGAAGCAGGATAGTAAAAGGAGAATGAGTATACGACGGTGAGAGCTCAAATGCGAAGCGCTGGAGAATCATAGAGATAGCTACTTTAGCTTCGTACAACGCAAAGTTTTGACCAATGCAAAACTTTGGTCCAGCACCAAATGGGAAGAATGCTGCTGGGTTCTTGGCTGCTTTCGCAACTCCTTCGGCGAACCTCTCTGGATTGAACTCTTTGGAATCGCTTCCCCAAATTTCAGGGTCAGTATGAACTAGTATTGTCGGCATGAAAACCAACATTCCAGCTGGTAGGAACATCCCTCCAAGTTCTGTGTCTTTGTGTACAGCTCGAGTAATTGAAGGAACTGGTGGGTATAACCTTAAGACTTCATTCAAAATCATAGTCACCTGGGAAATGAACAAAATAGTAATTAACAGATTTTCTTATGCGGTTGCCTTGATAGGCTCCTTAAAGATTGTGAAAGCATGGAAAGGAATGCTTACAATTTTGAGACGATTTAATCCATCAAAGTCAGGCTCTCCATTTCCAAAGACCTGCAACACCTCTTCTCTTGCTTTTTGCTGCCAGTCCTGGTGCTTGGCCAGCAAAATCATAGTCCACACGAGTAGATTAGAAGTAGTATCAGCTCCTGCAAAGTAGAATGTCTTGCATTCTTCAATTACTTCTTGAGTAGTGATTCCTGCTTTCTGGTCATCCCCGTGGCTTTCAATTTCTCTCATGTTGGATTCGAGTAACATCCTTAACAAATCATCATTCTCGTTCTTTCCTGTCTTAATTTCCTCCATCCTTCTGTTGATAATAGCCGTTACTAATGAATTTACTTCGTTGTAAATTTCTTTCATCCTCCTGTGCCTTTTCGTAGGCACAAACCTGCATAGTCACAGATTGTCATATTTCATGCACAAATATACATACTTCTATATTATTTTCTAGCCTTCAAGCAGGTATATACGTTATGTTATCTAACTCATTTCCCTGATTTTTGGCATGATTTATGGCATTCTTATTGTTTCGTAAGTATCAGTAGCAGGCACCTACTTGCTAGACTGGTAGGTGATTTCCAATAGGAAGAATCAATTCTGGTTATATCAGTAATTAAGTGGTTACTTTTCAGCCATCTTTTCCTTAAATTAGAGCTACGTGCACAGAATTTATTTTTCTATTTATCTAAGCCTTAACAAGCACATCAAAAGACTTACAGGCCAGCTATACTTTTAAAAATCCACACAAATATGAACTTAATTTACTCGTTTACATACTTCTAGTCACGGTAACTTAATTCAAAATTGACATTTTGGGTAGATAGGAATTAAGAAAAGGATGACAATAACTTTTGATACTTTTATGAGATGATATAAAGGTATCCCCAAGGATACAAAACAATAGAAGAAAAAAAAAAGAATCATGAAACATGATGTATAAAAATAAGAAGTTGATGGTAAATGAAAATAAAAATGTAAGAAACGAGAAATCATATAACTAAAAGACGAAATTTTAGACTAGATGTAAAGTAGGGACAATACAGGCAGAAAGGGTGTTACTCTTTCATTAGCTAAAGTGCTTTTTACATGGAGTAGTAGGTAAATTACTCGAAATGCATTCACTGAGCACAAAGATACATAAAATGTGAGCTAATTCAAGAGTTATACCTCCATCCAGGAATATAATTAGACCGTACAGCTTGCATAGTATGTCCAAGTTGTTCTGCTTGAAGTTGAAATATCCTTCTTCCTTCTTCAAAGCTACTGCCAAAAGCTGTGCGAGAAATAACGTCGCTGGTGAAGGTTATAAGATAAGGCCACACGTCAACCTCGCCGGATCCTTCAGCTCCAATTTTCTCCCATTTGGTCAGCATTTCTTCACAAGTCAAACAAAACGCAGGCACCATATTCTGTGAAATGAACATGAATATTCAAACAACCAAACCATTAGATATTTTTCAGAGAAGAGAAAACTACTGTGATAACGGACAGTAGCTTAAAAACTGAAAGACCAAGTTAACTGTGTATAACCTTCAGTTTCTCTATGTAGAAGGCTGGGTTGAGAAGCCTCCTGTGTTTGACCCATTTTTCATCGTCAAGAGCTCCAACTCCAATTACAAATAACTTGCTAAGTGGATTTAATTGGGCTTTGCGAAAGATGGTATAACTATTCCAAATCTCTTTTATTAGTTCAGGCTCCATTATGTTCACTCTTGGGGTTGGTCCACGCCACACAAATGACTTCTTTCCTGCCATGTTATAATACACCAGTCAATTCACAAAAGAGAAAAGTCCTTTTAAGCAAGAAAAGACCAGAGTAGATTTCAGATTAATACTCCTCACTTTGTATCAAAAAACAACAAGAAAACGATACTTGTATGTTGAAACCATGATTGCAGCTAGGGTGGTAGCTCAAGTGGTAGAGCGTTGGAAGCCCCTGCACGAGGTCTCGGGTTCAAACCCGGTTGACGACAAAAATAATTTCTCAAAAAAAAAAGTACAGCATGATTAATCATTGAGCAGAAGATTTGGTGTTACTGTAGTACTTGAAAATAATAGCAGTTAGTCATTTTGTACAAATAACTGACACAAGTCTCGTCGTAGGATATCTAAAACACCCCAATGGTATGGCATATAACTGCACAGTTACACTGAAGCCGGTGAACCAGACCGATATTAAACTTGGCAGGTTGAAGTTTCTAGGAGAAAACCAAGTACTTTCTTTACTAAGGTCTAAGAGGCCTCAAATCCACATTTTGAGAGCCCATGATGCTTGTGTCATAAAACTATAGCTAGTTAAACAGTTGTAAACTATGGGGATAAAAATGCAGTTTCTCGTCTACTTTTAGATTCACTCTTAATTTTTTGTTAGGGCAATTTAAATTAAACTTCCCTGAGGTTTGATTGGGCCAGATCGGATCAAAAAGTATTTGGAAAGTGACAGCCTGGTCTGTGCAATGGCCAAACTTAAAAGCCCAAGAAGACTGTACTTTTGTATTTTAAATTAAAAATAAATGCATTATTAATTATGACATTCAATTAAAAGGCATATTATTCAAATAGTTATATACATCCAATTTCAAAATAAAGCATGAAACAACAGCAAAAAAGGACTTCCAAACAATTAAGAGAATGTATCAAGTGAGCGATTTACATATCCAAACTTGAAAAACGGCACTACAAGAATGATATAAGTGTAGCAAATAAAGAGAATGAATCATGTAACTTACCATGTGTCATGATAGAGTTATGAACAAAGGGCATAAGATGAGGCCCGATATCGTGAGAGAAATTCATATAGGTGGGCTTAACTTGTTTTTTTGTCTGGAAAAGCTCTTTGCTATCTCCATACCAGAACCTGTAGGAATTCCCAGAGAGTCCTTGTTTCCTGAGATGTCTCTCTAGCTTCTTTGGTGTTAACCATACCCAGTTCAAAATTGACCATGCCCAAACCAGAAAAACAGAACCTATAACCATCAACAATGCTTTGTCCATGGTATCTAGACAGAGAAATAAAGTCATCAATGGAGGAGGAGGGATAGGCAGAAAAGGAGTTAAGGGAGATTCAGGAAAGGTGTGAACATTTATAGGTAGATTTATAAGAGGAAATAAATTCACAGTAAATGATCCAATTAATTAATTGCCTTTTGCGAAATGATATATACACTGTTTACTAATATTCTGTGATTTCACCAACTATATGTTACCATTTAACAAGTGACACACAACGTGTGCAGTCAATACTTTCCCTCAACCGACTCATAAAGTAGGAAGTTACAAAATTGTTGAAGTTTATTTTGTCCAGTTTCTACATATTTTACTAGTGTCATCGACCGACTCATGAAGTTGGAAGGGACAAAATTGGTGAAGTTTAACTGTCCCATTTATACATATCTTACTAGTGAAGGTGAAATGAAATTTCATCTACTGTTCTCCAAATTGATATTATTTTCACCATTATTTAACAACTGGGCTAATTCATATGCACTGCATGCAATGCCCATACATATTTTTTTATTATAACGCAAAACGTGGCACTGTATGGGGCACATTTCGACACAAACATTTCAGTAGCAACCTGATGCCAGCAATTCTAAACACTAGCAATTGTTCAGGCTTCGTATATAACCATCACGATGTCGAAACATTGAGCCAAGCTGGCGTGATTCCAGTAGGTTATCAGCATATCCTAAGTATTCTTGCAGGGAATATATTGGGTAAATAGGAGAAGACTTGTCAACATTGATTAGTGAAGGATTTTGGTATAGAAAGATGGCAACAGCCTCTATGCTGTTTAACAACCATGCCAGTCTGCTAGCTATATAATACCAGTGGGAGATGTTTGGTAACATGTAGTATTGGTTTATCATGATAGAGTAGGAAAGGATAAACCACTACTATATCAATGATCTGCACAACTAATAACTATGAGCACAGACATTGAGCTCAGGCATGGACACTGGCAAAAAGATGGATCTGCAGATAAGGTAAAACTTACAATTTCATGAAACATGCTTGAAGAAGGCTATATTTAATCTCATATGGGACGATGCCTCATTCATTCAATTTTTAACAGTGTGTTCTTTTCCTATGCCAGCAGTTACTGTTCGAAAGTGAGGCAAAAGCAAATATACCAGTGTGATAAGGAGATGGCAGTTCTATAAAAAAACACATACACCTCGCATATGAAATGCCAATTAACAACAAACTGCAGGAAATGCCAAAAGCCAACACAATAATTGTACACTTTTGACCATTCCATCGAAGACACCAAATGCATACCGCTAAATGTAACCTAACCATATACTGAAGTGCTTTTCAACATCTTTGACAACTTTGACTAGCGAAGCAATCGGATCGTCAATGAATTGCAAGTATTTCCAGTCAAGTTTTGCTTTTCAATCATATCCAAAGCAGCTAAAGGCTGAACCTTCACTGTTTCACCAATCTCAACAACCTAGGCTGCAAAAAGAAATGGTAAGAGGAATTGAAGCACCCCATTATGTTCAAGGATTAGTAAAATGGCACATAGAACACAGGTAAACCTATCAAAAAACAGTAGCTTGGCATATAAACTTGAAAATGATGCCCAAATTAAGCTCAAGTAATAGTGCTAAATAGTAAATTGGAAGTTGTCAATGCAAGAAATCCAAGGGTTTCCAACTGAATATGGTATCAACTGGATATAGATCAAACGAAGAAACATCATTCTTAAACATGAAAATGTCGAATTGCAGGTCTCCTAATTTAGGGAATAATACACTTCTAGATATTGACTGTAGCTTCCATCCATGGCCACGAGCAGTTGTGGATAAGAACCATGTTAACAAGAAAAACACATTTTAACCAGTTCCCAAGTTTGATGATACTCCCATTTCGACTATCCCAGGTCCGCAGTGAAAGACACAGTCAAGCATACGAGGAAATCAAAGCAAGTTCGAGAGCTGTCGTGAGAACAAAGTTAAGTAATGGGGACCATTTCTAAAAACTAATTCCACCCCTTGTCACCAGGCACAAGGTGGGGACTTAATGTTGCTGCTTCAACCACGGCAAATTCGGTTAATATTAAGACTATGACAAAGAGACATTTCATTACCGAAGACAAGGCATTGAGACCAAAGGCAAGCTGCTAAAGTCATATGAATTACAGAAAATAATTTGATGCAAGACATTTAACTTTAAGACCAAAGGTAAGTTCTAAAGTCACTTATCACTAAATAGTTCATTGCTGTAGAATCATAAAAACCAGAGAAAATGCTCTTCCAACATCTAAAACATCGAAACAAAAGTTTTTGAGAAATAACAATGAGCTGGATTAGCATTGACTCCAGAAAAACCTCAGACGCTAAACATTGCCCTGAAGTCTGTGTAGGATCAAATGAGCACCATATTGAGGTTGGAGCGTCAGGACAGCAAAGGGAGCATGAGTGTACGATGGAGACAGCTCAAACGAGAAGCTCTGGAGAATCATAGCCATGGTTACTTTGGCTTCCAACAAAGCAAAGTTTTGCCCAATGCAGTACCTTGGACCCGAACCAAATGGGAAGAATGTTACTTGGTTCTTTGTTGCCTTTGAAACTCCTTCAGAAAACCTCTCTGGGTTAAACTCATTTGCATCACTTCCCCAAGATTCAGACTCTCGATGAAGAAGAAGTGCTGGCACGTAAACCAGCACCCCAGCAGGTAGGGACATCCCTCCAAGTTCAATTTCTTTGGTTACAATTCGAGTAAAAGCAACAGCGGAGGGGTATAACCTTAAAACTTCATTCAAAATCATTGTTACCTGGGAAACAAACAAAATATGCGTGTAAGAGATTATTCTTATGCGAATGTCTTAATAAACTCGTTATACGTAGTGATAAGGAGAGTAGTGCTTACAATTTTGAGGCGACTTAATCCATCAAAGTCGGGTTCTTTGTCTCCAAATACCTGCAACACCTCTTCTCTAGCTTGATGCTGCCAGTTCTGGTACTTGGCCAACAATATCATAGTCCAAACGAGCAAATTGGATGTAGTTTCTGCTCCTGCAAAGTAGAAAGTCTTGCATTCTTCAATAACATCTTGAATACTCATTCCAGCTTTCTGGTCATTCCCTTGGCTTTCGATTTCTCTCATGTTAGATTCTAATAATATCCCCAACAAATCATCACTGTTGCGATTTTTTCCCGCCTTCATTTCCTCCATCCTTCCATTGATGACACCCCTAATCATTGAATTTACTTCATCATTAATTTCTTTCATCCTCCTATTCCTCTTGGTAGGTACAAACCTGCGTAGTCACAAACTGTCATACTTCTAGCACTGAATAAAAGGCGACCAGAATCTTCGAGCACGAATTAGCACAAGTCATTAAGTCATAATGACTCCTAGCATCGAAGCATGTATGTGTGTACATATATATAAACTAGTTTATTGCCCGTGCCCCGCCCCTAGGATACTCCATAAAAAAGGTCACAGAAACTTAGAAAGATAACGTGTGATTTTTTTTTCCAAGAGCAGGATAGAGAACTACAGACTTGTAACGTGCTACCCAATAGTTACGCTTCGCACCAACTAAAATATCTTTACTGGTTATTATCAGCCAATAGGAAGCCTCAAAAACCATCCGCACTGTAAGAACTTCAGCTAATGGAATTTATATAGTACGTGAGCCAGTTGAGAGTTATACCTCCATCCAGGAATATAATTAGATTGTACAGCTCGCACAACATGTTCGACTTGTTCTGTTTCAAGTTGAAATATCCGTCTTCCTACTTCAAAACTACTGCCAAAAGCTGTGCGAGAAATAACGTCGCTGGTATGGTTCTGCAGATAAGGCCACACGTCAATCTCAATTGATCCTTCTGCTTCCATTTTCTCCCATTTGGTCACCAATTCACGACAAGTCAAACAAAATGCAGGTAACATATTCTGTAAATCGAACATGAACATTCAAACAAACAAAGCAAGCTATCATTAATATTGTTCATATAAGATAAGACTATTGATGATGGATAGTAACTTGGTCATAAGAAGACCAATTAACAGGATATAACCTTCAATTTCTCAATGTAGAATGCTGGGTGCAGAATCTTCCTGTGTTTGGCCCATTTTTCTTCTTCCAAATTTCCAACTCCATTTGTAAATAACTTGGCAAGTGGATTTAATTTGGGCTTCTGAAAGATGTAATGCTTTGTCATGATCTCTTTTATTAATTCTGGCTCCATTATGTTCACTCTTGGGAATGGTCCTAGCCACACAAACGATCTCCTCCCTGCCAAGTTACAATAGAACAGTATATTCACAAAGAAGGTAATCAGAAAACAATTATTCACCTGTAACAGAAAATAACAACTGAGAGGTACTTGTATATTGAAAAATAGGTAATTCTTAACGTTACCATTACTTTAGTTGCTCATATCATACCTAAAGTCTATCCGGGATCCCATCCTAGTTTGCTAAAGTGAGCCTATGCAGTCCCTCAAGATAATAACGAACAGAGTCTATTGAAAAATGGGTTTGAGTTGCTAGAACAGAAACCTATGACTTTGGTTCCTATGGCTCCAGTGCTGTACCCTCTGATCTACCAACCCATTGCCCAACACAAATTGCACTGAGGTATGAGGTTCAATTGTCATTTTGCGAGGGTAATTGTTCTTTTTATGTTTCAAGTTCAGAAAGTATTAATATGGATCAGTGAAACGAGATAAGAGTTACAAAATGATACCAAATTCACACTAACCTTAAATATTAATTGTTTGCAATGGCGGAAAGAGCAATTAGAAGCTAAAAAAAGAAAACAGTTTTCTTATGCTATCTGTAAATCAAAGGAAGTTATCAAAAAGAAGAGACAAATCAGCTAATTGAACTATCCACTTATTCACTTTGCAAGATTAGGACCAAAAAGATGGTCCGAGAAAAAGTTTGACAGAGGTGAAATCTTGTTGCGCCGAAAAGAGATCTCACATCCCATATAGCATAGATTATTATATATGTAACAAAATAAGTAGTTTGCTTATTCCAATGAAACATACCAGTGCATTGATAAAATTTGCAAGTTTTATATCAATTCAAGCAAGGGTTAAACAGGTGACCTGTAAATCCTCCTATTTGACATCCAATTTGAACTTAATATCTACGATGTTGATGCTATAAACCAGTCAAGAATGTATCAAACGAATTAATTGCATTAATTATAGGGTTAATTGCACTTTGCCCCCTTATGGTTAGGGGTTTGTGCGAAACACCCCCTGGAGTCTCAAATGATGCAAAAACCTCTGTGGTTCCACTTTTGTGCGGGAGGGGGTAATTATCCGTTAGCTAGGTTAAAATTTCCTTAATTCCCTTTTTTATATAGCCAAATTCTGTCATTTTCTCTTCTCACTTTCTCTCTCTAACTCTTCTTTCTCTCTTTTCTCTTTTCTCTCAGAATTTCTTCACCTTCCTTCTTCTTCTCCAGACCCGGACGACACGGCGGCAGTCAACAGAGCTTCTTACTTCTCCTCCTCCTTCTTGTTCTTCCATATTCTGCATTCTTCTTCATTTTCTTCTCCTTCCTTGTTCTCCTTATTCCTTCTTCTCAAGTTCTGGAGGACGGCAGCAACCCGCAGCGTAGGTGCGGCAAGCAGTGGAGGTTCTTCCTCTTCTTTCTTCTAACAGATCTGTTTTTACTTTTTCTTTTTCTCCTCCTCATCTCTCTCTCTCTCTCGTCAACCTCTCGGATTCTGTTATCAATTCAAGTTGGGTTTCTTGGTTTTCTTCTCTCTCTCTGCAGATCGAGACTAGCTACAAGGAAACAGACCTTTGTTTGAAGGGATAGTGAAGCTCTATTAGGTTTTTGGTCGGGATCTAGTCTCTTCGTCAATTTTTCGAGATTAGCTGCTGTTTTGGGGTTGATAGATTGTACTGATGATGTTGGTGGTGGTTTTGGGATGTAGCTGGTGATGAACGTCATCCTCGTCTTTATCTTCATCTTTTTCATCCTCATCTTTTTCATCCTCATTTTCTTCATAATAATAACAAGAGGGGTTAAAATGCAACTTTTTTTGGTTGTTTCATTTTTGCCAATACTTTCAAGAGTGAAGGATACACATTTCATGTGTGTCTTTTAACGGATTCTGTTAGTTTTAACAGAACCGCACAAAAATGAAACCACATGGACGTAAATGCAACATTTGAGACTAAGGGGGTGTTCCGCACAAACCCCAAACCACAGAGGGGTAAATGCAATCAACCCTTAATTTTATACATATAAGTAATCATGAGTAACTGGGTTAGGGTTTCGGCAGTGTTAATGTAACTTACCATGTGTCTGGATAGAGTTGTGAACAAAAGGCATCACATGAGGCACGATGTCGTGAGAGAAGCTCATAGTAGTGGACTTAGCTTCTTCGTGCATCTTATACAACTCTTTGGCATCTCCAAACCAGAACCTGTAGGAATTCCCAGAGAGGCCTTGTTTCTTGAGGTGTCTCTCGAGCTTCTTAGGTTTTAACCACATCTTGTTCAAAATTGACCATGCCCCAATGACGAGAACAACACCAAGAATCATCAAAAATATATTCTCCATGCTGCCTAGAGAGAGGAATAAACTCATTTAGAGAGACGGAACGAATAAAAACTCCTAAGAAAACAAAAGGGTGAGAATGAAGGGAGATTGAGGAATAGACAAGAAGTATAATTATATATGTATATATATAATTCAAAGTAACGTCACCTGTTACCATTCAACAACTGCCAAACTGTATCAATAAAAAAATGTAACATTTAATTCTTGCCTTAATTGATTTTCCATGTAGGAGTGACACATTGGTGAAAATATTATGTTGATACATAGCACCACTTGTAGATAGATAGAAAAAAGTAAATGTGGTATGACCTGTTAATATTCTTTTGTGCATTTAATAGTGAGATTTCTATGAAAAGTTCGTATTTTGACTCTTTTAGGTTTATATTCATTTATTTCTTTAAATTCCCAAATTTGCGCTTGGGTTGATTCAGTTGATTCGATGTACGGTTTAGAAATTTGATTTAATGCACCTTAATTTAACAATTAACACAAATTTGATTATGCTTTATAAAGTATAAAATCTGATGTCATTATGTGTCGAACCATTCAAAAAACTATAAGGGTGAAAGTCAATCATCCATTAATTTAATTATCCTACTTTTCATGTATTTTGCATGCAAGATTTAAATAAAGTTTTGTCCTTTTTCACTTAGATCCTGATTTTCACTTATTCAGTTCAGTTTCAAAATTTTGAATTGGAAGACTCTGTACAGTTCTCCAAATCGAAATTAATGAAACCTTTATTCTACGTTACTAGTGATTGAACTCGTGCCCTTAAACTTTGAATTAGGGAACAACAGTGAGGGTGTCAAATCTATGCCCTTATATTTTGAATAATGAGGCAACAGTGAGGGTGTCGAATCCAATGCCCTTAAAGTTTGAATTATGAAGCAAGTCAGCAACAATAAGGGTGAAATATTATACTTCGTATGTATTCTACTTGCTGAGATTTAAATAAAGTTGTCATTTTCTCTTCTGAGTTATAGAATGCATTTATTCACTTTAAATCCCAAATTTTTATTTACTATTCATTTTAGATCCCAAATTGCAGTATATACATTTTAGTTTCCGAATTTTGAGTTGGATAGATTGTAGGTACAGTTCTCCAAATTGAAATTAGAGAAATGCTAGGGAACCCACCCATATCTCCCACTCATCTCCCACATTCCTTCTAGAAAAATGCAATCATGCCAAATGAATATTCATGTTGCCAATTTTACACTTGGGTGGGAGATGAGTGGGAGATATGGGTGGGTTCCCTTCCCTAGCATTTCTCTTGAAATTATTGTCACCTTTACTCTACCGTTACTAGCTTTTCAGCCTGTATTCAATTTTTGGACAAGGGGGTATGGTATATTTTCTGTTTTATGTTCCTATAATTTTATCACTCACGCATTAGTCTTTGTAATTCACTACGAGGAGTCTTGGGCCCTATTTTATTTGTCAGAAACCATTTCTGAAATAAAGTGTCTTTCTACCAGTAATTTCTGTTTTGGGGTCAATTCTGGACGGCCTTTATTATATTTGGGGGTAATTATTAGTAAGTATTATCGGGGCAGTGAGTTTAGACTTTAGATGATGTTCACATAGACATAGCCAACAGCAACACAAAAAACTTTGAGCATCAAATTGCTCTTTGTGTTTGATGGGATGAAGACAAAATCCAGAAGAGATCCCATACCCTTATCCTGAAGTTTCACGTAGACACGGGTGCGGTAGCAAGAATGAAAAGTTGGTTAACCTAGTTAACAGTTTAAAATTTAACATGTAAGAATTTTCAAGACATTATAGGAGTTCTCTGCGATTTGCTAGGCTGGCCAGGTGGCAGTATGCTGGGTATAGTCTACTTCAAATAGATTAGATGAATCAGAATTCGTTTATCCAGTTCGCAAATGATTTTTAGGAATGTTGGGTGTGTTGGTTATAAAATATTAATCTTAAAACTCTTACAAAAAATTAGTAATAAGTATTACTACAATAACTAGTGTGCAACTTCAATGAGGCTAAAGCAATCATTTAGCATTTGCATATAACTAGAGATTAATTGTTTATCACAAAATTCAAAAGCAACAAAAAGTAAAATGCAAAAAGTAACACTCTGAAACATCTACTAGTAAATGGAAAATTAAGCAAGTACAAAATTTAACCTACCTCCTTCCCTTTACCCTTTAGAAGAACAACTATGTCCACCACTTCGTCTCATGAAACTTGAAACTGTTGAGTTCTCAATCGAGGTGCGGGAATAGGCGATTTGGAAGGACAACTTGCTGAGTCAAAAGAAATATCATGATCTTGGTTTGGCATACCTTTCTCTACTTTTTAGGCATCCTCTCCATCACTCTCCGAAGACTTCAACCACAATTCTTCCAAACATACATGAGAATCATCAATTGGTGTTTGTGTGGTCCTTCATCATATTCTTCTCCAACTATTGACAACAAACAAATATTGAAGTGAATCAGAACAGCTTGCCTGCCTGGGCTGAATTTAATCAGCAAACAGTACTTCGACTTAAACTGATTTACCTGGACTAATTTAAAACCAAGTCGATATATCCAGATAGCCAATTAAATAGAAATTTACCAGTATCTGTTTTACTAAGCATTGCAAATGTAGAAGTGCTCCAATTTCTCTGGTGACGAGGTAATTATTGGTTGGGCTAAAACTTTATGTGGAACACCAGCAAGTTCAAGAGAATTGTTTCTCCTTAATTGGTACCCTGCCATTCATAGTAGTTGCACCAACAGAATAAAAAGTCCTTAACACATGAATTTTTTAAATTGCTATTGTTAGTGATATAATACTGCATATTTTGGTTCATTGTGTTTAAAAGCTTTTGTAAACTAACTAATTTTCACTTCTTTATTCTCATTAGGCCTTCTACTTGTAGTCCCTCCTGGAAGACTTGCTTAAGTAGAATCCTAGTAAAGTCGAGAAAAAGCAAACTCAAGGCAATGACAAGGAATATTCATCTTTTCCCGCCGACAAAGAATAGTCTCTTCAACTGGGGCATATGAATCAACATATATACTATTTCTGAATACATCTCTCCGAGCTTAGTGTCCGTCCCTTCATATATTTCAATCATTATTGGACCATCTTTATCACAAAAAGCGAATCAATTTACATTTGGGTTTCACAATGTCAAATAAAGCACACTTCTTCCAAAAAATATTCAGTCGTTATAATTTCGACTGTCACAGCACCAATTACTCTTGACTTTTGGTCTCCATTTTTCTAGAGATCTTTCCATGATTGCAAAACGACAGTTAAATACGAGTTTGAACTACTTCCAATACTTCCAACTTTGAAATGGTCTAAAATGTCAATGCATGCGCGTGTTTTACAAAACACTCGACAACCTGTTCCCTTTTCGAATATGTATCTCTAAACTAATCAAATTCACACGTGTGATATCTTTGAAATAAGGTCAAGCGTATGAACAACACACGGAGACAGTGGAGATGTACTATTCTTGCAGCACCTTTGCAGTTCAATGCATTGTTAGTACCCACTTCATAAATTTCTTGCAACAATAATTCTGCTATTTATTCCCATCTTTTCAGCCCATGCACAATCTACAGCATAAAGAGACAGTACACCAGAAATATATTGAGTAAAATATTAATGAAAGGAATCTTTTTAACATTAAACCATCCATCTGAAACAGGAATTGGTATATCGATGGGAATTCTATTGTTTCAGATGAATGGGCTGATGTAGGAAAAAATCCTCTCATTAAATTTTAGGTGCAAATAGTCCAGGTGTTGTGTTTCTTTATGTTGTAGACTATGCAGGATTAGAAGACATGGGCTATAAAGCATAAATACTGTTGCAAGCAATTAATAACGTGGGTCGTAAGAATGTTGTTCAAGAAGTGGTTGCTAACACAAAATCAAATTCAACAGCTCTGGAAGAATAGTACAAGAGGGGCATCGCCATACTTTCTGGACTCTTTGTGTTGATCATACACTTAACCTTTTCTTCAAAGATCTGCCCGTGATTTTATTTGGTTTAGATATACATATTCAAAGGGGAAATAGACTGTAAAGGCTTTTCATAAATCACACGCATGCATTGACAATTTTCGGAACAATTTCAAAGTCGGAACTACATAGAGTAGCTCAAACTCGTTTTCATCGCATTACATAATGTTGAAGTGACTCGTCGACATGAAAGATGCATTAGTTTCTATAGTTGTTTTGCAATCATGGAAAGCTTCACTGAATAATGGGGTTCAAACATCAAGAAAACACGACATATAATGACTGGTTATTTTGGAAAGAGGTGTGTGCTATACTGTAGAGTGTGAAACCCATATATAAATTGATTCGTGTTAGTGACAAAGATTGTCCAATAATGAGCAAAAATATATATAAGAAAATGGATAATGAGTCAGGAAATTCTTGAGAAATAATAAATATGAAGACTCATATGGACCAATCATAGGAACTATTCTTTTTCAGGGTAAAAGATGAACGGCATATTCATTGCACCGGTTTGCTTCGTCTCCACGTTACTATGATTCTCCTTATTAAAGTCAGCCAACCCTACAAGAAGACTTAATGGCCCTGTTTGCATACAATGGTTTGGTTAACCTCACTAAAAAGTTAACCAAAACCTCAACCCATAATTTGTAGGACCCACTTTCCACTCATTTTTTTACTCACATAAAAGTCAACACTTTCAAAACCAAAACCCTCTAATCCAAACATCCACCTAGTTTGGTTAACCAAACCTGCCCAACCTTGTTATCCAAACAGGGCCAATGAGGATAGAGAAGTGATGAGTGGGACTGTAAAAGAAAATGCAATATCATAACGCAAACAATTTGGAGTTTTTCGTATGCGCAAGTGACTTTTTTCTACTACTGATGCGAGTATGAATACTATAGAATGGTGAGGTCCTGTGGATCAGAAACATGCACGGAAAGTTTTAACCCGACAAATAACTACCTCGTCAGCATAGAGAAATTGGAGCATTTACCCTAAGTTACTTGGAACACGGATAGCTCCTGTTCGTGGAATATGAACACAGAACGCCCACGGATAGCTCCAGTTCGTGGAATATGAACACAGAACGCCATACCCTATGGAATTCGGTACGACAAGGGTAGGCTTCTTTGGATACCTTATTTATAGAACTGCTCAATATTGCATTAAAAGTCAATACTCTAGAAGTGGATGTAACTTAGCAAATCTAAATTTAATTCCCCCTTCTACATAGATACTTTAGTTGAAGATGAAATTGGTGAAAAAAATTGGGATCGCCAAATCAAGCGATCTGGGTCACTGAGGTTCCATGTTTCTGAATGGTTGACCCGATTCGCAGTTCGCAGGGGTACGAGTGAATTGTGGTAATAATGCATTTACCCTTACATCCACAATGTTAAGAGAAACAGGTACTTGTGAATTTCTATTTTATTGACTATTGATACATCGATTTCTTTCACTAAATTAGCCTAGATAAATCAGTTTTAACTCAGTACGCTTTGCACATTAAATTCAGTCTCGGCATACAAGTTGAATGTATGTAAGTTACCAATTTTCGTTTGTTGTCACGATTTGGAGAAAAATACAATGAATGACCACGCAAAAGATACGATGTTGATGCAAATTCACAAGTAAGATTGGAAGGGTTGTGGTGAGGTCTTTTGAGGATGGTAGACAGGTAGAGAGGAGACCCAAAAAGACTTATATTGACTATTCAGATAACTTTCGACAGACTGCACCTATTAGACCCTCTGACCACATTGGAAAACCAACCATCACTCCCTTTCCATAACCTAGCATCAATCACTCTCCTCCAAAGACTCACACTCGAGTCCAAGCCTCCACAGTAAGTCCCTCGATTAATCCTAATTGAAAAGGACCTCCACTATCAACCAAAACGGATGACACACCATACTTAAGCACATCCCACATCCCCCAGAAAGAAAAACCATGCAACTTGTGTTTAGCTTTGCCATGCGACATTTTCTTCTCTACCGAGAAGAACATGGTATTTTCTGAAATATTTAGCAGTCCTTGTTCTTATGAGTTTCAACCAATATATGAATGAGATATACCACAAAAATGACACGTACAGAAGGATTTTCTGAACTCATTTCAACAAATATATTTTGGCATGTACGGAATTATAACTGATTTGAGACATTCCCCAAATATTCACTCTCTCCTGACCTCAACCACACAATCCAAGAAAAACACTCATCCAAACTACCCCAAAAAAATGATAACTACGAGTTTCTGAATTTGCTCATGATAGATAAATAAGGATATATAGTAATAGGCTTAAAGTAACCTTCCAATCATTTAGTCTTCAGCTTATACAGCATACTGTAGATCATGAATTAATTGGGTACAATAACCTCCCTCTTTATTTGCTAGATCAGATAAAAGCAATGCCAGGTACGGTGACATGGTAGTTTTCTACAATTAGAGAAAACCTTCTCTGGTCTTGGTCTTGAGAGGCTTTGCCTAGTATTTACAGGCCCTATATGAACAATTACCCCAGCATAATGTTAAATAAAAAAATTAGAAAAAAAAAACAAAGAATAGAATGCAGCCAATTTATGCATCTAAGAGTTGTTGATTAAACATTCAGTCGGGGGGAAGGATATATTTGACCTCAGCTTCACAAATTATGCTGCCGAACTTAGCATAGAGCTTATGACTAAGTGAGATTAAACATCCAGCGCCTAGAATTATGGTGACATGCTGACAGATCCCACATAGAATTAGTTGTTTTAAGTGGATTAGCTCAAGATTCATGAATCTAAGTGATCACCATGAGAGCATATTTCTGCATAAACCAAAACAATAGAGCTGATAAATACGCAATCCAAGATTGCAATGAATGTCCAACGTGATTGAAGCATACAGGAAATAATGTCTATGATCTGTCTGCTTTCCACATATGATGATAAAGAGCTATACGCCAAACCATGGGCATAGGGAAGATGTAATTCACATTCCACAGATCAACTGCCATGGGCAATCATAGGAATATGAAATGTGAAACGAGGATGCCTTTAGAGCCCTTGGGCAATGAGGTTGTGTCTGCCGTATAATGTCCTTCTATCCAGGATAATAATACAATATCATGGATTGGGGGGGGGGGGGGGGGGGGGTGGGGGGGGGAGGGACAGAACAGAACAGAGTAATCCAATCTCAGCAAACAGGTTCTTGGATTTTGCAATAGATTTCTTTTTGTAGGTATCAGACAGTCTCTAGCTTTTCTTGGGCCCAAAGGGACTTTTAAACTTAGGGTCCTGATGTATTTTGGATAAAAAAAATAGTATCATGTGTAAGACAACTTTTACTTTTAGAAACAGATTACTAATATTTTATCTCCACTTCCATATATTGACATAATAGAGATAGAAGATACTGAGTAGTTTATCAAAACCTTCTCTTTCTTTGGTGATTCTAAACCTATCCGGTATAATATAACTGTTAGTTCTATTAAATTTTCTGTATTTTACATTTACTTCCTCAGGGACATCTCTTACTAGTGTCGGCGACGGTTAAGGGTGAACTGCCAAGTGTTTACTCCTACTCCAAACCATTTTTGACCAAAAACAATCCCATACCCCACTTACTAGTCTTCATCTCTTAACTGTTCAACCCAGTGCCTGGATGCTCAAGTAGTACTCCTTGGAAGAAGTTCGTCATAATTGGTTAACCGTCGTAATTCAGACTACCAAATTCAGCTTTTGACACTTTCTGTTTCACTGGAATTTAAATAGCAACTGTAAACAGACTTACACATTGTATGCGTACGTCAAGGTACTTTACATTCCACCAGAAGTCAGGTATTGTATTTAAAAAACTAAACTGAAGCAAGTAAATTAACCAGAAATATCAAATGGTGCTGGGTTATTCAAATAGGTTCCTGGTCAGAAACACGTTTAATTTCTAGTTGTTAGATCCCCTGGTAGAACCAACAGTACTCAGATCCTAATCCATCTCAAATTTTGGGAATGCCACCCACAGGAGACGCCAAGAAACTCTTATTCAACGGATACACACAGGACATGACGCATGTGAAGATGTAAAACAACAACATTTTTGCTTCTAAAGATAAGGTAACGAAAATGAATTATGTCCCAATTAAATGAATATAGGATGGGAAAAGACCGGTGCACCTTACCGATAGTGTCAACAGTTTTCCTTCCTTTGTATTCTGTTTATGGGAGTGTATTCCTCATCAGTAGCAACCTCCATCAATGCACTTGTTTCTTTGGTTATTTCAACCATAACAATGTAGATGCCATCAACTGAATGCAAACGTATACTTTTACGAGGGGAAACCTGTAGAATAAGCAAATACTTCATAAGAAACACACTTTGGCACAAACTTGGCAACTCATGGTGAGACCACGACATAAAACCAACAAAACAATTCTCATTTTCGTGTATTCCAATATTACGTTCACCTACAAATTCCTACTCCTAGCTATTAGCTGAATTAAGCAACAAGCACTCCACTCCTATCAGTTCTTATATCCATGATGCATAAACTATTTTGCCTCTTCAGCAGACTAGACATGCAACAATCCCACTGAGGAAAAAAATGTGGGTTTTTATAGAAGGGAATTCAGTAGCCATATGTAACTTGTAGATATTGGCTATGAATAGAAACCTCCTAAAGTGTGCCTTACTATTCCTATTCCACAGCCAAAGTGCAATTTTTTTTTAATCCATCCTTGTGGGTTCAAAATCAAAACAAGGGTTTATCCAGTGAAAAGAGGGAATACCGAATGTAACATACACTGTTGGCAACGACTTCACTCCTGGACTCGATGAGCAATGTGGGTTCTTGAGAAAACAGCTTCTTCGCAGGCTAGGGTTTCGGGTTTTCCTTCTTCCCTTGTTCTGCATCTCTGGCTTTGAGCGAAGAGTGATACACGGTGAAGAGAAGAAAGAATTGGCGTCCTACCCGTTTGGTGAATTGGTCTTTGAAAAATACCCGTCTCTCACTTATGTTTGGCGTGTGTAGGTTACACAATTTAATCAACTAAATTAACACTTAATCAGGCAAATTTTTAAAACAAACCTATACACATCATCATCCACCCTCTCGAATTCACTATCACTCCAACTCCAACTGCAACTCACTCTCTCTCTCTCTTCTCTGCAACTCACTCACAGTCGCTCGCTGCAAATGCACCCATGGCTTCCACTGGTTCTTCTTCTTCCTCCGCTCCGGCCGCCCTCTTGCCCCTTCCCAACCCCGTCTCCACTGAGACACCCACCTTCGGCGAAGAGGTTGGCCTTTTCAAATACCCCCTTTCTCAATTCTGTAACTTACTTGATGATTTCATGTACATGTTTGTAATTGATGTTTGAATCAAAGAAAACAACTCATAGTTTGAATCTGTTGTCACCTGTAAAATTTGATCATAATTCCACCAAATCAAGAACTCGGACGAGATCCAGATCTAGAACTCTGACGATGACCTGTTCTAGATCTTGGAACTCGTACGAGTAGTTCTCGTCTCAGTATCACGAGATGAATACTGAGACGAGAACCTATAAAACTGGGACGAGGATAAAGCAAGACCCTGTCGAGGAGCAGTTTACTCGTCTTGAGACGAGAACTTCACGCTCCTCTCTGTATAAGCCAGCTTATACTAAGACGAGCATGACTCTCGTCTCGGTTATGACCAGTTTATACTCAGGGCCGTCTCTAGCAATTCAGGGGCTCAAGGCGAGTTCGACATTCAGGGCCCTTTCATCTAAAATTACATATACAACAAAATTCAGCTGCCAGAACAAGCAGCTAACCAGGAACACCAACATAGCAAAAACTGGTTATATTGACAAGATATCCAAAAGTGTACCAAAAGATACCAAAAAAATCTATAAAGTACATCTTAATATTCAAAAGTATCAAAAAACTGAACCAGCAGTAGCAAAACAGCCGTAGTCTTTAAAAGGAACCAAAACACACTCGAGACTATCTAAGCATTCTTAACTGATAATTTTGAGACTATTAAGAAATTGATGAATATTTTGAAAAAAAAATATTATCAATACGAATTGTAAGAAGAAATTGAAGAATGTAACGAACCTGCATCAACAGATCGACTTCTCATCCATTCGAATACTGACCCAGAGTCCAGAATAAATACCCATACATCGCAATCGTAGTCAGACATATACTCTGTTTCGAACTCAGAGTAGTTCGACTTCGATATGAATTCTGTTTCCCGTAACAAAGATAGAACGGCAAACACCATTAGTCTCCTATTTTGATAGAAATTGATTCACTGATTTGGAATCGATCTTGTAAATTGTTGACAGAGAATAACAAATGGATAAGAAGGAGATTGGAGAAATAGAGAGAACGAAAATTGAGGCAAGGTGAAACCGTGAAACTGTGAAAGATCCGTGAGAGACTTAGAGATAGAGGGCGAGAGAAAAGGAAAAGTGAGAGATTGACGGCGAAGAATTCGAAGCATATCTCCATCTCACCCTAGCCGTTTCACGCGGAGTCTCTGATGTCTCCAGATTTTCACCAAAGATAGGATACTTACCCATGTTTTATTGATATTTAATACTGAAATTACTAAAACACCCTTGATGTTTGAGCATTTTGGGGCCCTTGCGTTTTTGGGGGCCCTAGGCAGGCTTAAATTTCGCCTAATGAAAAGGACGGGCCTGTTTATACTGGGACTAGCAATGTTCTCGTCTCGGTAGAGACCAGCTTATACTGAGACGAGAGTCATGCTCGTCTCAGTATATCAAGTTTATACTGCTCGTCTGAGCAGTTAGAAGATGAAAAAAAAAAACCCCATTGATTCCAGACTTAGAACAGTCCTGCACCTTGAACACTTAAAATTATTTATCTGTATAGACTTGAACAGTAATGGATCTCACATCAACACTTCACGTAAAAAAAAATGTGACACACTTATACTGAATCTAAATTCAGTAACACTTGTACCCTCAAAAAAAATTCAGTAACACTTATAATAAGTAAAAAACTTATAAACTTTTAAGTAACAGACCATTATAAATAGTTTGAAGTATTTCATTATTTATCTGACATTATTAATGAAAGTTTAATTTGAATTGTAGAAGCAAATAATCAAGGTTTCGGAGTTCGACGAGAAGTTGGGAGATGTACCGCTTCCATTGTGCCAGGTTAAAGTCGAGAAAGGAAACATCACTACGAGGGTAGCCTTGAAAGGGTACAAGCAGAGCTTGCAATATGTCTGCCCTGAGGTTCGGGAATTGATTGAAGAAAGGCTCCCCCAGCTGAAGTTTTTGTTGGACATCCATTGCGCGAGCAACGTTACCTTTCCTAGTATGGTTGTGAATCTTGTCATGCACGCTTTGATGAACACGGAGAAAAAAGATCCTGAATTTTGGTTCTACATAAACAACATGCCAGTTCGGTTTGGATTGCAGGAGTTTGTTTAGTTTCGGGGTTGAGCTTCAACAAAACAACTGGTTTTGGTGATAAAGAGCATGCATGTATTTTCTCCAGCGACCCACCACCACAGGAACGCCATAACCACCACCACCCTCTCCATTCTCTGATCTCACCCCGTCTCTCTCTCCCCCTCTTTCTGCTCTGCCAGACGAAGAAGATGAAGCAGCACAAGCAGCGGCAGCAATGGCCGCTGCAACGCCGGAATCCATGGCCGCCAACACCACTGCCACCCATCCACCTCTCTCTCCACTACGATCTCTCTCTCTCTCCCATTCTCTGCACGACCAGAAGAAGAGAAAGAAGGTGGAAACAGCAGCAGCAGCGCTGCAACAGCAGACCGCCGCCACCTCCATAAATTCCGGCGAGCTTCTCGCCGGAGTTCAACCAATGACACCCAACCTCCAAAACCCGCTCCAATCACCTCCTGGAGGTCCGACTAAGATGATGGAGGCCTCAACCGAGGCCAAGAACCACCGGAGAAGCCCCGGAGAAAGCTCCATCTCCGGCGACACTTTCGGCACTTCGACCCGACCCGTTTCTTCACCGTTTCTCGCGAAATTTGATATGGGTATGCTTGAAATCTTCTCCTGAGTTGTTTTTAGTAATCAAAGTCAAGTTTTAAGACCTCGAATCCACGTTTTAATCGTTTAGTTTGAATGTTCATGTTTAGGGGGTTAAAGTGTCATTTTCAGAAAGTTTTCAGGGGGGTTATAATGTCGTTTCAGAAACTTTGAGGGGGGTAGATGTCATTTCAGAAACTGTTAGATACTATATGCAGTTTTTAATTTCAGATTTAATTATAAAATTAGTTTCCCTTAAATTTATTTAGATTATTATTTATAAATTATTTTGGGGTGAGTATTATTAAAGAAAATATGTTTTTGGGTTAATAAATAAGTTAAAATTAATATTGTCTTGAGAAAAATAAAAGGAGATAGAAATATATATAGGTTGTGTATTTATTGAGATTATATTAAGTTAGAAGCTCCGATTTGTAGGTGACGATTCCGTAGACGAGAACGAATTATAAGACGTGCTTGGAATTTGGTAAGTTAATATGCCTAGCCTCGTGTGCCTTTCTTTCATTTCGCGTATCGCGTGTGTTATTTGTGAAATGCTACCGTATATGCTTTATTTGAGTTGTTTATTTGTTTTGAAATACTCCTCTTTGAAGTCTCGTTTGAAATTGGTATCCGAATCTAAACAACAATCCGAAAGACGACATCTAAATTAATATTGTGAGTTGCTATTAAAAGTGATTTCCCAAGACGGACCACGTCATTGGGTTGGAAGTACGAAATTTCAAATTTGTTGCCTCGGTTACCAAGAGAAGCACACCGCTTACTTATTGGTCAAATCTGAATATCTCTCAATCATACATCGATTATTATTATTATTTTTTGCCACACCGGCTTTTTGTTCAGAGCTCCTTACACGATTCTACATCTTGAATGAAAATACGTAATTATGTAAAGTGGAAAGCTGTTGTGCGTGGGTTTGTGTCATATCCCTGATACGATACATTTCTGACATATTGTGTTGGTTACTGTTATGAGATTATGAGATTATGAGGC
Source organism: Linanthus parryae (assembly GCA_023055425.1). NCBI lineage: Eukaryota > Viridiplantae > Streptophyta > Magnoliopsida > Ericales > Polemoniaceae > Linanthus > Linanthus parryae. The sequence continues at coordinate 29,763,634 of JALGPY010000002.1, forward strand.
TCTGACCTCCTTTTGATTGAGATATGGTTATGAGGCGCTGTGATGTGAACCTCCTGTGATTGAGTTATGGTTATGTGAGTGCTTTTGCACATATGAGAAAGAGGTTGTGGATTGGATATGGTCACGCCCCGTATCAACTAGTTACTAAAATGAATTTCGGGACTCGATTCCTATGGATATGAGATATCTTGAGATTAAAGTAATATTGTGTTTTGCTATTAACAGTGAGTTCCCGAGATGAACCACATCTTCGGGTTGGAACACGAAATTTGAGATCGTTGAGTTGGACACACCGAATCAGCTGTGAACGCTTTTCCCGCGAGTTTTTGATATTTATTTACTAGCGAATTGGTTATTCATGTCATATGTCTCATAATCTGTTTACGTGCTATGGGTGTTAGCTTACTCAGCAGTTTGCTGACTATTTTCTGTAAAAACTGCGTCGGCTTTTGCTATTTTAAAACCGCAGGTTGGCTATCGAGGTGGGGGAACGTTCACGACACAGCAGGATAGAGAAGCTTGATGCTTAGATCATCGGTCACGTAGTAATTTGTTTCATATCACTAAAAGTGTATTCTTGACTTTTCAAATGTCACTATTGTATTGGAGTTGTAATAAAATGTATTTTGAGTTATCGATGGTTGTACTAGCTGTGAACCGACGATCCTTATCCGTTCCCAATGAGGCTCATCACCTCGGGCGGAGACATCTCTTCCGAACGTGGGGCCCGGTCGGCCTTGCGAATCAGGAGGGTGTTTCACTTGGTATCAGAGCCGACGGTTCTAAGTTAGTACGACTTTTCGGTTTCAACTAAAAAGAGTTTCCAAAAATTAAAATGAATATAGGCGAAACTAAAACCGGTAATAAAATTGAACAAGCCGGGTTTGCGGGATAGCTTATGTCCTTAGTTGCCAAGAGTGCTGTTATATGATTCTTGTTAGCTTGAGTTTCTAATTGTTGTTATGTGATCGTCTGTTTTGTGTGATATTTAGTTTCATGTGCTGACACGATAAGTGATACGATTGACTTTAACCTTTCCGAGACTTAGCGACCCTAGCTTCGAGGACGAAGCTTTCTTTAAGGGGGGAAGGATGTAACACCCCGTATTTTTTCTGAAAATTTTTGACGTATTTTTTTCGTAAAGTTTAATAAGTTATTTTCAAAACGTTATAGTTTGGGGAGGTAGATGTAATTTTAGATAATAATATATAGTTGTTATTGGGGGTATATTTTGTCTTTTACGAAACTTGTAGTATTAATACTTGTATTTTGTCTTTATACTATACGTATTATGATACCATACCTATACTTATACATATACGTATTTTAATACCGTATTTTATACTTATATGCATAATATAATACTATATAATAATAACAAAAAAAAAATGTGTTCCCCAACCTCCTGACTTTCTCCCCATTCTCCAACATCTCCCCAATCCCCAACAAAATCATAACTCCCCAACACCTCTCTCCCTCTCTCACGTCTCTCTCTCCCTCATTCTCTCTCTCGTTCCCCGACTCTCCCACCCTCTCTATTTATTCTGCCCTTCTTCTCCTTCCTTCGCCAACAACACCCCCGAGACCACCACCTGCACCACCACTCTCTCCCCTCCATCTCTCCCTCTCTGCCCCTCTGTTTCTGCCCGGCGAGAAACCCAGCAGCAGCGGCAGTGGCCATAGCCGCTGCTGAAATACCCCGTTTTGTGACTACGGGTATTTTGTGATATTATTATAGGTATTGGGAAGTTAATGTAATTATAGAGAGTTAATTATAATGCTTTGAGAGTTTGGGGGGAACTTTGTGACTTTAATCAAAGGTTTTAGTGTCTTTTACTTGAGTTTGGGGGAGGTGTTTGTCTTTTGACAAAACTAAGGGGAAATAAGTGTCTTTTGACCTAAATTTTCTTCCTACATAAAAGTTTCCTAATTCTAGAGGGTTTCTTACTTATGAAGTTGATTTTATTTCCAACTCTCATAAAACCCTCACTCTCCCTATTTTTTTTCTAATCTCTCCCTCACGTCCCTCACTCTCTACCCGTCCCTCTCTCACTCTCTCTCGTCCCTCTACCCGACGGCACACCCCACCGCCGCCGCCGTCTCTCTCTTTTTCCGGCAAGGTAATATCTCTCTCTCTCTCTCTCTCTTTTTCTCTTTTCTTTCTTTCTCTTTTTCTTTCTCTTTTTCTTTCTCTCTTTCTTTCTCTCTATCCCCCGTCCGTCTCTCTCTCCGTCCGCCTCCATGGGCGGCGGGTTTGAGCGGGTTTGGGTGTTTTGTTTCTTCTTCTCTTTTCTCTTGTTTATCTTGATCTTGTGATCACTTGTTCATGATTCATGTATGTTGCATGTAATCTTTAAATTTCAGTTTGTTATTGTTAGGATCATTGTTCATGGATTCGTAGGATTGATAATCAAGTTTTAGGATTTATCATGTTCTTGGGTGTTGGGAAGAAACCCTAGTTTGAAAGAGAAGTTTGATTGAATGATTTGGGAGTTTGAATGATCATAATAGGTGGATAACAATCTGATTTGAATGTGGGAATCATGTTATATTAGGTTTAGTATGATTATAGGATGAACTAGATGCTTGGGGGAAAAGTTTCATGAAGATTGACAATTCCCGTATGGATATTTTGAATGAAGTTGGAAACTTGAAACTAGTGTAACTTTTGATTCAGGAATCAAAATTAAGATCCGTTTGATGCTAAACTTATTATTTCGAACGTTTTGAATTCAATGGAACTGTTTTTAGACCATGATCTGTTTGGGAAACTGGATTAATAGATTTGGGGGAGTTATGATAGATTATATATGCTTTAGGTTAGGGGATTTTGAAGCAAAGCTTTGGGTTATGTTTTGGAGCATGAATTGAATGAGATGTTGGGGAAGTGTTAGAACCCTAAACCATGGACTATCATATGCATGTAATTAGTATAGCAAGTATATTGCTAGAATATTGGTTTGATTAGCATATTGTTATGTGTAGGTAACGAGTTCATTGACGACGAGTACGTAGAGTACGTTGATTGATTGCTATTGTTGGAATTTGCTTTGAGGTAAGTAAATGTGCCAAGCCTAGTGTGCTTATCTCTTTCGTGTCAAACGAATATTTGATTTATTACGTCTCAAAATGTGTTTATGCACTACATGACTTGAAATATGTGATTTCTACTTGTTAAATGTTTTTGATGAAAACATCACCATGATAATGAATGAACTATAACGTAAAGTGGAAGATGTTGTGCGGGACTCTATTATTCTCTTTGGGCGGTGTTGGCTGCGGTCCCGTCTCTTTTTGATCCGGTTGCAAGTCCCCGGATAGCGGCATGTACTCACTCCTTTGGCCGGCGTAGTCTTAGGGGGGTGTCGACACTTAAGGTCATGGAAGCTGTGGTTTATTTGGTTTTCCCCGTCACAACAAAGTAATAATGGATTTGTTTGGTTTTGTTAACGGAATGAAGTTAACACTGGATTTTGATTTTTCCTAATGATTATGGAAATTGGTTTGGAAATATTATGGAATTGGGAACTCTTATGTTTTAATACGAGAGTCAATTTTATTACCGCTGTGGTTGCGAAAAACTCTTACTTGCAAATGAGTCATTGTTTTATAACTATCCATCATCGTTTTACATGTTTGGATGTTTGCTTACCAGTATTTCAATGCTGATTTTGTACTGTGGTGTTTCTTTTTGATTCCGCACCACAGGTCTAGAAGAAGGTTATCGGGCATAGAAGGGGACGCGCACCACATGGATTATTAGTAGTAGTATTTCATTTGAAATTGAACTCTTTAGTAGTTAAACACTTTAGTTGTTTTTTCCGGTTTGTGGCTAGGACGAAAGTTTATAATACATTGTTTTTAATTTGATTTAATTTAATATTGTGGATGTTTGTGCTTGCGAACCATGTTATAAAATCTCCTTGTATCCGGGCTCCTCTCGGGTACGGAGTGACATCCCCGGGTCTCCGGCTTGGGCCATTTGGGGGTGTTACAGGTGGTATTAGAGCCGGCATTCTAAAAAGGAATTTGAAACTTGTTAGGGCAACTAAAATGAATATAGGAGAAATAACTTAAAATTTGACAAGCCGTGGGAATTTAGGTAGTATGGATAGGATTGTTATGTGTAAGTGTTTAGAAAATAGGATAGAAAGCAAGTGCCCCATCCACCCAATCGAATTTTTGAAGTATTCCAATTGGATTCTAAGTTTAAGCCTACTTTTAAGAGACTTCGTTGGGAAATTTCTTCAAGAGTCTTGTAACCATCAATTTGGAGTCTTGGGAATGATTATTGGATGCGAAGAGTGGTTATTTGGATTACGGTCTATGCCTTTTAAATTAGAGATTTATTAAGTTGTTTCCTCTTGTAGATGGCTAGAACTAAGCATACGGCAAGGAAGCGTGTGTTGCCAGTAGAGAAGCATCCTGTTGTGACACGTTGGGTCGAAGGTGAAGATTTTCCAGATTTTCGTGACCGCGTGGTTAAATATTGTGAAGATAGATTCCAAGCCCTAGATTTTCCTCGATATAGAAATCCAGCTTTTCAGGCTTACTGTATGGTGAAGGCATTACCTATGAAACCCATGTTTGGGGAAATTATTACAAAGTATAGCAACATCATGGGCATGATGAATCGTTTGAATGATAGGGATTATCGTTGCCAAGGTGAATGGACGGTAAGTGCAGATTTCATATGCAAGCTATTGATGGAGACTTATCTTAAGTGGCAAAGTTATACAGTTATTGAGATAGAGTCCAGTGATGAAGAAGACGTGATCTACATAAGCTCTAGTGATGAAAAAGAGGTGATTATTATAGACTCTAGTGACGATGAGGAAGTTGAAGAAGATCCAATGGAAGATGTCGATGAATACCCCGAGATTGAAGAAGATCCTATGGAATATGAAGAAAGTGAGGAAGACCCGAGTGAAGATGAAGAGCACGAGTATGATTCCAATGAAGAGGAAGAGATGGATGAAAGCGATGAGGACGACGATTAAGCTTGTTAGAGTTCTTTAGATTTCCTAGACTAGATGCTTTTAAGTTTTATTTATTAGTTTGAATAAGGCTATGGAGCCAAGCAACATTTGAAGTTTTAGAACGATTCTTGAATAGTCACTTTTGGGCTAGAGTTGAATTCTTAGTGTTTTGCCTTGGGGACGAATAATGTTTATGCTTTGAGGACCCGATTTGGGGAGTTTTATAAATTTAGCTTTCTGAATTTTGGAGTATGATTTGATGAATCAAGGTTGTGTTATGCTTGTTATCATTAATTATGGGCTTAGAAAGTGTTCATGGAGTTAGAACGCGAAAGCTTTGATCTTTGGTGTTGTTGAATCTGCGCAGCAGTGAGTTTTTGTTATAGCAGACGTATTTAATTTTGGAGTTATTTTTCCCTGAATTTTTCTCAGAAATTAGACATACCCAGGTATCTCCAATAAAAATTTCAACCCCATATGAGTTCTGGAGAATCAGCTACGAATTTTCAAAGTTGACGGTTCAGTATCAGAATTGCAAAGTGACTAGCTGTAGCATTTTTGATGTTTACCTATCTTCCAGATCTTGTTTTGACCTCAAATTTTTATGGCGACTATTAGACACGTTTGGCTAACTCTGGGAGAAAGCCTAGCTCATTTTGAGAATTTTAAAGTCAGTTTAAGCCTTTTCAAATTCAACGTTTCTGTTCTGGTGGGCTGTGACAGCAGCTGTGGTATTTCCTTTATATTTTGAGTTTCACAATTGATATTGAGTTCATTCTTCTTGATTATGAAAGTAAACTCAGAGAGGGTGCTGCACACCAAAATTCGCAATTTTTGCTTGATCGATTGATCCTTTTTCCAATTTTGGAAGTAGATGAAAAGTTGAGACGTGATCAGTCTATGTGGAAATACATGAGTAATTGGTGTAAATGATGATCAATGTGTGACATTACTTGTTTAATTGCGCACTACATGCCATATATGCATGATTGTTTGTACTTCTTGGTACCTTATAAGTAATACAATAGGCTATAGTGTAGGGATTATGACTGATAGACCACATCAATACTACTGCAGGAGAAATCGCCAAGTACCAATGGCCGCACCAAACAACAACAACAACAACATGGAGCAGTTCTTCGCGCAATTTGCTCAGATGGCGCAGAACGCAAACCAGGGAGAGCAGAATAACGCTAATTGGGCTAAGAAAGTGGCAGACATGAAGCCAGGGAACTTCATAGGCAATGAGGATCCTGTTGAGCTCGAGAATTGGATCGATGAGATGGATAAGGTCCTTGAGCTAGTTGAGTGCCCCAAAGACCGCAAGGTGGTTTGCGCGGCATTTTACTTGAAGAACGAAGCTAATACATGGTGGAGGAGTACGCGTCAGAACTTTTTGGCGCAACCCAATTTCAATTGGGAAGCTCTTCAAACCGCACTTTGCACTCGCTTTTATCCGGACCATGTCCAGGACCAAAAGTACTTAGACTTCGTGAATCTGACACAAGGGAACGGTTCCGTGACCGAGTACTTCAAGAAATTCATGGAGTTATCCCGATTCGCAGGTCAGCTGATGCCTGATGAAGCGACTAAAGTCAGGAAGTTCATGTCTGGTCTCGAGCTTCATCTGCAGAAAGACTTGATGTACAGGACGTACAATACTCTCCAGGAAGCTTACGATAGAGCTGCAGCCGTTTGGCGTATTCAAGAGGCACAAGATGAGAAGCGTGGGAAACGCAAGGTCGAGAACGCTGTGGGCTATGGAAACAATCAGGGTAGGACTAACCAAGGTAGTCAGGACAAGAGATTTAAGTCTAACCACGGAGGAAGTAACCAAGGACAGTATTGTGGTAACAAGTAGAATAATGGAGATGAGCAATCTCGCCGTTATATCTGCAAGAAGTGTCAACAGAATCATCCAGGAAAGGACTGTCAAGGAAACCTTGTCACTTGCTACCACTGTGGCAAGAAGGGTCATCGTTCGTTTGAGTGTCGATCGAAACCAAATGGAAACCAACTAGGGAACCAAGGAGGCAATTACCAAGGAAACCGACAGTACAACAACAATCAGGGCGGAAACCGGAACTATGGGAACTACAACAACAATAATGGAGGCAACAATTATGGTAGACAACAAGTGAACAACCAAGGCAATGGAAGGAACAATGGAGTTCAGAACGGGAATAGGAACAACAACGCTCCAGTTAACGCCAACAACAATGGGACTAGTACGGCAGGAACTACCGCACAGAATGGGAATATTGCAAGGATCGCTGTCATGAGCAGGACGGAAGTGGAAGCAGCAAACGGAGTAGTCACTGGTACATTTCTTGTTCATGATCAACCAGCTTTTACTCTATTTGATTCCGGAGCTTCGTATTCGTTTATTTCATCATCGTTTGTGGAAAAATTGAGTCTCAATAAGCCGTCTAGAATATTCATCCCCGTACCTACTCCAACTGGTCATGTAACGGTATGTGACGCCATTTTTGAAGGAGTAGAAGTTAAGATTTCGGCTAGTACCCTACCAGCAAACCTGATACAGTTTGATCTTGGAGGAATAGACGTTATATTGGGAATGGATTGGCTGGGTAAATATCGAGCAGTCATAGACTGCCACGATCAGAAGATAAGGCTTAAAGGTCCAAAAGGAGAAAGAGTTTCTTATCGTGGTATCACAAAAGAACCATGTATCCGACTAGTGTCAGCTTTGACCATAGTCAACCAAGTGAAGAAGGGGAATAGTGCTTATTTGTGTTATGTTCAAAACATATCTAAGAAGGAGAATGTGCTAGAAGAAATACCAATAGTTAGAGATTTTCCCGATGTGTTCCCGGACGAAATTCCAGGAATGCCACCTAGAAGGGAGATCGAATTCACTATGGACTTAACACCTGGAACAGCTCCAATTTCAAAGGCACCGTACAGAATGGCGCCAGTAGAGTTGAAAGAACTAAAGGATCAGTTGCAAGAGTTACTTCAAAAGGGTTATATAAGGCCGAGTGTTTCCCCTTGGGGTGCACCGGTACTGTTTGTGAAGAAGAAAGACGGAAGCTTGAGATTGTGCATTGACTATAGAGAGTTGAATAGCACAACAATCAAGAACAAATACCCTTTACCCCGAATTGACGACTTGTTTGATCAGTTACAAGGGGCGAGTGTTTTCTCAAAGATAGACTTGAGATCAGGGTATCACCAGCTTCGAGTAGCCGAGAAGGACATACCGAAGACAGCTTTTAGAACGAGGTATGGACACTATGAGTTTACCGTTATGCCTTTTGGTCTAACCAATGCTCCAACAGTATTCATGGATCTAATGAATCGTGTTATGAGGACGTTTCTAGATCGTTTCGTGGTCGTCTTTATTGATGACATCCTTGTTTATTCAAAGAGCGAGGAAGAACACGAAGAACATCTCAAAGAAGTGTTAGAAACTTTGAGACATGAGAAGTTATATGCTAAACTCTCGAAGTGTGAGTTTTGGCTAAAACATGTTCCATTTTTGGGTCACATAATCTCCAAGGAAGGAATATCCGTGGATCCAGGAAAGATTTCAGCAGTGAAGGATTGGCCTACTCCAAAGAATGTGTCAGAAGTAAGAAGTTTTCTCGGATTAGCAGGATATTACAGATGTTTCGTGAAAGATTTCTCAAAGATCGCTAGACCGCTTACTACACTAACCAAGAAGACGGTAAGGTATACGTGGAGCGAAGATTGTGAAGAAGCATTCCAGACATTGAAGGAAAAGTTAACGACGGCACCTGTCTTAGCTTTACCCAATGATTCTGGCGAGTTTGATGTTTACAGTGATGCATCGAAGAAGGGTTTAGGATGCGTGCTTATGCAAGAAAGAAGAGTTATTGCTTATGCTTCAAGACAACTGAAGACTCATGAAGAGAACTATGCTACGCATGACTTAGAGCTTGCAGCTATAGTTTTTGCACTGAAGATATGGAGACATCACTTGTACGGATCTGTGTGTAGATTGTATACGGATCATAGCAGTCTCAAGTACATCTTCACGCAGAAAGAGCTAAATAACAGGCAAAGACGTTGGTTAAAAATCATAAAGGATTATCATTTGCGTATCCAATACCATGAAGGGAAGGCAAACGTAGTAGCTGATGCGTTAAGCCGAAAGTCGAGCCATACTTTGGATACTATGCTAGTTTTGCCAGATCGGCTATGCCAAGAGTTCCGAAAACTTGGAATTGAAGTAGTAGAACAAGGCGGAGTGAAGAATATCCTTGGGAATATGACAGTTGTGCCAGATGTTTTAGAAAAAATAAGGAGTAACCAGCCAGGAGACGTGAAGCTGGAAAGGATAAAGAAGAAGATTACAGAAGGACAAACAAAGGATTTCAAGATCCATGAAGATGGAAGTATCCGTTACAAGGGAAGATGGTGTGTACCACATAAGTGTACGGAAACTAAGGAGAAGTTGATGCGAGAAGCACACAACACACCTTACTCAGTACATCAAGGAGGTGACAAACTTTATAAGGACATGAAGAAGATGTTTTGGTGGCCTAACATGAAGAAAGAAGTAGCAGAATTTGTGGCAAGATGTCTAACTTGTCAAAAGGTGAAGTTTGAACATAAAAGAATGGGAGGCTTAGTACAACCATTAGACGTCCCAGTTTGGAAGTGGGATTCTATTTCGATGGATTTCGTAACTGCGTTACCGACATCAAAGAATGGACTGAATCAGATTTGGGTCGTAGTTGACAGATTGACCAAGACAGCAAGGTTTATTCCGATGAAAGACACATGGAATATGGAACAAAGAGCTGATGCGTATATGAAGAACATCGTAAGATATCATGGAGTACCAAGCTCTATAGTTTCCGACAGAGATCCCAATTTTCTTTCTCACTTCTGGAAAGCACTCCAGGAGGCACTGGGAACTCAGTTGAGGTTTAGCACGGCATTTCACCCGGCTACAGATGGACAAACCGAAAGAACAATCCAAACGTTGGAAGATATGCTAAGATTGTGTGTTATGGATTTTCAAGGGTCATGGGTTGATAGATTACCTTTGATAGAATTCTCCTACAATAACAGTTATCACGCCAGTATTGGAATGGCACCACATGAGGCGTTGTATGGAAGGAAGTGTAGAACACCGTTGTGTTGGAACGACATAAGTGAAACGGTAGTAATTGGTCCACAACTTATCGAAGAGATGACAGGTCAAGTGAGACTTATACAGCAGCGAATGAAGGCAGCGCAGGATAGACAGAAATCTTACGCTGATCAGAAAAGAAGACCGTTGAAATTTCAAGTTGGAGAAAAAGCATTTCTTAAAGTTTCACCGACTAAGGGAGTCATGAGGTTCAATCAGAAAGGGAAGTTGAGCCCGAAATTCATTGGACCATATGATGTCATAGAAAAGATTGGAGAAGTGGCTTATCGATTGGATTTACCATCGAATTTGGGTCGTGTTCACAACGTATTTCACGTATCGCAACTGAAGAAGTATATGCCTGATGCATCTCATGTATTAGATCCCGAACCAGTAGAACTGGACCCGTCTTTGAGTTATGAAGAACAGCCTGTCAAGATTTTAGATACCAAGACAAGGAACACCCGTAACAATAGTGTCAAGATTGTAAAAGTCTTATGGACAAACCACCTCACTGAAGAGGCAACTTGGGAAGCGGAAGATGATATGAGGAAGAAGTACCCTCACCTGTTTGACGAGGTATGTTGAGTTACGAGGACGTCACTCCTCTAAGGGGGAGAGGATGTAAACCGAAGGATTACACGTAATTCGGTTTTTATTTATTTATTTATTTAAGTACTAATTATAGTATATTGCATATCATTCATGACCTTAGGTTGCATTTAGTAGTCGTACTATGGAGGGGAGGTGTATACCTTATTGTGGTTGAAAGTTTAGTTTAAACTTCAAGGACAGTTTCTCATTTAGGAGGGAGGTTTTTGTTTAAACTTTGAGGACGAAGTTCTCTTTAAGGAGGGAAGGATGAAATACCCCGTTTTGTGACTACGGGTATTTTGTGATATTATTATAGGTATTGGGAAGTTAATGTAATTATAGAGAGTTAATTAAAATGCTTTGAGAGTTTGGGGGGAACTTTGTGACTTTAATCAAAGGTTTTAGTGTCTTTTACTTGAGTTTGGGGGAGGTGTTTGTCTTTTGACAAAACTAAGGGGAAATAAGTGTCTTTTGACCTAAATTTTCTTCCTACATAAAAGTTTCCTAATTCTAGAGGGTTTCTTACTTATGAAGTTGATTTTATTTCCAACTCTCATAAAACCCTCACTCTCCCTATTTTTTTTCTAATCTCTCCCTCACGTCCCTCACTCTCTACCCGTCCCTCTCTCACTCTCTCTCGTCCCTCTACCCGACGGCACACCCCACCGCCGCCGCCATCTCTCTCTTTTTCCGGCAAGGTAATATCTCTCTCTCTTTTTTTTTCTCTTTTCTTTCTTTCTCTTTTTCTTTCTCTCTTTCTTTCTATCTATCCCCCGTCCGTCTCTCTCTCCGTCCGCCTCCATGGGCGGCGGGTTTGAGCGGGTTTGGGTGTTTTGTTTCTTCTTCTCTTTTCTCTTGTTGATCTCTTGATCTTGTGATCACTTGTTCATGATTCATGTATGTTGCATGTAATCTTTAAATTTCAGTTTGTTATTGTTAGGATCATTGTTCATGGATTCGTAGGATTGATAATCAATTTTTAGGGTTTATCATGTTCTTGGGTGTTGGGAAGAAACCCTAGTTTGAAAGAGAAGTTTGATTGAATGATTTGGGAGTTTGAATGATCATAATAGGTGGATAACAATCTGATTTGAATGTGGGAATCATGTTATATTAGGTTTAGTATGATTATAGGATGAACTAGATGCTTCGGGGAAAAGTTTCATGAAGATTGACAATTCCCGTATGGATATTTTGAATGAAGTTGGAAGCTTGAAACTAGTGTAACTTTTGATTCAGGAATCGAAATTAAGATCCGTTTGAGGCTAAACTTATTATTTCGAACGTTTTGAATTCAATGGAACTGTTTTTAGACCATGATCTGTTTGGGAAACTGGAGTAATAGATTTAGGGGAGTTATGATAGATTATGTATGCTTTAGGTTAGGGGATTTTGAAGCAAAGCTTTGGGTTATGTTTTGGAGCATGAATTGAATGAGATGTTGGGGAAGTGTTAGAACCCTAAACCATGGACTATCATATGCATTTAATTAGTATAGCAAGTATATTGCTAGAATATTGGTTTGATTAGCATATTGTTATGTGTAGGTAACGAGTTCGTTGACGACGAGTACGTAGAGTACGTTGATTGATTGCTATTGTTGGAATTTGCTTTGAGGTAAGTAAATGTGCCAAGCCTAGTGTGCTTATCTCTTTCGTGTCAAACGGATATTTGATTTATTACGTCTCAAAATGTGTTTATGCACTACATGACTTGAAATATGTGATTTCTACTTGTTAAATGTTTTTGATGAAAACATCACCATGATAATGAATGAACTATAACGTAAAGTGGAAGATGTTGTGCGGGACTCTATTATTCTCTTTGGGCGGTGTTGGCTGCGGTCCCGTCTCTTTTTGATCCGGTTGCAAGTCCCCGGATAGCGGCATGTACTCACTCCTCTGGCCGGCGTAGTCTTAGGGCTGTGTCGACACTTAAGGTCATGGAAGCTGTGGTTTATTTGGTTTTCCCCGTCACAACAAAGTAATAATGGATTTGTTTGGTTTTGTTAACGGAATGAAGTTAACACTGGATTTGGATTTTTCCTAATGATTATGGAAATTGGTTTGGAAATATTATGGAATTGGGAACTCTTATGTTTTAATACGAGAGTCAATTTTATTACCGCTGTGGTTGCGAAAAACTCTTACTTGCAAATGAGTCATTGTTTTATAACTATCCATCATCGTTTTACATGTTTGGATGTTTGCTTACCAGTATTTCAATGCTGATTTTGTACTGTGGTGTTTCTTTTTGATTCCGCACCACAGGTCTAGAAGAAGGTTATCGGGCATAGAAGGGGACGCACACCACATGGATTATTAGTAGTAGTATTTCATTTGAAATTGAACTCTTTAGTAGTTAAACACTTTAGTTGTTTTTGCCGGTTTGTGGCTAGGACGAAAGTATATAATACATTGTTTTTAATTGGATTTAATTTAATATTGTGGATGTTTGTGCTTGCGAACCATGTTATAAAATCTCCTTGTATCCGAGCTCCTCTCGGGTACGGAGTGACATCCCCGGGTCTCCGGCTTGGGCCATTTGGGGGTGTTACAGCTGCCATCTGCGGCGACCCACCACCACAGGAACGCCATCACCACCACCACCCTCTCCATTCTCTGATCTCACCCCGTCTCTCTCTCTCCCTCTTTCTGCTCTGCCAGACGAAGAAGATGAAGCAGCACAAGCAGCGGCAGCAATGGCCGCTGCAACGCCGGAATCCATGGCCGCCAACACCACTGCCACCCATCCACCTCTCTCTCCACTACGATCTCTCTCTCTCTCCCATTCTCTGCGCGACCAGAAGAAGAGAAAGAAGGTGGCAACAGCAGCAGCAGCGCTGCAACAGCAGACCGCCACCACCTCCATAAATTCCGGCGAGCTTCTCGCCGGAGTTCAACCAATGACACCCAACCTCCAAAACCCGCTCCAATCACCTCCTGGAGGTCCGACTAAGATGATGGAGGCCTCAACCGAGGCCAAGAACCACCGGAGAAGCCCCGGAGAAAGCTCCATCTCCGGCGACACTTTCGGCACTTCGACCCGACCCGTTTCTTCACCGTTTCTCGCGAAATTTGATATGGGTATGCTTGAAATCTTCTCCTGAGTTGTTTTTAGTAATCAAAGTCAAGTTTTAAGGCCTCGAATCCACGTTTTAATCGGTTAGTTTGAATGTTCATGTTTAGGGGGTTAAAGTGTCATTTTCAGAAAGTTTTCAGGGGGTTTATAATGTCGTTTCAGAAACTTTGAGGGGGGTAGATGTCATTTCAGAAACTCTTAGATACTATATGCAGTTTTTAATTTCAGATTTAATTATAAAATTAGTTTCCCTTAAATTTATTTAGATTATTATTTATAAATTATTTTGGGGTGAGTATTATTAAAGAAAATATGTTTTTGGGTTAATAAATAAGTTAAAATTAATATTGTCTTGAGAAAAATAAAAGGAGATAGAAATATATATAGGTTGTGTATTTATTGAGATTATATTAAGTTAGAAGCTCCGATTTGTAGGTGACGATTCCGTAGACGAGAACGAATTATAAGACGTGCTTGGAATTTGGTAAGTTAATATGCCTAGCCTCGTGTGCCTTTCTTTCATTTCGCGTATCGCGTGTGTTATTTGTGAAATGCTACCGTATATGCTTTATTTGAGTTGTTTATTTGTTTTGAAATACTCCTCTTTGAAGTCTCGTTTGAAATTGGTATCCGAATCTAAACAACAATCCGAAAGACGACATCTAAATTAATATTGTGAGTTGCTATTAAAAGTGATTTCCCAAGACGGACCACGTCATTGGGTTGGAAGTACGAAATTTCAAATTTGTTGCCTCGGTTACCAAGAGAAGCACACCGCTTATTTATTGGTCAAATCTGAATATCTCTCAATCATACATCGATTATTATTATTATTTTTTGCCACACCGGCTTTTTGTTCGGAGCTCCTTACACGATTCTACATCTTGAATGAAAATACGTAATTATGTAAAGTGGAAAGCTGTTGTGCGTGGGTTTGTGCCATATCCCTGATACGATACATTTCTGACATATTGTGTTGGTTACTGTTATGAGATTATGAGATTATGAGGCTCTGACCTCCTTTTGATTGAGATATGGTTATGAGGCGCTGTGATGCGAACCTCCTGTGATTGAGTTATGGTTATGTGAGTGCTTTTGCACATATGAGAAAGAGGTTGTGGATTGGATATGGTCACGCCCCGTATCAACTAGTTACTAAAATGAATTTCGGGACTCGATTCCTATGGATATGAGATATCTTGAGATTAAAGTAATATTGTGTTTTGCTATTAACAGTGAGTTCCCGAGATGGACCACATCTTCGGGTTGGAACACAAAATTTGAGATCGTTGAGTTGGACACACCGAATCAGCTGTGAACGCTTTTCCCGCGAGTTTTTGATATTTATTTACTAGCGAATTGGTTATTCCTGTCATATGTCTCATAATCTGTTTACGTGCTATGGGTGTTAGCTTACTCCGCAGTTTGCTGACTATTTTCTGTAAAAACTGCGTCGGCTTTTGCTATTTTAAAACCGCAGGTTGGCTATCGAGGTGGGGGAACGTTCACGACACAGCAGGATAGAGAAGCTTGATGCTTAGATCATCAGTCACGTAGTAATTTGTTTCATATCACTAAAAGTGTATTCTTGACTTTTCAAATGTCACTGTTGTATTGGAGTTGTAATAAAATGTATTTTGAGTTATCGGTGGTTGTACTAGCTGTGAACCGACGATCCTTATCCGTTCCCAATGAGGCTCATCACCTCGGGCGGAGACATCTCTTCCGAACGTGGGGCCCGGTCGGCCTTGCGAATCGGGAGGGTGTTTCAATGCATACGGGTGGGCTGCAAAGTATTTCCCTGATCACAGGCTCGGTAACAACATCAACGTATCTGAGATTGAAAATGTTTTGCATGACCTGAAGCCCAAAATCAAAGATTTGACTGAGGAGAAGAAATTTGGTTATGCGAGACTGCTAATGGTATGCCTGATTGGACGAATGACGTTTGTGAAAACCAATGCGGACACAATATCCATGACACTGTTTGGCTTGCTTTCGATTTTGAATGGGCAAACAAATTCGGATGGGCCAGGTACTTGTGGCCAGGTTTCGCTGAGCAAGTGGCTCAGAAGGCTTGGAATAAAGGTACGGATGGCCCCGGTCGTCGGAAGTACAACATGTTGAACTTTCCGCACATATTTCTGGCATGGATTTGCGAGGCCATACCCCACCTTGGTGATCAGCTGGGAAAACCGAGGGCAGGTGAGGAAAGGAAGTTGCCGCGCTTGGCTAATTGGACGTGGAGAGTATGCGCATTGGGCTTGAAAGAAGCAGCAGAATGCTGGAGTGAGATAAAGTCTATTAATCCTACCCTCGGCCCAATGGAGGAAGAGAAGAAACAACACTATTGGATTAGCTTCATTGAGTACAGGAGGACTCACCCCGACCAACCACTTCGCCCCAGGTGGACTGCTCTGTTCGAGAAGAGGACAGTGCTTGAGGATGACATGAGTTCTAATCGGAAATTCACACCCATCTACAACTTTGAGGGAGAGGTAGTGGCTTCGGAAAAGCCGCAGAAGAGGATGAGGAAGAAGGATGTTGCAAAGGATGATGGTGCCGGGCCGCAGAAGAAGAAGAAAAACACAGTTAACGAGGACGAGCCTGGCCCACAGCCCAAGAAGACTAAGAAGAAGACGGAGAGGCGCAAAGAACTTGCTCTTGTTGATGAGGAAGAAGAAGAGGAAGAGGAGGATGCCAGTCTTGTCCCGAGACGGAGAAAGGGTGCAGTTGTGATTTCCTCAACCCCACCTCCATCTCCACCGAGAACCCAACCCTCGGTTTCTGCAACACCTCCACCTGCCGGTCGACCCGAACCTTCGAGAACTGTGGGAGTTGACTTAGAAGACTTGAAGCGGGAAATGCGGAAAGCTTTTGAAGAGGCATTGGTTCCTATCAAAGAAAACCAGCTCCATTTGAGTGAGAAAATGACAGAGATGAGCAGTAGGGTGGCTAAGATGGAGGAAGAATTGGTTGCCTTAAAAAATGAATGTAAGACTGATTTCACTCGTGTACGTGAAAAGATCAACCGTCACGACACGAAATAGAAAGAACGACTGAGCCAGCTCGGTGTTTGGGGACAAGCAACGCACAAGATGGTAACAAATCTGCACACCGCTTGGGAAGAAGTGCGAGTAGACCCAACGTCCGACATTCGGTTCCTTAGCGAGGTACGCATATTGTTCTTATTTACGGTGTTTGACTTATGTAATTTAAGGTAATTGTGACCTAATAAATCTATTCATCCTATTGTTAGGATACAGAAAGAGAAGCTGTCATTGATTCCAACCTAGAAGGGGGGTCCAGTCCAATCGAGCCAACCACAGTTACAGAACCAGCGACAGGGGGTTCCGGTCCAATCGAGCCAACCACAGTTAGAGAAACAGCGGAAGGGGGTTCCAGGACAATCGAGTCAACCCCAGACACTGAAACAGAAGGAACCGATGGCTCCAATCCAGTTGAGGCTAACCCCACAACAGAAACAGAAGAAAGGGGGTCCAGGCAAGTCCAAGCACCCCCAATCGTAGAAACTGAAGCAGGACCGTCCATGGCAGCAGAAGCAGGCAAGTCCAAGCACCCCCAATCGTAGAAACTGAAGCAGTTTTTGCAATCATTCCTATCAATTCGTGCTCATGCCATGGTTCTCAAAAATTCCAGTTAAGGGAGGGGCAGGACATTGGTTGATCGTTTACATTGAAGTGGAAGATATGGTTGTTCAAGTCTTCGATCCAGTGATAGGAATGGGAAAAAGGCAATGGGACCTTGGTGCTCTTCGCAAGGAATTCCCTAAGATGCTAAAAGCGTCCGGTCAATGCAGAGCGCCAAACAGGTTGTTAATTAAAAAGAATGAGTTAGAGATGGCGCACTACTTCAAGTCCCATGATAAATGGAGATATGCAACAGATATGAAGAAAGATTCGGGCTTCTATGTCGTCAAAATGATGGAGCACCTTATGGAATGTAATCCCATTAGGGGTTGGACTGAACTAGACAAAAGGGCGATCAAACAGATGAATGAAAATTATTGTATTTTAATTTGGATGGTTCCTTTTCACTTTCCGGTTTGCGATGGAGAGGGTAACAGGAAAGACAAGATGGTGCGTAAGTAGGTGGACTTGGTGTACAAAACTTGTAATGAAATAAAACTTTTGTTGGTGTTGAATGAGGTTTTTGTTTTTCAATTTTGTTTTATTAGTACAAATTGATTACATAGGAAAACAACGGACAAACAACAACTACCAACAATTACAAACGCACGAACGCATACCTACGACATGATTATATAGCAACTACCGAAACCAACAACAAAACCAATCAGGAGAACAAGGAACAAGTTAGCTTTTTGAGGCGCATGAGCAACTACGTCTAGAGAAGTGGATGGACCGTCGTACGAAGTTGGTTGTCTGGTACGGTTGGTTTCACGCAGGCGTTGCTCGTTCTCAAACCACGCATTTGCAGCCTCTTCATATGTTGCATACTTAACATAGCAAGCGTTCTTATATCCTGTCGTTTGCTCCTGACAAGCTGGCCAAGAGGTATATATGCCCGTTTGACGACCCACAAATACGACGTAATAATAATCTCTGCGAGGCATTCTGATAACTCCATAATTGGAGTTATATTCTATTGTGATTACTTGTCGTTTCGCGTACTTTTCGATGCATTTATGTGTGTTTTAGGCCGAGTTGATAGTTTTGAGCATATACTTGAGTATTTGGACTTCATGGTGTAATCCGGGCGTTTTATGCATGTTTTATGCTTTATTTGTCGCATTTGATCTTCCGGTATTTGTTCGTGTTGTGGATTTCAGGAACCGGAAGCGTGGAGTGCGGATTTTGGAGCGGAAGCGAACTTCGGAAAGAAAGAAACTCATGGAATGCATGAGAGAATAGAAGAAGAGGAGAAGCTAAGAGGAGAAAAAGACTTAGCCAAATTTTCAAGAGGTGAAAAGAAGCAAACTCACATGGAAGGTCATTGTGATCCTACAAAGGTGATCCTATGATCACAAGATCAAAGTGCAAGACCACATAGAAGAGTAACGTGACTCTACAACTACAAAAGGTGATCCTAGGATCACAAATTGTGATCCCAAGATCACATTAGTAGATCTGACGCATGCCAAAGGGGGTGAAAGTGTAATTTTTAAAAAACTTAAAAAGAAGTGACGTGATTTAACAAGGAGGAACGACCTAGGGCTTGGATTATTCATCATTCTACGCCATTGGAGAGCTTGGAGCTAGGTTGGAGAGCTTGGATCATCCGTTTGGCTTCTAATCTTCGTTTCTTCTCTAGTTTTTTATATTGGATCATGAAACTTTGTATATTGAACATGTTTATGCGTAGCTAAACGTACTTCGGGATATCTCGTAGGAAACTAGGGTTTGATCACTACATATTGTGATTTACGGATTTGCTTGCATGCTTTCAAGCTTAATTGATGAGGTTTTATCTAGTTATGTGTATTTTACATCTTTCGTCTATCTTTTCTATTAGTAGACGTATTAATAGGATTGTCTTAGGTTGTGAATGATAGAGGAATCTACATTCGTTGCCCGGAAACTTGAAATACACACTAGCCGTATCTAGGGTTGAGGAATCTTGCTAGTTAGCTAAGAACAAAGAGTAGAATTAATATCGTAATGCGTGTTTGAACTTGAGTAGGCTAGAGGAATCAGTTATGAGAGTTTAAGCATAGTTATTGGTTGAGACATCTTCAATATAAAATTGCTCGTTTAACTAGAACAAATACTCATCGTGTTAGTAGAACATAAATCCAACGTAGTGTGAAATACCTAGTGATCCGTAGAGATATCCTGAACTTGATCGATTTTGAGAACCATCCAAATCAATTCGTGCTTGTTAATCTTGAAATAATTCATCGAATTATTTGAGATAATTGTTATTTTAACTATTAGTAGAACTAGAACACACAACTCAACGCGCTTTGCCCACACAAAGAACAAACTTAGTAGTTAATTTACACGAGGTCTCTTGGGTTCGACAAACCGGATTTCCGGAATATTATCACTACACCGACAACTGTGCACTTGCAGTTGGAGCGTGTCACATTCCTGACATTTAACATTATTACGTTAGATAATCTATGATTAAGGGGTTTAAAATTATTGAATAATATTTTTGATACCCATGTTCTTAGTAGTCTTAGGTTTTACTTTATGGTTTTACTTTTTACAATGTTAGGGTTTTAAAGATTCAAGTTAAATTATATGGAAAAAAATTATTTATGAAAATAAGATTTTAAAGATTCTAAAAAAAAAATGACGGATTTAAGGGTATAGGTAACATTTTAGGGTTTACTGTTTACAATATTAGGGTTACTGGTGTCACATTTGTTCATTGTGTGGGGACAGTTACACCTGGTGACTTGCAAGATAAGGCAAGTAAGAACCTTTAAAAAACAGGGACGACGATGACTACAAATTAAGACGAGCAGTTACTCGTCCCTGTATTGTGAACATGCACGTCCCAGTTTATGAAGTGAAAACTAAGACGTGGAAGACATCCAATACTGAGACGAGTAACAACCTCGTCTGGATCTGAAAACTGAGATGAGCTATCCATCGTCTCAGTCTTGGAGGTCTTACATAGAGGATTTAGGTTGCATGATATAGGGTTTAGGGGGTACATGTCTTGGGGTTTATGGATTTAGGATTTAGGAATTCATGGTTTATTGATTAAAGGGGTATTACATGGCTGAATTACATTTTTAGTAACCATATTGATGGTATTTAGTTGGTTTAAGTGTTTATTGACTACAATTAAAGGGTTTAGAATAGATAATCTATGGTTTAAGGGCTTACAAGACTTGGGGTTTATGGATTTAGGAATTAGGAATTCATAGTTTATTGATTATAGGGGTATTACATGGTTGAATTACATTTTTAGTAACCATATTGATGGTATTTAGTTGGTTTAAGTGTTTATTGACTACAATTATGGGGTTTAGAATAGATGATCTATGGTTTAAGGGATTACAAGACTTGGGGTTTATGGATTTAGGATTTTGGAAATCATGGTTTATTGATTAGAGGTGTTTTACATGGTTTGAACTCCATTTGTAGTGATCATTGTAATGGTTCCTAAGTTAATTTGAAGGTAGTACTTCACAATTGTATGATATAGGGGTAATGATCCAAGTGTTAGGATTACATGATTAGCAGTTCAAGATTACATGATTTTTGGGTTAAAAGTTCACCTCACATTATTTTATGGTTTAGTAATTACACTAAATATTTTTGACAAGGTTTATAAACATTTTGTAATGATTTTATGGTTTAGGGTTTAGGGTATGCTCGTCACAGTATGTGTGTAGTGGATTGTGTGGAGACTGGAACGAGTAGATGCTCGTCCCTGTATTGTCTGAAAGGACTGGGACGATGCATCTGCCCGTCCCAGTCTATGAAGTGCACAACTAAGTCGTGTAACCAAAACTGAGACGAGTTCCAGTCTCCACACAATCCACTACACACATCAAACCCAGAATGAAGAACACATCATCAATATAATGAACCTAAATTTAATCAGAAACACAACAGAAGATCAAATTTAATAAAAACACTCTACTAGCACACATTCTACAATATTATGACGAGAATATTACAATCATAGCAAAAGTAGCACCAGAGTTTAGGGTTTACCGTAGCTCAACAACAATGGCGAACGAGAGAGACTTCTATACACAAATTGGGAGAACCAGAGCAAATGAGAGTGAAAAATGAACCTGTTTTGAGGCTGTAATGCAGCTGGTTCATTAAGTTTACAGTTGGAGTTAATTCAACTGTACTTTGGTAGGTTAGGGTAGATGGAATCATTCAATGTTTTTAGAGAGAGAGAGCTACACATTTGTTAGGGTTTGTTTTTCAGTTTGAATATCACTCTCACTGACAAGGGTAGCAGGGTAATTCAATGGTTTCTCACCCACTTTAGGGTACATGTCACCAGCCATGTCACACCCAGTAGGCCCACTTGTTTGTTAACAACTCTTGTAAGCATCTGTTTAAAAAGAAGGGCATTTTTCAAATAGCAATTCAGCCAAGTGCAGAATTCAAACACCAATTCAGAGAATGACATTTTTCCAATTACCCCTGAAGAGAAGGCCCTAAAATGAGTCTCTGATGACTGAGCGCAGTGGTAAAGAGCATCTCGACGGAGAAAAACGTTCTTAGGAGTCAGGACTATATTTAGGCCAATTTTGTCTAAAAATCAGCTTCGGGTGTAAGAGCATCTCCAACAATAAAATTAAAAATTAGCTAAATTTTAACTAGTATGAACTCAAATTAAAATGACTTTTTATTGTTTGCTCCAATGTGGTTATGTATTTTACATAAGTTTGTGAGTATTGAATTATAAATAATATATTTATTAAATTAAAGTAGGACAGATATAGACACAAAAAAATTAACTACCTACATTCTAGCTAGTTACTTTTATTGAGTAAGATACATAATATGTAAAATATTGAGTCGTTTAACTAGCCCATTGGAGCTCATTATTTCTTCTAGTTATGTAAATTATAACTAAAGTTGATCTAAATTTACATCAGACCTATTTTCTAGACAAAACTAAGACTATTATTCATAGTGGAAAAAAAAAGTTTTAATCTGGAACCTCTTTGTATCCGGGTTTAAACTGATTGTTTGATGATGACAACTAAAAAGTAGTAAAAATATTGATGGTGACTTATATTTAGGCCTATTTGTAATTTTCAAATTTATGTATATATATATATATGTATATACTATATACGTATCTATACATACACACATAAACAAACATATACACATATCTATTTCAACAATTGAAACAAGTTATTTTCTAGTTTCTTTTTACGTTTTAATTTATTAATAAAGAAATGGCATAACTAAAAGATATTGTGTTTATAGAATTATTTTTGAGAATTCAATTTGTGTTAGATATTCACTATGTGTAAATATAATTTTGTGTATATAAAGCTTCAAATAATTATAAGTATTGGCATTCCTTTTAGTAACAAATAAAATTGCTAGTTAAATATTTAAGAATAATAATAGGGAGGAGAATGGTTTTTATTGTGAAAAATTAAGAAATAATTTCTTTAGAAAGTATATTTATATCGTCCACAATATAAGATTTGTTGATATAAGTTATATTTCTTTATAATTACTAGTACATATACTTACCATTTTTGAGGAAAGACTAGATAAATATTTTGAGTTTATTACTAATAAGAATTAATTTCTTTCGTATCACTACTTAAGTATATACATAAGAGTTCAATTATATTTTTATCAATGAGTATATGGCTTCAAAAATTTTAATAAATATTTGTTAACTAGCTACAAATATTGTTTTTAAGAAACAAAGATAAATTGGTTGGTCTTGATATAAAATAGGATGCCTCGCTCCATCACTAGTCTTTAGGGGTATTTCACATCACATATATGCATTTTATGTGCTAGATTTTGGATTGATTAGAAACTATAAATTTGTAGGCGACGAGTTCATAGATGTGGGTTACGTCTATCAGTAGGAGCTTTTGCTGTTGCTACTTGAGGTAAGTTATATGCTCGACTCTTCAGTCATCAAAATGAGTTTATCAATGTGATATCTACTTAAATGTTTTACTGTTGGACTATCAAAACATATGTATGCTGAAAGTCTGAAAACGATTCCTATCTTGAAACAAAGCAGTAGGGTTAAAATTTATCCCTTGAATATAAAGAGTTATACTTTGAAATCACCATCACTTTATTTCTTTTGGAGTTGTATCACCTGAATTGACTTGAGGATCAACATTTTCATAAAAGTACTCTTAAGACACTAAGAAACGTAAAGTGAAAGATAACTTGTACGAGCCGTTTTTGGTTCACTACGGTGACCTCATTGTTTACATTAGACCACACGTTCTGGTCAGGGGATTTAGGGAGCCAAACTCTGGCCTACCCTGGTGCCCATTATCCTACACTACCATGAGGAAATGGGAGGAGCTAAAAGTACTAATCTAGCGGAGTTGCTAACCTCTAGGGGGTGTCGACACTTAAGGTCTTGTAGGCGAGTTATGAGGCGGGAAGGTTCTAACTAGTGGGACTTTCTCAACCGCCGGGTTGAAGTAGGGTTTGATAGACCCACGATTTAACCCTGATATATTGTTCCGAGGCAGGCGGGTTCTCTGCACGGTTTCACTCGTACATTGTTAATGTTTGGGGCTCATGGGGCAGATAAGCAATCTGTTTACCCGTGGCACGTGGAGAATTCTCCGCCAGATAAATTTAAAGGAATATTTTAATAAAGAAACATTAATCCGGAATCTCAAACTTTCCATTTATTACTTGTTCTTGTAATATCAATTAATCGCTTTATTCCGTATTTCATTTACTTGTCTTTAAAATATATGTGCCCAATCATCTGTTTACATGTTGAGATATTTCTTACTCAGCCCTAGCTGACTTTTCGTAAAAATTATGGTCGGCTTTTGCTATTTCAAAACACCGCAGGTCAATACCGCTGCTAGCTCTGGGGGGACGAATCACTGACTTAGACCAAGGAAGTAATCAACTTAGCTGTCATGGAATAAATGTAACTTGTCTTTTGAAATATTTTTAGTTTTCAAGTACTACCCTATTGACCGTGTTTGGTCACCCTTTTGTAATCGAATGTTTTTAAGTAAATTTGAAGTTAGTTCTTTATGGTATGGTACGAAGCCGACAATCTACTCCGTTTACAATGAGGTAAAACTCCTCGTGCGGAGGGCACCTTCCAAGTTTACGGTTCAACCGGCCGTGAATATTGGGGGTGTTACACTATTGCAGGAACAACTCAAAAAGTGCCGGATTAAAATTTTGGACAGGAATAAATATAGTCCGAAGAACGTTTTGTTGTTGAAGATGCTCTAATGTCGCCATCGCGGCCATTACTTTGATAACTTGCTATCGCCATTGACACAAGAACTGAAACTTTGTATTTTACATGCAAATGTAAAAAAGACTATTGTATAAAATAAACAAATATACTTATATGTTATTGTTTTATTAGAAAATTACATGTGAAATTATGAAATTTTGAGATCTTTTTTTAAACTGTTAAAAAAAGTTAAAGACTCTAAGATTGACGATAATATGCTAATAAAAACATATTTCATATATGATGTAAAAATATGTAATTTTGATAAAATTTATTGCATTATCTTACATATATCAAATTATTAAATTAAAATTTATTATTTTTATTTTTTTAGATTTGTTAGTAAAACTTGTATTTTTAAATAAGTTGGAGGTGAAAATAAGGGGTAGAATAGTATTTTTATATTTTTCCGTCCAATATTAACGGAAAGTTAACGGAAGGGTACCCACGTGCTTGATTTTGAAATTTCGGTACCCACTTGCCTGTGTTTGCAAAATATGGGTACCTCCGGTGCAATTTAGCCTTTATTAAGCAAAGTTACAACTGTTGTTGAAACCCTATTTATTAAACTAGCATTATGGTGCACGCGATACACGCACACCCTCAAAATTAGACTGCAAAAAATGTATCCCTCTAGAATTGTTTGAAAAAAAGTTATGGAACAGAAATTTCTGGACCATAATATATACTTTTTCAGAAAATCGAGTGCCAGTTTGACGAAATTAAGCTGAATACGAAAGATAATATGGATATAATAAAAACAAATAACAAATTTGTAAGTCTTTGTGTCAAAGAGCAAGGAACTGTTACTTCGAACTGACTATTTTGTTAAAGAAAACATAAAATGTCTGCATAGAAACCGAATCCATACAATCTCTAAAATTATGTAGCAAAAATTCAGAAGTGAACATCCGACATCTACTTTGAAGACCATTCTCATATTACTCACCTTTGTTACCCTCGAACCCAGCGACCTCTTCTTTTCTCTCGATCTAGATTTTCAACCACAGTACTGCAAACAACACCCAACTTTAGTAAGAATACTATATAACTCAAGTAATTAACAAAGACAAATGGAACTCTTAGTGCATCTCCAACCCTATGGGGGAGGGGGAAGGGGAGGGGGAAAACCGAATAAGATCCATGTCCAACCCTATGGGGGGAGAGGGAGGGGGCGGGGGTGCTATGGGGAGGGGCAGGACATTGGTTGATCGTTTACATTGAAGTGGAAGATATGGTTGTTCAAGTCTTCGATCCAGTGATAGGAATGGGAAAAAGGCAATGGGACCTTGGTGCTCTTCGCAAGGAATTCCCTAAGATGCTAAAAGCGTCCGGTCAATGCAGAGCGCCAAACAGGTTGTTAATTAAAAAGAATGAGTTAGAGATGGCGCACTACTTCAAGTCCCATGATAAATGGAGATATGCAACAGATATGAAGAAAGATTCGGGCTTCTATGTCGTCAAAATGATGGAGCACCTTATGGAATGTAATCCCATTAGGGGTTGGACTGAACTAGACAAAAGGGCGATCAAACAGATGAATGAAAATTATTGTATTTTAATTTGGATGGTTCCTTTTCACTTTCCGGTTTGCGATGGAGAGGGTAACAGGAAAGACAAGATGGTGCGTAAGTAGGTGGACTTGGTGTACAAAACTTGTAATGAAATAAAACTTTTGTTGGTGTTGAATGAGGTTTTTGTTTTTCAATTTCGTGTTCAGCTTAATTTCGTGTTCGAAGCCTGTAATCTTTCTTTTGTGGGTGAAAGAAGATTGCAAAAACTGATGACGGGAGAGTTGGTGGTGTTGGGAGTGGCGGCTCTATAGTCACTCGTTCTAGAGTGACGGGATTAAAGATGACATATTTTGTATAGCAACGAAGGCGGAGTAAGAGTAAGCCATTACAAGAGCACATGAGTTCGGAGAAATCATTGGCCGCTTTCTTCATTTTCTTGAACTTGTTGCCCTTTGGGGCCCTTTCGTCGATGGTAAACAACTCAATCTCTTGTGTCGATCGACGTCTGTTTCGTACGAGTACCACTGGAAGGGCTCTTTCGAGGTGAATTTGAGCAAAATAAGGCGATGAAGTCCAAACCAACCACTTCTTGCACACTCTTCGGAGTTTCAAAACACATTCTGCTGGGAGACAACTGAGGATGAGGATGATGATCTCGTCGGGAAGATGAGGTTTTTCCCTCCTCCTTGGCTTAACTGATTGATGAAGATATCTGGTACATGAAAACCACTCTAGCAACATGGAGGAACCTGAAGAAAGTGCAACAATTCAAAGATTTTGAAAAGAAAAAGGCTTAATCACTTAATGCATACCTCCAGTATATCGAAACAAACACATTGCAACCCCCACTTTTAGAATAAGCTTATTGCATCCCCATTTGCAATAAAACCTACTTATTGAAACGAGGTATGCATCAATATGTTTCTAAACCCTAAATCCCTGAACAAATATTGTTATGTTTTTTTAGCAACTATTGATTTTGTGTGTGTGTGTGTTTTGTGCATATAACAATCTGGGTTTTATCATTTGTGTTTGATTGTGTAGTTTATTCAATGAAAATCAATGAGTTGTTTCCAAATACTGGAATGGAATGGCTAAAAAATCCACATACCAATGGCAGATTCAAACAGATAAGGCATTTATTAACAGTTTTACAGTGATGGTAAAAAAAACATTCCAGAACAGAGTAAAAGAGGGTGTTCCCTGACCTAGGGTTTTTCTTGCCGGCGGTGAGTGTTGATGGTCGCACTTCCGTGAAGTAGTAGTCCGGCGTGAACAAGGAAAATGGAATAACGTAGAGTGATGGTGTGCTTGTGAATGAGGAGATATCCTAGTGATATTCCAACTCTAATTCTTGGGTAAAAGACACTTTCAACCCCTCAAGTTTGATGCAAAGACACTTTAAACCCCTTTCAGTTTGGGAGATGACACTTTCACCCTTCCTGTCAAAATTTATAATATTTACACTCCCAAGTTGTGACATTGCTAGTCTGGGGGCGATTTTGAATACCAACAGAAAAGATGCCTGTTTTTCTGGACACGTCTTGCTCCAAAACGTGCTAGGAGCCTAGGCTAGCCCACTACATGCTAATTAAAGACGTGCCTGCCCCGAACAAAAACTACGGAAGAAACCAGTAAGGCTCCATTCATCTGCCCATGCTCAGTTTGATCTGTTCAAGATGCCCTTATACTACAACAATTCACATCTGAGCTCGAAAACCACTTCCCTTCAAAAGCTCTACCGTACTCTTTGAGCACATAATACAGGCCGTATTATGTGCTACAAATAATAATTTGAAGTTGAAGTGCTATTTTGCAAATATCGGTAGTTTAGTGGCAGAAAACGCAGTATTTGGTAGTTTGTAGGATGTTTTTTAAAAGTTCAGGTATTTGGGGCGAGTTTTTGAAATGAACCAAGAAAAATCTAGGTGGACAAAAAATCATACAAAAAGTTGAACATAAAATGACGTGAATGGGAACATGTCATAAATAAAATATGAGTGTGAAGATTATAGATTAGAAAAAAATAAATATGGGTGATTTTTGGTCATCTTCAGTTTTATCCCTGTAGCACAACTCTTATCTATAGTTGATGTTTCGTAGCTAGTTGTTGGTGTTTGGTGGGCACTAGTAGTTGTTGAATTTTAGGAGTTGTCAGTTCTTGTAAAGCCTATATAAAGGAGAAATTTTTGTTTGCTCTAAGAGCAAATACACGTGGTGCTCTAATCAATACAACACATGACACGTAAGGAAGAAGGAGAATGAGTGACAAACAAAAGAAATTAGATTCCTACATGTTCCTGATGTACTGATTAGAGCACCACGTCATATTTGCTCTTGCAGCAAGCAATAATTACTCCTATATGAAGGCCATAATCTCATTCAACAAAATGCTCTTATCTAAGTAAAGTGCACGTAGAAAGCAGTGGGCTTATATACTAGCAATCAAAGAGCTTGTTGACAAACAATCTGGGCAGTATGTACAACTGAACTTCTACATCAGTATCAAAGTGAAGGCCATGAAGAACTATTAACCTAGTTAGGGCCGCAGGTTAAAGGGTAAAACCAGACTAGTTACATCTCCAGTCAAGAAATGAATGCCTATAGACACTGGTTTTGGAAGTTGGAAGCACTAGAAGAAGGTCTTCCTCTGATGTGGAAGCGGACAAACCATAACGCTTCGCCTTTTCTTGGAAGGTGTGTCCAGTGTCCTTAAATTGTTTCATGACGGTGAATGGGCCTTCTTCTTCTTGACTCTTGAGCTTGCTTCCTTGATTGCTTCAAACAGATTGAATCCCAGCATATGTGCGGATTACATCCAGATCCTACAAATTGGACAAAACAAACAATGGTCAGAAAACACCAATCTTGACTTGGCTTGAGACATCTCCAGTATATAAAAACTTGAAGTGTTCCCAACCTAAAGGTGTTCATAATATTTTTGAAATACCCAAAATATGGTCACTAATTTATGAAGTACCCCTAAACAAATGTCCACTCGTCTACTACTGTTATACAAGATGCGTTGCCTTGCGATACCCCTATATGTCGCCTCTCTACTCCCATACCCACTGATTCGCAAGCACTTCTTCCAAAAAAAAGATCTCAAATAGTCAAACTGATCTCTTATGTGCTTGCTTCAGCTAATACCTACCTGCCAGAGACCTGGGTTTTATTTGAACGACGCCAGGGTCATTACAGTATTCCCATGCGAGAGCAACCTTGGTTTCCTATGGATTCATCTCGTCAAAAAATTCTGAGCAAGTCCAGGTACTCTCTGCTTATAAGATTTTAATTCTGAAATCTATACTCCACAATGGGTATGTGTTGTTAATTTAATGTTTTCAAACAATGTACTTTGATTTCCGGAACCCTTAACTGGAGAACATGTAGCTTGTTGCCTAGATTTCGTGAAGCGCGGTGTATCTTTGTATTCCGGTTGGTTTTTTACATTCATGTTTAAGGACTTTGCACTTCCCTTTGGACCCTTGCAAGGATATGTAGGAGTATTTAACTTCACATATGCCATCAAGGTTCGCTTACCGATTTTTCAAATCCAATCAGAGTCACCAGCTTAACTCAACCTCTGGGTCTCCGCCCGTGTCATTCTTTGGGGATTCTTGATCCATTTATTGCCACTGAACACATTGTTGAGGTCCATAAATTCTCCTCTAAGATGACACCAACACAACTTTCTGAACCCCATATGAACTTACAAGGTCAACTGTTTGAGCAAGATTGGAATTAAGTGCAACATTATAAGAGTCATGAAAGTTGTAATTAACCAGGACCCGTAATAGATAATCCCCTGTAGAAAACGCTACCATTTGGAAATATGAAGAGATGAAGTATTTGTAGTAAAAGCACTTAGAGAAGAGCCTCCCTAATTAGGATAGACGCACTCTTCGTGTTCTTAATGTTTACAATTGTCATGAGACAGTTATACAGAAAGCATTGTCAACTACTTAGGGGGGAGAAGGCAACTTTCCTTACATTCTAGATCTTACTTAAGAGGCTACCGAGTACGATTTCGGTCAGTGTGGAGGTTTGGAGCCCAGTACAAAGATATCTCCCATGTGCAGCAAACGTGCAACCATCTATTTAAGTAAAAGAAGAAAATACCAAGACAAAGAAAGAGAAGTACCAAAATATTGGAGGGATCGATGAGTGATATCTGTTGCAAAGCCATTTGCAGCATGTCTTGATCAAGATGGCTACCAGCGGTAGGCAATTTATGCTCCTCCCCCTTGGCTGCTATCAAAAGTGTCACCTACACACGAAGAACAAATTTTAATTCTACATTAATAAACACTATTTCCATGAATATGATGATCATTTCCCTTCTTTGTTAATTACCAGAATGTTTTCTCCTTCCTGGCACAGTCTGATGTGTTCCTTACTCCATCCACCCCTGTTCTTGTACCATTCAGAATATTTCAGGGTTTGCACCTGGCAGTATTCATAATTCAATAAAAAAAAAAGTTATTATTGGTGTAACTACGTATAAACTTGATTTTTCATCAAGAAATTCAAAATGTAATTGAAAGTCACTGTTCAGACAAGGAATTAAAAATTCTGATCACATACGCACCGAACACGCAGCCCAAGAAACATCGTCTGTGGTGTCTTGCAAGAATCGTACAGCACCTGCAGCGACTCATTGTTAATTGTTAACGATCAATCAGTAAATAATTATCTACCTATATTGTCAAAAATGAATTGATTTTAACGCAGTTAAATAAACGCACAATGTGGCAGTAAAAATCTTCATATACGTACTTGACAAGATCATTTTTACTCTTCTGTCTGTGAGGGTTCTCCACCTTCTCCTCTTGATAAATCTAATATCATTCTCATCAATGAGGTCAGGATCAGCCAATGGAAAACCAACCTGCAGCCATTAGTTTCAGAATTAAGCATGCATAGATTAGCCTAGAAAAAACCGGTACTAGATGGAGGGAAACCAAGGAAAGGCGAAGAAGATTCGGCACTGCGTACCTCAAGCTTGATGATGGAGACTTTACCCACTGTAATCGAAATGAGACAAAGTAAAACCACTAAACAACGGAAGAGGAAACATTCACTCATGGCCACTAGTATACCAAGTACTACGACGTCGGTTAACTGAGGCCGAGTTTCCATGGCCGATGATGATGAGGATTTGTTGTCACTATCTGTGTAGGACTCATAAGCAGGGCAGCTAGGAGAATACGAAGAAAGCACCAGCAGGAGAAAGATCAGCATATAGACTGCAATTGCCTTCTTCATCGTCTGCTGCATATGCAACACAATTTTAGAAGGAAATTATATGCAAATTCACAGTAACTGCAACACGAACAACTAGTCAAAGTAATTTGTGCAACTGAAGTGAAGCTTGAACATAAGAAAAAGTCTCTACTGGTAATGCTATGAACGATTCAAAGATTTTGGTAAAGAACTAGTAGCTAATAATCTAATATGAAGAACCAAATCGACTGAAAACCAACAGTTCAACAACAACCGTCTCTGTATTATGTGGGCTAGTATATACTACCTCTGTTTCTTCTCTTTCAGCCTACTTCACTTCTTGTCCCAATTCAAAGAATCACTTTGACCCGATGATTTGATTAGCAAAATGATATAAGAATTTTTTAATCTTTGCATGGTCTCGTATAGTAAACTTTACTCTACAACACCATTAAAAAATTTCCAAAAAATAATATTGTTTTGCTATCTGAATAACTGAGTCAAAGTGACGGGTTGAAAAGTCAAAGTGGGACAATCGAGAAGAAATGAAGTAAATAAAACTTTTGATTAATCTAACCCTGGGTTGAGGAATCAACCTTCAAACAAGAACAAATTCGTCACTTCTTAGGGTTCAGTAACTGAACTGAAGCGCCTGAACCATTACTTTTTTAGAGAAATTCCAAATTGAAACTTTTCACCAGACTAAACCCTAACATTGACGAATCTTGATACCTGTAACTCTGTAAGTGCATTGCTACACAATTGCCACTCAAAGAAACAATAACCAGAGGAAGAATGCAGATTGAACTAGAGAGGTTTCAATGCACGAAAGAAAGATCATGAATTGGTTGGTAACATGCGAATGGAGGAAGCAGAATCAATGCAGTATATGTGGTTACCTTTAGTTTTACGTTCCACAGGAAGGTTTGATGGCCGGAGATTATATGATCGACGAACCACGACAATCAAAGAGGCAAAGGGAGATTTCTGGAGCGTGCCTTCGTAAAGAGTAAGTCAATCAGGACTGGGAGTCGTATTCAATTTATATGTATGGTTAATTGCAATTTAACCCCCCATTAGGGGTTTGTGCGAAAGACCCATGGGGTTCCAAATTTGCAATATACCTCCACGTAGTTTGATTTTTGTGCGGTAAGGGGTGAGCAAAATTTGCTCAAACCGATCCGTCCCAAACCCGTAAGGGCATCTCCAATCCATGTCATTTTCCTCCTCCCTTCACCTCCCCCTCCCCTCACGGGCCCACTATTTTCCCCTCTCCCTCCCCCTAACTACTACCACTCCCTTCCTCATCTTTCTCCCCCTATTGACTTTTACCACTATTCACTAGGTCATTTTTATCCGGTGATTTGGATAGCAAGACGAAACAAATTTTTGACAATTCTTTCACGGTGTTGTAGAATAAGAGTTACTCTACAATACCATGAAAAAATTATCTAAAATTACATCGTTTTGCCATTGAAATCGCGGGGTCAAAGTGACCCAACTACGAGTCTACAAGTCAACAGGTGGAGAAAGAGAGGGAACAGAGTGGTAATCATCTCCAACCCATTCATTTCCCCCCACTCAACACAACTACTTTTTAATATATATATTTATATATACATATATATAATGATTTAAAAATAATTTTAACGCTTTTTTAATCGTGTTTTTCAATTATTTAATAATTGTTAACTGTATTTTTTTTCTAGTTACTTTCAACGAAATAAGATAACATTTCAAAAAAGAAGACAAAATAAAATAACGAGCATTGTTCGTAAATATACTTTTCAACAATAGTGAATAAATCATTAATTTTTATAAATATTAAAAAAAATACATAATATAATCAATTCATGTAGGGGGAGGGGGAGGGGATGTCAATGAAAGAATCCCCCTTAACCATCCCACACCCAAGATAAAATGTATCCCATAGCATCCCTTCCCCCTCCCCCTCCCCTCATGGGATTGGACACGAACCGTATTTTTATACGGTTTTTCCCCTCCCCCCATAGGATTGGAGATGCCCTAACAAAGTAGATTCAGTATAGCAAACCAGTTTATAAGATGAGTAGTTATTTTTGGAGAAACGTATTAGTAGTTTTTTTAATATCAAATAGCACACTTTTTTTTAAATATCTGATTAGTAGTTTTCTTTGACAGCCTGAGTGTTGCCTCTAGGCTTCTCGTCAGCTTTTCTTTTCTCCAATCTTTTTGAGACCACTATTATGTTACAGGTGTAGATTTTGAAAAAAAATGTCGATGGACAGATTAAGGTTTCATATCCTTCATACTCCCCCCCCCTCCCTTTGTGCTCACATATGCTGAATTTTGTAGGTTATTGATTAGTTGGACAGATGAATTTAGTTCTACAAGATACTAGTATGATATTTTAATTTTTTAATTCTTTAGCAAGAATTATGGTTGTATACGGACAATCAGGCACGAAATGCTTGTGACGTGAATTTTCTTCTTGGGACTGACTATTTTTTATCAAAAAATGAGATAATTCAGCGTCATATACTTAGAGATGTAATCCATGTACGTTTAAGCTGCATATCAAGATCAACTCCAGCTGCATAGGCGGGCTTGGACCGATGAACCGCTCGGAACCAGTCCGCGATGGGCCCTAGTCCGCCTTCCCACTAGTGCAAGCGGTTTTAGGAATCTGTAACCAGATACTGAGACTGGGTGACGAGGAAGACTAGACCTAGACCAGCCCCAACTGGCCCAGTGCAGCCCGAAAATCGGTCCGTTAGACCGGCAGCTTAGAAGATATATAAATGATAAAAGACACTTTCACCCCCTTTAGTTACAAAAAGGACACTTTCATCCCTTCAGTGTGCTGAACTTCAAGTACTTTACACCTTCTGACTGTCACGCCCTTAGCTGGGGAGTGAGGACTGTCGCTGAATATAATTTTAGAGACCAATTCAACCACCATATCATGCAAAATTCTAATATATCATTGGATAATGCCTACAATTTTCATAACACAAGTGCAAATTAGTCCCAAAAGTTACTTTGATTGACGGTTCATAATTCCAGATTAACGGTGTAACAATATGGGGTGTAAATGTTTTGAAGTTCGACACACATGAATGGGTGAAAGTATCATTTTCAAAACTAGAGGAGGTGAAAGTGTCCTTCAATGAAACTAGAGGGAGTAAAAATGTCTTTTATCCATATATAAATGGGGTATCCACATAAACATTTATTCACCACCACCCTATACTCTAGACAAATACACCCAAACCCCACATTCCACAGAAGAACCTACACCTACACCCCTCCAAAACTTTCAACTAATACCACTAAAGCCCCCAACCGTTCCACCGCACAACAAACAACATTTTCCCCTTCCATTAAATCCGATCCCAATTCCATTTCCTTCACAAGCCAAAAAAAGCCCTAAATCGAGTCCCAATCCCAAATCCTCCGTACGCAGTCGCCGATTCATCGATTCAGAGATGGTTCAATCCGAGATCGAAATCGTCTCTGAATCCGCCGATCAGCAGAATCACAACGAGCCTCTCCCGATCATCGACGTCTATGGCGCTTCTGCGTACGGAGATTTCGACAAGCTTCGCAAGTTCGTCGAGGTCGACGGTGCTTCTGTGACCACACCCGACGGAAATGGCTACTACGCTCTCCAATGGGCCGCGCTCAACAATTTCGCCTATATTATGCAATACATAATCGAGGTATGGGAGAAAGGAATGTTTTTGATGAATTAAAGTCCGGTTTTTTATGTGTTTTGTAATGTGATTGGGGTTTGTTTGGTTGAAGCGCGGTGGAGATGTGAATGGGACTGATCATTTGGGGCAGACGGCGTTGCATTGGGCGGCGGTGCGGGGTTCGATGGCCGCGGCGGATGTTTTGCTTCAGAATGGAGCTCGAGTTGAGGCTATGGATGGAAATGGGTATAGGGTAATGTTTCTGGACTTGTTTGAATGATGAGCCAATCATGTTTTGTTTTTTTCAATTATGGGGATGATTCGGAAGAGGGTGATCGGCAAAAAGGTTTCAAGTAGGGCTCATTAATCAATGACACTCCTTGCATCCCTTTATTTCTGCCCATCTTTCCAATTGCAGATGTCCTTGATTGTTTGTTTGTCTACTTTTTCTTCATAGGTAATGTGAACTTCTATAAATCAAAAAAGAACATTTAGGAAGAAGCTGATAAGTTATAACATCATAACCTAAGCGGGGAAAGATAAAATTTCTACAAAACCAACTAAGCCAAAGAATTAGGAAAATCAGCTAGACCCGAGAGGCATGCAAGACCACCACTCCAGAAGCATTTGAATGATAAGACCTCTGAGTAAAGAATAGGACATACGAATACCATCAAAAGTCTTACGCAACCTCCAAATAATCCACATGATGACCAGAGGAGCCAAACGTCACACTGTTCACCTCTCCCTGTACATTTAATCCCCATCCTGTTGACTCTCAAGTTATTTTCCAGAACTAGACCCAGAAGGACCACACAGCAGGGAAAAACAACAACTGCCGAAAGTCTACTTTTCTTTATATGATCGAGAATATTGTGCACTCTCTAGTTAACCCTAATAATGTAATAATGATCTGATCGGAAAGTGTATAAGTAGAGATACAATGGCGAATGATAGTTCAAGAAGTTAGTTTTAGGGTAATTGTTACACGTGTTGGACTAAATTATGGAACTAAGGAAGTACATAAACCTTGAAAAATAGAAGAAGACATGGCCTGTAGAATAGTGATAGTTGGGTGCAGTGGAGGAGAGGTTGGAGTGGAGGACTGAGAGTTCCTCTGTGATTACCAAATGCTGGTAAGTTCAAAGGATGTTTTATTGAATGGATATAAGATTTGTAATTATGTACCCTACTCAGGTTTGGTAGTTAAGAAAAAATAAGTTAGGAAATTAGCATAGATCAAATGTGAATCCCGAGCTGAATACACTGTTCAACTGGACATGATGATGTGTGCGTCGAATTCATGAACAATAACCTAAAAGATGAACCAAGAAAAATTAAAACGAGGCAATTGTTGGATGTGGTTTATCATGTTCAAAATAGTTTCTTGCACATGAAATCTCCAGATTGCTGCGCCTCAAAACTCCGTGTACACATAAAAGGGTGACTTGTGACCAGTGAGAACTTTGGTGTTAGAAAGTAGCATGATTAATGTGGTTTGGTTTGGCCGTACTCAGGTTTTGTGCATCTAATTCATGAACAAGAACCTAAAAGATGAACCAAGAAAAAGCAAAACGAGACAACTGTTTGATGTGGGTTGTTATGTCCAAAATAGTTCCTTGCAAGTGGAACTCCTTGATTGCTGCCCCTCAAAACTCTTTGTACACATTAAGGGTGGTAAAAGAACTAGAGGTGACCCATGACAGTGAGAACTTCGGTGGAGAAAGTAGCATGTCATGATTAAACTCAATGCACTCTAGACTCAGAAGTTGTTTCTTCCTTTTCTTTTTTGACTTTTGTGAGGAGAGAGGTACCTGAAAATATAGGGGAAAAGGTGACGTGTTAA
Source organism: Linanthus parryae (assembly GCA_023055425.1). NCBI lineage: Eukaryota > Viridiplantae > Streptophyta > Magnoliopsida > Ericales > Polemoniaceae > Linanthus > Linanthus parryae. Next base: position 29,800,575 of record JALGPY010000002.1, read on the forward strand.
AATTAGTAACCAGTTGAAAGTTTAGAATTGAGTGATGGTTAGGCTCCCGAAAGAAGTAACTTGTGGAAAATATCCTTGCTACTGGCCTGAATAGATTGGGAAAAGGCTTGTTGAGTTCTGCTATTTTTCAGGGAAATTGCATTCTCTTTCTTCGCCAATTGCTGTATAGTAAATGTCTTGTAGTTGTTGTTTGGATTGCCAACTGTTTACTTGCTTTTCATGGTCGTTAAGGCTGTAAAATGTCTGGGATAGGAAAGCCTGAAAGCTCCTATAATCTTTATGCAGGCAGTTCATGTTGCAGCTCAATATGGACAAACAGCATTTTTGAATCACATTATTGCAAAATATCATGCCGACCTTGATGTTCCAGATAATGATGGTAGAAGCCCTCTTCATTGGTATGGAAACTTTGTTTGTAACTGTAGGAGGCATTGACTCCGAATATTCTTAGTATAGAGTTGACTTCCATTCTGTTCCCATGGTGACTTTCTGAACATGACATTGAATTTACTTTTATAGGTGATTCAGAGTTTGCCACATTATTGCTCTTGCATTGGTCTTGAAGTCTACATAACTTGTCATCTACTCTAGTCACAGAGCCAAATCCATCTTCAAATAGGCGGCTCTTATTAGTTGTCCTTGTTAAAAAATGAAAGCACTTCTTAAACCTTCTTGAGTTTTTTGAAGTGGGTATTATTTGGAGAAGGTGAATATAGGTTTTACAGTGGTGTTCAATTGTTTGTAAAGATGGGGTAATGTGAATGTTGCTTCAATGCCTCCAGCCATGTGATGAGCTGGAAAATCTTCTCTTCTTGTGTGGGTGAAGCCTTAGGGCTAGTTTCGGAATGCTTCTGCTGCGAGCACATCTGCTTTCCGACTGCAGAAGCAGTTTTTGTGTGTTTGGTAAAAATAAAATTTCTGCTTTTTGAGACAATTTCTGCTGTTCCGCAACAGTTTTCAGGAAGCAAGGGTGGAGATGCTTTTCCAGGAAGTGCTTTTGATTAATTTATCTACTACCGATTTTAACCTTACAATGTTTTTAAAATATCAATAATTATCTTTACGGAAATGACACGATCATATATATTTGTCATTTTACTCTCTCACAGCAAGTTCACTGCTGAATTTACCAAACACAAAATTACTATATCAATATCTCAAAGCAGCTTTTACGTAATATTTACCAAACAACATTATGTCTAGAATTCACAGCAGCTTTCCCAGTGTTTTTCACACAACAGCTTCTAGCACTGCCACAACATTCCCAAACCAGCCCTTAATCTTCTTTCTCCAGCTGCCATAGTGCGGTGGTTAAACACGGACAGTTCTTGTTCAATAAGTGTGTGCGTGTTCCTTTTGTCCCTCTTTTTTGTGGCCAGTAATCGTAGAGCTCTGGTCTATTTTGGTTATTAATGTGGAATATACATATCCCTCCATAAAGCATGGGTTATTTCCGTTAGTTTGGGGAAATGTGTATTTGCATACGAGTGACTTCTTATCTTCCATGCTAAGGTGAAAATGGGAGCCACTGACATATCATGGCGAGTCATGATATTTTCTTTTAGCTTTCGGCTATCTTTTTGTGCATATGGATATGCATGCATCTGAAGTTTAGATACCAGACATTGCTTTATTGTTTAACAAATACTTCATTCAATATTGGTCTTAGCAATGTTATCATTTTGCACATGTTTGGTGAATAATGGCTGACGTTTTCCTGGACTTCTAAGTATTTGATGGTTACAGTGTTGTTTGTACAGAATATTAGACACTTAGTTTGATCGCAATAACACGAGTGTTTGAGTGTAGAAGCAATTCACAGTCCCATTATCTTACAAAAGCTGCGTTAACTGATTGTCATTTTATGTCGCTCACCAGGGCAGCATACAAAGGATATCCAGATACTGTCAGACTGCTTTTGTTCAGAGATGCCTCCCAAGGGAGACAGGATAAAGAAGGTACCATAACTGGACCGTGAATATTCGTTTTAGTTTTGTTTTCATCTTTTCCAATAGCTGTGGTTCCAAACTCTAAATTTTCCAGTGAACTGAGATTTTCTTCGGTTTTTGTTGTTGAACTTATTGTATGTACAACTTTGTCAAGCCAGTAAATTATTTCTGTTATGGTTGTCTCTTCTCTCCGTAACCTTCTTTTTTATGCAATTACAGAAAGCTATCATAAAAAATGCTGGTCAATGTAAATGTAATTGCCATGTCTAAAATGATTTTGCTCTAAAGTTTTTCTCTCTTGTCTCGGATATTATAATCAGGCTAAGGGTACATTTCATAATTTGGTCGATGATTTATGAGATACTTTGTATGTTGTAACTGCCAGGTTGCACACCTTTGCACTGGGCATGTGTGAAAGGAAATGTAGAAGCATGCACTGTACTTGTCCACGCAGGCGCAAAAGAGGAGTTGTCCGTGAAAGATAATGCTGGATTTACACCTATACAGCTGGCACTAGATAAAGGTCATCGGCAGATTGCTATATTCCTAGTATGTGTAACTCTTACTTGGACAGTGCACTTTTTTTCCTTGTATAAAGAAGATAGTACATGTTTGTTAACTTGGAGGCTGTACAGCTCTTTAAAGTATACTTCTTACTGTAGTTCTGTTTCTCCATGAAATTTCAGAACTCAATCCACGTATCTGGTTTTAATTAATGGCAGTTTTTCCTGTGTCTTTACTCTTACAGCTCTCGCACTCTAACTCTCAAGTCTGGAGTACACCCAGCACAACTGAAGAAAGGCTTCTTATATTACATGTTCAGAAAGAATGAAAGATGTTTATATTTTACTTGTGCCACGACGTAGCGAGATATTTTCAATAAGCTTATCCAGAGAAGATAAGAGTTATATTGCATGAATATTGACTTCGCTTTCAATAATTTATCCATTAAAATTGGATGAACTCTCAGAATCACTTTTGGAGCGTTTGCTGCGACGATTTGTAACAGTTCAAGCACTTCCATTTTCAACCAGACACTCACTCGTATAACTGGACCCACATCCTACTCATTCTCTCCCATCTCTTTTGCTTTCCCTTTTCTGTGCTTCTCATTTCCCACACTTCCTTTCCATCAAAATGATCATAAATTTTGTCACAAGCCTTTAGACACGTGTTAGTCCTTAATTAAATGAAAACAAAGGTAGTGTTGTGCATATAATGAAGACAAAGGTAATGCTGCGCATGTAATGTGATTCATAGTGTAATTGACTTGAGGAAAAGATCCATCACAAACTGCAGGCAAGTCCAGGAACTATTAAGACACTATTGTTACTGTACAAAAAACATAATCATTCATCATAGCTTGAAATAAGGTAATTACTAAATCAGAATTAACCAAACTTTGAGATGTCGGACCTGTGAATTTTCTTTTGTACGAATTTACTTAACCGTTATAATACCGTTTCTCATGCTTGTAGTTATTTGCATGCACGAACAGCAGTGCCAGAAAGAGGGAATTTCGTTGCATATGCCTCTTTGTAGCATTAATACAATAAAAACCCTAAATCTACGTTTTGCTGTTGCAGATAATCTATATTGACATTATCAAAGAGCTTTGTGAAATGACTTTGTGTAACCAAAATTTTAAAATCCCTGCAGACTAATGCACAGCGTGCTCTGAGCAAGCGCTGGACAGATAAAATTTGCAGTGGAGGAGGGATAGGAGATAAGGGCTATGCCCCTATACTCTTCTGTATAATACTTATTAATGCCATCCTTTTTATGAACTCGGTTCTTTTTGGTGAGTAAAGGTACAGTTTCTGTTATCTTCATTCAGTCTTTCCATGACAGTCCTTGACCAGCCTAATCATAAACTTTTTGCTCATGCTAGCAGCTCCTGGTCTTCCAAAAGTCACTGCTTTAGTTGGACTTTGGGGCTGGACTGCCGTCTCTGTAGCAGTTGCTGCAATGATGATGCTTTATCGATGCAGCAGGTTATCATTTTTGGACTTTTCTGCTTAAAATCTGTTTGCTTTATAGTTAATTTTTGGGGCTTGTTATGCTGCTTAAAAACAATCAATGTTTTCTCCCCTTTGTTCAAACTTAATATGACTCGTACAAGAATATTGTATAGACAGAAATGCAGAGAGATTAATAAAATGTTCGAACAAAGATTTGTTCTTTCAAATAATTTAAATGAAAAAAATGTGATACAGTGAATTATTTACAAATCATAAGCAGTGTAACTATCTATTAGCTGATCCTTGATAGTGTGTCCTTGCTGTTGAAGTTCTGGTCAACTTGTCTTAATTTTCTTCCTTTCCCCTTCCAGCTATTTAGTTTACATGTTCCTATTGTCGATAGTCCCTGTATTTCTCCTCCAATAATCTTGAAACCAGAGTAAAAAGTAATACTAACATATAATACTGCTTCATAGTCTCATAGATAGCTGAAGATGACCATATGGCGTTGTTAACATAGTTGTTAAATCGAGATTCGGATCATGAATCAAAATTCCACTTTACTGATTCAAGAATCGAATCCAATCGGGAATCATAAAGATTCGATTCAACTATTCTTAAGTATATAGAATAACATATCCTTTAAATCTGTAAGCATGTATGAATAATTCATTCATATTTCAACAATAAGCATACGAAGTTTAGAAATTTGCAGCCCCAAAGTGATTAGGTGCTGTAGGGATTTATCGAAAAGATAAAATGGGTGAAGATATAAGGTCCGTATGTAGAGCAAGGACGCACAAGATACCAAGATAATGAAAAGTGAAGGGCTCTTGGCCGTAAAGAAGTTCTACTAGTTAATTAGAAACAAACATGTGTACCAATAGGAAAAGCTACGACTTTGTAGCCCCCAGTTGTATAGATGATGAATTGTTTGAATCAGGCTGCATCGCCACAATCGTAAGATTCAGGCTCTTGAATCCGGATTCAGATTTATAGAGTGATTCACATCGTATCATGGGTGAATTGAATCAAATCGTTAGAATCAGATATAAGGTTTGTATGTAGAGCAAGGACACGCAAGATACCAAGATAATGAAAATTAATCGGGAAACTAGTAGTCGTGGGCTCTTGGCCGTAAAGAAGTTGTAGTAGTTAATTTGAAACAAACATGTGTACCAATAGGAAAAGCTATGACTTTGTAGACCCCAGTTGTCTAGATGATGAATTGTTTGAATCAGTCTGAATTGCCACGAATCGGAAGATTCAGGCTCTTGAATCGGCATTCAGATTTTTTTTTTTCATTTAAGATTCACAGAGGAATTCACACATCGTAGGGTGAATTGAATCGAATCCTTAGAATCAGATCGTGAGTCGTAAGAGTCTGACAACTATGGTTGTTAGCAGTAATATATTTTCTTATACGTGAGTTGGTATTTGCTGCTATATGTGATATTGTTTCTTCTCTTTATTAGTAGGCTTATGCTTCTACATTCATCATATTCTTATAGTCTTATTGGCTGTGATCTCTGTGTTCTCAGTATGGATCCAGGTCACATAAAGACTACAGTGGGGTTGGGTGGCAGTAAAGATACGGAGGTATGAAACTTTGTTATACTTGGTTCCGCAGTAATTATTGTAGAGATAATATGTGGTTAATTAGCTCTGTGCTTTGGTTGGATGGTGCGAGTTTCTTTGTTAGTATGCTTTGAAGCTTAGCCTTACGGCATGCGTGGATTTTTTGCAACAGAGAACACTGTTTCCCTTCTCAATCCCATGAAGCATTCAATATGTCTTCACATCATTCTAGTCAATTGATTTGTTGCATACTTGCATGTTCTGTTTCATCTCCTGTTTGGACAACAGATGGTTCCTATAAACCAGTTGTTTCAAGTAACTAGAAAATATTGTTTACTTCAGACTTTTGAGCCTGCTCAGCTAAATAACTGTTGTAACTTTGATGCTTTAGTTCTTAAGTGCTATGGGAAGAGAGATTTATCTCTGGTTTCATGTTTGAAGAGTCTGAATGTGGCCTTACCTTTAGGAATATTTTACTTTTTTGTGTTACAATCCCTAAGAGGCCTGCGACACTACTTAGAAAGCTCCCAGACCAGCACCAATAAAAACCCACTGCATATGACAAGTTTTTGCGATGACTAGTTTCAACTATCAAGTGACATTAAAAATCTAATCCATATAAATCAGTTCGACCATAGTCAGAAGACTTTCTCAAACAAGATAGCTTCTTGGAATTAACCTTTTCAAACACCTCTGTAGAAGCCTCCAAAGGATAAAGTAGTACTTTCTCTCTCTTACAAGTTACAGGTGGAATGGTGAGCCTAACGTCATACGACCAAACCATGTCCGTGCAAGTTCAATGTAAGACACTCAAGGGCTTGGGATTTTTTGCCTAACCCTTGGCAGGCACTCCTGCTTGCTGGAGCATTCGCTGATCATCCTACTGCGAAACTCATCCCTAGTTTCATTGTGACTACTTCTGAAACAAGACACACTCTGGGCCTAATTCTGTTTGGCCCAGATTGTGTCTTGTGTTTAACACTCCTGCTCGGATGCTAGTATTCTGCCCTGTATCCATATGTAGATTAATTAATTTACTGCTGGACGAAATCACGATATGCACCAAGTACTTCACACATGATTGTTCTCATCTACAGTAGTTTAATGGAGTTGCAGCCTTGGAACTTGTTCCTTCTAAAAAACTGTCGCAATTCCACACATGTATGTATCATCTTAAGGTGCATTCTTATGTTTGTGGTCAACAATCTTTCAATTTAACTGCATAGGAATGCTTCTGAAATGGCTGACTGGCCAAAATTTACTTGAAAACACAAATGGACTACTTCATAGTCAAAGTGTGAATTATTTATTTAGCGTTAAGGTGATTTGCAGTTTATTTCACTTTGTTGTTTCATAGTTCTAATTCATTTGGTCATATCAGTGGCACGTGTGTATGGTAACAGCTTTTAAAGGGCTATTAAGAACGTTGTTCCTTTCTCTCTTGTGCGTGTGTGAATTTATGCGTATCCTATGAAGCACCGGAACGCCATATAGGCTGTCGTCCCCGTTTCGTACCCGTCAGGAACGCCGGAACGCCTCGGAACGTTCCCGGAGCGACAGGTGGCATCCCCGGAAAAACAGAAGGTCGGAACTTGAGGGCAACGGCGTCGGGACGCGTTTCAGCTTTCCGGAACGCCTGGGGAACCTCCGTAGCCGACTTTCAAGAGATCGGCGTCCCTATCTCACAGCAAGAAAGGAGAAGACAAAACGTTGAAGTTTGAAGAACTGCGGCGGCCATGGCTGTAACAACAGCTTCTAAACGATGTTGGAGAAGAAAACAAAACCCACTTCACTTGTCTATTTTACTATATTACCCATGTTTTTTTACAAAAATTACATTCCTCATAAAAGCCCTAATGGGCTTCTGTCAACTTCTTTTATTGGGCTTCTCTGTTACATAAGTAAAGCCCAAAGAACTGGACTTATTTAATAAGACATATTTATGTGTTATATAAATTTTATAAAATGTTAATTTATAAATACATATATTTATATATATTTAAAAATTGCCGGTCCCCCCACGTTTCGTCTCCTAATTTTTTGAAAATCGCCGTTCCGGCGTTCCCGTCCCCGTTTCGGTGCTACATAGTGCGTATCTAGTTTTTTAATGTTATTATTGTTCTGCTTGTCTTCCTCCGTTATCCTCTTGTCCTGCCATACTAACTGTGGACTTTATTTAGCCTCTAAATTAAGGAATTTGGTTTTGATTAAGTTAGGGAAATGAAAATTGCATGCGAACATTCTGTATTTTTCGTATTTTAAAGATACCTCCGTACCTTGGGCAGGATCCTTTGTTGAATATTGATCTAGGCAATTCGTCTATCTGGAGTGGCAATTGGTCTCAGCTTTGTCCTACATGCAAGGTATTCTCTTGAATGTTCTTTTTATCAACCTTTCACAGTTAAAAGATACTGTTTCTTTTCTTTTTTCCCTCTTCGAAGTTGCTGTAGACAAATGTTCAGAGTTTCTGCTTTTCTTTGCTTGCAGATAATTAGACCAGTTCGTTCAAAGCACTGTCCTACATGCAAGCGCTGTGTGGAGCAGTTTGACCATCACTGCCCCTGGATCTCCAACTGTGTTGGGAAGGTCAGAAACTAGTCTGTTTTTAGTCATGTATGTTTTGTACATATATGTGTATACTACACACACATGCACGCACACAATCACATATATAGTGTTCATTTTGGCATGTCTTTGTTGGATCCTCTTGAACTCAGGTTGGGGGAAATGTATATATGTTGGATTCTTTATCATCTGAAGTGACATTCTATCTCCTTGTAGTTAAGTTTTCTCTGCGGAAGTCCTGCTACTCTGGGGTTGATTGTTTGTGTGATTATATCTGAGCGACTTTCTAAATAAAAGCATTTCAACTTTGGGGTAGAAGATACTATAATATATTATCTATGTGATGAGAACTTGTTCATTTCCTCCAACGAGCTAGGTTTCTATGAATTTGTTCTTATCAGTATGTCATGAAAACCATACTAGATCGAATTGCTAACGAGATTCAAGGCCAAATTGTGAAGGAAAACTGCTCAAAATTGATATTTGAAAGCATTTTTGCAAGTTTTGAAAAGATTTGAAGGAATTAGCTGCATGGAGTCCAAACACTTTATCAGCAAGCTAATGATGATTGGTCAAATTTAGCAAAACTTATAGCTCTATGCAGTTATATTCCGGCCATAATTATTCCTGCTCTTAGAAAATGGTAAACAGCTTATGTCGATCCATGCAGTTAAATCTACTCATTAGATCTGACATAGGGTGGGTTTGGTATGACTTATTTTCAGCTTTTAATCCACTTTGGACTTTTAATCTGTTTTGAGCTTTTCTGAAAGGTTTGGTATGACTTTTTCTGTGCCAGCTTTTGTATTTTGGCTTTTGTCTTGTAAGTATAAAACTGAATTGAGAAAAAAGTTGGGTTTCATGAACTTTTTTTGGACTTTTTTCTTCCTAAACAATAAAAATGACCAATTTACCTCTACCTTTTTTGTACCAACATACTATGACATCTAATTAGACCTACTATAATTTTATTAGTAAATATAAAAAATATAAAATGATAATTTTCACTAACAAACAAAAGTGTTGCATCCTAACTTTTTTTACAGCATAACTTTTTTCACCAAACCCATAGACCTTTTTTCATCAACTTCCTTGTCACGAACTTTTTTCACAACAACTTAAAAGTCGACTTAAAAGTCCAAAAAGTCATACCAAACCCACCCATAGTGATGAAAATGGTGGTGTTGGCATGTCTCATTTAGAAATACATGTGTTCTAAGAACCACCAGTTTGGTGCTTTTAGTTTCCTGGATGTATAGCATACTTATAAGTTAGTTTAGAGTACATTAGTTACAATCTGAATCTCTGCTCATATGTCTCCTAGTATCTCGTGTAAATTGTTTTTGCCCAAATATTCCTATAGATTGAAATTGAAGATAGATTTTCGCATTTGATCACCATTTATTTTTATACCGAGTGTCCCCCTTTCTCTGAGTTCATTTACTAATGTTGTCTTTGTGGTTTTTGTAGAGGAATAAGCGGGATTTCTTCATCTTTGTCTGCATGGGATCTTTGACATCCTCCCTTGGTTTTGTTGTTACTATCCTAAGTATGCCGTCTTGTAACTTCTTTCTGTTGCAAGTTAAGCATGATGACATCAACTAAAATTTCAGTTTGCTCCTTTTAACAGGGATTTGTACGGCGAATCCTTCATTGCCTGCAGAGGAATCATGGATTCATTTTTGGGTAGTTCAACATCCTGGTCTGGTGGTTTTTCTGTGTATGGACTCTGTCATTATGATTGCAACTTCAACTTTAATGGCAGTTCAAGCTTTCCAGGTAATCAATCCGGACAATGGTATATCTGTGGAGTTTTCATTCGAATTTCTTCAGTTTGTTGGAACTTTCTTCATCCTTCTTCTGTGGACATTATGTTTTCTTATTAAAACACATATTACCCATAAAAAAGGGATAATATCATAACACATTTTTCCCATTACTGTATTTTATGGTCTGGATATTGGCGAGAGAAGCATAGTTGAACTGTTGAAGGATCTCGCAATGGGGTAGAATCTAGGAACTTTAGGATCAGGTAAGATGGATTGGCTATTGTGGGATGCACTTTAAGAGATTGTGCTTGTGGCACCATTCATTGTATGGTTGAACTAATTATGCAATGGTAGGGGTAAAATCAGTTATCCTCCAACTCCTAAGCTGGTGAAAATAAATCTGGCCAAGTACCAGGAAGTGGGTACCATTGTAGAAGAGGTGTATCATTTCCTTGCAAGGAAGATGCACATTTCTTCGACCATCCTTGGTTGAAGGAGTGATGTAAAAATAGCTTGTGTTCGGCTTTGCCAAACTATAGGTGGATAAGTTTTCAGTAGAAATGGAGTCCAGGTGTAACGTTAGTGTTCTCCAAAACCGCTCAGGTATAGGATCTCTTACCATGAATCTGAATCTGGTCGGTTAATCACTGTTCAGTGCTGGTCAGTGGTCACTCCTACTTTGTGAAAGTGCTGCAATTTTACTTTCCTGCCTTGGCCATTTAATAATTTCTTGGGCCAGAAGTTTGCAGTTCGATATCTAGTTTCTACCACACCAAATAAAGACACCTGAATAAGACGTTACTACTTACTACCCTCTGAGATGGGTTACCTGGCTTGTTGTGACTTACAGTGGGAAGAAAATAGGATGTGAAACAAATTCCCATTCCATTTCCATTCATAATAGCTTTGGTTCCAACAGAGCGTTGTGCATGTCTAATTTGCAGTTGATCTGCCACTAGCCTAGTTCTGAACCTACATCATATTCAGTTCGATTTATTTGACACATAATGACTTTCTTCGACTTCGTGCCCTTGTTTGTAGTGAAAGTTAGAGTTCCTCTTTTTGCTTGTGATCAAAATCATTCTCTTTCAGATTGCAAGGAATCTCACCACAAATGAAGCAATCAACGCATCACGCTATGGTTATCTTCGAGGCCCTGATGGGCGCTTCCGTAACCCGTATAACTATGGGTGTCGAAAGAACTGTACAGATTTCATTGTTCATGGATACACAAATGATGATGAGATCGCTTGGCCTCCTTTGCATCGGGTTGACCAATAGAAAATGTTGTACCTTAAAGGCGTAGCTGCCGTAGCTTCTCCCACGTAGAAAAATACCCAAACAAGTGCTCGCGGTTACAAATCTCGCTTGTCATGGCTGCTCAAGTTTTGTTGTTGTAAGATACAAGTTATTCATATTCTTTTTACAGTACAGATTCATTCCGTTGTATGTACAGTAAGTGACTAAGTGATTATAATGGAAAATTGATTGTGTATTTCCTCTGTATCTATACAAGTCATTCATATTCTTTAAGCGGTACTAATTCAGCAAGTGTGTTTTGTTAACAAGTTGAGCTCGAGCCTACTTGTAGGTTTCTTTTTAAAAGAGCCAAGCACAATCGCCCATAAGTCGGTTTTGCTTGTTTACACCACTATCTTTACCCAGAAACTCAGACGTACTTTTGATCGCAGATTTCTTCTGTAACTTTAGAAGTCATTTATATTCTTTTAACGGTTCAAAATCAGGAAGTGTTTTGTTGACAAGTCGAGCTTGAGACTATTTCTAGGCTCGCTTTGCTTAAAAAGCCAAGCCCGAACACCTATAAGCTGGGTTTGACTTGTTTATGTATGCCCCTACATTTACACAGAAACTTAAGAGATACATTTTTGAATAAATCACCGTAAACCTACATGCAGTTTGCCATTTGTTACCGAGAACCATTGCAGTATTTCACTGCAGCTTGACGTTGTTCCAGACACCTGCCACAGTTTTAATTTGACTTTAAAACCTATCTGCAGTTTACAGCTGGTATATGTCTAAATTCCTTAATGCTTTTTAACATCATAGGGGTGTTAATTGATAGCGATTTATAAATTGGAAGTAGGTTTTGAGGTCAAATTAAAACTGCAGCAGGTTTTCGGTATAAATGTCAAACTGCATGTAAGCTTGTAAGTTAAATTCAAACTTGATTGAATTTTCGATAACAAATGGCAGATGCATGTAAGTCTCACTTGTCTCAGACAACGCATACAATACGACATGAGACAGTTGCGTGCGTCTCCGAGATACACAGTTCTGTTCGGATACGTGTGATCCTAAGTCAAAGGAGTTGAATTGAAGAACTGGGAGACGTGGAAATGTAAAAGTGTTTCCAACGGCGCTCTTCCAGATTTCTGGGTTTGTTTCACTTACAAACACACGACATCAATATCACTGTACAGTCTTACAAGGTAAAAACACGAACATTTGATCGGAGTTCCAAAGGAATGGAGCATGACAATTTAGAGAAAAACGGATGGATGAAATGCTTCAGTGCATTTCATGTTTGCTGTATGCCGCTGGGCCATGTCTGGTTCTTCACTGGTTTTAAGATCTCTTCAACCGCTGATAGAGTCTCCTCATCTTTGCCTACTGTTGCAAGTTCTACAGCAGCAGCCACATTGTCCTGAACCTGTGTTTTTAAGAAAGCTATTACCCTATCAGATGCTGCTTGAATAAAATTAAAATCTTTGAAGTGTTTCCAGAGTAAGCAATTTTTATTGGGCATTTCTGTAACTAGAATGCTGTATACTCCATCCATAGAACTAATTTCAAGGTGTGGACTAGATGATCATTTACTACTTCAGAATCAATTTCTTCGAGATGAGCAGGTAAGCACATGATAAAACTAAGAGTAAGAGATGAGAACAAAACAAATGGTTGCTATGGATCAGAAGTGCAGCAATTGGGAAGAATGATAACCTGTTTGACAGAGTTCATGCCGACCAGAACTGATGAGATGTCTTCGTTCAATAAGCTGTACTGCAAAGCTAATTTGGATATGTTCTTCCCCTTCTCTTTACAATATGAAGCAGCAGCTTTGCAAGCAGCCTGAAGGCAAACACAATCGCATGCAAACAGTAGTTTTAGTATATATATGCCAACCTAATCATTTTTACTAGCGAAAAAGCACATCTGACCAAACGACTAGAGATTTGATATCTGCTAGGAGAAATGACGTTTACACTTGTGAAGATTTTATGCACTCTTGGGCTCATCACTACATAAAGTGGAATGAAAACACAATTAGGTCACAGATACCTTCAATTCAGGTGAAGCTGGGTGCCATTCAGGAGGGCCAGTCTCTGTAAGAAGCCCCATTGACAGTGGAGAAGCGCTGATCACTCCGACGCCCTTGCTCTTCAAGTAAGGCAATAGATCCTCTAGAGCTGAGTCATTAATGCCGTAGTGGCAATATGAAAGCACTACATCAACTGTGCCCGGTGGCAACCTATCTAGCACGTAAGTAAAAATATCCAGAGGAAGACCAGTAATACCAATGAATCTGATTTTCCCTGTTTCCTTCAGTTTTTGGAGAGCCGGAATGGTCTCATTCACAATCTGTTCGAATAGCCAAAAGAAATTAATCCCCTGAGCAACATGATTAAACTTTGCAACTATCAACACTATATTTGCAGCAGAATGATGGTTATTTATATCATAGTCAGACGAAGATGTACAAGACCGAATGGTGGAGAAAGAAGCCAATAAAATATCACCACACATGAAAACACAAAAGAAGATATCTCAGTTCAAACTAGACAACAATATGCAAATTCATAGACAGTTTAGTAACCAAGTTATTAGATTTGATGCAAATCTGTCATAAGAGCACCGCGTCAGAAGGGCCCCAAAGCCTAGGCACCGCGTCAATTCAGCACCAAAATTGTCCAAAATTCATTATTCAACTTCCCCCCAATGATGAATTTGCCTAGGCTACGCACGAGCTCGGCACTCAAATGCCTTACAAAGTGCCCCACTGCACTACAAAGAGCCACACCTCTCCTCTCTCGCAACTCAGCCACACGTGTCACATGTGCATAAACTCTAAAAATACTCATTATGAACAGTTCTGTGCCCTTGCACCTGCCCAAACAGGCGGAAACACACACCAAAAGTTACATTGACAATATCTCACCCTAAAGTTCCAACAGGTGAAGATGATCTTATTAGGCTGTTAGTAGACTCATAGTAAACGAAAAAAGCTATGCAATGTGATTCATGAACTATGCAAGGACAGTGAAGAAGATTTAGCTAACTCAATCAACACCTGAGAAATCAAATTCAACCGAGATGACACACACAAGAGCATCAAGATTCAATTCACGTCAAGAGACTGGAAATCTGAATTCAGTAATGATACCCAGATGATGCCAAAATCATTGTTTCACCTTCCCACCAATGCTAAAGTGCCTAGGCACTCAAGTGCCTTCAAAGTGCCCCAGAGCACTTCAAAGTGTCCCACCGCCCCTCTCTCACACCTTTGCGCATAAGTTCTCACATGTGCAAAACTTCAAAAGTACTCATTCTGACCATGCTGTGCCCTCAACGGATGGAATCAGAACCCGAGAGGTACATGAACAACATATTCGCTCATTACCCTAATGCCCCAAAGCTCCATCAGATGAACATGCTCTTAGCAGACTGAACTAGTAGACTCATAGGACCATGAAAAGATATGCAATGTGATTCATGAGCTATGGCAGGACACAATGTAGAAGATTAGTCTAACTGAATTAACACCTGAGAAATCAAACTTAACCCAGATGACACACACAAGACCACCCTAATTCAACTCACAATTCAACTCACATTAACAGACTGGAAATCTGAGTTCAGTAATAGTAATACGAACCTGATCGAGCGATCCGAATTCGATATCATGGCATTGCAATATATCAACATAATCCAATTGCAACCTCTCCAAGCTCTCATCAACACTCCTAGTAACCCTCTCAGCACTGAAATCAAACCCTTCACCATACCTCCCGCATTTAGTCGACACAACGAATTCACTCCTCGGAACCCCAAGAGCTTTCAAAGTCTTCCCCAACACTTTCTCCGATAACGTCCCTCCATAATACCTAACAACAACAAAAATCGTCAATTTCACAAACAGAAACCGATCAAAACCCTAAATTAGCAATAAAAAACTCAGCTTTCACAAACAGAAACCGATCAAAACCCTAAATTAGCAATAAAAAAACTCAGCTTTCACAAACAGAAACCGATCAAAACCCTAAACTAGCAATAAAAAACTCAGCTTTCGCAAACAGAAACCGATCAGAACCCTAAATTAGCAATAAAAAACTGAGCTTTCGTACGGGGAGGTGTCGAAGAAGTTGATGCCGAGGCGAAATGCTTCGCGGACGGAGGCGATGGCGGCTTCGTCGGAGACGGGGCCGAAGACGTTGCCGAGAGGGGAGGCGCCGAAGCCGACGGAGCTGAGCTTGAGGCCGGTGTTGCCGAGTGGTCGGAGCTCTATAGTCGCCATTTTCGATTTCTAGGGTTTCTGAGATCGGTGAGATGATAAAAGACCAGAGGACAGATGAGGAAGATGAGCAATCCACTTTCCCGGCAAATAGTTACTACAGTTGAAATTGGGTAAAAGACACTTCCGCCCACCTCAGGTTTGACATAGAGACATGATCACCCGAAAGAATTGGCCAGAAGGCAGTGGAAATGTTTTCCACTGCCGAGAAGCACCAACAATTAAGGAGTTGGTGTTTAAGGGTAATAAGTGTAATTATACTACTTAATTCTCCGAAAATCTTGATTTACTTAACAAAAATCCAAAAAAAAAGAAAAACTTCTCTCTCTCTTCCCCCTTCTGTTAAACACAGTGACGAACCCAGACAACCTTCGTCGTGTCTTCTTCTTCTTGACAGGCAAGATAGCCAAGATCGTTCTCTTCTTCTTCACAGGCCCGTCTTCTTCGTCTCCGGCGAAGAACCCAGATTTCTTCGTCTCCGGCGAAGAACCCAGAGATTTGTTTGAAATTGATACTTTTTTTGAAACTATTTCTATGAAATTGGTATGAAATTGAAGAACAAACACCAAAATTGGTATGAAATCGAAGAACAACCACCAAAATTGGTATGAAATTGAACAAAATTCTGGGTTTTTGACGACGAACTGTCGACTGTCGACAGCTGGATGTCGACAAAAAAGGCAAAAAATAATGCCCTCTGTCCATGTTCTCTGTGTAACCCCTGTCTTGGCTGTCGACAATCGACCTGTGGTAGTCGACTAAACAGCCAGAAATTGATGGTTTCTGTCTTTGAAATTAAAGCACCCAGACAATACCTTAGAAAACGATAAATTCATTAAATTAAAGAATCCAAAACCAACAAATTCATGAACTTTAAGAATCCAGCAATAAAACAACTAATTAATAACTATGAACTCTAAAAAGAAACTATTATAATTCATCCTTCGCCGATCATATGCTAGCTAGCTGCACGTACTCCTTCCACGGGCGGTTACTGCATGCACCAACAAAACAAGATAGATACATGTATATATTAGTTTAATGAATTTATAAATATAGCACGTATGTACGTATCGGTGAGGTGAGGGAAACATACCTTAGAAAACGGTAAATTCATATCGTACGCATTGGCCATCAGATCCACCATATAACGTGGGAACAAACCAATGATTTGACTCTCAATGTACTCCCCGTCGAGCCAGTCCTTTTCATCCGGGAGATTAAGGTAGTTGTCGCAGGGCTTCCGAAGATGTTCATACGCGTTCCTAACGAACAAGTAAAAGGACACGGTGGTGTCATCATAGCCCTTGGTCCACTGCGAAAATATCGGTTTCCGTTTCTTCCGTAAACTCTTGTGGCACAGTACGCGATAGAGGGGGTGGCCATGGGGTGCCTTACCTGGAGGGATTAGGTCTCTCCAGTCCGTTGTTGCATGACCTGTAGTGCCTGCAAGGGGGTTGGTCTTCTTCATGCAATCTTCCCAGCTAGCCTGTCCATTACTAGGGGGCTTATACTTCTGTGCTTGGTATTCTCTGCACACTCGTAACACTTTTTCCATCCTCTCCTCCCCAGACCACATAGACGAGTGGTCAACGCAAATTGGCAGATATTTCCTAACCCGGTCAGAATCGTTGTGGCTCAGAGTGTCGTGCAAATCTTGTACGTCAGCCGGATAGGTTTCACCCTTCAGAATATGCTTGAAGATGGTATGGATCAACCCTGTCGTTGGCTTCGGACCCTCCATGGAAGAAGCATCGTCAGTCTTCAGGTTTACTGCCAATATTGTACATGCAAAGTCAATTTCTTTTTCTACGTGAGGATCACGACGGACGTCCCAGCTGCCCTTTTGGCGCTTGAAGATGAAGTTTTCAGAGTTCTTTAGTGCTCGTTGCAGTTGTTCGTCCCAGTCTGCACTGCATTGTACGTATTCACTGAGAATTGCTCTAATCATTCCTCTAGTATGTGCAGACAGCTTGTTTTTGTACGTGCGACTACTGTGATCTATTTTATATGCTATCCACTCAGACAAATCAAAATCGTAACCCCGATTACATGAAAATAGCTTCTTGTCTCGGTCAACCAATTGAACTTCATCGGTCTGCAGCTTGGCTTCAACCAATTGAAATTCATCCGTCTCCTGCTTGGCTTCAACCAATTGAACTTCATCCGTCTCCTGCTTGTCTTGGTCCTGCTTGGCTTCAACCAATTGAACTTCATCGGTCTGCTGCTTGGCTTCAACCAATTGAACTTCATCCGTCTCCTGCTTGGCTGCAACCGTGTTGTTCTTTCCCTTCTTCTTCTTTTTCTTCTTGTTTATCTTCTTATCATCTATATCATCTATGACGCTACAGGCTTCAACCATGTCCGTGTTCGTCCAAGTTACGATAGTGCGCTTCTTTCTTTCGCGACGGGCTTTCATTATGTTGAATTCCACTCTACGACTTTCTTCCGCATATGTTTCCATTATTGCCGCCATCACCTACAAAGAACAAAATAAATATAGAGAAGGGTATATAATGTTCTGAACGTGTGAAGGAAAAACAACATGCAAACACAACATGCAAACCCTCACTCAATATACTAACTGGGTCAAAAAATTATTATTTGAATCCTAAATTTGGTTCGAACCCTAAATATACTAACTGGGTCAAAAAAGTTCAGAAATCACGGTAGGAACAGTGAGTTGTGAGGGAGGGTAGGAACATGCAAACCCTAGATATGGTTCGAACTCCAGCGAGTTGTGAGGCAGTAACAGAGGCTAACGTACATCAACATTCATCGATCACAAAGCATGCATATTGTAATATTACATACCTGCCGTTGGGGATTAACCATATCGAGTTTGTGTGCTTGCGTTGGAGAAGAGACGAGTTTGTGTGCTTGCGTTGGAGAAGAGACGAGTTTGTGTGCTTGCCGTTGGAGAAGAGACTGACCACGGTTTGCATGCAGTAAGGTTTATATATACAATATATGTATATATAAACCGTGGTTTTGGAGGCGGTTGGCCCAAACCGTGGTGTTGGAGGCGGTTGGCCCGGTTGGGCATAATTTTACAGTTTTTTTCGACTACAACATATCGACGGTCGACGTCTACACGTCCATGGTCGACGTCTAAACCCTAAACCCTAAACCCTAAACCCTAAACCCTAAACCCTAAGCCGAAAGAATGACCAAAACGTAACGAAATCGTGAAACAAACAAACAAATAAAACATCAATCCATAGTCTTACAAACATATCAAACATCCATACAACGTCATCTAAACCCTAAACCCTAAACCCTAAACCCTAAACCCTAAGTCGAAAGAATGACCAAAACGTAACGAAATCGTGAAACAAACAAATAAAACATCAATCCATAGTCTTACAAACATATCAAACATCCATACAACGTCACCATTAGTCTTACAAACAAATCAAACCACTACCTTCAATACGGTTTGAGATTCGGACAGTCTCTCAACGTAACTTATACCGACACGGATGGAAAAACCCTTTTGGCACCATAGTCTTTTGTTTTGTCCAACGTATATACATGCCATCATCACATCTCCATTCCATATGTACCGAGCTCTTTTCATTGCAGCATCGAATGAAACCGCCCCATAATCTCCCGGATTAGCCTGTCGTAACTTATACCGACACCGATGGCAAAACCCTTTTGGCACCATAGTGTTTTGTTTTGTCCAACGTACGTATACATCTCCATTCCCCATAGCATGATTATAGACAAGTCTGAAATTAGAGAAAATCAAACATAGTTAGGGTCCTAGGTCAAAAAAATCAATTTTAAGGATGATTCAATTGTGTCGACCTATATAGGTCGACGGACGACCTACCCATATCGACGGTTGACCTAGACAGGTAGACAATCGACCAAGAGAAGTCAACCGTCGATCTACCTAAGTCGATTGTCGACGTGACTAGGTCGACAGGAAATTCCGGCATGTCGACCGTGCATGTCGACTATCGACTGGTTCAGGTCTGCTGTCGATGTAGAGAAGTCGACGGCCGACTCCACTAGGTCGATTGCAACGGGCTCTTCAATTCTAGCCGGAAGGGTAACTAACCGAGGGTATTTTGGTACTTCAAGTTAAAAGAGGGGTAGCCACATAAGGGTATTTCTGTACTTTCATCCATAACTGAGTTAGTTACCTATGTTGGTGCTTTGTTGCAACGGGTTATCCTTCGTGTGCTTTGTTGCAATGCTTTTCCTATTTACCGCTTATGAGCAATATGGCCCCATGATCACCCCTTCTTGACAGCGCTCCAGATTTCAAGACACTTACACCCTAGATCACCTAAAACTTCCTGGAGGGGCTCCGCTCCCGCTCTCAATCCTCGCTCCAGCGCTTTTTAGCTCGAATTCGCCGATAATCCTCGCTCCCAAAATTCTAGAGCGCGTTTTCACCAACGCTCTGTACTTTCTCAGCAATGGCTCTCACTATTAAGTTATCAAGCCCATTTGAAATAAGTCAAACTATAATTTCAATTAAAATGACATAGTCAACCTCCTATTGAAGTCATGGTTTTAAATAACAGTATCGGCCGACATATCGGTTCTGCTCGCGGGTAACAGAATCGGTCCGTATCGGAGAAACTGTAACGGAAATCGGGAACCGAATGCGTGAATGTTAAATAATCGTCAAAAGATGCACAAAGTATGTTTAAGAGAATGTTTTGTATATCAAATATATTTATGGCCATGCCTAACTAGTTTTTAGACAATTCGATATTGTACACTTCATTATATAGCTAATTAATATAATGAGTATACTGCGTATTGGTTGTATCGCCAGGATATCGGTGCGTATCGGCCGTTACATGAGGATATCGGTACGTATCGGCCGTGTCACTTGTGAATATGATTCACATGAACCGTATCGGGTGTATCGGACTCGGCTACTTCCTTTTCAGTTAAATATCGGCCGTAACGTAACGGTAACGACCTTTATTTGAAACCCTGATTGAGGTAGCCTCATGCCTCATCGTATGTCAATCGCGCGACTAACACTCACTCAAGCTGAATATCCATTACATTTGTAAGTATATGAGGTTATAATTTTATATATGAGCTTTTATCTATTGCCACAAAATCTTGATTATACAACAATTCAATATGTAATATGTTTATATCTAATATTATATATTAAGAAATAATTTATATAGGCGCTCTCCAAGCCGCTCTCAAATACAACATTTTTAGAATTTTTCGTTTTCGCGCTCACGCTCTCCCTTTCGCTCCCGCTCTAGGTGACTTAGCGTTACACCCAGATGGCGTAATGTGACAGTTCTATAGTTTATTACTGATTTCCACTTTATCAAGTTTATGTCTAGTAAACATCATGATTGTATGTAAATACAATTAAATAGTACAAACATAATGGTCATTTCGTAATTTCAGCAGAAAAAAGTTCAAGAAGAACTCATCAAACTCAACTTTTTTCCACGATAATTTTTACAGTACATAATAAAATGCAGAATATAAAAGCTGTCAGAAAAAGTCCATACCCAACAATGCAAAAAACTCAAATTAAATTGGAAGACAAAGTAAATTAAAAGTTCAAAACACTCAGTAAAACACTCGCTCATATTCATAGGAACATAGAGTTGATAAAAGATTTAAAACCTTACTATCCTCGGTCACATATCAAGGTGTCACCAGTGCGGGCCGAGTTGGGTCGGATTGGAGGGGAGCCCGTGAGAAAGGAGGCCGGACTGGGTCGGGTAAGGGGAAGAGTGGGGCCCAACTGAGCCGGATTTAGACGGGTGAGAAACCCCTCCGCACTCTATACCCGTGACATTAGGGGTTGAGGGGGGGCCAAGGACCTGACCAATATATATAAATTAATAATATATCTATTATATATTTACCATGGGTATGCCACCATTTGTCTTTTAGACCTTCAAAACACTTATAGTCGTTGGATCACGGATCTTAGTCATCTGCCCCTATTATTTACCCATAATATACATTGATGTTAGACTACTAATGTTTTGTTTTAATCAAAACAAATATAAATATTTGCTAAAAACGAAATAAAAGTGGGATTTCAGTGAAATTGTATGTAGGGTTTGGAATGTTCCAAAACATGAGAAGCTCCGTCAAAATAATGAAATAAAACATAAGAAATAGTATATTTTCTCCGACTAAATGACGTGAAAGTTCGTTAGTACTTTTAAGGCACGGGTCATTGCCTAGTTAATAAACAATACTGGTTTAGGGGTGGGGCTTACGGGCTGGACCAGTGCATGTGTTGGAGAGGGCCGGTTGGGGGCCTATTTAGTGCGGATCGGGTTGGTTTCAAGTGTGGGCCACCCCTTCACACCTTGAGTCTTATGGCCGTATTTAGCATTATTATTGACTTCTATCACTCAAATGTTCTCATGCCTCCTTTTTCCACCGATCTTGGAATTTACCCAAAGCTTGTTCAAAAAAAGTCATCACAATTGACAACCACACTGAAGAAATCCACCAATTTCGTACGGAACCATAGTCAAAGGTTTATACTTTACATTCTCCCACTTTCAAGACCCCTGCCTTTTTTATTTTCTCTCAATTCAGTCCCTCCCATCATCAAAGTTCCAATCCTTTTCTTCTCCAAAATCTTGTAAACTATGAAAGAACAGATCTTCATGACATATCATATATCTCAAATGGAAATTTAATTAGCCTTTGTCTGTTGCTGGTACTCTCAACTTGCCCTCCACATAGGATGGAATCTACAATATCCATTATCCCACACCTAATCTCCAGATCATATCAGAGACCAACCCATTTTTCAATTCCCATAGAATTTCAATTTTCAAGATTCTTCTCTGCAATTATTGGTAGCAATTAGATAATGGGTTTGTTCATGTGGGTTACAACCCCTTTGTTTTTATGTCTCTTGTTGAGGACTTGAGGTATTTGATGGGAAGTTCCCTTCTTGCCTACCCTTCACAACACTCATTGCAGTGAAGGTGTTAGACAAAAGTCCCAGCTGAAATTGCTCCATCTCTTTTTTACCATTTTCTTTGCCATTCCTTTGGAAAGATTACAACTCTAAACTAAAACTGTAAAAGGGTGGCTGTAATTTTACCCTAAAGGTTAATGATTGCTATTGCAGCTGTGCTTTGAGTTTGAGTATGGAGACCTCTGCAGTCCATACCCAGTAAGAGTTACTCTTCTCAACTGCTAGATAAGAATGAATGAATGTGCAGCATCTTAGAGGCATTCACAATGCATAGCTGTTCTTTGTAGTACCACATGTTAAATAAGACATTTGTGTGCTAGATAATACAGCTAAATCATTTGGATGCATAGACTTCTATCACATACACGGTGATCCCTGTCAAAGTTCTGACCATGGAATATGCTTGAAAGCTGTTAGTTTGACATCTCTGATTATCGGTGCAAAAGTGGGAAGTTAAAACTAGGGTTTATCGGTTTCTAAGACCATGCAAGCGCGTCGAGAAGAGTCTCGTGTTGTGTGCTAATTAGCACTTATTTACTGTTTGTATGCGTTTACCATTTTCAATGTATTTATTCTAACCTTAAAATAACTAATCTGCTTGCCTTTCCCTATCTGTCCCTTCAACAATGTTTTAAATAAAAGATTGGAGAAGTAGTATTCTATTCTAGAAATGTCAGGTACACGTCAGGTTGTTGCTCTATTATTATACGCTTAATAATGGAAGAACTCGCTAATTTTCATGTAATATGTCATCCCGTGTATGTGCATACGTCGCCTAAACTTGCCGAAAATATAGTTTTTGTTCATACGTATAAAATATAAAAGATATGTTGTGTATATCCAGACTATATATTATACACGTGTGATATAAATTTTGGGTCAAGTTGAATTTAGTATTGGGTAATCATGCTTCCGCGAAATATGGACTTGTCTGATTTATGAATACGACACTTTGATTTTGGATAGTTTTGTCTTGCGCGCCGGAAAACAACAGCTGTGACTTGGGGTTATGCGTTTCCATTTCCAAAAATTATTATCATTTTCAATGGCTTGTTGAGGACATGGACTTGTTCACCAAGTAGTTTAAAAGAGCAAACAGCAGAAGAAGAATATTGTCAAAGGTTTTTGCATTTCGTCACCTTAAAGCTACCCACACCAAGAAAAAAATTGTTTATCATCCACTGTTGTACTAATAATTACAGTCAAATTATCTGTTGCCAGTTCACATCATCAGAGTCCATGCACATAGAAAGTGCCCACATCTTGTGAAAGCTATAAGTTGGAGCAAGTTCTCCCACAGTCCCACTCTCTTGGATTGAACTACAAACCTTAGGCTACAAACACAGGGTAAGCCTCTCCCTCTGTGTGTGTGTGTGTAGATGAGGTGCTATGGAATGAACAGGAGGTTTATGCATATAGAAGCTAACAACTTCGTGCCTAACCTTTCTTTCAGGTCTTTTTCCCATTTGGCTATGGAGATCACAAACATCAGAAGCTTTGGGGAACTTGTAAGATCTTTCACCAAGCTGAGTTTAGTTGCTAATGTTATACTATTGCCTTTGGATGTCACAAGAACAGTCATTTTCTTTTCACTCACAGTGAATTGTAATGTTTGCTCAGAGTTTTTTGGGGTTTTATTTTGTATCTTTGCAGGGAATGGAAGATTATGGTTTCCATCAATACCCTCTTGAGGATATGACTTACCTAAGTCAAACACTTTCTCATCCGATGTTCGACCTCAAGCCTTCCATGGAAGCATGTCACACCGCCGTAGCTCAAAGACCTGCAAAAGTGAGCAGAACCAACAGCTGGGATTTCACCATGACCAATCATCCATCAAACCCTCAAGTCGTGTCTCTGTGCGAAGTCCCTTTCGCCAATTCAGATTATGGAACCCCAAGGCCTAAAAAAGAGGCAGTATCTCCAACCAAAACCACCACGCTACCCCCTAATGTTGTGAATTCTCAGAGTCCCTTTGGGAACTATGATCAATTCTCATTTGGAACTCGCGAAGGAGTTAACAGAATGAGCTCAAACCCCAAAATTCCTAGCAGTCAAGATCATATTTTAGCTGAGAGGAGGAGGAGGGAGAAGCTCAGTCAACGGTTCATTGCTTTGTCTGCTATAGTCCCTGGCCTAAAAAAGGTAACACCGTCTTTCTTTTTCCTCTTCCATTAGTGAGTTTTGTCACTTTAGTGCAACTGAGAAGTGAGAAAATGACATTTTCTGATGCTTTATATTATGAACAGATGGATAAGGCTTCTGTTCTTGGAGATGCAATCAAATACATGAAACAGCTGCAAGAGAAAGTGAAGACCCTTGAGGAGCAAACCAAGAAGACACCAATGGAATCAGTAGTGTTTGTGAAGAAATACGAAATCTGTGCTGAAGCTGAGAACTCTTCCATGGATCAGGAACCTTATAACCAGCCACTGCCTGAGGTGGAAGCAAGATTTCAAGACAAGAATGTGCTCATTAGGGTTCAGTGTGAGAAAAGGAAAGGGAACATAGAAAAGATAACGGCTGAAATCGAGAAGCTTCATCTGACAATTGTCAATAGCAGTGTCTTGGCTTTCGGGAGCTGTGTTCTTGACATAACCATCATGGCCGAGGTAAACAATCTGTCTCTATGTTTTTTGGAAACTTGCACATTAGAGATATAAATCTGATATTAACCTGGCTCTGATACCATTTATAACAACACGAGTTGATTACTATCCCTGTCCCAGCAACTTCTGTATCCGTGCCACCAGATAAAAGTGCTAAGCCTAGTAGTAACCCACAAGGTTTACTATATACCACACCTAATCCACATTCCACAATATCTTGATGTGGGAGATGATATTACAATTATCATCCACTAGAAAACTAACATAATAGGCTAGTTTAAATCCACTAGAAACTAACATAATAGGTTAAATACATAAAGTTTCTTCACAAATGCTGCAGTTGGGGAATGAAGCAGAAAACATGAAATGACACTTGATACTCCACAGTGTTTCTTTCTAAAGCTATGCTTGATGTAAATGATTCAATTTTCTGATGTTTTTTCTACTCATTTCATGTTATTTTCTCTCAAATCTGCAGATGGATGAAGGATTCCCCATGACAGCAAAGGATCTTGTGAAGAACTTGCGCGCTTCCCTTGTACTCATCCTGTGAACAAAACCCCAACATATTAGCTACATGTTGAAGTTGTTTTCCTCGTTTAAATCCGTTGAAATCTCTACACGATAGCCATTGTTTTGTCAAAGTTACACAGTACCCCAAGCCTTCACAAGTTCTTATCCTCCATTTTAGACCATTTGCTCCAAAGCTTGTTTGCTGTGAGGTTCATTTAGAAATAAGGGTTTTTTCTCCATCTCTTTTTTTCATGGTTAATTGATTAGCCATGTTAATGACCCTTCTAATGACCTTGTGGATTTGACTGAGCTTTTTTTAGGAGGAAAGGGGTATATAGCTGAAGAATATTCTAAAAAAAACCAGAAAAGGGTTGAATGGTCTTTTTAGTAGGTGGATGAGAAAGCAAGGCTTGTTGTAAGAGTTTTGAGAGGCTTCTTGATGTTTTCTCTTGAAGTCTCTTATTTTCATTGTATGTAAAAGTCCATGTCTTAAGCTTGTTTGTAAAAGTTTTTGTTGACAATAATAATAGTGGGATTACAAGTTTTTTCTCTCTATGGTCTCTTGGAGTGAAACTTGCATGTGATTGACTATGTCATGTTGGATAGATTGTTGTTAGCACTCATAATTTACAATGGACACATAATTTGTTGACTGAGAATATCTTTTTGCCCTACTTGGAATGCCTGTCTGGAAGACTTAATTAGTTTATCCTCTCTCTTTATTTTGAGCAATCTCTCTCTCTCTCTCTCTCTTAAACTTTAGGCTCTGAGCGAGTACCACAACAGTATTGACACTTACAGAAAATGTCATCGTGTAAAAATTCACAAATTTAAATGTATTAATTATCAAACGGTAGACAATTTATGTGAACAACTAAAAGCTTTTTATCTTGCTCTCGTGAAGTTTGCAGGAAATGTCGCTATAATGTGATGTGACATGAATACTATGATGTGACATGAGAAGTATTATATCACATAAGAAAAATAATGAAATTAGTTTTAAGGAATAATGAATTTAGCAAACTACTGCAATCATTAAGTTGAAAATGCCATGTTGCTAATCTTTTTCTAATCCCAGTCTAACCGCCGTGACAAATCTATCTTTAACTCTAAGCTACGGGCTAAACCAGGATGAGCATGGTATTCAGACGTGGGTTCAAGACTTTAATTTTCTTCGTCCTTCGTTTTTGCAGTGCTTGATTTTGATGGATGGAGGAGGATGTTAGGGATTTATCCCTGACGAAAACAACAACATTTTGAACCCAAAGTTAATGAACTTGTGTCACATATTACAAGAGAGGATGAAAGACATCCCTTCATCTTTTTTCATTAGTCCAGAAAGATATGCGAGAAAAATATATCCGAGAAATGTTGAAAAAAAAAAGAAAATAAATGA
This sequence comes from Linanthus parryae, assembly GCA_023055425.1. Classification (NCBI taxonomy): domain Eukaryota; kingdom Viridiplantae; phylum Streptophyta; class Magnoliopsida; order Ericales; family Polemoniaceae; genus Linanthus; species Linanthus parryae. The sequence goes on from JALGPY010000002.1 coordinate 29,827,400, forward strand.
AAAAATCAGAATCATAGTTTCCCGTTCCATTTCATAAGAAAGCAGTGAAAAGTTTTTCAACAAAAAGAAAGCAGTGAAAAAGTGAGCAGTAATAAAACTTTCCTGCAACATCTTTTTTTTTTACAGGACACAATTTGAAGGAAAGTATTTTCTGCAGAAAATAAAAATGATGAGTCTCATAACTTTTCAGCAGCAATTGACACATGCGTGTAGAAAATCAAACGGTTTTTATTTTCGTTTCTCTTCACTTCCCCTCATTTTTTTGACAAATACGGCCTTCAAAAATATTCAAAGAAATTTGAAAGATAAAAAAAGATTTAACATGACACATACGCGAGGATGCAAAAATACTCTATATCTCAAAGAAAAATGTTTCTGCCTAGCTAGTGTAAAATGTGTATTTTACAACATGAGTTACAGACTCTAAAAAGCTTTAGTAACCTTTTAGAGAAGGGATGTGAAACGCTCCATAAACTTTTTAAAGAACGGATGTGAAACACTCCATAAACTTCAAAAAAGAGGGAGCGGGAAATTGAAGGAAACTAATGATCAGAACCCATAAAAAGCTTGAGGACATTTCATGAGACCACACACACAATATGAAGGTGTGCTTATTCATATGTCTATTTACGATTCTCCGGCAAAAATAAATCAAGTTTGAACTGCTTAACTGAAGCTGAAGAAACTGGCTAGCTTTAATACAATATGATTCACGGACGAAACAAAGCTCAAACTTGGAAGCATCACTGTCACCTGTTCAACTGCTACAATGATCTGAATGACACAATTCAAACGACCATAGATGATATAGTATATGCGAGGGAATGCCGTCCTTCCTTTTGAGTGAGTTATTTAAAACTAAATACTAATAAATAAAATAAATTGTAAGAGCGATGGAGGATGACAACTACTTATTTATTTATTCATACAAATCAAAAATTATGTAAATTTATTCTATAGTGATTGTCTAGACGTAGAGATGTATAAATTATGCATTACGCAGTGTAATGTATACATCACAAAGTAGTTTTTAAGCTTCACCAACACTTAATGCTCCATTATTTTATGTAGGAACCAAACTAGAGTGAGCTCATAATATGAAAATGAAATCAAGCAACGCGATTGGATCAAGAAACAATTATTATTGAAATAGAATTGATTTATTATAGCCAATAAGATACTATACGGTAGTAATTAATAAATTACAAAAAAAAATGGGAGAAGTTTACCTTAATAGATCATGGCCCCAATATTTTGGAAAAGTGTGAAACCACCCCGGTGCCCATGTTCTTGGCAAATTCCCCCCTGTCTGCTCTATTATAGCCAATACGATAAAATTACGATATGTATAAGCTGAAAGAAGTGACCCCTCTGAATACTTGACCACATACAGTAAGTTTGCATGATTAACCCGTAAACTGTTATTCTACATCCAGAGGACATGTTATATTCTTATTAAGGCATATATTTTAGCATTTTTTATGCAAGTTATTGATTAAATACTGAAAGATGTGACTCAATATATCCCAAGTATTTTGATTGACCGCTGTAAGATTTGGTCCGGAGGGCGGTTTATCGTGCTTTTTCTACTCTTCGAGTCGGAAAAGCATTTTAAAGAACCGTAAGGGAGGGTTTTCTAATTTTTCCTTAGAATATAATAGGAAAATCACAACCATTTGATTTGGGTGTGAACTTTAATAGGAGAAGCATAAACGGCGGCCAACTAGAGCTTTGGTGTAGTCCTTATCGGATGAAGTCTTCTAGACAAAAGATTGAGAGATCCATAATATTCTTTTCAATACATTGTTAAAATTATATGGATGCATTGTTTAACTTGAGAAGCTACTAGTGATATTAATTAAATGACCAAGTTGAACGCCATTTAATTATTTGCGATTCTTTTTTTTTTTTATTCTAATTAGAAGAAGAAAACAAAAACCACGTCTTAGAGTCGCGACAAATCTTAGCGTAGCGACAAGTAAGTCCATGCACAAATAATGTTTCTTTAACTCCATTGAATTGAAATATCAACCTGCGTTTTTAGAAGATATTAGGGAGGCAAGGAAAAATCCCCACCTCTAATCTCTTTCTATTTCGCATTTGTAAAATTTAGATGTCCATAGATACAAATTTACAAAATGGGTCATATAGTTGAAATAAACACTCAAAATGCATGCTACGCAAAGTTCAAAATGGACAAAATTTGATTATTTCAACCTCCTATTGATGGAGATGCCATTAGCTTGCTGTGAATTGATTGATTATTTTAATCTATAAGACATGAAATTAGTGTTTAGTGAAAAATACTAAAATAAAATAACTTTGCACATAATTTTAGGCAAAATTATTTCTTAAATTATTATGTTTTCTCTTAGACTCACAATTTTTTTCTGTAAAAATATAGATTTTAAAAAATGAATCCTCTAACATGCTAATCGTCTTGCAAGTATCGTTTTCAGAGAAGTGATATCAGCTGTAACAGTCATTATCTACAAAATATTTTTAGCATATTTTCTACTATACCATTCCTATGTACTTATCTATTTCATGTTGATGGGAAAACTAATGACAAAAATGTACTTTCCCTTCCACTTGTGTTGAGGAGCAAACATATCAGAGAAGCTCTACATGAGCCATAACCAGAGATCAAAGAGAAGAAACACAGATGGAGGGAAAACTATTTTACCAAAATGAATTCAATTACACAGCAAAGGGGAAAGTGCAGAAGATAAACCCTAACTTCTCATATCCCAAATAACCAATCAGCTTGTGCCACTTCAGCAGAAATGACACTCACAATGCTGAGTAGGATAGAGAAGTATAGGTATTACTACAAGGCAACAAAAGAAACAGAAAATACAAATAACCACCCCAGACTAACATGAAACTACTTCCAGAAACTACAAACAGCTCCCCAATTTTCTAATAGGCCCCCTCAAGTTGGAGTGTACATATCCAACACTCCCAACTTGGACTTTAGAAATTTGAAAACTGGAGAAGCTAAGGGCTTTGTAAGCAGATCAGCCAGCTGATGAGAAGATGGAACATGTAACAATTGCAGAACCCCAGCATTGACCAAATCTCTGACAAGATGACAATCACACTCTATGTGTTTTGTCCTCTCATGAAAAACAGGATTTTGTGCAATATAAATTGCAGAATTACTATCACAATATATGACTGGAATTCTGGGAAGAGAAACATGCAGATCTTTGAGAAGAAACAGAAACCATTGTACCTCACAAGTGGTGGCTGCAAGACCTCTATATTCTGCCTCTGCAGAGCTCCTAGAGACAATTGCTTGTTTCTTTGATTTCCAAGAAACCAAACAATCTCCAATATAAATCAAATAACCTGTTGTTGACCTTCTTGTGTCCACACACCCAGCCCAGTCAGCATCTGAATAAGTTTTCAAAACAACTTCATTAGCAGCAGGGAAGAATAAACCTTGACCCATAGAACCTTTCATATATCTCAGGACATGATGTAAAGCTTTGAGATGCTCAGCTGAAGGCTTTGACACATACTGACTTAATTTGTGTACAGCAAAACACAAATCTGGTCTTGAACTGCAAATATAGAGTAACTTCCCAACAATACTTCTGTAACTAAGTGCTGCTGCATCACTTAGATAATCATTTGAGAACTTCTGCAGTTTCAAATTAACCTCCATTGGTACTGATGCAGATTTACAATCACTATATCCACTTTCATGAAGTATATCAACAGCAAACTTTCTTTGACAGAGATATATCCCAGTGTCACTTCTTGAAATCTCAAAACCCAGAAAGTATTGCAGAGAGCCAAGATCCTTCAATTGAAATTTATCATTCAACTCTTCTTTGAACTTATGAAGAAAATGCTCATCATTTCCAGTCAACACAATGTCATCTACATACACTAAAAGTGCAGTAAACATAGATGCAGTTTGAAGAGTAAAAAGTGTGTAATCTGACTTACTTTGAGTGAAACCCATTTGAGTAAGGGTATGAGAGAACTTGCTATACCATTGTCTGGAAGCTTGCTTCAAGCCATACAAAGATTTCTTGAGTCTACACACCAAAGTACCAGAGTCATGAGAAGGAATGGCTGCACACCTATACCCCTTAGGAATGTCCATATAGACTTCTTCAATCAAATCACCATGCAAGAATGCATTATTTACATCTAATTGCACTAAATACCATCCATAGACAGCTGCCAAAGCCAGAATGCATTTGAGAGTGGGCAACTTAGCAACTGGAGAAAAAGTCTCTGTGTAATCTAGACCTTGAGTTTGAGTGTAACCTTTGGCCACAAGTCTGGCTTTATACCTCTCTACTGTGCCATCAGCTCTGTGTTTGACTTTATAAACCCATCTACACCCAACAGAATCATGTCCTGGGGGTAAAAGAGTAACATCCCAAGTGTGATTATCTTCTAGAGCTTTGAGCTCCTTTTCCATAGCCTCAACCCACAAAGAATTCTTAGAAGCTTCATAATATGTGGATGGCTCCTTGACACTAGTGACAGTAGCTAAGAAATGAACATATTTTGGACTGAAAATAGCCAAAGAAGTCAATTTGGGAATACTCACCACATAATCCTGCAAATGTCTAGGCAGTTTCACACTTCTTGTTGGCCTTGCAGAAATAACTGGTGAACCATGTTCTGTAACTGCTTCAATAGAAGTAATATCTTCAGAATTAAGACCAAGATCACTATTGTCAGAATCAAGAGTGGATGGTGGAACAGACAACTCTTATTCACCAACAAACACCTCAGCATGATCCAGAGAAGAAACAGGAAAAGAGAAGTCATGAAAAGGAGTCTTTGTAGATCCCAATTCTGCACCATAAGGAAAAACAGTTTCATGAAAAGTTACATTTCTTGAAACTGTAACCTTTTGTGTTTCTAGATTATAAACTTTATATCCCTTCATACCATAAACATATCCAAGGAAAATACACTTTTCTGCTCTCTTATCAAATTTGGTCCTTCCTTGTTGTAATGTGGCAACAAAACATAAGCACCCAAACACCCTGAAAGAGTCAAAATCTGGAGAAGTTTGAAATAGCACCTCATATGGAGACTTGTATCCAAGAATTTTTGCAGGTAATCTATTAATGATATAGGCTGCTGTCAACACACAATCTCCCCAAAACCTCAAAGGCACATTAGATTGAAATTTAAGAGACCTAGCTACATTCAACAAATGTTGATGTTTCCTCTCAACAATAGAGTTTTGCTCAGGAGTCTCCACACAACTCATTTGATGGATAATTCCCTTGCTAGCAAAAAATTCTCCCATTTTCAATTCAGGAGCTTGATCACTTCTAATCTTCTTTATCTTTTTCTGGAATTGAGTAACCACCATTTCATAAAACTGTGGTATAATAGTGGTGGCCTCTGACTTATGCACCATAAGAAAAACCCATGTAGTTCTAGAATGGTCCTCAACAATTGTAAGAAAAAATTGATGCCCACCATAAGTAGGTGTCTTGTATGGTCCCCATGTATCTATATGTATGAGATCAAATAGCTCCTTTGAAACATGATTCAGATGAGGAAATGAGAGCTTCCTCTGTTTGGCTTGAGGACAAACAAGACATGGACTATCTGTCAAAGTCAATGAGGGAGAAACTTGTTTCAACACCAATTTCAGCTTGCTATTTTATGTGTGCCCAAGTCTATTATGCCAAACAATTGAAGATGAAGCAGCAGCTGCACTACACTGCAGAGACTCAGTGGCAATATCATCTTGAGCAAACAACAAATATAAACCTCCCTTTTTGTGTCCATACCCCAATAACTGACCAGTACTCTTGTGTACAATAGAACAGCCTTCTGACTCACAAATGAACTGACAGTCATGTGACTGAGACAACTGAGACATGGACAACAAGTTAAAATGAAAACTTGGTATATGGAGAACATTGTCAATGAGTAAGCCATCACTCAAAGAAACTGTCCCAATATGAGCCACAACTATCTTCTCACAATTTGGTAGATGCACAAAAGTATTGGTCACTGGTTTATAAGAAGTAAAATATGAAAGATCACCACACATATGATCTGTGGCACCACTATCAATAATCCAGGACTTTGGCAAATTCATATTAGTGGTGACACTTGACTGCAAAGAATAAGAATTTATAACACCAGCCATAAAAGAGTGCTGAGAATGAACAAACTTATCTGCTGCATATTGCTGCAAAGGACTATTCATTTATGTCACACTAGCTGCAGAATGAAGTCCAGAATCCATTTGAGAATGAGTATCTGAAGAAGAGCTTGTTCCACCACCTTTTTGTTGATGTATATATTGCAAAACTTGTTCACACTGAGACTGAGATAGTTGAGAAGACATATTGTGAATTGGAGAAGAATTGCCACTATTTATAGTGACATTATGTGCTTGTGGAGAGGGTTTCTGAAACTGTGAACCTTTCCCTTTGAAACCTGGAGGATATCCAACTATCTTCCAACACTTCTCTTTTATATGACCAGTTCCTCCACAGTGATAACAAACTGGCTTTGGCCTTCCTCCATACCTTTGTTGTCCATGAACATAATTGGCTGCATAAGCATTATGTTGTCCATGTGTGTCATTTTGAGAATACATAGCCATAGGAGAAACTGAAACTGCAGCACTAATCTCCCTCTGCTTTTCTTGCTGTAACACTTGAGCAAACACCTTGTTCATTGAGGGAAGAGGTTCAGTCAAAAGAATCTGCTCTCTGAGTGCAGTATAACAGTCATTCAATCCCATAAGAAACTGGATAATGACCTCTTCTTGCTGCTCTAGGAGAAGATGAGACAATACTTGGCAAGTACATTCATTACATCCACCACAAGAACACATTGCCATAGATTTATGATGACTAAGTTCATCCCAAAGTGATCTAAACTTTGTAAAGTATGATGTGACAGACATTGCTTCTTGTTTCAAATTAGCAATAGCTTTGCGTAACTGATAAACTCTAGGTCTATTCTTCTGAGAGAAACGTTCAATTAGATCCTGCCAAATTTCTGATGAAGTGGCTCTATAAACAACTGATGCAGCAATTTCCTTAGAAACAGAATTCAGAATCCATGAAATAACCATACTATCACACTGACGCCAAAGCGCAGAGAACGAACTATTAACCAACGGAATAGGCAAAGCACCATTAACAAAATCAAGTTTATTCTTAGCTTCCAAAGCTAAGCTCATTGACCTAAACCAGGTATTGAAATTCTCACCAGTAAGTGGCTGTGAGACAAGAGTGATACCTGGATGATCTGAGTTAGTAAGAAAATACGGCGATGAGCTATCAAGCGCAGCTTGAGAAGAACCTGAACCATTTGGCGACACCGGCACATCATCAGTAATCGCCATCGGAGAAGAAGAAGAAATCGATCTAAAACACCGATCCAAAGATGAACACAGAATCGCCAGAAAACAGACACCTCACGACGGAGGCTCTGATACCATATCAGAGAAGCTCTACATGAGCCATAACCAGAGATCAAAGAGAAGAAACACAGATGGAGGGAAAACTATTTTACCAAAATGAATTCAATTACACAGCAAAGGGGAAAGTGCAGAAGATAAACCCTAACTTCTCATATCCCAAATAACCAATCAGCTTGTGCCACTTCAGCAGAAATGACACTCACAATGCTGAGTAGGATAGAGAAGTATAGGTATTACTACAAGGCAACAAAAGAAACAGAAAATACAAATAACCACCCCAGACTAACATGAAACTACTTCCAGAAACTACAAACAGCTCCCCAATTTTCTAATAAAACACAAGCAACCTAACAACATCAAACACGTTTTAAAAAAGATACATTACTTTGGCTCATTTGAAGGAATCTGTGGAAGTATATCCCACTTATGTGGGTGAACTGTGACCTTCTTCACCAGGCTAAGAAATTATTCAGACCATCTAGAAGCTTTTGTTCAATTTGCAGGCTCAAGAGTGGCTCCAACTGATTTTCCAAAATCTCTAATTTTGGTTTATTTTTTGAAGGAGCCGTGCTCTAGGGACGAGAAACCGAACATAAATTTGAAGCTCGTGATGTGTCATCTTTCACATTGGTAGATCATAGATGTCTAAATATCACTCAAATTTATTTTTATTTTTTCTTAATAATCTTCACCCTTTTTTACCTTTACATAAAAATCTTCACCTTTGTTTTATTAATGACATGTTTTCATCGACTTTCTTTTTTGTTTAATTTTTTGTTAATGCATTTGTTCCCCTAAATTTCTTATTAAAAAAAATCATTTTTTGTTGAAATATTTAGTTGATGGCAAAATTGTCACGGCAATAGAAAAACTTGTGTAAGAAACTTTTCATTTGTGTATCATTACCATTTTTTACTAAAAGGACACTTTCACCCTCACTAGTTTAGAAAAGAACACTTTCACCCGTCCAGTGTGTCAAAATTCAAGTAATTTACACTTCATTGTGACACTCTTAGGCCTTAATGTGGGAGTGGTGTGTGTAGCTGAAAATAGTTTTAGAGACAAATTAACCCCCACATTATGTAAAAATCTAATACACTATTGGATAATTTCTATAATTTTCAAAACATTATGGCACATTTGTCCACACAATTATTTTTACTTACAGTTCCCGAATCCAAACTAACGGTGTAACCATGTAACAGTATGGGGTGTACGTTTTCTCTATAGTTCGGCACACTAAGTGGGAGAAAGTGTACTTTCTCAAAATAGAAGGGGTGAAAGTGTCATTTAATGAAACTAAGGGAGTGAAATTGTCTTTTGACCCTTTTTAAACATTTCCTACTAGTCTAACACAGCTAGAAGTCATTATAAATCACAAAAAGAGAACACTTATAAGCAACTTATTATATACCACATGTCCCACATCTTTTGCATTATTTGGACTTTTACCATTTTGATCCAGAAATTTGAATAGTAAAATTTTGTAATTTTTAGATAATTTCTTCGTTATTGAAAAATTATATCGTTTTACGATCCAAATTACCGGATCAAAGTGACTCTTGTTACAGGTGAAAAAATACAAATAGTGCAAAAGAGATGGGAAGGAGTGGTAAAAACAAAAGCCATATCAAAAGTTGAAACCTCGATTTCTCAAAAACAACAAAAATAAATGTTGGAACCTAGAAACTTGACATCCACCAACAGTTTTTGAAACCTTTGTCTTTGTCCAGATTGGTCTGGGATAGGGTCGGTGATTAGAGTGTGTTTGGAGTAAAGGATCTGTTTTTGACTTAATGTACGGAAGGAAAAGCTAATTACCTTAATAAAGCATAAAAGACACCAGTGACTTTTTGGTGATTAGCAAGTTAAATTACCCTTGACTTTAGTTAATCTTTTGCTCTAAAATTCAAAGCAATAGTAGGTGCTGGTACGAGAGAATTTTCGAACAGAAGAAAGAAATTAGGTGCCATCCATGATGTTTCTTGTCCTTATATTTGTAAGGTCAAGGTATTGTTAGGATTCCAATACGCGAGAAACAAGAGAAAGCAAGAAAAAAAAACATGATCAAGACACACAAGAATTTATGTGGTTCACTAGTTTTGAGACTAGCTACATCCACGGCCAAATCAACCCATTTATCGATGAGAAGAGACAATACCAATTACAAGCATACCCAAAAGTCTTGACCCTAGCATCTACTTATATACTAGTACAAAATTTGGACCCAAAGCAAGAAAACAATCCGAGACTGATAAGAAATAAATCTGTCCAAAATTTGTTTCGAAGTTGGAAACAAATTGTTACCAAAAACAAGTCCACATGCAAGCTGCTGCCCCAAGCAACTAACATGTTGCTAGCTGGCTTTGACCAAAAGACAAAACCAATGTCCTAGTATTACACCAATACTTAGAACCACCATTCAGTACACATGTACTCACATGCACACACATGCACGTGCATATGTCTGCTAATTTTGGTAACTAAGTCACTGCTCAATTGTCTTTGAGGCTTGCTCCTCTACAAAGCCATTATTTGAATCAAAATACCCAACATGTATGGTTTATTTGATCAATTAGTGGCTTGAATTTTGGGTACTACCGTACACGAAGTAGGTATGTAGGGGTAGATAAGTATATATTTTTGTTGAGCAATTGTGCTACTCTTTAAATGTGCGAGGATCTTTTGTCAAATTACATCATATAGTCAGGTTAGAATCTCAGATCTCATGCATGAGTTTCAAACGCTCTACCACAGAAGTAGCACCCATTTGCAAATGTGCGAGGAGTTAGTCCCAAAGGATTGGCCTTGTGGGTCTCAAGTTCGAATTTTACGAACTCCAATTATATTTGCGGCAACTTCGAATTAATATAGCCAGGTAGATTTCCTTATAATCCCTTACGTATAAAACTCGCTTTTTTCACTACAACCTTATACCACGTAGGGCCAGATATTCTTTTTTTTTTTTTTTTTTGAGGGAAAAGCTATTTTATTACTCAAACTGGGCTTTAAAACGGCCCACTATATCATCTTCTACAGTTTTTGAAGCCCAAACCGGAACTGAATAAAACAAATTCGAAATATTGGAAAGATGGGGGACTTGCTGCGCAAATTTATGCGCGCACTTATTCCACTGTCGGGAGACGTGGCCGATATAGATGTCTCTTGCGTTACCGAGGAGCCAAATACATTGTTCGAGAGACCTCTCGACCTCTGTGATGTCTTCTGGGTTCTTCTTCATCAACAAGCGGTTCATCTCTCTAGCTAGAGAGAGAGAATCCGTTTCAATCCACAGTCTTGCATGACCCATCTGTACTGCTAATTCGATTCCCTCTCTAAGAGCTTCCGCCTCTGCTGCTTTAGCTGACACCGAGAAAGGGATTCCCGAAGCTTTACCGGCGATGAAGACTCCGTCGTCGGATCTGATGATAACTCCGATTGCTGCCGTCCTCCGCCGGGGATTCCAAGCAGCGTCGGTGTTTATGACTACCCATCCTTCCGGCGGTCCTTTCGGGGGGCAAGCCGGGCCGGGTGCTGTCTGAGCCGGAGCAAAACCCATTTGGGGTTGTCTGGATTCTTCAAGATTTTCCAGGTACTCTTTCATTTGACAAAGAATTTCTTCTGAAGTCTTCTCTCTCTTTTTAAACAGTTTGGAGTTCCGATTTTTCCATAAAAACCAAATTAACAGACACATTTGTTGTTTCTCTTCCGAGGTCGCTGCAAGAAAGGCGTCCACCCACCAGATCTGGAGTTGCATGTGAGGAGGGGGTACAAGATCTGGTCCCAACAGAGCTTTCCAGCATTTCTTAGGCAAGGAGCAGTGCATGAACAGATGAGTCTCGTCCTCTCTATCTTTTTTGCAAATTGTACAGAAATTTTCAATTTCAATACCCTTTTTCAAAAGGTTTGTTCGAACCGGTAAGCTTCCTAGAAAAGCTCTCCAAGTTGTGAATAGAACACGTTTTGGGAGATTAACTTTCCAAAGCGTGTTCCACCAGCTTGGGTGTGGGTTCGATGCGCTTCCAACTTGAAAAACCTGAGATCTCTCTTCCTGCTGCTTTAACAGTTGATACCCAGATTTGACTGTATAGTGACCTGAATCTGAATAATGCCAGATGAGTCTATCTGGCACGTTAATTGGAGGGATTGTGATTCGCATAATTTCATTGATGTCCTCTTCTCCGAACAATGTCTTCAACAAGTTCTGATCCCATTCTCGTGTTTCTGTGATTAGGTCAGCAACCATCACTGGATCTCCTCCTGGGTTTGGATTGGGGGTTCGTGGTTTGAAGGTATCCGGTCGGAGGAGCCACGGATCTGCAAAGGCGTCTAATCTTTCCCCATTACCCAATCTCCATCTACATCCTCCGAGGACTAAACTCTTGCTTGCCAAAATGCTCTTCCACAGGTAAGAACTGTTATTAGGAGCCTCTGCTTTTAATAAACCCGTGTTTCTATAGTATTTGTGGCAAAGAACTATAGCAAGTAAACTCGTTGGATTTAGTAAAATACGCCAAAATTGCTTACCAAGTAACGCGATATTGAAGTAATGTAGATGATGAAAATTCAGTCCTCCTTCTTCTCTAGCTCTCTTCATTCTTTTCCATGATATCCAACTGATTCTCCTCTTCTTCTCGTCAGATCCCCACCAAAACCTCGCCATTGAAGCTTCAAGTTTATCACAAAGAGTGGTCAGTAACTTGAAACAGCTCATCGAGTATGTGGGAATCGCCTCTATCACAGATTTGAGTAAGACTTCTTTCCCTGCTGGTGAAAGGAATTTTTCTTTCCAATTGTTAAGTTTGGCTTGTACTCTATCCGGTATATTCTGAAAACTGGTCATTTTCTTCTTGCCCATTTCAGTTGGTAGACCGAGGTAGCGCTCGTGGACTGTATCTTTCCGAACCCCGCAGAGCAGACTGAGATGGGAGCTGACATCATCCGGGACATTATTGGAGAAAACTGCTAAAGATTTTTCTAGGTTTATTTTTTGCCCGGTAGCTCTTTCGTAGCTTTGTAGTAGGTTAGTGAGAGCTTGTACTTCATCTTGCTTTGCCTTTGTAAAAATAAGGCTGTCGTCGGCAAAAAACAAGTGCGAGACTTTAGGTCCGCCCCGCGACGCAGCCACACCTGTAATAGATCCACTAGACATAGCACTCGTGAGGGCACGTGAGAGTAATTCACCACAAAATAAGAATAAATATGGTGAGATTGGGCAACCTTGACGAAGCCCCCGCTTGGGCACGATATGACCAACTACCTGACCTTTAAAAGTAAAGGAAAAAGTAGGAGTGCAAATACAGTCAGCAACCAAATTGATCCATCTTGGACCAAATCCCATCTTCCTTAGGATTGCAATAATAAATGGCCACTCCACCCGGTCGTAAGCCTTGCTTATGTCCATATTTAGGGCTAGAGATCCTTCTTTGCCTTTCATTCTATTTTTCGTTGTATGGAGGATCTCAAAAGCAACAATAGAGTTATCCGTAATTAATCTTCCTGGTACAAAGGCGCTTTGACTTTCGGAAATAATCGAAGGAAGAACGTGCTTCAACCTATTTGCCATAGTTTTAGTTACTAGCTTGTAGATAACTGAACATAGACTAATCGGCCGAAGGTCGGCTGGTTTTCTAACCTGCTTGACCTTTGGAATGAGAGCCAATAGGGTGTGGTTGAATGCCGCAACACTCTTTTCTCCATTAAGAATACGAACCACACAAACCCCAACATCAAACTTTAGAAAATCCCAATACTTTTGGAAAAACAGAGCTGGGAAGCCGTCCGCTCCCGGGGCCTTTAGGGGCCCCATTTGCATAAGGCTCTCCGTTACTTCTTGAAGACTTTATGGGGCTTCCAATAGATCACGATCTTTTTGTGAGATGCCATGACTCACTACTTCTAACATACTATCAATATCATAAGTAGATGGGCGTGTGGTTTCAAAGATACCTTCAAAATGCAGTGTGAGAATCCGTATGAGATCCTCATCCTCTGTTTTCCAGCTCCCATCTACATCTTCAAGGCCTTTAAGCGTGCTCCTAGCCCTCCTTGCTGACGCTTTCTGGTGGAAATAGGTCGTATTCTTGTCGCCACTTTGTAGCCATTGTATCCTTGATCTCTGTTGCCACATTTTCTCCTCCTTCGCTAGTAGATCGACAAGCTCTCTTTTTGCCTTTCTTCGGTAAAAACATGTACTTGCTGATTGCGGCTGCCTGTCCAATCTAGCAATCTGCTTCTTTAGACTTTGGATCTGTTTTTTAACATTTCCGAAGCTGTTTTTGGCCCAGGATTGAAGGTGATTGGCACAGTGCTCCAATTTATCCTTTACATGTACCTGGGGTTGCCAACCTGCTTTAATAGCTTCATCACAATTTTGGTTTTGAAGCCAAGCGGCTTCAAAGTGGAACCTTTTATGACCCAATAGACACATTGACGTAACCGGAGATCCAAACCGGAGTTCAATCGGGTTGTGGTCTGATGTGGCTGCCACCAGGTGGTTGACGCAAGCATTCCCGTATCTTGCTCTCCACTCAAGATTGGCTACAACTCTATCCAATCTTTCTCTGATGTTGGCCGCATCCTCTTGGTTGTTGTTCCAAGTATAGGGGTTTCCAACAAACCCTAGATCCTTCAATCCGCAATCCCTAAGCGCCTCTTGGAAAGGGTTCGACTGCGATGTAGTCACCCTACGTCCTCCTTCTTTTTCCTCTTGCGAGATGACCTCATTGAAGTCTCCCATGACACACCATGGAGCGTCTCCTGGTGGTTTCAATCTGGACAGGAGTGTCCAGGAATGATGACGTTCGCTCCTCTCCGGATCTCCGTAAAATCCGGTGAAGAACCATGGATCGTTGTCACTCTCCATTTTGACAAGGCAGTGTATGTATCTGGTAGATCTTGAGAGCAAAGTTACCTCAGTCAAGCTGTCCCAGATTAATGCCAGACCTCCCCGCAGCCTATACAGTCAACATAGTAACCGTTTGCATACTGTAATCTTTTTGTAACATCATCCATCTCATGTTCTTTCAACCTAGTTTCCATGAGAAAAACTAGGTTGGGACGGCTTCCCCTCAATGTGTCGTTGAGGGATAGAACGTTGCAGGGGTTTCCAAGCCCCCGCACGTTCCAGCTGAGAGCACTCATTGTTCTAGGCAGAGCTGCAAAGCAGCCTCTGCCTCTGGTTCAATAAGTTTTGGGTTGTTCTCGCAATCCATTTCTTCTTCAGTTCCGTCTATCACAACCGTCGAACTATTCTTCTGCTTCCCATCCGGCGGTTCTGAGTCTTTACGCTGCTCCAACTGGTTACAACAGCGTTTCCCTCCTCCAATCAGCAAACCTTCTCCTGTTGCTGTGACGATGAGTTGGCCCAGAGGTTTGCGTTTGGACTTGGCTGCCCCATCCGCATCTTCACCAACCCCTTTGTTGCGCGCCTTGTCTTTGAGGTTGACCCTCTTCCTTTTCGGGGCTGAGGCTGCCCAAAAGAGACTCCTTTAGGCACTGCAACTTTATGCAACGTGCCCATATTGAATTTTGGAGTCATATCCGTAGGAGGGATAAACTCCATAGTGGGGAAGGCTTTAGTGGGCCATGCATTACTGGGATCTTCTACAACTTGTTTTTCGGGATTTGATTGGGATTTTGGATTCCATCGGAGAGATTGCTTCTTATCACCAATCTTTGACTTTCCTTTGAAAGGAAGGTTTCCCTTATCTTTACCCACCCCCAAATGACGATTTTGCCCTCCTTCTGTTTTTCGTTTGCCGTCCCTGTCGTCGGTATTGGGTGGCCTTCTTTTTCCGGTGGTTTTCCCCAGCAGCCAAAATCCAAACTCTGGGGATTTCTCCTCTTGAATCATTGAATCCCTCTTGCTGCATTGACTGGCCTTGTGATCCACTCGGCCACACCACTCACAAACATGAGGGATTCTCTCATATGAGAGATTGACCCACAACTGTTCTCCATTTGCGGTTTTCACAAAGGCTCTTCTTCGTAGGGCTCTATAGGTTTTAATCCTCGTGCGTGCCCTGATGCATCTGTCCTTTTCATCACCTTCTATGTGGATTGTAACTCTGCCGACTTCTCCAATAGAAGCAGCTATTTGGGTTCCCACTTCTTCATGGATCAAGTGAAGCGGAAGCCCTTTGATCTGGATCCACACCCACATATCACTGAACTGGACGGATCCTTTGCTACTTTGAATGTCCCACTCTTTTAGGAGTAAGAGTTGGTCATCAAAGTTCCAAGGACCACCAAACAAGGCTTTCTCCATGGAAGACCTGTTCCCGAATTTGAAGATGAACCTCTTACCATCTTCCATTACCTTTAGATCCTCTTCTGGGCACCAGAGTCTTCTAAACAACTCCTTCATTTGATGAGCATCAATCTTAGTGTCCCCCACAAACTCTCCTATCAAGCACAATTTCCAATCGTCCTTGACTCTGTTGCAGATTTCTTCTCCTATGAATACTGCCTCTTTCTCTTCATTTGAAAGCGTAATCCGATTCATCCAGTCATCCTCTTCTCCATCCATCCTTAGACACAATCAGCCTTCGACTTCTTCCTGTAGGGAGGACCCGAGAGGGAGAACCCTAGAGAGAGAAAATTGATATTGGACGTTCTGTTGTGGTAACAATTAATCACGCGAGATATTCAAGATTAAACTGATAATTATTTCTTTGAAAACTCATAATTTTCTTTTGCGACGTACAGGATACAAACAAGTCAACTGAAATGGGTACAGCTCTAGCCTTGCAAATGAAATGGGCCGTGAGGCCCAGAGGCCCAGTCTGTTACTCTTCAGCGGAATACTTTTCCCCAAAATTATTTAAATACTCTAGGTTCGTCAATTTTGAATCTCCGCCCATTTAAAAGCAAAGATAATTTTTACGAGTCGATTTTTTTTATATAACAAAAACAAATGTCTCTACATTTTCTTTTTAAATTGTCATATTAGGTTGCAGTTTAACCTACATGTATCAACACTGGACAATAAATACTTCTTTTCAAAGAGACATGTTTAAAGACAACAGAAATGTCAAATTTCATTGAAACTTAGTCGAGTCTAATTGAATTATTATATAATACGCACTCATGCCAGCTATTCGGGATTAAACCGACAAGTCCAATTACTATCTATTAATAAAATAGGCATGCCCTAATTTATTTATTAGCATGTTAACTGATTCAACTTAACAAATTTATACCAATTTCGCTAGGTTTAAGTTCATCCTCCATTAGCTTTACAATGTACCATTATTAACGATAAAGCTAAGCCATATAATTCGAGAGGAGCTATGCTATGAAGATAAAGCACAAGTTTCTTTTTGATGCTTTCAGAGACTTTATTTTACGACATCATCGCACAAAGGTTTCGTGGTGTAGTTGGTTATCACGTCAGTCTAACACACTGAAGGTCTCCGGTTCGAACCCGGGCGAAGCCAAATAATATTTTCATTTTTAGTTCAAATTAAACGACGGCGTTCTCCCGTTCAACCCGGGCTAAGTCAAATCATATCTTTTTGTTTTCATTTTTCAGTTCAAATTAAACGACGCCGTTCAACCACGTCATCGTACTAACTGCTTCCCGCGGAGCTTCCACGTCATAAAACGAAGCGACCAAGCATTCCACCAATCAGGTTCAACCTTCGTATCATCTCCTCCACTTTCATTGGTCCTCACAGTCCACGTCAGCGTCCACGTCACCCACCGCCGGTGGAAATCTCTAGAAACCTCTCCGCTTCTTTCGGATTCAAATCTATTCCTTCATATAAACAAGATCGCCCGTTATGTTCTTCACGGCAACAGCACAAAGAACTCCAATTCTTGATTCTTCTCCCACCAAGATTCGATTTTTTCTGTCCTTCGTCTCACAACCCCTGTACATAATCAGCGTCACCATCAGCATTCTCCTCCAAAGATTCCACCTTTCTCTCCGTAGAAACCATGGCTTCGAGCTCCGTAAGTATCGGACTTCTTTGTGTGGTGCTTCTAGCAATTCTATCATCGACGAAAACGACGGCGGATTTGATTACGACGCCGGACCTCAGCGCTCCATACCCGAAAGCTATTTCTGTAAGTATTTCAATTTTTCGGGTTCGTTTTTTGATTTTTCCGTTCAGAAATCGATGAATTTGTTCCAGATCAAATTGGGTTCTTCGATTCTGTCCTTAATCAGATCAGGGTCGTTCCAAGTTTCAAACTTTATATTCAAGCTTTCTGGTCCGATTCGTCCAAAAAAAAAGTTAGGGTTTTGGTTCAAGTGGGGGAATTCAAATTTTCAGCTGGTTTCAAAAAAAAAAAAAAAAATTCAGCTGGAATTCAAATTTCAGCTGGAAAAAATTTTCAAGTGGGTTTTTCGATTCTGTCCAGAATCAGATCAGGGTTTCTTCAAGTTTCAAACTTCGTATTCTGTAATTGCAAGCTTTCCGGTCCGATTCGTCCGAAATAAAGAAAGTTAGGGTTTTGGTTGAATTGGGGAAATCAAATTTTCATATTGAAAAAATTTACCCTGTTTTAAAATTCGATTCAAATTTTAGCTTTTTTGACGATTTTAATGTCTAATTGATTCTGGGTTTTTGCAGGATTTGAAAGAGGCGATCATGAGAATTTATGGGTTCCAAGCACAGGGAATGAAGATTACTGGGTTCGATTCGAGTGAAGCCTTGGTGGGTCGATCTGTGTCGTATGAGTTTGGTTTGGAAATCGACAACAAGGTGCTTCCTTTTAAGCTCCTCAAGGATGTGGAACAATGGGAGCAAGTGGATTTACCGATATTTAAGGAGGATGAGGACTCTGTATTGGTAGGGGAGGAGAATGGAGTGGTGGAGAGGCGGGATTCCGGTAGCGAATTGCCGGTTTTGGCTCCGTTTCAGCTCGCCGGTCCGATGGAACTGTGGATACAAGACGGGAAAGATATGAGGCTTTCCTTGCCGGTGAGTTCTTGATTACTATTTGCTTAAATTCAGTTCATGGTGTCTTGCCTGAATTCTTTCTGTAATAATATAAGAGCATGTTCACCAGTGTCACAAAGTCTAGTAGAGGCCATGCTAACCCCAAAATTGTCTGAAAATCGCTGTTCAATCTCACTAATTGGTGCATAAGCACGGTTAAGAATTTTGGGGTTCTACCTCAAAACCAATTAGCAATGAGGGGAGTAGTCCGAGTATCTTACTAGGGGACATGTGAATTAGGCAGAGTCCCAATGTGGGACGGATCACGATTATGAACAAACACGAAGTGTCTCGGGATTTGTACACAAAAAGTAGTGCGCACAGGATAAACTCCCGCTCTAATGCATAGCATGTAAGCCACGCCAGAGAGATAAACCAGCTTGACAAAACTTGCAGGTTCACAGTTGAGAAGTCTAATAGACAGCCTAGGGATTCATGAACACTGTCTTACCCCTGTACCCTACACCAGAGATGCTACGAATATCTAAAATCTTAGGGATTCATGAAAACTAAGATAAGTTAAGAGTTTTGGTTTCATTCTTAAAGTATAATAACGATTCATGATAAACATTGGCTTTGAATTTGAAGGTCATTGATTTCACTTTACGCATTATTTTGTTCTTGTATGATTACTTATCCTCAGCTGTGCATACTGGTCTTAAAAGTTGCCATTGTTTCTGTTCTGCAGCACGACGTGGACGCCGGCGTGTTGAAGAAGGTGATCCTAGCCGACGGAGCAGTGGTCACAGTCAAAGGCGCTAGATCAGTTACTCTCCGCCACCCAATCAACCTCCCACTTCCCTTGAACCAAACCCAAAACAGTTTTGCCCCAAGTCTCCTCACCCTAGCCGCCCACCTCCGCCACGCTTCCCGCTCTCAGAGCGACCCCATCATCTCCCTTCGCATCGTCGGCCCCACCTCCATAACATCATCACCAACCTCAGCCTCTGCTAAAAACAAGCTCAAGCTCAAGCTTCTCGCCCCAGGTCTTGTGGAGCTATCCTCCCCATCAAAACCCAAAATTGCTTCTCTTGATCTCCAAGGAGAAGAAACCCCCACCCTAACAACCCCAGATCAGATCGCCGCCCTGTGGCCATTCACATCTCTCAATGGTTCTGACCCCACTTTGCGGAGCTTTGAGTTGCTGCTGAGTTCCATTTTGGGCCAGAAGGCGCACAAGGAGGGCTCTTTTAAGTTGGTGAAGGCGGACGTATCTGCTCAGACATTTGTGAAGATGGTGTTTGGGGTGGAGAAGAAGATTAAAGATGGAGACTTGGAGGGTTTTCCTGCTTGGAGGACTAAGCCCAAGTCTGTGAGGATGCATTTTGAGGTCTTGGCAAAGGTTGATGGGGACAAGATTGTGCCTGAGAGGGTTGTGCAGGTGGATCCAGTTATGGTGGAGGACACGGTAGCTCCGAATGTGCAATTTGGGAACATGACGATGTCGAGTATTCCCATCGTACACCCGCCTCCGAGTTTCTTCTCTTTATGATCCAATTCGGGTTTTATGTCCTGCCTAAGTGGAGGGATTGTAAAGATGAGGTTTTTGTTTTTTTGGTTCTTGATCTTGTTTGTTTTAGGTCTCCAGAAACTGTATTGTTGGGGGGACTCAGGTCTGATACTGTAAATACCTCAGATTTTGCTGTGATGAAAAAAAATACATCTTTTTAGTAAGGACCAGTTTGAGAATGCTTCTGTTGTTAACACAACTGCTTCTTGGCAGCAGAAGCAGTTTTTAGTGCGTTTGGTAAATGTTATATTTTTGACTTTTCAAACAATTGCTGTTGTCCCATAGCAGCTTTCAAGATGCAAAGGGGGAGAGCTATTAAGTTATCTACAACCGATAGTGACCTTAATTTTCAATAGTTATTTGTACAGAAATGACGTGTCGTATATTTTTGTCATTTTACTTTCACAGCAGGTTAACGGTTGATTTTACCAAACACTAAATGACATCGATATTTCACCGCAATTTTCACGTAATATTTACCAAACAATTTTTTATCTACAATTCACAGCAGTTTTTCCCCTTCGATTTTCACGCAGTAGCTTTTTTGCACCGCCACAACATTCTCAAACTAGCCCTAACTCGTGTTAAGAAAGTAAGAGATGCTTGTAGCACAAACATGTAAAAATGGAAAATGCCTGTGTAGTAGCACATAACACAAACATGAAAAATGCAATATGCTTGTGTCGATACAACAGTGAAGTTATCAAGGAATATATGGTTTTATTCAGATGCATTTGCTGAGATGATAATGATATATGATGTTGCTTATGAAAAGCAAAGATAGTGTAAGGGAGAAGCTCTATCGATCGTATGTATGCAAACCCCTTCAGCTCCCTCAAGTGGTCGGTCACTTGCTAATGAAGGATGCTCCCTTCTCAATGCTGGATGCTAATTCCTTCTTCGCTTTCTCCAACCCGACCCTGTCAAGAGCACAAAAGTGTAGTTTGTCATCAACATTTCATTATACTTCCCAGAATGCTGAACAAGAAACCAACCTTCAGATTAAGAGAAAACATCCAAGTAAATAGAACTGGAACATGTTTCTGTTTTCTTTTAAGAAAGTTTAGGGATGGTGTATGGTACCTCTCATACTCATTCAGGGTTCCAAGTTGGTATATTTCTTCAGCTCCAGTACGACCAAGCCGTACCTTTGTTGCAAAGAAAGGGAGTTCGGTTACCTGCACACAAAAAAAACAGCAGAAACTTGATCAAAGGTAACAGAGGTGAAAAGCTAAATTCTAATGCAGATTGAGCAGAAGAAAAACCTGTGAAGCCACGAAAGCACATTCCACAACACCAGCATCTCCTCTCAAGCCCCTAAGGCATGCATCTGCAAACTTAACAGCCGCATATGCCTACGCATAAAACAATTTATATTCTTTTAGTTTCCAAATTTGCAATCTTCACATTGCAAAATTGCAGATTCCGAAAATAGAAGTACGAGGAATTATATTTGTTGCAAACCATTGAAAGTATTGCAGAGCCAGCCCCTGCTTTAGCCTGCAAGTAAGATAAAACAATAAGGTCTGGCCGTGCTATGAATAGATATGAATGGAAGCGCTTTCGGTTAGCGAACTAGGTTTATTGAGCTGACAAGTTAAGATACCTCGACAACTTCGGTTCTACCATTCTGAATCCTATTAGTGAGATATTCAACTTCCTCTTGGGTGAATGAGCAGGGAGGGGTCACCTGAAGCAAACAATAACAAGTTACCCATTTCGTTCACAGTTTCTTCATATGAAAAGTAATATAGTACAATATGCATTGATTGCATCCATATAATGGCAAAAAATATAAAAATGCATTCATTTGTATTCATTTTCGTCTTTAGCACTAACCTGTGACAGAAGAGGCAGTATTGTTACTCCGGCATGACCTCCGACAACAGGAACATCAACATCCCTAGGATCAAGACCCAACACTTCCGCCTGTCATTGATAAGAATCACGTCAGACAATCAATATTATGATTGGCAAAACATATTTATCTGATAGGATTAAGCTGAAGGAAAGGGAATTTTAGGAAAACAAATCAAAAGAAGGCAAATAGTTCCGGTCTCGTGGGTACAATTCCCCAGACTACTTCCCAAAATGCGAAAAATTATATAATTCACCTTCTATAGTACATTTAGAACGTGGAATAGTTTGAGGAACCAATCCTCTGTCGTCGTAGCTAAAACAACACTAGAAGAAGTGTCATCTTTACCATGGTACCATTCATGCTTATTGTTATTTATTCTATGACGTGGGAGCCCGCAACCACTACCCTTCAGGAGGAGCGCACTCACTAGGTAAATCCCTGCTCTAGTGCAATAGCCTGCAAAACCACTCTAGAGAGGTAAACTAGTCTATGACTGACAGGCTCGCACACGACTGGGAAGGCCAATTTGCAGCTCTTTGGCTTTCCCCAAATTTCAAACTCAATACCTCCAGGTGAACGCCCAAAGACCTAAAGCCTGCATGCCCGAGCAACTCAACTGCACCCCAAAAAGCCCATTCAAACTTCTTCTTTTTTTTTTTTTACGTGGGAACCAACAGCTGCACTCTGGGTAAACCCCCGCTCTAGTGCAATAGCTTGCAAACCACACTATGAGAGGTAAACCAGCCTCAGAAAACCTGCATTGACAGGCTTGCAGTTGAGAAGGCCAATAGGCAGTCCTTGGGCTCACGGCTCGAACTCAAGACTTCTAGGCAAATGCTCAAAGCCATGAGAATGCAAGCCCGACCAACTCAACTGCACCCCGAAGGGCCCATTCAAACTTTCTTGATTACCCTAAAAGTTGAATAGGTTTTAGCATAGGAAACACTGAAGAGAAGTTCGAGTAGCATATACATACCACGAAAGTATTTGCCCGCACGACATCAAGCATGGTTACCCCTAAGAGTTTCTTGGGATCATAGGTGCCAGCTTTCTTGAAAACCTCGGCTGCAATAGCAACTGTAGAGTTCACAGGATTACTGAACAAGTTAACTACGGCGTTTGGACAGCACTTGGCTATTCCTTCTGCAAGGGTCCTGATGATTCCTGCATTGATCTTGAAAACGTCGTCTCTTGTCATTCCAGGCTTCCTTGGAGCACTGGCAGGAATGATTACAAGATCCATCCCAGTTAGAGCACTCTCAAGCTGAGGCTGCCCCAGAAAACCGCGCACCTAAAAGTCCAAATCAGTTGTGCAAATGATGCGAATGTCATCATACGTACGATGATTACTTGAGAAGGAAAAAAGAAAAGAGACGGGGAAAGTTTTGCATATTTGACTTCATGAAAAAACAATCAGGGAAAGCAAAGTTCTATAATGCTGAGATATAACTTTTAACTACAAATTTCAATTATGATGTGTCATTCTATGCTTCATTACAAATAAAATTTCATCTATTCTGAAAGGGAAATACGGTATGAAGCAAAATCCGTCTTTATGGCTTTCCTTTTTGCTACTCAAATATGCCAGGCTTGCACAAAAGACAAAGTTTCATTCATTCTTTGATATATTGTTAACTTGGGAAATACTATGTAATCACCATGCTCAACTCACCTTATCATCCCTATACAATATAATCCAACTAATCTGCATAATGGGTAACAACACATCCATGTATCATTTTTGCCATATACATAGAACATCATAAGCCTACTTTTAGCAAGGTTCACTGAGCTAACACCCTATTTCCCACATCCATGTGTGTGTGTGAGTGTTTGAGAGAGAGATGAAGGCCCTTACCACAGCACCAGTGTCCATGTGACTGATATCAGCAGTGACACCAGGGGCATTGACAACATCATAGAGATGAAGAACAGAGACCAAAGGGTTCATCTTCATCAACATGGCCAAGGGTTGACCTATCCCTCCAGCAGCACCCAAGATTGCTACTTTGAATCCTGGAGCTCCTCCCCCTTTTGCTCTGCAATTGCCTCTCCTCAACATTGAGCTCTCTTCCATCTACCAAATCCACACACACACACACACACACCACATTTAGAATCACATCAGAAGACCATGAAATCAATGTAACAGAAACTTCCAAATTCAGTGATTATGGCTTATACCCAGATGAAAACCCAGATTGGCGACTGATATTGAAGACTGAATTATTCAATTTTTGAGAGAGACTGGGAAAAACCTGGAGAGTTGAAGGATGGACATGAGCTGAAATTCTTGCCAGTCGTTGGTTGGCTTCTGAAATTAAGGCTAAATTGCAACGGTGGTACCCATAGTTTGATTTTTGTGTGAATTTGATACCTATATTTTTAATTTGTTCCAACCGTGGTACTCATAGTTAACTTTCCATCCGTATGTTGGATGGAAACATGCAAAACGACTAGTGCGCCCTTAATACTCACCCCTTGCAAATAGTTTTTATATGTAAGAAAATTACTTGTCATCTTAATAGTTAAAATTTTGATTATTTTTACTCACAAGTCTAATTTTAGAAAATTTTAATTATATTAAATGTAATACTTTCCTTATTATAGTAATAATTAATAAATTAATTATAACATTTTTCATCGAACAAAATATTTATCGTGATAGCTTGTACTTTGTAGTAAAAATGTAATAGTTTTACACATTTCCATCCAACATATGGACGGAAAGTTAACGGAGGGTACAACCGTTGCATCAAATTTAAAGTATGGGTACTGTGAATGCTGCAATTGAAACTATGAGTACCAAATCCACATCAAATTTGAACTATGGGTACCGCCGATGCAATTTAGCCAAGAATTAAGGGTCAATTACTTATTATCCAATTCAATTGTCAATTATCAACTTTACCTTTCAATTGTCAAATGAAAGGAATGGATTTCTTGAGTGTCCAAATGGTGTTTGGTTTGTTGAAGAATGGGGGTAGTATTAGTATTGGTGATGGTTGTAGCAGTGGTGGTGGTGTAGGTTGGATACAATTGCGGTAATGGTGGTGTTGCAACATCAATGGTGGCTGTATGTTCGTATTTTTTCTATTGGACCACTTTGCCCCCCAAAAACCGTTAACTAACGGAAAATTTTGGACGAAAATTGCCCCAGTTGCTAACTGTTAACAATCACAAACATTAAGTGGTAATAAGATGATTTTGAAACTGGAAGTGGTACATGAATCATTACCCTATACTGGAAGTGGATGAAAAGTAATTGACCCAAGAATTAATGAAGATTTCGAGAGGACAAGAAATGATGGGGTTTGGAGTAGTGGACGGTGGCGATGAAGAGTTTTTTGCTCTCACTTAACCATTTTTTCGAAAAAAAAAAATAATTGAGAATATTTTGCTCATATTTTGTGTGGAAAGTAATTTCTGAAACCCTTATCTTTTCGTATATTTGTGGGATGTGGCTCAAAATTATTAATGCTGAGTGAGGAATTTTTATCTTTCATGTGATGAATTTTCCAGCACTCTACAAGAGTAAGAATTTTGACTTTTTTACTTTCACGAGATGGATTCACAAGTCTCTTTCTCTTTAGTCTAAACTTTGAGATGATTAGTCTTTTATTACTGGTTGGAGGATACCGTCTGTTTCACACACACAAAAAACTGTTTGTATTGACTCAGTCTAGAGGCATATCAGAATTCATTTGAGACTTCAAAAGTCTAATGGATGAGACTCCGGGAAGACGAAGTATGTGACAGAAGCTTTGCGGGGATGCACTGCTCGAGATATGGGCATAAGTAAAGGAGGTATAGATCTCGAGGTATTTTCCGATGTATAAAAAAAAAAATCTCGAGGTGAAGTGCACACCACGCAAAGCAAATGGTGCAACGCACTAACTAACGCTATTTTAACAACAGTTGAAGGCAACTAGAACTCGGACAGCTAAATGACCTCATTGGCTGATAGATACTGTATCTAGAGACTTCCATGATGAAACTACAAGTTATTAATGATATGAAATTACCACTTTCTCAAAAACTAATGCATATATAAAAAATGTATTGCCTGATAAGTTGGTGATAAATAATGTAATCCCACGGGTTTTCAATATATTGAAATATAAAGTTCACAGTGTGATAAATTATGACTGTTTGGGCTTGCTATGCTCGTCCCACACGCACAATCTCAAGATGATGCAAGTACCCTATATCGCGGTGGATACACGTTTAATAGAGTTGTTTGAACTCACCAAACAATTGTGAGTGATTAGACTCGTACAAAGTCGCCGGAAATCACACAAAGAATGAATTGCGCCTGCCTTAGATCATGACACAAGGCCAACACTGAGTCACCGATCAGGTTGTGCCAGCGCATCTTGTCACCGTAAGGCTGAGAAAGTTTAATAGTGTGCATACTAAAGAATGATTTGTTATGGATTCTTGCAAAAGAGTTTCGTATGAGTCACATGGACAAGATACAAATATAGTTAATTGATAAACTAAAAATAACTATAAACATATGTTCTAAAAAGAATCGAAATTTGTAAATTTTGCTTTGAATCCTCCCAAAATTCATTTCATGAATGTATACAAACAAGTGGTAAGAAGATACAGGTTTCACAACCTTCAATCTTTCAGCTGGCCTGACAATATCTAAATCAAACAAGTTAATCTCATACTCATCGTGGCAAAATCAACAATGTGCTTGAGGGATATCATTTTTAGAATTCAGGGGGACACTAACTCATTTATTAACCAGCCGACATTAAAAGATCATATAATTGGTGGCTAATCTATCCACATAACTAAAACACATCCGTGCTCCTTGCATAATTCGCGGTTTGTGTGCCGTTTCATTTCCTTGTTCTCTTCTGCAAAGAGTGAGCTCAATTTTGGAAGAACATGATAAAGTGAATATTTAGGTAAAATAATAATGGTGGACTGGTGGTATAATGTATGAGAGATTTTTGCATTTGTTTCTTATACTTTATTCAAACAAACATGGCAAATGACTGCTAGCTCAGATAGAGTATAAAGAAGAAAACGCAGGAGCATTAGCCGCATTTACGACATGGATATGCCGTTGGATTATAGCCCCCGGTCATTTGTTCACCCTATTAGACATCTATGGCATACTTGTCTCATTAGGGTCGGGCTAAGATGATTATCATCTCCGTTAATGTAATCAAAGATCAGATTATGAATAGCTGCTATGAGCAGAACGGTGCTTTAACCTTGATGCAACTAAATGTCAACTAAAAGAGATTCGGGGTTCAAATCCTACTATATCTATATGATATAATTTTCAACTAAGAAAAAATCAAACAAAATGGGAGTTTTAAATTTTAATAGCACAAGTATAACATATCCTATAACCCCTTTACACCTTCTTACCCAGCCAAGTCCTCAAACTAAGTGCATCTTTGGTATGACCAATTTTAGTCCAGTTGGATTAAAATCGGCCTCTTTTCAACAATCTCATTTGTTATGTCTTCAAGTTTTAATCTCATAATTTGTAGATTAATAACCTATGTGCAATTGTAGAATCTCTAAAATTGGGAATTATCCAGCTGAAAAATCTATAAAAAATAGTTTGGTATGTTTTTTTTTTTACATTAGCATGATCACTATTCAGTTATAACTAAGTACATTCAATTACTTAACTTTAGAGTTCTTTAAATTTTGTTAAATGAATGAAGTTTTGACGAAAATTGTAGCTTCCATTAAAGGAAAGGCTATCACAATACAAGAAAACATCTGGTAACACATAAACAGAGTGGTACAGCTCATCAACTCTGAAGAGAAAGCCATTCTATAGAAAAAAGCAAAAGATAAAAAAGAAAAAATTACAATGGACATTTCCAATAGATCTTGAAATGGACTACCACCACGCTTTCACATGCTGACTTTTGAGATTTCCAATACAAGGAAGAGGAAGCAACCGGAGTCACCTGCACCTCCGGCCACTGAAACACCACTGGAAACTCAAAGCAGGATGACAAGAAAAGCTTCAAATCATCTATAGCATTGTTAACCTCCAGCAACAAACATTCAAACGCCACCAAATAACGACTTCTTGCAGAAACTTCAATGATAACTCTTGTAAAAATTCGTCCTTGAATAGATTGGCTCCATAACATCATCCTTGAAAAAGATAAACACAGTCGATTCAAACAGCGGATGGACGCCATGAAGAGATCTAAAAAAGAACAAAAGATCTAAAAGATAAACTCTAAAAACAACACTAAAATAGATATGGCGAAAAAAATGGTGAAGGAGCAACGCAGGTCGGAGCAGATGGTAAAGGGACTTGATAGGCGGCGGCACTAACAGCAATCCCCAACACCTCAAACGATTGAGAAACAGCACAAACCTCTGAATAAAGCCCCCACACGAAGCTTTGCGCCCAGATCTGAGAAATAGAAACAAGAAACCGACGAACATTTAACAGTGACCTTAGAGGCTGGATATGAAAGGACGGTAGAAGAGAGGGTTAAAGAAGAAAACTGGAGAGACTTGCCGGAGCAAGACCGATGAACTCACGAGAAGTACTCTCTCTCTCTAACTTTCTCTCTCTAGAGAAGGTGTTAAATGAATGAAGTTAGTGATCTATAATTTTAGCTCATTACAGTTCGGTCCAGGTTCGGTTCAGTTCAGTTTGGAAGCTATTACAGTTCGGTCCAGGTTTGCAAAAATTCCAAACCGTATAATACCGTTCGGTCCAGGTTTGTCAAAATCCTAAACCGTATAAACTGAACCGTTTATGTAGCATATTAGGCTATAGAACTGCCACATTTGATAACATCTACACATATATCATATACAGTAGGTACTGAAAATGATTTAATGTTTGCTACTTTATTTTAAAATTGATTGACATTAAAATTTTAGCAAATATATAATTGTTGAATGAATTATTAAGAAATTTCAAGTGAAATAATATATTTTTAGAAATTGCGGTTTAAAACCGAACCAAACCGGTTCAAAATTGATTTTACCAAACACAAAATGACATCGATATTTCACCGCGGCTTTCACATTACCTAGCAATATTTTATCTAATTTCTTTACCAAAAAACGAAATTATCTAAATTCACACTAGCTTTTCCACAGTAACTTTCACACAGCAGTTTTAAGCACCACCATAGCATTCCCAAACTAGCCCTTAACTAGATGCTGGTAGTAGCACTGCACATAACACAAACATGAAAAATGCAATATGCTTGTGTCGATAAAACAGTGAAGTTATCAAGGAATATATGGTTTTATTCAGATGCATTTGCTGAGATGATAATGTTCATGTGATGTTGCTTATGAGAAGCACATATAATATACAGATGAGTTTAAGGGAGAAGCTCCATCGATCGTATGTATGCAAACCCCATCAGCTCCCTCAAGTGGTCGGTCACTTGCTAATGAAGGATGCTCCCTTCTCAATGCTGGATGCTAATTCCTTCTTCGCTTTCTCCAACCCAATCCTATCAAGAGAATGAAAGAATGAGTCCCTATATTCGATATCTTGGAACTCATAGGGAACTTATTCACTAAAAAAAGAGTAGTTTGTCATCAACATTTCGTTTGGCTTTCCCAGAATGCAGGACAAAAAAAACCAACCTTCAGATCAAGAACTGGTAGGACCATAAAACAGATTAAGAGAATACATCCACGTAAATATAACTCAAACATGGTTCTGTATTTTTAAGAAAGGTTAGGGATGGTGTATGTATACCTCTCATACTCGTTCAGGGGTCCAAGTTGGTATATTTCTTCAGCTCCAGTACGACCTAGCCGTACCTTTGTTGCAAAGAAAGGGAGTTCGGTTACCTGCACAAAAAAGACAGCAGAAACTTGATCAAAGGTAACAGAGGTGAAACTCGCTAATTCCATTGCAGATTGAGCAGAAGAAGAACCTGGGAAGCCACAAAAGCACATTCCACAACACCAGCGTCTCCTCTCAATCCCCTAAGGCATGCATCTGCAAACTTAACAGCAGCATAGGCCTACGCATAAAACAATTTATATTATTTTAGTTTCCAAATTTGGAATCTTCACATTGCAAAATTGCAGATTCCGAAAATAGAAGTACGAGGAATTATATTTGTTGCAAACCATTGAAAGTATTGCAGAGCCAGCCCCTGCTTTAGCCTGCAAGTAAGATAAAACAATAAGGTCTGGCTGTGCTATGAATAGATATGAATGGAAGCGCTTTCGGTTAGCGAACGAGGTTTATTGAGCTGACAAGTTAAGATACCTCGACAACTTCAGTTCTACCATTCTGAATCCTATTAGTGAGATATTCAACTTCCTCTTGGGTGAATGAGCAGGGAGGGGTCACCTGAAGCAAACAATAACAAGTTACCCATTTCGTTCACAGTTTCTTCATATGAAAAGTAATATAGTACAATATGCATTGATTGCATTCATATATTGGCAAAAAGTATAAAAAATGCATTCATTTGTATTCCTTTTCGTCTTTAGCACTAACCTGTGACAGAAGAGGCAGTATTGTTACTCCGGCATGACCTCCGACAACAGGAACATCAACATCCCTAGGATCAAGACCCAACACTTCCGCCTGTCATTGATAAGAAGCACGTCAGACAATCAAAATTATGATTGGCAAAACATATTTATCTGATAGGATTAAGCTGAAGGAAAGGGAATTTTAGGAAAACAAATCAAAAGAAGGCAAATAGTTCCGGTCTCGTGGGTACAATTCCCCAGACTACTTCCCAAAATGCGAAAAATTATATAATTCACCTTCTATAGTACATTTAGAACGTGGAATAATTTGAGGAACCAATCCTCTGTCGTCGTAGCTAAAACAACACTAGAAGAAGTGTCATCTTTACCAGGGTACCATTCATGCTTATTGTTATTTATTCTATGACGTGGGAGCCCGCAACCACTACCCTTCAGGAGGAGCGCATTCACTAGGTAAATCCCTGCTCTAGTGCAATAGCCTGCAAAACCACTCTAGAGAGGTAAACTAGTCTATGACTGACAGGCTCGCACGCGACTTGGGAAGGCCAATTTGCAGCTCTTTGGCTTTCCCCAAATTTCAAACTCAATACCTCCAGGTGAATGCCCAAAGACTTAAAGCCTGCATGCCCGAGCAACTCAACTGCACCCCAAAAAGCCCATTCAAACTTCTTATTTTTTTTTACGTGGGAACCAACAGCTGCACTCCGTGTAAACCCCCGCTCTAGTGCAATAGCCTGCAAACCACATTATGAGAGGTAAACCAGCCTGAGAAAACTTGCATTGACAGGCTTGCGGTTGAGAAGGCCAATAGGCAGTCCTTGGGCTCACGGCTCGAACTCAAGACTTCTAGGCAAATGCTCAAAGCCACGAGAATGCAAGCCCGACCAACTCAACTGCACCCCGAAGGGCCCATTCAAACTTTCTTGATTACCCTAAAAGTTGAATAGGTTTTAGCATAAGAAACACTGAAGAGAAGTTCGAGTAGCATATACATACCACGAAAGTATTTGCCCGCACGACATCAAGCATGGTTACTCCTAAGAGTTTCTTGGGGTCATAGGTGCCAGCTTTCTTGAAAACCTCGGCTGCAATAGCAACTGTAGAGTTCACAGGATTACTGAACAAGTTAACTACGGCGTTTGGACAGCACTTGGCTATTCCTTCTGCAAGGGTCCTGATGATTCCTGCATTGATCTTGAAAAGGTCGTCTCTTGTCATTCCAGGCTTCCTTGGAGCACTGACAGGAATGATTACAAGATCCATTCCAGTTAGAGCACTCTCAAGCTGAGGCTGCCCCAGAAAACCACGCACCTAAAAGTCCATAAACAATACTAGGCGTTACCCCGCGCTAAAGCGCGGGTTCGTGACTTACTTTGTTGATGATTTGTTTTCTTTCATTTTTTAAAAAGATTTGTTTTCTATTATTGTTAACAAATAGTGTAATTGTTCTATGGTTTTTCATTTTCAAAAACACCAAAGTCAATCCTGTTCTCAACAAAGCATTCTCAATGCTTCTTTTTTTAGCTTGTCATTTGCATAACATAAGTTTTGCTGTAAAATGAGTATGATCCAATTGCTATTAGAAATCCTAGATCTCAAGCTAGAGAAATTCTGTTGTAAGTTTGTAGAATTCTATCAAATGATATGTCGATAATGTATGAATGATTACCATTCAGTTGTCTCATGTACTTTAGCAACACAAAATAGTCAACTTTGGACATGTCAATAATTTTTGTAAGATAAAGACCAGTTGAAAAAGAATAAGATTATAGAAGAAAAAACATAACAGCCTCTAAAGAAATTGGCACGGGCGGGTGTTTCACTGCCAACACCAAATTATAGCCTATGTTTTGACTTTTTACATTCTAAGGAAACATGTGATTGAACAACTACAAATTTTGATCTATAACTTACTATGTTTTTTTTTCACTTCCCCCTTTCTATTCAGACAGTAGAGAATCTTTAGGAGGGTCCAAAAAATAACTGAAATATAAGACGAAACTTAGATGAACGCAAAATTAAAATATGGACCATAATTCATAGAAAGAATGATCTTTGTTTTAGAATTACATCATATAGCCGTGTTCGATCTCGGGACCTCATGCGGGGGCTTCAAACGATCTACTACTGAGCTATCACTCATTTGCAGGAATGAGTAAAATATTAGAGCATGGATAGGATGAACCTATTATTTGAGAGAACTAACAATTTCTCATGAAGAACGCCTTCGCCACCCTCGTGTTTCTTTTCTTTTGAGATCATGTTTTGAGCACACATGAGTCTGGTTGATTCAACTGATGTTGTATACAATTGAGGAAAATAATGGAATCACACACTTTTTATAGGTTCATTGTACTATAGTTTGGCCCCGATGGCCCCGAATTTGATAAGATATATTTCATGAACAGCAACAAAATAGTATATACAAATACTAAATTATAACTGTTGTAAAAAGAAGGTACTCAACAATGAAAACTATAAAAGTTTACAAAACATAAATGATATATTTGAGAACAAAAAAATAGCAGTGATTCATGTTACGAAGCTATGGTTTTGTTTATAGAAAATACATATAATTTTGAATACCCGAACCTTGGATACATAAAACTTATTCATTCGGATGATTAGAAATGAACAACCATTTACAATTCTATAATTATGAACCAATATGATAATTAGCTAGAAAACTGAGAGGTCTAAAAAGTTTTGAGATATATCAAGTGGCGTTTTGAGCTTTTTCTGAGAAAAGAAGAAGACTACCATGTCTCCTTAAGAAGAAGATGTACCTCCTGAAGAAGCCTCAAGAAATACAATTAAACAACTTCTCGTAGTATGTGTGAAAATGCACTGATGAAGATACCTCAAGAAGAACTGAAGAAGCCACAATGATGCTTACTTTTGCTTACGAAAGTGTTAGGAAACTTGAAGCCTTATACATGCTATTATTTCAGTTATGTAACGTGTCAGGAAAATCAATGAGTAATTATTAGAATCTCTTTAAAAAAAATGAGTAATTATTAGAATGTCAGTTACTTTTCTTTTATATGGATTTTTTCAACTACCATGTCTTCATATTTTAAATTTCCCATTTGACTATATAATTTTTTCTCAACTTTACTTTCTAATCTTTGCTTTCTCAAAAAAAAAAAAAAAAAAAGAAAAAAAAAAACAACTTCATAACCCTTCAGAAATTATATCTCAATTGTTCCAAAAATATCTTCTACAAAAATCATTTCAAGATTTTTTTTTTGAGAATCATTTTTTTTTTCAAGATTAAGCTCAGATATTGTTAAACGAATATTGAAATATTGCTTGATAAAATTATTTGAAGTAAAATAGAAAATTAGTAGAGTTGTCAATGTTCTTGATTCATAATAATATATAATACAATTTCCCAAAAAAGATAATAGTAATATAATACAACTAACTTATATGACACACAAAAAAATACTTAATAATTCTATTAATTTTAATATTATTACTTCTCATTAGAAAATGATTTCTTTTAAAATAGTGCCACTGTCAGGTTTATTCACTTCCTTTTTGGTAGAGGTATATCTCAATTGTTCTAAAAATATCTTCTACAAAAATCAGTTTTCAAGTTTTTTTTTAGAATCATTTTCTTTTCAAGATTATAAACTCATATATTGTTAAACGAATATTGAAATATTGCTTGATAATATTAACTGAAGTAAAAAAAGAAAATTAGTAGAGTTGTCAATGTTCTTGATTCATAATAATATATAATATAATTTCCTAAAAAAGATAATAGTAATATAATACAACTAACTTATATCACACACAAAAAAATACTTAATAATTCTATTAATTTCAATATTATTACTTCTCATTAGAAAATGATTTCTTTGAAAACAGTGCAACTGTCAGTTTATTCACTTCTTTTTGGTAGAGGTTATCAAAAGTTTAAGCTGAAATCGTTTGATTTGTCATGTTAAAAAAATGGTTGTGGCTCTTGATGAGAATAATTAAGGAGTAATATGGTTGTGGCTCTTAATTAGAATAATTAAGGAGTAATTTAGCAATGAGTAATTATGGGAGTTATGTGATGATTTGTGTGCCAAGTTGTCTATTTTTTTAAATATGAAATGATATGGCTGATTGTTATTGGTGTGGGAGTCCAAATCACCCGATTACATGTCCTTACGTGAAAGAAAATGAGATGACAAATGGCATTTCGAGGTTCATTATGGGGACTTTCCTGCTTTTATATAGATATAGATAATATAATTTCCTAAAAAAGATAATAGTAATATAATACAACTAACTTATATCACACACAAAAAAATACTTAATAATTCTATTAATTTCAATATTATTACTTCTCATTAGAAAATGATTTCTTTGAAAACAGTGCCACTTTCAGTTTATTCACTTCTTTTTGGTAGAGGTTATCAAAAGTTTAAGCTAAAATCGTTTGATTTGTCATGTTAAAAAATTGGTTGTGGCTCTTGATGAGAATAATTAAGGAGTAATATGGTTGTGGCTCTTAATTAGAATAATTAAGGAGTAATTTAGCAATGAGTAATTATGGGAGTTATGTGATGATTTGTGTGCCAAGTTGTCTATTTTTTTAAATATGAAATGATATGGCTAATTGTTATTGGTCTGGGAGTCCAAATCACCCGATTACATGTCCTTACGTGAAAGAAAATGAGATGACAAATGGCATGTCGGGGTTCATTATGGGGACTTTCCTGCTTTTATATATATATAGATAAATCAGTTGTGCAAATGATGCGAGTGTCATCATACGTATACGATGATTACTTGAGAAGGAAAAAAGAAAAGAGACGGGGAAAGTTTTGCATATTTGACTTCATGAAAAAACAATCAGGGAAAGCGAAGTTCTATAATGCTGAGATATAACTCCAAATTTCAATTATGTCATTCTATGCTTCATTACAAATAAAATTTCATCTATTCTGAAAGGGAGCTTTCCTTTTTGCTACTCAAATATGCTAGGCTTGCACAGAAGACAGGGTTTCATTCATTCTTTGATATATTGTTAACTTGGGAAATAATATGTAATCACCATGCTCAACTCACCTTATCATCCCTATACAATATAATCCAACTAATCTGCATAATGGGTAACCCATCTTTTTTTGCCATATACATAGAACATCATTCATTAGCCTAAGCCAAGCAGAGTTCGGACTCTCGATTCATTCAGGGGGCTTTGAATGCTCTACCACTGCGCTAGCACCCTATTTGCCACATCCAAGTGTTTGTGTGTGTGAGTGTTTGACCTCTTACCACAGCACCAGTGTCCATGTGACTGATATCAGCAGTGACACCAGGGGCATTGACAACATCATAGAGATGAAGAACAGAGACCAAAGGGTTCATCTTCATCAACATGGCCAATGGTTGACCAATCCCTCCAGCAGCACCCAAGATTGCTACTTTGAATCCTGGAGCTCCTCCCCCTTTTGCTCTGCAATTGCCTCTCCTCAACATTGAGCTCTCTTCCATCTACCAAATCCACACACACACACACACCACATTTAGAATCACATCAGAAGACCATGAAATCAATGTAACAGAAACTTCCAAATTCAGTGATTATGGCTTATACCCAGATGAAAACCCCGATTGGCGACTGATATTGAAGACTGAATTATTCAATTTTGAGAGAGACTGGGAAAAACCTGGAGAGTTGAAGGATGGACATGAGCTGAAATTCTTGCCAGTCGTTGGTTGGCTTCTGAAATTAAGGCTAAATTGCATTGGTGGTACCCATAGTTTGATTTTTGTGTGAATTTCATACCTATATTTTTAATTTGTTGCAACCGTGGTACTCATCGTTAACTTTCCATCCGTATGTTGGATGGAAACATGCAAAACGACTAGTGCGCCCTTAATTCTCACCCCTTGGAAATAGTTTTTATATGTAAAAAAATTACTTGTCATCTTAATAATTAAAATTTTGATTATTTTTACTCACAAGTCTAATTTTAGAAAATTTTAATTATATTAAATGTAATACTTTCCTTATTATAGTAATAATTAATAAATTAATTATAACATTTTTCATCGAACAAAATATTTATAGTGATAGCTTGTACTTTGTAGTAAAAATGTAATAGTTTTACACATTTTCATCCAACATATGTACGGAAAGTTAAAGGGGGGTACAATCGTTGCAACAAATTAAAAGTATGGGTACTGTGAATGCTACAATTGAAACTATGAGTATCAAATCCACACCAAATTCGAACTATGGGTACCGCCGATGCAATTTAGCCAAGAATTAAGGGTCAATTACTTATTATCCAATTCAATTGTCAATTATCAACTTTACATTTCAATTGTCAAATGAAAGGCATGGATTTCTTGAGTGTCCAAATGGTGTTTGGTTTGTTGAAGAATGGGGGTAGTATTTGTAGGGTTTTGATTCATGGATTGCGCAACGGAAGCATAATCAAACATAAAACCATGCAAAACCCTCCAAGGATCACAAGTCAAGAGACATAACGATGGTAAGGGTTAGAAATCATAAACACACCTTTGGGTTCTCCTTGATGACTTCAAACGCGAATAGTGTCACGTCTCTACGGTTGATCCACGCCTAGAGGTGAGATCTAGACCCTCCAAATCCCTTGTGCTAGCTAGGAAGAATGGAGGAGGAAGAAGGAATCGCCAACAATGGAGTGCCAAGAGTGGGGCGGCACCCTTTAGGCCGACGGGTAGGGGGCGGCGGTCCCAAGGGGGGTTCGGCCCTTGCTTGGGACTTGTTCTCTCCTTGCTTTGTTCTCTCCTTACTTCTATCAAATAGATGTGTGGGGTGTGTAGAGAAAAAAATAAGCTAGGAGTGTTCTTTATATAGTCCAACAACTCCTTGTCCTACTACATAAAGAACCCCTCATAATCCTACTCAAGTTCGGATTAGTCCCTTTTGCAAAATAGTCCTTATCATGTCAATACATGGATTAGTTCTATTTGCAAATTAATCCTAATCATGTCTCTACATGAATTAGGCCACCTTGGCAAATCCTAATCATGTCTATACATGGATTAGTCCAACTTGCATATTAGTCCTACTAAGTTAGCAAGTTGTTGCGATTTGATCCTTCTAATTAATAAATCATATTAATTAATTATTTCCCATGTCTAGTTCACCCCTATATGGCGTGTGACCCCATAGGTTCTATTTAGTTGGTAGTAACAATCTACTAATATGGAGCGGCCTCTAGCAAGACATCCATTCTACCCAACAAATAGAATAGTCATCATGACAAACCTTGTGCAAGTAATTGTCTCATCCCTTTGTCCCAATATCCGGATTGGACACGAGACATACAAGTCACACTCGTATATCCAATCCATAGTTTCTCGATCCTGGGAGTAGCCTTATTCGTGCAAATAACATCAATATCCCATATTGATTTATTTGAGTCTGGCCAGACATTTTATAAGCACTATCCCTCGAGTGGCCTAGGATATTTGCTCCCGTTATGTGGGAGGGACAAATCCTATCTACATCCACTACGATCTCTAAGCTTGCTTCTTATTGTATCCAGTACACGCCTTTATAACTACCCAGTTACGGTGTAGCGTTTAACGCTACCAAGATCACAATAATCCACAACTAGAATATCTAGTGACTTCAAGTCTAAGGATGACAATACCATTGCACCGCGAGAAGCGCTTGTGACTTAACATAACATGTATGTAGCCTTCTCGGAGATGGGTCAATCCAGTATGCCATTACTCCTAATGCATACCCATGTGTTGGATCATGATATCTCCATATCAATCCAACCCCATACTAGTCTATAGATGATTGTCCCATTAATCATTATAATTGACTAGGGATATTTAAGAATATAACACTTATATTCTAAGGACTTCATTCATGTTAACGTATCTCCATATCGATAACATAATGAATCGTAAATCCATAAATGTCACAATTAATTGATTGCCTCTAGGGCACAATTTCAACAGTCTCCCACTTGCACTAGAGTCAATCTCCTGCATCATATGCCTATTGATCTAGCGCGGCCTTCCACGCTTACGCTGCGTTGGGGCGAGACATCTGTTGGTACCTCGCAAATATTCACATCTCCTCTATCAACAATTTGATTGAGATTGAATATTCTGAGTAAGTGCATCGCATGCAGTAATTTACTCAGTCCTCTATGTTAGAATCAGTGACTGAATCTTGCCTGGAACCATTCCAGCTCACAGTCGCTCCCACTAGGGCAAAACACAAAACTCGACTTTATAATCTGAAATCTTCTTTGTTAGATATGAAGTTCGCATCACTGTAATCCCTTACAGTAAACTCTTCGTATCTTCCATTTATCAAAAATTCATCCTTAGTGCTTCTCAAGTACCAAAGGATAATCTTGATAATTTGTCCAGTGACTCTCACCCGGATTTGACTGGTATCTTTGTGTCATGCCTTATGACACATCTGGTCTAGTACATTCCATGGCGTATCTCGTGAATCTAATTCATACGGTCCATTCCCAATCTAATTGGTAAGACAATTAGCCTTCCAAAGACTAATTCCATGTGACATGGGTAAGAATCAATATTCTTTTCACGTTGAACAATTTCAACACCTTTGTCAATTTATGTACTATGACTTAAGCTACACAACCATCTTGATCTACCTCAATAGATCTTCACAAGTTGCTTCGCTTAAGTCTACCATTAGAAAGTCAACTCCCTAGTCAATCTACGTAAGACTGCCAAGTAGGGGCAACATTCCCAATGATTAAGTATGTCTCCACATACAAGACCAGGAAAAATAACTGTGCTCCCACTAACCTTCTTGTAGACACAAGTATCATCTTCAATTTCGATGGAACCAAACTCCTTTGATTACATCATTCATTTGAAGAGTCCAACTCCTAGAAGCTTGATCCAATCTACAAATA
This sequence comes from Linanthus parryae, assembly GCA_023055425.1. Taxonomy (NCBI): domain Eukaryota; kingdom Viridiplantae; phylum Streptophyta; class Magnoliopsida; order Ericales; family Polemoniaceae; genus Linanthus; species Linanthus parryae. The sequence goes on from JALGPY010000002.1 coordinate 29,866,554, forward strand.
GATTGCTACAAGCAAGATGCGAATGGATTTAAGTATCACAATTGGGGAAATATTTCGTCATAGTCCATACTATGAACTCACATGAAATCCCTTTCATACCAATTTTCCCTTAAAGGTAATTATATTACCATCCATGTTGGTTTCCTCATAACCCACTTGCACCCTATGGGTCATACCCTTTAGGTGGTTCCAAAAAGTCTATACTTTGTTGGTTTACATGGATTCCATATCGTATCTCATGGCTCCAAGCCATTTCTGAGAGTATGGCCACTCGTGGCCATCTCATAGGTTGTAGGCTCATCTTTATGAGCAATATATCACGGGTTATGAGAAATCCTTATTTCTCTAGTCCCTCGATATATCCTACCTTACCTACGAGGTTCTTGTGTTATCTGAGTAGGTTACTCCACAACACCTTGTGATCCTGCTCATGTTCCATCAAACGGATCAATATTCTATTGTGGTTCTTGAACTTTTCAAGTTCTACTGTCCTCCCACTGTTTCTCTTAGAGACAATCTCTACCTAGAAACACTGTAGTTCGAGCAACAAACAGTTTGTTCTCGATTGGGTTGTAGAAATAATATCCTTTTCAGGATATCCCACAAAACATTTATCCGACCTGGGTCCAAGTTTATTTGTAAACTCCTTTACATAAACTTAATAACCCCAAATCTTTATGAATGACATACTAGGACACTTCCTAGTCCATATCTCATATGGCGTTATTCATATTTCGTTTTTGATGGAACAAGGTTAAGGGCGAAATTTGCTGTAATTAGAACATAGCCCCAAAAGTAAACTGGAAGTTCTGTTGACTTGTCATGGACCGAACCGTGTCCTACAAGGTTCGAAATCTCCTCTTAGACACGCTAAACCCATGTGGCGTGCTAGGTGGAGCGAGTTTTGGATCATATCCAACACTCCCATGGATTCTTGTCAAACCCTTGGCTCAAGTACTTTCCTCTATGATCCAATCGTAGAGCCCTAATACTTTTGCCAAGCTGGTTCTCTACTTCATTCCTGAATACCTTGAACAATTCAAAGGATTCTGATTTGTTTCTTCATAAGATACACAAATCCATATTTCTCTTATCCCATCAGTAAATATGATGAAGTACTGAAAACCATCTTTAGCATTTATGCTTAGTGGCATTCATACATCGATATGTATGATTCCCAAAAGATCATATCTTTGCCTAATAAGTCTTACATGTCTCATATGATTCAATAATAAAATGAGTTCTAGAAATCCATCCTCATGGGGTTCTAGATATGTATCTCTTATTTATGGGGCCTAAACGGTAATGCTAAAGATAAGTGAAGTTCATATCATTATATGCAAACCTCTAGGTATTAATGTTATAGATGAAATTATCATGATCATGGATATAGAATCCACTTAGACAAAATTGCATTACAATAATGCATACCACAATAAATGGAACAACATTTGTCCTTTTATTATGATAAGGAGCTTTCTTGTCCAAACAAGAAATTATGATAATGGTCCTACCCATAGTAGGGACATTATCGCTTTTGTCTAATTCATGAACAATTTCTTAAAGGTAGAAATAATTCTCTACGGCTTGTTTAGCAACCATTTGCTTCTTAGCCCCACGTGTAGGATTATTTCTTCCTTATCCAATTGTCTTCGTCTCTTGAGATCCTCCACACTTCCATAAATGTGAGATCCTCATCTAGTATCATATACTTATGATGATAAGATAGACACATTGAATTCTATAACAAAATACCCATATTGGAATTCATAATTCCTTTATTACTTACTTCCAGGTACTTTGGGTAGCCTCTCTTCCTTTACACCACCTATAGGACTCTAAGGCAACTTGGTTTTAGCAACAGGCTTGCTTTATACCCATGGGGTCGGCGCAAACCATTTGCCTTTACCCATGTTGTTAACCTTTAACAACTTTGCCCATGCCCATTATTAGTGTTTTGTTTAGTGATTTTTCAATCATATTGAGTAAATCAATTTTAAAACAAAACTATAACTGCATCCAATGCAATTCTTGGTCCACTTGGGTGAATAACCGTTTTTCTTTATCTATCTCATAGATAATTCCCATTCACTAATGTTTCAATCATATTGAATTAGCTTATTTGCATAACGCAAAGTGGAGCAACACTTCAAACCTTTCATGTCTAGCTTGCTTTATTGAAAGAGCTTCTTTTAATGTATGATCATATCACACTTCTCCATGTTTCTCTTCTTGCTTCCAAAGCTCAGAGTTCATGGCGGCTAACATGAGGCAAGTCACATCCAAAGAACTATTCTTTGATGTCCCTTCCATTAGGTTTTAGTGTGTTTTGGTAGTTGGTAGGAAGAGAACTTTATTTTCTACTATGTACAACAATTTCTCTTTTATTTGAGAACAATCCTCAGTTTTATACCAATCTAGATTCCAGACAACTCGTCCATCTTATGGACATCTAGTCGTGTTTTGTTTGTTTAATGCCATGGGTATTTAACACCTAAAGGATTATGCAAAGTTTGTGACGTTTCAACTATATTCAACAAGGATTTAATTTGTTAAATATAGCTCCCACTATTTTACTACGGATTAATAACCCTCAAGATATTAATGCGGAAAATATCCTTATATTTTCTAGTGGGCCAAGATCCATGTTTCATCTCCTTATGAGCTTGCTTTGGCAAGTCACCCATAATTTGACTACTTTAGGTAGGAACAATTCCAATTGCATCCCTTATGCAACTCTTGGTTCAATTGGGCAAATAACTCCTTATTTATCCATCCTTATGGATAATCCCAATTGATTGCCTCTAGGTTTCTTAATCACATTAATAGCCTAGTTGTGTTCAACCTCTTATTTAAACAATTGCACATTGTTACGTGCCATCGCATTCCATCATTATGAACCAAGTCGCCCTGCTTTGGCACGCACGAACTTGATAAATAATGATGATCATGAGTGTTTAAATAACGAGAAGGCAAGAACACAATATTTGAATTTTGAGGGATTTTAAATTCAATTTTTAATTGTTTTGTTGATCAATATCAACTAATCTATCTATTTGAGTTTGGGCAAAACTCCAAATAATAGATCCGGGTTGTCTAATTATCTTATTATCCTAATTGCATGCATCATCCATACACCAACCACACAAATAATAAGACAATAAATTAAACAACCACAAAAACAGAAATCAAACGTGATGTGGATATGGCCTTTTCTAGACTAAGATAATTCCAAGCCAATGGAATTATCTATGAACCCTAAAACAAACACATCTCCATGCGTCTTGATCTTTTGGTCCATCCTTCATAGTCATGTGGAATTCTCCATGCTCCATGCTCCATCTTTTGTGGCTTCTTTGGCTTTGGGCTTCTTTTCTTCAATCTTGGCTAACAATCTACTTTATCTAGCACTAGCTAACTTCTATACTAAATAAAATAAATCTCACAAGTTGAGAAAAAAAATGGCACGCAGGCCATAAAACCCTAATTAATTATTACAATTAATTGATCAGCTCGCAGGCCGTAAAACCAAACCACAAAATTAAACATCCACATCAAACCACATCCTAAGGCCATATCCAATCACCATGCGAATTGCACATAAACAGTTAAAATCCAATTTTAACGCGCTTGGTCAATTTTAATTGATTTTAGGATTTTCTAGGGTTAAAACGGTCCATGGGCCCAACAATCCAATTGCCCGGGCCCAAAAAGGTGAACCGCAAGGCCCTAGGGCCGGCCGGCCCCTAGCCCACGCGGCTAGGCCGCGGGCTAGGGCTGCCCCGGCCCCTAGGGCGGCCTTGCTTGGGCGGCAAGCAAGGAGGGGCGGTCCCCTAGGGGGGCCGAACCTCCTTTGGGAGTTGTTTCCAACAACTCCCTTGCTTGGTGCCCAAGTTTGGTTGTTTCCTTGTATGGAAAGAACTCCTTCTTCCCCAAGGATGCCCAAACCCTAGATCTAAGATCCTAAAATTTCTCAAACTCACTAATTCATGCATCCAATGCAAAAATTAGATCTTGTTATGAAAGTTTATTGACAAATTGCATCCCATGCTTGATTTGTCTTGTTTTACGCGATAAACAATCAATTTAAGGTGTAAAACAACTAAAACGTAACACATAAACCACGTTTATGCTCTACGACCTGTGGCTCTGATACCACTGTAGGGTTTTGATTCATGGATTGCGCAACGGAAGCATAATCAAACATAAAACCATGCAAAACCCTCCAAGGATCACAAGTCAAGAGACATAACGATGGTAAGGGTTAGAAATCATAAACACACCTTTGGGTTCTCCTTGATGACTTCAAACGCGAATAGTGTCACGTCTCTACGGTTGATCCACGCCTAGAGGTGAGATCTAGACCCTCCAAATCCCTTGTGCTAGCTAGGAAGAATGGAGGAGGAAGAAGGAATCGCCAACAATGGAGTGCCAAGAGTGGGGCGGCACCCTTTAGGCCGACGGGTAGGGGGCGGCGGTCCCAAGGGGGGTTCGGCCCTTGCTTGGGACTTGTTCTCTCCTTGCTTTGTTCTCTCCTTACTTCTATCAAATAGATGTGTGGGGTGTGTAGAGAAAAAAATAAGCTAGGAGTGTTCTTTATATAGTCCAACAACTCCTTGTCCTACTACATAAAGAACCCCTCATAATCCTACTCAAGTTCGGATTAGTCCCTTTTGCAAAATAGTCCTTATCATGTCAATACATGGATTAGTTCTATTTGCAAATTAATCCTAATCATGTCTCTACATGAATTAGGCCACCTTGGCAAATCCTAATCATGTCTATACATGGATTAGTCCAACTTGCATATTAGTCCTACTAAGTTAGCAAGTTGTTGCGATTTGATCCTTCTAATTAATAAATCATATTAATTAATTATTTCCCATGTCTAGTTCACCCCTATATGGCGTGTGACCCCATAGGTTCTATTTAGTTGGTAGTAACAATCTACTAATATGGAGCGGCCTCTAGCAAGACATCCATTCTACCCAACAAATAGAATAGTCATCATGACAAACCTTGTGCAAGTAATTGTCTCATCCCTTTGTCCCAATATCCGGATTGGACACGAGACATACAAGTCACACTCGTATATCCAATCCATAGTTTCTCGATCCTGGGAGTAGCCTTATTCGTGCAAATAACATCAATATCCCATATTGATTTATTTGAGTCTGGCCAGACATTTTATAAGCACTATCCCTCGAGTGGCCTAGGATATTTGCTCCCGTTATGTGGGAGGGACAAATCCTATCTACATCCACTACGATCTCTAAGCTTGCTTCTTATTGTATCCAGTACACGCCTTTATAACTACCCAGTTACGGTGTAGCGTTTAACGCTACCAAGATCACAATAATCCACAACTAGAATATCTAGTGACTTCAAGTCTAAGGATGACAATACCATTGCACCGCGAGAAGCGCTTGTGACTTAACATAACATGTATGTAGCCTTCTCGGAGATGGGTCAATCCAGTATGCCATTACTCCTAATGCATACCCATGTGTTGGATCATGATATCTCCATATCAATCCAACCCCATACTAGTCTATAGATGATTGTCCCATTAATCATTATAATTGACTAGGGATATTTAAGAATATAACACTTATATTCTAAGGACTTCATTCATGTTAACGTATCTCCATATCGATAACATAATGAATCGTAAATCCATAAATGTCACAATTAATTGATTGCCTCTAGGGCACAATTTCAACAGTATTAGTATTGGTGATGGTTGTAGCAGTGGTGGTGGTGTAGGTTGGATACAATGGCGGTAATGGTGGTGTTGCAACATCAATGGTGGCTGTATGTTCGTATTTTTTCTATTGGACCACTTTGCCCCTCAAAAACCGTTAACTAAAGGAAAATTTTGGACGAAAATTGCCCCAGTTAATAACTGTTAACAATCACAAACATTAAGTGGTAATAAGATGATTTTGAAACTGGAAGTGGTACATGAATCATTACCCTATACTGGAGGTGGATAAAAAATAATTGACCCAAGAATTAATGAAGATTTCGAGAGGACAAGAAATGATGGGGTTTGGAGTACGTGGACGGTGGCGATGAAGAGTTTTTTGCTCTCACTTAACCATTTTTCAAAAAAAAAATAATTGAGAATATTTTGCTCATATTTTGTGTGGAAAGTAATTTCTGAAACCCTTATCTTTTCGTATATTTGTGGGATGTGGCTCAAAATAATTAATGCTGAGTGAGGAATTTTTTATCTTTCATGTGATGAATTTCCAGCACTCTACAAGAGTAAGAATTTTGACTTTTTTACTTTCACGAGATGGATTCACAAGTCTCTTTCTCTTTAGTCTAAACTTTGAGATGATTAGTCTCTTATTACTGGTTGGAGTATACCGTCTGTTTCACACACACACAAAAAATGTTCGTATTGACTCAGTCTAGAGGCATATCAGAATTCATTTGAGACTTCAAAAGTCTAATGGATGAGACTCGGGGAAGACGAAGTGTGTGACAGAAGCTTTGCGGGGATACACTGCTCGAGATATGGGCATAAGTAAAGGAGGTATAGATCTCGAGGTATTTTCCGATGTATAAAAAAAAATCTCGAGGTGAAGTGCACACCACGCAAAGCAAATGGTGCAGCGCACTAACTAACGCTATTTTAACAACAGTTGAAGGCAACTAGAACTCGGACAGTTAAATGACCTCATTGGCTGATAGATACTGTATCTAGAGACTTCCATGATGAAACTACAAGTTATTAATGATATGAAATTACCACTTTCTCAAAAAATAATGCATATATAAAAAATGTATTGCCTGAAAGTTGGTGATAAATAATGTAATCCCACGGGTTTTCAATATATTGAAATATTAAGTTCACAGTGTGATAAATTATGACTGTTTGGGCTTGCTATGCTCGTCCCACACGCACAATCACAAGATGATGCAAGTACCCTATATCGCGGTGGGTACACGTTTAATAGAGTTGTTTGAACTCACCAAACAATTGTGAGTGATTAGACTCGTACAAAGTCGCCGGAAATCACACAAAGAATGAATTGTGCCTGCCTTAGATCATGACACAAGGCCAACACTGAGTCACCAATCAGGTTGTGCCAGCGCATCTTGTCACCGTAAGGCTGAGAAAGTTTAATAGTGTGCATACTACAGAATGATTTGTTATGGATTCTTGCAAAAGAGTCTTCGTATGAGTCACATGGACAAAGATACAAATATAGTTAATTGATAAACTAAAAATAACTATAAACATATGTCCTAAAAAGAATCGAAATTTGTAAGTTTCGCTTTGAATCCTCCCAAAATTCATTTCATGAATGTATACAAACAAGTGGTAAGAAGATACAGGTTTCACAACCTTCAATCTTTCAGCTGGCCTGACAATATCTAAATCAAACAAGTTAATCTCATACTCATCGTGGCAAAATCAACAATGTGCTTGAGGGATATCATTTTTAGAATTCAGGGGGACACTAACTCATTTATTAACCAGCCGACATTAAAAGATCATATGATTGGTGGCTAATCTATCCACATAACTAAATCACATCCGTGCTCCTTGCATAATTCGCGGTTTGTGTGCCGTTTCATTTCCTTGTTCTCTTCTGCAAAGAGTGAGCTCAATTTTGGAAGAACATGATAAAGTGAATATTTAGGTAAAATAATAATGGTGGACTGGTGGTATAATGTATGAGAGATTTTTGCATTTGTTTCTTATACTTTATTCAAACAAACATGGCAAATGACTGCTAGCTCAGATAGAGTATAAAGAAGAAAACGCAGGAGCATTAGCCGCATTTACGACATGGATATGCCGTTGGATTATAGCCCCCGGTCATTTGTTCACCCTATTAGACATCTATGGCATACTTGTCTCATTAGGGTCGGGCTAAGATGATTATCATCTCCGTTAATGTAATCAAAGATCAGATTATGAATAGCTGCTATGAGCAGAACGGTGCTTTAACCTTGATGCAACAAAATGTCAACTAAAAGAGATTCGGGGTTCAAATCCTACTATATCTATATGATATAATTTTCAACTAAGAAAAAATCAAACAAAATGGGAGTTTTAAATTTTAATAGCACAAGTATAACATATCCTATAACCCCTTTACACCTTCTTACCCAGCCAAGTCCTCAAACTAAGTGCATCTTTGGTATGACCAATTTTAGTCCAGTTGGATTAAAATCGGCCTCTTTTCAACAATCTCATTTGTTATGTCTTCAAATTTTAATCTCATAATTTGTAGATTAATAACCTATGTGCAATTGTAGAATCTCTAAAATTGGGAATTATCCAGCTGAAAAATCTATAAAAAATAGTTTGGTATGTTTTTTTTTTACATTAGCATGATCACAATTCAGTTATAACTAAGTACATTCAATTACATAACTTTAGAGTTCTTTAAATTTTGTTAAATGAATGAAGTTTTGACGAAAATCGTAGCTTCCATTAAAGGAAAGGATATCACAATACAAGAAAACATCTGGTAACACATAAACAGAGTGGTACAGCTCACCAACTCTGAAGAGAAAGCCATGCTATAGAAAAGAGCAAAAGATAAAAAAGAAAAAATTACAATGGACATTTCCAATAGATCTTGAAATGGACTACCACCACGCTTCCACATGCTGACTTTTGAGATTTTCAATACAAGGAAGAGGAAGCAACCGGAGTCACCGGCTGCACCTCCGGCCACTGAAACACCACCGGAAACTCAAAGCAGGATGACAAGAAAAGCTTCAAATCATCTATAGCATTGTTAACCTCCAGCAACAAACATTCAAACGCCACCAAATAACGACTTCTTGCAGAAACTTCAATGATAACTCTTGTAAAAAGTCGTCCTTGAATAAATTGACTCCATAACATCATCCTTGAAAAAGATAAACACAGTCGATTCAAACAGCGGATGGACGCCATGAAGAGATCTAAAAAAGAACAAAAGATCTAAAAGATAAACTCTAAAAACAACACTAAAATAGATATGGCGAAAAAAATGGTGAAGGGGCAACGCAGGTCGGAGCAGATGGTAAAGGGACTTGATAGGCGGCGGCACTAACAGCAATCCCCAACACCTCAAACGATTGAGAAACAACACAAACCTCTGAATAAAGCCCCCACACGAAGCTTTGCGCCCCGATCTGAGAAATCGAAACAAGAAACCGACGAACATTTAACAGTGACCTTAGAGGCTGGATATGAAAGGACGGTAGAAGAGAGGGTTAAAGAAGAAAACTGGAGAGACTTGCCGGAGCAAGACCGATGAACTCACGGGAAGTACTCTCTCTCTCTCTCTCTAACTTCCTCTCTCTAGAGAAGGTGTTAAATGAATGAAGTTAGTGATCTATAATTTTAGCTCATTACAGTTCGGTCCAGGTTCGGTTCAGTTCAGTTTGGAAGCTATTACAGTTCGGTCCAGGTTCGCAAAAATTCCAAACCGTATAATACCGTTCGGTCCAGGTTTGTCAAAATCCCAAACCGTATAAACTGAACCGTTTATGTAGCATATTAGGCTATAAACTGCCACATTTGATAACATCTACACATATATCATATACAGTAGGTACTGAAAATGATTTAATGTTTGCTACTTTATTTTAAAATTGATTGACATTAAAATTTTAGCAAATATATAATTGTTGAATGAATTATTAAGAAATTTCAAGTGAAATAATATATTTCTAGAAATTGCGGTTTAAAATCGAACCAAACCGGTTCAAAATTGATTTTACCAAACACAAAATGACATCGATATTTCACCGCAGCTTTCACATTACCTAGCAATATTTTATCTATTTTTTTTACCAAAAAACGAAATTATCTAAATTCACACTAGCTTTTCCACAGTAACTTTCACACAGCAGTTTTAAGCACCACCATAGCATTCCCAAACTAGCCCTTAACTAGATGCTGGTAGTAGCACATAACACAAACATGAAAAATGCAATATGCTTGTGTCGATACAACAGTGAAGTTATCAAGGAATATATGGTTTTATTCAGATGCATTTGCTGAGATGATAATGTTATATGATGTTGCTTATGAAAAGCAAAGATAATATACAAATGAGTGTAAGGGAGAAGCTCTATCGATCGTATGTATGCAAACCCCTTCAGCTCCCTCAAGTGGTCGGTCACTTGCTAATGAAGGATGCTCCCTTCTCAATGCTGGATGCTAATTCCTTCTTCGCTTTCTCCAACCCGACCCTATCAAGAGAATGAAAGAATGAGTCGCTAGAATCCATATTCGATATCTTAGAACTCATAGGGAACTTATTCACTAAAAAAAAAGAGCAGTTTGTCATCAACATTTCGTTTGGCTGTCCCAGAATGGAGGACAGAAAAACCCAACCTTTAGACATGATCAAGAACTGGTAGGACCATAAAACAGATTAAGAGAATACATCGACGTAAATAGAATTCGAACATGGTTCTGTATTTTTAAGAAAGGTTAGGGATGGTGTATGTATGGTACCTCTCATACTCATTCAGGGGTCCAAGTTGGTATATTTCTTCAGCTCCAGTACGACCAAGCCGTACCTTTGTTGCAAAGAATGGGAGTTCGGTTACCTGCACAAAAAAAGACAGCAGAAATTTGATTAAAGGTAACAGAGGTGAAACACGCTAAATTCTAATGCAGATTAAGCAGAAGAAAAACCTGGGAAGCCACGAAAGCACATTCCACAACACCAGCGTCTCCTCTCAAGCCCCTAAGGCATGCATCTGCAAACTTAACAGCAGCATATGCCTACACATAAAACAAGTTATATTTCTTTCAGTTTCCGGGTTTGGAAACTCCACTTTACAAAATTGAAAATCCCCAAAATGTATGTTGCAAACCATTGAAAGTGTTGCCGAGCCAGCCCCGGCTTTAGCCTGCAAGTAAGATAAAACAATAAGGTCTGGTTATGCTATGAATATAATGAAGTGAATATGAACGCAAGCGTTTTCTGTTAGCGAGCGAGATTTATTGAGCTGACAAATTACGATACCTCGACCACTTCGGTTCCACCATTCTGAATCCTATTAGTGAGATATTCAACTTCCTCTGGGGTGAATGAGCTGGGTGGCTTCACCTGAAGCAAACAATAACAATTGCGTCCTTTGGTTACAGTTTTTTCATATAAAAAGTAATATAGTACAATATGCATTCATATCTTGGCAATATATATAAATATATATATTTATTTGTATTCCTTGTCGTCTTTAGCACAAACCTGTGACAGAAGAGGCAGTATTGTTACTCCCGCATGACCTCCGACAACAGGAACATCAACATCCCTAGGATCAAGACCCAAAACTTCTGCCTGTCAATGATAATAATCACGTGAGACGATCAAAATTATGATTGGCAAACCTATTTGTTTTATTGGATTAAGCCGAGGGAAAAGGGATTTTAGGAAAAGAAAGCAAAAGAAGGCATAGTTCCAGTCTCGTGGGTACTACTTCCCAAAATGCAAAAAAATTAAATAATGCACTTTCAACGGTACATTTAGGACATGAAATAGTTTCAGGAACCAATTCTGTCTTGTTGTAGCCAAAACAACACTAGAAGACAGTAATATCTTTACCATGGTATCATTCATGCTTATTGTTATTTATTCTATGACGCGGTAACCCGCAACCACTACCCTTCAGTGGCGCACTGGGTAAATCCCTGCTCTAGTGCAATAGCATGCAAACCAACCAGAGAGGTAAACTAGTCTATGGCTGACAGGTCGCACGCAAATGAGAAGGCCGAATTGAAGCTCTTTGGCTTTCCCCAAATTTCAAACTGAAGACCTCCAGGCGAACGCCCAAAGACTTAAGTCTGCATGCTCGAGCAACTCAACTGCACCCCAAAGGTCCCATTCAAAAAAAAGGAATTGACTTGGGAACCTGCGACTGCACTCTGAGTAAACCCCCGCTCTAGTGAAATATCTTGCAAACTACACTAGAGAGGTAAACCAGTCTGCGAAAACCCGTGCTGACAGGCTCGCAGTTGGCCAATAGGCAGCCATTGGGATTCCCCAACTTTTGAACTCAATACCTCCAAGCAAATGCACAAAGACTATGACTGCAGCTCGACCAACTCAACTACACCCAGAAGGGCCCATTCACACTTTCACGATTCCCCTAAAAGTTGAACAGGGTTTAGCATAAGAAACATTGAAGAGAAGTTTTTGCATTGTATACATACCACGAAAGTATTTGCCCGCACAACATCAAGCATGGTAACCCCTAAGAGTTTCTTGGGGTCATAGGTGCCAGCTTTCTTGAAAACCTCGGCTGCAATAGCAACTGTGGAGTTCACAGGATTACTGATCAAGTTCACTACGGCGTTTGGACAGCACTTTGCTATTCCTTGTGCAAGGGTCCTGACGATTCCTGCATTGATCTTGAAAAGGTCGTCTCTTGTCATTCCTGGCTTCCTTGGAACACCGGCAGGAATGATTACAAGATCCATGCCAGTTAGGGCACTCTCAAGCTGAGGCTGCCCCAGAAAACCGCGCACCTAAAAAGTCCATGAACAATATAAATCAGTGGTACAAATGATGCGATGTCATCATACGTATGCGATGATTTATCATAAACATGTGAAGTTGTGAACTAAAGATACGGTGATATCCTCCATCACATGAGACCACAAGACTACAATTTTCTCTTCCTTCTAGTACTCTCCTTTAGATTTCAAACTTGAGAAGGAAAAGAGAAAAGAGACAGCGAAAATTTTGTACATTTGACTTCCATGAAAAAACTATCAGGGAAGCAAAGTTCAATAAAGGGGAGACATAAATTTTAACTTCAAATATGATATGTCATTCTATGCTTCATTACAACTAAAATTTCATCTATTCTGAAAGGGACATATGAAGCAAAATTCGTCTATATGGCTTTCCTTTTTGCTAGTACTCAAATATGCTAGTTTGGGATTTACACACAGCCTTGCACTAAAGACAAAGGGATTCATTCTTTGATATATCATCAAATTGGGAAATACTACTACTATCTAATCACCATGCTCAAATCACCTTACCATCCCTATACAATAGTCCAACCAATCTGCATAATGGGTAAAACATCCGTGTATCTTTTAGCCATATACATAGAACATCATTCATAAGCCTACTTCTAGCAGGGTTCACTGAGCTAGCACCCTATTTGCCACATCCATGTATTTGTGTGTGTGAGAGTGTTTGAGAGAGAGAGAGAGAGATGAAGGCCCTTACCACAGCACCAGTATCCATGTGACTGATATCAGCAGTGACACCAGGGGCATTGACAACATCATAGAGATGAAGAACAGAAACCAAAGGGTTCATCTTCATCAACATGGCCAAAGGTTGACCAATCCCTCCAGCAGCACCCAAGATTGCAACTTTGAATCCTGGAGCTCCCCCTTTTGCCCTGCAATTGCCTCTCCTCAACATTGAGCTCTCTTCCATCTTCCAAAAAAAAAAAAAAACACACACACACACACATTTAGAAACACATCAAAAGACCATGAAACCAATGTAACAGAAACTTCCAAATTCAGAATTCCAAAGTCTTGCACTTTATTTAGGATCTGGGTTTTCAAATTCAGACTCAAGAAAGCTTCAAACAATCAAATTAAGTGATTTTGTCTTGTACCCAGATGAAAACCCAGATTGGCAGCTGATATTGAAGGCTAAATTATACAATTTTGAGAGAGATTGGGAGAAACCTGGAGAGTTGAAGGATGGAGATGAGCTGAGATTCTTGCGATTCGTTGGTTGGCTTCTGAAATTGGCTGCATCTTTGGACGTTCTTCAGATTATTCTGCAGAGTTGGGTTCTTGAAACACAGAAGAAGAATTAATGAAGATTTCCAGAGGACAAGAAATGATGGGTTTGGGGTACGTGGACGGTGGTGATGAAGAGTTTCTTGCTCTCAATTAACCATTTTTAAATAATTTTTAATTGAAAATATTTTTTTTCATATTTTGTGTGGAAACTAATTTCTGAAACCCTTATCTTTTTGTATATCCGTGGGATGTGGCTCAAAACTATTTATGCTGTGTGGGCATTTTTCATCTTTCCTCTGATGAAATTTTCCAGCATTATACAAGAGTAAGAATTATGGTCCCTTGTCTAAAAAAAAAAAGAATTATGGTCCCCTCAAAATAAAGTAAGAATTTTGACTTCTTTACTTTCACAAGATGCATTCACAAATCTCTTTCTCTTTGGTCTAAATTTTGAGATGATTAGTCTCTTCCTACCGGTTGAATAATACCGTCTTATTCACACAAAAGATAATACTATTTGTATCAGCTCAGTCAAAAAGCATATTGTAATTCATACTTGAATGAGATTTCAAAAGTCTAATGAAAAAGGCTCGAGGAAGAAACGTATGTGACATAAGCTTTGTAGGGGATGCCCTGCTCGAGATAGTGGGCATCAGTGAAGGAGGCACAAATCTCGAGGTGAAGTGCACACCACGCAGAGCAAATGGTGGAGCGCTAACGCTATTTTAACAACAGTTGGAGGCAACTAGAACTCAGACAGATGAATGACCTCATTGACGGAACTCCAATTTAATGATATGAAATTGCCACTTTTTTTTTTTTTTATAAAAACTAGGCGCTACCCCGCGCTTACACGCGGGATCGTTATTTGTACACTAAGTAAAAAAGTCTCTTGGTATTTATAGGAACAACCATCTATTGGTATTTATAGGAACATGGCTGTGAATACGCATAAAAATTAGAGTTTGCTTAATCTTACTATTATTTTCAATTTATGAAATGAAATCTGTTATGAGTAAAATTATATTTTTGATACTAACTATCTTAAAAAATATGCATGTTTTCTAATTCATTAATAACTTGCAGAAACGACAACACATTTTATGCATAGTGAATAACATAAAGAAATGTCATGTCTATGCTTACCCTTTTGTGTTCTAAATAAACATTTTCTCTACAAATAGATTCTCGAGCTAGTAATCACTAAGACTCTGCTCTCTCGCAAATGGTTGGTAGCACAGTGGTAGAGCGTGTGAAGCCCATGCATGAGGTCCGGGTTCAAATCTGGCTGTATGATGTAATTCTCAACAACCAAAAAGACTCCGCTTTCTTTACCAAATGTCAGACGATTTTTTTTTTGTCTATTTCTGAGTTATGGAAAGCTTTATTTTTATTATTTTGTTTTATTATTTTTTAGATACATTTTTTTCTTCTCTGAAACAATTGTTTTTTTTGTGTTCTCTAAACTTGTACTAATATAACCCTTTATCCTCGAAATAAATTTCACACCGATTTAAATAGAAGAAAAGTAAGTTTTTTCCTATCTAAAACATTAACAATAACTTTTTGGAAAATGTAATATTTTCAAGGTAAGTAATATTTTTCCTACAAAGTTGATTCTAAATATAAAAAAACTAAACAATTGTTGTAATCACTACCTATAAAGAAAAATTATGGGTTAGGAAGTATAAACGTATCTACCTCATAAAATGCCGTAGGTTAACGAAAATGGGTGCTAGCTTAGTGGAAGAAGATTTGAAGCCCCTACATGAAGTTCCGAGTTACAACCTACCTACATGATGAAATTCTCAAAAACCAGTAGTATATGTTAATCTTCTAATATAATCGCGTGGAGAATTAGTACGTTCCACGATAAATTAATTATACTTTAAGTAATTTTTTATTTTAGAATTTTCCATTATCCACGTAGGCATTGTATATGTCGTAGAATATTATTTGAAGTACACCCGCACTTTATTTTGGCATTGAAATCTATTTTTCTATTAAATTTGAAACGCATATAAAATAAAATAATACTAAAATAAATATCTTTATAATAATAATAATAACTATTATTTTATTAATTATAATTTTAATGGATGAATTTCAAATGCAATTAGATGTTAATTTTTCTTAGTACATAAACTATAGGAGAAAAAAGATAAATCATGGGAAAACATGCTATGCCAATCAGCCTTCGATATGGTGAGAAAAGTTCGATAACTTTGGAAGTAAAGAACTTGTGTCAAGGCAACACATATGAAGCTTGTTGTATCAGTTTAATACTCACGCCCAAAATAGAGAAATGTGTATGCAATTATAAATTTGACCCTGGTAATTACAAAATGTAGGGTGAAAAAGTTTAGAATGAACAATAGGTACATGTTTAAAATGAACAATATGTTTAAAAATATCTCAACATATCACACATCCTCATTTGACTTTGCTGAGGCACACTATATAAATTATACCAAATTTGTTTGACAATTAACTTTTGCGTATACGCTAATAAGTTGTATTTCTCTGAACTTTGCATGTATAATTATACGCATGGCAAACATTTAAATACTTTCTATGAATTATTACAATAAATCTGTCACAACTGAATTTAAATGATAAATTATCCTCGAGAATTTAAAGTTGGCGAGCAACATGATATGCAAAATATTTTCCTGATAAAATGTTCATGTAAGCTTAAATTAAAAAGATAAATAATAGAGAGTTCAAATTAGTCTATGGCCATATTCAAAGATAAATAATATAGAGTTTTACTTATTCCATAATAGAAAAAAGCTAAAAAATTGGGGATAAACATGATATGCCCATGAGCCTTGCGAACTTATCCTGTTTAAATGGTCTTATAAATATAGCAAATAACAAATTTATATGTAGAAGAAGAATTGGACTTACCATCACCAATGGCGAGTTCATTTTTTTCATAGCACTTCATAAAAAAGTTGTATTATTCTAAATTACAAACAAAAATAATGTAATCACATAGGATAATGCACAAATAAAAAAATTCATTGCCTGATAAGTTGCGATAAATAATGTAATCACATAGGATTTCAATCTATTGAAATAATAAGTTGATAGTGTGATAAATTATGATTGTTTGGGCTTGCTACACATGTCCTACACACACAATCACAAGTTGATACAAGTATGCTATGTCGCAGTGGGTACATGTTTAGTAGAGTTGTTGTTTGAACTCACCAAACAATTGTGAGTGATTAGACTTGTATAACGTCACCGGAAATCACACAAAGAATGAACTGTGCCTGCCTTAGACCATGACACAAGGCCAACACCGAGTCACCGACTAGGTCGTGCCAGTGCACCTTGTCATCGTAGGGCTGAGAACTTTCAATAGTGTGCATACTAAAGAATTATTTGTTAAGAATTCTCGCAAAAGAGTCTTGTAGGAGTCACATGGACAAAATACAAACATAGGCAATTGATAAACTTAAAATAGTTATATAAATTTGTTCTAAAAAGAATTAAAATTTATGAATTTCACTTTGAATACCCCAAAAAATCATTTCACGGAACGTATACAAACAAGTGGTAAAAAGATATGAGTTTCACAACCTTGAATCTTTGAGTTGACTTGACAATACCTAAATCAAGCAAGTTAATTTCAAACTAATCGTGGCAATAATTAACAATGTGTAATTTTCAACTAATGAGACGAGTATGCCACAACCTTGAATCTTATGATGTAATTTTCAACTAAGAAAAAACCAAATGAAATGAGAGTTCTAAATTTTAATAGGTCAAGTGTAACATATCATATAACCCTCTCTTTGAGCATCTCTAGCATGTGAGGCAAACTGACTATTTAGACAAAATATAAATGATTTGATCAAAAAATGCGATCCAACAGAGCACGTATCCGCAAATGCAAAATATATGTCATACATCTACCTTGCCAAATTTGGCGATAAAATTGCCTCGTCATCTTGTTCTCCTATTTTTTAGGTTTGTTACTAATTTTAGGATTGTTGAAAAACTGAAATTTTACTAATATGCCTAACTTTTAGCTAGCACTACTGGAGTGAGTGGTAAATTTTACCGACATGCAACATGCAAAATTGTGATTTTATGTAAAATTTGTCTTATTTGTACATGATATTGCTGGAGATGCTCTTACACCTTCTTACCCAAACAAGTCGCTAAAAAAAATTCTCAAGTTCCTCACATGAATCAAAACTTAGAAAATTGGTGCTAAACCCTCCACCCAAATAGCTATTTGTTTCATAACCTTGCCTCAATTCAAAATTGGGCATCTAACTTCCATTTGTGAGAGGCAAAAGTTGTTTGTCTTTTTTCTCGGATGTTAGATTTTCAATTCCGAATTCGGGTGAGGTTACATGACCAATTGTCCCATCAAAACTCCAAATAACAAGAAAAAAAATAAGACTGTGTTTGCCATATGATTATTAACTAATCAGTTGATTAATGGAGTAAAATGATTTGAAGTCTGAAGGAGGACTCATAGACCAGAAAAATTAGAATCAGGCGCCCAAACTCAAATTTAAGCTTCTCCGGCATAACGTTGATGGCGATTCAGCCTCCTCTCTCAGGTACTCTCGTCTTCCTCTTATCATTTCCGTGTATCAAAGAGCCCTAAAAACCGTTACTTTCCGAAACCCTTTCCAAAAACTGTTCAATTTTCCGCTAATCTCTACACTACTTGTAGGGTTTCGCATGTTCAACTTCATGAATTTACCATCGCATTCACTTCTCTACAGTACTCTCCGAAACCCTTTCAAAAACTGTTCAATGTTAGTTAAAGCATCTACTTTGATACAAAATCAGGATTGTTATCTTTTCTCCCACTCAGGAAATTGGGACAGCCAATTCTGTTCAGATAGGGATTTAACCTAACAATGCCTCTTTGAGTGTCATTCTTAGATGCTCTGGGTCAGAAAATTGACTCCATTTTGAATTTGTGTGCAGGCAATGAAGCACCACACCAAAATTGTCCATTTCAGAAAGTTTGGGGTTGATTTCTTCATTCGTCAGTAGGATTACTATGATTCATCCTCAGGTGTGCATGCCCCTTCTCTTCTGAGTGTATGATGAACAATAGAGATCGTTGATTTTCTTCTGTCTCGTCGCAAGTTTATTTTGTTTCTTTCATTAACCTATTCAATTGTTGAAAATTTCAGTTGTCGAATCATTGATTCGACCCTTCCCATGTTAACGCTTGATTTCACTTGTTGATAGTATTGGAGTGTTGTTTAGTGTCTTCATGTCTGATTACGTTCGTATGCAGTGGGTAAAGCATCCGATTGTGATATTATGAGATCGCAACCGAACCAGTAACCATCATCATGTTTACTGATTTTTCAATTTTTATTCATTAACTTAGGTGCGGGTTATAACTTGTACTGTCTTCATGTCAGCGATAGGAGTTGACGAGGTGGTTGAACCTTGTCTGTATTTGCTTTTGAAGCACCTAGAGTTTGTTGTTTATTGATACCAATTAGCAAATATATCTCCGATATGAGTCTTATTTAGACATGTCATAATGCTTCCTTAGTTTTTTTTCTTGTCTCTAATCCTTCCAAAATGATACTCCATTTAAAGATACATGATCCTCATAGTGGGCGCCCAAGTCAATGTGGTAATTTTTTCCTTGTGGACCACCTTCCTTTTCGATAAATTTTAAGAGCAGTATGCTTTTTGCTTATAATACCTGATCATCATAGTGGGCAGGCGAGTCAATTTTGTAATCATGGACGCCAGTTAGAAGAGTGATTTTCTTTTGATTCTATGTCCTTCACCGTCTCATTAAGCTACTCAAAAGAGATATGAAACGAAATAATTGACGTGGGCAAGTTTTAAGATATTTCCATGGAGAAACAACTATCCATGGAGTTAATACTGAATACTGATGAACCAAAATGATAGTCGATATAATGTTTAAACAAATTCTATCTTTTGGAGACCATGGATTGAACCAGAGATCAGTATCCTCTTGAAGACAAAAGGCCATATGGGCGTAGTGAGGTGAACTAAGTAGGCATCACGTGGAAAAATGGGAAGATGGTTGGAGACTAATTGAGAGTGGCGTCAAGTGGGGATATGATGGGGATTAGAGTTAAAGAACATGACGAGATTAAGTATGGAAAAATTTGGAACATAGTGTATCAATGCCTTGAAGGGAATGGGTGCCATTTTATGAGGCTGAGGTTGTCTGGTTCTCTAAGGTATGACCAAGTCAGTGCCTGAACTGCCTGAAACGACGACACTGAATCTTTTACCTTGTCCTTGGCATCTAACCTGCTGAGTTTGTTGTAGTGCCCATTTTTTGTTGGGTTGCTAGTTGCATACATTAATGTTTCTATCCATAATAACAATGCCGAAAACCTCTCTCCGCAGGTGGCCAAGTCAACGGTGTGGTCTGAAAATCTCAGCGAACCTCTAGCGGCAGCCTCCAATTCTTAAATATCGGCAAACCCCTGATCTGATCTCTGTTCCTTAATGGGTTAATAATCCTGCAATGTTGAGAGACTTAGACTCTGCCATCAGATAAGGATATCTTGAAGACCCCAATTAGAAGGTTAAGTTTACGAGGAGATCATATTGGAATTTAACTGTGTGTTATCATGTGAGATTCATGGGACATGTCATATCTCAGTGTCTTCACTCCGTGCCTTGGTTACGGTGTACGGGTGTACCTAGAGAACATACTTTGCCCATAATGGTATCTTATTTACACAGATAGAGAAAACTGCGGAAGGTCTAATGAATTAGCTGTGACGAGAAATGCATGTGTATAAGTTCCAGCTAGCACATAATATGTATATTGTATCCTGAAGAGTTAAGGATCTCTTTCGCAGCTGCAGCTTTAGAAGAAGAAACCATTTTTGGAACAGATAACAAATTAAGAATGGAAGAATCAATGTTTTCGTAAAGAAGATCCGGGGGTGATGACCTATTCAGAGTACGAAAAAAAAAAAAAAAAAAAAAACTGAACGAGATAAGATCTGCTCCACTTGCAAGTTCAGGTCTCAGTCTGCTAACTGGGATCACTGGCTGAGAAAGCTCGAGAAACTGTGAAATGCATCTCCTTAAATTCATTACTAGTGCATGGCGAGGAGCGTTCTTCACAGTAGAAGCCAATACAGCATATGACTAATTTGTTGTACCCTCCAAAAAGTCATTGCTAAAGTGAGTTGCAATGACTTTCTTGACTCGAGATGAGATCATGTCTTAGTCAGGAAACAGGCGAGTCCGAGCTTCTAATTAATGTTAAAGAATTTGCGAGGACCCTTCAAAGAAAAAAATTGTTTCAAGAATTGTTTCAAGAATCCATTGTGATTGATATGAGAGGTCAATCTCTGTTCACCCGGTAAAAATGATGGGTCATTGGCTTTACAAGAGCAATTATACAGTGATAAGATGCCCCTAGCTCTTCCCGGATGTGAATAAAGGTTTTCAGTCACAGGATCTTTTATAAAAGTTCTTAACTATGTCGGCTAATGGGTTTTCGTGATGGTTCAAAAGTTATTCCAATTTTAAGTGATCAAATTCGGAAAGCAAAGTATAATCAATGTTGAACATTGAGTATGATTGAGTCAAGACTGGCCTCGTCTGACATATGTGTCGGTGCTGGAATCAAGTTTGATGCCTCCAGTTTTCATCCTCTGCAGTTTTTATCTTTCATATGATGATTCAGAAGCATGCACCAAAGATATACATATTTATACGTGTGTGTGTGTCTTGTGATTCTTTCTTTTCTGTAAGAGAATATATATGAATAGTTTAAATTAGCATACTTATGTTGTTATCTGATTACTATTGATGAACCTTGTAGCCCTTGAATTATTACCAAGAATGTGCAGTTCCTTATTATAGCCGAAGCCTGATGAATGAAAGTTAACCAGGGAGATGATACCCACCTAGGAGCAAAACTCTACCTTTACCTCACAATACACACACGTGCGCCCGCTCACACATGTTTATAGGTAATGATCGAGGATAAAAAATATTGCAAATTGAGGACCTAATCTTTAGATAAATGTAAGTTTGTAACTGTCACAGATGGCTTTTCTTCTGAAAGTGTTATTTTGGTGGTTTTACGCTGTTTTTGTGAATTAATTGTTGAAAAAAAAATACACGACTTGTTAATTAATTGGCTATACTGATTTCTTTTTTGGATTTTGAGGATAGCTAAACTGATTGTTGAACAAAAATTACACAACGTGTTATTTAATTAATTTCATAATTGTTCGCAGGTCAATAAATTACAGTTAGCACCGTTCAAGTCCTGGACTTGTTACAATTACTGCCTTCTACTTGCTGGAGTGCAGGTTATTGCTGCTTCCGTTCCTCCTTTATCTTCTGGTATTCCCTCGCTGTTCAGTCACAAAACTCATGAATATTTTCAAACATTAAGTCATTCGGTAGTTTCTCAAATGCACCAATTTACCAGGCAGCCCATGAATTGTTCTTCCGATAGAAGTGTTGAGTTACCATTGGTGCCGTTCTATCACAAGTTGCTTTCGATAACTCTCCTTGCCTCAACTATGCTTCTCCTTCGCCAGGAAAGACGCGTCAGCCGTCAGGTAAATATTTACCATTACGTCGTTTGTGAGCACATATGATAATGAGTAAAGAATTGGACTGTAGAGCGACTTCTAAGAAAATTTCTACCACGGTTAGGGAAATGGTTCTTTCGAGTGAGATTGGTTTTACCATTAAGGGTAAAAATAGCCCATGAGTTGCTAGTGGGTCAATGAGATTTTCAGCTCTCCTTGGTGATTTCTTGAACTAGTAAGAATCCTTTTTCATTTACTGTTGTCCAGTCTCCAGAACAGTTTGAACCTCGGAAGGATCAGTCTCTAGCTGTCGGATGGGGACAATGCTGGTCCCGGTTCAAGAGAAGTAAAAGATGCTTTTATCTTTTTCTTATCTGGAAGAAAAACCTTTCAAATATTTCATTTATGGGTAAAAGACACTTTCACTCTCTCTAGTTTGATTGAAAGACACTTTCGTCCCTTCCAGCTTGGAAAAGGACACTTTCACCCCTTCAGTGTGCCAAAGGAAACTTAAATACTCAGTCTAAACTATTTTTATGAATGTTGTGGTGCCACTGCCAGTGGTAGCAGTTCAAACAAATGTGGTCCCACCTGACTAAACATAATATTAGGAACCTCTAATGTCTGTATTAGAGAAGAGATAAGTACTTAAGTTTAGTACTTGATGTAATTTTGACTTATGTGGTGACACCTACTAGAATTGCTTTACGACCCTAGTTGTGCATGGTCTTTGTAATAGTGGTAATTGGTTTTGTGCACGACCATCCTAGCAAAAAGGTTGGTATTATTGGTTCTGGCTTTCCAACTTTGATTCCTAAATTTGTGTAGTAGTATTTCTATGATGATATTCTTAAATATTTAGAGCACCAATCATATCTGAATGATGATTCTTTGTGCTTACTAACATGGTCTTGGATAATACATTTCAAAGAGAAAAGACAAATCAAACCCTCAATGATTATTATGGGATTAACATATTTTCTATTGTTTTTTCTCTTGTGCTGACTTCTATACCCTGGAGGCCTGGACTGTTTTCCTAGTGCTGAAGTAACATGCAATGGTCTTTGGAACATGAATAAAATTATCACAACCACATAAATATTAAAATGGTCAATAAAAAATAACATTTACAACTATATGTTTTACTGTTAATGTTGGATTTGTAGGTATTTATCTCATCAAAATGAGCTATTCTTGAGAGAACATAGGCTAAAGTTACCTTAGGCACATAAAAGCTAACGAGGTTTTATCTTTCTTGGTTGGACTTATAAGTCCTCGTCCTTATCAAATGAGCACATTTTTACTCAAAGATGAGCTCAATGCTAAATAAGTATTGATAATATTGAGACTTGAGATCAAGTTGCTATAGTTTCGTTTGGCGTCATCCTAACAATTCTGACTATTGTCTAATTAATTCAGTCAGTATCATATCGTGTTGTCGTGTACTCTCTCGACGAACATAGTCGACTACATTTTGTTTTGTGTACGCAAATAAGTCGGATGATAGTTGGAGATAGATACCTAGCCAACCTTGGACTAGAATGAGTGTAATAGTAGTAGCGATAGAAGCTTTCCACTAGTGCAGGAGCACAATATCAGTTGATTTTAACTTCATTTTTAATGAAAAATTATAACATCATACACACATATTACCTTTCTATGTCTTCGGAAGATGAAAGAAGTTTTTTTTTTTTTTTTTTTTTTTTTTTTTGAGAAAGAAAAGAAGTTAAATTAGTTACTGCGAAATTCTTTCACTTTATCTTCTTGATTTAATACTTACACTATTGTGGTGCTTCTAGAGCACCATATCATGCATGGAATATCTTTGAAACGATGTCACAAGTCAAGAAAATAATTGAATAACACCAAAACCATGTGTCCATGTCATCAAGAGTTTCATTTCTTCTTTGCATTCTCACCTGGCAGCCACCGGCCGACCAGTCAACACCGGCAACAGAAAGTTCCCGGCATCTTCCAACCACCTCCATTATAGAAAAGTCACTTTTAGCTTTACAAAATCAAGAACAAGATTTGTCAAAAAACAGACAGTGTGGCTGAGTTGTTAAATATCTTCACCTAATAATAGCCAAAGAACATTGTCTTATTCTGATTCTTCACATGTTCATGTCACCATGTGAACTGAACAACCGAAAATTGTGTCAAAGCTAGTGACTTTTAGTACTCTGTTTCCATTTCATGTCCAAGAACTAGTTGGTAGTACTCTGTTCCAAGCAGAGCAGCTTCAACTCCTCCCTCCACCGGCATGTCGGCAGAACCCATTTCACGGCGACTTCTCAGCCGGAGAATTCTCTCCTTTTTCCTCTTCCTGTCCTTCGTTTCCCTATCTCAATCTGATGAGCTTCAAGCACTTCTCAAAATCAAGACCTCATTAGCTAATTCAAATTCAAATACTAAAGTGTTTGATACATGGAGGCCGGAGCAGAATTCTCTCTGTAATTTCACCGGTGTTATCTGCAACTCCGATCAATCCGTCAAAGAAATCAATCTCTCCCAACAGGGTCTCTCCGGGACTCTTCCATTCGACGCGATTTGCTCTCTGGAATCGCTCGAAAAGCTCTCTTTTGGTACAAATGCTCTGTTTGGTGAAGTCACAGAGGACTTGTGGAATTGCACAAAATTGGAGTATTTGGATTTGGGTTTTAATTCTTTCACAGGAGAAGTACCAAAGTTGTCATCTCTAAGCCGATTGAAGCACTTAAACTTGACCCTGAGCGGATTCTCGGGGAAATTCCCATGGGAATCTCTTCAATCTCTCACCAATCTGGAGTATTTAAGCCTTGGTGACAACCCTTTTGAAGAAAATGAATTTCCTTATGAAGTTCTCAATCTTGAGAAGCTGTATTGGCTTTATCTTTCGAATTGCAGTCTTGGCGGGAAAATTCCTGATGGAATAGGAAATCTCACTCTGCTTCAAAATCTTGAACTTGCCGATAATGCCCTCGTCGGAGAAATCCCACAGACGATCACGAAGCTGAACCGGCTATGGCAGCTTGAGCTCTACAACAATGAGCTCACCGGAAAGTTGCCAGTTGGGTTCGGGAATCTGACGAAGTTAGTCAATTTCGATGCTTCGAATAATAGCCTTGAAGGTGATCTCTCCGAGCTCAAATCTTTAAACCAACTGGCTTGGTTACAGCTCTTTGAAAACCGATTCTCCGGCGAAATTCCACCGGAGTTTGGTGAATTCAAGTCCTTATGGGCTTTTTCTGTGTACAACAACAACCTCACCGGTGCTCTACCTCCGATGATCGGATCTTGGGCTGGTAGTGAATTCTTCGACGTGTCAGATAACTTCTTCACAGGTCCAATACCTCCTTATTTGTGTAATAAAGGCTTGTTGAACCGTCTATTTCTTCTGCATAATAATTTCTCCGGTGGGTTACCAGAAGAATACGCGAATTGTCAGTCTTTGATAAGGTTACGGGTGAATGACAATTCACTCTCCGGTGAAGTCCCTGCCGGAATTTGGAGCTTACCAAACTTGGCTATCCTTGATCTTACTAAGAATCAATTTAGTGGTCAATTGGGTTCCAACATTGGTGAGGCCAAGTCTTTAGCTCAGCTTTTTTTAGCTCACAACCAATTTTCAGGCACATTACCGGCAGCCATCTCCGATGCGACGTCTTTGGTGGCGGTGGACTTGACATCAAATCGATTTTCCGGTGAACTTCTGGCTACAATAGGCGATTTGAAGAGACTAGGTAATCTTGATTTGGGTAATAATGCTTTTGTGGGTAAAATCCCAGACTCTTTAGGCTCTTGCAGTTCTTTGAGTGAGTTGAACCTTGCCTATAACTCATTTTCCGGCGACATTCCGGCGAGCCTTGGTTACTTACACAGCCTTAACGCGTTGAACTTGTCTAACAACCAACTTTCAGGGGAAATCCCGGCGAGTTTTACTTCTATGAGACTTAGCCTTCTTGATTTTTCGAATAATAGATTAGAAGGTAGCATACCGGAATCTTTATCCATTGGTGCATTTAGCGGTAGCTTTTCCGGCAACAAAGGACTGTGCAGTGATATCAATAGAAATTTCCGGCCATGCTTGTCGAAATCCGGCAACTCGGGTCATTTTAGGATTATCACATCATGCTTAATAGTTGCAGCAACTATCTTGTTTGTGGCAGTCACTTGTTTTATCTATGTGAAGAGTAAGGCAAAAGAACATGAATCTCCGGTGAAACAAAGTGGTACCTGGGATATGAAACAGTTCCATGTTCTAACTTTCACAGAGGATGAAATCATGGGAGCAATCAAACAGGAGAATGTGATTGGGACAGGTGGATCAGGAAATGTGTATCTACTGACTCTACAAAACGGCAAGAAACTCGCTGTGAAACACATCTGGAAGCCGGAATCCGGCGACCGGAGCAGCTTCCGGAGCACCTCCACGATGCTGGAAAAGGGTAAAAGCCGGTCGCCGGAATACGATGCTGAGGTGGCGACATTGAGTTCAATCAGGCATGTCAATGTGGTGAAACTATATTGCAGCGTAACGAACGAGGATTCAAATCTGTTGGTTTACGAGTACCTTCCGAACAGGAGCTTGTGGGACCGGTTGCATACGTGTCAGAAGATCGAGATGGATTGGGATGTGAGGTACGAGGTTGCGCTTGGAGCCGCCAGAGGATTGGAGTATCTACACCATGGGTGTAATAGACCGGTGATGCATCGGGATGTGAAATCTAGCAACATCTTGTTGGATGAGGAATTGAAGCCTAAAATTGCTGATTTCGGGCTAGCAAAGATTGTTCATGGGAACAAAGCTATGGATTCGACACAAATTATCCCCGGAACTCATGGATACATTGCTCCAGGTTAGTTTTCCGATTAGATTTTTGGGTTAAGACACTTCCACCCCTTCTAGGTTGATTTTTGGGTGCAAGTTTTCTGAAATTTGGCACACTGGAGGGGTGAAAGTGTCATTTTTCCAAACTAGAAGGGGTGAAAGTGAAAGTGTCTTTTACCCTTAGAATTTTAGTATTGTCATATGTTGTTGCTTTATGAAACTTGTACTAAGTCTTATGTTGTTTGGTTTGGTTTGGTTTGATTTTGTAGAATACGCGTATACCTGCAAGGTGAGCGAGAAGAGCGATGTTTACAGCTTCGGAGTAGTTTTAATGGAGCTAGTGACGGGAAAGATACCTATCGAACCGCAGTTTGGAGAAAACAAGGATATAGTCCAATGGGTTTGTGGCGAGATGAGAAGCAAAGACAGTCCGCTACATTTGGTTGACTCGGCTATCTCAGAGCCGTTCAAAGAAGAAGCTGCGATGGTGCTGAGAATCGCCATTCGTTGCACGATGAAAACGCCGGCACTGAGGCCTTCGATGAGGATGGTTGTGCAGATGCTGGAAGAGGCCGAGCCGTGTAAGATGACGAGAATTGTTATTGACGGAGATGGTGAAAAGGGTAGTAGTAATTGATGAGTTGCAGGAGCAATTGTAGAAATGCCAAGGCTTATTATTCTTGATGAAGTCCTTGGTAGTAAACATGTACAGGAATGGAAAAAGTTTAGTTTGTATTGGATGAGTGACAAGATGCATAATAAAACATTTTTTGGAGGTTATTCTTGATTGTACCTAGGATTTTTTCATCTAGGTAACAGAGAAGTTACCCCCTGTATGATTCATAGTAGTACTTTTGAAGCTTGGGAACAAACTTGAAGGAATTGGCATGTCAATATAGGGAAAGCTATTCATTTTTAATCTGATGAACTTGAACTGCATCCACCTTCCATGAAATCATAAGCCACTTCTGTAAATCAGTAAATGGGAGCTCCATGAAGTTTCTCAGATAGTCTTATCAGTTTCATCACAAGAGCTGGATTTGTCCGAGGAAGCAAGAAGGCTGCTGCTGCACAGGCTCTATGCGAGGCGACATTTGCTTGCACAGCTTAGAAAGGAACAATTAGGAAGTTTTTGTTCCTGAAATTGCATGAAGATGGTTTGGGTTATTCTGGGTGATTTGCTTAATTTGCAGCTCTTCAGGGTTGCACCAGCAGGAAGTTTTTGTCCTTGGATATAAGCCCATTTCTGCCCATTCCAGTTAGATGACAATTATTAATTTCACACTGAATCAGTGATGCCAATTTTTGATAAAGAAACTAAAAGTACTCACCCAATTTACAATCATGCAATAGTAGAAAGTACAACTCACAACATATTATTCCACCTTCCTGTACAAGACTTGGTCTACAACTGGGATTGGCAAGATGAGTGGAGACTGGTGGAGCAGAGTAGAGTCCAACAAGTTAGCCGAGAGTTAGAACTGCGAACAAAGGTAGGCTGAAGCCTCCACGTATGGCGGTTGTACGGTGGTGTGTGCCGGAGCTATCACTTGATAATAACTAGTTCTCTGAAGCTGGGATTTCGGAAATTGTTCCAGAGCAGCCATGATCATCATTAGCTGCACATGACAGTCTTATGCAGTTCAAACAACTCCCTCTTCGTTCCCTTTTGGAATGCAGTTCAAACAACTCCCTCTTTGTCCCCTTTTAGAAATCCATGCCTTTTTGTTGTCACCCATAGTGAAGGATGGTGGTCATGCCTAATGCAACTATCAAATCAAGCTGCATATGTTTTTTGTTGTGTTCAAGGTGCTTTAGCCTTAAGAGGGTTGTTGGAATAAGATTTCCTTTTTCAGTTTTCCTTTGTCGGTGCTGTCTGTCTTTCTCATACTACGACATACTTCCTCAGTTTCCTCTGTTTCTTCCTAGTTGACTTTTTTTTACCCGTAATCTTGTTACTTTGACCCGATGATTTGGATAACAAAACTATGCAACTTTCTGGTAATTTTTTCATAGTTTTGTAGAGCAAAGTTTACTCTACAACACCATGAAAAAATTACAAAATTCTTGCATCGTATTGCTAATCAAATCACCGGGTCAAAATGACCCGATAAATAGTGTCAAAAGTCAAACTACGAAGAAACAAAATTTGAAAAATAAGAGGAAACAGAAGAAACAGAGGAAGTACTCCCCTAACGAAGCACCATGCTTCTATCTTGCCTTTTGGCAATCATGGACCAGTTTGAAATCAACACAACTAGATGGTTTTCTCATCCAAGCAGTCGGTTCACATGATGCCATCCCTCGGGTCAATGTTTGCCCGAGTCCCCTTTCTCCACTATGTACTCCTGCCTTCAACCCCACCGCAGTGAACTACTCCAGTGCCGACTTCTACACATCTATGTCGGGTATTCACACTCTGTAACAATATAGGAAGATATCTAATCATGACCAAACACCTCTTCAACTTTCAAATTCTAACTTTCTGTTTTAACTTCATTGTAGGTTGTTTACTATCACACAGCGCCTTGTTACTTGTAACAAACAAGTGTCCATTTGTTTTGTAATATTTGTATTGTCCCTTGCTTAATTAATAATATGATGTTATTTTAATCATTTTTTACACCCCTTGGGTAACTTTCACTTACACCCGATCTTCATTTGCACCCATCCTAATTTGAAACACTTGACTTAAATCACTTGTGACTACCAAACATGTCGTCACTACACCCCCTTGTGTATTCGCTCTGCTAATTGGTATATTAAGTTTCTAAATTCACTTTTCTGGATAAATATACCCTACATAGGTTGTAAAGGCCAATCTTTTCCAAATTTGTGAACCTTTCCTCGAGTTAGTCTAAACTTTTACTTGTAGTAGCTGCACCATGTTTAGAAACACCTATTAAACCTTGTGATATCTACACATGTTAAGAATACACATAATGGTAGATTGACTTTTGCATCTTCTGTAAGGGTAAAATCTATTTTAAAAATTAAATAATGGTAGATTGACCTTTGCATCCTCTGTAAAATCTATTTACAGAATTAAATTTGGAAAATTATTGTACAAACTAGCATAGTGGATACACAGATAGGTGACAACAAGTTTGGTAGTCACAAGAAGTTTAGGTGAAGTTTTCAAATTACGAGGGATGTAAGTGAAAATTAACCGAAACTGAGGGGTAGCACGGGCTTTCAGGAAAAAAGATGTCTAATGAATTTTACCCCTTATTATTATATTGATAGCAAGTGTGATGTTATGTAGTGAGAGATATTAGGAGATGACATAAGTTATGTTTAATTTAATTAAAATCATAAATTTTAATGTTGGCTCGGGTACTTCTTTTTTGAGAAGAGCTCCGGTACTTTTTTTACAAGTTCGTTAAATTATAATTCTTATAGGTGTAAAATTTAAATCTTTACTATCTTAAAAGAGTGAATGATGGAGTATTGATTCCTAAGATCACTTATTATAAAAGTGCATCTCTAGAAGTGTTTATTACAAAAGAACCTCGGTTAAACCTAGGCAATTACATATTATTATCCCTATGAAAGAAAGGTATCGCGACTCTTCCGTGTAGGTTACGCGACTCTTCGGTAGGAGATTCCCAGACCAACTCTTTTGTCAATTGCCAGTTCCACCATTCCCTTTGGTCAAATGACGAAGACGCAATGCATGTCACCTTCGCATTCGATTGTCGCTACAGCGGGACGCCACTGTCTCCGCCGCCATCTACGAGAACTGGAGTAACCCTCTGTTTGTGTCTCTCTCCCTCCCTCCTCGCTGAAGGCATATGACCAACATACCGTAATCAATCTCTCAATTTCTTCTCACTCTCTGTCTATCTCTCTGTTAATATTTGATCAATGTTTAAATATATCACCTTTTTATGTTTCTTCCTCTTATTAATTGCTTGTTTGTATGTTTTTAGTATGCAAATTTTGGTTGATTTGATATTGCAGTTGTCTGATTTCATGTTGAATGATGGATTTCAATGAACTTTGGATGTCAAAGTAGACATTCTGGTTTTGATCCGTGCTATTTGAGAGGATGAGATGAGAGTCTGTGAAAGTGAAAGAGTTACCTTGTTCTCACAGCTACCATGGGGAGTGCAGTTTTCCAAGGTTTGGTATTTAGAATACTTGCCCTGTTTGCCAATATGAACTTTCCCATAGAGATGACCCTAGGCTTTAGCGCTGGAGAAACCATAGCACCGTTGCAGTGCAGTGAAGGCTTTAGAGGTCAGGTAAAAATGTTTGGACATATTCTTTTACTTGTGCCTTAATTAGGGTTTTTGTTGTTGTTGATAATGTGGTGTTGCAAAGAATCCGTTTTTATTACATAAGGATGACGTTATGTATGTGATTTGTTTATAATATGAACTTTTTTGTAGCTGAGTTATAGTTCTCTGATTTACTATTGAATTCCTCTGCGGTATTAAAAGATCATTGCTCAAAGTTTCTTCTTTGTTGGCTACATGTAGGATTACCTTTTACATCAATCCTTCTTGTTAACTCGCGCATAGATTTGTTTACTTTGGTGAGATTCCTCTTAGGGTGGCATTTGTGACTGGTTGTCTGCCGCCAAAAGACTAACAATTTGTAGGCGGATTTTTTTTCTCATTAATTAACTAATTCTTTTTGGATCTGTGTCTGTAGTTGGATACGGGTATGTGTCGGACATGCTGGCTTGCAGCCATGCTGCGGCACTGGATAATGAATAGTTGTTGACTAGCTTGTGGATTAATGGTCCAAATAACTGAATGTTGAATAGAGTTACTTGTTTGAGATCGAAGGTACCGTCATATAATACTGAATATAATTTGACTACCCTTGTGAATCAATGGTCTAAATAACTGAATGTTAATAACATTACATGTTTGAGATCGATGTTAACGGCATATATGTCATTTTGTCTTCCACCATAGCCAGCTTCTTGGTAGTCTTGTTTTATTTAATTTTGTTGCCTCCATAGGTAAGCTTTAGGTGTCATTAATACAACCTATTTATGTGTCCTCTCCCTTTCCTTAAGTGGGGTTTGTTTTATGTTTAATCGTTGCTGATAAATTTTGGGATTTATTTGGATGGGCTATTCTCCTGACCACATTGGATTTAGTGCGAAACAATCATTCTAATTCTCATTACTTTTGAATTTTGGTAAATTGATTTCAATTGGGGTGTGTACCAGTTAAACCCTGGATAGTGTTTTGACTGTTTGCACTCTCAGGAGTTGAGGTTGGTTGAGTGAAATTTTAAGTACATGATTACGTTTCCAACGTCTTAATTTCGTCTCTTACTCTAGGTGCCCAAGAATGATGGTACAAGGTCTCTTTAAAGGTCAATGACACCACCCAAAGGAAGGGGGAATGGATGAGCAAGTTGTGAAGGAAAAAAGGGGTGTTGCCTAACCCCTCCACCTGTGTTTTGATCATTTGATCGTAAATGAGTAGTTGGGTGACTTTGATTGTAAACTTTTTGCAGGATGTGAACTCTGCCCGCATCAGACAGTGAATTCATGGCGATTCGTCGGACTGAGCAAAAGCTGAAGATCATATATGAAGTTGACTATGTAACTAAAAGGTTATGATTCAATCGCGCTATATCAATGTCTCAATTTCAACTGATGCACAATATTAGCAAGTATGGGGGGCATAACATGACTTCCCATCTTATCAAATTAAGTATTGTGAATACATGTGATGGTTGGAAGGCTTTGGTTTACTTCGTAGTTAACCGAATACTTTGGAGTGTGGCGTTTCAGAAAGCAAGTTGCTTTGTTTGTTAATTTTCACATTTAATAATAGTTAAAGAATTGATATTTGTTTGTCTATTGTTTTTTAGAGGCTTTGTTTGTCTATTGTTCATAACTGATTGAATGCTGTCTTTTTACTTCATTGCTCATGCTAGAAAACACTAGATCCAGTAGCCCTCAGTGAGATTAGATCCATAGCTCAGGCATTTGAGTTCCTAATTGTTTATTCCATTCTCGTCCTGCGGAATCGCTGATTGAGTTCCGAGTAATTTGTGGTTATAAGTGATTTATGTAGCCATTTCACAAATGTGAGGTTAATAGATCAAAATTTAGCAAAAATAGAGAAACAAACTGGATTTGAAATTTATATTGATTCAAAGAAATATCAGCTTGGGACAGGTTTGATTTCGTTGTTCAGAAGAAACTGATTGAGTTTTTTGATGATTAATATGATTATCGCATTTTTGTTCAATGGGCTCATTTTGGAATTGTTAGAGACATTGTTCCGATTGCCATCGGATACTTTTAGATGCATAATTGTGTATGCTAATAACAGGTTCCTTATAGACTGAGGAAGAAAAAACGTATGCCTCCTAGGACTACAAAAAGTAGGGAAAGGGGATTGGGGAGGAATCTTAAGGAATTTTGGGAAGATTATCACACCATCATAGGTCTGTAGCTGCACCTGTTACACATGAAGGTTAGGAGTCTGAATCCCGACATCCCATTTTTTTCGTATGCTGGAATAGATGCTTAAGTTTACACAATAATGTTTTTGTTAATTATCACAATGTTGCTTTATAAAGAATTTAGTCATGAAAATCTTCATATTCTTAAAGAAACATTGATTGTGCATTCATAGACTGCTTGACGTTAACTGTTTTGAAGCTCTGATATATTATTGCCCAGAGTCTCATACATAAGTATTCGCTGGTTTTATATGTAAGTGCATGTCTGATTTGTTACCCTTCAATGAGTATATAAGTTAGGATTTGTATAGAAACAAAAAATTTAATATGGTGAGTACTTCAAGGCAGTGCTAAAGTCCAACTAAAACAACAAAATATTTTTCTTTTAATTACTTTTATGTCCTACAAAACATGAGAACTAAAAGATTCGTGGTTAAATGTTATTGTACGTACAATTTACGTACAATTTATAAAGTTGATTTGTAGAGATTTCTATGAAAAATCTTAAATTTATTACTCTTATATGTCCTTCATTCTTTTTTAAGAGAATTAGTGTTTAAATCTGGAATATATGATGACTTGCCTAATCTTTTTACGAGATAGGGAATGCCCAGATGGTAGAATTTGTGAGGCTTGCGAGTTCTTAAGGTTAAGAATTATAAAAAAAAAAATGTTGGTCAATGGAAATTTGAGAAGTTGTTTTGGGAAGTTACGAATTGGGATAGTGCGCCGACAATAAATTCTAATGCTAAGGATATTGTTCGGCTGTTCGAATCATAGCTATTTCAAGATAATACAAATAGTAAAGACTAATGATGCTCTCCAAAATTTTAAGGTAAGGGTCAATTGATCACATATGATTTTTCGGGCTTTACTTATTACTTGTGAAGGGGGTGTTATAATAATATGATAGTATAATAGTATTGTGTTGCCTCAGACATCTCATACCATTGGATCCTTTAGGTTTGATCATTGAATTTCAAACTTGTGTGTATTCAGTTTGGTTTTACGATAAGTTGTTGAGGAAGACAACGATTTTGTGGAGGAATTGAATTCCAATTAGGGTTAAAGAAGGAAAAAATAGGCGTTTCGCGCAAGGTGATGCTAGCATGTGGAAACTTGTTTCGTCTGTCGTGCCATACGACCCAGGTCGAGGTAGCATATTTAGTGTTCTGAAAAGCTGTTGGTAGCTATATATTCCCTCATTCCCGGTAAGCCTTTTCTTTGAAATTCCCAGGCTTTGTAATTTTCTTGGTTATTTTTATGCAATTGTTTTTTTTTTCTTGTTTAGAGTTGACGGTTGATTTTGTGTTTTTAAATGTCAAGCTTATCGTGAGTTGAACTTAATTTGGGTATCTTATGTGTTTTTCTTTTTTCTTTTTCTCGTGCAACTCATCCCTACCTCACGAACTTTGGAGGTTGGAAGGAGTCGGTTGTGTTTATCATAACCATCTAAGCAAGGAAAAGTTTCATAATGTAAAGAATAATTCTGCTCAATATAAACCTTCAAAGGCTAGCAAAGGTAATAAGTCACTACTTTATCCTTGATTTTATACCCTGCATACTACTAGGAAAGGTTAAATTTTTGCCTTCCTATTTCGTACCATTCTATTTGTATAGATTTTCACTTCAAAATAGAAGCTTATAATTGTTGCTTTGATAGAGTTCTTGTTAAACAACATTCAAAAGTCTGGTTTCTGATTTCCTTGTTCAGGAAAATTTGTTCAAATTTCAATTTAATACTTCCTATGTTATTTATACGTCCCATTTGACTATGCACAAAGAATAAGGAAGTGTATACTCGTGTAATTGTCTACAATGTCTGTCTTCAACTTTCTGTATACTTTTTCATCAATATTAATAATTTAGAAAAAATAAAAAGAGCAAAAGATGAACTTCACATTTTAAAATATGATGAATTTAAAAAGAGGACTTATATTTTGGGACATCCCGAAATAGAATAGTGGACACATAAACACAGATGGAGGGAGTATAGCCTGGTACACAGAATTCATATAGTCTACTTAGAAACTAAGAACCAATTATCCATTCTAGGTTCAAGAATGACAAACAATTATATAGGTTCAAGAATGACAAACAACTATAGGTTACCCCTCTTGAGTCTTTCGACATTTTTGCTGTTGATAGAATGGCCTTGGTAACAAAGTTACACATCATATGAGTTGTTTACCATTGTTCAGTTTATTTAAAACCCATAGCAATATGCAATTGGAGGAAATTTTTCACTTTTTGTGTTGGAGTAATTTAAATGATTAGAAGCTAACGTTTACAGATCTGTTGTTGGTATTGTGTAGCTTTTCAGGAGGTAGTTTTGAATCTATATGCTTCTATTTGCCTATATTTAAGGTTCTTTAAAGCGCAAGTACTAAGTTGGGTAATAGTTTTTCCCCCCTTCTCAAGTACTAAGTTCTTTGAAGCGCAAGTACTAAGCTGGGTAATTATTGCTTGCTCCCAGAGTAAATATGACATGGTGTTCTAAACAATACATCACAGGACGCGTCAGGAACATGTAGGAATCCACTTTATTTTGTCTGCCACTCAAATTCTTTCCTCCTGAAATGTACTGTGTTTGTATGGTAAGGGCAAATATTTGCTCTTAGAGCAAACAAAAATTTCTCCTTCTTTTAAGTGCCTACTTCATTTGCTGGTGCAAGGTCCTCAGTGGGT
Source organism: Linanthus parryae (assembly GCA_023055425.1). Taxonomy (NCBI): domain Eukaryota; kingdom Viridiplantae; phylum Streptophyta; class Magnoliopsida; order Ericales; family Polemoniaceae; genus Linanthus; species Linanthus parryae. The sequence continues at coordinate 29,902,798 of JALGPY010000002.1, forward strand.
TCTATCGCTGGAAGTCCTCGAGATGCAGAGGCTCAGTATCCTCCTTGCGCAACAACAGCGTATTCCCAGCATAACAATAATGAGAGATGCAAGATCAGTTATTAATGATTTAAAGAGGCTCAGAAGAGGTGATTGAATTGAAGATTACTCTGGAACTCATGATGTTTTGTTGGAAATTTCTCATCTGCTACAATTTTTTGATAGCTTCTCTCTCAATTGGATTTCAAGAAGTAGAAACGGCGCAGCTCATTCCTTAGCAAATAGAGCTCGTGGAGCTCTCTGCTCTATGCAGCGGTTTTCTTCTCCGCCGGAATGGCTTGTTCTTTTTCTTCACAATGTTGTATACTTTTCTCTTGGCTGAGTTTTATTGATGATTTTACCTCAAAAAAATCTTTGTTTTCTTTTTGTACTACTAGCAGATATGCAGTGTCTTCTAAAACATAGAAACTCGTGAATTAAGTAAGCGTTTTTGTTCCAAAATACCCGTGGAGGAAGTACCACCTTGTCACCTCAACTCAAGTAGTGCCATCACAGGCAATGAGATTCTTTAGGTAATATCTTAATATCGTGGTGGGCTCTTTACTTGTATCAATTTATGGCTATGATTGTCAATGTTGCTAATTTCTATGTTCTTTCGTAGAAATATGGGCCTTGACAATATTGTAATTGAGAAAGTTTATACCAATTGTCTCATGACATATGGATGGTGATTTCACGTGCAACGAACGTGCCCTTTACTAGTAAAATATAAAAGGAGGAGATAGACAAAGAATTTAGTTATTAATTTTACCGATTCTTTAAATGTAGAGAGCGAGATTATTACCTTCTAAAATAAATAGTAGAGTAGAGAGCATATTGGAGACAACATATTATTTATATTTTAAAGATAACACTATGTTATTCTATATATATATAACCTATAGAAGATGTTGTGTAAGGTTAACTGATAACATCTGCTTCGGACACGCATCTGAGTTGTTTCACTCTTCAAGTCCAAATAGACGAAGATCAAAACAACCGATCATTGGATTGCTAGTGTGCATTGCCCGTGGCCTGAGACCACCACCAAATTTTGAGAGTTGGGTTGGTTAATCCCAATGATACGAGTCAGCTGTATTATTTAATTCACCGCATTATTTAATTATTGTTAGTAGTTTATTTAATTAGTCGTTAATTGTTTAATTTATTTTATTAATTAGTTTATTTATATAGTTAGCGAACCGGGCTTGGCCCGTAAGAGTCTAGGGTTAGGTTTAGTTGTCTATTTGAACAAGTTATAGTCTTCAATTATTATTATGAAATAAGAAGTTATTTTATTTGAAATGAGTTATTTCACTTTCTATGACATTTTTTAGTTTAGATTATCCGTAGCAATACGTGGAACGATACTAGTTGTATCACTCAACCATTTATCATTGTCAAATTCAGCGGTTCTTATTTTGCCACAATAACCACTGTGAAAAGTAAAAGGCCAAGCTATATTAGTGGTGTACTACAACTAAAAATATTAAAGCTCAAGTCTTCGGTCAGTTTAGGTGGCTCAGTTTAAATACTCTCAAACTGACTTTCAGACATGGGGTATAGACTTCTACTTTTCTTGAGATCTATCATCCACATTTCATGTCTTCTGGTGGGGAATATGAGGTGGATTTTAATACATTTGAACGTACATGTGAAAAAATGTAAACAGTATACTGGATTTTTGATTTTATTGATAAGAAGCTCTTCCTAGAAGCATACCAAGAGCTTAATCAGCTTGGTGAGATCCATAAAAATCTTCAGAAATCAAAATCTCGAGAGCAAAGCTTCCCATCGTCATAATCCTCCTCGTACAACATTGAACCCCGAACATGAAATTTCGGAATATCACCTGCAAATTTCATTACATCTTGGTCATTTGCATCAAAGCCAGTGCAATTCCTTCCATCAAACAACACGAGTTGTTTGCAGCCTTGTAGAATCATCAGTAGATTATCCTTTTCTATGTTAGCACCTCCCAAATTTAAATGCATCAGATTTGGAAGACCAGCAATTGTAGATGCTTCATTTTCCCCTATGGTGGCACCTGACCAGGCCAATGCAACAAAATTCTTGCAATTTGAGCTGATTTCGTCAACAATGTCTTTCAAATTATAAACTTCTCCAGGAAGATAAAGCATTTCTAATCTCTCAAACTTTTTGATGAGACTTGGAATGAGGTTAAAATCCTTGGGAGAGAAGACTCGGTAGAGATTCAAAACCCTTAGCTCTGGACACCTTTTTGTAATCATAATCAAGAGCTATTATTATTACTATTAGAACCCAAAAGCGTTATCAATTTACGTTTGAAATAAATGAGTTGTTACCGAACTTACTCATTTGCAGCAAAGAGTAAAATTTCTTTAGTGCAACATCTATGAAGCTTCAGGTGAACGGCCAGTTTTTCGCTACGCTTGATCACAAACTTAGTGAAGGCAACAACTGAAGCTTCATCAATTAGTTTATATTCTTGCATCAATCTATTGACGATTTTTTCGCGAAACATGCTGCAGGTCTCTAATGATATATTAGAAAAAAACAGAGATACTTCCAACACTGTCGATCAAGTGTTGCCTTGCACCACTTGCGTACAAATGGAACATCCAGCAACAAAGACTCCATTCCCACTCTTGCAAATATATTCACAAGGCAATCCATCTGTAAATCTCCCATCCGTGCTCGTGCTCTTCCATCTACAAAGAAAAGAAGAAGAAAAAAAAAACACACAGCAATATCTAGTCGTCAAGATATATCATCACAAGGTAAATTAAGCATAAAATGATTCGGTACGATGCTGGCTGCGAGAGTTCTGAGTGAACAATTAAGTTGTAGGAAGTAAATACTAACCATAAAATTGTGTTTCGACTTCTGATCTGGGATGATAGAACTTGCAAGGGAGTCCTTTCGTGAGTCCCAAAAGTTGGAACACTGTGGACAAGGAAAGCAAAATATTCTAGGGTAAAACACAATTTGCAGCCTCGTTAGATAAATTATATACAAAAATAACCCTGTTGTTTGGAAATATACAAAAACCATCCCTGTCGAGACAAAAACCATCTCTATCAGTGGATGGACGTTAGAGGAAAAGCACCCGTCTGTTACAATCAATTAGTATGGGAGTGCAATCTGTCCTTTTATGACCATTTTGTTCCTATTTGTATTTTTGTATCTATTTTGTTCATGTTCTTGATGTTCTTGGTGTTCTTGAACACCACCCCAAAAACACACCTCCACCAATTAGACGATAAAAATAAGAAGACCACATACTATCACCGTCACTGCTGCCGCACTACACCCAGAATCCAGCCGCCAATAGTTCACTGCAGCACCACCAAAACCATCTCAAACAAAACTTAAATTGAACTCAACCGAAATCAGACATTGATTCAACACAAAAACATGACAAATATGTTTATAAATCTTTAAAAGTATCAATTCAATTAATCAAACCCAACAATCACATTCACACCTATGAAGAACCCTCAGAAGTCAGAACCATCCACCACAACAAAGCCCCTGGCTTTCTGTTTTGATGATTCTACCATTCTCTAATCAATTTCTCTTCAATTAAATGTCTTGTCATGTTACCGAGGTCAAAACGCACCTTGAAAACCCATGAGCAGCACCCACTTCACCGGGTTTCGCAAGTTCGCCGGAGTCTAGGCAGAAAAACACCATGGATGTTGCAGTGACTGTAGCTCCTGCCTTCGCTGATTCTTTGGAAATTTTCGATTCTTGTTGGACTGTTGTGATCCTTGTGAGGTCAGAGGCTGATTTGATGCAGAGAAACTGCTCGCCGGTGGCGAAGGGAGGGACGGGGAGGGGGAGAGAGAGAGAGAGGTGGATGAAGGGAAAGAGGCACTAGGAGAAAGTTTGTTTCCTCTAAGAACAAATGATGTGGATTCTAAGAACAAATGACGTGGATTCGCTAAGTTGCAAACAAAAAAAGAAAGTTGATCCCTACATGTTCTTGACGTGTCCTGTGATGTATTGCTTAGAGCACCATGTCATCTTTGCTCATGGAGCAAGCAATAATTACTCGGCAGCTAGGGTTAGATACTGAGGAAAAAGAAGGAAAAAACATATTTATAGTGTGACATATTTTTTTCCAAAATAAGAGTAAGTATGTCTTTTTATCCCTCCGTTAGTGTGCCCTGATTGCTTATTTATGTATCCAAAGAAAGCTTGTTATAACTTGGAGCTTCATTTTGGATGATTTAGTAAGGTCTACCGAAAAAAATTACATCTGCTTGGGACACACATTCCCCTTGTGTCAGGGGCGGAGGCACATGGAGGCATGGGGTGCAAGTGCACCCCTGGACTTTTTGGTTACTACAAATACACCCCCTATTTTATGTGTTTTTCCAATTTTTTCCCTTTAATAATTGGCATAAGTGCACCCAAAAAAATTAATTTGGCATAAGTGCACCCCCAACAATCCTAGGATGCACGTTTGTGCCACCCCACTAGTGAAATCCTAGCTCCGCCACTGCCTTGTGTCACCCTTCAATAGTAGCTCAAGTGGTAGAGCGTTGGAAGTCCTATGCAAAAGGTCCCGAATTCAAACTCAGTTGACGACAAAAACAATTTCTCAAAAAAAGAAGTATAAATAGACAAAGAAAAAAGATACCATAAACAATCCATCAATTGGATGATTACCAGGTACTACTATTCGGAGCATTAAAACTCGGAGTCTTCGGTCATCTTAGGAGGCTTTGTTAAATATATTCTCTAACAGCAACGAACATCCACTAATCTTCTTAATGAAATCAACATCTCGAGACGAAAGTGGCCCATCATAATAACCATCGTCGTAGAACTTTGAACCCAAAACATTAAATGTTGGAATGTCAGCTTCAAATTTCAATATATCTTGGTCATGATGATTGAAGCCAATGCAGTTACTTCCTTCAAACGACCTAAGTTGCTTGCAGGAATGCAGAATTATCAATAGATCATCCTTTTCTATTTTTGCACGATCGAAAACTAAATGCTTCAGATTTGAAAGACCAGCAATCGCAGATGCTTCATCCTTCCCTATAGTGCCATTATATGCAACCAATCCAACGAAATTCTTGCAATTTGAGCTGATTTCAGCAACAATAGCTTTCAAATTACATTGTCCAGGAAGATGAAGCATTTCTAATCTTTCAAACTTTTTGATGAGACTTGGAATGATTTCAAGAGCTCCAGGAGACGAAATTTCAGTGAGATTCAAAACCCTTAGGTCCGGACACCTTGTAAACATAACAAAGAGCTATTAGTATTAGAACACAGTAGTAATAACACAGTAGTAATATCAATTTACGTTTCGAATAAAGTTGTTACCAAACTTACTCATTTGCAGCGAATAGTAGCATTTCCTCCGTGCAACTGCCAGGAAGCTTCAAGTAAACAGCCAATTTTTCACTACGCTTGATCACAGACTTGGTGAAGGCAGCAACTGAGGCTTCATCAATCAGTTTACATTCTTCCATCAATTTCAACGTCATATCTTCGAGGAACTTGCTATCAAATGAGATATCAGGAAAACCAAGATACTTCCAACATTGGGGATCAAGTGTCGCCTTGTACCACGACTTGCATACAAATGGAACGTCCAACAACAAAGACTCCATTCCCACTCTTCCAAATATGTTGACAAGGCAATCCATCTGTAGATCTTTCCATCTCCACTCTTCTTCCATCTACAAGAAAAATAATATAGAAGAGAAAAATATCATCACCAAGAAATTAAGCATAAAAGTGTTTTTCCAAATGGAGAAATAAGTGTACACTAACAATGAAGTGTTTTTCTACTTTCTGATGTGGGATGACAGAACTTTGCAAGGAGGATGATAAGATTATAAAGGACGATGGTGGAGTCCTTTGGTGTGCCCCAAAAGTTGGAACTAGTGTGGACAATGAAAACACAATAATGTTTCTGGGAAATGTCAAATGTCATAAAGCTACCTAGAAAAGTTGTGTCCGTTGAGTTGGCTACTTGAACTGACATTAATTTGGTAAGGCGTGACTCCCTGCGGCTGTGCGGGGTAAGTCGGAAACGAATGCATCGATTTTTCATTCAAAGGTGATAAGTAACTTTTTTATTTATTATTTTTTATAATCACAACACAACATTTTCTACCATAAAAACCTTTTATAGTCACATCACAATATTTGACAAAAAAAAGCATCACAATACTTTTAATATGACATTTTAGAAGTGTTATTCATTAGCTATAAAGTTTATTCGTCAGGAGAATGGTTGACGAATAACTATTAGTCAGGCTAAAGAGGAAAAAAAATCATTTGTCAAGGAAACGCTCCTGACAAATGATGTCAATTAATGTTTTTATTTATTTAATCGATCAAACACACTAAGTGGTAGTCAATGTACTAAAAAGATAATTTAATGAGCGTTTGCTCAAACAGTGGAACTTAAGCATGATCTCTGTGTTAATACGTTGATGCCTAAATATTTTGATTGTAGACTGTGAGAATACTGAATGCACCCGAATGTGAAATCTAGCAATAATTCCACTGTTTTCTTATATGTATTACAATTGTCATAATTGTCCTATAGTGTATTATAATTTTAAGTTCTAGAACCTCAAAAAAATTCAAGTTAATAAAAAAACTGAATTTTTTCTTCCTGTCTTTTTCTAGCTACAACGGAAAATGTCATATGGTTATCGTTGACGTTAGATTGGTGGTACTAGCATGTCCAACAATGAGGAGTCAAAAAATGTCTTTCGAGCTCCTCCAGCTTGTTGCTTGAGCTCCATCAGTGAGAAGCAAAATTATGGTTATTTTGCACCCACCAGGGGTGCTATTGCGTTAATACTGGTCACTTTTAAATGTGTAGCAATTTATGAGTTTGTAGTTTAAGTTTATAGTTTAAGTTTTTTTTTTGAAACATAGTTTAAGTTTAATGTAAGAGTTTGTAGTTTGTATCCCAAAAAAATATGGTTATTTTATTATTTTCTTGTTATTACATCAAATAATTATTTTTCATATTAATTAATACAAAGTAAATTAACAAATTTCATGTAAATGAAATATGGGGTTTTAACAGTAATGTAATTTTATAATCATTTTTTTTATATATAAGAAAAAACTTTTTTTTTATTAAATTGCAATTTCCCTCAATACCATTTCAAGGATCATATATCAACATCCATATTCCAACGATATATTTCATCAGTAATACTAACAAAAAGTTTGAGATTGAGAGTCAATTAAAATTGATTTTTATATATTTGCTCTCACCAAAATTGTCACAACTTTACTCTTTCAGAAAAATTGTCTTTACCTTTGTTCCTCCAAATGCTCTTATCTGTTGGAGCTGTGCTTTTGTCAATTTGAACCAAATTTTGACCCATTAGTGTATTCGGTCCTTTTGGAGATTATGAGGTAGTTTGGATGGTGTTGGTTTTTTGGTTTTTTATAGTATAAAAATATGAGTTTTAGGGTTAAAAAACCAATGTTAGAAATTAATTTAAAAATTGTTGTGGTGAAATCCGGTGCCCAGGTACAAATGTACCGGTCCACTGGTTTTGTACCTACTGCTGGGTTTTTTCCTTTTAACATCACATGATTGTTAGTTTAGACCAATAGAAAAATGACATTTGGATTTTTAGAAAAGAAATTCACTTTTTTTGTAAACCAGTCCACTGGTTTGTAACCCAGGACACCGGATTGACATCAAATTTGGTACTTTAATTTGCTTCTTTTATCAACCGGTGTCCGGGTCAAAGGCACCGGTGCACCGGGTTGTACAAAAACCAAAAAAAAAAATGTTCATCCAAACAACTCGGATTAAAGTTTCATAAAAACCAAAAAACTTGCTATCCAAACTAACCCTATCTATCATCCCTAGAGAGAAAGGACAACAAATAAAACATGAGCAATTTTATTAAATTGGAGTTACATGAACTTACTTGATCAAAAACATAGGAGGACATTAGTGATGAAATTTATTCAATTCAAAGGGGGTGTCAAAACAATTTCCGTTTCGGTTTCAAATAGACCCCCATGAGGAGTTTATCAGGCTTGCTGGGGTTTAGATTGATTCCGCCCACCACTCTTCCTCACATCATCACACCAACTCACTCTCTCTTTCATCGCCGCTCACTCTTCCCAGGTCTCTCTCTGTCTCTCTCTCTCTCTCAATTTTGGGGTATCCCGCTTACTTCCATGGAAATATTTTGTGAATGGATCAAAAATCTCATATTTACCACACTAACTGCTAACCCATCACTCTTCTTGATTTGAATTTCATCTGTATGCATAAATTGGTACTCACCCACTTGAAAAGATTCCAGCTTGCTTTCGTTTCTGGGGGTTTTTAGTAGAAATCGATGATTTTTTGTTAAACCCTTCAGAGTTGTGATTGGTTCAGATCTTTTGATCATCTGGGTACGCTGAGTCTGCAAGTTCTTGCTTCAATTCTTGGCAGGGAGGGAGAATCCAGTTTTGCGTGCTCATAATCTTGATCTCAAGAGCGAGCTAGAAGTATCATCAATGGAGGCAAAGGATCAAACTTTGGAATTAAATAAGAATCTTTATCCTGAGATTGAGCCCTACAGTACAGGGTTCTTGAAGGTTTCTGATATTCACTCTATTTACTGGGAGCAGTCTGGTAACCCAGATGGCCATGTGAGTAGTCTTTCATAACTCCTTGTTTGGACATTCATGGTTTTTGATCCAATATTGCTCCAGCTAATTTTTGTCTGTGGAAGTTTTGAAATTTGATTACCTAAGCATTTGAAAGTACTTGCTATATCTGTCAATTTAGGCATGATAGGGTTCCTGATGTGATTTTTGGTTGATGGCTTAGAAGGAATTCATCCTGTTGCATATACCGAAAAAGCGGACTGTGCATTAGTGCTTTATTTGTAGCTTGAAATGTCTTCTTATGTCGTCTGGATAGGATTCAGATCCAAATCTATACTTTCTGTTTTGTATCTTTAATATTGACTAAGCTATTCTCCTGAAGTTTTGGTTCACCATAGGCATCCTTAGAGTTACCATTAGTTCAGCTCTTTAGCCTGTCATAGAAGGGTGAAATATATCATTATTGAGGATTTTTTTTAGGATAATTTTCTGACAAAACAAGATTATGTTATTAAATTAGTTGTTATTGACTTTTATTCTGACGTGGAGTGTGTATCTTGCTTCATTTTTTCTTATACTATGTAATTGCAGCCAGTTGTTTTCCTCCATGGGGGCCCAGGAGGTGGAACGTCTCCAAGCAACCGGAAGTTTTTTGACCCTGTCTTTTACCGGATTATTCTATTTGATCAGGTTTGTTATCTGAACTATTTTTAAAGGAACTGATTTGTGTGTGTGTGTGTGTGTGTGTGTGTGTGTGTGTGTGTGTATACATGTTATGAGTGCCTCATGTTCATATGCTATGAGTCTTTGTTGGCTTCCAGCGCGGTTCAGGTAAGAGCACTCCGCATGCTTGCTTAGAGGAGAACACAACATGGGATCTCATTAAAGACATTGAAAAGTTGAGAGAACATTTGGAAATTCCTGGATGGCAGGTCAGCAAGTTTTTCTACTCGAGTTGCCTATTTTGGTCTCTTTTCTCTTGTAAAATTGCATATTTCTCAGGTTTTTGGCGGGTCATGGGGAAGTACACTTGCTCTTGCGTACAGTCAATCACATCCAGATAAGGTATTTTTTCCCCTTTTACTGACTACTGTTTCTTGTTGTAACTCCTTCCTATAAAAGCAAAGATATGTCATGCCTTGAAGAATTAGAATGGACTTAAGGCATTCATTATGACTGGTTTTGTCTCAAGGTTACTGGCATTGTTCTTAGAGGAATCTTTTTGTTGCGGAAAAAGGAGCTTGATTGGTTCTATGAGGGGGGTGCTGCTGCTATATTTCCCGATGGTTTGTCTCTACTCCATAGTCCATACTCTCAAGTTCTTATCACTTTAACTTGGAGTTATGGGATATCCACTTCATGCAATTTCTTTGAGAAGGCAAATGAAGTATAACATATATGTTTGACTTTTTAGTATTGAGCATTTCTAGATGTGTTGGTCAATGAAGAAAATGAATGAAAGTTCAAGAATTGGGGATTGTTCTTGTCTTACATAGAACATCTTATCTTTCGCTAGTGCGTTCCGTTCTGGCGAACTGGCTGACAAATATAACATATCATAGACCTATATGCTAAGGTAATTTACTGCTGTCATGTGGTCTTTTGTCATTTCGCTTTAATACTCCTGTCTAACATAATCGTCAAATAGATCATTAGCAGGTCAAATTGGTGATACTTCTGTCCATTTATTTCTTAGTTACAGTCACTGCACCAAATTGAATCCATCCAGTAATAGGTCACAAGCTTGTACTGATGTGCTTCTGTTTTTCAGAGAAGAGACGCCAAGTAGGTGTTTCTGAGAACGAGGTAGGGAAAATAAGGGCTATGCTAAAATGGGAATGGCAAATAAGCTTTTATATTTGTCCATAATTACTCAAATAAGAATGGGTCAAACCCATTGGATTGCAACCTCACTCAGAATACAATTCAGTGGTGTTTCTTTACTTAATTGGGTAGGATATATGTTACCAAAATTGATTACTCTTTGATATTGTGGTTTTGGTTTTCTCATCATAATTTCACAAGAAGATGATTGTGCTTCATCAATGTGGGCTGAATGTTTGTGTTGTTTTGTTGTTTGCAGCTTGGGAGCCCTTCAGAGATCTCATACCTGAAAATGAAAGGGGAAGTTTCATTGATGCCTACTGGAAGAGACTGAACTCTGATGATTTGGAGTCACAAGTAAGATGCTATTCCGTTTTGATGCATGCGTTTCATTTCTGAGCCATTGCCGATTATTTTTATGGTAATTATTTGTGTCCGACCAGCTTGCACTAACCTTTGAATACCCCATTGGGCCCTGAAGTTAAAGAGTAATTAGTCCTGAGTGATCCTAAGAGATGTGGCTATGTTGAGATCGACCAATTCCATTACCTACTTATGAGCCCTTCCAGTATGAACCTTAGTCACCTGAAACGCTCAGGATGGGTTCCACTCGCACTTCAGGAACGTGCTCCGGCGGATTTGGAGTGATTCCGGCTACAAAAGCACATTATAAAAATTAAAGCGCGAATTGGCCAGCGTAGCAAGTTTTAACTTCACCACTTCATTTCCTTTTCTTGCACTAGGACTTCGGGTTTAGCTGAATCAATTGGCAAATAGTGGTTTATACACTATTGTGGACATAATACAAAGCTAAACATGAGTGAGTAACCTTTACTCCTTTATGCTATGCATGGTTCTACACTTCTTCTCGTCACTTTGACTTGCATTCATAAAAAGTTCATTCCTCAGTTACCATGTTAATGGATCAACTATATAAAGAATGTTGGTTCTATCTTATATAGTGCTCTGTGAGATTGTTAATCATTATTTTATCTTAAACTAAAGATATATTTATCACAAATTAAAATATTACATAGATGCCCTTGCGGCGTTCTCAATCGTATCTTGTTTGAGATTAGTCGCTTCATGCTCCTGCTCCCACATCTGCTTCTGCTCCCAGGGACTTAGGTTTGAACTGATTACTTCTCAAAATTAAAGGTTGTTAGGGCCTATGAAGAGTCAGCATATATGACGGAATTTATGATTTGGAGTTGTAAAATTTGCCTGCAACCTATGTTTATGGAGTCTTGAGTTTGATCCTCCTGAATTGCAAGAGGAAGAAGGGTTTTTTTTTTTTTTCATGTCTCCAGCTTGGTTCTCTTTTCATGTGAAGTGGGGAAAAAGATGAGAAAACTGTATTTTTTGTGACTTTTCGCCTTTTTGGTACGAGAGATTACATTCATGGAGGTCTGGTCCTGTGAGAAGTTGCTTTGCACCTAGTCTATTTATGTCCGGTCCAAGGGCGGAGCCCAGCATAGGCCCTAGAATTTTTTGAACTACTATTATATATGTATTTTATTTTTGCGAATGTGTTATCTATAACAAACTGACATACTCGGATACTTGCACTTTAAGTGGCCACCAGTTCAATTCCACTATTTTTACTTTCAAAACTCTCTTTGTAGTTGTCTTCATTAATAAATGTGCAATTTTAATTTCAAGCTGCGATTTATTTCAGTGAAATCTCCATATCACAACTTAAATCGCCTTCTTTGAAAACACATATCCTTATTATATGCTCGAATCCGATATAGCTCTTAGTTTTGCATCAATCCAATATATCCTGAGGTATGTTGAATTACCAACTAACTACCCTGTGGTTTGGATAATACCCCAAACCACCATTGTTACTAATGGAATCTCAATGGAGGGAGAGAAGGTCTGTTATGCCCTTTGTACTTCAGAAAATTTACTCTAAACCACAGGGTAGTAAGTTGGTAATTCACCATACCTCAGGGGTGGTTGTTGTCATTTACCCATACTTCAATCATTCATACGTCATGACTTGTATTAATCACATTTTCTATGAAAATTTCTCTTCCAATTTTGACCATGCCGCAATATGTTATACAGTACAATCACCTCTATTACGTTTTATTTATTTATATCCTCATTTCATGTTTGAACACATAATATGACTTTTTTTGTAGAATGACACTTGTTTTGGCACTTCCATTTGAAATTATTAAGAACCCGGGGGTCCCACCTCAAAACCATTTGGCAAAGGAGAGTAGTCGAAGAATCTTATCAACCTGTGTTCCAACTCAAAACCAATTGGCAAAGGGTAGTAGCCCAACAAATTCATCAACCACATAGACATCTTACAAATTCCCGTTGTTGGACAAAGTACACTTTTTTTTTTTTTTTTTTTTTACAGAAATGAAAACACTTAAAGTGGGACGGCGGTAGTGTATCTTAGGAAATCATGATCAGAAGATATTCAGAAAGCGTCCCCTCCGCTTTATTTGTGAAACGCCAGGCTGCGTTTCAGAGATGTATACTCACGTTACTTCACTATTTCCGCAATTCTTGAGTCTTCGAAACACATACGTGGTCAGATCTGGCGTATCCGTGCAACATAGCTTCTAAACTAGTTTATCACACAAACTATCAAACAACAATTGATTACAGCCTTCTTCTCAATTCTATGCAGCTGATGAATTTCTTTGGTCTTTAGTATGCAGCTGCAAGAGCTTGGACCATGTGGGAAATGATGACTGCTCATCTCATTCCAAATGACGATAACATCAAGAGGGGAGAAGATGATAAGTTTGCGTTGGTGAGTCTATGGTTACCTCGAGCTTCTAGGAAACCCTCCATCAAGAATGGTCTTGGCTCTTGGTGTTCTCCCCTGGAGTCATAGAACTTCGAATTTCTGACACCCATTAATTGTGATTTCTTAGATAGTTGAATTGCCTTCTCTATGCAGGCATTTGCGCGGATTGAAAACCATTACTTTGTGAACAAGGGTTTTTTCCCGTCAGATTCATACTTGTTGGATAACATCGATAAGATTAGGCACATCAAGACAACGATTGTTCAGGTACGGGATTATTGAAGTTTTGAGACGTAATATTGTTTCTTGATGCATATTTGATTTCCTAGCGTTGGGAGTTCCGCTGAATACATCTGCTTGGATAGGAGGCACTACTTCCTTGATCAATACACTTCATTTAGTTGGTCAAGCTAATTGCAAAATATGTTTAACTTCATACATACATGGGATGGTATTTGTATTTGTATTTGTTGGTCAAGCTACATGTGATATATGTCGAACTTTCCTTGGAAAAGGTTTTATATTTTCAGTGTATTGGGGTGACATTTGAAGTTGGGTTTATTTGATTTCATCAATGCAGGGAAGATATGATGTATGCTGTCCTATGATGTCAGCTTGGGATCTTCATAAAGCTTGGCCAGAGGCAGATTTGAAAGTAAGTACTCTCTGTGACCAGTATACACAAGTGCTAACATCTGTTTCTCTTTCATGACTGGTTTCATCTGTTTTGTCTTCTTTGAGACCTATCATACCCAAATGTGATGGATCCTCAAGCATCATTTTTGCCACCAAATAACCAGTAATCGACCAGGTTTGGCTCTTCCGAGCCTGCTTCCCAATATAGCGAGTAGCGACCCAGCAAAGGTAGAAGCCGAGAACCAGTTCGGTTGGTGTAGGCATAAACCGAGTTTCATATCGGAAAGAGGCTCGCCGGACGCACGAGCCACCCATCACCAAACACTGAGGGAAAGCCCAAATACAGCTGAAATTGAGGACGGATGAGAGGGAGGGAGACGGTGGCGCAGAAGATGGACGCAGATCCACGAGAGCCACCGTTAGTGTCAGGTTTCAGGAAGGAGAAGAGAGAGAGAGAGATAGAGGACGGAGAGAGGGACGGTTAGTAGGTCTGGAGTAGAAAGGAGGAGGAGGACGCAGAAGACCTGAGATAGAGGACGGATAGGTTCTGTTGAAAGAGGAGTAAGAGAGAGAGAGAGGGGAAGAGATAAAGTTGGTGGCTGGGGTTAGAAAATGAGGAGGAGAAGGAAGGAAATGCTTTTATAGTGGGGTATTTTGGACTTTCTCCCCCTCCGTTAGTGGGCCGTTATCTTTTAACTCTGACAGGGAGTATTTGTATATATCCAAACACGAGGGGTGTTTTTGTATATAATCCAAACTCGGAGGGTGGTTTTTGTCTTTTACCCTAATTAGTATTAAACTTGCACCACCACATTACTATTAAGGGCATTAAAGTAATTAGAAAGTGGCACTGCTTCATAGTCACTCCAATTAAGTTGTTGGCTTGGCTAAATATTACAATAGATCTTTAGGGTTTAAATTTTAAAGTTCTGAAATACTCCTTAGAATAAAATGCAAAAGATGAATTCTGAATGTATGGTATAAACGTTTTCTCCTGTTGAGAATACTCAATACTGAGAACATATATATACTCCGCGTCATTACATACTTCTGAAACATGTCATATGCTTGTAAATTACATTAGTATCCCCGTTGTAACCAATGGGCCCACTTCTAGAAGTTTTTCTCCATACCAACTTTTCCACTTCGCAACACCCACACTATGTCTTCAGAAAGGAAGGAGGACAATACCTACGTAGTTACCCGAGGACAATAGTTGCAAGTGACAAACAATATTCAATAATGGTGGACCGTATCTCACCTTAACAGCTTTGTATTACGCCAGACACAATCTGAGTGTAATGCCCGCATCTCCCTTTAACGGATGAATTTGATTTGTAGATATAGTTAGGCTTCTCATCCACCCAAATCTTCACTCTTCTTGAAGTCAAAAGCTCTCGTGTACTCATGGCAAGATTCTCATGAGATGGTCACATTGGAATGCTGCATTCTGCAATCCCTCCTCTTGTTCCTATTGCCGACGACGTACATTCTATGTTTAGGTATGTTGATTATGATATATAGGTAAATAACCACTATCATGAAATCCCGAGGACACACTCAGGATGTTTCTTTCTAGAAGTCTCGACAAGATTGCTATACGTAGTTGGTAGTCTCAATGAGAAATCCTGTACCTGGCCACACTATTACAGACTTATTGTGAAAAAAATGTAAAAATGAACTGTCATTCGTATGCCATTCCGTCTTTCTGTAGTTACAATAGATAGTAAAAGTTACACTTATTCGTCTTAAACAAGTGAGAAGAAATGATAGTTGTTCTGAGAATTTACACGTGAAATTAGTTTTTACATAGGCGTAACAAGGTGCCACAACCTATATAATAAACATCTCTTGCAAACGACCTTGGTGACGAGAGGCTTGTATATTATGCCACCTTAACCATATATCTAGTAATCTTGTGGCTGTCAGTGTATATGTGCCCCTACCAAATGTCAGAGGGAGTTAGCTGCTCTAAATTATCTTGGGAAGCTAGCTAGAAACTTCATAAATAGGGAAACATATTGTAATTGGTATTTGTTTAGGAGCGGGAGCGGCATGTGGCACATTTCTATATATGTAGCATCAGCAAAATAATCAATTGGCGTACTTTTGAAATGAAACCTCTATATTTCCTTCTTTTATGAACTTTGCCTCAGGGAAATTTTACTTTGGATAAGATGTTTGTGAACCAACACCATGTGTGTAATAATGGTCTTTTTTTCCTTCACGGTGAAAGATTTTAGTATTTTAGCATTCCAGTTATATGCAAGCATGGAATGGTCTTGAATAAATACTTTTTTCTGTATACATTTTGCATAATTGGCTTCTCTGTCCTATTTTGTGTTATTTCCCAAAATCAATTTGGGTTTATGCAAGAGAGATCCACTATTGAGGGCATATCCCTATTTAGGCACTCAATGGAGAAATGCTGAGCAAAAAAAGGAAGACCTCCATTTAGTACTTATATACTCTGGAAAGGCATGTGTTAGAGTGCCTGAATAGGTAAAGTGGAAAGTGTTTGAGAAAGAGGAGACAACTATTCAATCTATTGAGGTGGTCAAGGACATGTACGAGGGGGCAATTACAAGTGTGAGGACAGTGGGAGAAGGGGCGGGGGAATTCCGCTTAATGTAACCATAGGATTGCACATAGGCTCTAGGTTTAGTTCGTTTCTGTTGTTTGAAAGGATGCTGACCTACCACGGGGCCAATAGTTGCAAGTGACGAATCACCAGGTGCTGTTCATGCACTGACCTTAGCGCACCCAATCTGCGTGGTTCTATGAGTGACAACTTGGGTGTATTACCCAGATGGTCCTCCAACACATGAATTGGATTTGTATTTGTAGTTAAGTTTTCTCATTCATGCAAAGGCTCACCGGTCTGGAAGCCGAAAGTTCTTATGAACTCATGGCAAGATTCTCACCATATGGCCCAGTGGAGTGCTGCAATTTGTGCAATTTACAATCCCTCCTCCTTTGTTTGGCATAGTTGATGGCTTACTGTTCGAGGGTGGGGATTCCATGTCAGACCATCACATACAACCTCCATATTGGGTATTGTGTGTAAGCAGTTTGTCCCACTTCGGGATGGTGGACATGATGTCCAAGGTTTATATAGTATGGTTTGGGCTCTAACTCATGAGCTTGACCTTCGGGGTAAGTGGGTGTCCCGAATCATACTACGGTGCTCCTCTCTCGCGGTGCTTAATCTCCCAACAAGTGGTATCAGAGCTGATGGTTCATGCGTGTTGCAGTGGTGAATTGAATGGTGAGATGTGCGGTGACGGTCAAATTCCTTTGTTGCTTCAGCAGGTGGTGGTCCGGTGCGACTTGTATTCGAGGTCACCTTAGCCATGTGTAGGAACAAATTGTATCTTCTGGCCGTCAGATTAC
Organism: Linanthus parryae; assembly: GCA_023055425.1. Lineage (NCBI taxonomy): Eukaryota > Viridiplantae > Streptophyta > Magnoliopsida > Ericales > Polemoniaceae > Linanthus > Linanthus parryae. Next base: position 29,920,043 of record JALGPY010000002.1, read on the forward strand.
ATACGTACCTCTGCTACCTCTATCACTTACTGACATAAATAAGTTTATTTTAATTTTACAACCACCTGAATGCTCCATTCACTCAGTATTTCCGCTAGATGTGGAGACCACCTCTAACAGAGTAAAAGACAGGATATTGTTTCTTATAGGCTGATTAGGTTGCCCACCTTACACTGTTATCTCAATGGCACACTTCGTGAGCATTGTATTTGAATATTTGACGATGATCTTGTTTGTCATCAATAGAGAGGAAACCTTTGATGTCTCCTGGGGGTACAAAATGAATGCAACTTCTCCTCAATGGTTTGAGTACATACTATCCCTTAAAAGATAACTTGAGGTTTTCTCTGTAAGGATGGGATTGTCTTAGTTGATTCGACGAAGTCATTGACAAACAATTACCTCATTTGAACTTGGTGACTGTCCCTCAAAACCAAATGGAAAGCGCTAATCAGCTACCATACAGTCCATATGTTTAAAACCTTAGTAATGACCTTGTTACTCACAAAATTTGATGATATTACATTTGTTAGCCCGTAGATCTTCGGTGTCTTTAAGGTTACTCGGGAGATGAGCTAAGGCCCAACCATACTTCTTTATTCATGGTTGATATCAGTGTTCTTCATTCATGGTTGAATGTTACTTTGCACTGCCCCAGTGATCTTTCTTTCTTCTTTCTTTGTTTCTAACTGAACACTGAAAGTGGGTTACCAGTATATTTCTTCATTCATGGTTGATATCATATATTGTTCTTTTTGCTCAGCTCTTTTTCTATTCCTGGAACAGATTATTCCAGATGCCGGACATTCTGCAAACGAGAAAGGAACAGCAGCAGAGCTTGTGGCTGCAAATGAGAAACTGAAAAACATCGTCAAGGGAGTTGATTTCTGAAATAGCTTGGCCAGCGCACATTCAGAAGTAGTACGTCTTCTGTCTTCATATTCAGTTTGTCATCATCGAGATCGCGAGCGAATAAATGTACAGTACTTGGGAAGGGATACATCTTCTGCTGATGGGATAAGTTTGTCTGGTTAGAAAGCGGCGAAGGCCAAATAGCAAGCATTTTCTCGTGTTTGGATTAAGTAGATTGTGATTTTGCCGTGTTAAATATTTTCTAGGAAGTAATGGGAGATAGAAAGTGTCCTTTGCATTCGGAGTTTCTCCAAAACTTTTATTGTTATGGAATTGGAAAGGTTAAGAAGCATGTCACAGATATTTTATGGCTTGCTCGCATATGTCTCAAAAATAAGTGGCCAGTTCAATTATTCAGAGTAACTTTGACAAAGCAGATTGAGTAGCAATCTGACACAAAAACTTGTTAATCTTTTTTAGAGTCATTTCGACTAAGTGATTTCACAAGTGAAACGATTCGATATACTTGGTATTTTGGGCAAAGTGACTACAACAAGATAATCGGAATTTGTAAAACTCTCATTTATTGTGTGTACTCAGCGATAACTTCAGATAGGTGAGTATACAAGTGCTGAATCGTGCAAATTTCAGAACAAGGAGACTAAACAAGCAAGGGATAAGCCTAACTATTATTAAATTGCATGTTTCTGCATATGAATACATCAACAACAATGTACAACAACATAGAAATGGGTCGATCATAAGTTACATGGATTGGAAATAATTTAATCAAATTACTCGAACAATCAAATAAAATTCAACACAAAATTGAACACAGCCTGTGTAATATATAACCAGCTGCATCAGATGCAGCTAACTCGCCTTCATAGCGCAGCTTTTTGGCACATGAACGTCGTGAAAGTGCGGCTCTTTAAGATGTGTTGCTTCTCTTTTTCCTCGCGATAGCGACCTCGGACCAGAAGAAGCACCAACCTTAGTTACCAGGCCAGGGTCGCCGTGTAATGTTTCACGTATCACACCAACATGTTTATTCCCACTCGCTAAACGAGACACCACTGCCTTCCTTGAAAAAACCCTGAGAAAAATAACAAAATCAGCGTTAAAGATTGCTGTAGGACCAAGTTCGTGGAAAATAAGGTTTACATGAGAAAAACTGTTTCAGGCAAAACGCAGAATCAGAGACATTGCCAAATCTCGCAATCAAGCACTGAAATGACCACTCACCCTTTCGACTTAGTGGAATGTCCTCCATGTATCAATGGCTGTTTTATCTTTCTTGAGCTGTTTTCGGTTGGTTTTACGCTCGCCATTTCTGGAGCTCTTCTACTAGGTTTCTCACTGTGTACTTCATTCGCCTGCCTTCTCTTTAAGACTCGGATAGGGAGGACCGGAGCTGTCGTTGAGGTTTCCTTCTGGGAAAGCTGGGATTGCATTCTCTTCTCCAGATTCGCTTCCTTGAGAATTCTTCTTTCCTGATAAGATGGTATTTCTACTGTCAAAAGTTTACTATTTTGAAATAAATTGAAGAACCAGAGGGAACGTCCCATAAAGGAAAAGTTTGAAGAATCTTGAGAAACGAAGGGAGTATCAAATATGAAAATTGCGAAAATTATTGAACAGGGTAAGTAGTTTGGAGAATGCTCACGTACATCGGTTCTTAGCCTAAAAGGCTTGGGATTAGTGGTGGGTTTCGGCTTGTTGAACTTCACTCCATGAGCACCGGCAGCAGCTAAATTAAGCCCTTGTTTCAGGTTTCTATCACTCAATCCCGCAACCTTCATAGCATATAACGAGTTAGCGCTAACAAGACAATGAAAATTACCAGGTTTTCGAGCCTGAGAGAAGAAGAAATCCATACCATTTTATTGATTCTATTCATATTCTGCTTGCCAAGCATCTTTCTTTCAGAGTGGTTGCTATTATCCACAGGATCATCAGCATTCCTGAACAATTTGGATGAAACATAAAAGGTCGATATAATGTTTTGCAATCCTATGTTTTGCAAATCATAGGTAACATAAGAAAACAGTTTCATACCTGTTAGTCTCGGGAACAAACACGTTTTCTTTGTCATCGCTCTCCGTGGCTTCCTCACCTTTATGTCCCTCTACTGCTAAATTTCGCGACTCTTCAGGGCTTTCTCTCTTCTCTAGATGCGCTTCTGTTATCTCTTGAAGAGCTTCTCTACCATCTTCGCGGTTTTCTTGAAGATGGTTGGAGACCTCTTCTCCAACCGAAAATGTCACCTTTTTTCTCACTGCACAACCTAACACAGAACCATCCCTAGATCTTGCATCAATCTCCATGTCACTAGAGCCATCTTCAACTATTTTCCTTGCCTCAGATTCACCAACCTTCTTAGGTTTCCTCTCTTTGGTGAGTTTACTTTCTTGCCCCTTGCGATTAGGCGGCCTAACCAACTGCTTGGCTTTGATCTTCTCCTTGGAAGCACTTGGTTGTCTTTTTGAAGTATCCCCAAGCAATGCTTGCTTTGTTGGCTTGCTAGAAGAGCGTAATTCACGCTTCTTTTGACTGCCTATCTCAAGCCTCTTCATTCCCTCACATATATTCGACAACGGTGTGCGCAGCTCGGCTGAAGTCTTGATGCTGATAACAACTTTCTTCTTTGGGGAGTGGAAGACCAAAGCCTTGGCAACCATTCTATTCTTGGGAACTGCAATGGTTGTGGGTTTGAGGTTCTGAACACTCCTGAAAGAGTTAGGGTTTGGGCTATGCTGTTTCCTGTTCCTAGGAGTAGTCAAGTACTTTGCTGCAACTTGCTTGGTCCTGGCTTGGGGAGTTGTTGAGCTGATCACGGTGAAGGGCTTAGAAGGTTCCGTCTTCTTAGACATTGGAGCGATCATCGCTAATCTTGAGATTCTACTCTTTGAGGGTTTGGCAGGAGCCGTAAATGGGCATTGGTCCTTCACACTGGAAAACCAAAACAAGTTTGTGTGTCAGATGATGATGTAAAGTACATAGCACATCATATGAATCATATTCTAATAAATCATATTCTGATATACACTGCTGCTTCAATGGAGGCTCGAGACCTCAATGAACTGCGTTAGGGCACTAACTACTGGGCTATATGGCTAATTCTTTCTTACTTAACCTTGGACTTCATTTTCTATGACAGTAATAGTAAGTACCTGTAAGGCTTTCGGTTGAGTACTTTCTGGAGGCGCATGTAAGGACTCCTCGCTGCCATGACCTGAAAGAAACAGAAGCTGTGAGAACTCGGTGTTTGGCAAGGAACTAACACTATGTGATGAACATTGTGGGGGGTTTTGTTGCTAACCCGAAGAACAAAGTCTTTGGAGATGGCTTCATGGTCTATTTCTTCTTCATGCTTCCGGTCACAGCCTGTCAATGGTTCCAGACATTAGTGATTAGACAACATAGAAAGTCTGGATTCACAGCATCAAAAAAATCTTCAAAAAAATTACAATTCACATTTCCACCAAGGTCTGTTGTCTAGACATGAAGTGCCAAAAGGGACACAAGTTGTGCACTCCATATAACCCGAGAGCCAATCAAAGTGCCTCAGTGCCACTCTCTTACTATGCCACACGAGCATCCAACCGTGCAAAATCCCAAGGGTATGTTTGGCTTTTTAGTATTAGAATTTAGCAGTATCTGCTGGGCGTGGAGTACATATAGTCCTACAATTGTTTCATTGTTCTGAACTAATTCTAATACCAGTAATAAATAGTGAAAATATTGTGCTTAATACTCCAGGTGGGTCCCCTCTTACATGAGGGTATCTGGAGTGGACTATTTGCACCTTAAAACTGAATTAATACATCACACACCCAAACACATAATTAATTATAGTTCAGTTAATTCAATCCAATCCAATCTTATTTGAAAAATCAATTACAGTACAATCCAATCCGGCTAGTTTGGAAAACTAAACGCTTCATAAAGTTATGCATTACGATAGGTGCTGTGCCATAACCCTATCAGGTGGAAACCGGAAACACACCCCAAACAGTACACAATCAGTTCTTTACCCAGAACATGCTCTAAGGGGTAATAGAGAGAATCGCGACCAAATAAACAGACTCGAAGTGCATTTGACTTATAGGCATTTAAAGGCCCAATTAATTAACAGATTTATAAAATAGATAGTGAAAAACAGCTTAATTTTGTAACGGCATCACAATTAGATTCAAATCCAGAAGAATTTAATAATCTAGCTACAAACCAGAGCAGCCGAAACCCATTCATTGAAAGCAAAAGACTTTTTTTTTTAGATTCAGGCCCATCAGAGTCAATATTAATTAACCCCCCCCCCCCCCCCCCCCCCGCCCCCCTCAACATAGATCAAACCCCATTATTAAAACTTCCAAATGAATGCGAAAAAAGTATTTAACAGATCTTGGGAGAGGAAGAATGTACCAACTCTGAGGCAGAACCAGTAGCGGTCGTCGGGGCAATACGGATCCGGGACCGTGAAATCGACAAACTTCGGAGCTTCGATCTTCTCGTAGAACTCCTCTTCGTCGCCGACGACTACGTCTTCTTCAAATTTGGTCTTCAAGGTCACGGGAGTGGACGGTTGGGGTTCTTCATCTGCCATTTGTGGGTATGAATGAGAGAAGAGAGAGAGTAACAGAGAGATGGCTAGATTGGAGGAGCGTCTTAAAAGAAGTGGTTTTACAGACAGAGATGATTTAACTAACTGGTTTTGTGATTTGTAGACAAACCCCACCGAGATAGTCTCGCAGAGAGAGAAAGAGAGAGAGGATTTTAAATGTCTAACCTGTAAAACTAGCCGTTACAAGTTCTGTTTTGTTCTGTTCTCTTTCCTCTTTTTACTTTTGAAGTTTACATCGATTTTCAGTTTGGTCCATGAAGTCTTACTTATCTCAACTTTAGTCCTTCGACTTAGATAAGTACGACTTAATCACGAAATTGAAAATGGAGAAGGACTTCATTTCTCTGGAAACCTCATTTGGTAACAAACTAACAATGTTACTTCACTTGTAAGCGCTCAATTGGTAACGATGTTACTTCCTCAGGGGTAGGGGTGCTACTTGGACGGGCTGAACCCGACCAACCCGAACCCAGCCCAGACTAAAGCCGGGTTTGAACACATGTTTTGAGTAATTTGGACGGACTCGAACAAAAGTTCTCAACCCGAATTGCAATTAGGGTCGGGCTTGGGTACGGATATTACACGACGGGCAAGCCCGAATTGCCCGATTTGTATACTCATTACATATCAAAATGTTATATTTGGAAGGTATTAAATTTCATATTTATCGAGAATATATTATTTTTTATTAATTATTAGTGGTATTTTTAATTATGTTTATGTTCTTAACCAATAGATTTTTTTTTCACTCTCTCAAAAAAAAAAATCACAAAACATTTAGTATTCTCTTTGTATAAACGTATATTTTTTTTAATTCACTCTAATTGTATGATCATTATTTTTTAGCCTCAGAATATTTAACTGTCTACATTCGGTATCTAATTTTTATATGTAAGTTTTTAAATTTAACAGTATAATTTTAATTAAGCTTGATGTGATAATTATGTTAATTTATTTAGTTCAATGGGCTAGCCTGAATTCAACCCCAACTCGAATTGGTTTGTTCGAATTAGAGCCGGGCTTGGACGGGCTGGCGATGCTCCTAACCCAGGCTGGCCTGGGCTTGGGCTACCCCGACAGAACTCGGGCTTGGGCTTGGACACATGTGTCAACCCGCCCAGCCAGTCCGAGTTGCAGTCCTACTCAGGAGCGCCAGAAAGTACACAGTTCACTTTAACCCGGTGAATAGTTGTAAAAGTCAAAACGAAGACTTTATTCTACAGTTTGTAAAAGTCAAAATGACCCGGTGATTTGATTAACAAAACGATGCAATAATTTCGTAATCTTTTCACGATTTTGTAGAATAATCTACAAAATTTATTCTACAACATCTCTAAAAGATTATTAAAAAATTATATCGTTTTGATATCCAAATAACGGGATCAAAGTGACTTAATTATGAGTGAGAAAAGTTAAATTAAAAACTTTATGCGGAAAAGGATAAAGTAGGAGCATCAACGTATCACTGTTGATCAAAGGTAGATGGTCGAAGAGTCTCTTTGGGCTAGAGTGCCTTTGGGTAAAAGATTGGACTGGATTAACAATTTGGGATTTTGGGTCAAGACTTCTGGTTAGACTTGAAGCCCAAATGCGTGGAATTGTACGTATGCAGTTAACTGTATTACACTATTACTATTACTCATTTCGTTTCGGTCAAAACAACTTACTCATTTCAGCCCATCATAACTGCTTCTCCTTTAAACATCAATTTTTAAGTGGTCATACGTTAGTTGCACACTTGATTGATTTTTGTAATGACATTGACAATTTTGTCTCTCATCTTTGTAGTTCTCATCTTTCTAATATAACTAGGCGATACCCCGCCCTAAAGCGCGGGTCGGCAAAGAAAATATGTTATTCAAATATAGCAGCGCTTTACTGACTTACAATAAAAGTCATGTTTGTTTTAGAAATTGATTTTGTCAACCTGATGCAGGGGTTTCCAAGACTCTACCACTTGAGCTACCACCCTAGCTGCACAATAAAAGTCATATTCAATGTACGTAACACATAAGATTGAAAAAATAAATAAAAAGAAACAAATATTTGGATATTTGGCTTCCGTATTGGATAGTAGCACTCACTGTGTTTCATTGCAAATCATGTTCTTTTTTTTTAAATAACATTGCAAATCATGTTCTATGTGGCAGATAAGATTACAAAATAAAGGAAAACAAACATTCGAATACTTAAATTCGGCATTGGTTGACGATGGAAATACATTTCTTACCTCACATGATATTTATGATAAATTTGATTGGTACTAACCCACTATCATGTTCCTGACAAACTTTGGTTAGGTGCTCTTAAATATTTTATTCTCTTTATATAGTTTTTCTAATATAAAAAATTGATAGTTCACTGTTTCTACTGTATCTCTTTCAGAGTGTAATTTTTTCAGGATATTTTTGCATTTTCCGAAATGAGAATTTTCTTTGGATAATTTTTCATTTTTCCGAAATGAGTGCTCTAATGATGCGATGTTTCAACAACTCCCGCCTTTGAAGTAATGCCCATCATCCAATAGCATGGTTTGCATCAGGCTATTGAGGTGTAAACCTTTAAACATGAAAAGGCTAAACCATGTTCAGGTATATTAAAACCGTAATTAATATTTATTATCCAAAGAGTATTATAAACCACAAAAACAAAGGGTGCATAGAGGATTATAAAGTGTAGGATGTGAAAAATAGATTGTGTTTACCAATAAAAGTGCTTAACATATCACAACAACAATTTATGAACAAATTGTTTAAAAAAATAAAAACAGTATCACATTTGATCATGATATACACCCAAAATCTCACCCAACGTATATATTTGGTGAATATTTGGAATCATAATTCCCAAGGTGGCTTGGTGTATAAAGCCTTATAGTTGAATATTAATCAACCAAATACAAAGAAAAAGAAAAAAATCTGATAAGTGTATGATGTAAGATGGAATTGTTTGGACATGGATGTTTAGCCTAAGCAAGTTTCAACAATAATTTAGCTTTATCAACAATTAGTTCTTGTAATTGATGATTAATAGCAAATCAGTGTACCTCTTTCGGTTTTCGTAGACCAAAAAGGAAAATGGACAGACTTTCCTTAATAATATATTTGGTCGTTGAATATTTTGCACCACCTTTCACATGATGTCTCGAACACTTGCATCTGTTACAATAATAACTAAGAAAAAAACGACATGTCCTATTTCGTCCAACAGTAACTTTGAAAAGCACTTGAATAACCAACTTACAATTGAGTATCAAATGAAGGATCTTATTTTTCAGCAAGGAAGAGGAATCAACTCTTGTCGTTGTAATAGGTAATGCTCAAAGAGCCTTGAGACAGATAACAAAAACATCAACAATACAAAATTCGTAATCTCTCAGTTGTCGGTGTCCACCTGATACTTCAAGAATTCCGCATCACCAAACCTGAAACTGAAGAATCATTTGACAAAAAAGACTGAAAAATAATAACTCGAGGTTTTGCAATATGAGCACAACTATCAATTCACTGAAATCAAGTGTTGCATTAACAAATACCTACAACTTGAACAACACTAAATTCATTATCTTTCAGTTATCGTTACCCGCCTAATGCTTCAACAACTTTTTTATCGACGAAGCTTTAAATTAAAACCAAATTCTGAGGCTTCAAACTATTAGCAGGATTGTCAATTCGGTGAAAATCAAGTTTCCGAAAAAAAGGAACAAATTAACTAACAAAAGAAGGGATAGAGGTAGATAGTCATGAAATGAAGAAATTAGGGTTAGAAAGGGGGTGTTTTCTTGACTTAGCTGACTTCCAAGATATTATGCGCTTTCCCAGGCCGCTTAAGCATGCAAAACATACATGAATATTTGATCGATTTATTTTGCTGCAAGCAAAAATACTAAACGGGGAATGTTGGGTTTGACTTCCAAGAGATTATGAGCTTTCTCAAGCCGATTAAGCACACAAAACATACATGAATCTTTGATCAATATATTTTTGCTGTACTAAACAATGAATGTTGGGTTAACAAAGGGTGTTGTAGTGCTTCTTAAAACGCTAGCTGTTAATGAGTTTTGAGTTACAAATTTAAAAATGACAAATAAAGACCTAGTAATGGTGGAGTTAATGCTCAACGTGAAAGAAAATAACATTTCCCATGATAATATTGGAACTTTTGTGTCTTTGCACTACAAACCACATGAAAAGGTTTTTTTTTGACGTAAGAAAAATGGAATGCCAAACTACGAATAATATTTATTTATCTTTTCAAAAAAGCGAAAAATAGTTAGATGTTCAATAAAGTTCAGACTGAAAAATTTCCAAGGAACAAAAATAGGCATGAAATATTAACACCATAGAAGTTTGGAAATGAGTTAAAACTTTTTATCAAGACTTAATTTCAAATGAAATGCAAAATTAAATTGAATAAGTGTGCAACTCACACATCTAAAGAGTTAATATTCAATAATAGGTTAGTAGTAATGGTTGTAGTCTCTAAAAAAGGGTAGCCGGTTGCTCTGAAATCCGTTACCATTTTTTGGATGGAAAGTTATTTCTTTTTTTCTAGAAATTGGTCTCAAATAAGTTTACTATTTTTTCTTAATATAGGCATTTTATTAATATAACTATAAGCATTTTTTTTAATTGATGAATTAGTAACACCATAGAGATCTGAAAATTAAATATAATTTTTCTGATATTTTCAAATGATTCTCAAACAAAAAGTTGAAATTGAAATTGAAATTGAAATTGAAATTGAACTATTGTGTAACTCATAAACAACTAAAGAGCTACTTAATAGGCAATAATACGGAGCACTGGTTAGAGTCTCTAGAAAAAGGTAGTAACTGTAGCTATGAAATGAGTTACCTTTTCTTTTGGCCAGCATTTAATTAGTGATTTTCTTATAAATATAACTTTATTTTATAACAGATGATGAATAAGGTGACAGCTTTGCACATTTAATCTACTAAATAACAATTGTCAGTTAATTATTGGTTGATTGCCAAATAATCAATCCACATGTATTTAGGAGGCGAGTTTTTCAATGACAAATGGCGTCATCAGGTTAACTCTCGGCACTTGTCTGCTTTTATATATATATAGATAACTGTATATTAGAAAGGATCCACTTTCAAACGTAAAAAGTGAAGATGGACAAATATTATGAAAAGTTGACATTTATTATGGGATGGAGGGGTAATAAATTATCACGCTTAAACACTCTGCACCCATGTTGGTTATGCATCGGTAAAAATAGAATAACAATCTTTTCCTAAAAAATGATGATAACATAGCAATTATATGTGTGTTCATCATTCTCAATATGTGTGTGTGTTCATCATCATTTAAAAAAAATTGTGTGTTCATCATTTGTCGAGTATGCAAATCACAAGTGGGATGTAGTAGCCTTTTTCATTAGCATTGTTGTAGTGACGACTAATAAACAAAACATCTTCAAATAAACAAAACGTCTTTGTTGGGGGAACCTCGTGTGTCAACAAAAGCATTTCATTGATTTGCTTGTCACTTCTCACTTGATGGGTGAATTATTAACGAAAACTAATCCTCTATTTATGTCCCATTTTATGTGGTATTGCAGACTCTTCACAGATATTTAGGAAATTAAGCTATATTGTCCATGAAACACAAATAAAGGTACCAAAACTCAAGCGCTTGTGACTTTGTACGTTCTATGGTTTGATCTTTCTTTCTATCGCCCACCACCTTTGATAATAGCAGCAAATCAACCAAATACTACTTTGTTGTTCTGCACTTTGCAGTCACTGTGGACTTAGATATATGATATCAGTTGCTTCACTTGACTAAGAAAATAATTTCAGAAAGTATCATTTGAATAATGTCGTTTTGCAGGAGAAGATCAATTGGGATATACTTGTAGAAATTGATGTATGCTACGACATGACCTAACCGTTTTTATCCTCCGTTTGGGTCAATATACAATTTTTATCACACCGGAAAGAAAAATATGTTAATTGCGCGCCGTGTGTATCGTGTCTTGTAGGGGTATCTGTTTCTAATAAGTCCAAAGCATTCTTCAACGAGTCTTTGGAGATTCTTATTAACGTACATTTATATATTTCCTCTATTTTCCATTTGATTCATGAGTCTCGGAATTTATATAAAATGTCATTCCAAGTCCGGTAAAACCAGTGACAAAAGAAGCAAAATTACCTACAAATAAGTGAACTTCGACATCTGAAACTCAAATTTGCATCTATGGATCCAAAATCCACTATCATGGATTCAATAAAAATAAATAACAATAACTCACATTGTGATAGATGGATGTCAAACACACATTATTCAGAATAAAAAGTAGTAGTAGTAAAATAGAAAACGTCTTCCCATGAATGAGCGCAACTACACAATACATTGATGGTTGATCAGCTGTGAGCTGCAAACACTCCACCTCCCATCTAACACATTTTAATAAATGTTTTGCAGCATGGTGGGGAAGTTATATCTCCTCCGGCTATATATGTGCTACATTATGTAGCATTCAAGATTAATGAGTCGCGTATTCCTTGTCGAAGCTGCCTTAATGCAACCTTCACTTGTAAACTATTTCTCACTTTCGTGCATTGCTGCATGCACAATATTAGTTACTTAGATAGTTGTGAGTTATATTAGGAAACTTGCATATCAAGCACTTCATATTCCCTAATGATTAATGTAACTTAGTTAAATTAGTCACACAGCATGAATACACTAGCATTTATCTGAATGGTCGCTGTAAGCTTAAGATGCTACATACGTGTTTTTTTTTGGCAGAATCTGAGCCGGCCCTATAGTATGGCAGCCGAGGCGACTGCTTTAGACCCCCGGGCCGGCAAGGTCCCGCTTTTATTAATGGTAATTTTCTTAAAGATAACTCTAGAAATGTTAATTACATATTGTGATGCAATTTTATTAATACTTATGTATTAGTTTGGTGGTAGTCTATCTTTTTGTCACAGACTTCACCCAAGTTCGAATCTTGTTGATGACATATGTGACATTTTAGTTTTTAATTGTCAAAAAGTTGTACGGTCACTCAACATTAATTAAAGTTAATACATTCTTTAAAAAACCAACCCAACATATTACACACAGGTATTAAAAGGTTAAAAATTTAGTTATTTTAAAAAATAAAGTACTTTTTGTGTATTTTTTTCTTTAAATAGGTTTTTTTTTTTTTTTAAATAGGGCCCTCAAATTTCTTACGCTGTAGGCCTCCGGAAAACTTGAGCTGGGCAGAATGTATTCTAAAATTGATTTTATAGTATTAATCTCGTACCATGATTTGGGATGTGGTCGATAAATTAAGTGGTGGTACTAGCTACTATAGCAGTAGTTTGTTATTGACTAAACTTGACATGCAATAGAAGTCGTACATGGAGAGCTAGCTTCAGTCCCATCCCAGTGCAAACGTTTTGACTCTCTGAGTCTATCTAATTATTTGCACCTAATTACATCACTACAAATCGTGCTCGCGGGAATGATGAACTACATAAATATTTTGTACGTTGACAAACTTGACCGGGTGATTCAGAAAACACTACAGACACACAAAAGTTCTGGTTTCAAAGACGATCATGTCACTTGATTTGAATAAGACGATCATGTCACTTGATTTGAATATGGACTTGCGAGTATCACAAAAGTTCTGGTTTCAAAGATGATAGGTCACTAGAATTGAAGTGCTATGGAGAGCACGATTAGGGTGAGTTTGAGAATGCTTCTGCTGCCAGCACATGTAATATTTCTGATTTTCAGAAAGTAAGAAATACTTGTATTTACTGTGAATATGTGTTTTTTCACATAATCTGTTAGCATGCTTAATTATTACTGTATGCTATGTAGTCGTTGTATTGTCTAGAAATGTAATGGTTGTTTTTCTTAAGCTTATATTACTTTAGTGAGTTCTATTTTAGTATCCTGATAGATGAACTCATAATTGTGAAACTATAATAGTTAACCTCGTCCAGAAACACACTGAAAGTCTTAATATGTTCTCTAATCGCTACATTGTGGATAAAAATATTTAGGGAATAATTAGCACTAATCACAGGTTTAAGTGTTAATTAGCTTAATTAATCATGATTAGTACATAATGACAAGTACTATAGAGTGTGTATAGCTTGTCTGGGTGTAGGTGTGTACTAGAAGACACGTAGGGTGACACCTGTCACTGCATTGTCCCAGATGTCTGACACACGGCCTTGCTGCATGTCGTCATGTGGAAACTCTCGTCACATGCGCGACACGTGTCCTACTGCAAGTCAGATGCTTCTGACACATAACCCACCTGTGTGTCAACGCCATAGCCTCCTGTTGTGCATGCGTGACACCAGTGCGACATGTTTCGCGATTCTGGCGTCTTAACCCTACATGGATGCCACATGTCCCTATGACACATCGCGGCAGGATTGGTCGCCTACTTCTATTAATAGGGTCAGTGTTATAGTTATTTCTCATTCCAGATTCGAGTTAGTTACTGACAAGTGAGAGAGGTAATGAGGTCATTATATACTTGGAGCTGTTGTTATTATCTCAAAGTCGTTATCAGATGCAATTATTGAGGTAGGGGTTATGCAGTTTACAATATTATTATCGCTTAAGGTATATCAGCATGCTTCGTGTTAAATATATGTCGATCCATATATTCTTGTTATTGTCACTTCATATGCTATTGTGTGCTATGTGATTATTACGTGATATTGTATGTAAACTGCCATAATTATATTGTTAATCGCATGTCACCCTACTGTTGCGGTGAACGACCTACTGGGCGCGAGTTCACCCCCTAACAGCCTTGCAGGTTACGGTAGACGAATCCGACGGTAGAATCGAAGTGATGACTTTGTTAGATTTGATTAAAGGTTGTTATTTGAATATTGTAATCGTTTATTTGTCATCACTTGTATAAAAGAGATCACTTTTCAACTTCAGTGTCACGCACCCCTGTATCATATTTTATGAAATAAATGAATCATTGTTCATTGAAATATGATCTTTTCTTCGATACCTGAGCTGGTAGCTCAGACGGAACCTGTTTGGCAGACGAGTCTTTGTTTTGGTACCCGCGATGGTTATCCGCAGGTGGTGCCGGTTGGATCGTCGTACCGGTTTTGTTTATTATTTCCTAAAATTGATCCCTGGGTTTGGGGCGTCACAGCACAGCTGCTTTCCGACAACAGAAGCAATTTTAGTGTGTTTGGTAAAAATAAAATTTCTGCTTTTTCAGACAGTTTCTGCTGTCCCACAACAGTTTTCAGGAAACAAGGGGGAGATGCTTTTCCAGAAAGTGCTTTTGATTAATTTATGTATAACCGATTTTAACCTTACAATTTTTTAAATATCAATAGTTATATTTTCGGAAATGACACGTGTCATATATTTTTGTCATTTTAACCACTCACAACAACTTCACGGTTGATTTTACCAAACACAAAATTACTACATCAACATTTCACAACAGATGTTACGTAATATTTACCAAACAACATTTTATCAAGAATTCACAACAGCTTTTCCACAGTGTTTTCACACAGCAGCTTTCTACCATCGCCACAGCATTCTCAAAGTAGCCCTAAAATTAGTTGAGTTTGAAGGCATTATCAAGCCGTTGTAGTTGTGCTTGTACGGAGTAAATTGCAAGTTTTTGATAATCAATGATATGAATTACATGGAAAAGTCGGTTAATGCATGAGTTAGTATGTCTTCGTCGTCAAAACACATCGACTTATCGATTCTTATCGTAGTGAAAGTATGTCTCAAAATATTGTGATGTTACGTGGACAGAAATTTAGACATAATTGTAAAATAATACTTAATGTAGTAAAACTACGACCTACTAACAAGATGGTATAACTAACCTGAGAAATTGAAAACTACTCCCTCTGTTTCGCCAAGTACTTCTAAAGTTCGTTTTTGAGTGTTTCATCCGATTCTTCAAAATTTTAAATATGGAAACTTTGGTTATGGCAAAATACAACTATGCCCTTAATGAAAACCCTAAATCCACTTTTTAATCGGGCCTAATTAGTTAGTAACTTGATTAATTAAACCTGATGAAACTAACCCACCTAACCTAACCCAAATTTACCCAGCCCAAACCTAAACACTCCTAACCCTACCCAACAAATTTTATCCTCATCCCTTTTCATAGCGGCCCACTTTTTCATCACCTCCGACCCATAGCCGCCCAGAGAGAGAGAGGGAGAGAGACGGAAGAAGAAAAGATTGGCTCCATCCCATTTCGGACAAGAGAAAGAGAGAGAGACGGAGGGAGGAGATCCCTCGGTCCATCCCCATGCACCATTGATCTTCTCATCTCCATCTCTCTGTTGTTTTTGTCGTCTGATGAAGAGGCAGAGGATCTCCCCAACGCCGCCGCCGCCGGAGACAAGAAGGCATCGAAGATCTACACTCTGAAATCGCTGAGAGATGGAGAGAGGGAGAGAAAGAGATAGCAGATCGGTGTCGAGGAGGGCGGTCGGCTTCCTTGGCAGCGGCGAGTTCGACGACGGCGGTGTCCTTCGGCGACGGCGGCCTTCGAACGGCACCCTCCTCCTCCTCCTGCTCTGCTTATTCATCTGCTTCTCCTGCTCTTCTTCTTCTTATTCTTCTTCTTCTTCTTCTTCTTCTTCTTCTTCTTCTCATTTTTGTAGATCGATTATCTCTCTCTTTTTCCCTAGATCTGTTAAATGTTGATTTTTGTGATGTTGAATCTGTTCATGGTGATGTGTTCCTGTTGGTGTTAATCTAGGAGGTGGGCTGAAGAAGGTGGATGTGAGAGGGTTGAATTAATAAAAAAAGAAAAGGTAAAATAGTGATTTGAGTGAGTTTCTTAATCTCCGTGCCCTCCAGTTTTTTTGAAGAAACCGATGAAATAGAGGGAGTACTAAACAAGTTAATAAGACAAATTTCCGTCTAAATTGTTTGTTTATGTTAGCAATTGGTGCGCCCATGTGGGGTGCCCAATGCAATTATCATAACCTTATGGGGTTAGTTGCACTAATGCACAAACTAGAGGGGTTAGTAGCTAAGGCTCAAACCCTAGGGGTTTATGTGCAAACTTAGGAGAAGTTTTGCCTATATAAGGAGGCAGCCTCCTTCATATTATATAGATTATTCCAGAGAATAAAGTTACTCTGTCTAGATTCATACTAGTTGTAGAGAACCCTAGTCTCTCTCCAACTTCATCCAAGGAGGTGGAACGTGGTGTGGAAATCAGTGTTCGTCCTCGAGATTCACACTAGATTGGTGGGAGCAAGATCAAGAAGGAGGCACGTGAAAGCAAGCAACACAACGATCATCCGCTGCATTAAGGAGCTTAGGAAGACAAGGTAAACACATGAATATTCCGCTTTAATTCATGTTGTAGATCTGAATGTGTTAGATCCTTCCTGCCCTTCATTGGTATCAGAGCCATAGGCTTGTTTTTCGTGCCTCGATAAGCGTTCCCGAACCTGTATTAAAAAATCGCGTTTCTGAAATTTCATAACCAGTAGACGAAACCTATATGGTTAGGTAGGTTTTTTCACGAGGATTCCAGATATATAAATTTTATATTTTTTGGATTTACGGTGAATTAGTTATGAATTTTCAAAGTTTCGGAACTGTATTAATCTGGACTGCTAGATCCAATCAGTAGAACACCTTTTTCAAAAACTTGTTAAAATTGGATTTTGACCACATAATCGGGATCAGGACGAAAAGACGATCACGGCAAAATTAATTTCGTCGCGAACGGAGCACGAGAAGGCGGCGCGTGGGCTTCACGCGCCACCGACGCCGCCCCCACGCGCGGCCACGCGCCCAAGGGCTGGCGGCGTCTGCTGACGTGGCCCTAGGGCTGACGTGGCAGATGACGTGGCGGTGTCACGTCAGCAAGTGTCTGACGTGGCGGTGACGTGGCAGCCACGTGTCAGCTGACGTGGCGATGACGTGACGGGCTGACGTGACAGGTGACGTCAGCATATGTGCTGACGTGGCATGCCACGTGGCATGCTGACGTGGCACATGGCCGACGTCGGCGCGTGGCGGAGGCGGACGCGCCCACGCGCGGCGGCGTTTGTGGGCGCGTGCGGCCTCCTCCCGCCGTCATTTTTCGTCCGGTTTTTTCCTAGGGACTCCAAATTAAATTTCCTATTTTGTGGTTATTTTTTCATAATTTTTGGAGCGACGGAAAATTTTAGTAATTTCCAGATTAATTAATTAGTGTTTAGCACACTTCCCGAGGCAGTTTGACGACCTTAAACACACTGTTTTGAGCCCAAATTTTTTCTGGAGACTTAGGTCATTTTTCCCTACGTTTTGCCATAGGTGGTGAGACCCTAAGTGGTAGGGAGCAATTTTCGATCCTTTTAGTTGATTAGATTATTGCTTATTAATTTCCAGTAATTATTGCTTAATTCCGGAAATTTCCAGAAAATTCCAGTATATTTATTATATTGTTATACATGCTGTTGTGGGTTGAATGGATGTGTTTGGTGCATGGATGTGGCATAGATGTTTTATATTTTGGTTTTGGTTTTGGTTTTTGAATATGTAATCAAAATACGGCCTGCGTGTCGTGCCTCTCTATACTCTAGTGTCTTCTCTTCTCATCCACTCGCCTCTATGAGGTTACTTCTTATTAGAAATAAGATAGTTAGTAGAGATTGAAGATTGAAGCTTCAAGAGAGGTGGCCAAACCAAAAGCTATGGCGCAAGGTGCATGGAGCAATTAGACGGTCTAATGGAGCCTCAAGCTTGGAGTCCTCAAATAGGCGAGATGGCATGAGATGGAGTTCAGGACTTGCTCAAGAAGTGCTCTCAATAGTGTGAGTGCACCTTAGGGGCCACATCCATTGCATATTTATTTATGCTTATGCTTGTTTTAAGTTATAACTGCGTGTGATTGGATATATATGTTTAACCTCGCATGCTAAAGAACTAAAACAAAAGAGCTCACATGATGACATGATTAAAATTGATAGGAAATCACAAGTGATGAGATTTGATTCCTAGGATATACGCTAGGTTTTGGTGGAGTCCTTGTGAGGAACTATTGAGATTAATCAATGTCACATGTTACTTAGGAGCTAAAACAAAAGCTAGTAACTAATATCCATTTTGTCTCGTTTTTCAGTCATGATGAACACGAATCTATTTCCTAAATTTGCCATAATTCTAAAGGGAGACAACTTCCGTGCATGGTACAGAAGTGCGATATGTCGCATGATTGAGCTAGGTTTGTCTGATCATTTGCATATGGCAAAGATGGAGCCATGGGTACCACTGGGCGGCCCAACTGATGCATATAGACGTGATCTTGAGGCTTACCAGAAATGGGAAGTTGATGACAAGAAAGCATGTCTAGAATTGATGGATCTAGTGAGGACTGATCTCCTAGAGTCAGTTGAAATTGAATATGCAAAGAAGCTCTGGGAAGACATTCTAGGACTGTACGGAACTGCAGACAACTTCCAAAAGACATGTCTATGGATGATGCTCACTTCTACGGTGAAGGATGATAATGTCTCTATGGATACGCACCTAAAGACCTTATCATTCTATATTACTGAACTTATAACTTCTGGGCATGATGTATCCGATGAGAGACAGCTAAAGGCTGTGAGAATGTCTCTACCAGATTCATGGGATTCCGTGAGAAAAGTGTTGCAAGGTTCAGATGACATAAGGACATTTGATGATGCAAAGCGATATTTATTGTTTGAGG
Source organism: Linanthus parryae (assembly GCA_023055425.1). NCBI lineage: Eukaryota > Viridiplantae > Streptophyta > Magnoliopsida > Ericales > Polemoniaceae > Linanthus > Linanthus parryae. The sequence goes on from JALGPY010000002.1 coordinate 29,939,238, forward strand.
AAAAGAGACTGGAATTTGCCAGAACTTCTAGTCCAGCATCGCAGGTAGAGAGCCCTCCCATGGAAAATGTGCCAAAGGGTCAGGAAGTCATCGTGGAGCACGAGAGTGGAGGCCACATGGGCCCATGCCGCAAGATCAGTAAGCGCCAAATGTGGAAGAGGTCCAAGAGGGATATGAGACAAGTTATGTGCTATAACTGCCAGGCATATGGCCACTTTGCTCATGACTGCGCCGAGCCAAAGGTACACTATAATCCAAACTCTGACTGTTATGTTATAAGTCAAGTTTATATTGCTGATTCCCCTAATGTGTGGGTATTGGATTCAGGTGCGAGTGACCACCTAGCATGTGATCGAGACGCGTGCACGGATTATAGGCGAGTACCAGTGGGCAGTAGAAGAGTGTACATGGGGAACAACTCTTTCGTTGATGTGATGGGCATTGGCACATATCAGCTGAAGATGAAGTCTGGAAAGACGCTTGTTCTTCATGACGTTTTATACACTCCTGATGCACGCAAGAACTTAGTTTCAGTTTCTAGACTTTTGGATTTGGATTTTAGACTTGTTTATGAGGGTGGTTTTGCCAAACTGTTTGTTGGCAACTCATGTTTTGGTACTGGTTATATTTCTCGTGGTTTATTTTATTTAGACATTGTTGGTTCTAGCATTGATGATGTTTATGATTCTCGTTCATATATTACATCTTCTAGTGATGATGATGCCACTAGATGGCATGCTAGATTGGGACATATAGGACAGGACAGGATGAACAGGCTGGCCAATGCAGGCCTACTTAGAGATATGCCCAAGATATCATTACCTGTATGTGAGTCTTGTCTTGCAGGAAAAGCCAAACGCAAACCGTTCGGTAAAGCAGTAAGGGCTACTGAGCCTTTACAACTTATTCATTCTGATGTTTGCGGTCCATTAAATGTTAGAGCTAGACATGGTGCTCGCTATTTCATCACATTTATAGATGATCACACTCGTTTTGGTTATGTGTATTTGATGGCACATAAATCTGAAGCGCTAGGGTGCTTCAGAAAATTTCTACAAGAGGTAGAGAACCAACTGGACAAAAGAGTTAAGGCTCTTAGGACAGATCGAGGGCGTGAATATCTATCTGAGTAATTCAAAGAGCTCTGTGAGACTAAAGGAATAGTGAGGCAGTTGACTATTCCCTTCACACCGCAGCAAAATGGTGTAGCGGAAAGAAGGAATAGAACACTGTTAGAGATGGTTCGTAGTATGATGGCAAATGCGAATCTGCCTATCTCCTATTGGGGAGATGCATTAATGACTGCCACATACATACTGAACCGTGTGCCCACCAAGTCTGTAGCCACAACCCCTTACGAGATGTGGACCAAAAGGCAACCCGAATTGGGTCACCTTAGGCCATGGGGGTCGGCCGCCTATGTACGTAACGTCTCCCATGTCCATGGGAAATTGGGTGCTAGAGGAAAGAAGTGCATCTTCATACGGTACTCTGAGCACTCTAAGGGTTACGTATTCATAGCGCAACAGCCGGATGGTAGTCTAACAGAGATGGAATCGCGAGATGTAGAATTTCTCGAGAGAGATTTTCCTAGTCAGGGAGAAGCACGTGGAGATGGTATTCTCTACGAGGAAGAGGAACCACTGGATGACACTCAGTTCTCTATAGACCTACAGGGAACAGTCCCTACGGATCTTCAGAACAGTGGGAGTGACTTGCCTAGTGAGCAGCCCATCATACATGATGATGAAGCTGAAGAAGAACCCTCTTTGCGTAGGAGCGCTCGTGGGAGCGTACCCCGTCGACGATTTGACATCGAAGGGGAGGCCATGATGGTCACCACGCAAGAAGATGATGAACCTAGGACATTGTCTGAAGCTCTCTCATCCCCTGACAAGAAAGAATGGAACATTGCTTTACAAGAAGAACTGGAGTCAATGAAAACCAATCATGTTTGGGATTTAGTTGACTTGCGTCCTGGACGTAAGGCCATTGGAAACAAATAGGTTTTCAAGGTCAAAAGGAAGGCAGACGGAAGCGTTGAGAGGCATAAGGCCCGGCTAGTGGCGAAAGGCTACACCCAACAACAGGGTGTGGATTACGAGGAGACGTTCTCACCAGTTGTGAGAATTGCCTCCATTCGCCTCATACTTGCAATAGTGGCTAGCATGGACTTGGAACTACATCAAATGGATGTTAAGACTGCATTTCTCAATGGAGAACTAGATGAGGAGATCTATATGGCTCAACCGGAAGGTTTTGAGAAGAAAGGTCAAGAGCACAAAGTGTGCAAACTGATTAAGTCCATATATGGACTGAAGCAGTCCTCAAGACAATGGTATTTGAAGTTTCATCAAGACATTGTGGCATATGGCTTCACAATGGTTGATGAGGACCACTGTGTGTATGTCAGACGTTCCGGAAAGAAGTTCATGATACTGTCATTATATGTAGATGACAAACTACTAGCCAGCAATGATAAAGGAATGCTCGGAACTACCAAAGGGTGGTTATCCTCTCGTTTTTCAATGAAGGATATTGGAGAAGCGAGTTACATTCTTGGGATAAAGATCCTAAGGAACCGCTCTAAGAGGCTTCTTGGCTTGTCTCAAGAGACATACATCAAGAAGATACTTGAACGGTTCCAGATGATGGACTCCAAGCCATTCGAGACTCCCATTGCACATGGCGAGAAACTCAGCCTTGAAATGTGTCCCAAGACCCAACACGAGAGAGACCAGATGGCCAAAGTACCCTATGCAAGTGCTGTCGGAAGTTTAATGTATGCAATGATGTGTACAAGGCCCGACATATGTCATGCTGTCGGTTTAGTTAGCAGATATCAGTCTGATCCCGGTGTTGGACACTGGAAGGCTGTTAAGAGGATTCTCCGATATCTCAAAGGTACTAAGGATTACGTGTTAAGCTACCGAGGCTCTGAGCTAAGGCTCATTGGCTACAGTGATGCTGACTGGGGTGGGGACCTAGACGCACGTAAATCGACCTCAGGCTACGTCTTCATGCTGGGTGGAGGAGCCATCACATGGCACAGTAGCAAGCAGACTTGCACTGCCTTATCAACCATGGAAGCTGAATACGTTGCCTGCTCCGCGGCAGCGCAGGAGAGTGTTTGGCTGAAGAGATTTCTGGTCAGCTTAGGAGCGGTTGACGAACCAAGACCAGTGACGCTTCGTTGTGATAGTATGTCGGCCATAGCTTGTGCTAAAGATCCGAAATACCACAGCAAGGCCAAACATATTGAGATAAAGTACCACTTCATTAGGGAAGTAGTAGCTAAAGGAGATATCACTCTAGAGCATATTCCTACGAATCAGATGTTAGCTGATCCAATGACCAAGCCTCTGCTTAAGGCTACTTTTGTTGGTCATACTAGGAGTATAGGGTTAGGCAAATGGAACTAGGTGTCAGACTGATTAAACGTTTTGAGACATTGATTGATTGGATATTAGGAATGGATTTGTTTATTTATGCTGCATGTTATTTGATACGTGTATGATATGTTACATTTCCTGTACTAGCTTAGAGCATGTCACACAGACACTAGGTTGGCTCACTCACACGAGCAACCGCCTTCGCAATATCCTGGATATGTCTGGGTGTGGCGGAAGATGAGACAGAATCCAGATAAGCGCTGAAAGCCTGCGATATGATATGAGATGCCTTCTTCATATGAGCATATGGCCTATGATAAGAGCTTGAAGTCTATCAGTAGAGCTAGGAGCCTGTCAGACGAATTCGACTGTCGCATTGGAAACAAGTTCCAAGGTAAGGTTGGTTATGGCCAATCGAACATGGTTACTACCCCGAACCATGTATATTCTGTGTAAAAGAAGCCAGATGCGAGAGCTGATAATTGATCACAATAGTGTGACATGGCAGCACTCGGGCTGGTGGCCATAAGGGCTACCGGATAGACATCTGCATAGTGGTCCTTTTTGCAAGGATAAGACATGCGCTCTGATCAGAGTCTAAACACTATGGCGCATATTCCCCTTGAATAACGCGCGCTTATGAGTGACCATGAGGTGATGAGTAGAATTAGTCCCTGGGATTCCTCATCGTGTGAGCCTCGTCGATCATATGAGGATGATTGACACAGTATACCCTTTGTACTTACGTCTGTGTCATGAGGAGACGGGTCGGTGGTGCTACTTTGGCGTGACACCTTACGGCTATGGATGATTCGGCCTTCCGGACACTGCTGGGAAAGCAGCTGAGCCGAATCTGAGTGACACATGTATGTAAGGAAAGATTCTCGTTGCATCGCTCTTTATTATCTTTCATTGGGCCCACCTGCAAGATCTTATGGGATCATGTAGGATATGAAAATATAAAGGAGATGTGGACTCATTGGAGCATGGCCTTCGGGACATGGCAGGTGCTCATGATCCACGAGATGACAATCGGAGGAATCTGGGGGATACGAGAGTTACGGAGAGCATTATCACTGTTTTATGTTTTAAGGGTGCCTTCCTGCGCTGGCTATACGAGTTTGGTATGTGGATCTCCCGAGAGGGTGCCTTCCCATGCTGGCTATACGAGTTTGGTGTACGGATCTCCCAAAATGCAGGTACTCTCACCGGTCACACGCCACGGCCACACAATACTCTTTTGTAGATGATAGAAAGTTGGAGATTGATGGAGACTAGATGAATTGTGCAACCCCACTGTGCGAGTGGGAGATGTTAGCAATTGGTGCGCCCATGTGGGGTGCCCAATGCAATTATCATAACCTTATGGGGTTAGTTGCACTAATGCACAAACTAGAGGGGTTAGTAGCTAAGGCTCAAACCCTAGGGGTTTATGTGCAAACTTAGGAGAAGTTTTGCCTATATAAGGAGGCAGCCTCCTACATATTATATAGATTATTCCAGAGAATAAAGTTACTCTGTCTAGATTCATACTAGTTGTAGAGAACCCTAGTCTCTCTCCAACTTCATCCAAGGAGGTGGAACGTGGTGTGGAAATCAGTGTTCGTCCTCGAGATTCACACTAGATTGGTGGGAGCAAGATCAAGAAGGAGGCACGTGAAAGCAAGCAACACAACGATCATCCGCTGCATTAAGGAGCTTAGGAAGACAAGGTAAACACATGAATATTCCGCTTTAATTCATGTTGTAGATCTGAATGTGTTAGATCCTTCCTGCCCTTCAGTTAAGTATTATTACTGAAAATAAGACATTTGTAGCTGACAGACTATGAACTAAAACACTCTACCACTCTATCTCTCCAAATTGACTTTTACCACTATTCATTCGGTCACTTTGACCCCGTGATTTGGATAGTTAATATCATGCAATTTTTAATAATATTTTCATCGTGTTGCAGAGTAAATGTTGCTCTATAACACGAGAAAAAATTATAAAAAGAAAATTTATATACCATTTTGCAATCCAAATTATCAGTTAAAAGTGACCCAAATAAGAGTAAAAAATATAGAATGAAGAAAAACAGAATGTACAGAGTTGTATTGAAAAGGCAAGGCTAGTTTACTCGTTATAGATAATTCCCAATCATACAAGGGGAAAGTCCACACATCATGCAGTGTAGGGTCACTCTTAATTACATTATGGATGAAATCTCTCCTGCATCGCCTAACCTCCTTTCACGAGTTATACAATTCAATACCATACTTTTGATAAAAATACACAGAAAGTGCATATATGCGTCTTGCTTGCTACTACTAAAAATGTTTTATTTGTAGCATACTCTGGAAACAGATGCGAGCCAATGGATGCTAATTTTACATGCATTAAGACACTTGTAATTCAATCCCTACACAATCAATTTACTCTCATAAATGGTCGCACCGTTCCATTTAAGAACAATTAACCAATTTTTTTTGGATTTGGGTAAAAATAAAACTATTGTCCAGTTTTTTATGTTTTTTTTTAATTGCAGTCAATTAAGTCCAAATTTATCTGAAGGGACGGCCAGTCCAATTTGCAAACTCGATGACCTAGCTCCAAGTCTCATACCACATGGTTTCCTGGCCAAGTCAAGTAATGCTTGCTTTAAAGTTTAAACTACCAGTATGATGTACTCCTAGGTCTAGGTGCATATCCAAAGGTGATACTCTTTGTTCCACGCTCTTTCAATGACCACCACACAATAAAAACGAGTTATTCTTCGGTATTTTTAGAGCAAATGATATGTTTGCTTTATACCATTCATATTTTGATCTGATACGGGTGAGGTGAGCGGGAGAGAAACAAAATGCCAAATAAGAATTTGATTTTTGTCTCCAACCTACTAGGGTAATGGTAAAGTGAACATCTGAATAAGATTATGTACTAATATAAGTTAATGAATAGTGTAGAGTGACACGTGTCATGTTGACGTAGTGCTCTCGGAGCAGCTAAAATTTCTCCTTAAAGACCTTCTCTTTTTACAAGAGTAGAAGACATTTTCACCCTCTCATGTTCGATAGAGAGACACTTTCACCCCTCTGGGTTTGCAAAATGACTCTTTCACCTCTTTAATTTGCCACCGTTAGTCTTGGATGGTCATCCATCTCTGACAGTAGCACTCCAGTCGTTTTTTTGATCTTTTATAGTACGAATATCGTTGCTTGATTTCTTACAGTACGAATATCATTTCCGATCACAGTAGAATATGAATAATCATTGAAAGTTTGAAATATTGTAGCTCAGTAGATGTAAAAATTTATTAAATTTAAGATAGTAATACTATCTACTGTCGTAGATATTACATTGACAGATGCCATTAATTACTACTTTAAAATTAGTGAACACGCTTGATTGAGTTGTATTTTTAATTAAATTTTAATGGTCATTCCACTCTAAAAGGGAATTTAGTCCCCAAATATTTTGTACTACATCTGTTTCTCAGCGACCTTACTTTTTGTCACTATTGAGTTGGTCACTTTGACTCGGTGATTTGATTAGCAAAACGAAACTAAAAATTGAAAATATTTGCATGATGTTGTAGAGTAAACTTTACTACAACACCATGAAAAATTTGCATAAAAATTACATCATTTTGATATCTAAATCACCGAGTCAAAGTGACTCAGTTACGGGTTAAAAAGTCAAATCATGACTATACAGAAGAAACGGAGGTAGTGTACTATCTAATTAAATTTTAATGATTTGGTGGTTTAACCGGTTTAGTTTGGTTTGGTTTATCATTACAAATAGTTTACTTTTGTTATAAACTCAGTAAACTGAAAAGTGCGATTTGATTTATGGTTTCTACACAAACCGGATCGAACTGAACCGAACCGGTTACAGCTCTACCCGTACATCTGTAGATTAACAACATCACAATCAGAGGGGTGTAAAAATGTCCTTAAAGCTTGGCACCTCGAAAAAGTGAACCTTTCTTTTTCTAAACTGAGAAGAGGCGAAGGTGTCTTTATATCATACACATGGGGTTGAAAGTGTATTTGACCCATCCCCATTTTACAATTAGTCACACGAGCGACCACAAATTGTGGTAGAGCGCAAAACACGGAATCCCAGCTCATACCGTTTGAGATTTGATATTTTGTTATTTTTTCTCTATAAAAACCATGCCAGATTTAGTTCATACACCTTGATATGATCCCCCACGTTGTCCACGCCTAGATCGAGAGAGACTCTGCTCCTATTTCAGGAGAGACAAGCTCTAACCCAACACATCAATACACAGCTCATTCATTTTGGCGACACGCATTTTGTTCTTTCTTCTTCTCTCGTTCCGATTGAGGTGAAGATCACGATGATGATGGCCGATCACGCCTATCTCGTCGCCGCACTCATCGCTTCTCTCTTAGCCTTCGTCCTCTTCTACACTTCGGCGGCGAAAGCGAAGAATGATAAGAAGAGAGGGATTCAGAGGAACGAGAGCTTCAAAACCACGGCTAATGGCTCTCGCCGGCCGGTGAACGAAGGCGACACCGACGTCATCATCGTCGGCGCCGGAGTCGCCGGTGCCGCCCTCGCCTACACTCTCGGCAAGGTATTTCATCTTCGATCCTCTCTCCGAGTATTGATTTAGGGATCGTTTTCTCGATTTAGGCTTTTTTGACTCTATAGATTTGGTAATTTCTGTGGAATTGGTAATAGATAGCCCTAGATGGCTAGATTCCGAAGTTCATGTATCTCTTCAATTTTGTGATTCTGTTATTTTCAATCGTTTTTCCGATTGCAACTGGCTTTTCATCGATTTTGGGGCATGTTTGGAAAAATCTGCAGAAAAAAATTATCCAAAATTTTGCAAAATAAAAGTAAACTTTTGTATCAAAATAATTCTAAAACGAAATTTGTTGATTAGGAGCTGAGATTCATAGCTAGCCCAAACTGAAGATGAGAAGTCCTTTAAGCTGACTTTTCAGTTTTTCGCCATCCAAACAGTGCACAAAACCAAATATTAGTTATATTGTACTCAAATTAGTTCAATCCAATCCAGTATCAATGTAATTAAGCTAGTTCAATCCAATTCATTTGGCCTAAACTAATCTGAGTAGTCCTAAAACCAAACATGATGGTATTTGTTGTTCAGAGGTATGATTCAAAGCAAGCGCAAAGCCAGGTTCTGAATATGATAAGTCATTTAAGCTGACTTTTCAGTTTTTAGCCATCCAAACAGGCACTAAGAGCAAGTAGTTAGGTACTTATGAGCAAGTACTACCAGTAGTTAGGTACTTATGAGTTCTGTCTGGCTGGCAACTGCGTTGAATGAAGAGCATCTTTATGGGGTAGCTGGCAACTGGGCTCCCAAGCTTTTTAAGCCATGAAAAAAACCCAATACTTTCTGTTTCTTCTTTTTCTTTCAGTTTTGACTTTTTTTTCCGTAGGCATGCCACTTTGACCCGGTGATTTGGATTGCAAAACGATGCAATTTTTCGGTAATTTTTCATGGTGTTGTAGAGTAAAGTTTACTGTACAACACCATGAAAATTTACCAAAAAATTACATCGTATTACTAATCAATTCATCGGGTCAAAGCGGTCTGATGAATAGTGGTAAAACTCAAAACTCGAAGAAAGAGAAGAAACAGAGGAAGTAGATTAGAGTAGTCACAGACTCACAGGAAAGCTCCAGATTTAGATGTTGAGTTAAAGACAAAAGGAAAAGCATCTAACAACGTGGATCGTTTGGGTTCCCGTGGTTGTCATCTTCCATTTTTGTCCTTTGCTTTTATGTCTAATCAGGTGTTTTTTACTAATTACAGGACGGGCGCCGAGTTCATGTAATCGAAAGAGACTTGACTGAGCCGGACAGAATTGTTGGTGAATTGCTGCAACCTGGAGGCTATTTGAAGCTCATTGAGTTGGGTCTCGAAGGTAATTAATGATAAAAACAAGGGGAAAAATCTAGAACTACAGAAAAGTAAAAAAGATGAAAAAAAGACAAATTGTTTTAGAAATGGACATGGGCCAGGTCTGCAATTAATAAATAGCCTGATCAGTCCCTGTTTTGAATTAAAGATTTGAAGTTGTTGTTGGTTTGTTGTTGGAGGATGGAATAGTAGAAAATACTTATATTTGGTGTCCTACAACTACAAGTGGACCTAATTAGCTTTGGCAGTAGAAGATTAGGTTAAGTATAAGTACACACTAATTGACCCACACTGCTAATAAAATACTTGCAATGTTCAACTTTTATGTCTATGACATAAAGAAAGTGATTCAGCGCTCTTATAGTTTCTGTGGCGATTCCCAGAACACTAGAACCGCAAGTGTGTGAAGCCCATAGAAGGTGTGTGGTCTTGACGTTCTAGGAAGCACCATGTCAGCATTCTCCATGAACATTGAAAAACGGCTAGCCTTTCTAGGAAAAATATTAAAATTTCAGAAGTTGCATTTTTAAGGAAAGTAAACATAGACTTCATTGAGAATTCAAGTCAGTTTACATGGAGTAAAAGCATTACTTTAGCACATTTCTTTTTCTTCAACTAGGTGGTTGTAGTGATTACATGAACTCTCCTTATTGCAGATTGCGTGAATGAGATCGAAGCTCAAAGAGTGATCGGGTACGCTCTTTACAAAGATGGTAAAGATACTATATTGCCTTATCCACTGGAAAAGCTCCGCGCTGACGTGGCTGGAAGAAGCTTTCACAATGGACGTTTTATTCAGAGGATGAGGGCCAAAGCTTCAACTGTTTCCAAGTAAAGCTTCTTTTCTTTTCAATCTATCATACTAATTCAATTGGATTAGTTATTCTTGAGTGTCTTACTGAGTTGAGTGTTACTTCTTCTTAAATCCACAGTGTTAGACTTGTACAAGGAACGGTAACGTCTCTGCTTGAAGAGAAGGGAACCATCAAAGGAGTACAATACAAGACCAAGGATGGACAGGAGACAGTGGCACATGCTCCTCTAACAATTGTATGTGATGGTTGTTTCTCAAATCTGCGGCGTTCGCTCTGCAAGCCTAAGGTGAATATTCTTTTGCAGTAATGCCATCGTTAGCACAACCTGATAGAAAGAATAAAGAACAAAATATGCATTGACTTTGATTAAATGAACTAGCGTGCACAAACCATTTAAGTAAGCTTTACGGAAGGATTGCATAGGTGAATATATGAAATCAAAACAAGAGGAGGCTAGTTTACTAGTATTCTTGACATTCTTACATGCAACTTGGGTATTCCTTAAACCACATAGCATGTGAAAGGTTTGGGAGTTCTCACCAAGTTTGCAGCTAGGAAACATGGACACTCCAAAATAGGGCTCGTATCCATGTCGGACACTTGGGACACTCAGACACTCGTACGACACTCCAAAATATGTGTCAGACAGTCCAGCTGGCGTGTCCTATTATTTTTAGAAACACATCAGGGACACTTGAGAGAAGGCAGTCGCCCCTTTGTGTTTATTAGACTTTCACACGGGTTGCTTTATGAAATATTTTAACTTTAAATGGGTTAAAATGCGATTAGGCGAAAGTAGATATAATACAATTGAAGGCTCACTGTATAATAATTCACACACATATATATATATATTTATATTTATATTTATATAATAATAATAATAATAATAATAATAATAATAATAATAATAATAATAATAATAATAATAATAATAATAATAATAATAATAATAATAATAATAATAATAATAATAATAATAATAATAATAATAATAATAATAATAATAATAATAATAATAATAATAATAATAATAATAATAATAATAATGTTTCACGTATCCCCGCCATGTCGTATCCTCATTTTCTGAATTAAAATCAGTCAAGCATCATATTCATAGCATAATATGTTGTCGTGCAGGTCGATGTACCTTCATGTTTTGTCGGATTGATTTTGGAAAACTGTAATCTCCCCCACGCCAATCACGGACATGTTATTCTGGGAGACCCATCACCAGTATTGTTCTACCCTATCAGCAACACCGAGATTCGTTGCCTTGTTGATGTGCCTGGGCAAAAGGTACCTTCCGTTGCGAATGGCGAAATGGAGAAGTATCTGAAGTCTGTAGTGGCTCCTCAGGTACCCAAAACTGTTTTCAGTACTATATAAAGCACCTTTTAGAAGTGTTTACTTTGTCCTGATTATTAGATTTATGTGTTCTAGGTTCCACCCGAGCTTCATGATGCATTCATAGCAGCAGTTGAGAAAGGAAATATTAGAACAATGCAAAACAAGAGCATGCCAGCTGATCCCCTTCCCACTCCAGGCGCGCTACTTATGGGCGACGCGTTCAACATGAGACATCCTTTGACTGGAGGAGGAATGACTGTTGCTCTCTCGGATATTGTTGTCTTGAGAAATCTCCTTAGACCTCTTAGCGACCTGAACGATGCCTCCAACTTGAGCAAATATCTCGAGTCCTTCTATACCCTGCGTAAGGTGAGTAGCGCCTTCTTAATCTCACTATTTTAGTGCTTCAAATGAAAATGAGAAAAAATAAGGAAAGACGATAACAATAGTTTTGGTTTGATTAGAAATTTGGAATGGTCTCTCACAGAATATACAATAGTACTATGCAAAAATTAGCTAAATTCTATTTCAATGAAACGTAGTCATTTTAGCAAGGTAGATTCGCTCCATTAGTGTTGTATCAATAATGTCTAATATTAAAATGAAAAGAAATAAAAATAAAGTAAAATTAGCTAAGGATATGTTGACTAGCCCCATCTAGCTAGCATGAAAGTAAGAGACTAAAAAACAGCATTTGGGTTAACTAGTCTATTGCGGACCGTACTTATTCAAATTGACTTTTTATTTTAGTAATTATTTTCATTTGAATAGTCTACTTTGCATGCTCTAACAAAAAATATTTGGTCTTTGTTTTACAGCCAGTAGCATCTACCATAAACACATTGGCAGGCGCACTCTACAAGGTGTTCTGTGCATCACCTGATCCTGCAAGACAAGAAATGCGCAGAGCTTGCTTCGACTACCTGAGCCTTGGCGGCGTCTGCTCAATGGGACCCGTGTCTCTACTCTCTGGTCTGAACCCGCGCCCTCTCACCCTGGTTATCCATTTCTTTGCTGTGGCTGTTTATGGAGTTGGCCGCCTGTTACTACCGTTTCCTTCGCCCAAACGCGCGTGGCTTGGAGTGAGATTGATCTCGGTAAGAAATTAACGCAAACCCTAACTGTCTAAATCCTTTGCTTCTTTCCTGAGAAATTCCTAATTTATAATTTAATTTCGTTCCGGGTTATATTTTTCACTTTTCTGCAGAGTGCAGCTGGGATTATTTTCCCTATAATCAAGGGTGAAGGAGTGAGGCAAATGTTCTTCCCTGCTATGGTTCCAGCATATTATAGAGCTCCTCCTAGCTAAAAAAAGAAGAGAAAAGAAAAAAAAATAAAATCGAATGCGTTTGGTTAGTTATATAGAGAGTTGGTAGTAGAAGTAGATGATCATGATAATTTATTAGTAGTAATATTGTTGTTGTTGAGAATAATAAATTTTGGTTTTCAATTGTGTATATTAATAACTTCATTCACTGAACAATAAATTATAGAACTCGTATTGTGATAGCTTGAGGTGAAGTGGGCTTAGTATGCTTCTGAGGAAGAAGCAAATGAAATCCGTGAAGTCAACATGGGTAATAATACTAAGTTCGTGTTTGCGAACCCATATTTTAATCAGTTTTCATTTTAATTTAATTCCGTTTGTTTCATGCTTTGCAATTTCGATTAAAATTTGTTTTGAACTAATAATATCTTGATTATTTAATCTCTAGTTTTGGCGATTCGCTCACATTTTAATCTATTACCAAACATATTTAGAATTTTCAACTACTTTATCAGATTTTTTTCTCCAAATCTTTTTAGCTGATTAATTAGATTTGCCCTAATACTATGAGGTAGTTTTTGTTTTGGAGAGAATGTAATTATGATAGTTAGAATAGAAGTCTAATCACAAAGAGACATTCCTGTGAAAATCTCTACTATATAAAAGGGTCAAAGGTTCCAAGTCCTTACCAAAATGGTTAATAAAACTTTTGATATGGACAAAAATACCCCTGTCACAATGACCTAATATGTGGTGTACTGTATCCTGCATCCCTTAGTCAATGAAATTGATTCCTCCTAACGAAACGTTTCAGCAACGATTCTGAAACGTCTCTTCCATAGAGACAATGTTGTGATCTATCCTAGAGAGAAATCAATTCTGGATCTCAACATACGCCGGTTGATGTTCACTACTTTGCGATATGGTTGTCATGCCCACCGGTGAATCATGACTATTAACTACCACCAACACCTCATCGCTACCGCTGAGATTGCCAAATATTGTCAAAGAGTCAATACCAGTCCCAGACAACTGCTTCCAAGCTCGTTGATAACCAACGTTGCAGCAGTAGGAGAGTTTATTTACAAGCTTATCCTTGGCTTTCCTGTAAGTAACAAGTTATCACGCCATTTTCTTGGTGGTCAAAGGCTTCCCTGGATCACTATGCAATCGATCAAGATATGACAATCATTATTTTGGGTATGATTTAGTTTCGCATATTAAAGTCCATGAATTTCAATTGTACCTATCCTTATTTTGGGTATGATTTAGTGTGGCATATTATTTTCTGGTCTTTATTGGCTGTGATAGCCTTATCTTTTAATGGAAGCTACAAATCTCGGAAATTGTACCTATCCGCATCTATAAAAATTGTGTTAATTCTTGATTTTTAATGAAGATATAAGTAAGGGTATATAACAAGTGCAAAAAAGAGAGCGACTGTTGATGGTGAGAGCGGACGAAGATTGCACGAGTTTATTAAGTTTGGTATTGTCCTCTTCTCCTCAAATATGTTTTCTATGATAATCTTTTAAATGCTCTGGTGTGCTATGCCACAATCCACATTGCCACCTGTTTCCTCATAACCTTAATTAGTTGTGTCTTATGTTAATGTGACCTTAATAAGTGTTATTCTAATTCCAATACATCGGGCATCTCCAACCCCATGGGGAGAGGAGGGGGAGGGGAAAAATCTTATGAAAATATGATTCAACTCCAACCCAATGAGGAGAGAGGGAATGCTTAGCATGTGGCAAAATGGTATATTTGTGTTAACTTTTTGTATTTTTTTTTGAAAGAACCTAACTGTTAGGTAGGGTTAATTTTTGTAATTTGTCGCTAGTGGGTTCAATTATATCCAGTATAGAGATGGCGACGGATCGGATCTAAAATAGAAGATCCAAATCCGACCCGAAGATCCACAAGACACATATCGGATCGGATACGGGTCGAATTCTCAAAGGAACTTAAGAAATAAAAAATTACGGCAACGTCAAAAAATATATTTTTGCCATATTAACAAGACATTCACAACTTCAAATCCACATATAAAAAAAATATCGCACAAATTATTAATGCCCCATTTCATCCAAAAATTTAACCAAAATTAACACAAAAGAAAATAGTCATAACTAATTACTCATTGCTCATAATGTCGGTGATTTATGTGAGGCTAGGGTTAGTAACACTATGTATGAAATTGAATTGAGAAATTGATACGGTAGAATGTGTATTTATCATTAAACATAACCCTAGGCGCTTTTGTAAAATAGAAAGTATCCGATTGCATCGGATCGGATATCCAACGGATATGCACTATGATCCAAATCCGGATCCATATCCGTTCGGATCTTACTTTCATAATCCACATCCCATCCACTTTAAATTTGATTGGATTCGGACTTGATCCATTCGGATCGGATCACTCGGATCTCGGATGGACCGGACCAAATTGCCATCCCTAATCCAATATTATAGAAATAAGATACATACTGGGGTAAGACAACAATTTTTTGTGTTTCGGAGTTTTTGATTAGAGTAGGATATGAGACATTATAAGAGGCAGATATATTATCACATGTCTTGATAAAAAGTGGGATATGTGTACATACATGGCAAAGCTACTTGAGGACAACGGGTGACAATTGTTACTCCTGACTTCTTGAAAACTCCACTAGCACCCCTTTTATTATAGCTATTTTACACGAAGACCTTTTAGGAAATACATGAATGTCTTGACTGGAATTAAAAATTTCTGTCATAAAACTTTGCCCCGGCTGGTTCGATTTCCTAACTCCGCAGCTATCTACGTGTAATCACATTACTAAATTGTTTGTATAAATTTTAAAACTTATGCCAATTTTTTTATTTTTTCATTAAAAAATTACAAATATCATTTTTGAGGTATTACACTATATCTTACGTCTTGCCGGATTCGAACCCGGGACATCATGTAGGGTTACAAATGCTCTACCACTAAACTAGTACCCATTTGCAAAAATTACAAATGTCGATTTAAATTATTTTTATAGACAATTCGGAATTGTAGTGAATGTGGCTGCTACAAAATTCATTAACATGCTCACCAACGTCACTACCCTCTCAACCATTCACCGCCCTTCTTCCCCTCTACGTACAATTACCCCCCCCCCCCCCCCCCCCCCCCCCCCCCCCCCCCCCCCCAATTAACCTCGGACACCATCCACGGCGCTGCGAATTATCACCATGAAGTTTTCACTAATTCAACCCAAAGTCTTGGTTAATCAACTCTTGCAATGTTTTTCTGAGACGTGTGTCCACTTTCCGAATATTCATATATCATATATGAAGTATATATGCATTGAAGTTGAACACGAACTTGAGCCCACACCTCGTTCATTTCTATTTCTTCTTTACAAAGTTCGCATGCCCCCTCAAAGAATAAGAAAATATCACATGTGTTAGTTTGTAAGTAAAAACAGGAACCAAAGTAAAGTCCTTTCTACACAATTCAAGCATACTTTATTATTTTACAGGTTCGTCCTGCTTCTTCAATCCTAGACGACTTACTCTGCATGGAACACGACCCATTAAGGGGTGGGAAGCCCTCAAACCACACCATGTTTGGGCTAGACATGGCAGTTCTAACTGGGGACGCTCTAATGCAGTTGGGCTTCTGCCACATTGTCTCCAACACCCCTCGAGACATGGTCCCAGAACCTCAGATTCTTCGTGTCATCGACGAGATCGCTCAGGCTTTGGGCTCCACTGGAGTGGCTGCAGGTAAGTTGGTTGACCTCGAGGGCGGACCCTACTCGGCTGACTTCTTTCAGGAGAAGAAGTATGGTGAAATGGTTGAGTGCTCTGCCGTGTGTGGCGGCCTTTTGGCGGGTGCTACCAGCGATGAGATCCAACGGCTGAGAAGGTACGGCCGAGCTGTTGGAGTCCTGTATGAAGTCGTTGATGATGTTTTGAGGGAGAAGAAAAGGAGTGAGACCAGACAGCTAGCTGAGGAAGAGATTGAGAAGAAGAAGAAGAAGAGGAAGAAGAGTTATGTGGATGTTTATGGTGTGGACAAGGCATTGGAAGTGGCTGAGGATCTAAGAGCGGAAGCTAAGAGAGAGCTCGATGGGTTTCAGGAATACGGCGACAGCGTGCTTCCTCTCTACAGCTTGGTAGACTATGCTGCTGACAGAGGTTTCATCATTGGAAATTAATTTTCAATGCTGAAACCACTGTCACATAGATACATAAAAGTAAGAATAAACCTCAAAAAGTGCGACAAAAAAATAACTCAAAAGATTACCTAGTTGTATGTCAAAATGGTGGACGTCTTTGTTAGATCAGCGCCCGACATACTTATGAAAATAATCCACAGTTGTGTGATGTATGAGTACTCCAAATCATGAAAGCTGTGTACTGGTCAGTATAATAAATGACAAGCTAGTTCTAGCCTTGTTTAACCTCATTAGTTTTAACTGGCTTTTGGGTTTCTCGTATGGTGCCTGGAACTTATGTCTTGCCTACAATTACCATGACGTTTTCTTAAAAAACTGGCGCATACTTTGCGCGAACAGAGGGTCAGTTAATGGTCAAGAACTTGTCAGCTTGTAGATTTTGGTGTTGATGACAATGTTCCTGAGGGTACGTGTTTTTTTTTTTTTTTTTTTTTTTTTTTTTTTTTTTTTAAAGAAGAGAACTTCATTACCAAAGAAACATCACAAACAAAGGATAAAACTCAGAGTTAGCCTACACAAACCAAAAGAAACGAAAAATCTCTCCACACAGGAGCCACAAACCGGCCAAAACAGGGCCATAGCAAACTGAGCAAAACACAGCAAACCTACCCAAAGTCTACTGGATCATGATCTTGTTTAAATTACGTAGATTAACCCTAAAACAACATAGGCTATGCAGAATCATTTTCACGTCCACCAGCTTCCGTTTCCACCTTCTTGGCCAATCCTTCTGCCTCTTCTTGATTGTGTCCTTCATCCGGTAAAGCAAATGATAAACACATTTGTTAGAGATATGGAACATGAAGTGAGAATACCCTATGTGAATCATGTAACTAGTAGCCGCAACAATATAATCTAGAATAGCATTTGGAGTGCAATTCTCAACGAGCTTGCTGTGATAAGTGAGAACCAGCCCATCATTTTGAGCTCTCTAGAAAATCTGTTTCCCCTTCATTTGCTTATGAACCCAAACACAGATATCAAGAGCTCTGCTATGACATTGATCACCTTTGATAGTTAAACATCCATGAACATGGGTGTTTCTAGAGTCAGGTGGCATGGACTGCTGCAACCAGCCATCAAAGAACTGGCAGGCAAGGACCTTTGCATGAAAAATAGGAGAAGTAACCCCTTCATCATGATCAATACTCGCATTGAAGCAAAGAGAGTTTCTATATTTCCACAAGCTCCAAGTGATTGCACCTACCCAACATAGAGTTTTAGGAAGGTCATGCATAGGGGTTAGGGTTATAAACTGCTTGAGCACAGAGACAAATGAGGAACATTGAATGATGAGTCCAGGGAAAATGGACCAGAGAACTCTAGCAAATTTACACTGAAGAAGAAGGTGGTCAACAGACTCAGAATGGGTGTAGCAAAGAGGACATGAATTGGTATTGCACAAATTGAATCTAAACAGTTTGTTCCTAGTGGGAAGTTTATCATTAACTGCTTGCGAAAGGAAAAAAAGGAGTTTGTAAGGAAGTTTCAATCTCCAGAAATCCTTCCATGGTAAATCCACTATGATACCCCTAAAGTGCTTCCCATGTGGATCAGACAGGGAAGCACTAAGGTGCTGCTTAAGAAGCTGCTTATAAGCTGAAGAGACAGTGAAATTACCAGAGCTTGAAAAGCTCCAAACTGAGGTACCTGTATGAGTCTGGAAAGGGGAATCTTAATAATTTCCTTCTGGATCCAGCTAGGCAAATGGCTAATCTTGCTTCTATCCCACAACATGTCACCCTCCACCCCAACTTTAATGAGATCACTAAGCTTCCCTACAGGCAGATGCACTCCTCCACAGAACTATTAAGGGCTGGAGTGTCAGGAATCCATATGTCAGTGGCTATATAAATCTTTTCCCCTGATCCCACATCCCAAGCCAAGCCTTCCTTGATAAGCCCTTTAACAGAGCAAAAACCTTTCCACACTCCAGAGGGATTAATGTTTGAACTTCTGTTAAGGAAGTCTTTCTTTTTACGGAATCTAGAGTTAAAGTATTTAGAGAGAAACGAAGGATTATCAGTGGCGATTCTCCAGAACTGCTAAGCTAGGAGAGCCTAATTAAGAAGTGTGTAAGATTTGAGATTGAGACCCCCCAGAGTCTTTGGCTTAGACATATGGTCCCAAGAGACCCAGTGGATAGCCTTCCTATCAAGAGATTTCCTCCAAATGAAGGAAGAGATGAGCTTGAGGGAATTTGAAAGTTGAAAATGGGTAAACTAACAAACTGGTCAAGGTGTATTTGGCAAGAGTAGTTCTATCTGCCCTATTGAGAAGGCAGGCTTGCCAAGAGGCACACATTTCCTCCACCTTGGTTAAGGTCTGGCTGAAATCATTATCCTGAACCTTGGTGGCATCCACAGGCAGTCCCAGATAAGTCCCGAAAGAGTCAGCCTGAGTGATGCCTAAGTGGTGAGCTAGGGTCATCTTACTATGGTAAGAAGAATTAGGGTTGACTGTTAACAAGGACTTAGATAGATTAATTTGTTGCCCATATTGGTTACAGTAATCATCAAAAACATATTTGAGAGTGTGACCACTTTGATCGTTAATCTTAAAGAAGAGGACCGTATCATCTGCAAATTGACAATGAGTAATAAATGGGCCAGAATTAGAATGCTTAATTCCTTAGAGATGGTTCATTTCTTCTACTCTTACAAGAGCCCAAGAAAAGGCTTCAGCTGTGAGAACAAAAATAAAAGGGGACAATAGATTCCCTTGTCTGAGACCACAGGAGGGGGGGGGGGGGGGGGGGGGGGCAAAGAAATCAGAAATAGATCCATTAATGTTAACAACGAAAGAGGTAGTGGAGACACAGTTAAGAACTATCCTGGAAAAATTACTAGGAAAACCAAACCTAAGAAGGACAGCTTTAAGAAAGGGCCAACTCACCTTATCAAAAGCTTTAGTCATGTCAATTTTGAGGCTAGCATAAGAATCCATCCTAGAGGAAGTTTGAGTTTTAATGGAATGGGCTATGTCATTAGCAATAGCCAAGTTATCATGAATGACCCTACCCGGAACAAAACAAGATTGGTTCCATCTGACCCAGGAAGGTAGTACCGATTTAATCCTATTAGCCAGCACTTTAGCAATAATCCTTTAAAACATATTGGCGAGGCTAATAGGCCTAAAATCCTTAAGAAAAGTTGGATTCACCACTAAAATCCTTATGATGTTTAGTGTTTAACCACAAAAATACGAAAAAAGCATACAAAAATAAATCCGTAAGTTTTCCTGAAAAACTTTCTTTTTCTTTTGTTTTTGTTAAACGCTGCACTAATTCTGTCACCCAAACCATTTTTTTTTTTTAATCATTGTTGTTTGTTTGAAAGTACACCTTCCAAATAGGCAGTTAGTGTATTCTTCCCGAGCAAGACTGCGCATGGGGGAATGAATTCATGGACCAGCAGGAGTGACAGTTGCTCCCCTGAGTTTTCAGAAATTTTATTCGCACGCCTAATTTTTAGTATGTATAAATGGTGCTCTACATTGATTGTAAAATGCCTCGACTGATTCCAAACACTTTCACTAATAACTGGCTGTGCCACTGATTACGCGTCTACCAAATAAACTCATTTAAGTATGACAGCCAAACCTCATTATTTTCTTCTCAAAAAACCTTATTATTTTTTCCATGTCAACGGTACATGAAAGCCACAGATCACTTCACAGGCTGTTAACGTGATGTAACCTTTATGCATGCCATGCCAGGTTATAAATACTTAACGCATGCCATGCAGCAAGCAACGGAGTACATGCATACATTAATTACAAATAATTGTGTGTTATTTAAGCAACAGCAACTAGGGTTGAAATTACGATTCCTATTATCCATTTTTTTGAATAGAAATGGATAATAGAAAATTTGACCCCTGTAGTTTAACCTAAGGTCACTTACATCCCTACTTGTTTGAAAAAAGACGATTTCATCCTTTAGTGTGCCGAATTCCATGTAATTGAAACTCTGTGATTGTGATGCCGTTAGTTTGGATGTAAAGTCTGCTATAGAAGATACTTTTACGGAATCCCCATATCATAGTAAATTATAGCCTTAACGACAGACCTCCTAACTTCACACTAACAGTGTCACAATAAGACGGTGTTAGCTTATGAAGTTCGGCCCACTGAAGGGACAAAAGTGTCCTTTTCCTAACTAGAAGACGAGAAAGTGTCGTTCACTCAAACTAGACACACACGCCTGTGTGTATATATATATAGCTGCCTGCAAACAGTGTTCATTAGACACTAGCTAATTACTGATCACAATTAGTCATGGCCCGAGTGGGTACCCGTACTACTACTACTAGTCCTCCTCCTTCTCCTACCCTTTTTGACATTGAGAAATACCTTGTTGAGAAGGCCAAATCAGTTAATGATGCCCTTGACAAGGCCGTTCCAATCCGGGAACCCGAGAAGCTCGTCGAAGCAATGCGCTATTCTCTTCTGGGTGGCGGCAAACGCATCAGGTCGGTGATGTGCATCGCCGCCTGCGAGCTCGTTGGCGGCGATGAACTCGAGGCAATGCCCGGGGCTTGCGCTATCGAAATGGTCCACTCCATGTCTTTGATTCAGGACGACCTTCCATGCATGGATAACGACGATCTACGCCGTGGCAAGCCAACAACCCACAAGGTCTTTGGTGAGGGAGTTGCAATCTTGGCCGCACATTCCCTCCAAACACTGGCCGCCAAACACATTGCCACCGCCGCGGACGTGTCTCCTCCCCACAGGGTTTTGGCTGGCCTAGCCGAGTTTTTGACGGCTGGCAGGTGCATTTACGGACAAGCTGCTGATGTTCTATCTGCTGGTGGCGATGGTGACGATCATGATCATGAATATTATGATACTAGTCGTCGTCTTTTAATGGACAATCTCGAGTTTATTCACACAAACAAGACGGGTGCACTATTCGAAGTGGCTGCAGCGATGGGCGGCATCTTTGGAGGCGGAAACGAAGATCAAGTAGAGAAACTGAGAGGCTACGGGCGGCTTGTGGGGATGATGTACCAAATTGTTGACGATATTCTTGATGTGACTATGACATCCGACGATTTGGGCAAGACTGCAGGCAAGGACTTGGTCGCCGATAAGCTCACTTTCCCCAAGCTTATGGGTCTCCAAGAGTCGATGGAATTTGCTGAGAAGCTGCAAACCGAGGCAAAAGAATTGCTCTTGAATTCTTTTGACGCTGTTAAGTCCAGACCGTTGATTGCACTGGCCGATTACATTGCTTCTCGTAAAAACTAGTTCGCTCTAATTGTTAAGTATTTAATTTGTCATGTTTTATCTCTAATCTCTTGCAGGTCATTTGTGTTTGTGTTTGATATATTAGGGAATTACTATATCAATTATGTTTATTAAAAAATATTTTATTTCATAAACTATGCTAAAGAGCCGTTTCCATTGTATTTTCTTCTCAAGTCCATATCAAGGCTCCAGTGTTATACTACCTCTGTTTCTTCTCTTTCAACTTATGTTTGACTTTTTTATCCGTAACTGGGTCAGTTTGACTTGGTGATTTGAAAACAAAATGATGCAAATTTTTGGCAGTTTTTTCATAATATAGTAGAGTAAAGTCTACTCCACAAGATCATGCAAAGATAATCAAATTTGTGTACTTTTTTGCCAACCAAATTACCGGGTCAAAGTGACCCAGAGAATAGTGTCATAACGTGAAGTAAGCTGAAAGAGAATAAACATATGTAGTACTTTATATACACTCAATAATATACTAATATATTTCAAAAAGACTTTTTAGATTGGCTTAATTACTTAATGGCGCCGTTTCCATTGTAGTTTCTTCTCAAGTCCATATCAAGGCTCCGATGTAATGTTATACTTTTTTTTAGGTAAGCCGATGTTATACTTTATATACACTCCATAATCAATTATTGAAGTATAGTGGTTATATATAATGTCATATTACAAGACTATAAGGACTAGTTAGCAATATTATGAGTAGTTTCTGTTAGACAGTTGTCATTGTATATATATACATCTATGTGTACTGTATTTGGTAAGTTTGGAAATATACAGAAATCATTTCATCATCTTCATCTCTCTCTCTCTCTTCTTCTTTTCTGTGAACTGTTATCATGGTATCAGAGCTTCCGATCTGCAATTCGTCATGAACTCCTCCGTTTCTACAGCAATTCCGGCGAATTTGCAATTCTTTATCTCCAATTTTCATCATCTTGTGCCTATTAAGCTTGATCAACACAACTATGGTGTTTGGCGTCTTCAATGTGAAAGTGCGCTCACTGCAAGTTCTCTAATCGATCGAGTTCTCTCCAATTCTTCTGCTCCAGAGTGTGAATTTGTTGATTCCTCAGGTAATCGATCATCTAATCCTCTTTTCGTTCAGTGGACAGTTGAAGATTCGTACATCAAGAGTTGCCTTCTTGCAACCCTAAGTTCTTCGGTTCTCGTTCAAGTTAAACCTACTGGTTCTGCGTTTGATTTGTGGCGCTTTCTTGAACTCAAGTTTACCAAATTAAGCTCATCTGATGTCTACAATTTGCGATCTACTTTGCACAATCTCAAGAAATCTGGTAATCAAAGTGTTCGAGAATTTCTTACTTCTATTAAGCATGTTGCTGATCAATTGGCCTTGGCTGGATCTCCGGTTGATAAAGCTGATCTGGTTTTCTATTCATTACAAGGATTACCTGCTGAATATGCTTCTATTAAACCTGTTATTCGCAATTTACCTTTGGATCTTGACATTGATGATATACATGCTCGAATTCTTGCTGAATCTGTGCATTTGGATCTTGAACATAAGTCTCTGTTGTCTGCTAGTGAGCATCCTGCTTCTATGGCTATGTTTGCTCATAATCAGTTTTCCAAATCCTCTTCTGGTAAGCCTCAGTGGCAGTCTAAGTATTCCAAGCCTGTTCAGAAACCTTCTTATGGTTCTAATTTCGGTAACAAGGTTCTTGGTGGTTCTTCTAAACCTTCTTTTGGACATGAAGGCAGTGTTAGACCTCAAGGAGGGAGGTCTTCCTCAAATGTCACCTGTCAAATTTGTACCAAAGATGGACACACAACTCTCACATGTTGGCATATGTTTAAGGAAAATTATCAGCCAAGAGCTTTTCTCTCTCAAAATGCTGCTTCTTCTCCTGATTATCATGCTCCTTGGGTGTTTGATTCTGGAGCTACAGAACACTTCACTAACAACACAACTGCATTTCATCATATGCATCCTTATAACTCCTCTTCTGTTGCATTGGCTGATGGAAGTGTTACTCATTCTTCTCACAAGGGTGATGGTCTTCTTCCTACACCACATGGTACACTTTTATTGAATAATATGTTACATGTTCCTGCTCTTTCTCATACTCTCATTTCTGTTCAGAAATTGGCACATGAAAATAATTGTCAAGTTATATTTGACTCCTCTTCTGTTGTGGTTCAGGACAAAACCACTTTGAAAATTTTATATAGAGGTCCTTTAACAAATGGCCTCTACAGTTATGTTCCTGCTCATCTTCACACTTCTTCCTCAGCTGCCCTACATGTTACTGCCATTCCTTGGCATGCCAGATTGATTCATCCCTCTTCTAACATAGCTACAGCTCTCTCAACAAAATAAAGGTGTTATCTCTTTTGGTACAGCTGCTCATTGTTCTGCTTGTGCACTTGCTAAAACTAAGAAACTTCCTTTCCCAGTCAGGCCTTCTCATGCTACAGCTGTTGGTGCTCTTCTTCATATGGATGTTTGGGGTCCCTCTCCCACCATCTCTCATGAAGGTTTTAGATATTTCTTGTTCATTGTGGATGATTTCTCAAGGTACTCCTGGTTGTACCCTATTACAGCCAAGTCTGAGGTGGCTTCTCTAGTTCCACATTTTATTTCTTATTTAGAAACACAGTTTTCTACAAAGGTTCTGGCTGTTAGAACTGATGGTGGTAAAGAATTTGACAATGTGGCTCTACACACATATTTCTTTAACAAGGGTATTCTTTATTACAAAACTTGTTCCTACACCCCCGAACATAATGGGGTGGTTGAAAGGAAAAATAGACATGTTACTGAAACTATGAGGACATTACTGCTTCATGCCTCTGTGCCACACATTTATTGGAGTGATGCTGCTTTGACTTTTGTTTACCTTAGAAACAGGATGCCTCTCTCTGTCTTGGGGTTTGTTTCTCCTTATCAGAAGATGTTTAATACCAACCCTTCTTACACAAATCTTAAGGTGCTTGGGTGTCTTTGTTACCCTTGGACAAAGCCCTACACTCATAGCAAGCTTGAGGCTAGGTCTGTTGCCTGTGTGTTTCTTGGGTACAAGTTTCCTATTGGTTTTAAATGCCTAGACCCCACTACTGGCAAAATATTTTTGTCTAGGCATGTCACTTTTCAGGAGTCAGTGTTCCCTTTTCAAAGTGCAGCTGTTTCTTCTGCTCCATCTGACCTTGTGCCTTCCTCTGATAGTGACTTGACCACTTTACCCTTGGTTAATGTCACACCCTTGGTGTCCTCTTCTGGCCCCTCCCAGATTATCTCAAATGAGTCTTTATCTTCTTCATCTTCTTCTAGCTTACCTCATATTGCATCAACTTCTTCAACACCTACATCTACAAACAGCTCTTCTTCCTCTTCTTCAGCCCCTCTTGTATCTGTTCCACCTTCAGCACACCCCATGAGAACCAGATCCAAGAATGGCATTACTAAACCCAAAACTCCATTTAATTTCCTTGTGCAATCTGTTTCAGAGGCTGAAACTGAACCTCTCACTGTGAAACAAGCTCTGTCAGATCCAAAGTGGTACAAAGCCATGTGTGAGGAATTCAATGCTCTTAAACATCAAAAATACTTGGACTCTCATTCCTCTTACATATCTTCCTTCAGATAGCAATGTTATTGGATGTAAATGGGTGTTCAAGATCAAAAGACAAGCTGATGGTAGTATAGCCAGGTACAAGGAACTACCATCAGCTTACATATCTTCCTTCAGATAGCAATGTTACATATCTTACATATCTTCCTTCAGATAGCAATGTTATTGGACTCTCATTCCTCTTAAATCCACAGTGTTAGACTTGTACAAGGAACGGTAACGTCTCTGCTTGAAGAGAAGGGAACCATCAAAGGAGTACAATACAAGACCAAGGATGGACAGGAGATAGTAGCACATGCTCCTCTAACAATTGTATGTGATGGTTGTTTCTCAAATCTGCGGCGTTCCCTCTGCAACCCTAAGGTGAATATTCTTTTGCAGTAATGCCATCGTTAGCACTATCTGTTAGAAAGAATAAAATGCATTGACTTTGATTAAATGAACTAGTGTGCACAAACCATTTGAGTAAACTTTACGAGAGGATTGAATAGGAAAATTGTGTGAAATCAAAACGTGGGGAGGCTAGTTAACTATTATTCTTGACATTCTTGCATACAACTTGGATATTACTTGAACCATATAGCATGTGAAAGGTTTGGGAGTTCTTCACCAAGTTTGCGGATATGAGTGCTGACTTTTTCTGTTTTGTGCTTCATTCGACCACTATTTTAACGAATTCTGCATTTACTATCACTTGAACACCGTGAAAATCCCAAGGTCCGTACTCTACGAGATTAAATTTAGAGGTTGTAGTTGATGGTAGCCCCCAGCCGAATATTTGATTACCTGGAGTCACCACCCGTATTTACTTTTTTTTTTTTTTCCCAACCTGATTATGTTGAATTACATTCAGTCAACCATGATACCATATTATGTTGTCATTGCAGGTCGATGTACCTACTTGTTTTGTCGGATTGATTTTGGAAAACTGTAATCTCCCCCACGCCAATCACGGACATGTTATTCTAGGAGACCCATCACCAGTCTTGTTCTACCCTATCAGCAACACCGAGATTTGTTGCCTTGTTGATGTGCCTGGTCAAAAGGTACCTTCCGTTGCGAATGGTCAAATGGAGAAGTATCTGAAGTCTGTAGTGGCTCCTCAGGTACCCAAAACTGTTCAATACTATATAAAGCACCTTTTAGAAGTGTTTCTCTTGTTCTGATTATTCGTTTTATGTGTTCTAGGTTCCACCCGAGGTTCATGATGCATTCATAGCAGCAGTTGAGAAAGGAAATATTAGAACAATGCAAAACAAGAGCATGCCAGCTGATCCCCTTCCCACTCCAGGCGCGCTACTTATGGGGGACGCGTTCAACATGAGACATCCTTTGACTGGAGGAGGAATGACTGTTGCTCTCTCGGATATTGTTGTCTTGAGAAATCTCCTTAGACCTCTTAGCGACCTGAACGATGCCTCCAACTTGAGCAAATATCTTGAGTCCTTCTATACCCTGCGTAAGGTGAGTAGCGCCTTCTTAATCTCACTGTTTTAGTGCTTCAAATGAAAATGAGAATAAAATAAGGAAAGACGATAACAATACTTTTGGTTTGATTAGGAACTTGGAATGGTCTCTCACAGAATATACAATAGTACTATGCAAAAATTAGCTAAATTCTATTTCAAAGTAAACGTAGTCATTTTAGCAAGGTAGATTCGCTCCATTAGTGTTGTATCAATAATGTCTAATATTAAAATAAAAATAAATAAAAATAAAGTAAAATTAGCTAAGGATATGTTGACTCGCCCCATCTAGCTAGCATGAAAGTAAGAGACTAAAAAACAGCATTTGGTTTAACTAGTCTATTACCGACCGTACTTATTCAAATTGATTTTTTATTTCAGTAAATACTTTCATTTGAATAGTCTACTTGTGCATGCTCTAACAAACAATATTTGGTCTTTGTTTTACAGCCAGTAGCATCTACCATAAACACATTGGCAGGCGCACTGTACAAGGTGTTCTGTGCATCACCTGATCCTGCAAGACAAGAAATGCGCAGAGCTTGCTTCGACTACCTGAGCCTTGGCGGCGTCTGCTCAATGGGACCCGTGTCTCTACTCTCTGGTCTGAACCCGCGCCCTCTCACCCTGGTTATCCATTTCTTTGCTGTGGCTGTTTATGGAGTTGGCCGCCTGTTACTACCGTTTCCTTCACCCAAACGCGCGTGGCTTGGAGTGAGATTGATCTCGGTAAGATATTAACGCAAACCCTAACTGTCTAGATCCATAGCTTCTTTCCTGAGGAAATCCTAATTGTTTATTTAATTCCCATCTGGGGGTTATATTTTCACTTTTCTGCAGAGTGCAGCTGGTATTATTTTCCCTATAATCCAGGGTGAAGGAGTGAGGCAAATGTTCTTCCCTGCTATGGTTCCAGGTTATTATAGAGCTCCTCCTAGCTAAAAAAAGAAGAAAAGAAAAGAAAAATATTGAATGCGTTTATTTAGTTATATAGAGAGTTGCGAGTACAAGTAGATGATGATGATGATTATTCTTTAGTAGTAGTAATATTGTTGTTGTTCAGAATAATAGATTTTCGTCTTCAATTGTGTATACTAGTAACTTCATCCACTGAACTTTCAATAAATTATAGAACTCGTATTGTGATAAATTGAGGTTAAATGAGCTTAGTATACTTCTGATATGATCTATTATGATTACTCGAGGAGGAAGAAGCTAATATATACTATATACTATTTGAGAATGTCTTCTTCAATTATATATATTTTACAAACACTTTTTACGGTTTCCTCAAGAGAGTGACACGTGGAGTTATATAATATTTAATGTCTTATTTAAATTGAAATCGTATTAAAAATTTAATAAATGTTAGAGTATCTTAATAGTAGTATTCCAAATCAAAATTGGTCACAAGGGTATAATTAAAGTTGTAAATGGTATTATCTTGCAAAAAAAATGTAAATGGTATTATAGGTATATAATAATATAAATGGATTTTTTGTAGTAAAAAATTGAGATGTTAATACTATATACTGTTTTAGAACAATATTTTGGGTTTAATAAATCATAAGAGGCGTTTCATTGTTATTTGAACCTTCTTTAGGGGAAAACCAGCTTCTTATTAATACAAAATTATGGGATCACACACCCCAAATACATCATTCTGAAGAAACTACCTAAATTGGGTAACTTCCTAGTCATGCAAATTTGTTTGGAATATACTATCAAACTTTGTGAACTCGTGTTCTTCTCAAGATTACGAAAATCTAAAAGAATCGTGTTTAATTGATCAAGGTGATTCTTGAGAGGCGTACATTCTGCCATCCAAAGACTAAACAGACGCTGCTTTAGCATAAGCTTGCCGGGGAGTGACCTTGCCATGTAGAAACTCTCCAACTTGAGTCATAGAGCCGCCGTCGTTTCTTCATCGGCGATCTTGTGATTACGTCATCCGATAGGCACATCATAATTGTTGAATGTACCTTATCCTCCATTACTTGTACTCCATCGATGATACATCCATATCTTCCTTATCCATGGCCAACTGCATACAGATGTATTGCTGCTTCAATAAGGCGCGCATCTTGATCCTCCACTGACTAAAGCTACTTCTCTCCGTAAATCTATCAATCTTCAACATCGAACTCGACATCGTTGTTGGTGAAATTGAGAAACTCTTGCTCTGATACTAATTTGTTGAAACGAAACTCACCCTCACAAACGATGAAATGAACAAAGAACGTATAACGAAGAAAAGATTTAACGTGATTTGTTTACGTAATCGTCAACTACGTCCACGGCCGAAGCGAATTCTTTATTATCTGGAGAAAAACATTTACAACAGACCTATTCATTGTTCTGAAACAATACAACTTAAATAGATGAAAAGATACCATAGAGTTGTTTTCAAAACGAGCTGAACAATTCTGAGTTTACAATAATCCGTGCGAATTACTTTTGCCCCTCTTTGAATTCGTGTGAATTGTTTGTGCACAACTGCGAATGTTTTGAACACAATCAATTCGTGCGAACAGTTCAAGTAGTTTGTGCGAATTGCTGGCCCTTTCCAAATGCTGCAATCTGCTTGAAACACCTCTCCTTGGCTCTTGTTCGAACGAATTCCTGCAGTACTTCGTGCAAACACTCATTCAAGGCACAAATCCAACAGTGATATTATGGCCAGTGATGTAACCATTTTGTACTCAGAATAATAACTTCCAAGCAAGCTAAAGCAAGATTCTGTTGCAATTTATTTCTGAAGACTCTGTTGCACTCAGAGCTGAAGAAATTGCATCTCGATCCATAGCTGGCAACTGGGTTTGGAAGCTCTTCAAACCATAAAAACAAAAACCCCAATAGATCTCTCATTTCTTTAGATTTTTTTTTTATTATTATTTTTTAATAATTTTTGTAGAGTTATTATAGTCACAGAAATTTCCAGATTAAGATCTGTTGGGATAAAAACAAAAGGAAACAAAAAGCATCAAACCACGTTGATTTTTGTGTTCACATGGTTGTCATCTTCATTTTTGTATTCCTCATTCCTGTACACACACACAACTTATGCTGAAGCGACGGTGGAACCTTCCGGTGCCTTTCCTCAAGGCGTTTTCTTCTTCTTCTTCCCTTCGGGAGTAGCAAAGCATTCCATATTTTCTTTTGATGTCTTCTTCCATTTGGGCATTCCTACTTTGGGAATTATTTTGGAAAAAAAAAGACAAAATGAATGAACAATTGAAAGGTAATTTATAACGGTTTCTGTTAAATTTAATAAAACCGCTCAAAAAATGAAATTACAGGGAATGAAATAATTTAGAAATGTTAGAAAACAAATGCGGGACAAGAAGAGCGATGGGGCGAAGAACAGAACGAAGTATCACACCACGATTTAACATGGTTCACTAGTTTTGAGAATAGCTACGTCCACGGCCAAAACAACCCTATTTATTGAAAAGAGAGAACAATACAATCAACCACTCTTTTGAAAGTGACGACCCAAGCCCTTTGTATAGGCTAATATCGGCTTGTCCCAAAGAAGCGGAGAAACCATTCCAAATCGAACAAGGAAAAATCGAAAATCGCCCCAGACCAGTGGGTTCGTAGTTCGTATACATTCGTAAGAACACTTTCGGTGTTCGCACGAACAAACAAAATCCCCATGTTTGCTGATTCGTTCTTACTAGGTACTTTTGAATCACCCAAAACCTAACAAGAACGTTAGGGGGCGTTTCGCATAAACCTCAAACCACAGGGGAATAGAGTGCAATTGACCCTGCATTTTTTTCCGGGGAAAGGAAAATTACTTTTTTATACAAAGGCCAAAAACATTATTATTTTAAAAAATAAACCCGCAACAGTTAGAAAAATTCGTCCTACTAAGAGTGCTAAGATTCTTCCATTAGAAAAAAAAAAAACATTTCTAATTAAGGTGTTTATTCATTTATATATTATCACATGGTGCCTGCATTGGCTGTATAGGCATTTGGGATTTAGTTTAAAACAGGCTAAAGTCAAACAAAATAGTAACTCCTCCTCCTCCTCTTCTTCTTCTTCTTCTCTGTGAAGATCATGATGGTGGCTGATCACATGTATCCGATGGGAGTAGTCATAGCTTCCTTATTTGGTTTCATTTTGCTGTATAGTTCATTGAAGATGATGGGGAATAAGAAGAAGAAAGTGATGGCGATTCAGAGGAATGGGAGCTTCAAGACAAGTACTCTTAGCAGCCAGGAGGTGGTTGCCGGAGAGAGGACTACTGATGATGTCATCATTGTTGGCGCCGGAGTGGCTGGCGCCGCACTTGCTTACACTCTTGGCAAAGTAAGTTCTATTTGATCCACCTCGATCTCAATTTTACACATCTACACACCTCTAACTAAAAACTATAGATTTTACAGTTTTTGTGTACTTATTGTTTGCTCCGCTGTACAACAAATAATAATTTTAAAGACGTAATTTAGGACATAAAGTTGGACAGTTTCTTTACAAGGCCTGATTTGACCAATGAAACATTTCAAGAATTTGTCAATCTTTTCATAATGTGTGTTGCAATTATAGCTCTTTTAAAATTTTGAAAACATTTACAATTTGATTTATCATTTAGCTATGTCCAAAGTTAAGTCCATGTAAACAAGTCTTAAAAAGTGTTTAAGGAAGCCCAAAGGCCAATCTGTACAAGGTAACTACGAAAAATCATAAATAACAAATCTCTTAGATCTCTGAATAATCATCTTTATTATTTGACTGTATATATGTTCCCAATAATTGCAGGATGGGCGACGAGTTCATGTAATTGAAAGGGACTTGACTGAACCAGACAGGATTGTTGGAGAGTTCATGCAACCAGGAGGTTACTTGAAGCTAGTTGAGTTGGGTCTTGAAGGTAATTCATGTCAAACCTTAATATTAACACATGTAGTTATATGTAGTTCTTCCTTTCAATTCAGTTGTCAACTTCTCATAGTTACTGTAATAAAAATATATTAATTTATAATTTACCTTGATTAGATTGCCTGGATGATATTGAATTCCAAAGAGTGGATGGATATGTTTTTTACAAAGATGGTAAAGTTGTCGATTTGCCTTTACCAAAGGGCGTCGTTGGAGGAAGCTTACACAATGGTCGTTTCGTTCAGAAGATGAGGGAGAAAGTTTCAACTCTTCCCAAGTAATTAATTATTTTCTTTTTTAGTTAATGATGAATTTAGAGATATTCCAACCTTCTCACCGATTTAAGAGTTTTTTTTCTTCTTCTGTCTAACACAGTGTTAGGCTTGAACAAGGAACGGTAACTTCTCTAGTTAAAGAGAATGGAGCCATCAAAGGAGTGCAATACAAGACCAAGGACAACCAGGAAATTGTAGCTCTTGCTCCTCTAACTATCGTATGTGATGGTTGCTTCTCAAATTTGCGGCGTTCTCTCTGCAAGCCTAAGGTGATCAAGATTCCAAAACTTGTATTTTGGTCTAAGTGCCTGTTTGGCAACCCTGTTTCTTGTTAAGAAATAATGTTCTTTTTACTCAAAAGAGCGTTTGATAGCCTGTTTTTTGAAAGGGTTTTAGGCAGTCATCTTATTTATTACTCTGTAAAAATAGTTGTTTCTGGAATAATCAATTTTACTCTTTTTGTACATGATTTTTCCTGTTTTTAAACAAGTGCTAAACAGGCTCTAAGTTGAAACATATCAGTAACATGATGTTCATACTTTGACACTGGTTGTTTTATGTTATTATGTAGGTGTTTGTGCATTCCACTTTTGTTGGTTTGGTTTTGGAGAACTGTCGTCTCCCACACGTCAATCACGGGCATGTTATTTTTGGAGACCCTTCATTCCTCATTTTCTACCCAATCAGTAACACCGAGCTTCGCTGTCTTGTTGACGTGCCTAGAGAAAAGATCCCTTCCATTTCTAGCGGTGAAATGGCCGAGTATCTCAAGTCTCAAGTCGCTCCTCTGGTACTTGAAACTTACAACATTATTTAACCACACATTTCTTTAATTTGACTAGTTTCTGATGATGAAGAGTTTTGTAGGTTCCACCTGAGCTTCGTGATGCCTTCATAGCTGCAATTGAGAAAGGAAATATAAGAAGTATGCCCAACAGAAGCATGCCGGCTGATCCCCTTCACATGCCAGGCGCGATTGTGATGGGGGATGCATTTAACATGAGGCATCCTATGACGGGTGCTGGAATGACTGTTGCTCTATCAGATGTTGTTGTCCTAAGAGATCTTCTCAGACCTGTTGGCAACCTGAATCAGGATATCTCAAACTTGAGCAAATATCTTGAATCTTTCTACACCCTGCATAAGGTATATATTGAACTCACTTCCTCTTCATGAACAAGTAGTGGCATGATATTGTTGAGAAGTCCCACATCGGACGTTCAAGAAGAATAAACATAATTAATAATTTTCCTGGGCTACTTCCTTTGTTGTGTATTGATTTTGAGGTAGAACTTCATAGACCCTTACAGATCTGTGTTCCCAGGGTGTAACAGTTGGTACTTAGTATACTTGATGTACCCATCTCTAGCTTGGGGCAGTTAGGATGCCTTTTGCTCCAACAAGTAGAAACATGTGTGCTCTAAAATAAAGTTTTGTTAGCAAAAATGTTATATGAATTGTCTCTTACAAAAGGGGGGTTTTGTTTTTTTTGCAGCCGGAAGCATTTACCATAAACGCCTTGGCAGGTGTGCTATACGAAGTATTCCAAGGGTCAACGGATAATGTCAGGCATGAATTGAGCATAATTTGTTTTGAATACTTGCGCCGTGGTGGTGCTTTCGCTGATGGATTCATATCTCTGTTCGCCTGTCTGAATCGGAACCCTCTGGCTCTGGTTAAACTTCTCCTCTCTATAGTTGTTTATGGTTTCGTGCGCTTCTTCTCCTTAAATCCGATCCCTTCTCCCAAACACTTGTTGTTTGGAGCTAGGTTGATTTTGGTAAGCACATTGTCAATTTATTCATGGATACCTCAAACTCATTTTTTTCTTCTTAAAGGTCCTTTTGTTATATGTTTTATAATCTATTTTTCTTGTTTCAGGTTGCTGTGAGTACCGTGTTTTATATCGTAAAGGATGAAGGAGTAATACAAGTGTTCTTCCCTGCACTGCTCCCAGCATATCATAGAGCTCCTCCAAGTTGACTGGTGACAACTCGAAGAAGAGGAGAAGAAAATGATTGAATGAAGTGAGACAATTTACATGTATCAAAACTCAAAGTATCTAATAAGATATGGACAGCCAAAGTTGGATGAAAACATTATTCAACACTTAAAAACTTTCAAGATTTTTAGACATCGCAACTACTTTGGGCTTGATTTCTAACAAATCTTGTTAGAATTTGAAGGAGACTCCTGGAATATTATTTGAAGCTTTCATCATGATCTAACCATGAAAGCAGATTGAAATTGTAAGTTGTATTCAAGAATTTATGGAGTTCCAAAGTTGGCCGGTTACCAAGTTATCCCAACACAGAAAATTATCGAAGTTCTTGACAGAACCACTTCAATATTCAACAACCTTTTAGACTAAATATAGAAGGGTTACAGTTTGAACTTAGCTTAAAAACTGACATGGACTTGTAGTTGGGAACTCGAAGAGTGTTTAGGATCAAACATGGCTCAATTCAAACAAGTATTGAAAGAGTTATGATCAAGTGAAAATGAGGGGTTTCACTACATCTCCAACAATTAGAAAATTCCCTACTTTGACAGTTTACATTGTGTCAAGCAACAGTCTTTGAAGCAAATATTAAGCGTCTTAGAGGTTCAAAGTGAGAAGGAGCAAACAGAACCCGGTTTTAACAAGAAATGATCAAGATATAGGGGTGTGAAGTTGACACAATATTCACATGTTATAAGCTTAAGCTTCAAGAACATGATTTGGATTAACCTTTCAGCCTAATTCCAGGTGTGATAAAGATGGAATTGAAGAAAACAATTAACACAAAACTAGTAGTCCTAGATGTAATGAACAAGAAACAACAACAATTATCATGAAAGTTGTAGTTTTAGCCTTGGGGAGTAATCTGATTCAATTTATAAGTTATTTCATCTAGTAATGGATGAGATACAAGTCCAGAAAGTAGGTCAGAATCCACTGAACATGTTCATGGCAGCATGAACAGAGCCTTGTAGCAATCTTTAGTTTGAATTTCAGGTGTTTTAAAGACCGAGTTAGAATAACTAATCAACACGAAAGTTGTAGACAAACATCCCAGAAACACAAAAAAAAAAAATCTAATGATTTGGTTAAGCGATGAAGGAGCTAGGCACCGATTTACAGGGCACTAAAAGTGGCCGAAAATTTATGAATTCCACGAATCAAACGTAGAGATTTATCTGTTAACTAAAATCGGGTTTTGTTACCGTCAGGAGAAGGTATTCATTGGGGATGTGGTGGGGCTAGCCCCAATGAATACTTTCTCGTCAGTCACAGGGATTTTCCTCCGGCTTCTAATGAATTCTGGGTTAGGCAGAGAGTTTCACGTCATCCATAGGCCATACGAAGTTGACCAGAATAAAAAATGAACAAGACTTTGAAGGGTTACCAAAGCTTGGTGGCATCGGTGGTATCCTTCACGTTTTTTTTTTTTTTTTTTTTTTTCGTCGTCATTCGGTTTTGAACCCGAGACTTCATGCAGGGGCTTCCAATACTCTACCACTTAAGCTACCACCCTAGCTGCACAGGTTCATGTTTGGGGTAGATGTAGTTGCTAGGAACTTTAGTGTAGGTTTAAAAATTGAATAGAAAATCAACTTTTCAGAGTTCACTTTTCCCCCGTCACTTAGAGTTATTCCTTAATTATCCCTTTTGTTCTAGTATTCTCCAACTTGGCCAACTTCCAATCAGATAACTCAGTTTTAAGAAATTGCACATTTTCCCTACTAATTCTTGATATTACAATATTATCCCCACAATGACTGACATCACTCTCCAGAATGTACACAACTGTCATATAGTACTGCTTAAAAGTCATTCACAGTCAATTCTTAATTTGAAATGTCAAAAACATTTAATTCCACCCATAAGTTTTTTATTTGCACTTAAGACGTGCTTTAAAATCTAAGGGTGTTACATGATTAACTAGTGATATGACAAAGTAAATTGTAAATATATTGCCTGCCAGTCAAAATATACTCTGCGATGCACGTTGTACATATGTTGCCAAGAAATAGAGCATGCCTAGTTGTTTGTAACAGGACCATACCGAAATATCTCCCCTGTTAGACCACTATTATTAGAGATAGACATAGACCCACTATTTTTAGAGAACAAACAAAAACATACCTCACTTTCTAGTAACTCTTCTTCTTCTTCTTCTGTTCAAAACATGTATGTAATCGGAACAAACAACATCAGTAACAGCTCGGGGAAGCAGACGATGAGTACAAAGTACAAAGCCAGTGGTTTCAGCAGCCAGGTGGTGGATACGGGAGAGACGACTCCTACTGATGTCATCATTGTTGGCGCCGGAGTGGGTGGTGCCGCTCTTGCTTACGCTCTCGGAAAAGTAAATTCTCTACTAAGAAAATATTTCAGTTTCGCAGTTTGGATCATTAGAGAGAAACTCTTCAGCTTGATTACAATTCCTTGTGTCTAATCAGATAATTTTCAGGACGGACGGCAGAGTTCATGTGATTGAAAGAGACCTGACTGAACCAAACAGGTTTGCTGGTGAGTTTATGCAACCAGGAGGCTACTTGAAGCTAGTTGAGTTGGGTCTTCAAGGTAAGGCTAAAAAGATATTTAACCTTTGCAAACATTTTTTTTCCCCTTTTTTTTCTACTCCTTTGACGATCTACGGTTAAGACAAGATTGAGTTATTGTGCGCGCAGATTGCCTGGATGAGATTGAATTCCAAAGAGTGGATACTTATTGTTTTTACAAAGATGGTAAAATCCTCAATTTGCCTTTACCCTCGGGCGCAGTTGGAGGAAGCTTTCACAATGGTCGCTTCGTTCAAAAGCTGAGGAAGAAAGCTTCCACTCTTTCCAAGTAAATTAATTATCGTTCTTTTTCCTTTCTGATTCATTTTTTTACCATGTCTTTTCACATTTTCACCGTTTTGTGTCCCTTGAAACAAATGCAGTGTTAGACTGGAGCAAGGAACGGTAACGTCTCTCCTTGAAGAGAATGGAACCATCAAAGGAGTACAATACAAGACCAAGGATGGACAGGAGATATATAGTAGCACTTGCTCCTCTGACTATTGTTTGTGACGGTAGCTTCTCTAATCTGCGTCGTTCGCTCTGCAAGCCCAAGGTGATTGCGCTTTGCACAATTATATCACTTCGGCATAATGCCACATTCCTGTAGATATCATTGATGAGACACGGTATGGCTTTGAGTTTGATGAAATGAAATGTAATGGTATTGTGTTTTTATTGTCGAGGAGTCCCACATCGAATAAGAAGAAGAAAAAAAAAATCAGTGTCTTTCATTAGATTCCACCTCAAAACTAACTGGCAATAAGGGAGTCGCATCGGACACCTAATTCCATAGTTAGTGAAATAAGATATGAGAATAAATAAATGTGGTACGGTACGTACCGATATTATACGATTTATGTTGAAAATACATTAGGAAAAATGCAGCTTAAATAATTCAAGATTTCGACAAGTATTAAACAGAAAAATTAAAGTTCAGAGAATTAACTTTCTATTCCTAATTCAGGTTTACTAATTATTATTTTTCTCTTTTTGAATGTCCGATGTGGAACTTTTTAATATTTATATTACATATTCTGCAGGTGAATTTACATTCTTCTTTTGTTGGTTTGATTTTGGAAAACTGTCGTCTCCCACACCCCACTCACGCGCATCTCCTTCTCGGAGACCCGTCAATCGCCATATTCTACCCTATCGCCGACAACGAGATCCGGTGCCTCGTTGACATCCCAGGACAAAAAGTTCCTTCCATTTCAAATGGCGAAATGGAGGAGTATCTCAAGTCCGTAGTGGCTCCTCAGGTAAGAACCCCAAACAAAACCTGCAACAACTAAGACTTCATGGGTGTGTTTGGATGAGCTTAAATCAGACGAAATTACATCAGCTGATGAAATTACATCTGAGTGCCTCAATCACTCATTCTAATAAGCTGATGTAAGTTCATATGATTTAAACTCATACAAACACACCTATTTTATCGGCTAAGACTTGTGGTGAGGAGTTTTGTGTGTATTTTAGGTTCCACCCGAGCTTCGTGAGGCTTTCATAGGAGCAATCGAGAAAGGTGGAATAAGAACAATGCTGAACAGAAGCATGCCAGCCGATCCCGTCCCCATGCCAGGGGCGATCGCGATGGGGGATGCATTTAACATGAGGCATCCTTTGACTGGAGCAGGAATGACCGTTGCTCTATCCGACGTTGTCATCCTAAGAGATCTTCTCAGACCTGTCATCAACCTGAGTAGTGATGACTCTGAATTCAGCAGATATCTGGAGTCCTTCTACGCCCTGCGTAAGGTAAGGATTGATTGGTACCAGAGTAAGGTTCATACATCTGAATAGTCTAACAACAACACACGTGCTCGTTGTCATCTGCAAACAAAAGATTCATGTGTAGGTAAAAAAATATGGCAAAATTAGGGTTTGAAGTTGAATCAAAAGAACATAACATAAAGTAAAGATAATGAAACGGCAAAGAGAAAATCAAACGGTGTATTCAATTGATTAACCAACCAAGGGATTAGCACCTCATAAATACACATGAATCCAACGGACAGATACAATGATCCGTTAGAGAATGAAACGGTAGGAAATGAACCATCTAGAACATAGGACAGCTGTAATTAGGGTTACAACTGGACCCTTAAGGTTTGGGCTTTAAACAAGGTATTGGGCTTTGTCTAACAGAACAATAGTTGAAGCCCAAATGAAATGTGAAGCCCACTTTAATAGCTCCCCGTAAACTCATGGTGGTTGAACTTGAACCATGAGTTTACTCTTTAAATCTTCAAAATGAGAAGGCTGCAAGCTTTTGGTAAACACATCAGCAAGTTGATCTGCACTAGATAGAAAATCAACAATTAGTTCACGATTTAAAACCTTTTCACGCACGTAATGGTAATCAATCTCTATATGTTTTGTACGTGCGTGAAAAAGAGGATTAGAAGTAAGTGAGAGAGCTGATAAATTATCAGTCCACAATATGGGACATTGAGGAATTGGAAATTTTAAGTCTTTAAACAAAGTTTTGAACCAAGAGAGATCTGCAGCTGCTGTGGCTAAAGCCCGATACTCTGCCTCTGTGGATGAACGGGCTACAGTGGCTTGCTTTTTGGAAGCCCAATGGATTGGGTTTGGGCCCAAAAAGACTACAAGCCCAGTGGTGCTACGCCTGTCTGATGGATTTCCAGCCCAATCTGCGTCTGTAAAGACTTGGATTGGTAGATGACCTTTTTGATATAAAATACCATGAGATTTAGTTCCTTGTAGATATCGTAAAATGCGTTTAGCACCCCCCAAATGATTCTCAGTTGGAGCATGCATAAACTGGCATAAGTGATTAACAGAAAACGCAATATCAGGTCTGCTAAATGTGAGGTACTGCAGAGCACCAAGTAACTGGCGAAAAACAGAAGGATTATCTAGCAGTTTGCTGTCAAAGAGATGGTATTTGATACCAGCAGCTAATGGGGTAGAGCAAGGTTTGCAAGTAACCATATTGAACCTTTTTAAGACATCAGAAATGTATTTTTCCTGATGTACAAAGATACCAGCAGAGGTTCTTTTGATTTGCAAACCAAGGAAATAAGTAAGTGGCCCCAAATTTGTCATTTCAAACTCTTTATTGAGTTTGATCACAAGAGCACTAAGAAACTGAGTATCATTTCCAGTAAGGATGATATCATCCACATAAAGTAGTAGAATTGAAATTTTACCAGCAGAGTGTCTAATAAATAAAGATGAGTCTGCTAAAGATGAAACAAAGCCAAGTGATAGTAAATAAGTAGTAAACCTCTCAAACCATGTACGAGGGGCCTACTTTAGGCCATAAATAGATTTCTTAAGAAGACAAACATGATTAGGAAAAGAGCTGTTAACAAAGCCTTGAGGCTGTTTCATGTAAACAGTTTCTTTAAGAATGCCATGGAGGAAGGCATTCTTCACATCTAACTGAGTTAAGGGCCAAGAGAAAGAAGCAGCAAGAGCAAGAATACAGCGTACAGTGGCATGTTTAGCCACTGGACTAAATGTCTCTTCATAATCAAGACCAGGGGTTTGATGAAACCCCTTGGCCACAAGTCTTGCTTTAAAACGAGAAACAGTGCCATTTGGGTTATATTTAGTCCTAAAAACCCATTTATTGCCAATAATATTGGCATGGGGAGGACAAGGAACTAAAGTCCAAGTTTGCTGTTTTTGAAGACTGTTATACTCTTCAGCCATAGCAGTTTGCCACTGAGAGTATTTGGCAGCTTCTGTAAAAGTGTTTGGATCAGCAAGATAAGAAAAAGGAATAACATTAAAACATGAATGGGTAATTGCAGAACCAGTAAAGGGAAGTTTCTTCTTTACAATCCCAGATTTACTCCTTGTCCTCATTGGATGAGGAATTGGATGTGCGGGAGAAGTCATCACTGGGCTAGCTGGAGAATCTACCAAGCCTGGACTGGAAGAGGTCTCAGGTGATGTATCTGTTCTTGTAGTATCTGATCTGGGTGTGAGAACCTGAGTTCCAGCAGGCTGCAGTTCTGCAGAGCCCTCAGACACAGTGTTATGGGGAAACACTGGAGTAGTAGGAGAGGGGATAGTGGGGGGAGGGACATAAGTACCTGAAGAAAACAAATCAAAGTTAGTTTGTTGAATAGAAGAAGCAGTAGAAGTGTCAGGTTGTGTGCTAGTGGAATAGGGAAAGCAGTTTTCATCAAAGATGACATCTCTACTTATATAAAAATTTTGAGTTGATTTATCATAACAAAGGTAACCTTTGAAACCATCTGCATAACCAACAAAGATACACTGTCTTGTTTTAGGAGACAGTTTAGATTGAGAGTATGGAGTCAAACATGGATAGCAAGCACAGCCAAAAAGGGCAAATAGATGTTAACAGAAGTAACTCTAGCATGCAAATTATGTAAAGTAGGAAGGGAACTAGTAAGAATTCTCCAAATAAGACCTATAATTTGATTAGGCAAACCATATTTCCAAGAAAGCTTTTGTCGTTGGGCCGTTAAGGCTGTTGGTGACCAAACAGCCATGTGACAATATCGAAAAAAAAAACAGAACTTGTGTTTGATTTCGGATTTTGAAAGCTTTAAATTCCATTCATGCCTATCTGTATTTTTGTTCGACCAAGGTCCACCATTTTTGTTCAATTGTTGTTGAAAGCTTTTGTTTTTTGTTTGATCTTAGTGTAATTTTGAATAATTTGCTGAAAGCAGGGTTTGATTTTGAATAGTTTTTCGGAATCTGGGGGCATGTTTGTTTTTTGGCTTAAATGTATGGGATTGACAATGCTTGGATTAATAGTGATGGGAATAATAGTGACTGGATTGTTATTATTGGGCCCTACTAAGATTGTTGTTTGATTTAAAATGGGACTGAAGTAGTATTAGTTATGAAATTACCACATAGTCCTGCGTAAGTGAAACTCAATGCTCCAACAGCCACATACTCACATCCATGGAAATGTATTTAGAATTTATAACATAAAATTTGTGAGGGATTGGCTATACCTACCCCCACCAGGTATTGGCCTCGTTTGGATTTGGGGGTTCGGTTCAACCGAACCTAACCCCAACCAGCCAATTTACGGTGCCCGGGTGTAGAGTTCGCCGGTGGCCGGGTAAATGAAGGTCGGTCCCCTGGTCATCTTGCGTCGGTGGACGGGTAATTACATGCAAAATTGTTACCGGTGGCCGGTTCTAGTTTATTCGGTGGCCTGCTCATTTAATATTTTTTTTTTGTTTGTTTCTTTTGTTTGTTTGGGTTTCAACAAAAAAGAAAAAGTTTGTTTGTTTTTGAGTGTAGAAGTTTGGAAAAAAACACAAATCCGCCAAACATGCATTGAGAAGAAAAGAGGAAAAAAAAATAGGTAGCCGGTCACCGGCCAAGTGATCCGGCCACCTGCCAAATGACCAGGCCACAGGCCAAATGCACCCGGCCACTGGCCAAAGTATTTAATGCCCTGGTTTTGTTTTCTCAGCCACAAATTTTTTTAAAAACCAACCGGTGAACCGGCTCAAATTTAACCGGTCACCGGAAAAAAATATACCCCACCCACAAACCCGTAAACACAATCACTAAATCCAAACGACACCGGGTTACGGTTCAACCAAACCCCAAAACCGCTAAATCCAAACAGGCCCATTGTTTTATCCTACATATGGTGGCTTATGTGGTGGGTCCGGGACGGGTAAGAATAGTCCTACATTGCTACCAAACGTCAATCTTAGTCTATTTAGGCATATAAGTCCTATACTACACATCCAAGCTAAAAATTAAACAGGGCCTGGGTGTTGGTGGTCGGATTCTGGGTTGGGTGGTGGCGACGGTGGCTGCCGTAGTGGCAATTGTTAATTTTTTTTTTATTGTTCATAGGTAAGATTGAATGGGCAATCCTATCCTAGAACGAAAGGACATTGAAGTCAACTAACGGTTCATTCCGTTAAGTGGTGGATTGTTTTTTTTTTTTTCAGTTTCACATTGACATTGCAATGTGAGTTTCAGAGGGGTTGCAATGTGATAGTTTCGTTAAAATGGGGGTATGCATCAAGTAATTAAGCTTAGTGGTTAAAAACATTTCAACTATGATTAGATGCATAAATATCAAATATATGTCAGTATTGTACGTAAAATAATAGTTAAGCAAATTAACATTAAAATTTAACAATGTTGTCAAAGGTATTTTTTATTTTAACTGTGTTTTTCAACACATACCAAATAATTTTCCATTATTTTTTAACGTGTTTTTTCAACATGTTTTTTTCCACTGTTTTTTTAACGGATACAAACAAGCTCTTAGTTTTTTATTTGAGGAGATTTTTTTGCTTTTGTCTTCTAGCCTAAAATAAGTTGAAAATATAAGTTGGGCTTAAATAGATTTTTGTGTCTTTTTTTCTCAAATAATGCAAATGACAATAATTTTCTCACCACTCATTTGTAAATATATTGGTAACTTTCACTAAACAAAACAAATATCACATTACTAACTTTTTCACAGTACCAAATTTTTTATCCAACCCATGCATATTTTCTCTTTAGTTTTTTTTGTCAAAGACTTTTCTCACACCATATTTTCAGACAGCTTGAAATCCAAAAAGTTCGTACCAAACCACCCCGAGTTGCTGCTTGAGAGCCATAGCCAAAGAGGAAGCACGTCAATATTACTGAGATATTTTAAAATATCTCTTAGTAATTTGTTGCTCTAAGAAGAAGAGATCTGGCAGCACCGCTCTAGAATTCATTGACTTAAGCACTGTGACAGAAACACGGTCTTTTTCAACCGTCAAGCTTCGGTAAGGAAGGCAAGAAATGAAATTAAAGAGATATAGGACAAATCGGGGTTGTGGCATGCGGCACATGGTGAGATAATAAGCAGCTTCACCCGATACTTCCAAAGTATTCTCACCTCCACAAATTCCTCTGATGAACAAGTGGATCAAATGCTCAATTATGTGACATATGGAATCTCCACAGGACAGAAAGATTTTTTGGAAAGCCCCTACACAATGAAGGAAGTGACAAAAAGTCTTTGTTGGGATAATTCAAACATGTCTAAGTAATAGTTGCGTTAACTTGGTTAAAGGCGGCTAAAGATTGTTTCATTGTTCGTTTTGGAATTATTTCTTTGTCCATTTTCGTTTTTTCTCGAGTTTCTTTCGACACGGATCAGGTCCTAGGTCGTTGGCATACTTGTGTGGGTGGAAGATATGGCCATTGTGGCCACAGTGTGGTGTATCTTGGTTGTATTTGAATTTAATCGGGTTCGTTTTGGCCATGGACGTAGATAGCAACTTTTTCTAGTGAACCACGTTAATTCGTTTGTGCTCTTGCTCATCATTGTTCATCGTTCTTGCTCAACTCCGCTGTTTTAACAAATAGTATCAAAGTCGGGTTGGGGTAGGGTTTCAAGAAGAACAATGTTGGGAGGTAAGATCAAGATCTATCGGGTGTTGGGTTCTGACGTAGGATACGCAGCGGAATAACAAAAAAAATTAATTCCTACTCAAAGCCCACCAAGGATCACAGGAAGAGACATTCATAACATGATGAAGGACATATAAGATGTGTACCTTTTGGTTTGGGAGATCACACGAAGATATTGTCCTCGTCTCT
This sequence comes from Linanthus parryae, assembly GCA_023055425.1. Classification (NCBI taxonomy): domain Eukaryota; kingdom Viridiplantae; phylum Streptophyta; class Magnoliopsida; order Ericales; family Polemoniaceae; genus Linanthus; species Linanthus parryae. Next base: position 29,983,802 of record JALGPY010000002.1, read on the forward strand.
ACGGTTGATCCACGTCTAGAGGTGAGATCTAGATTCTTCTTTCTCCTAGTGCTAGCTTAGACCGGAGGAAGAGGGAAGAACGAATCAAGCAACGAGGAGCCAAGAGAGGGGTTCGGCCCTCTCTTGTGGCCGACGGGTAGGGCAGACATGCTAGGGGCTTCGGCCTCTAGTCTTGTCTTTCTCTCTCTTTTGCTTTATGTCCCACTCACTTATGTTATGAGCATTAGTTGTGGGAAGGAAGCTAGAGCATCATTTATATAGTCCAACAACTCCTTGTTAACTACATAAAGGCCCTTCCTAGTTCTACATGAACTTGGATTAGTCCCTTCCTTGCATATTAGTCCTACTAAGTTTTCAAGGTGTTGCAAAGTGATCCTTTTCATTAATAATGCATATTAATTAATCACAAATCTAGTTCAACTCTATTAGACATGTGACCCCATAGGTTTCTACTTAGTTGGTAGTAACTAATTACTAACATGGAGCGGTGTCTAGCAACACATCCATGCACCCAGCTAATAGAAATAAGTCAGTGATCCTGACAAACCTTTGTGCCCAATATTTCATATTTCACTATCCCTTTGTCTCGATATCCGGATTGGACACGAGACATAAATAGTCACACTCTTATATCCAATCCATAGTTCCTCGATCATGGGAATATGCTTATGCAAGCTGATAACCTCATATTTTCATATTGATTTATCTGAGTCTGGCCAGACATTCAATAAGCACCATTCGTCGAGTGGTCATGGATATTTACTCCCATTATGTGGGAGGGAAAAATCCTCTCTACATCACTACGATCTCTAAGCCTGCTTCCTATCATGCCCGATAACTACATTTATAGTTACCCAGTTACGCTGTAACGTTTGATAACATCAAAGCACGCTATTCCACAACTAGAGTATCTAGTCACTTCAGGTCTAAGGATTACAATTATATTAGCACTACGAGAAGCGATTGTGACTTTAACATAATCTAATGTATCCTTCTCGTTGTGGGTCAATACAGTATGCCATTACTCTTAATGCATAATCATGTGTTAGACGTGATATTGACACGCTCCGAGAAGCGATTGTGACTTTAACATAATCTAATGTATCCTTCTTGTTGTGGGTCAATACAGTATGCCATTACTCTTAATGCATAATCATGTGTTAGACGTGATATTGACACGCTCCCACTGCAAGTGTACAGCTGTCGGTGTAGTAATAAATTCCGGAAAACCGGGTTGTCGAACCCAAGAGACTTCTTGTAAATTAATTAGAATTTCTTAACCTTTTATGGGCACAACACGTTGTTTGTTTGTCTAATGCTACTAAAATGAAAAGAACAAATATCTCAATTAACTATGAGTTTCTTCACAATTAACGAAGACAAGAATTGTAGGAGTTATCTTATAAGAGATACGAGTGATGGGAATTCTTCTTGTGTATCACTAGGGATGCTACGAATGTTGTCTTGATCTTTGGAACGCAAATACGCTACATTTATCAATCGAGAATTCTACAAATTACCGAGTTACCAAGCAATTTGCCTACACTTATGATCAATTTAGACCGAGTTACCAAGCCTAATTCAATTATAAGCATGCTTTATTGGAATTTAATCTACTCTTTGATCCTAATTAACACTACCCAGTTACGAGATAATGATACGACTAGGTGGTTATCATGATTTACCGACTAGATCTCATGGAGTTACCACACAAGTTATAATTTAGTTTGCCCTCGTTAGCTACTCGCAAGAACAGTGAAATAATCAAACACAAGATAATCATAATAAGAGGAGAACGTATAACTTTAATCCAAAGAACGAATCAAAGAATCAAAACATTCATTCAAGCAAACCCTAGTTTTCCAACAAGTAATTCCCAGCAAATAAGGGTTTAGTTACTCAAAAACATGATCAAGATACAAAGTTTCATGATCATAAACCAAAAACTAGAGAGAGGGAAGAGAAAAGATCAAACAAAGCGTCTCCCAAGCTTCCCATAGCTCCAAGCACTTGTCTCCAACTCAAAGATACTGAAAAACTATTCCTAACCCGTTCTAATATGTTTCCATAGTGTTTAGAACGAGTTACAAGTAATTACACGAAAACCCCAACGAATCTGCTGTTTCTGGCGATCTCTTCATACGAAGACAATTCTCTTCGTACGAAGACCTTCGTAGGAAGAGTCTTCGTACGAAGACTTTTTCTCTTCGTACGAAGACCTTCCCAGATAGATACTGCAAGCTGTTTTAGGAAGACATTTTCAGCAACTCAAAATTTGGCTAAGTATAATCTCTTCGTACTAAGACAAATCTCTTCGTACGAAGAGAGGTCTGGGTCACCCAAAAACATCCTTTTTCGACTAATTTTCGATTCCTTGCCCGCGCCTTTGCTTCCTTAAGTATCTCCTCGACCTCGAGACTCCTTTTATGCTATAAAAATTCCCAAATTCCGGGGAACCCTTCATTCATCAATTTAGCTCCTCGAAAGGCGTGTTTGGCATTTTCAGATGCTTTTGGCCGCATTTTATCTCTTTGAGCATCCTTTTTGACATAACTTTTTTCGTCCGGACTCCGATAAATGTGATTTTTGCACCTTTGGATTCCTTTTGCGATGTAGACTTCATCCATGTAGAGAAATTCCCGTTTCCAGACCATTTTCTCGTTTTTCTCAATTATTGCCCAATATTTGGCGAAAACATCCAAAACGCACCAAATTCGTCTTTTTTTCTATTCTGAAGCTCGTTTCTTCTCTCCACTTGATTCCCGCATGCGTAATTCCTGTCAAACAACAACACGAACACTACCATGAAGATCAAATGTGATAAATAATCAAAATCATACTCAAAACCATTAAGAAACGCCCGGATTGTGCATTAAAGCTCAAAAACATCCAAAAGTGCATTTTCTTCTCAAATTAGCCCAAAATCCATCACTTTGCACCGAAACTCACACAAATAACAATGTGAAATGTACGTAGGATAACTCTCATTAAGGAGTTATCAGATATATCCATATCAATTTACACACATACTAGTCTATATTTGATCGTCCTGTTAACCAATATAATGGACTAGTGATATTTAAGATAAATAACACATTGTATCTAAGGACTTCATTACATTAAATATCACAATAAATAATAAATAAATATTCTAGCTAATAACATTGTTCATACTAAATATTAGATTGCCTCTAGGGCACCTATTCCAACATCGGGTTGATGAGAATAATATTGTTGGTACACCCACCAACAAGCATTATTGATGGAGGCTATTAGATTCCTTATTGGGGGGACTATCGTGTTTCTTATTGGGAGAGCTATCGGGTTCCTTGTCATGTAGCATCATGCATTCATTCCAGCGCGAATCTAGCGATTCACGTGCAATTGGCGTTCCTGTGCAATCGGGCTTCCGGCATGGAGCTTTAGTCGCGTGGATCTCAATCAGGCTCATCCGTTGCAATGAACTCGTAAGAATTAGAGCATTGGCATGGAGCAATCTGGTTCTAGGAGAATTCAAGTCAAGTTTGAGACGAATCGAATCAACTGGCGAATTTGGTTCGTGGCATGAGAGTCCTGAAGCAAAATTCGGGACAACCCAGATGGAATTTCTTGGCGATGAACCCAAAACGGGCCTTGTTCTCTTCCTAGAGCTACGAGAAAGTCAACATCTCCATTAGTTTTGTGAGGTACTGACCTGAGATTCCATGTCTGGTGCTCCGCGAGTAACTCCCTGCAATCCATAATAATAACCAATAACCATGGATGAGACATGTTGTGATTTGAGAGCAACTGCAAAGCCGTCTGAAAATCAGTATCAATAATTAACTTATTATAACAACATTGATGATCAAGGAGAAGACTGTCTTGAAGAGAACGAAGATGGCCTTCTAAAACTGAAGTATGCGGAAGTCGGCGAGTGTATCCTTGGATCCAGTTACCATTAGAGTTACGGAAGAGACCTCCACCTCCTCCAGTAAGAGATTTTTTTGTCAAAACAACTATCTGTATTAAGTTTAATATAACCAGCATCAGGATTAGACCATTTACTGAAGTAATGATATTGACTTTATCATACGTGAGAGATCATGTTGAGAAGTCTCACATCGGACGAAGAGAAAGAATTAATAAGTGGCATGGGTGGCTCCATTCATTGCTGACTAGTTTCAAGGTGGAACCCCATGAACTTCTACTGTTGTCACCCCTGACTTGTTGAAAATTCCACCAACATCAATCTAATTAAAGCTATTTTAAACTAAGACCCTTAGATAATAAATCATCTGTACCTACAAATGGGAACTCGTCCTGCACAAATCGAATTGTGCCCAGCTGGAGGTGGAAACTTTCTGCCTGAATCCGTGGTCCCACAATTGCTGCTCAATTCTGTTATGATCAACCTCAAATGCCTGGATTATTACTTTCCCATACCGGTTATATGGCGTTGAGGATGGGTGCGGTCCAGATGTTGTTCACCGTAATTGCTCTTTCGGCTTTAGCTAACATAGCTTGCAACAGCTATGTGGTGAGGCTACTCATCCCCTGGTCCTCCACCATCGTTACATGAGAAAACTACACTATCGCACCAGTGAGGTAACCGGATAATAAATAAAACAAGACAAAAAAAAAACAAACTAAACTAATTGCTAATTAAAACTTGTTACCAGTTGTCCCAGGCAACGACACCTTATACTAACGCGTGAACGCAAGTGCACGGACGAGTAATAAAGAGTGAGTATTTTTAATACTCGGGTTGTCGAATTCCATGAGGAAAATCTCGTAGTATAATTCACTATGTAACCGAGAGGAAAGATTGAGAATAATGAGGTTGCCACCCCCAAACAAGTGGTAGTAAATTAATGCTAACAATATTGTGATCGTGAATTAAGAGGAAGTCTTAATTAGTGATGGAGAAACTAGGCAATCTCTTAGATCACGTAGGTATGTAGACAATTTCAGGATTATCTAAGTAACATGTCAATTCAATTATAATTAAGACGAGTAACAGTATCGAAAATCTCATGTCAGTCTCAAGTCATTTTACATTACAGTTTACCTAGGGTCATGTCGGTCCACTACGTTTAGTGGTCCGTCCTAACATGTCATCTATATGCACGACAACGGGTCATGTTGATATAGCATTGCATGAAACAAGTTGAATTATCCTACCGAATCTACCCACGATGGCCAATCCTATTCACTTCTCCTTTCGGTCTCGGTGATTCGGGATTGTTGTTCACTTCTCTTCACAACTAGTCAGATTCTCCGTCGAGCACTTGCTAGCTGATTAACAAGTCCGGTCGCGAATCCATTCTTGCTTAGGATTAAACGCAGCATATGACCAATTAAAGTAGAACAAAATTAACATTAGGCATGATTAAAATCTACGAAAAAATCCTAGTTCATTGAATGCTAATATCCTATTCAAGTTGTGTCAATATACGAGATTAAATAGCAAGTACATGAAACTAACATCATTCAATAGAAACCAATCGATAGCTTGAAACAAAGATTGAATTCGAAAAATATTCATCGTCTACATAAACCCTTGGATCTCATAGAGATGCCTAGAAACTCATATAAAGCTTGAGAATGTTCAAGAGTTTCTCCATAAAGATTAAGAGAGTAGAAGGAAAATCAAACACTAGAGCTTCAATGGTGGTTTCGGCTTCGTGTTCTTGTTCGTCTCCCGTTCTTCTCCTTGTTCTCTCTTCAAAGATACGTTTATTATGTATTCTTTCATTAGGATTGAGAAAACACCCCAAAACTATGTCAAGCCAAAATCGCGCTCCTAGACCGATCTGCTGGAAAAAAAATCCCCGAATTTCTGCTTCAAGTGATCGCACGATCTGGATCCTTGGTCGTGCGTTTTGCTGCTTCTTTGGTTGCAGATCGTGCGATCAAGGGGCTGGATCGTGAAATGTAATGAGTTCTCAACTTTTTCTCTTGAATTTTGGCTAAGTACTTGGGATATTTTTCATCTAGGGGCCTAAGTGTAGTTAATAAATTTATAAAAAATACACTTGGCTCCCCTCTTCAATTATTTTCACCTCTTTATCTTTCTCTCCTTCTCCAAAACTTTCGTGCATTTACCAAACCCCGTTCCTCCTATCCACTTGATTTCCCGCACTACATGTCTAGTCAAAACAACACGAAAATAACCTGTGCGATCAAATGTGAATAAATAAACATAAAATAAGCGAGAAACGCCCGGATTAACAATTAGTCGCTCAAAGCTTCACTTCTACAAAATCCTCACAGTCATAGTGTAAAACTCATATATTTTACCCAAAAATCACGCAAAACGAAGGAAATAATATGTGAGAATACAACTCTAATATATAGTTATCTGAGGACCATCCGCCGCAACTAGGTAAAAGGGTGCCAAAACCAGGCTAATGCGGCTCATAATTCGTAGGTCAATATGGTTAAGTGTGGGATGATGTAATTTGAATCTAAGACTTGTATTTTGAAGCAAATCGGTTACAATTTGAGTTTTTTAATGTCATATATAGGTGTGTGTTTTTTGAAAAATACGGTATCTTCAGTATGTTGTTTTGGAGTGTATAACTTTGTTCAAAACTATCTGTTTTGGACATGGTGGAATAAGAAAAATTTGAAAAAATAGTTTAACTTGGCTAAGTTTAGAACCGGCAATCCTACCGTCAGTTCTTAAGCTGTAAAACAGACAAGTACCACGACATCGATTTTTAAGAACCGACGGTCAGAATTTCTGTTTATATTTAGCCTGTGAAAATATAAGAACTGGCATTGGGATTGTCGGTTTTTGCCCTAAGAACCGACATTAGTAATTTCGGTTTTTAAACGATCTTATTTTAGTGTTTTTTTCCATTGTAGTTTGTTTTTTTAAAGTAGGATTTCATCAAAACAGGCCTAAGTGGCTAAGTCATCAAAATAGTACCCAAAAAAAAATCTAAGCAACCAAAGTTACACTGTACCTAGCCCAGTTGTGTCATGGGCTAGTTCAGTACTAAAGGAGTCTGGACTCTGGAGGGTCAACTAAAAAAGAGGTCCAAAGGTAGTTTTTTTTTTTTTCGCTCCAAACGAACTTACTACAACAACACTACTTCTTCGTGACCCACTAACTACTACTTTCATTTTAATTCCATGTTCCTGACAAACACTCAAGGAGAGAAGAAGCAGAACTCACAAAATAGAGAGAACTCTCACCCGCTCGATTCATCCCCAGCTTTAATTTATCAGGTAACTTCTCTCTCTCACTGAAATGTCTGATAAGGTTTGTAGATTTATGGTTTTGAAATTGGGGTTTCATGAGTTAAAAATTGGGGTTAGTTTTTGAAATGTTGATTGACAGAAAAATTGGGTTATGATCTGCTTTTGCCCATTTCATGCTCAATTATCTCTTTTGAAGCTCATGTGAATTCCACTCCTGCAGCTTCATTGTACTCCTGTGTAACTACTACTCTATATTAAAATGAGGATTTTTATATCTAGAGGTTTTCTAGTGTTGACTGCATTATACTACTCGAACTTGACAATTGGAAGTTGTTAGCTTTTGGTATGTTGATTGACATAGAGTGAAAATTGGGTTTCTGATCTTTTCCCCATTTCCTAGGGATACTTAATTGGGTTATCATTCAGTATCCCCATTAAAACTAGTCTTCTTAAAGCGTGCTTCGATTGTTTCAGAAGACTAAGGAGTCCGAGAGAGAGGAGCTCAAATTAATGGAGGAGAACCAGGACAACGTGCTGCACTACAATGGTACATTCTTCCCATTCAACATTCTTGTAAAATGTTTCCCTTGTTCTGGTGCTGTTTGGTCGGAGGTAAAATATTTTCTTGTAAAATGTTTTCGCTCAAATAATGTATAATGATTTACACATTTCAAATCCGTAAGCCATTTTCCGGAGAGTGAGGGAGCACAACAACAAGTCATACTAACACCTCCACCACCAATAACCACCACTACCACCTACCTCCACCACGGCCCAGCACCACCAACCACCTTCACCGCCACCCATCACTGCCACTGCCCTCACGGCCCAGTGTTTTGGGAAAGTGTCAACCAAATACAAGAAAATTATCTTTTCAATATTTTGTTCTCTTTTTCTGCACCTTTCAAAGCAATGGTACAACTCTTTTGCTAAGAAGCCTAAGATCTCTTCACACTGATTTTTGAAAAGCTGTAAACACATGCCAAACTGATGTGAATCCTGCATTCATGCACTTGATCATGAAAAGAAGTAACTCGTCAAAGTGATCTCAACTGCACTTGAGCTGATCGGTTGGGTTGGATTTATAATTTGTTTACATGTTATGGGGTTTGAATTGAATGTTTGCCCGATCGATGGGGCTGGATTGGACTTGAGTTCACCTTCTAAAAAATCTCTGATTTCGCCCGACCCTTCCTGATCCATGACCAACCCTACTTCCATGAAGGTAACATAAGTTGCTGAACTATTTCCGCGGTCAAATAACAACTTCTTCCACTAGGCAGTAGTTAAGAACAACAACTAATTAAAGACGAGAAGGCACCTTTTCATGCTCAATTTTGAGTTTATCGATGAACTTTGAATTAGGTTTTTCAGTCATGTGGTTTTACTATCATTTATGGACGTGACCTTCATGTCGCTAATGTTGGTCTCGTGTTGTAAGTAGAACTCCTTATTTAGTTACTGTAATGTGATCTTTGTAAATGACAATAAGCCTCAAATTATGTAATCAAAACAGTCCCTCGTGTTAGACGATTTTTGAGAAAACTGTGTTCAATGGTGGCAAGGTTCCAGAGCAAGATTTGTTCTCTAACAGGTCTGCATACTTCATTATCATCCATCAAAAACTGCATAACACACCTCTCTTCATGCTTTGCATATAACTTAACCAAAATGCCACAAGTAGAGGTTCTTAGAAATCCACACTCATAACTAGGCATAGGATCATTATTGGTTGATTCATCCGGTAGAGTCTTCAATCTAGTGTAATAAAAAGTGACACCAGCTAGCATCACCTTGCTTCAAACATGCAATTAATTCAGTCAATTGAAAGATACGTGGCCTATTGCCTTGAGAAAAATGCTCAGCCAAGTCAAGCCATACAGTTCGAGCAGAGGAGGGAGAGTTCTTTGCAAGGAAGTTGAAAGAGATTTTGACATGAACATTTATCTTAACGTGCTTTTCTCAAGCACGTTTTCTTTTCTTATTACAAACAATAAATCGCATGAGAGAACTTTTTCACACAAAATATTTTACGCGTTGAATATTTTCCCTTGTAAAACATGTTACTGCGAACCAAACAGAGCCCTAATCTTTATTGGTTTTACAATTGTAGACATCTATGGCAGCGGTGGTCTGGCAGCCGGGAACAAAGCCGTGGAGGAGACACTAGAGAGGGTCAGAGACAACAAGATGAATATCCACACCCAATTGCAAAAGGCTAGGAAAAATATCGGAATCGCCATGTCTCACTGCACAGCATTCTCAGTGGTCACCACCTTCCTGGCGTTTGTCGTGGCAGTGGCGGCCATACACTACGGCCTGCCAATGGCGCTGCTCATCATGGCGTTTGCCACGCCCTGTACCTGCTTCTTTAGCCAGGCATGGATGACTGCCTCTATGTGGATGAAGACAGAGCATGAAATGTGCGACTATCTGGTAGATCGCGGCGAGGAAAACAGACGCCTCCTGGAGGCGATACTGGAGGAGCAACCCAACCTCCCGTTTGTCTTACTGGCCAGGGTGAGGGAAGTTCTTGAGCTGCCGGAGCTGACCAGGGAGACACATCTGAAGATGGTGAGGTCCGACAACTCTCAGAAATTGGCCGTGGTTCTTTTTCCGGCACTCGCATCTTTCGTCGGATTGGTCTCAGTTCTTGTTCTTACATATTATGACACCCACCAGTGATCAGCTTCTATCTTTGAGATTGTGTTAGGTTTTCATGTGTGGTTCTCTAAGTAGTACTAAGTATGTATTAGCAGAACTCTCCTATGTGTGTCTCTAAGCTTAATTAATTTGTGTTTTTAGAAACAGCTTAATAATTAGTTGATATTACTACATTGTCTTCCATTTATGCTTAATTAGTTACTGTATCTAATACGGAGGAAGTAGTAGCACAAAAAGGTGTAAAAGACACTTTCACCCCCTCTAGTTTAAAAAATGACACTTTCACCTAGGGCTGGCAATATTCGACACGACACGACAACACAATTTGAAAACGACACGAAGTTAGCGGGTTTGGGTCTACACGAATTCGCAGCGGGTCAGTAACGGGTTGACCCGAAATCGACACGAAAATAAATGGGTCGGCTTAGGGCCAACCTGAACAACTCGAAAATGAACTGTTTCAACCCGCCTACCACAACTTTAACAATCTTTTTCATCGTTGGCATTATTTTAAGAAGCCACATAGGCGAAATCCGAACAATATATGGGTCGATACAATGACCCTACACGAACGCGACACGAACCCGCAACCCGGCGGGTCAAAATGGGTTGGCCCGAAAGTGACACGGGGATAAATGGGTCACATTCGGGTCAACCCGTTTATGACCCGACACGGTTCGCCCCGACCCGTGACACGACGGGTTGATCCGAATTGCCAGGCCTACTTTCACCCCTTTCAGTGTGCTGAACTTAAAAAAAATACACCTCATACTGTTAAAATGTTAGTCAGGGATTGCGAACTGTCAGGCAAACAATTTTTATGACAAATTTGTCATCATTATGAAAATTTTAGGCATTACCCAATGGTATATTAGACTTTTGACATGACACGAACCTCAAATCGGTCTCTAAAATTCACTTTCAGTGACAAACTTCACTCCCCGACTAAGAGCATCACAGAGTAAGAGGGTGTAAAATTTTTAAAATTTGGGCACACTGAAGGGGTGAAATTTTCTTTTTCAAAACTAGAGGGGGTTGAAAGTGTCCTTTAATCAAACTAGAGGGGGTGAAAGTGTGTTTTACCAACAAAAAAGTAGTGAGACCGTGAGGATAAACCGATAGTTACTCCCACTCCGGAGTAACTAGAATGACAAAAACACCCCGGAAGTAAGAAGAAAGTCACAAAGCAGTCCAGTTGTGACCCATCTAGCCCTAATCTTTCTTCAGAATCCCCAACAAGACTCGCTCACTCTCTCTCTCATCGCAGGCGACCGAAGATCTCTCTCCCCCTACCCCGCCGGCAAGCTCCTCCGAGGTCAGTCAACGATTCCGATCGATCCTGTTTCTGGGTTGTTGTTGTTTTCCTCTGATTGGTTCCTTGTATAAAAATCACAACTTTACTTGGGTATGTGAAGAAATTGTCTGGTCTACTCTTTTAATGATATGGTTTTTATTTGTAGAACTAGTAGTAGTAGTAGAAGAAGAATAAGAAGCCAAAGGAAGTAGCTTTAGCTTACAATTTACCCTTTGTTGTTGATTGTTCTCTTCTTAGAGTTTTGCCCCTTTAGACCCCTGTTTGTTATCTCACTATGTGACTCAGACTTTGTTTAGCTCCAAAGAATACTAGTATGATATTAGCCCAATCCCAAAGGTTAACCAATTTCCATTCTTGGGGGTTGATGAGGTTGGAATTCATATAGCTCGGTTCATAGGTTACAAACATAAATTGATTCTAGGTTCCTATGTTTGACAATCTCTAGCTGGTTCTTAGGTCACAAAGCAATCAGCTGGTTCATGTTTATGTGAAATTTCTGCTGCTCGGTGGAGCAAAGAGTTTGAATTGGTCAATTGGAGGCAGTGGGCTAGTATTAGTTATATGCGTTTTAACTTTTTGTTTGGTAAAAGAAGTAGATCCTTGGATCAAGATACAAACAACTCTTGGTGTCGTTGTTCTGAACTTATTTGCATTCTATGTTGGTTACGGTGAATGGTTTGCAGAGGTGAAAATGGTTTTTGTGACTCGAATTTTGGATGGGGCTATTGCTCTAGATGTTAATTGGCTTGTGGTTTACTACTACTCACCTTCTCGTGTCATTGATGGATACGGTATCAATCAGTTTCAAGATACTCATTGGGTTGAAGAATCACTTTTGTAGTTGTCTGAAACCAAGACATATGAATTAAGCCAGCCTCCTAGGATAGGATTTCTGCTATTTTTGGTGTCAGAAGCCAGTGACTCAATGTCATTGATGAAATTTGATGTGTGAATTCTTGCTAAATAGAAGTGTTCTCTCTTTTTTTTTGAAACTTGGATCTTCATTTTCTTATCTTTTCAACTTTGGGATAACGGGGTATTTGCTTATTTATCAAGTTCATAAAGTACGAATGAGTTAGATTTGCATATCCTCCATACAAGATCTCCTAAAGCAAATTCTTTTTGCAGGGCACCTTAATCTTTGTTGCAAACTGATTTAAGACCACTAATTGCACCTTCCAAGACTTATCGCGTGATGGAAGATCGTGAATTCGTCATTGGCCAAGAGTTCCCGGATGCCAAGGCATTCCGCAACGCCATCAAAGAAGCTGCAATAGCTGAACATTTCGAGCTCCGCATCGTAAAAAGCGACCTCATCCGTTACATTGCAAAGTGTGCAGCAGAAGGTTGTCCGTGGCGCATTCGCGCTGTAAAGCTTCCCGATGCATCGACCTTTGTGATAAGAAGCCTCAGGAGAGAACATACTTGTGGGAAAACTGCACTAAATGGGCATCATCAAGCTTCTGTGGATTGGATAGTGAGTTTCATTGAGGAGCGTCTCCGCGAGAACATAAACTACAAACCAAAAGATATCGTATGTGACGTCCATAAACAATATGGGATAACAATACCATATAAGCAAGCTTGGCGTGCCAAGGAGCGGGGTCTTGCTGCAATTTATGGCTCTTCTGAAGAAGGCTACTTTTGCCTTCCCTCATTTTGTGATAAAATAAAGAAAAAGAACCCAGGAAGCGTTGCAGAGATTTTCACCACTGGTGCAGATAAAAAGTTCCAGCGGCTCTTTGTTTCATTCTATGCTTGTATTCATGGGTTCCTAAACGGTTGTCTTCCCATCATCAGCCTTGGAGGAATGCAGCTCAAGAGCAAATATCTTGGAACCCTAATTTCAGCAACTTCATTTGATTCCAATGGTGGCTTATTCCCTCTAGCTTTTGCTATCGTTGATGTGGAAAGTGATGAGATTTGGATGTGGTTCTTATCAGAATTACACAAGAGCCTAGAGGCAAACACCAAGAACATGCCACAAATCGCCTTCTTATCCAGTGGGCAAAAGAGCATTCTCGATGCTGTTAAAAAGAAATTCCCCTCGTCTTCTCATGCCATTTGTATGCAGCACTTGAGTGACTGTGTTAGTAAAGAGTTCAAGAATGCAAGGGTAGTCGATCTTCTTTGGAAAGCGGCTTATTCCACTACCATCACTGGTTTCAAGGAGAAAATGGCTGAAATCGAAGCGGCATCTTCCAAAGCTGCAAAGTGGCTTCAAGAGTGTTCTCCATCAAGCTGGGCACTGGTGTGTTTCGAGGGAAGAAGATACGGTCATCTCTCATCAAACATTGACGACTTCAACAGATCAATCTTGGAAGCTAGAGAACTACCCATCATTCAGGTTATTGAACAAATCCAAACTAAACTAGTTTATGAGTTTGCTGAGCGGCGTGCAGAGAGTGACTCTTGGACTTCTGTGCTTACCCCAAGTGCTGAGAAGCGCATAGACGACGCAATCGCTCGCGCTTCAACATTTAAAGTTATTCGATCGGATGAGGTAAAGTTTGAGGTCATATCCTCAGAAAGATCAGAAATTGTGAATATCGGGACCCACCATTGTTCTTGCCGTGGCTGGCAGCTGTATGGAATACCTTGTTCCCACGCTGTTGCCGCACTCCTGAATTCCAGGAAAGATGTGTATGCCTTTACGGAGAAATGTTTCACTGTGGCGAGCTACAAAGAGACGTATGCCAAAGACATAAACCCTGTGCCTGCAAAGATTAATTGGAAGAACGAAGACGAGGGTGGTCCAGAGGGTGAGGAGGAGAATGTTAAAGTTGTGCGGCCGCCAAAGTTCCGGCGGCCGCCAGGGCGGCCTGAGAAGAAGAGAATGTGTCTGGAAGATGTTTCCCGCGGGAAACATACTGTGCATTGTAGCCGCTGTAATCAAACTGGACATTACAAGACCACTTGCAAAGGTGATGATGCGATGGAGAGTATCGGACATTGTTAGAAGTTTAGTCGGTAAGACAGGTAATTTGGTTATTTAGCCTATAATGTCATATGAAATAGAGCTGGGGTTTGGTCTGTTTTACGTGTTTTCAGGTATTTTTTCTTGCTAGCTGTATCTATTGTGTTCATCGTTTGTATTAATGTATGTTCATCTGGAAATTTACTGGGGTAATATATTTGAGGATCTGATTATCAGAGATTTTTTCGGAAGAGAATATTTTCTGTCACGATCTGCTGCATCCTGTCATTTGCAATTAAAAAAAAAACAAAAGTTGTATGTATTCTTTGCAAGCTGTTAAGAGTGTTAGAGTTGCACTCTGATATGAGATGGAAAGCTTATGGCTAGTTTGGGAATGCTGTGGCGATTCTAGAAGCTGTCTGTTGTGTGAGAATGACTGTGGGAAAGAGTGTGAATTTTAGATAAAATGTTGTTTGGTAAATATTACGTGAAAGATACGGGGAAATGTTGATATAATAATTTTGTGTTTGGTAAAATCAAATGTGAAGCGGTTGTGAGAGTAAAATGACCAAAATATATGACATATATATGTTCCCAATTATAAATATTAGAAAAGTTAAATATTTTAAGGTTAAATCAGTTGTTGATAAATTAATCAAAAGCAGGTTGTTCAAAAAAAAAAACAAAAAACAAAGGCAGGCTTCAGTAAAGCATTCCCCTTGCTTCCTAAAAACTGTTGTGAGACAGCAGAAACTGTCGGAAAAATCAAAAAGTTATTTCTTATCAAATGCACTGAAAACTGCTTCCGCTGTCGGAAAGCGACTTTGCTGGCAGTAGAAGCATTACCAAACTAGCCTTTAATCCGATGGTGAAAGTCAAGAATAGGATGTGTAATTCGCCCTTTTGGACCCGATGCACCAATCCCTTTATTGTTTTTGATTGGTGTCAGTAGCTGGTAAAGAGGTGGCGGTGGCAGCAGGTGGTGGTAGTACCTGGTGGAGGTGGGGATGGAAGCAGGTGGTGTGGTGGTGGTAGTGGGCGGTGAGGTGGTGGAGGGTGGCAGCAGGTGAAGGGCGGTGGGTGGCATTGGTAGTGATGGCTGGAAAATGGGAAAACATTTTACAGGAAATCAGATGCATTCTGCTTTTGATCCTTGCAAAACAGATGCATACAGTGGAACAGTGTGAACTGTGAACCCTGTCGAAATACTACACAGTGCACTGCTAAGCGCTCTACCAAATAGTACTAGTAGTTGAACATGTCACATTGTCACTGCAGGTTGTTACAATAACTTCTATAACTAATAACTAAACTAGAGCCTGAACAAAAGTAGTGAAGAAAATTAAGATATCTAAGCGACTTCTCTCCTCCAAGACGTCTTCCATTCTCACTTGTAGAGCTCTTTAAATCTCCGACATGCTTCCAACACGTTGGCCCTATGACCAAAGGCACTAACCCTAATAAATCCTTCACCGCCAGGCCCAAAGCCGCTTCCAGGTGTGGTGACAACATGCGTCTTTTCGAGTATCTCGCTAAAGATATCCCACGAACTTTGTCCAGGAAAATGAACCCACACGTAGGGTGCATTTTCACCACCATATACCTTGAAACCAAGTGATTTGAATGTCTCCACTATGATGTTAGTGTTCTCCTTGTAGAATCTGATGACCTCTTGCATAGCCTGCATATAGGATAAAGGACATCACCAATCTGGAACTATCCCACTCTATAATCCAGGAACACATGAAAATTTTCCAATAAAATTAGGGAAAACTAGTGAGTTCTCAGAGGCAGAGCATATAGTGCCACAACTGTTTAAATAGTGCCTTCAGGTACGGGTAATATCTAATATATATATTGACATGCCTAGATTGGCTTGATCAGTGGTGTCAACCCGGGCCGGCCCATGCTAGACTAGAGCCCGGCCTGCCCTAAAATGTGTTAGGCCTGGCCGCCCCGTAACCCCCCATCCGCCCCCAACCCGGACCGGTTACACTTTGACCCCCTCCAGCCCGGCCCTTCAAAATGGTACTTTTTTCATTACTTTTGTATTAATTTTTAATATTAAAAAAATATTTTTTATTATATTAATAATATACCCACCTGGCCCGGAGGGGTTCATATTCTCTCCTCCCCCCCCCCCTCCGGCCCGGTCCCCTCTCAACCAGCCCCCGCTAATGCCCAGCCCGACCCCCTGACACCATGAGTCGCATCATAAAACAGGAAATTACCTGAAGGCCTCGAGGAGAGAGGCAGGCCAGTCCTCCGGCTTGGGCAATGTTAGACGCACCATTGAAGCAAGTGCAAACAATTCGATCAAAGTCCTTGGCAACTGGAAATCCATCTGAAAACGTGAGCTCCTTGGGAACCACCGTCCAGCCTAGCCGAACTCCGGTAAAACCAGCATACTTGGAAAATGACGATATCTCAATTGCAACCTTCAACCCAGAAAGGGAAAGAATTAATAAAAACTCAAAGACCACTCATCAATGAAAGAATACAAATCCATGCCAGTAGTTCAGAATATGGATCTATTAGTACCTCTTTGGCTCCAGGAATCTCAAAAATGGATTTTGGATTGTCGTTTGACATGTACATGGCGTAAGCAGAATCATAGACTATTATTGATCCATTTTCTTTGGCAAATCGTACAAGTTGAGTCAGTTGATCCCTTGTTGCAGCAGAACCAGTTGGATTGTTCGGTGAACAAAAGAATATGACATCTGTACGAGCAACGGTTGATAAATTTGGGAAGAACCCATTCTCGGGAGTACACTTCATGTACTCAATGTTTCTGTAGCCCACGTCTTTCTGGTACAGCCCAGTTTGTCCCATAATGACTCCTGAATCTACATAAGCCTACAACATACAAGTTGAAATATTATTAGCAAGACATTAGCAAGAAATGATGACGCTTCTGTGTCCTTCCTAAAAAGACTGTTTCTTCCCTTTCCTCTCGCGGATTTCAGATGCAGATGAACTAAGCTCAAGTTTGTTCATAAACCATATACTATGGCCCCGTTTGGATTGCAAGGTTTTATGGCTTAGCAAACCAAAACCTGTGTTGTGTTTGGATATAAGGGTTTTGGGTTTTGAGGTTTTGACTTTTATGTTCTAGAAAAATGAGCGGAATGTGGGTCCTACAAACTTTGGGTTAAAATTTTGGTTAACTTTGGGTTGAGGTTTACGAGTTTTGGTTAACTTTGGGTTGAGGTTTACATGTGTGCGCGTGTCTGTCTGTCATTATGAGTTATGTTTAGAAACTTGTTTAAGTAATCGACCAATAATTACTAATTGACGGACTGAACTGACTACTTAATCAGATACATTTGAAGATCAGCCTTCTGTTGCTGGATTAGTCACCCAGAAACTTCAATCTTTAAATTCATTTTGTTTGTTCGAATCTTCCTGGTCTCTAATCCTTCAATTAGGTCATTGTGAACCATTCCTCAAATAGTTTTTCTAATTGAGGAGCATTTAGAGGAAACTGGTAGTTCACTCCTCACCAACACCAATTTAAATCACTATCCCAATGCCGCTCTTGGTTTTAGTTAGTGAGTTTGGGCTCTTACTAAGTATATGCCCAGTTACAGAAATCAAATTATTATTACCCACAAGGTGATATAAAATGAAACCTTCATGCAGCTTTTGAAACGATCAGTCTCAAGTCTCAGCTGAATAGTGAATACTATAATAAAGAAAAACAAGTTTGAGCAAGCATGGGCTACCTACAGGGTATGATGGATCTTGCACCGCCATTGTGACACCAGGGCCGAAGAGGACCTGTGAAAAACTCATTATTGTTACTTATGAGTTATGAGGTATCAACCATATAGAATAATACAGATCTTGTACTGGAAACCAAAGCCTCACCTGCAGACGAGATATGTCACTTTTTGCTCCATCTGAAATGAACACATCATCGGCCTCTATGCCAAGCCTTCCATAAAATGTAGAAGCAATTGCAGCTCTCAATAACTGACAGAATAGCAATGGAATCAACGATTCGATACATGTGGGAAAACAGGGTTATGTACTCCATGTAATGTTTTGCCTAAAAAGGGAAGGAAAAATGGAAAAGGTGGGGGAGGCCTAGAAGAGCCACCCACTCTATAGTGTTGACACACTAGATAAAGAACACCGCTGCATTTATATCCTACAACAGACTTCCTCCGTTCCCTCTCTTTCCCTTCATTTTGACTTTTGCCACTATTCACTTGTCACTTTGACCTGGTGATTTGGATAGCAAAACTGTGCAATTTTGATAATCTTTTCATGGTGATGTAGAGTGAAAGTTACTTTAAAAAATGCATCGTTTTGCTATCCAAATTATCGGGTCAAAGTGACCCAGTTACTGAGGGAACGGAGGAAGTATGAAACACTCTGGCTGAATTTGGAATTGTTGCCTTGGATGATACACATAAGGATTTGGTATTGCCAAATATAAAAAAAAAAAAAACATCTGAACTTATCTGTCTACTTTTGTTTTCTCAGGAACAAGGAAGAGGAAGTGAATATGTTTTCTACCTATGTTTTCTCAGGGATGTGTCATTAAGAAGACCATGCTGGTGAAATAGAAAGCATGAAGTGTAGAAATTCAATCTCAGCAGAGAACCAAATGAAGCTCACCTTTTCACCTTGTCCAGGTCCATAACCACTGTAGCCCTCTAACGTTGACAACGCGTTTGATCTCTGACAAACCAAAAAGAACACAAGGAGGACAAATGATCACAGTGAAACTGGTGGAGCAACGAAAAATTGAATGACACATAATTACTGCCCAAAACAGGATTACTCCGTAATTAAATCTTTCAGAAACACCAAGAACTTGTTGAAAGGAAGCCCCAGCAGTAGAAAGGAAAAAAAAAATACGGCTAATCTAATATGCATCAAGCGAACTATATATATCCATACAATATATGGGAACATACTAAACAACGTAAGAGAATCACCCGGCACTCGCGCTGCAATGATAAAAACTTATAGTTTCTTAAGAAAGTTGGTTCTTGAGTGACTAGATGACTGCAAAACTTCCAAATGGAACATGAAAAGTATGCTGCTGGTAAAAAGGATGAAATCAAGCTAAAACATACTAGTACCCAGGTATGTAACTAATGAGGATGATTCAATTCATACTTCAAACTTCAACCAAAAAACCAACATGGAATTAAATTATATTTTAATCATTACTGCCAACTTACCCAGAAAATAGAAGATAAATAAAAACTACAAGTTGCCTTGTCAATTTGCAACAGCCTTCTTACATCTTGGGGGAGAGTGAGACATTGTTACCTTTGCAAGAGCAGAAGTTATGACTTCAGGAATGGGCTCAGTAGTATCACCAATGCCTAGGCTTATCACTTGCGCATCAGGGTACTTCAAAATGTGTGCAGCCCTTTTTCGAGCAATCTGATGTTAAGGAGAGATACAACAAAAGGGTTAGTCGATTATACCATTTATCTGGCATATTCATGAAAGAAAAAGAAAGCACGATGATTCACACACCTCGGGAAACAAGTAACCAGCTTGGAGCTTGGACATGTTGGCATTGCGAACGACTTTAGTCTTGTAAACTTCACAGATTGCGACACACATGATCAGTCATATAAATATTGCAAACATATGGGTGATAACCACCTCTTGAAATTAATTACTAATAAAATCTGGGCAATTAACCTTCTAGACCCCATTGTTTTTTTTTAGCACAAAAAGAAGGAAAATAATTAAATAAATAAATAAACCCTAAACCACAGAAAACCACTGTATACCATTATGGTTCTCCACGGGAGATGCAGCAGCAGCAGCAACACATTTGCGAACCGGTGTCCTCCGTAGTGGAATCAGACCTTTTTGTTGCCTGAAGAACGAAGAAGAAGATCGACCAGTCATCAACGATTCAATTTCTTTTTTCCAGAAGAAGAGTAAAATCGAAGTTCATATCTGCAGAAAGAAATCAAAAGAAACTTCAACATCAGTTTCGAGTTCGTAGCGATTAACCTGATACTGAAATGACGGTCTTCACTCAGGAAAGACGACGACGATGATGAAATCGGAGTGGGTATTCGATTGATCAGCGACATTTTCCGACTCGGCGCAGAGTAGAGTAGAGTAGAGTAGAGTAGAGGAGAACAACCGTAGCGTGTAAAATGATCGGAATCAATCAATCAATCAATCACTTGAGGCTGAAGAAGAACAAGAGAAGTGAAACAAGCGATCGCATGGGATTCGGAACGAGTCGCTATTTTGCTTTAATTACTGATATGTCTCAAACTATTTCGTTATATGTCACTCTAGTCCTTACATGCTATTTTCTTTAATTACCGATGTGCCTCATGTTGTTTCACCACTTATCACTCTAGTCCGCCCCTTAGCACTCCTCTCTGTCTAGTGTCTACTACTACTATCGACACAGGCGGAGGGACTTAGGGTGAGTTTGGGAATGCTTCTGCTGCCAGCACAGCTGCTTTCCGACAGCAGAAGTAGTTTTAGTGTGTTTGGTAAAAATAAAATTTCTGTTTTTTCGGACAGTTTCTGCTGTCCCACAGCAGTTTTCAGGAAGCTGGGGGGAGATGCTTTTCCAGAAAGTGCTTTTGATTAATTTATCTATAACCAACTTTGACCTTACAATTTTTTAAAATATCAATAGTTATCTTTCTGGAAATGACACGTGTCATATATTTTTGTCATTTTACCCTCTCACAGCAACTTCATAGTTGATTTTACCAAACACAAAATTACTATATCAATATTTCACAGCAGCTTTTACGTAATATTTACCAAACAACATTTTATCAAGAACTCACAGCAGCTTTCTACTGTATTTTCACACAGCAGCTTTCTACCACCGCCACAGCATTCCCAAACTAGCCCTTAAGGACGGGTGTAATTGCAACTTCTGACTTTTTAAATATCTATTTTTCAAATTCAAAAGCAGTATTTTCGTGTTTGGTATAAGTGTCTTGATTGAATTAAAAATTTCGGTCATTTTAAAAAAAAAAAAAAATATGATATGAATAACTTCCGTATCATTTAATTTATCCTGGCTAGTTTGATTTTTTTCTCCGCCACTCACTACTAGTATAGCCTACTATGCTATATATATCCTTTTCCTTATCATTTAATTTATACCCGTCCATTATGGTCAGTCTGAGCGAACCTACTCAAAATATATAGAAAGTGAGAATAACCGATTGATTTAGGGTTCATATTTTAATTCGTCGACTATCTGATTGTTTATGGGTATGAAAAAAAAGATCGTTGAAATTTAAATCGTCCCCGCCCAACATAAAGAGGATAAGGTTTCTGAAGTAGTAATAAGTTAGAGTTCAAATTTTTTTTTTTTTTTTTTTTTTTTGAGAAAAAGATAAACTTCATTGATATTAATGAGCACCTGCTAGCGTGGAGGTTACATCACGTTCATTAATTTTTTCCAACCAGACAGGCACTGGTGGAGACCACTCTTCACGGTTCACTGTACCAACTCCTCGGGAAGCTAACTCGTGAGCTGTCGAGTTATTGCTTCTCTTGGTAAAGGACAACTCCCATTTCTCTAGATGCTTCAGCTTCTCTCTAGACTCCTCCATTATCTCTTCCACTTCTGTGATGTCCGGCGGTTCTGAGTTCTCTGTTCTTCGGAGGTCTTCTAGGAGATTCTTTGCATCTCCCTCTAGTACCAGTTGCCGGACTCCATACTTGATTGCTAACATGATGGCTTCTTTAGCGGCAATGCTTTCCGCTTCTTTCGCTGATCGGCAGAAACCCGTGTTGGTGGCTGCGGCTGCTAGGATCTCGCCGGTCTCCGACCGGAGGATTACTCCGGCACCGCTGTTTCCCGTTTCTGGGTTCCATGCTCCATCGAAATTTGCCTTGATCCAGTGCTTTGGGGGTTTCTCCCAATTGCTGAGATCTGAGATTTGAATCTTGCTGGTACTTCTCTCCCCTTCTAGGCTTCTAAACTCTTCCACCCTGTCTATGATTTCTTGCGAGACATGCATCGGATCTTGGATTTTGTTTCGGAAAACTTTGCCATTTCTGTGGATCCAAATTGCATAGATTGTGAAGAACAGGAGTTGAATCTTGTCTTTACTCTGACTATTGATCTGGTGCATGAGCCAATCTTTGAATTTACCTGAGAGGTTTTGCGGGCTTGAGCCTAACATGTTGACCCATACCCTTTTGGCGAACTGGCACTTGATGAAGATGTGGTTGGTGGTTTCGCCTGCTGCGTTACAGATACTACACTTCCTATCCACTCTGATGCCTCTCTTAAGCAAGTTTTCTGCCGTAGGTAGGGAGTTGTTTAACACTCTCCAAACCGTGTGCAGAATCTTGTTTGGAGCTTTGGTTTTCCAAAGGGTCTGGTATGTTGACTCATCTGGCTGTGACGGTCCTTCATTGTTGGGGTTTCCCTCCTGGGCATATGTGGCCAAGTCATAGCCCGTCTTGACTGAATACTTCCCATTCTCATTATGCTTCCAAATTAGACTGTCTGGTCTTGCAGTAAGAGGTAGTCTAATCTTTTTTATTTCGTGTATGTCTACCGGCCATAGAAACTCTTCCAATTTCTGATCATTCCATCTAGTTGGATTTTGCAGGATTAACTCACTAACTCTGCGATCTGAATCTACTGGTATTGGGGTGATCAACTTGGAAGATGAGGCACTCGGTACCCACTGGTCCTGGAGTTTAATTCTGCTGCCATCCCCTATTTTCCATCGTAGTCCCATTTTGAGGATTTGTCTCCCATGAATGATGCTTCTCCACACAAAAGAAGGTGCGTGACCCAATTCAGCTTCCATAAAATCCTTAGTTGGAAAATACTTTGCTTTTAAGACCTGAGCACAAATGCTTTCTGGTTTCTGGATTAATCTCCACCCCTGCCTCGCCAGTAAGGCTTGGTTGAATCTCTTCATATCTCTGAACTTCAATCCACCTGATCTTTTTGATTTCTGCATTTTGTTCCAGGAAACCCAACTAATACCTCTGTCGTTGTTTGTTTTGCTCCACCAGAAGTTTCTCACGAGCTGCTCCATTCTGTTACTGATGCCGTCTGGGAGTTTAAAGCATGACATGGCATATGTGGGCAAAGCCATTGCTACTGATTTGATTAGGACCTCCTTCCCCGCCGCAGATAAGTGTTTCTCTTTCCATCCCTTGAGCTTGCTTTGTAACTTTTCTATCAACAAGTTGAAAGTGACCACCTTGTTTCTGCCCATTGTTGTAGGTAGTCCAAGATAGCTGTCATGCTTTGGTGCCTCGGGGATCCCCGTCAGTTGGAGTACCCGCTCCTTATCCGCCTGCTTTGTATTAGGGGAGAACACAATTTCAGATTTGCTCATGTTGATTTGTTGTCCAGAGGCCTTCTCGTAGTCTTGTAGAATTTGTAATAGGGCTTCCACGTTCTTTGTATTTGCCTGTGTAAAAAACAATGAATCGTCAGCAAAAAACAAATGGGAGACCACTGGTCCTCCCCGAGAAGCAGTCACTCCATCAAGCCTTTCTTCCTCTACGGCTTGGGTGACTGCTCTCGATAACATCTCGCTACAAATTAGGAAGAGATAAGGAGAGAGGGGGCATCCTTGTCTGAGTCCCCTTTCTGGATTGAACGTTTTCCCCGGCACCCCACTCCTTAAGATAGCATATGAAACTGTTGTGACGCAATTAAGGACTAGGTCGATAAACCGTGGTCCGAAGCCCAAGTGACTAAGAACCTCATTGAGATAGTCCCATTCGATGCGATCGTAGGCTTTGCTCATGTCGACCTTGAGTGTTAGAAAACCCTCTCTCCCCTTCTTCCTTGTTTTCAACGTATGAATCACTTTGAAAGCAGTGATTATATTGTCTGATATCAACCTTCCCGGTACGAATGCACTTTGGTTTTCACCAATAATTGATGGTAGCACCAGTTTCAATCTGTTTGCTATGCATTTAGCTACTATTTTATAAATAACAGTGCATAAACTGATGGGTCGATACTCACTTGGAGTGCGAGGCTGTTTACACTTGGGGATTAATGCAATCAGGGTATGGTTGTAGTCCCTGATGCTTTGTCCTTCGTTTAAGATTCTCCAACATTCGTCAGTGACTTCGGATCCTACTAGGGACCAGTTTTTCTGGAAAAAGCCGGCGTTGAAGCCGTCTATACCTGGTGCCTTATCGGGCGCCATTTGAAAAAGCGCTGTGTGTATCTCCTTACTCGTGTAGTTTTCCTCAAGCATGCTCCTGTCTTCATCTTTGATAAATTCAGCAGAGTAGATTAACATTGGAGAAATATCCATCATACCTGGATTGGTCGATGTGAATAATTTCTGAAAAAAGTTGCAGAAAATATCATCTACTTGGCTGTCTTCAGTGATCCACATACCAGAACTGTTTTCCACACCCGAATACTTGTTTCTAGCTCTTCTGATCGTTGCTTTGAGATGGAAAAACTTCGTGTTTCTGTCTCCATGCTTCAACCAGTCGACCCTGGATCTTTGTCTCCACATTAATTCCTCTCGTTGTTGAACTTCGTTATATTCCTTTTGCAACGCTCGTTTTTCTGCTATGACTTCTGGATTTTGGTCTAGAGCGTCCAAAACTTCGCATCTTTCTCTCAAGAAATTTGACCGTCTAGCAACTTGACCGAAAAAATTTTTGTTCCAACTGGAGCATTGCTGTGCAGTTGCAGTGAGCTTGGCCCTGACATTGCCACTGCTACTGCCCCACGAATTTGAGATGAGCTCGTCAAAATCTTCGTGTCTTTCCCACATTACTTCGTACTGGAAGCGTTTACGTCGTTTTATTGGGGTTTGCTTGACCCACTCTACTAGTAACGGCTTGTGGTCCGAGTTCGGCCACCACAAATGCTTCACTGCTGCACCTTGGTGCCGATCTAGCCACTCTATATTCGCCACAGCCCTATCGAGCCGTTCTCTAATGTTTGCTCCACTATCTTGGTTATTATTCCATGTAAATGGATTGCCGTAATACCCAAGATCTAGAAGTTCCGTATCACTGAGGGCATCCTTAAACTGTTCAACTTGTGAGTAATTAGAGACATTACCTCCTTCCTTCTCGGTGAACGAAGTGATGGCATTGAAATCGCCAATCACGAACCAAGGGGTACCTGGGCGTGGTCTCAAACGTCTCAGAAGTTCCCAAGAGTGGATGCGTTCCTCTCTGACTGGATCTCCATAGAAACCTGTCAACTTCCAACTTTCATTACCCTCCTGATTCTTCACCATCACGTCAATGTGATGGGAAGAAGATTGTACAAAAGTGACTTGCATACTATCCTTCCACATTAGGGCTAACCCACCACTCCTCCCCCTTGAACTAACTATAGTTCCATGTGGGTACCCGAGTCGTGTTTGAACCCCATGCATCTCCGATTCCGTTAACTTAGTTTCCAAAAGGTAAGTCAGGGGACTTCTGCCTCACTAAATCGCGAAGCAATAGGAACGTACTAGGGTTCCCAAGCCCTCGTACGTTCCAACTAAGAAGACTCATTGATCTTGGCGGGACTGCCTTGCAGTCGCCGCCAAATCATCATCGTGTACTCCCTCTTCCCCCATAGTAATCTCCTCTGCATTGAAATTGAGCTGTCTCATCCCATGGCCTCCCTCCGGACTGTACTCCCCATCCCCTCTGGTTTCCCTGATGAGAACTTTGCTTGTTATCGGTGGTGGGCTGAACATGACGTCAATACCTTTTCTCTTCGAGCTGGTGGTTTCGTTTGTTGCTCCTCGGTTAAACATACTGATTTTTGACGCAATTGAGTGATTCGAGCTTTTTGGCCTAGGCAGCCTCACTAGAGCTGGTTCACCTTGTGACAGTGGTGTTCCATTGGTTGTTTGCGCCACCGTTAGGTCTGATGTGCCTGCAATTTCTGGTAGTTTATCCTTCTGTCCCTGAACGTTACCCTCTCCCGTTTCATCCATGCATTCCAGGCCCTGGTTGGGAGGGTTCGTATTTTCCTTCTTTCCAGCACTTTCGTCTGGAGTTGGGGTTGACTTGTCTGCATTTGGTGGGGGGGCTCTGTTGGCTATCTTAACCCTCGGCGGGGGTTGATATAGCATCCAAGTTCCATAGCCTGGCTCCATTGCATTCTTTGTCTCGTCATCGTAAACCTCACACTGGTTACTTTGATGGGTTATGTGTCCACACCACTGGCATATTGAAGGCACCCTTTCGTAATAGAAATCCAACCATGTTCTTTCCCCTCTGATCTTCATGTGGATGCCCCTTGGGATTGGGCTATTAATTGGAATTCGGGTTCTCACTCGAATGTAGTTAGTGCCTTCACCACTCTCAATTTTAGCCTCCGGATCTAGGACTTCTCCAACTTCCGCCATGATTTTCCGACCCGTCTCCTCTCTTATTAGGTTTAGTGGTAGGTTGTGGATCTGCACCCAAACATCCATATTCTCGAAACTGATCCCCAACGTCTCGTCCCCCAGTTTCCAGGGTTTCAAGAGTAGGGTTTTCCCGTTGTAAGCCCAGGGTCCTCCTGACGTTACTCTCTCCATGCATGCTTGGTCAGGGAACTGAAAAACATAGGTATTGAAATCGATCTCAAGGATGTTTATCAACTTACCCTTGTTCCAGATCCTTTTCAAAGTGGTTCGCATCCCTCTCGTATTGATCTGTTCTTCGCTTGCAAAGTGCCCTATCATGCACCACTTGAAGTCCTTTTCCGTTTCCTTGATGTACTCCTCCTCAAACTCGATGGTCTTCTGCTCTATCTCTGTGTATTCCGAGCCGATCTTCTCCATTGCCGCTGCCTTTGTGCCGCCGTCTGTGGTACCGACTAGGGTTTCGGACTTTAGGTCCGAAAAACTAGGAGCTAGAAAAACTTTCTAAGTTATCCTATGTATTTATTAGGATAACTTATTAATTTATGATTAGCATAAACTAACATAACATCTTTTCGAACTCAACAGTCAACACAACCAAGTGTTTAGTCCCACCAAATCAATTGGTTCACAAAAAGCCAGTACTCGGCCTATTTCATGTTCGAGTAAACTTCACTCAATAAAACCTCCTTTCATTTATGACCCCATCACATGGAGCTACTCCAACATCGAGTACAAAGTTTCTACCTGACTATCAATCTTGGCAACAAATTAGGGACATGTCTTCTCATGGCTAGTCACTTCTTCTCCATCTATCGACAACATCTGTCTCACTATCTTATTATTGTCGTTGTTTTGGTTGCTAAGCTTAATAGCTAGTAGCGCGTGCAGTTCCTATATATGATGCTATTTTTGTTTAATTAATTACATGATGCTTTCT
Source organism: Linanthus parryae (assembly GCA_023055425.1). Taxonomy (NCBI): domain Eukaryota; kingdom Viridiplantae; phylum Streptophyta; class Magnoliopsida; order Ericales; family Polemoniaceae; genus Linanthus; species Linanthus parryae. Next base: position 30,011,164 of record JALGPY010000002.1, read on the forward strand.
CCTAAAAATACAATAATTATGAACTTTAAAAGCAAAAACATAGTTTAAATTCAAGGAAAAACAGAAAAATATAAATAAAAAAGAGAAAAGGGTGCAAATCTGTATTTAACCAAAATAGAGGGGCATATTCTGTCATTGCCTCTATTCTCTGGTGTATCTTTTCCGTAATTTGCTCATTATATTTCTCATTCAGTACCTCACCTCTATCCCTCTGCCAGAGAGACGATCGCCGCTTTCAGTTTTCCCCTCTGGTCAAGCCCACCACCACCGGCGACCATCATCGCCGGCCAATCGGCGTCTCCGACCAAGATCGTATAAAATTGACGGCCTTTGACGGGTCCTTCGGCTCTCACTTCTCTTCCAACTTTGACATCGACGGCCTCTCTCGTCCGGCCGGAATCGCCTGCTTCGTGAACTTTCTGGTATCAACCATCTCTCTTTGTCTCTCAGTTATCTTTATTTTGATGTTGTTTCGACCTATGTGCTGTTTGTATTGTTGGTTCAAGATTTCTTGGGTTCTTACAAAAAGCCCCAATTTCATTAGAATGCGTTATTGGGAAATTCAGATATCTAGATTTATTCAATTAAGTATGAATTAATATTTCTTTGGATAATAAGAGTTCCAATCCTTTGAAATTGTGCGATTTCCTTTCAACAAACATGATAATCTTTGGAAGTTGTTTAGGTAGTTCATGTGGAAAAATAGTATTTGGGGGAAATACTTAATAGGGTTGAGAAGAGCTAAATTGCTTAAGATGTTTTCATTCTGGTTCTGCATGATGTGCTTTTGAAGGTAATTTGACCCATTTACAACACGGTTGCGTTTTGCAAGTAAGGATTAGGAGAAACAAGGAATCTGATTCGCCATTTACGATCCAGTGGAATTTGTGGTGCATATAATAGACTAATAGGGCAACAGCTTGCACGGGAAATGTATTGTCCCACACGTATAGATAAATGAACGAGAATAGGGTGAAAATGTTCTATAACTAATGTTTTATTTATAGAGAAATCAAACAGGGAACTTGATATAGGATGCATTCTATAAGAACATTGTGTAACTGAACATTCGTGTATCTTTGTAATATGTTGTATTCAAACATGTCGAGCTGACTTGTTTGTATGTTTGCGTTGTATAGTCATATGGTTTCCATAGGCATAAGCTGTACGAGTGGTGGATTAAGTTGGTTGATTATGTACCATGTAGCTCACTGTGTCTCTATTCGTGTATGAAATATCATGTGAGAAGTAATACTAATCACAAAGATAAGCCCTACATCAGATAAGCCTCCATTTTGTAAATTTCCGTTAAGAATGCAATAATGTCTTCGTTCCATGGTTCCACCCAACACCTAAATTTAAGGGAATTCAAATTTAAAGGAATTTAAGGACAATCCATCAATTGTCCTAGTCAGTAGGACACTATTGGAGATTTGGGAGCATGCCCTGCATGTATTGACCAGTTCCTATGCTGCGTTAGTGCCTTGATATGGCTGGTACTGGTATGTACATGGTACCTTTCTTGTCAGTGGCAGTATGCCTCAGATCAGGACTCTGTGCACATTTTTCAATTTCGTACTCTTTAATAGGAACTATTTTGGCTTATATAGTTTCTTACTTTATAAGCTATTTTTATTTGTCGGTCAGGTCAAGATGGACCTGGAAACAGAGAACGCGATAGCAAGGCTTCTTATGAAAGAGGCTGCAGAACTGCGACGACAAGCTGAAAAAGATGGTGTGAGTGCTTATCTGAGAAAGCCCAACGTTAGGGGTCGGCCAAACTCCCGATTTCTCACTGCCACTGTTCTTGGTGTTCAGCAATGTGAGTTCCATTGTTTCTGTATATACATACTATTGGTCCATCTATTCAGCTGTTGAGTTTAGTATGTGTAGATGTGATGAAATGCCATGTAAACTTTCCTTGCCTGCATTGTTTTCGAGAATGATGGAAAGTTAAAAAGTTTCTCAGCATATTCCGCATTCCTCCAATTTTCTCTCAAGTGATAAAGGTTTCGTTTTTTACTGAAATTTAGGAGTGTAGTTTATTCTTCTTATACTACTATACACTATTGGTTCATCTTTCATGCCAATCTTCTGTTGGCCTAGTTCCCCTGAAAGATTGGGATTGTTTGATATAATTGACATTGACTCGTAATTGGGTGATGTCACATAACCTTCTATCTAAGGGCCGGCTGGTTAGTCCTTCGAGCATCCTTATAAATGATAGAAAATCTCAAGGCTTTTTAAGCTCTTTGGTAAGGACTTTTCGTGATTGCTGTTTGTAGCGTTATTTGGCTCTGAAAATTGAATCAAAGTTCATCAAATGTATTGATAAGAAGCAAAAGTACGATAATGAAAGTGAGAACTGTAAAGCAAGGAACTGCTTGAGGTGAATAATATGGATAATATGTGTGTTGTCCACTACTTTGATGGCATTCCTAGTCAAATCAATGTGTTTGCTAGTATGATTGTAGGTAGTCGATATTTCTTGAATTTAGTTGAATGACAACAGTGTAACATGGAACTGTCGTGATGGTGCTAATCAACTTGATGTCGATATTGCTCTATAATGCTTTGTACATTCATCTTAAATCATACTAAACAGTCATCATCTTGCTGACTCTGAAATGTTGTACACTCCAGCTAATCGGCTAGTGGAAGTAAATGAGATGTGGCGTGTCCGTGAGAAAGAAAAAGAACTTGATGATAGGATTAGAGGCAGATCGAGCGACGACAGTAGTAGCAGTAGGAGCCACAGGGACAGAGGCGACTTCAACAGAAGTACACATAAAAGGCACGACCGTGATGATGCCACTGCTAATGGTGCTTATTCCAGTAGTGAAAAGGACATGCGAGAGCCCTGTTCTGGGGAGGAAGGTTTTAAGGATGACGAGATTGATGAATTTCTACACTCAAGGTCTCTCTCTCTCTCTCTCTCTCTCTCTCACACACACACACACACACACGTACACTCGCTCTCACACACACACAAACAATGTCAATGCAGAAGTCGCTGATCTTTCCCTTGACAAACTAAGAGCATCTCCAGTACTAGCAGGCAAATATTAGGCAAGTTTTTGATAAAATTTATCTTTTGCATAGCATATAACAAGTCTTTTCTGGTTCTTCTCCAGTAGTGATTAGGCAAAAATAAGATTTCTTTGAATTAATTATTTATTATATGTTAGAATAGTGGACATATTGAGAGAAAATAGTGGAAATCATGGAGGAAATTTAGGAAACATGTTATGACCCACGTAAATAAGAGAGAAAAATGGTTTGGGTAAATGACACAAACCACCCTTGTGGTATGGCATATTACCAGCTTACTACCTTGAGCTTTGACAAATACCCAATACCATCCTTCTATTAGCCAAACGTCGTGACACATACCACCCATCTGTCCAAATCTGTTAGTGTAACACATAGGGACCACACATTACTCATTTTATGGGACAATTTTGCCCCCCATCTACTTCTACCGATTTCTCCAAATTGTTGTCTCCTCCTTCCTCGTCTCTTCCCTTGTCCTCAAATGAAACAAAGTACACCACCCCGACAACTACATAGCTGCCACCGCTAACACCTCCAAATCCCACTGTCCCCAATCACCGGGATCCTCAATGGAATATCCCAGCCTCACCTCAGAAACCACCACAATTTGGAGTGAGAACCCACAAAATTAGATGACCCACCCGACGGCTAAGCATTCAACAACCCCTGATGGTCCCAATCATCCTAATTTTAGAGCTTTTGTACTCCAAAATCAAACTCGCAAGTCAATGGAACCTAATTGGAGTCAGAACCCACAAAATTCTGATTTTAAATGTCCATTAACCATCCAACTTGGTACATCAAAGAACCGGAACAATAACCCACCGGCAACAATGGTGGAAATCGGACAGAACAGATCCATAAACTTACCATTATCGACTTTGTAGTCACTTGATAAGTCGACCAGAAGAGAGAGACAAAGGGAGCTCCACCAATGTCAGAATACATGTTGGAATCCGACCAAGAGCTCAGGATCCACCATCAAGAACCGCGACGGAGTGGTCCAAAACATCAACCCATAAACGGATATATAGTTCCGAACCAAAACCCATCACAAACAGAGCTTCAAAGACCGTCTAATTCGAAGTCCAATCGTGACAGTCGTCAATTGAACTCTAACCAGCACACACGGTATTGTTCCATAGCAATAGGATGAATCTCAAATTATAGAGAAATCGATGAAAAATCCGAGATTGTATTCTCAAATCTCCCGACCCATTAGTGTGATTAGGGCTCTTGAGAGAAATAGATGGGTGGTGAGGACACTCAGGGGTTTAGGTGAGACGGTTTGTGGTTTTGCTCAGTCGATTCAGAGAGAACGGAGGTGGAGGTTGTCCTGGTGGTAGCGGCGGCAGCCGGCAAGAGAGATAAAGAAAGAAGAAGAAGAAGAATTCATTTTCATTATAAATGGTTTTAAATTTCATTAGGTGCAAGGGGTAGAATCGACATATCAGCCCTCTGTTAGCCTCTGTTAGTCACAAGGGTGGTATTGGGTATTTGCCGAAGCTCAAGGTAGTAACCTGGTAATATGCCATACCGTAGGGGTGGTTTGTGTCATTTACCCAAATGGTTTTGCCTAACAAAAATTCATTGCCAAGTTTGGCGAAGGGGATGCATATTTTTTAGTTTGCCTAACTAGATGCCTATCCTATTAGAGTCCAGCAATTTTCACTTACTTTAAAATTTGCCTAAAAAATTGATTTAGATAACCTATGGGAGATGCTCTAAGCAACCATATATTTTTCAATATCAGCGTTGGATTCTCTTGTTAAAAATTGAAATTTTGTAAATTGTTTTTCGTGGCATAGCTACCTGCTATTAGAACATACGAATGCAGTGTATTTCACTTCCAACTTGTGATCCATGAAACTCACTCAAGGAGCTGTTAATGTCAGGGTCAAGCGTGGAAGAGGCGCTGTTGGTTCACGAATGGATGAAACTGGCCCTTACCTTCCCACGTCAGTGGAATCAAAGGGAAAGCACTTAGCAAGTGCAGATTTGGGAGACGACCAGAGACGGGAGCACAGAGTTGTTCTTGGTCCAGAGAAGCCTAAGTCGCTGAAGCCTTCAGATTCTGAGTCTTCCGAGGACGAGGAGTTTTTACGGGTAAAACGGAAGAAATCAGAAAAGGTTAGCTCAAGCAAGCGGCACTCACGGAAGCACAAATCATCAAAAGAGAAGTCCAGAGACAAGAAGAAGCACAAGGATAAGAAAAGCAAGGAAAAGAGATGTTAGACGCTCCACAAGTAAGCGAATTTCTTTGGTTTGTGTTTGCATGTACAATCGATAGTACTTGTTAATGGAGGTGGTTTTATCAATTAAGAGCAGGAAGGGGTTAGTCGTTTATAATACGTGTAGAGCTGTATTAATCAGCTGAGCTTGGTTGTTCCTCTCTGCCTTGGCTTTTTAACTGGAAAAACACGTGTTCTGTTACCGTATATCAGTTTCATGCATCTGTTTGCTATATAAGATTTATGAAGTCTGTTGTGCCAAGATTTCATAGATCATGTTAAAGTGTCGTCAATCCCTGTGCTGCTCATTGACAGGTCATATATGTGGGGCGATTTGGCGAAGTGTTTTGGACTTGACCAGTAAACCCGATTTGTGGCTAGAAATTTATCTCTGTCATGAAGTCTTTTGACAGTGATGGTAGACCACGGTTGAAGCACGATGGAGAATGGGTCAAATATAATATTATAGTATATATAGTTTGTAAGGTTCTCATCTTGACGAAGATGGTAAATGGGTCAAGAACAATCGTAAACGGGTCAAGTGCCCATTTATAGGATATTGATATTTTGTGGAAGTTCACTTCATGACGAAGATGGTAAACGGGTCAAGTAAATTGACTTGGACTTGTGTCCATTTATAAGTCTATATATAAATTTCTGTTGAAGAGGGATTGTTTTATGCATCTATCCCATCCCTTTGTTTGCCTTAGATACTGTATTTCTTTTCGCAGCTTATCTTGTGTTCTATAAAACAAACCCTATTTACTTCCATCTTATGGATAGTAGAAAGGGCATTTTCTCTTCATTCCTCAATGCCTTCAGAACCAAGAAGTCTGTGAATCCAGTGTTCGCTGTGTCTGGAGATGAGCGCAAGAATACACTACTGTGCAATCACAGTTCTCCGTATGAAGAACTCGTGAAGGCCGATTCAGTGTTTGCTGTCTCTAGAGACGAGAGGAATAATAAGTCACTGGACGAGCTTGTCGCTTCTTGGAAAGCCCAACCTGATGTCCACTCCCACGTCTTTTCTTCTGGTGAGCTCGTGAAGGCCACCGGGAACTTCAACTCCAACCTTATCATAAAGCAAGACGCTTACTACGCGTTCTACAAAGGTTTCATTGGAAAGAAAGCGGTCTTGATCAAGAAATTTAGCAACGATGGTCTCTTTTCGGCCTCCTCCTCCAAGGATGTCGACATTCGCGACATGGTGGTCGCGTCACAGTTATCCAGTCACGGGAGCGCACTAAAGCTCATTGGTGTTTGCCAACAACTCTCAGCTGAAGTTTTCGAACACGAAGGAGATCATGTCAAATTCCTCTCTGATGGCTTCGAGTCTCTCCTGTGGAGAAACAGGCTTAGCATAGCGCACAATATTGCTAAAGCCTTGGTGATTCTCCACACTTCATTTTCCACGCCGGTGATTCTTAGGGATCTGAAACCAAGCAACATCTTGATAGACAAATCCGGTGTTGCTAAACTGTTGGATTTCTCCTTGTGTATACAGATTCCTGAAGGAGAATCGCAAGTGGAGGACGCCGTGATGGGGACGTATGGGTTTGCAGATCCTCAGTATGTCGCCACAGGCGTCCTCACAGAGAAGTCCGATGTGTTTAGCTTTGGGGTGGTCCTCCTTGAACTTTTGACTGGGCAGAAAGCTGTGGATCTCGTACGTGGAAAGAACAGCTTATTGCACGAGTGGGCTGAAGGGAGCTTAAAGAAAGGAAAATTTAAGAAGGTTGTAGATCCTAGAATGATAGACGGTGAGTTTGTCAGGCGAGAGAGTGAATTTCGAGCTTTTGCTTCGCTTACGTTGAAATGTATCCAGGAAAGCAGGAAGGAGAGGCCTCAAATGACCGACGTTGCAGCTGAAATTGCACGCATTCAGGGTTTCGCTACTTAGAGTGATTATTTAACTTAACGGGTTCGCTAAAGAGTGTGTAATTCTACTACTAGTATTTTGCCGAGTGCTGTGGTTTGTGTTTGTGTGTGTGTGTTGCTAAAACGTTACTAGCAAAGAGTTTGTATGTGGTGTATCAGTATCCTTATTGATTTTCTGCTGCTGGATTGAATAAAAGCGTCTTCCATTTAGTAGTAATAACAAAATATGGGTATTCGTCCCACATTAGGTAGACAAACAAGTTAATGAGAGGTGTCTGTAATAAAATGTTCATTTCCCCCCAGTCAGTTATGGAACGCAGCTGCGCATTTAGAGTAAAGCGTTCTAATCTTGCTCGTTCCATATGATGTCGCGAGGCACCCTCCAGATATCAGGAGAAGATAGAGACTTTCCCATTTCCGGACTATATTTTGTCTTTTTTTTTTAAATAAAAGATACCGTAAGAGGAGAGACACATCTGCATAGTGTAAATATATATGGGGTGCACTACTACTATTTAATAAAGTGCAATTAAAATTTTTAAAGGATTTTTGGGGTATTGTAGCACTTACTTAAAAGTTTAGGGGTGCACTTGCACACCGTACCTGTGGCTCCGCCACAGATGGTATTCATATAGTATTTCTATTGTTTAGCTATTGGTGATACTCGGGTACACGTTGGGCACTGTATAACTGTAACCAACGTGTACCAGAGTATATATTTATATATACCCGCACCGTACCCTAACCGCATTTATACGTACCTGATTCTACCAAAAAAATGAACTTAGAAATATATCTTATCTGGCATGAAGCCTCTTGACAAAGATGCATAGTTAGACAAGTCAATAACTGATGAGAATGCATCAGATACCTATTTAAAGTAAAGTGTGTGTTGCAGCTAGGGTGGTAACTCAAGTGGTAGAGCATTGGAAGCCCATGCATGTGATCCCGGATTCAAATCCGGTTGATGCCAAAAAAAAAAAAAAAAAAAAAAAAAAAAAAAAAAAAAAAAAGTAAACCGTGTGTATGTGTATATATATACATTCTTTGGAAAGTTCACTTCTTGACAAAGATGGTAGACGGGTCAAGCACGATGAAGAACCGGTCCAAATGCCATTAAAAGTAGACTGACATTCTATGAAAGTTCCGAAATTGAGAAGGGGTCAAGCATATTGACTTGGACTTGGCTAACTTTACAAGTCTATGTATATGCTACTAAGAATTCCCTTATTTGCCTGCCTGCAATCTAATGGACTGTGGAAAGGATGATTTCTCTTCTTCATCCCTCGATCCCGTGGATCTCATGGAGGTCGATCCGCCAGTGTTTGCTGTCTCTGGAGATCACAAGATGAGGAAGAAGAACACATTGGATGAGCTTATTGCTTCTTTCAAAGCCCAACCTGATGTCCCCTCCCACATCTTTTCTGATGATGAAATCGCAAAGGCCACCGCCGACTTCGAATCCAACCACATCGTCAGTGAAGATGGTTACGACAAGTTCTACCAAGGCTTTTTCGAAGAGAAACAAGTCCTGATCAGGATATTTAAGCGTGTTGGCTTCTTTTTCCCCCATTCCCGGGATTACAATTCTGTTAACATCCAAGACATGGTGATCGGGACACGGTTATATACTCACGATAGCAGCCTAAAGCTCATCGGCTTTGGCTCCGCTCAGGTTTTCGAATACCAAGGAAGTGTCAAATTCCTCTCTGATGGCTTGTACAACAAAAGAATTGAGCCCCCGCTTCCGTGGAGAAATAGGCTTAGCATAGCGCGGGATATCGCCAATGCACTTGTGATTCTCCACACTTCATTTTCCACACCCGTAATTCTTAGGGAAATGAGACCGAGCCACATCTTGATAGACGAATCCGGCGTTGCCAAGCTGTTTGATTTCTCGTTATGTGTGCAGATTCCTGAGGGGGAATCACAAGTGGAGGACGACGGGCTTGGGACTTACAGGTTTGCGGACCCACAAAATGGGGCGACGGGCGTGGTTACCGAGAAGGCCGATGTGTTCAGCTTTGGGGTGGTTCTCCTTGTACTATTGACTGGGCAGAAAGCTTGGGATGGTCGGCGTGAGAAGAAGGAGTGTTTGCACAAGTGGTTTGGAAAGAGCGTAAAGAAGGGACAGTTGAAGAAGGTTGTGGATTGTAGAATGATGGAAGAGAATGTTGTCGAACGAGAACACGAGTTCCAAGGTATTGCTTCGCTTGCATTGAGATGTATCCGAGAAAGAAGGGAGGAGAGGCCTCAAATGATCGATGTTGCTGCTGTACTTGCTCGCATTCAGAGCGGTACCTAAGAGAATGTCATTCTGTAGATTTACTGCTTCATTCCTCCATGTATGTTGTATTCTGGTTCATGTTAAGGTATGAGAGTGTTTTGAACCTCATCAATGCACCAATTTCTCTCGTGTGTTCAATTTTGGTTTACAGAAATGGATGAGTGATCTGCAAGGGAAAACCATATGCCAAAAAATTATATTTCAAGACCAAATCATACTATCTGTGGAATTTGGAAGTGAGTTGTAGATTCTATCATTAACAACAACTAGATGAAAGTACGTGAAATTGTCCTCTCCGGACTTCTTCTTTGATTACCAATATAAACAAAACTAATACAACAATAATTACACTTTAGTCCCTAAATTAAGTGTGATATTGCTATTACACCCCCGCAGTCGGAGCTGGGGAATGATGAACGTTCAGACTGGAGCGGAATCTTTCAAATAACTGACGAGGCAGACCTTTGGTGAAGATATCCGCATACTGAAAATCAGCGGGTATATGAAGAACCCGAAGTTGGCCGAGACGAACTTTTTCCCGGACAAAGTGAAGGTCGATCTCAATATGTTTCGTGCGTTGATGCTGAATCGGATTACCCGATAAGTATACTGCACTAACATTGTCACAATAGCAGAGTGAGACCTTCGGAGGACGAACATTAAGCTCAAAAAGAAGATTGCGAAGCCAACAGAGCTCAGCAACAGCGTTGGCCACGCCACGGTACTCGGCCTCGGCGCTCGAACGGGAGACAGTAGCTTGTCGTTTGGACGACCAGCTGAGAAGGTTATCTCCATAGAAAGTGCAGAAAACCAGAGGTGGAGCGACGAGTGTCCGGGCAACCATCCCAGTCGGCATCCGTGTATACCGTGAGACCCGTAGAGGAAGTAGCCGAGATGTGAAACCCGAGATCAAGAGTGCCACCCACATAGCGAAGCCGCGTTTTAACGCGCGCATATGATGCTCTCGAGGATCATGCATGAAGAGACAGATCTGCTGAACAGCATAAGAGATGTCCGGACGAGTGAATGTAAGGTACTGAAGCGCACCTGCTAAGCTGCGGTAGAGAGTGGGATCATCAACCGAAGGTCCGGAACCTGCGGTGAGTTTGGAACCAGTCTCAACCGGAGTGCTAACGGGCTTACAGCCCACCATCGATGCACGCTGCAGAATCTCAGAGGCATACTGACGCTGTGAGAGAACCATACCAGAAGCAGTCCGAGTGACAGCGATGCCCAGAAAATGATGTAGAGGTCCAAGATCGGTCATAGCAAACTCAGTCAAAAGCTGAGAGATAACCCGCTGCACAACTGTAGGAGAGGACCCTGTAATGATAATATGGTCAACGTAGAGGAGGAGGTAGACAATATCTGATCCCTGACAGTAGACAAACAGAGACTCATCACATCTATAACTGGAGAATCCCACAGAGCCGGTGAGAAAAGTAGCAAAGCGCTGAAACCATGCACGAGGTGCCTGCTTCAGCCCATACAGGGACTTACGTAACCGGCAGACATGATCCGGATGACGGGGATCCCGATAGCCTGGTGGCTGATGCATATACACAACCTCATCAAGATCACCATGTAGGAACGCATTCTTGACATCCAACTGACGAATGGGCCAAGCACGCGAGACAGCAATAGTGAGAACATTGCGGATGGTGGTCGGTTTGACCACAGCGCTAAAAGTCTCATCACAATCAACCCCCACTAACTGAAACTCGCCATTTGCCACTAGACGAGCCTTGTACCGCTGAAGAGTACCATCGGCCCGAAACTTGTGACGAAATAACCAAAGAGACCGAAGAATGTTTGCCCCAGACGGGCGAGGAACCAACTCCCAAGTCTAATTCGTGATCATGGCCTCAAACTCATCATCCATTGCAGCTTTCCAGTGTGGGTCCGAAAGGGCAGACACATGGGATTTGGGCAAGGGAGACAAAGTAGAGGGAGATTGAGCATGAAGGGTGAGACGGGAAATGGGTTTATGGATACCGTGCTGGGCTCGGGTTCTCATCTGAGGAGAGAGGGGTGGAGCTGGTGGGTTAGGAGAGTCTGGTGCTGGCGATAGCGGGGAGACTGTGACAGGTGGGGAGGCAGGAGGCTGAGGAGGAGCCTGAGGTGGAGGAGCCTGAGGTGGAGTCGAGGCAGGAGGAGGAGGTACGGTCGGGCGACGAGTGTAGTGAAGAGGGAATGGTGGGGTTAGCCGAGAGGGAGGAGATGGGTTGTGAGTATGACCGGAAAGATCTATAGGAGGAAGATCATCATCTGGGTCAGAGACAGTATGTCCGGGAAGTGACACGGAACCCGGTGTGGCAAACGGGAAGACAGGCTCATCAAACGTGACATGACGAGAGATGTGAATGTGACCAGTAGAGATGTCGAGACACCGATAACCACGAAAGTTCGAAGGGTAACCAAGAAACACACATCGAGTGGACCGCGGGGCAAGCTTGTTGGGAGACACAGCAGTCAGATTACGATAACACAGACACCCAAAGGTACGAAGATGATCATATGTGGGAAGACGATGATAGAGAATGGTGGTAGGAATATCACCGTTGAGAGCTTTGGTGGGAAGAATGTTGTGGAGATAGACAGCAGTGAGAACAGACTCAACCCAGAAGCGAGGAGACATGGAGGCTTGAGAGAGAAGGGTACGCGATATGTCATTGATACGACGTATCATACGTTCGGCCTTGCCGTTTTGAGGAGACGTTTGCGGACAAGCAAATCGAAAAACAAGCCCACTGGACTTGGTGAACTCATGAAATACAGAGTTATCAAATTCACCTCCAAGGTCACATTGAAAACTCTTGATGTTACGAGAAAACTGGGTATGCACATACGTGTGGAATTGTTTGAAGTGAGTGAAGGCATCAGATTTGAGTTTTAATGGAAATACCCATTGAAAATGTGAGTAATCATCAAGTAAGAGAAGATAATACTTGAAATTAGATTTGCTAGCAACATGGGATGTCCAAATATCACTATGAATAATGTCAAACGAAGCCAGAGTACAAGATTTTGAAGGGGCAAAGGGAAGTCTAACATGTTTGCCGAGTTGGCATGCATGACACAATCCGGTCTGCTCAGTTTTAGTACAAGAAATGGAATGACTAGAGCTAAGTTGATCTAAGACGTGGCGACCAGGATGTCCAAGACGGTTGTGCCACACTGGGGCTGGAAGAATGACAAGAGACTGGGTTGGAGAGGGTGACGGGGTGGAAATAAGAGGATAGAGGTCTCCTGAACTATTGCTCCGAAGTAAAAGGGTCCCAGAGTGAAGATCCTTCACAGAAAAGCCAGCCGGGTCAAACTCGATAGAGACATTATTATCAATGGTGAACTGACGGACAGGGACAAGATTTTTAATGATGTTGGGAGCAAGAAGGACATTTTTGAGGTGTAGGGGACGGTCTAGGGTAGTAATAGTCTGCTGACCGGAACCACACACTGGAATTTTCATGCCATTACCGACCATCATATCAGAAATTAGAGAATGCGATTAGACAGACGAGAGAGTACCTGTCTGAGATGTGAGATGAGAGGAAGCCCCAGAGTCCATGTACCAAGTCTTATCCGGAGAATTAAGGGTCATGCCAGGAAGTTCCGAACTCAAAGCAGTGACAGAGTGAGACGAACCTGCAGTGACAGCACGGACCTGAGAACGCTGAGCAGGACCTAGACCAAGAATACCTGACGTAACTGTAGGCTGAGAGGGTCCTGACTGTGTCCAACCCGATGTCGGGGGGTAGGGGCTCGGCTGAGCAGTCGGGGACGATGAGGCTGGACACCACACCCAATTGCCATGAGGAGAAGCAGACGGTGTGGGGTGCTGCTGAGTTCGCCCGTGTCCTTTGCGGCTAGACTGACGACGAGTGCCGATTTTGTCATTAGTCATTGAATTGGGAAACACCTCTCCACAATGCACTAAAAGTTATCTGATTACTGAGAAAACGTACTGGCCAACACTGAAAATAATTGCCTAACAAGTGGCAATTAAATAATTGACTACGCTAACTCACTGGCAAGGAATAGAATACTCAATTAATTGATGCAAGCACCGCCACAAACTTTAAGCATCAAACTTCTATCAGTGTCTTGGAGAGGAGAGATGGAGGGATCACAATTCACAATTCTGAAGCAACTCAATTTGGAAGAGTGTATTGTTGTGCTACAGCGGACAGCACTGTCCCAAATGATGTGACGAACAGAGAAGAGGCGAAAATCCTGTGAATCCGGCGACCCACGAAGTCGGACGAAAATCTGAGCGATGAAATCGAAGCGACCTTGTGAAGATGGAGGTAAGCACAGCGGGGTAGTGAGATCACTGATGGGAGAAAGAGGTAGTGAGCAGATCGTTGAAGGAAGAAGCAACCACTGCGAAGCACGATCGGTGATTGCGACTGGAGGAGGCGATGTGACCAGAGAGGAGGTCGGACCAGATGTCAACGATCAAGCAGTGGGCAACGCCGTGGCGGAAGTCGTGGAGAAGAACGCTAGGCAGCGGCGGCAGCGGCACTGTGGAGGATGTGCGGCGGCGAGGTCTGCAATCGCAGAGGGCGACGGCGAAGGGGGACAAGGTTTGTCGCAGAGAGCGACGGAAAGGGAGAGAGACGGAGAGGAAGGCGGAAGCGGGGAAGAGGTGATCAGACCGCTAGGCGACGGCGGCAGTGCACTGGCAAAGGTTGTGCGACGGCGGCGGTGGTGGCAGCTAGGGTTGCTCTGATACCATGAAAGTACGTGAAATTGTCCTCTCCAGACTTCTTCTTTGATTACCAATATAAACAAAACTAATACAACAATAATTACACTTTAGTCCCTAAACTAAGTGTGCTATTGCTATTACTAGAATCCAAATGGGTAGAACCATGCACCCACCTTGGTACGAGAAGATTTTGGAATTTGTCCCACATCGGGGAAAGAAAAAAGAGACTGAGAGGTGTCAGTAATAAAACCTTCATTTCCTCCAATCAATTGAGGCATGCAGCTGCGCAGTGAGCACAAAGCCAACTATTCCTTCGCCTTTTACTAAAGAATACGGTGTGCCCGCTGCAAATAAGCAGCATACGCTGCAAATAAGCAGCATACGCCTATTTCTGACTGCTCGCAACTGTTTGTTGGAATGTCTTCCTCCACTTTAAGATCTTAACCAACCTCTACCTTTCATTTCTGACTAAAGTGAGCATTTCCATTGCCAAATGAAAGATTTTTTTTGAGTCCTGTTCTCAACTCGTGTTCATTGATACTATCACGAGAACGAAGGAGAAATCACACACGCATATTCTTTAAGATTTAGAGTCTTAATAAATGTGTATCTCTTTTCTTAATGATATGCCACATCAGGTTCTCATGATAGTATCAATGAACATGAGTGCGTGAGAACGGGACTCACGTTTTTTTTTTTTTTTTTCATTTGAAAACACCAAATATTTGCCTCTTGCTCTTTCCACCACTTCTTGATGGCAAATTAATCTCTACTACTTAAAAGTTTGTAGTGTTTCTAACCTTATGATATTCCTGGGACTTTTGATTGGACCAAATTACCCTTGCAAAAATACCCCTGAATGAGGTAAGCCACGTTCTGCCCCTCCATTTGAACAAAACCCTACGTGGTCGCACTGTTTCACCAATCGACTCCTCACGAGAAAATTTTCCTATCGACGTAATGAATCTGTTAAAATCTCCCAGCAAAATCACCGTTCGTTTCTCTGTTTGGAAAATCGTCTCCAATGCAAATCGAAAATCCAAATCTCTGGGTGTGGTCCATTCGGTTTGGTACAGCATATGCAACGTTCTTCTGATCCAAACGTGTCAATGGGTGCCCTGACCTTAAGTGCGGATTTCACAGAACGGATTTCTCACGTGACGAATAGGCTTGAGTTCATACCCTGGGAAATTGTCTTATTTCTTAGTTGCAATCATCCAGTTTCGTTGAATGCCAAAGAATATGGACTTGAAGGAAACTGCATGTACTCCATTAACGAGGACTGAGATCCTGGTTTGTTTTCACCCTTGGAGATAAAAGCTTGTATAAAGTCGTCCTAATTCTTGGGCTATATGGCTTTTACGGGAGGGAAAATTGCCATTTTTAAGGTAAATCCTCCAACTATTAAATTTAATTACAATTACAAATCACTCATGATATTTTTCATGGTTCTGTAAAGCTCCTGAATGCTATGCTTTACTATGAAAGAAACCAGTTATTAACATACACATTGCACATTATTTGTGGTTCCTCTCTTCTAATTTGTCACTCCTTTATATTTGTAAGCGTTTTAATGATAGCCGTATATTTATGTGTGTTTGTGTTTTGATGTTGCAGCGTCCTAAAGCCCAAAATGTTCTGTTTTTCTATAGGTTGGAAGACAATTAAGCCACTGAACAATTAGACAGGGTGAAGGGGTAGTAGAAGAAGGCCGTGCATGTGAATGTTGAAGGGGCTGATAGCAACCTTTTTGCACTACTTTCTTTGGGTGGGATGGAGAAAATTGGACAATCTTTAGTTTTAGGACGCGACTACACAAACTTTCGCCTTATTTGTTGAAGGAGCAGTTTAGCTGACTCGTCATGTCATACCCATCGTGATTAAGCAAGCCCCTTAATGCAGTATCCTTGACTACTATTTTCCAGTAGTAAACAAAAGGGTGTGTGCAATTTTTACGGTAAAGGACAACACTTTACGTATCACTTGAACATCCCTTAGCTATAAGCAGATTGTAGATTCACTGCTCGGAGAATGGTTGGCTTCTTCGTTGCCAAGTTGACAAAACTTTGTTTCTCGCATTTGACCATGCACAGAAGCTTTGTTCTGTCTTTTATCTTTGAAATTTTCAAATCTAGATTTTATTTTAAATTCATGAACGCCAAGATGCAGAATTTAGACTACTGTTGGAATTGAAATACATAGAACTTCTAAACCCTTGTTTTACTTCACATCTTTACTTGTCAGTGTTTGATGTAACTGATGTTTCTTTTCCTGCCCTAAATTGCTAATTTAATTTTTATGGTAGAGACGGCCCTGAACACGACTAAATCAAAAAGCCGTAGCGGAAGCAAAACGCCCAAAGAATCATACTTTCCCCACGAATATGCAGCTAAACGGAGAGCACCACAATTGCAAGTAGACAATAAGCTAAAAAACGAGACAAGACAATTTTTAACGTGGAAAACCCGAAAACGGGAAAAACCACGAAGCCACTCTCGACTCAAAACTTCCGCTATAATCAACAATAGTAGGATACACCTCTCTAGTACCACTAGAGTATAATCACATCCAAGAAATTAACTATCTTGGGATCAACAACCCCCACCAACACCAACTAGGTGAACAAGCAAAGTAGAAGCCCTACTCTACTAACAATTGGGGATAACACAAAGAGAGGGAGAGGAGATAATCCGAACCAGTAGATTGAAAGAGCACGCCGCAAGGATCAATCCCCTCAAATTTGAGGCGAAACGAACCAAATTTCACCGTCGAATATTTGCCGGAAAGGATTTGGTCGAAGCCTTCAAATTAACCCAGAACACTGTGTTTCTTTCTCCCGAAGCTAACCTTTCTATTTTCTCTCTTCTGTGTGTACCAACCACTCACACCTCACACCAATACATGTGAGTAACGAAAAAGCCAATGATTGGCTCTTAGAAGTCCCACGTAGACATCACAAGCACACCATTGAATTCAAAAAGAATTCACCTCTCACAGCTGCAACACATACCAGCTGGAGACACCCTTTTGTTCCTTTTTTTTCTTTTCTTTATTATCTCATGAGAAATTATTGGATGTGGCAAACCCACATGTGAGGTGGACCACAACCAACATTCTCCCCCTCCACCTCATATGGAGGACTCCATACCCGCGATGCTTCTACAAACCTCAAGCTTCGCAACCGGTACGAACTTCGTCATCATATCAGCACCATTGTCGTCGGTATGAATCTTGACAAGTTCAACCGACTTCCCATCCAACACATCCAGAATCCAGTGATACCTCACATCGATGTGCTTGGATCTCGAGTGAAAACTCGAGTTCTTGCTGAGATTGATCGCACTCTGACTGTCACAGAACAAAGTATACTTCTCTTGCTTCAACCCCAGCTGTTGTAACATCTTCTTCATCCAAAGCAACTCCTTGCAACCCTCAGTAGCTGCAATAAACTCAGCCTCAGTTGTAGACAATGCAACGCATTTCTGCAACCTAGACTGCCAAGACACTGCTCCCCCTGCAAAAGTGTTCAGATACCCAGATGTAGACTTCCTCGAATCAATATCCCCAGAAATGTCAACATCCGTGAAACTAACAAGAGTAGGATCACCATTACCAAAGCAAATACAAAACTGAGAAGTACCCCTGAGATACCTGAATATCCACTTAACTGCAGACCAATGCTCTCTACCTGGATTAGAGAGAAACCGGCTGACAACGCCAACCGCATGAGCTACGTCCGGTCTTGTACACACCATGGCATACATCAAACTACCCACTACTGAAGCATACGGAACCGACATCATGTCTTCCTTCTCTGTCTCTGTCTTGGGACTCTGCTTTGAGCTCAACTTGAAGTGACCAGCAAGAGGTGTACTAACTGGCTTCGCCTGGTCCATGCTAAACCTCTTCAGGAACTTCTCAGTGTAGGACTCCTGAGATAACCAAAGCCTCTTCGCTTTCCAGTCTCGCGAAATTCTCATACCCAGAATTTGCTCCGCGGACCCCAAATCCTTCATAGCAAAGGATTTGCCCAACTTCTTCTTCAACCTGGCAATCTTGCTGGCATCGCGACCAACGATTAACATGTCATCGACATACAGAAGAAGAATGATCGAATCACAGTCAGAGAAATTCTTCAAAAATACACAATGATATGAAGTTGTCTTCTTGTATCCATGCTCCCCCTTGAACGAGTCAAACTTCTTATACCATTGCCGCGGTGTCTGCTTCAAGCCATACAGACTCTTCTTCAGCTTGCACACAAGATTATCCTTTCCCTAAACTCTGAAACCCTCCGGCTGTTCCATGTAGATCTCCTCAGCCAAATCACCATGAAGGAACGCAGTCTTGACATCAAGATGCTCAATCTCCCAGCCTCTGCTAGCAGCTATACCCAGAACAACCCGGATAGACGACATCTTCACCACCGGTGAGAATATCTCCTTGTAGTCTACTCCTTTCTTCTGTCTGAACCCTTTCACAACCAATCTAGCTTTGTACCTTGGTTCTGAGTTCTCTGACTTCAACCTGTAGACCCATCTGTTCTTGAGTGCTCTCTTACCCTTAGGCAACTCCACCAACTCGTAGGTGTGGTTCTCATGTAAGGACCGCATCTCAGATTCCATGGCTTTCAGCCATTTCTCTTTCTTGTCAACTGTCATGGCCTCATCATAGCTCTCTGGCTCCCCCTCATCCGTGAGTGTCACATACTCAGACGGAGAATACTTCCGATAGGGTTGCCGATCTCTGCTAGATCTCCTCAACTCCGTAACAGCTGGAGCTGGTGGCTCTGGAGGTACCTCCTCATCCTGTGCATCTGCCTGATCATCAACTAGAGGTGGATCAACATCACCTGCATCACCCTAATCATCATGCACTATCTCATCATCATGCTCTGCTGGAGTAGGATCTGGACTCATATCCACCAAATCATCACCATCAGCCTGAGGCTTCTCACATCTATCAATGTCTTCAATAGTCTGATCTTCGAGAAATACCACATCTCGACTCCTGACAATCTTCTTGGTAACTGGATCCCATAGCGTGTATCCAAACTCTTCATGACCATAACCCAGAAAGATACACTGCTTGGATTTGTCGTCAAGCTTTGATCTTTCATCTTCCGGGACATGTACAAATGCCCGACACCCGAACACTCTCAAGTGATCGTAAACACATCTCTACCTGTCCAAACCCTGTCAGGTATATCTTTCTCCAAAGCAACTGAAGGAGAGAGATTGATCAAATCCACAGCTGTTCTCATTGCCTCACCCCAAAAGGTTCTTGGCAGCTCTGCATGTGACAACATACATTTGATCTTCTCAATCATGGTCCTGTTCATCCTTTCTGCTACACCATTATGCTGTGGGGTCTTGGGAGGTGTCCTATGATGCTTTATCCCATGGTTCCTGCAATACCAGTGAAAGGAACCCTTGTATTCACCACCATTGTCAGTCCTGATGCACTTCAATGGCTTTACAGTTTCCCTCTCAACACTAGCATGAAACTCCTTAAACACATCAGCCACTTGGTCCTTACTCCGGAGAGTGTATGCCCACACTTTCCTTGAATGATCATCAATGAAAGTGACAAAGTATCTCGCATCACCAAGTGTTCTCGTCTTCATGGGTCCACAAACATCAGAATGTACCATTTCTAGAATAGCAGACTTTCTAGAACCATAAGAATGCTGAAAACTCAACCTATGTTGCTTTCCAGCCAAACAATGAGTACAATGCTTCAAAGGATGACCTTTAATACATGGGAGCTGCTCTCGCTTGGTTAGGACATCAAGTCCTTTCTGACTCATGTGACCCAGCCTTTTGTGCCACAACTCTGTAGAGGAATTATCAACTGCATTTATCACTGGACTGGTAAGCTTTGCATGCATCACATACAGTGAGCACTCCTTCATCCCTCTAGCAACAACCAGCGAGCCCCGAGTAAGTCTCCATTTCCCATCACCGAAATGATTTCTATACCCGTCTTCATCAAGCTTCCCTGCAGAAATCAAATTCAGCCGAATATCTGGAACATGTCTGACATCCCTGAGAACAAGCTTGCTTCCAGTGTTAGCCTCCAAGAATACATCACCCATTACAATGATCTTTGACACACCGTCATTCCCCATCTTGACCACACCATAGTCACCTGGTCGATAAGATGAGAAGAACTCCCTCCTGGAGGTAACATGAATGGAAGCCCCGCTGTCAATAACCCAACTGCTGCTCTGACAAGCTATACTCACAACATTCTCCTCACAGACAATGAGAGTATCATCCTTAGTTGTTGTAGCAATTGTCTTCTCATTCTTGTTGTCTGACCCATTATGTCCCTTATTCTTCAGCTTCCTGCACTCTCTCTTCATATGTCCCATACCCCCACAATGGTAGCATTTGATAGTCTTCTTCCAATCACTCGACTGGCCTCTCGAGTGGTTTCTGTTTTTCTTTGGACCCCTGCTGTGACTTCTCCCTCTATCATGTTTCTTTTCTGAAACCAGTGCCTCAGCCTCCGAGTTCATGCCTGACTCGGACCGTCTAGCTTCTTCATTCAACAAGCTATCCTTGACCATGTCATTAGTCAACTTTCCATCCGGAGCTGAATTGTTGAGAGCCACTGTCAAAGTTTCCCAACTATTCGGCAAGCTACTAAGGAGAAACAATGCCTGAATCTCATCATCAAATACAATCCGCATCGCCGTCAGCTGATTCATGAGCTCCTGAAACCTGCTCATATGCTCAGACACACTCTGGCCATCCCTGTACCTCAAATTCACAAGCCGCTTCATGAGGTGCATCTTGTTCTGAGCTGTTTGTCTCTCATACAATGACTCAAGCTTTTTCCACAAAACATCCGCTCTTGTCTCTTTGGCGACGTTGTGAAAAACACTTTGGTCAATCCACTGTCTGATAGTGGCCACAGTCTTCCTATGCAATGTGTCCCATGCTTTGTCTGTCATAGTGGCCGGCTTCGAAGAATCACCTTCGACAGGATCATACAAGTCCTTACAAAACAAGAGATCCTCCATCATTGACTTCCAAATTGAATAATTTGACGAAATCAATTTTATCATCGTGCCACCAACACTATGCTGATCCATTTTAGTCAACACTACAACCGAGCCAACAACAATGAACCAGGCTCTGATACCACTTGTTGGGGAATCCGGGCTCAAAACACGACCAGGGCCGTCTCTAAGTTTTCAGAGGCCCTAGGCGATTCCAACTCCCCGAGCCCTCTTTGTAAACGAAAAATATGTATAGCAGAATTGCATATTACTTCAAGAAATTAGAAGAATTTGGTTCTGTTACCTAAAGAATACATTTAACTATAATTCAATGTATTTTTGTTAGAGAAACGTGTGAATCATGCTATATGTATGTGAATTTACTTATATAACTCTCATTGTTATTGAAAAATGGGCCCCGCCCATTATTGGGGCCCTAGGCAAGACATAAGTTGGCCTAATGGTAGAGACGGCCCTGAACACGACTAAATCAAAAAGCCGTAGCGGAAGCAAAACGCCCAAAGAATCATACTTTCCCCACGAATATGCAGCTAAACGGAGAGCACCACAATTGCAAGTAGACAATAAGCTAAAAAACGAGACAAGACAATTTTTAACGTGGAAAACCCGAAAACGGGAAAAACCACGAAGCCACTCTCGACTCAAAACTTCCGCTATAATCAACAATAGTAGGATACACCTCTCTAGTACCACTAGAGTATAATCACATCCAAGAAATTAACTATCTTGGGATCAACAACCCCCACCAACACCAACTAGGTGAACAAGCAAAGTAGAAGCCCTACTCTACTAACAATTGGGGATAACACAAAGAGAGGGATAGGAGATAATCCGAACCAGTAGATTGAAAGAGCATGCCGCAAGGATCAATCCCCTCAAATTTGAGGCGAAACGAACCAAATTTCACCGTCGAATATTTTCCGGAAAGGATTTGGTCGAAGCCTTCAAACAAACCCAGAACACGCTGTGTTTCTTTCTCCCGAAGCTAACCTTTCTATTTTCTCTCTTCTGTGTGTACCAACCACTCACACCTCATCACCAATACATGTGAGTAACGAAAAAGCCAATGATTGGCTCTTAGAAGTCCCACGTAGACATCACAAGCACACCATTGAATTCAAAAAGAATTCACCTCTCACAGCTGCAACACATACCAGCTGGAGACACCCTTTTGTTCCTTTTTTTTCTTTTCTTTATTATCTCATGAGAAATTATTGGATGTGGCAAACCGACATGTGAGGTGGACCACAACCAACAACGGCCTTGTGCCGCTGCTGCTGTTGTGTTTTTTTCGCTGGCAAAACAGAGAGGAAGAGGGGGGGGCAGGGGAGAGAGAGATGGAGGGGAGATGGTTGTGTTGGACGTGGTGGCTGGTGTTTGTGTCGGGGTGGTGATGGTGGTGGAGGAGGAAGAGGAGAGGGAGGCAGTAAATAGAGGGAGGAGGGAGAGAATAAAAGAATGAAAAAGTGTTGGGGTTCGGGAGGAATATCAGGAGGGTTCTCATTTTTTTTTTGTATAGTATACTTGTACGTATATACATCATGTATTATACGGTATAGGTACGGGTATAAGAATATGGTACTATTATTAGTATATAGTATATACTTTTTTTTTAGCTTCCAGTATATAGTATATACACAATATAAATACACTATTATATATATATTTATTTATATATAAGACAATTACTCCCTTAGTTTCTAATAATGCATGATTTAGCCCCCAATTTCATTATTAATATTTTAATAAAAATGCACAATCGCCCCATTGTAATAAAGTAGGGTATTTCATTGGTGGCATGGGAGGCACTCATAATTTCATATCCGTCGAGGAGGCCAAGAGACTCAAACTCGGAGTCTCCAAGGAACATGGGAATAAACTCTGAAGATAGGTCGATGCTAGGCGTTGCTCCTGGAGTTGAATTGAGGCTTGAACTGTTATGACAAACCACCTCACGAATGTTGAACGAATCAAAGAAGAACACGAGGATCTTACTTTGTTCGCTAGAGAAAATTCGCTAAATACGTACATGGCGGAGAAGCACCCTTTATTTCTCCGAGAGGAAAAATTACAATGATGTTTGCATGCCTAATAGTGTGACTACTAGGTTCTTTATATAGTGCTAGGAAAATTCCCAAAATTTACAAATCTAATTTGAAAACAAACTTGTTTCCTAATTAATCCACCACCGCGACTTCCAGTTCAAGTCAAGACTTATTTTGTTATAGCCGCATATGACTTTCAAGGTATATCCAACTTGAACAATGAAGGGGATCGTGGATCTAATGGTCGTTCCATTGGACGACTATAAAGTAGTGCTTGGTGCCGACTTCATGGACAACGTGAAGGCCTTTTCGATGGTTCCGTTTGACATCTCCTGCGTCATGTGTGGATGATCTCCTTATCTTGTGCCGATGAAGAGGAGGCTGAACGCGGTAAAAGCCGTTTCCACCATGGGTTGGAAATCGTGGAAATCACAAAGAAGGAACAAGTGATGGGTAATCAAGGAGAAATCCCACACAAGATCATGAAGTCAAAAGATTTGCCCAAATGTCTACCACCATTGAGGAAGGTAGACCACGAGGTGAAGAAGGCTAGTGCAAAGACCGATGCATTGCACCGCAAAGACCGAGTTGGTGGCCATAAAGAAAGATCGGACCGAAGAAAAGGGACATGACATGCATCACCGAGACAAAGTACAACCACAAGAATCAATTAACGTCAAGACCGTCTTCGAAAAAGAGGTTGAAGATATTATTGTCGAGGGGATCGTGCGCAAGATCGGGACGCCAATTTATAAAGAGTACTTGGTATTATGGGAGGGAATATCAGAGGTCGAACCGAAGTGGGAAACGGAGGAATCTCTATGGTGTTATAAGGAATTGATCGACCGCTTCCACATATCAGCGAGGGCATTGCCAGATTGAGGGGGGGAGAATGTCATGGGCTGCATTGTTTTGTAGCTAAAAGGCCCAAAATTAATAGTCCGTGACACTAACTTAAGCCCGCAATAATTGTATTGTCCACAATAATTACTAGCACTTGTGAAATTCTCTATAATTCCTCCATTTTGTTGTAGGAAGTAAGATCTACACAACTGTAAGTGGAAGGTAGGTAGATTCTTCCATAAAAATCTAATTGTATGGAGGTGGGAAGCTTCTAGGCTCTCAATCTACATCATTAGATCTTAGATCATCTAGATCATTTCTTAGCGGAAGCTCGTGTATAAATAGGAGTAGCCTAATTCGCCACATTCATCAATCCAAGCATTATGAGAGCATATTCAGTACTAATAGTCAAATCATTGATAAAATAATTCTTTTGTCTAATAGATAACAAAAAAATAAGATCTTATCCAGTAGTGATTAGGCAAAAGGAAAATATAAGTGAATTTTTCTTTTGTTTTACGTTAGAAAAGTTGACATATTAAGAGAAAATAGTGGTAATAAGTGAGAAATTTTAAGGAACATGTTCGGAGCCATGTAAATGGGAGAGAAAGGTGATTTTTCCTAAAAAAGAATCATCGTCAAGTTTGGCAAAGTGTAAACATATTTTTTTGCCTAAAAATAATCATCACCTTTTTGGTAGGGTTGTCCCTATACACGTTTTTCACCACCCACCTACTCAGCTCCATATTTGATCACCGTAGGCCTCCAAAGCCGTATCTCGCGCCGGCTTTCATCATATACCACGTCCTCACTGACATTTTTACCTGCTACTTCTGTTAGTGGCATATTATGGTTTCAAGGTTTGGAGGGGAGATTACGACAACGATCAACATGTACATGAAGTTGTCGAGATTCGGAGTTGCGGCAAATCTTGGACCTACATAATCTCAATCAATTCGGCAATCGTCATGATAAGGATTGCTTACGGGGAAAGGCAAGGGGTTTGACACTGCGTTTTGGATCCACTTTTTTCATCCGCCTTTATTTTGTGCATTCTCTCTTCAGTTGTCTCTCTCTGTTCTCTCCCTATCACCATGGACTCACAAAAGAATAAATTGCACTTTGTTTCATAATCTCATACTTTAGAGTTTTTATATTATATTTTCTCGAACTGCTTGTTGCAATTGAGAATTATTTTGTTTATTTGATGGTTATGTACATCTTTGGTTTTATTTGTTGTTAATCTACACATTGTATGAGCTGGAATTGAAGAATCGAGACTATGTTATTTGAAATTTTATAATGGATAAAATTGTTATTGGTTAACATTTTTAATACATTTCGTTGTAAGTAAATTAGCCCCATTTGACTTGAATTCATGGCTCCGCCACTGCTTGTGGCAGTGCAACAAACTTCACCGCCCCTAACTTTGCCAAGTTGATTTAAGTCAAACCCAACAAATCTCCACCTTGACTTGAACCATCAGCAGCCTGAAACCGGAACCTGCTGGTTCTCTCCTCAAACCTGAATCGGATGCGTGTAACAGCCCGAAGGACCACGATTCACAGCTAGTACAACTCAACCAAAATCCAAGTACATTATTTATAAAATTAAAAAGGAGAAACCCTCCAACAACATTTGGAAACAAAGAAATAACATTGTCTCAAAAGTCTAAGTGATGAAAATGAAAACTAAACTAAACTTTATTTACAGCTAGCCTATAGCTTTCACGATAAAGAACTCCCCGCTACGTCAGCATATCGGCGCATATTGGTCACCACAGGGGTGGTATGTAACCACTATAGGGTTAGACACGAGGAGGTTCGCGTCCTAGCGCCTCCGGCCTTAGCCTTCACGCACATCCTCTGTACATCGCCCTATATCTATCAGAGTGAATTTAACTTCCAATATCTTATAACCGAACCAGTGATTTCCAAACCAATAATTTCCACAAGTATTTTCCAAAACAGGAATTTTCACTAAATTCATAACAGGAGATGTATAAAACAGGTATAAAGACAAATTTCACAAGTAGCCACATTTTGATAGTAAAAGCTGCACATATGAACTTACTTGGATCGAAGGAAGCTCGACACACACAAGCAAGTGAATCTAATAATTGCAGCACTGGTCCTCAACAAACTAATCGTCTACGAACTCGGAATCTACAATAGTCAAGTAATCCTAACATTAATACACGACCAATCTCATACAACAAATGCAATTATACCCTATATGCAAATGCAATCAAATCCCCACGACAAGTCCCCAATTTAATTTTATCCCCAATCCTAATTACGGAAATCCAATATAAGAAATAGTTATAAAGTTATAGTATAAAGAAATTAAATAAACTAAAACAATTAAAAGTAAATTTAAACCATTTAATATATACTAAAAAAACTAGGGATGGCAATGGAGTCCAATCCGATCCGATATCCGACATGATCCGACCCTAATGGAGCAGATTCGATCCGACCCGTTTGCAAATGGATCGGATATGGATCACAAGTTTTGTGATCCATGAAACCCGATTCGATCCGATTATGTTATCATACCTAATAAATGCAGTAATATACATGTATTGATATAATTACATATATAACTTTAGATATTTTTTACTTTAGATAATGTCATAAGTTTGATATATCTATATTTTTATTGTGATTAAACTGATAAAATTGTAGATGTAAAGTGTATGTTAATTTAATTTTGATTTTGATTCATAATAATCTTAAGTCATATGAACTAAAATACTGTCCGCCGTGATCCGATGGATAATCCGATTCGAATCCGGCAAAATCCGGTCCGAATCCGATCGGACCCGAAACCTTATGGATCGGATCAGGATTTAAGCTGATCCGATCCAAACCCGATCCGTTGCCATCCTAAAAAAAATTGTTTACAAATAGTTATTTAGAAAAGAGCATAATATTCAAAGTTGATATTAGTAAAGAAAAGTTAACTTTACTTATAAAAAGAGTAAATACCTATTTATGAACTAATATTTATTTTCATAAGGAAAAGACCTTAAATTAAAAGACAATGTAAAGTTAGCTAATATCCTAACAAAAATCAATTTTATTTATTTTTAAATATTTATTAATAAAAACATTCTTTTAAAATTATACTAAACTTGTAGTTATTTTCATGTTAAAGAAATTAATTAATTAGAATTAATATTTAATAAACAAAACACTAATTATTAGTATAAGAATAATCAACTAAAGAAAATACAACTTCTAGTTAATAACCAAGACCACCCTAAACTTTTTGAAAGTACAATAACCAACCCCGACAGAATTATCAAATTGCCAACATTCCCCCTGAAGCATACCACTGTAATACCAATACAGTATCTTCTTCATCACCAACACCCATAAACAATGACTTCAACCCCAACACTCACACCCACAAACAATGATTAGGAACATGGGCTAAAGGAAAAACAGAGAATAATTAACAAAATGTGAGAATCAAAAGATGAGGTCTTGGTGTTACCAATTGGAGAAGAACGATGTGAAGAACAAAGACGGCGGCGACGGTGTTGATTGAATAAGCTGCTGCCGCTGCTGCTGCTACAATCTGGGTCGCCGGAAAACAGAGAAGACGAAGAGAATCGGCGAAAAGAGAGGCGAAACAGAGGGGGAGTTCGTCGGGGACCTTCGACCGGCAATAATGGCGCCGACTGGGTTTCCCGTCGGCTTCCTAGTTGCTGGTTCGGTTGGCTACAAACGCCGGCATTGGTTCGGCTGGGTGAACAGAGAGAGCATAGAAAGTCAGAGACAGGTAGGTTCTGTAGGAAATCTGGGTGGTGTTTAGAACGGGAACAATTGAACTTGGATGATCTCTGAGTCGTGATATCACTCTCAGATTAAAGTATTTCGGCGTTGTGCACGAAATCTCTAATCGGATAAAACAGAGACTTCAAGAACGAATATGATTTCCTATTCGTTTCTGAATTCGATCAAACTGACAAATAGGGAGGGAGAGGGCGATGCCCCTTGGACCCCACCGGGGGCGCTGCCCCCGGACCCCGTCGGGGGCTGCGCCCCCAAACCCCCGCAGTCGTCCGCGAGTTCCTTGTCCATGTCATTAACATTGTTGTGTGCACGCGTGACTCCACACCTCCTAACGTGTACAACGTAATGCCAATGTCTACTTGGTCGTAAGTAAATCCGATTACACAAATGACCGATGACACTAAAATCACCAACAGGTTCACCGGAAAATAGCGATTGGAGTGGTGGTGGAGGTGTTCGGAAAACAGAGGCAGTGGTGTGGGTTTGCTCCTTCGGTAAAACAGAGCGTGAGAGAGAGATTGAAATGGACATGACAAGGAGAGGCGCAACGGTTGATATAAGGTGACCATGGGTTGAAATGGTGGAGGTCGTGGGAGGAGATCGGGGAGAAGAAGATGGTGAACGTTGGGGGAAGATGGTTTTTCCGATCTGTTAGAGAGAGAAAGAGGGAGTTTGTTGGAGAGAAAATAATCTTGTGAATTGGGAGTACAAGTTAAGCTATGGGAACTACCCTAAACACCCTTAATGTTTAGAAAATAGAAATAACGACCCCAAATACACCACGACAAGCTATGGGAAGATGGTGGTGTTTTCCGAATGTATTCCCGATAAGCCCAATTGTGCCAGACAGATGCACCACGACAAGTTCAAGATGTGACTACTTACCAGACCCGATGCACCTAATCACGAAACAGATTTGTTGTGCCCGATGCGCCCCGTATGCCTCAGATGCGCCATATGCTCGCCAGAAACAGATCGCGCTAGATGCGAGCTCAGTGTGTGTCATGGTACATATTCCAAACCATGTGCAGGCCAGAAAATAGCCTCGTGCAGATGCGCGCCAGGACCAATACTAGATGTGGGTCAGAAATCTCACGCCCATGATGCTCCATGTCATTGCTCCAACTCCAACGAGTTCCTGCAACGCATGAGTCAGAACAAGATTCTATTCGCACGCAAGATGCTCCAAGCGGGGAGTCAGATTGCGCCTGACCACCAATTGCCGGAACGCCGGTTGCGTGTGAACCGCCAGATTCTCGCCAATGCCGAATGTGCGCTGGATTGCCAGATCCCTTGCACACCGAATCAGATGAGCGCCCGATTGCTCCATGCCAAGAGCCCGGAGAGCCCCCTCCATGAGGCTTCAGATGGTAGGTGTATCTACGCCCCCTGATTGAGAGGTCAACGAACGGAATCCGCTTCCCCTCACAAATAAATCGATCTAGATCGCCAAATTAGACATCGTTCTTGGCGGAATCTTGAAACCCAATCTCTGGATAACCTGCAACACCTGAATCGCGAAACCCTCGCTTTGAGTTCCACCAAGACTTGAAACCCTACCTCTTGACTCCACCTAGATCTTATAACCCTGGCTTTGATACTAGTTTGTCATAACCTGGGGGTATTCGCGCAAGAACGATGAAACAAAAACAAGAACGAGAAAGAAAATCAAGAACGAGACATATACTTAATATGGTTCACTGACAAATTCGCAACGAACCCGCTAGCTACCTCCACGGACACAACCCAATATTTTATTGCGAGAGAACCCGATTACAATGCACGCCGTAGCCACAAAGGCCACGGCGGCCACCCAACCAAACACCCACCCGATGCACACACTACAAAAGCTCTCAACTCTCAGAATATGTGTGTTCATGTTACACAAGAAACTAAATCATGTGTATTTATATACACACTTGTGGCGGTGGATTACCAACAAGGCAACAAACTTCACCGCCCCTAACTTTGCCAAGTTGATTCCAGTCAAACCCAACATCACCCACGCACAACAACAACAACAACAACAACAACAAAAGGGCAAACATGATATTCCATCAACACTAAGCACACTACCCACTCTGTCTCCTGGAGAAAGCACTACTCGACATTTAGATCTCCCTTTGTCCAGAACTTAGAAAACATCATCAACGGGGACAAAAAGTTCAGAAAAATCAAATCATGTACTGAACTTGAATGGAATAACACATCTACAAGAGAATAAAGTATGCAGTGAAGTATCAAAGTCTGCTAACATGTAGCGGCTGCTCCTTGTCAAGCTTGTTCTAGTTCCATATAGACATGGCGAAGTATTGTACTGATCAGTTACTCTCAAGCTAGTCCACCGATTTAAATATTGTTAAACGAACTTTCTCCAGGTCTCGATAATGCGGACCTCAGGGCTACCAACTTTCTCCAGGTCTATAGATGTTACGCACCTTTGGGACACCGCATTTTTGGGAGAGCCAATGTTACATTTTAAGAGTCTGCCCCATATTTATCTGATCTCTGCGAATGATCTTGATGTTCTTCCAGTGTGTAAGTAAACGTCTCTCTCAACTTCAGTAGACTTGGCTACACCAGATACTTCTCCTTTGTGTGTTACTGCATCGCGTCTCATTACTCATGGCCACTGCGTGAGGGAACAAATCCTATTGATGCTCATAGTTCATCTCCATTCGACTATTCACCCACTAATCCAACTGCTTCCTATTCATTGGATCTTCCTATAGTAGTTCGGATGAGTAAGGTAACTTGAACTCACGACCCCATCTCTAACTTTGTCTCATGAAAATATGTCTCTTTCCTATTGTCATTTTATTCGTCTTTGTCCCATGTTTTTCATCACTAAACCTGTTTCTGAAGCACTTTCTCATGATGGTTTGCGGGATGCTATTATTTCATAAATGCAGGCTTTGGAGCAGAATAATCCGTGGGATCTGGTCGTGCTACACCATAATAAGGACTCAAATGATCGATGTTGCTGCTGAGATTGCGCGAATTCAGTGCGGTACATAGGCTAATTAGCCAGCCTTATGGGTGGGTGTAAATTTCCTGCTTCATTCCCATGTTGTTCACTGCTTCCCCCATGTGTCTGCTTCAAGTCAAGGTTTTAAGATTTACTGCTTCATGAAGTGTTTTTGAACCTGATCAATGCACAGCTTCTGTCTCGCTCATTTATGGGTATGAGAAATGCCGAGTTTCTCTGCTGAAGTTTCATGTCATCATCCTTATCTTTCTAGACATCTGTAGACTGTACCATTGTAAAGCAGTAATCAATCAATAAAACCTGTGGAAATAGATGTGTGCTCTTCAAGGATCAAGGGAACATATATGCCAAAAATTAATATTTCATGACCCTCATATGATCTATGGAAGTCGGAAGTCCCAGGTCCTTTATGAATGGAATTTGGAAGTGATATGTAGATTCTATCATTAACAACAACCAGAACCCAGATGGGCAGAAACATGCACCCACCATGATATGAGATGATTTTGGAGTTTGTACTGTTGTGCCACACCGACTAGAATAGTCATTTTCTCCACCTGGTAGAGACACGCAGCTGCGCAATGAGCACAAACTGAACTATTCTTTCACCTCTTACTAAAGAATACCGTGTGCTCACTGCAAATAGTAGCATACACTTATTTTTGTGAAGGTTTTCCTCTACTGGAAGACCTCAACCAACTCTAGTCCAAAATTTTGACTGCTTGGCTTTACAGGCCAAAGGAAGGTACAGAGATCACCTTGGCAAATCAACCAAATTCATACACCAGAGTCAGAAAAGTTACCAGTACTCACTAGTGATTGGAAGTGACTGTCGGTAGTCCCTGCATTTTGACAAGCTGGGAACACTTGAAGCCAGTCACCTGTTTAATATCATGGCCGAGGTTATCTAACAGAAACACGTTGGGATGCAAATAGGGATAACTAAGTATACTTAACAAGAGCAGTAAGTAGGGTGTTTTTAGCATTAATACTTAATCCATGAAACCCATACTACATGATGCGATGGATTCATACTATTGCCTCTACGAATGCCACAGAAAGATGACACGCATACTCCAGTACACACAATCTTCGTCTACCAGAGGGGGTTCACAGCTTACAGCCTCTTTTTCATACTGCAGTACAAAACTACTACTGCTACTAAAAAAAATACAACATAAAAACACAATTTCTTCATCGCCTTCTGTGCAAAACTAAGGTTCTTCTAAACAAAGCCTGGGTCATGAATCGTCATAATGGTGATCCGTCTCATCGAAGATTTCCTCCTGCAAGGTATGAAGTGATGTTAGTGGAATGATCCATGAGATGTGCCTTGTGAATGTAATCAAGCCTTTTTTTATACCTGTAAAAGCTCCTCTATAAGATCTTCCATTGTGATTATACCGACGGCTTCCTCTTCTTCCGGAAGCTTTGGGAGTGGGTTTCCGCCGTCAATCTGCAGTATGTCTGAATACATTTCCTTCGCCCATTTCCTGCTCTTTGAATTGCCCTTGAAGGAACTAGTCCTGTTTGGAAAACTCTTCCATTTTTGAAGGGATCTTATCTGCTTCAAAGCCTTTTCTTGAGGCTTTTCACCGTCAATGTCCACTCTCACATCAGTCAATGTATCTGTGCGAATAGAGAGTAAGAAACGACATCATAATAAGAAATGGCCATGGATACACAACGTTCAACGCACCAAATGAAACTTACAATCAGAAGGGCTCTTAAAAGGGTCTTCAAACGCCTTGATGCACTGTCTGATGACAACAGCCATATGACTGTGACCTTTCTGGAACTCGTTCAAGATGTCGTATAGAGGCATTGTTTCAGGAACCCTATAACATAAATACAACAAACATGATCAAAGACGTCGTATATGAAGATCTCCCTTCTCATACATCTTAAAAATTATTTTGACAAGATGATTGAACATGCTGAATTGATGCCGACAAAAACACATGAAAATGTGTCCTCTGAATCTACAAGACTTGCAGCACACAACTAAACCATTCTAGATCTTAATCTAAGCGAAGAATGCTACTATCAAGTAGGCTAATACATAAAGCTGTTGTATATTTCAGGACTCATAAGGGGGATAAAAAGATCCTTCATATCAATGGCATGGGTAGCAGAAAAGAGTGTGAAAACTAATAAAACAGCATTTCATATAAAAAATAGAGATGTGTAGCGCAGGCCCAAAAATAAGGTCCTTACTCCTTACTACTCTTCATAATGTTTGTCGCATTAAACTAATTTTACAAAGTCAAGTATTTCATTGGCTATCACTCTTGTCACAACTGCATATTCATTATCATCAGCTCTAGATCCGCATATTCATTATCATCAGCTCTAGATCCATATTAATTATTAGAAGTTGGAATGTACCATTAGCCACATAAACCAAATACTATTCGACCGCGCGATATACAGGTCATTGACTACATTACATGCCTTTCTTTTCATATGTACTCCATGGTTAATCTCAACTACACTTCATAATCACCATGTCAAGTGTCAGTGAATTGAGATAAGTACAAGGCATGACCGAATCTTGTATATTTGCTTCACATTTATGTAATGCAAACTGATACTTCAGTACAAGTAGACGTAAGGATGATATAATACTACTATCTGCTATGAAAGCAAAATTTGAAAAATATTAATCAGCGTTGTAGGTTGCAATATCAGCAAAATGCTTCTGAAAACCTTAATTTACTTGAACCCGAAAAACAGTATAGGTCTTGTGACAAAAGTACCTTGGAATCCTGCGGATAGTAACACTTTTCACCGGCACTCTGTCCTCTGGATGAATAGTTAACAAATTCTTCACCTACGAGTTCAAAAGTACTAGGCATGAACAAACGTAAATAACAGCAGCAATAGGCAACTTCTTAGATACACATTAGCAGAACCCGTATTCTAGTGCATTGGAACCATTTTCATATTTAAGATATGAGAAGCCACTTTGAGAAACTTTATTTTTTTAATGTTTTCAAGTCACTGGCTTTGTTTCCTAAGGAAAAGACCATATCCAATGTAAGAAGTCCCAAGAAGAAAAAATGAGTCAAATCCATTAGAAAATAGAAACCACCATAAAGCAATGAAACGAAAATTAGTTACATAATAATAGTTTCGTATGGACAAGGTAGAACATATAAATAGGTGGCCAAGATTACCAAAATGAGTCCGATTATGTTTGTAGGTTGCTCATAGTAGACTGGTACTCTGCTATGGCCTTTCTCCAGAATTATGTTCATCAGCTCCCTAGTTGGTAACTATAGTGATCAGAACATAGCTAAGAAAAGAATGAAAAGTACACCTTCCATATTTCAAATCTTCCAAGGGACACAATACCTGTCAAGCTTAGCGTTAATATCAATAGCAAAGGTTTCAGAAATAGGAGTCATGGCATCACCAGCTGTCTTGTCAGAAAACTCGAGTGCCCCAGCAATAATTGTTGTCTCATCATGTGTTAGTTCTCCACCTTTTCCAGCCTGGTCACAATAACCAGCAGACTATCAAACTGACAAGATAAAAAGGAAAACACAACATCTGTACGGCGTGGGAAAATGAAAATACAGCAGTTAGTAAATTATAAGGATATTCTATTAGGAGATATGAAAAATAAATTATTGAAAAAATAATACCAGGTGTTGTAACAAAATTGTTACCTAACTGCATAGCATTAAGCCCACACCAAACATGCATAATAATTTCAGTGATGTAGTTGTATACCTCATTGCCATGCATATCAACCAGTGCTTTCAATTCAGCTCTCCGGAAAAGAGCTACACGTCCATGCCCTAAGAGATAGTCTAACAGCTGCAAATCGGAAAGAACATCACAATGCAAGGCATCAATGACTGCGCTTGACTGATTAGACAAAACAATGCTTGGAAAATACAAATATTACCTTGCTAATAGGATATGCTACAGGAAAGCATATCCAAACAAGGACGCGAACAACCGGGGCAAGAGCTGCACCAACAGCTAATCCATATCTTGAACAAACAGATTGTGGTATAATCTGCCCAAAAAAATTGATTAATGCATGCAATCATGTTAACATGGCCAAGGGAGAAGGACCTTAGTCCTGTAAGGTATTTAAACATTTTTAAAAGCATTTCAGCAGAAAAAACAGTCTTGCTAGAATCAATGGCCTTTTATATAACAATGTGCCAACCAATGAGATCGGAAGCAGGGGCGGATCCAGGATTTTATGTCAGTGGGGGCTAAATTTTAAAAAGAGGAAAGTTTGATAAATAAACATAAATAGTGGGGGGGTTATTGCTTGACTTTAGTGGGTCTTAAAACGGATTTATTGGACAAAATACCGGGTCAAATTGAAATTTATAAAAATTTAGTGGGGGCTTCCCTACATAGATCCGCCACTGATCGGAAGACCTATCATCTTACACATGCATGTAAATGCGTAAGGTAAGGATATCAGTTTCTATAGCTCCTATCTGAATTTTTTGAAGATACTTCACCAAACATCTACATGTAACTATGGAACAAAATCTTACCTCGCCGAACAAAAGTATCAATGTAACTGATATCAAGATGGCACCCCAAGCAGTCACCAAACTATCCAGAAAAATGGGAAGTGTCTGAAAGCAAAAGCATCCATCTCTTAATATCAAGAAATATATGTTGTCAATAAATAAGGTCAACTAAACGTCACTTTATATACCTCCATAGCAGCAGCATTGCAAATCAGAAGTGTGCAGAGTAACAGATGCTGATTCTTTACAACAGGTAGTATCTTTTCTGTAATCACCAAGCACAAACTGTAAGTTAGAGAAGTATTTGCCATGCAGTGCCGGTATAAAGAGACAAAAAAGGGAAGTAAATTGGGAAACCACAGTAGACTTAATCTGAGTTTTTTGCATCTTAGATTTAGAATGTCTGAGTACTGTCCTACCAAAACTCTGGCATACCCAAACAAACTGCAGACTGAATCAAGTGTACTACACCAGGTTCATTTTCGTCAGGAACAGTGAATTTGGAAATAACTGGTAACTTCAGGAAAAAAAAACAAAAAAACTGGAGAAGTTATATTGGAATGACGAAACATAGATAGCATATCCTACCCAGCCATACAAATAGAGCTGTCAAAAACGGGCCGGGACCAGCTGAAGGAGGAGGACCGCCGGTCCCGGACTGAGTCTGACCAGTCCCGTGCCGCGAAGTTGGAATCCTATGACCCGACGCCTATTGGTGGGGCGGTTCGGGCGGGGGGGGGGGGGGGGGGGGGGGGGGGGGGGGTCCTAGCCCAGTGATTTTTTTTTCCTTTTTTATATTATATAATTAGATTACTATAGATAGCTACATAGGTATATTTATATATTATGAATATATTCGGCAGAACCGAGCTTCTGTTGGGCCTCCGAGCCGGTTTGGAGGTCCCCGAAATCAAGAATCAGCCCTGACCACTGTATATACGGCCTAGGGCCAGTTCAAGACCACCTTGGTCTTGGGCCGGGTCAGTTTGGCGGTCCTCCGGCCCATTTGACAACTCTACATACAAAGAAGTCAACTTCTGACATACTGACCGCCTGTTTACTTAAAAACTTTCTAGGTAAGTTTTAGACCCATTTAGTGGTTATAGGAAGCTTGACACAGTACGAATCTGCTAAGGACACAACAGATATATTGAAATAGCTTAGTTGGCCTCATTTGTCAAATTACTTAAATCTTTACTCTCCTCCATAAGTGTTATTTTTGCCTCATGTTTTGCTTTGAAACCACCAATCCTATGGGCATATGCTTGATTCCACCGCTTACCCATCACGTCAAACCGCTACAGGCACTAGATTCATTGCAATTCGGCAAAAATCCATCCGCCAATAATGGTTTTTCTAAGGAAGAAGACATAATAGCAGTAGATTGTAGAATTTTATATAGCCTTGGAAGTTTCCGTAACGGTCCACTGCGAGACAGTGCGAGTTGGAGAGGAATGAGAACTAGCAACCGGAACTGGGAATAGAGTATGAAGGTGATCCTACAATGACAACCATCATGAGAAAGCTTCTGTTCTACGTAAGTAGTTCCTGAGCGTCCAACACTGTGGTTATAGTGGTATCCCCAAATGACCAAATAGTTATCATAGCTACTAGCCAAAATCAATTGAATATACAATTAAAATGTTTCATACTTTCTCGAGCCCCACGAGAATCTATAGAACCAGTACAACTCTGTAACAAAAGGTTTTACATCTGATTCAATCCCAAATTTTCTGAAGTTCATCATCGGTGAAATTTCGCCGTCCTTAAAATTTCCACCATCAGCATTACTGTCAACACGCACAAGGATATGCAGTCAAAGTGGACGCGGCAATTGGGATCGAAGGATAGGATCACCATATTTTAGGTTTGATAGTTGATCTCATCGGAGTGGATGAAAACACGGTCTTATGGATTTTGAGACACATACAAAGCAGACGTGTTCTGATTTGTCAACGAAGTGTGAGAAACGACATGAAAGGCTGCATTGACTAAGATCGTAGTATAAAAATGTGAAGCGAACAATTTTTTCGTGTGGTTCACTAAATGATGAAGGGGTAAAAGACACTTTGCACCTTTGTACTTAGGCAGAAAGACAATCTACTACCCTGATATTTGAACAATTACACTTTGCACCCCTGTAATGGAAAAAAGTTGGGACACATTGCACCATTCTGTCATATTCCGTTAGGACAATGGGTGACACTTTTTTTGTACCATAATGGCCCTGTATTTTTTGGAATTTATTGCCCCTTGTTTAACAACATTTGAATCATCAACAGTAAAAAAAATGTCAAGAACACCAAGAACACTTAAATTGCAATTTCGAAAGTGAAGGAGGAGATCGATCTAAAGCACGAAGTACTCGTGACAGTAATCAAGACAAAGAAAATAGCTTACTAGACACTCTACTGATGCAAAATCTCTTAAAAAAAACTTAAAGCATCATAAAGGTGGAAGATAGAAGAACCTTCCATGCTTCACTAAACCACATAACAATTCAGAACTCCTAAATTCAGAGAGTACTAACAATTTGTTTCTTCCACAAAGCCCAGCAAGTTGCAATAAGGCATTGTGATTAATTAATCGTGTTCGTGGAAGTTACCCATTTGCACAAAGAAGAAATATCAACCCATTACAATCTACTGAATCCACCTACTTAATACATTTCCTCTAACACAATATGGGTCATAATCTCAATAGAAGACCTGCTACACCCAGACACCGACACCATCATCATCATCATCACCATCACTATCATCATCATTACTCTAAGAAGCTAAACCAAGAAACTAAACCTATGTCAGCTGATTGAAACCCAGGAAAAACAAAATCCAAACCCAATTAATCCAAACACAGACCCATTTACAATATTTTATCTAAAAATCAGAGTTGGAGAGAGGGAGAATCAGCTCCAGAGAGAG
The DNA here is from genome assembly GCA_023055425.1 of Linanthus parryae. Taxonomy (NCBI): domain Eukaryota; kingdom Viridiplantae; phylum Streptophyta; class Magnoliopsida; order Ericales; family Polemoniaceae; genus Linanthus; species Linanthus parryae. The sequence continues at coordinate 30,049,467 of JALGPY010000002.1, forward strand.
TTCGGAGATCATTCTGCTGGTTGGGGTAACGATCTGGGTACTGTTCTTTCATTGCAAATCTGCCTTCTCTTTTGAACTTTGATGATATTTGGTGGTGGTGTTACCTTTGGAACCCAGACACCGTCACCGGTGCTTCTTTGAGAAGGACCCAGAAATCTATCATCTCGTCCAAACCGAATCGAAGCCACCAAATCTCCATATTATATGGGTGGTTTGCAATCGGAGGCATGGTGACGGGATCTGGGTTCATTGCCCAGAAACAGAAGGGGTAGTAGTGGTGGCTTCGGCTAGGGTCAGAGTGTTGGAGAAGAAGAAGAAGAATGAGGGGAGGAGAAGCAGAAGGGGGATATATAGTGGCTAATTTCCCAAAATGTCGAGGGTAGAACAGTCTTTCGAAGTGCCGTTTGGGTTCCGTCAGCTACGAGGGTGCAAAGTGTAATTGTTCAAACGTCAGGGTAGCAGAGTGTATTTCTGCCCAAGTACAAGGGATCAAAGTGTCTTTTACCCATGATGAGGGAATACCACCTTCTTTTTCCAAAATTTTCTAAACTTGTAATCCAAAAGGCTAAAAACTGAAAGTTTTTAAGCAACAAGAAAACAAAGTAGTGCCTAAAAGCTCAATGATGCAATCTAGAAAAATTGCAAGTAAGCAGACCCTGAATTTCATTAGAGCTGTCCGCTACTAATTGTGTACTGGAGGGGCTCCCATTGGAAGTAACATGTCTTATGCGGTTAAGTAATCCTCAAGAAGAAGTCCACATTAGTTAGTGCAAAACAAAACGTAAGGAGAGAAAGTTAGGGCTGCATGATCTCACACTAGAAGGCCATCTCTTCAGTGGTAGGGCAAGTTCCTGGTCCACATACGATGGAAACCTTGCCGAGTAGTCCCAACCTCCTATTTCAGGAAGGTCAGTGTATCTGCTTCTCCAATTGTAGCCGAATTGAGAGTGCTACTGAACACAAGCTCGTGCACAGGAGTTGCATACAGCTCGAGGCTGCGCCTGCACAACCCTAACAACCTCCTGGGAGTTCCTCTTAGTTAGTCTATATATCATTATTGCACGGCCACGGGACCAAATTAAGCTCTTATTCACCTGAGCCTTTAGGAGGATTGAGGCATGAGCAGGATTGTTAGACAAAAAGAAACAAAAAAAGGGAAGATGTGAGTTGTTTGAACATATGAGGTGTGTACTTCTACTAGAACAGCCCCGTGTATATACATACATATATATACACACATTTAAGAGGATATCATATTCAGGTACTAGTCATAAATGCATAGGTTTTTTTCAGCTCTATATACTTATTCCTACTTAAGTACTCCTGCAACTGATTAATTACTATTCTTTGGAGGCAAAACCTTAATGACGTGCGACTCATCCACATTACTTTAATCTTGAGAAGAGAAAGGAAACAAGTTTCCCTGCATCATATCATATGTACTCCATAAACCAGAAGAGGAGGGCGCTAAACTCTTCTTTTCGATCCTAAGGTCAGAAGATAATGCTGATATGGCAAAACTAATAGGGAGTTCTGGGAGGCAGTTAACAGTTTAACATTGCACAAGCGTGGCTCAAAACTGTTTGTATTGCACTGTTGCCTCCAGTGCAAGAGCTTATGTTCTGTAGCACTGGCTTTGTTTGGATATCACGGTTTTTGGTTTTTTTTTTAATGAAAACTCTAATGTTTGGATTCACTTTTTGGTTTTTTTGGTTTCTCTGACAACCGGTGCCCTGCTAGTACAACCAGGGCTATGGTTGTATAAAAAAAAAACATTTAAATAACTATTTTAGATTAGTTGCTTCCATATTTAGCTATTCAATTCTAGCCATGTGGCTCACAGGGTTGAAAGCAATCCTTATCCTGTGGGAAGACGTTAACCATCCGGTGGTTCTTGTCGCAGACAACAATAGAATCAAGAATCGTAACTAAAATTTTCCCAAAAACTTGAGCACAATCAGTTGGCCGAAAGAAATATTCCATAAGCATTAATCTTATGAGTAGTGTGATACGAATATATTAAGTTTGCAAAAAGCAATTTAAGTATCGTAAGCTAGCTCATGGCCAAGTACTCTTGAGAAATGCAATCATTATTTGCTAAAATACTCTGATTTATATAATTGTAGAGGAGATATCAAACTAGCAGGCTTGTTTCCGTAAGGCTTAGTAGTAGTACTAGATAACTCATCTATGAATGCCGCTCTCTGACTTGTATGCAGCTTTTTACTTGTTGTGCTTGAGCGTGTTTTCTAAATGGAGGATGTTCAACAAATCTTGGAAGCATGTCCATAGATGAACAATCATTAAAGACCTCTGAAGAATGACATTATTTAAAATGGCACACCATAAATCAGCAGCATAGGCTAATTGAGAAACAAACACCCAAGTCCCTCAAAAAAAAAACAAAAAAAAAAAACAAAAAAAAAAAAAAAAAAAAAACAAACACCCAAGCCATTAATAACTAACAACTTGTAGGTGTCAATTACCAGCAAACTAACGAAGCATACACCTAGCAATAAATGGCCAGAACAACCAATGACAACCTCCAATAACTAACATTAGTAGTAATTCTGATAATAGAATGTCAAACTACAGTCTGGAAAATGATCTGAACTGATGGATAGTAAATGTTCATCACAGTATTGGGGCAAAAATGGGGCAATTACTAGTAAATGTTCAGATAGTAACATTAGTAGTAACTCTGATAGTAAATGTTCATCACAGAATTGGGGCAATTACTAAATGTAATTGCCAATTCTGTGATAACATTTAGTAATTGCCCCACTGGATACCAATTTCTCTGACGCTCCTATGCAAATTAAACACTCTTCATCATGAAATTGGGGCAATTACTAAATGTTATCACAGAAAAATCTTCCTATTAACGAGTTCATCAAAACTAGCAAGGATCTTCAATTAAAAGCAAGCAAACTGAGTAGGCGTACCGGCGTGTTTCCGATCAGTCGGAGTCCCGGATTTGGCGAGAACCTCGAGATCGACGAGACTCAACGACATGAGCCCCAGAGTTAACCCCGACATCATACCGGCGAACAGCACCAGGAAGACGATTATCAGTATGTGGAGGAAGAACTCCGTCTCGCAACAACTGTACTCCACCGCCATTATTAGCCTCTCTCTCTCTCTCTCCTTCTGCTAAATAGAAACCCTAGCCATTCACCGACACAAAAACACGCCTCAGCAAAACCAGAGAACAGGTCCTGAAATCGATGACGTCACTGCTTGTGGACTGTTTCAGAGAAGCGGCGACGACGGCGTGTGAGGTGTGAAGTGGCGGAGGCGGCGGATTTAGGTGACGGTACGGCGGAGGGGGGAGGTTTCCGGCGACGATGCCTCGGGAGCTGTGTGAGTGTGTGTGACGTGTGAGGTTGATGGTGGTGGTGGTGGTGGTGTGGTAGTGGGCTATACGGTTTTTCTATTTCTTTTGTGAGGAGTGACGGTTAAAGTCGTGGTCAGATGCTTTTATTAAGGTGAGAGGGTGTACACCACAAGTGGTGTGTGGATGAATAGTGGGTGCCACCTAATTGTACTGTCACAATTATTTTGTCTCTTGGAAATCAAATCAGTTTTCTTTTCTGAGAAAATCAAATCATTTTTTTCTTTTGGGTGTACGATGGATTTGCCAACTTGGATTTGTAATCGTGATGATGAACTAATCACACTTCTTTTGTTGTTGTTTTTTTTTTTTAAGGGAAAAGGTTTTTATTAAACCTCAGTGGGCTTAAAACGGCCCAACCAGTCCGAATACAACGCATTTACAGCCCACTCGGGTGGGTTATTATTCCAAAAGCAACTGATATTTTTCCGAGAAGCTTCCCGAGCAATTATATGAGCTGGTTCGTTCCACACACGTGGCACGTGATTAATGCTGCACACGTTCACCTCCCCGATGTAACCGTAGCATTCTTCGAGAAGGCTCTCCACTTCGGTCTTATCTTTGCATCTCTCACCATTGATGAGAGCTTTCAATTCTCTCACTATCGAGAGGGCATCGGTCTCCACCCAAATTCGATCCAATCCTTTCTGAGCTGCAAGCTTGAATCCTTCTTTCAACGCTTCTGCTTCCGCCACCTTGGCTGTGACAGAAAAGGGGATCGGTTTGGCAACTCCGGCGATGAAGACACCTCTCCAATCTCTGATTATCACGCCCACTGCTGCCTTCTTTAAACTGGGATTCCAGGCGGCATCTGTATTGATAATCGCCCATCCCTGCGGCGGAGAATCTCCGGTAAAAGGGATGTGGATGTTGGTCTGAGCCGGTAAAGTCGGAGATTGATTCTGCATGTGGCTCTTCAGGTCCGAAAGGTAAGAAATAACCTCTTCCACTACATCATCCACTTTGGATCTGGTGTTTTTGAAGATCAAATCATTTCTGTTCTTCCATAATCGCCAGAATAGGACACTCATAACTTCTCTTTGGTTGTGATCTGCAGATAGGAAAGTGGAGGGCCACCAGATCTGGAGATTTGGGTGGATATGATCCACAAAATCTTTACCAAAGAACCGAAGCCAGCACTTTCGCGCAAAATTACATTGAGTGAATAAGTGAGTTTCGGTTTCTCTTTCTTTTTTGCACACAGCACACATTGGGTCGACTTCCATGCCTCTGTTACAGAGGTTTGCTCGAACTGGCAGTCCTTTGAGGAGGGCTCTCCAGATTGGGAAAAGAACCCGTTTTGGAATTTTTTGACTCCAAAAAAGGTTCCACCAATCTGGGTTTGGGTTCGAATTGCTACCCCTTTGAATCTTCTTCTTTCTTTCTTCAGTCTCTATAAGAACCTGGTACCCAGATTTTACAGAGTAATTACCGTCTGTTGAATAATGCCAAATCAGTCGATCGGCGGTGGGCAAAGTTGGGATTGAAATCCTTTTAATCTCATCAATGTCCTCCTTCCAAAAGACGTTTCGGAGATACTCGTCATTCCACTGTCTGTCTTCTGTAATAAAGTCTGAAACTGTGACATGTTGGTTTGTAGCTGGATTTGGGGTTATGGGTTTGAAGGAAGGCTCCCTAAAGAGCCAGGGGTCAACGAAAGCCCTGAGTTGTTCCCCATTTCCCAATCTCCAGCGACAGCCACTTAATACAAGTTTTTTGCTAGCAATAATGCTTCTCCACAAGAAGGAGCACCCTGTCTTGGACTCGGCTTTAAGTAAGCCCGAGTTTTTGTAGTATTTGTGGCGTAGAACTCTTGCATGCAGAGACTCAGGTTTGGTTAATAACCTCCAAAATTGCTTTCCTAGCATAGCTATGTTGAAATGGTGTAGATGATGAAAGCTTAATCTTCCTTCTTTTCTGCTATTTTTCATTCGATCCCAGCTTAACCCAGCTTATCTTCCTCTTACTTTCGTCTGCACCCCACCAGAACTTGGCCATCTCACTTTCCAGTTTATCACAAAGATTGACTGGGAGGAGAAAACAACCCATTGAATAAGTCGGAATGGCTTCAATGACTGATTTGAGCAGGACTTCTTTTCCTGCTGGGGAGAGGTAGCGTTCCTTCCATCCGTTCATTTTGAGCTTGACTTTATCAAAAAGATGTTGGAAATTAATCATTCTTTTCCTGCCTATTTCTGTTGGCAGGCCAAGGTACCGATCGTGCAGCACGTCTTTCTTGACACCACAGAGCTGGCTTAGCTGGTTCCCAAGTTCCGTAGAGACATTGTTTGAGAAGACCACCGATGATTTTTCGAGATTGATTTTTTGTCCTGTAGCATTCTCATACTCCTGTAGTAGCAAGGATAGCTTTTGTACTTCGGTAGGAGTAGCTTTAGCAAAAATCATGCTGTCATCCGCAAAAAAGAGGTGTGACACTTTTGGTCCTCCTCGCGATGCAGCAACCCCTGTAATAGAACCATTAAGCATAGATGTCGTGAGAGCACGTGAGAGAACTTCACCACAAAATAAAAACAAATATGGTGAGATGGGACATCCTTGACGAAGCCCCCGCTTGGGCACAATACTACCCACTACTTGTCCCTTAAAAGAAAAGGAAAAAGTAGTTGTAGAGATACAATCATGCACCAGTTTTATCCATTTAGGACCGAACCCCATCTTGGCAAGGGTTTTAGTAATAAACGACCACTCCACCCGATCATACGCCTTGCTAATATCCATTTTTAGGGCCATATAACCCTCCTTGCCTTTGATTCTCTTCCTCATGGAATGAGGAGTTCAAAGGCGGTAATGATATTATCCGTAATTAAACGCCCCGGGACAAAGGCACTTTGGCTTTCAGAGATAATATTGGGGAGCACAATTTTTAATCTGTTTGCCATTGTCTTTGAAACAAGCTTGTAAATAACCGTGCAAAGGCTAATAGGCCTTAAGTCCGATGGCTTCCGGACCTGCTTTATCTTGGGGATAAGAGCAAGGAGGGTATGGTTGAATTCAGCCACACTCTGTTCTCCATTCAGAACTCGCAAAACACAACTTCCCACATCTGTCTTGAGAGTAGTCCAGTATCTTTGAAAGAAGAGTGCTGGAAATCCATCTACTCCGGGGGCCTTTAAAGGGCCCATCTGCATCAGGCTATCCGTGACCTCCTGGAGCGTATAGGGGCTGTCCAGAAAGTTCCTTTGCTCTGCTGTAATCCCCGTTGTAACATAATCTAACATTTTATCAACATCCTCCTCAGAGGGGTTAGAAGTATCAAAAATATTATTGAAATATTCTGATAGAACCTGGATAATTTCTGCATCTTCGGTTCTCCAAATGCCGTCTGCATCTTCCAATCCACGAATCAGGTTTCTGGCCTTCCTAGCCGAAGCTTTTCGATGGAAGAAGGCGGTATTTTTATCTCCACAATTCAGCCATTCTACCCGAGACCTCTGCTGCCAGATTTTTTCCTCTTTTAGAAGCAAGTCCGAGAGCTCTTTTTTGGTCTTTCGGATTTGTGCGGCAATAGAACCAGTTTGCTTATGTCTTTCCAGTCTAGCAATCTTTTGTTTTAGCTCCTTCACCTTCTTTCGCACATTGCCGAAGTTGGCTTTTGCCCATACTTTTAGTTCGTCGGCACATATGTCAAGTTTGCCTCTGACTGGTCCCTGGGAGTAGGACCATAGAGTTTTACATCTCGTCACACTCCCCATTTTGGGTCCAGGCAGCTTCAAAATGGAATCTACATGGACCAATTGGAGGAGATTGATCTGGTTGGACCCCGAACAACAACTCGATAGGGTTATGATCAGATGTTGGTGAGACTAGGTGGTTAACTCGGCTGTTCCCGTAGATACTCCGCCACATAGGGTTTGCCAGAACCCGATCCAGTCTCTCCCGAATGTTTGTTTCATCCTCCTGATTGTTACACCAAGTAAAAGGATTCCCTTGGAATCCAAGATCTTTTAGGTCACAAGCTTGAAGAGTAGAAAGGAACGGATCCGTCTGGGAAAGAGATACTGTTCTTCCCCCTTCCTTTTCTTCTTGGCTTAAAACTTCATTAAAATCACCCACTATACACCACGGGGCGTCCCCATGGGGTTTGAGTCTGGATAAGAGAGTCCATGAATGGTGTCTCTCTGCTTTATCAGGGTCCCCGTAGAACCCTGTAAAGAACCATGGATTTTCTTCCGCTACTTGAACACGGCAGTGAATGTAGTTGAACGCTTTGATGATAGGGACTACCTCGGTTCTGTCGTCCCAAAGGAGGGCTAAACCCCCCCTACGTCCAATACTGTCCACAAAAACTCCGTTTGCATACCCAACCTTGTGCTTGATTGTCTCCATCTCATGTGCAAACAACTTAGTCTCCATGAGAAAGACTAAGTTGGGGCGTCTGTCCTTTACGGTATCGCAAAGGGAAAGAACGTTACGGATGTTCCCAAGCCCCCGTACGTTCCAACTTAGTGCACTCATTGTTCTAGGCAGAGCTTCTTAGCAGCCTCTGCCTCTAAGTTGGGTTGTGGGGTACTTTCTTCATAGGCCATTTCTTCGTTCTCATCCTCCTCTCCTTCCCCAGGCTTCGGATCGGGGGGGGGTATCAGATATGATATGGTTGGACTCATTCCGACTATCCCCCACTTTACAACATCTTTTCCCGCCACCATCTGTCAAGCCTTGCTCATTTGTAGTGATAATTATCTGACCCGCGGTTTTCCTCCTTGTCTCTACCCCCTCTTCTTGTGAATTTGCTTTAGCTTTGTTGCGGGCTCTGTCCTTCAAATTGACCTTTTTCCTATTTTTCGCCTCTTTGGATGATCCGAAGCTGACTGTTCGGGGCGTGGCTATTGATGAGAGTAATCCCAAATTGAAATTGGGTTTATCCCCAATTGGTAAATTGATGTCCATTGGCGGGATTGGGGATTGACTCCAATTTTTAAAGATTTGATCGCTCTGATTAGATAAGATCTGTGATTTCGGTTGCCATTTCGGTTTGGCTACCTTATCAATAATCTTTGACTTTCCTTTACCAGAATTGACTTTTCCCACATTACCAAATTGGGATTGACGGGATGGTCCCTCGCCGGAAAAGCGTTTTCCGGGCATGCTTGCTGTGTTCCCTGACCGCTTCTTTCCCCCCTTTCTTCCAATCAGCCATGTGCCAAATTCAGGCTGTCTGTCCGCTGGGGTGGGATTGATCCTCTTCTCACACATACTTGCTATATGATCAAAACGACCACACCATTCACAAATAGAAGGGATTCTCTCATATGAGAGATTGGCCCAGTGTTTTTCCCCTTCTACTGTTTTGACTAGAGCTCTTCTTCGCAGGGGCCTGTAAGTTTTGATACGGACCCTAGCTCTGATACACCAGTCTTTCTCAGTTCCATCTAAATGGATCGAGACCCTTCCAACCTCTCCAATGGACGCAGCAACCAACGAACCAACGTCTTCATGGATTAAGTATAGTGGGAGTCCCCTGATCTGGATCCAGATCCATAGGTCATTAACCTGGCATTCATCTTCTCCTCCGTTGATGTTCCAGTTCTTGAGTAGAAGTAATCTATCATCAAAACTCCATGGGCCCCCAAATAGGGCTTTGTCCATCGAATCTTGATTAGTGAACCGGAAGATAAACTTGTTGTTGCCCTTTTCCATCACAAACAGATCATCATCCGGGCACCATAGCCTTCTGAATATCTCCTTCATTCCCTGCACATCCACCTTACCGTCTCCTACAAACTTCCCAATCAAACAGAGTTTCCAATCGGTTCGGACTTTGGAGATTATATCTTCCCCGATCAGAATCTCAGTCTTCTCCTCATCGGAAAGAGTTATACGCTCAATCCAACTTTCATCCTCGTACTCCATTTTGGCTCCGTTACCTTCTTTCTAGAGAGAGACTCTAGAGAGAGAAATACTTTCTTTTGTAGTTAAATGATATATTAAATTAGTGAACGGCTTTTGTTGCATATAATGTTAAATTATTGAATTCAAAAGTCACTCATTATTGCAGCTAGGATGGTAGTTGAAATTGTATAGTGTCGGAAGTTCTTGTATGAGGTCTTGTGTTAAGCAGTCTGGGTTCAAACCTGGTTACAAAAACAATTTCTCAAAAGAAGCCGCTAATTATTTTCTAAAGAAAAGGTCCGTTATTATTCTTTAAAAATATATACTCCCTCCGTTCCTCACAATTTTCATATTTTGACATTCACTTTGATTCTTCTTTTTTTTAAAAAAACTTTTGGTAAAAATACCGCCTTCCCTTAATGAAAAAAAAAATACCCACCCATCAAAGCAGCGGTTCAACTTATACCAGTCTACACCATGAGTTGTTTCATACTTCCATCATCGCTTTTGCCACAACTTGGAGATACTAGCTTACAACTTCTTTTGGGAAAAACATGATAAGCAAAAAAGGAGGGCACTAGATTGCATGGGATCGTATGAAAATATTGAAGGAAGATAGTTGCATTGGATTTGAAGATCAATAGCTCTTCGTTGTCAAAAAAGTTCTGGAGGCTACTCTCAACCAACTCATTGGTAAGTAGAGTTCTTAAACATAAATATTATCCTAACTCAGATCTCCTGAGTGCAGTGTCGCAGCACAACTGTTCCTATGCCTGAAGATCTATTTTGAGCTCAAAATGTATTATTCAGAATGGCCTGAAATGGAAGGTGGGTGATGGGAATAACATTTTTCCGGTGGCGAACCCGTGGCTGAAAAGGGCTCCATCCTTTTGTCCTTGTGTGCCCCTGGCGCAGCCGTGTCAATGAAAGTCTTGGATTTTATTTCGAATGATCGTATTTGGGATGAGAAATCACTCGGAGATAAATGATTGGGTTCGGAGATTGCATAAATCATTAAGATCCGTATTCCTCGTGAGCCGAGAAGAGATTCAATGTGGTTGCATCACACGGAAGATGGGGTGTATAGTGTGGATTCAGGTTAGGCATTGATTTGTAACATAAGGAATCGGTGATCTATATTGAGACATCATCTGGTTGCACAGCATATTGGCTTAATCTACTTTGGAAAACTAAGGTGCAACCAAGAGTGTTTTACACAGTTTGAAGGCCATCACAAGACTCTTTAGCCACAAGAAACAATCTACGAAAACTCAATGAAGACATCACAATTGTTTGCCCGCTTTGTAAAGCTCAACAGGAAACTGCTTTCTCATCTCTTTATGTAGTGCCCTGGCTCCATTGTTGTTTGGCGTCACTTCATGGGTTATGATTTCCTAGATAAGAAAACGGGATCAATAAAAATGTGGATTCCGGACATGATGCTCTTCTTATCTCCCGACGAGAGCCCATTTGCGTGATCATTTGGAGTATTTGGAGAAACAGAACGAAGCAATCTTTCAAAATGCGGGCTTAAAAGATGAAGAAAGGCATCATGATATTTCAGCTCATTTGGACTCTTCTGTTTTTCGGACGGTTCCAAAACAGGCCAATGTCCGAGCGTCGGTGCTTAGCTCTGCCCGATTGGTTGCCCCAGATGAATCTCAAGTGAAGATCAACATGGATGGTGCTTTTCATACCGAACATGGGAAGAGCTGCTTGTAGATGTGTTCTGCGCAACAGCAGGGTTGATTTTTTGGCTGCTTCAGTGTCACAGCTTCCAACAGCCTCCTCCGCGCGTGAAGTCAAGACTCTGGTAAAAAAAAGGTATGTTTCTTTGGCCATCGAATGTGACAGGAGAATAATCATTGAATCAGATGCAAAAGCAATGATTGACGCTATAAATAGTATTAAAGATTTTCAGAGGGACAAATCAGAAAACGGAGACGTAATTCGCGAGATACGTACTTTATCTGAAAGGTTTACTAGTGTCCTCTTTACCTATAGTCATCGTTCTACGAGTATTGTCGCACACGAGCATGCAAATTTGAATTGTCTGTTCCAAACAAACATGTATGGCTTGTAGGGGTGTAACAAAAACCGCCTAAAACCGCTCCAACCGACCGAACCGGACCGAAAATGGTGGTTTTGGGCGGTTTAGGAGCTGGTTTGGTTCAGATGCGGTTTGAATTTCAACTAAATCGACTAATTCGGTTCGGCACCCGGTTCTTATGTTGGTCAACCCGCGGTAAACCGACCGACCGTACTAGCTATCAACGTGTCTTTAATACTGAAATGATATGATTCCAAGTGGGTATAATTTACTAATATTATAATATCAATTATATGCCTCAATGGTATATACTTTCCATATACCTCTCAAATCTTATCTTCAGGGAAGGAAGAGTCCTTCACCGTCTCCTCTTCTCAGGCGAAATTGGCGTTCCTCCGCCCCCTAAAAGCCATCGGCTTCAATGTTCTTCTCACGCAAATCAGTTGATGATTTCGATCCTCTTTCTCTCTGTAACGCACTGCAAGTTTTGCTAGAGAGCTTGGAGATCAATTTTCCACATCAAGTTCCAATTTTCTTGAAGTTCCATCTCGCAGTTGTTCAAGCTTTTCAACGTAAAAATCCAGTATTTCTTCGATTCAAAACTGCATAGTTGTGTTGCATGTTTTGTTTGAGGTGTACAATTTGTAGGTCCAGGATAGTAGTACTCTGCCTCTCTCTCATTATCTATCTCATCATTTTGATGTATGAAGTATGGTATTGGCAGTAGGGCAGTAGAAAACTTGATTTTTGATCTCTTATAGGCGCTTAATTAGCTTTTTCCACTAAAATTTGAAGCAATAAAATTGTATTTTAAGATAAGGATCAATATATTGTTAATTTTTGGAACGTTAGATAACTGTAACAAACTTGTGACCATTTTTTTTTATCATTTTTCACAAAACTTCTGAGTTTTTTAAGACCACGATCAATTAATTGTTCATATTTGGATCTTTAGATCACTTTAACAAACTTGTGATCCTATTTTTTTTATCAATGTTATAGAACTTATGAGTTTTTTAATGTATGTACCATGACTAAGTGCTTATAAATTCTTTTTCATGAATAATGAAGAATGTATGTAGTCATCTGTAATTGAATTGTGTCAATTTCTTGAATACCATTTGATTTTTACTTACTATGTCATGAATTTAGGTGTACTCTATTCTATGCAGTAAGACTATTATTAAAAGACTACTGAATTATGTAACTATTTTGTGTTGCAGATGACTGATCTTGCTGGAAAAAGGAATGAGCCAGAAGTTGAAAACACTGCTTCTCTTAATGGAGTGACTAATGTTGCAGCTTCTGACAAGGGAAATGGCAAAAGTCCAAAGAAAGAAAATGGAGATACTCCTCCTGTTGGTAATCGACAAAGGTCTAAGGTATGGGAACATTTTCTGAGAATTGAAGGTTGTGATCCTGGGCATCCTAGGGCTAGATGTAAGCATTGTGGAATGGATCATGCATGTCATCCCCATAAAAATGGAACAAGTGCAATGGCCAATCATCTAAAAAATACTTGCAAAAAGAAACCATTGAGGCAAGGAAATGGCCAAACAACACTTGTTCTCGAACCTAAAAAGAAATCAGAGGGTGGTGGTACCAACCTAGTGCCTCATGCGTTCAATCTTGAAGGTTGTAGGAAAGCTTTGGCTCATATGATCGTTGTCGATGAACTCCCATTTAGATTTGTCGAAGGTTCGGGGTTTAGGCATTTTATGAGGACTGCTCAACCTAAGTTCTCTAGCATCCCTTCTCGAGTTACAGTAGCAAATGATTGTTTGAAATTGTATCTCGAAGAGAAAAAGAAATTGATGTCTTTCATGAAAGGTCACAAAGTTTGTATTACGACCGACACTTGGACTTCATTGCAGAACCTTAACTATATGTGTGTTACAGCTCATTTCATTGATCACAATTGGTGTCTTCACAAGAAAATAATCAATTTTTGTTTGGTGGAGAACCACAAGGGTGACACTATTGGAAGGGCACTTGAAGCATGCTTGTTATATTGGGGGTTGGATAAAATATTAACAGTGACCATGGATAATGCTAGCTCTAATAATGTGGCCATTCAATTGTTGAAAACGAAGAGTAAGAATTGGAATAATGTTCTAAACAACGAGTTCATGCATATGAGGTGTTGTGCACATATTCTAAACTTAGTTGTTAATAACGGATTGAGTGAAATGCATGAATCAATTGAGAAAGTACGCAATGTGGTGAAATATGTGAGATCTTCTCCTTCTAGGCTTCTTGACTTTAAGAAAGCGGTTGAAAAAGAAAAAATTGAAAGCAAGAAGTTAATGTGCCTTGAGGTTGAAACTAGATGGAACTCGACGTACATGATGCTAGATGCAGCATGTAAGTTCCAAAAAGCATTTGAGAGGATGGGAGAGGAGGATTTAAGTTATAAACATTATTTTCGCATTGGCGAAGATGAGGGGTTTGAGGAAGATATTGATGGATTACATGATTATGGGAATGAGAGGAAAGACAAGTAAGAACATAAAAGGGAGCTCCAAGTGGAAAAGATTGGGAAAATGCAAATACTTTTCTGCGTTTTCTCAAATTGTTTTATGATGCCACATTAAGATTTTCTGGTTCATTGCACGTTACTTCCAGTGAGTTCTTTCATGAGCTGTATTTGATCTAGAATAAGCTCGAGAATTGTGTGCTACAGATGATACGCTCTTGGGGTCAATGGCCTTTCAAATGGAGCAGAAATACGATAAGTATTGGGGAAACTTGGACAGGGTCAATATGTTATTGTTTGTGGCTGTGATACTTGATCCTCGGTTTAAGTTGAGGTATGTAAGTTTTTGCTTTAACAATATATATGATCCTGAACTGGCTGCCAACATGATTAACAAGGTGAAGGATGCATTCGTACGGATGTATGATTGATACCTAAAGACTGAGGTTACTATTCTTGTTGAAGATAATTCTAAAATTATGAATTTTATGGAGGTGGATGGTATTGAAGACGATAGAGCTAGAACAATTCAGCAGTTTAAGAAACAGTTGAAGGAAGAAAACGACCTTGGAAGTAAATCAGAGGTTGAACGTTATTTGGCTGAGAGTTGCGTCCGAATATGCTTTTAGTACTTCAGAGCGTATTTTGGACTTCTTTCGGAGTTCACTGAATCCTGCTACTGTCCAAGCTCTTATTTGTACACAAAATTGGCTTCAGCATCGTGCTACTTTGGATATCGGCGAAGTATTGAAAGATCTTCATCTTTATGAGACTATTGAATCTGGTACATTTTTTAAACTTATTATGTTAGTTATTTTCTTCATACTTTCTGATACTGTAACATCATGTTTTTGACTTGTTTGACAGAAATCTTTGGGACACCACTGTCTTCTAAAGATGATAACAACACTGAATGAACCATGTTAAATAATCAGGTATATGGCTGTTCATATATTAAATTTTTCATTACGTGGATTTATTAATGTAACAATTATCAACCAATGTATTTTCAAATGCATGTTTCTTTGATGCTGATTTTGTGTGCTAGGTTGCTGTAGGTTTACTGTTCTACTTCCTGCTGCTAAAGTTGAATAATGGTTGCTGAGTTGCTGATGTTGTCGCGAGTGGATGCTGTTGGAGTTGCTGATGCTGCTGCATTTTTCATAATGTTGGACTCTGATGTGCATGCCTTGTGATGATACTGCTGCTTCACATTTGCCGCCAAGTTCTGTTTTCTGCTTCAGTTTAGTTTTATTTCAGTATTATTTCAGAGAAGTATTTTATGGATGTTTTAATACTGGGGTGTCTTGAAGATGAAATTTGGCTTCTAAAGTATGTTTTGACTTAATAATGTCTTGCTTTGAGACAGAGTGTTATGAATGATGTTGAATAAATAGCAGCTTGTTTATATCAGAGAACTTTTTAGCATTTTTGTCCAAGTTCATTAGGTGTTCCAGGTTTCCAAAAACTGCCCGAACCAAACCGGACCAAACCGATTCTTTTGGGTTCGGTTTGGTTCGGTTTATTATTACAAACAGTTTAGTTTGGTTTCGAAATTAATAAACCGGTCTTTTCGGTTTGGTTTATGGTTTTGGCAAAAGCCGCACCAAACGAACCGGTTACACCTCTAATGACTAGGTAGCAACCTAGTTTGGGCCACCCAGCTTATACAAAACGATGTAATGGAGTTACCAAACCCACCTATTTTGGATGAATAGAAGCTGCATTTTTTCTAAAAGAGACCCACCATTTTTAATTGGGCCTAACTAATCAAAACTACCAAAGTAATTCAAATAATTAAGCCCAACTACACTTAGTGAACTAATTACCCATCATAACACTCTACCCAGCCCAAACCCTAATAATTTACCCAACCCAAATCAATACAGAAAATCACATTATTAGGTGTGCAAATTGTATTTCTATTTCGCGGAACATGTTATGATTATAATATATGATCTTCACATATCCTGTTTTCATTACACTTTTTTTCGTTGGCTAATAATGGTATGTCAAAAACCATACACCAATCCACTATATTTGGCTAAGAAGACGGGTGGCGAACTCATGTCTTGTGTTTCCAACTAAATAAACGTCTTTTTGAAACACGGTACCAAAATAATTAACAAAGAGATTTCTATTTAGGGTCTTGATCGCGAAAATGCCAATTCCCAGCCAAATTAGTTCACTCACTCACGCAACAATGACACAACATTGAAACGACCATATTTGTTTATCTATCTGGCTTGTAATAAAGTTGCTTTCGTCTTTACCTCTAATACAATTAATAAAAATACTACGTATGGCCTAACTTCTACGCTATTGATATAGATGTTATTCAATATAATGTAAACTTCAAAATTTTGATTAGCCATTTTTCTTATCTAAACACCTCAACGCAGCTAGCCGTCCACATACAATCACTTTCATCTGTTGGTCAATATGATTACAAACGACAGTTTGACACGGCTCCTGTTACACGACCTTCAAACTTCAAGGGAGGACCACTTGGGATCCTAATGACTTTAGTATTTTACGGATTCTTTCGAGAAGAAACGCTTAGTACTAGTAATTTTTATAGAAAGCCATCTTGGCCCAACAAGTCACTATTAGCTAACACATCATTTGCCCAGATGGGCTTTTGTGAATAATAAGGAATGTCCTCTTCTATTCTTCCATTTCTGATTGTGCCGTCACCTTCTCTCTTTACTAGATCTGGTCTCCGATAGTTAACTAGACGATGTACAGTAACACAGCGTAAATGGGTCTGTGTTAGGAAGTCATATTTTGTGCCCATTACCATTGGCTGTGGGCCTATATTGAAGCCCAATCAATCTTGTTCAGCCTTTATAATGTTCAGCCCATGATATAAGGGCCATTTTTTAACCCTAACTTAGCTGCAACCCGAGAATGGTTTCCAGCCGTTAGATCTCCGTACATATTCTGTAATGAATCTGTACATAATATTGTTCAACTTCTTTGTATTCACTCAGCGTTTTCTCTCAAGAATCCTAAAGTTCTTTTAGGCCTTAGATAAAAAAACCAACTCAATGAAAAAACCCAGACAAATAAACTCGATGAAAGAACTAATTTTAGGATTTTGCTTCTATAGTTCAACGTATGATTAAGGAACATTATTATACTTCATTTAAAAAAAAAAAGGAACATTATTAACTTTTTTTTGAAATGGACCGAACAATATTAACTTAGAAGTGTAGAGTTGAACTTACAAATACAATAAATCTTCCTTTATATGAAAAGATTTAGGGCAAAACTATTAAAAGATATAGGGCAGAAACGCAAGCAAAGATAAAAGTGCTTCATGTCAGAAGTGGGATTTGAACCCACGCCCTCTTACGAGGACCAGAACTTGAGTCTGGCGCCTTAGACCACTCGGCCACCCTGACTTTGTGCACCTTTTTCAACAAATGATACATTACAGTATTTTATGACAGAAATGTTTGGCTAATAAGCTACATTCACAAATTAATTTAATAAATGCATGTTTTATTTTTCTTACAGATTAAATTACCATAACCCGGAGAACTTGAAATTCACATAAATGCGTTTTCAATGTTGGCTCCCTCATAACACACCACTCTTCCTAATATGGTTTATTATTTTTTAAAGTGCAAACACCGACCCTTTTCACCATGTTGATTTCTTCTAGTAAATCTATAAACGTATTCATATTCTTGTCCAAAGTACTTCTTCGGCAGATTTCTTGTTTGCTCTCTTGTACTTGGAATATTCATTGTTACAAGAGCTTTAATTGTTGCAGATACGAACAAGTTAAGTGAAGTATCATTTAACACAAACGCCGTACTAAGTTTATCTGTCTTCTTAAATGATAATATGTGTTACATATCTTGATCTGGCATAGACTGAAGCTCTTTCTATCGGTGAACTGATCGATCTTGATTATCGAACCTTACATCGAACTTGGCGGAATCTCGAAAACCTAGCTCCGAAAAACCTGACTTGAGTGCTCTACCTGAATCGTAAAATCCTAGCTAATAGTTCCACCTGGATCTGAAACACCGACTCTGGTACATGTTTGTTATAACTGAGTACCGAGACAAAATGAATAACAAAAATCAATAACGAGATAGATTTAACGTAGTTCACTAACGAAATTGTTAGCTACCTCCACGGGTAGAACTTGACGCAGAACCGAAGTGCAAAGATTACTAAACTTCTTGAATTTTGAAGTTGGTCCGTTGAAGATGGGTACACCCTTATTTGATGCAGAATCACTAGACATGAACAACGTGCCTAATGTGAGCAAAAACCACCCAATCCGGCCGCTCCAAACCGGGCCGGTCCGGTCCGGTCCGATTACATTTTTACATTTGATTGATCATGGCGGAATCTCGAAAACCTAGCTCCGAAAAACCTGACTTGAGTCCGATTACATTTGATTGATCATGGTTTTAGATTTAGCAAAACCGTTTAGGACCGGTCCGGTCCGATTACATTTTTACATGAAAAATTACATATTGTAGTTAGATAACATTGTCCGCTAACTAAATTTATATGCCCGAATAATAGTTTTACTTGATTTTCCTCAAATAACTCATATTTTCTAACAAACTATGTTAAAATTTTCAATTCCAAACACGAAACTTGTGCATCTTTATTTTTTTTAACTAAAATTATACATTTTTCAAATAACTTATCTATATTTAACAACCCGTTCAACCCGGTCCGAATCGGGCCGAGTCAATAAGTTAAGTTTGGTTTGGGTATCGAGATTGGGTTTGGGTTGAACATTCTCATACCCGTACCTATTGGGTCGGGGCAAAATTTTCGACAATACCCGCCCAAACCAGTCCGTGCTCACCCCTACCTCTCATGCACGTCAGTTTTCGACAATCCGACATCGTTGAGGGTGTCAAATCACAAGTTTTCTGTTATCTTTACTATTTTTGGCAACTCTTTATTACGTAGTTTTTTGAGCTAGAAACTTATATTGCGATTCCGCAAATTGGATAGTCCTAGAATTTCTTCTTTAGTTAGCGGCGTGAGTTTCTTTCTTTCTTTTTTTTTTAATCATTTTAACAATTTTTATTTGAATATGTCTATTTAAACAGTTGTAGATTATTTTTCTAAAAAAAAAGTTGTAGACTACCGGCAGAGAATTATCTTTTATTCTACTAAACTTTTAGATGTCATTTGCATTCAGAGTTCCTTGTTTTACTTAGAGATTGACGAAGATAGTCTCCATTCTCGTGCTTCACTGCGACAAAACTGCTATTTATTACGGGAGAAACCTGAATTACAATCACAAAATACTTAGGCACGACCTAGACATTTTTCATAGACATAAGAGGACTTAATTTGCTGCCAAAGTAACCCGAAACCGTCCTAAACTAACAAGGAAATAACTAAACCCGCCCCAGCCAGCAACCTATTCGCACGAGTTCCTGAGCCTGCTCGTGCAAGCTGCCAGCTTCTCGTGCGAGCTCCTTGCTGCTCGTGCGAGCACATGTCTACTCGTGTGAGCACCTGCGCGTGTTCCTTTTAGATCCTGCTCTATATCAAATGCTGCAACTTGATTTCTCTTGCCTTCTTGGCTGTTTTGCTAATTTGATTGAAGTCACTTCAACATTTGATATTCCATGTACGTGATCAATCACTATTAGAGAAAGCGACAAACGGACGAGTTATTCGAAGTTCTACATCGAATCCTGGTATCTGGACACCACTTGCTTGTACGAGATAATTAATGAAGCACAAGTGTGTCTAATTAAGAACGTAATTAAGAGGTAAGTTGAAAGATCTTTCACCGTTTCGTGTACTTGAATAGGTGCCACTGGGGGTTAGTTATATAAGTACGTTGTCGAAAACGAAAAATAGGTTTGTTTAACATCTGATCACTTGCTCTTACTTGTATTACGGAGTTGATTTACGCAGTTAATTGTTTCTTGCTAAACTTTTATCTTTTTTATTTAAACTCTCATGTGTCAGAATATAATCGATCACTCCGAAATACTTTTAGAAACTAGAAAACCCCACACATAATAGATGGTAAAATGAAATGGGGAGAAAATCGTTGACATTAACTAACTCCATTTGTCTTTCAATTTTTGAATTTAGCATGTTTCGAAATAATTGTCCACATATTTATTTTTCATGTTTGAAAATTAATATAATTTCCCACACCAAAAGATTTTTTTTTTCACGTATGTTTTCCTGATAAATGAATGCACCCTTCATATAAAGTAGGTGGAAAACTAAGTACTGAAAAAAATTTCTCGTATAGTATTGTGTTTGTTACAGTACGCCATTTGAAGGAAAAAGTTTCTCGTAGAATTATAGCTATTGTGATAGATTCTTTAACTTTTTTAGAAACAACTGAACATGTATGTGCGAGTATTGTTTTCTTTTTGGTTCACTTTCGCTCACTTTCTTGACAAATGAAAACAAAAATTAGATATCAGAGTAACAAGATAGCTCGAAGAAGAAGGAGGAAGAGAGAGAAGAGAGCAGATAGTTGCAGAGAGAAGAAATGGAAATTGTATTTAGCAAAACTCAATTACAAAGTTCCTCTGCAAATGTTTAAATAGTCTGGGCCAAAATGTAATAAACGAAAGTTCTCAACGACCTAGCTGACTAGTCATACACGTAAGCAGAAGTGACGAGTTTAGACCAATCAGGAAGCTCGAGAGTGCTGACTGTGCTCTAGCTGTCGTTGGGTAGAGGAACGACATCGTTCCACTTAACCATTTGAAACAAACGACTAGAAGCATCGGACGGCTACTGAACATTGCTGCAAATAGATCCAACGGTCACTGAAGCACCGGTGTTCATGTCATTAGTTTGGCAGAGAGTTCATTTTAGTCCATGATCTCTAATAGCCCCGCTCAAGTTGACCAGGGGAGAGATCTCATGCCCAACTTGGAAACCAGAGAAGTGAACAGAGGTCCAGGGAGAGGCTTGGTGAGCAAATCTGCAAGCTGTAAAGAGGAAGATACATGCCTGAGTTGAAGTGTGCCATTGTTGACAAGGTCCCTTACCAAATGACAGTCCAAGTCAATGTGCTTGGTCTTGTCATGAAAAACGGGGTTCTGAGCAATAGAAATGGCAGAGCTGCTATCACACAGAACAAGAGGAGGACCAGTAAGAGTAAGCTGCAACTCTGAGAGAAGAAATAATAACCACTGCAGCTCACAAGAGGTGTGAGCCAAGCATATGTATTCAGCTTCAGCTGAACTTCTGGAAACAACTTGATGTTTCTTAGACTTCCAAGAGATAAGAGAGTGACCTAGATACACCAAACAGCCAGAAGTGGCCTTCTACTGTCAGGGCAACCTCCCCAATCAGAGTCACTATAAGCAGTGAGCTGCAAAGATAATTTAGGAGAGAAAAGAAGGCCATAATTCACTGTCCCTTTCAGATATCTCAACACATGATGCAAGACAGTCAAATGAGCAGTAGTAGGAGCAGACACAAACTGGCTGAGTTTGTGAACTGAATAACAAAGATCAGGCCTTGAATGACATAAGAAAAGCAACTTGCCAATAAGATTCCTGTAAGTGCTAGCTTGAGTATCTGAAAGGGGTTCACCATCATTCTTACTCAAGTGAGTATTAGCAACCAAGGGAGTAGTGGCAGGTTTACAGTTGAGATAAGAACTGTAATGCAAAATATCTAGAGCAAACCTTTGCTGATTCATAAAAAGACCATCTGAAGTTGTAGTGAACTCAAATCCCAGAAAATAATGAAGAGAGCCAAGATCCTTGAGCTGAAACTGCTGGTGAAGAGAGCTCTTGAGCAAGTGAACATCATCACTGTGAGAGCCAACTAACAAAATGTCCTCAACATACACAAGAATAGCAATAAATCTAGCTGGTAAGCTTTTGATGAACAATGTGTAGTCAGTTCTGCATTGATGAAATCCCATCTATAAGAGAGTAGAGCTGAACTTAGAGAACCACTGTCTAGAAGCTTGCTTCAGACCATAGAGTGCCTTCTGTAACTTGCACACTGGATTAGAGAGACTAGCTGAAGAAGAAGGAAGAATGTAACCAGGTGGTAATTGCATATAAACTTCTTCCAGAAGATCACCATGAAGAAAAGCATTATTGACATCAAGTTGAACAAGAAACCACTGATGCATAACAGCAAGAGCAACCAAACACTTGAGAGTTGGAAGTTTAGCAACTGGAGAGAAGGTCTCAAAATAGTCAATCCCCTCAGTTTGAGTGAGACCTTTAGCTACTAATCTGGCTTTATATCTCTCAAGGGTGCCATCAGCTTTATATTTGACCTTAAATACCCATCTGCAGCCAATAGCTTTGTGGTCAGAAGGAAGAGACACAATGGTCCATGTGTGATTTTGTTCAAGAGCTGCAATCTCTTGTTTCATAGCAGAAACCCAAGCTGGATCAGAAGCTGCCTCACTATATTTAGTGGATTCAATATGAGTAAGAACTTGACTGAGAAAAGCCTGATGGGTGTGAGCTGATGGTGGAGAAAGAAAAGGACAAATATCATAGGTGTAAGTGGAAGCAGCTGTTGGAGGTGGTCCAGTAAGCACATAGTCTTGTAGATGTGCAGGTGGTTTAATAATTCTGCCTGATCTTCTATGAGGTGGCATTGAGCTCACAACAGTATCAGGAGAGAGAGAGAAGTGGCAAGCGGTAAAGAGCTAGCACAGGGTGGAGGAGAAGAATGATCTGTAGGGGTAGTGAAAGGATAATCGGAAGCAGATATGGGAAGGTAAAAACTGTCAATAAAAGTAGGTGTAAAGTCATTAGTGGTCAAGAAAAGAAAAACACTTTCTTGAAAAACCACATGTCTGCTGACAATAAACTCCTTGGTGTCCAAATTGTACAATTTATACCCTTTAGTTCCAAAGACATAACCCATGAACACACACTTAGCAGCTCTACGATCAAATTTTGTTCTCCCTTGATGTAAAGTGGCAGCAAAAGCAAGACAGCCAAAAACCTTCAATAAATCATAATCAGGCACATTGCCAAATAGAAGCTGATAAGGGGACTTGTTGTGTAATCTAACACTTGGAGTTCTGTTAATCAAATAAGTGTCTGTCATAACACACTCTCCCCAAAACGTGAGAGGTACCCCTGACTGAAATCTGAGTGCTCTAGCCACATTGAGAAGATGCTGATGCTTTCTTTCAACAACTGAATTCTGCTCAGGTGTTTCAACACAAATAAGTTCATGCACAATACCTTTCTTAGCAATGAAGTCTGTCAAATGGAACTTAGGTGAATTATCACTTCTAAACTTCTTCACATTTGTAGAAAATTGTGTCTCAACAGAGGTGCAGAAGTTGATCAAAATAGTAGCAGCATCTGACTTGTGTGTCATCAAGAACAACCATGTATGTCTAGTTGAATCATCAACCAAGGTTAAGAAATATCTGGGCCCAGAGGGAGTAGAAACTCTATATGGACCCCAAGTGTCACAATGCACAATTGAAAAAGGTGAAGAAGTAATATGATTGACATTTGGGAAAGGTAATCTTTTGTGTTTAGCAAGGGGACAAATGGTGCAAGTGAGATTTGTGGCTTCAAGTGGTGAAGAAATATAAGTGTGTAAAAGTTTGAGTTTCTTAAAGGATGGATCTCCTAATCTCATATGCCAAATAGCAGTCTTGGAAGAAGATTATGTGGAAATGACAGAACTGAGAACAAGAGGTGTGGAATCTAACAAATAAAGACCACTAGTCTTGTGTCCCTTGCCAAGAACATCATTAGTGTGTTTATCATAAAAGGTGCAAGCATCCAGCTCACAAAGAAAAACACAAGAAGATGAATGTGTAAGTTTGCTGACAGAAATCAAATTAAATTTGAAGGAAGGCACATAAAGCACATGATGAAGAGTCAATGTGTCTGACAAAACAACTGAACCAATGTGAGAGACCATGACAGATTTACCATTAGGCAAATGCACATTGGTATTTGTAACTGGATGCATTTCTGAAAAGAGGGTGGAGTTACAACACATATGATCTGTAGCTCCTGTGTCGATACTCCAAGATTGAGCAGCAATATCAGGTGAAAGCCTAGAGATATGAAGAGAAAAGGAGCTAGAAATGCCATCCATAAAGTGAAGATGATTTGAACTTGTAGAACCAGAAGAGGGTGTGGATTTTGGGTGATGTTGAAGAGGTGATTCTAAGCCCATAACATGAGAAATGGAATCATAAGGACTTACTGAGTTAACCTCAGTAGGTGAGGTAGGTGATGTAAGAGACTGAGACTGTAATTGTGTACTAAGTAGTGACACAATGTGTTGACACTGAGCTGGTGATAACGAGATTGTAGGAGTTTGTGGTGAAGTGTCAGAAATCACACTATTCACTTTAGGTTTATTTTTGAAATGAGAAGGATAACCATGTAGTTTATAACATCTACTTTTGACATGACCAGTATCACCACAATGGTGACAAACCTTTTTGTAATTTGGACTAAAAGAGTATCTAGGTGCTGAACTAGCTGGATAAGAAGTGTTTGAAGAAGACATACCTTGGTGAGATGAATTGGTGTACATTGCAACACTAGGAGTAGGTAGAATTCCAACTTTGGTTACTGAGATGGCTAACTGTCTTTCATGTTGAACAACTTTAGAATAGACCTGATTAAGTGTAGGTAGATGTTCCACAAGCAAAATTTGCTCTCTAACTGCCTTATACTGTTCATTAAATCCCATTAGAAACTGCATTATGTACTCCTCTTCCCTTCTTTGTCTCATCAAAGCAAAAGCACCACAAGTGCAAGCAGGCAAAAGTTTATAGTTGGCCAACTCATCCCACATAGTTCTCAACTTTGTTTAGTACATAGTAATACTATTAGCAGCTTGTTTGAGGCCAGCTATCATCTCTGTCAATCGGAAAACCCTAGGATGATTACCCTGAGAAAAACTTTCTTGTAGATCTATCCATATATCTCTAGCAGTAGATATCCCAACCAAACTACATGAAATTTCCTTAGAAACAGAATTAAGCAACCAGGAGATGACCATACTATCACACCTTCTCCACAGAAGAAATAAATCAGAAGTAAATTCAGGTTGAGGAAGACTTCCATCAATAAACTCAAGCTTGTTTTTAGCTTGTAAGGCAACTTTCATGGATTTCTCCCAAGAATAGTAATTCTCTCCAGTAAGAAGCTGAGAGAGCAAAATAGCTCCAGGATTTTCTGAGCTAGCAATGAAATAAGGGGAGTTTGAGAATTCATTACCATAAGTACCGCCGGAGCTGCTGTCGGAACGGTCACCACCAACCACATTGGGTGTCTCCATCAGAATCCCAGAATTAGGTCTTCACTATACCCAAATTGATCTCCAGGAGCTGATCTATACTTCTACAAGAATTAATTGAGCCAACAACCAGGCTCTGATACCATATCAGAGTAACAAGATAGCTCGAAGAAGAAGGAGGAAGAGAAAGAAGAGAGCAGATAGTTGCAGAGAGAAGAAATGGAAATTGCATTTAGCAAAACTCAATTACAAAATTCTTCTGCAAATGTTTAAATAGTCTAGGCCAAAATGTAATAAATGAAAGTTCTCAACGACCTAACTGACTAGTCATACACGTAAGCAGAAGTGACGAGTTTAGACCAATTAGGAAGCTCGAGAGTGCTGACTGTGCTCTAGCTGTCGTTGGGTAGAGGAACGACATCGTTCCACTTAACCATTTGAAACAAACGACTAGAAGCATCAGACGACTGCTGAACATTGCTGCAAATAGATCCAACGGTCACTGAAGCACCGGTGTTCATGTCATTAGTTTGGCAGAGAGTTCATTTTAGTCCATGATCTCTAATATTAGAAGTTACAGTTTAGAAATAGACATTTATTTCGGGATAGAGGGATTAACAATTTTGTTGTAGTACAGCGCACATGCAAGTCATTAATGTGCCTGTCACTTGTAATAACAATAAGATTTTCCTCTTTTCGCTAAACCATTATAATCACATAAACATTTTAGAGAAGAGACTTATCCACTTGTAGGTCAATGCTACTTTGCTCTAAACCAAGTGGGATCAACTGGATTCATTTTTCCGGAAAACAATTCAGATAAATTTGCATGAACTTACCTATAAATACACATGAAACAAACTTCATTTCTTCATCAACTACTTCTTCCAAACCCTAACCAACAACATGTCTTCTTCTATTTTTGCCCTAGCATTTCTCTGTCTCGTAAGCCTAACCCTAATCCACACCCCTTATGCCCAAAACTCACAATCAGACTACCTCAATGCCCACAACACCGCTCGATCAGCAGTAGGTGTCGGAAACGTGGTTTGGAGCACCGCTGCCTATAATTACGCTCAAAATTACGCCAATGCAAGGAGCGTCGGCTGCGCTCTCACCAAGTCGGGAGGGACGACCTATGGCGAGAACATTGCAAAGGGCTCCGGTAGCACTTTCACAGGCACTGCGGCGGTCAATGTTTGGAATAGCGAGAAGCCTTACTATGACTACACATCCAACTCGTGTGTCACTGGTCACACCTGCCTGGATTACATGCAAGTGGTATGGAATGCGACAACTGAAATTGGTTGCGCTAGAGTTCTGTGTGACGACCATGTCAATTATTTTGTGGTTTGCAGCTATTATGTTAAAGGAAATGTCAGCGGGGAACGCCCTTATGTTCAACCGTAATTAGCTTTAATACATAAGCATACAGCGACACTATAGGAATGTGTAGCTATCTAATGCTAGCTAATGACTGTTATTTCTCACCATTTAGGTGAGATTTGTTCTCTTTGTATCAGTTTTATTTCAAATAAAAGTGCTCACATAGTTCCCATAATTTTAGTCAAGTTTAAATTAACGAACTATTTAAGTAGACATATAATCATTACAGGCCTATTAACTTCTTCTTTTTGAAGGAAACAGGCCTTTATCTTATTACTGCCAAAGTTCCAACATTTTGATGATGGTTGTTACCGTTTAAGGCAACAATGAGTTAGGAAAATGGAAAAAGACAGCCCGAGATAGAATACTGGACTGGGATGGAAAAGGTACGATTTTAGCAGGATATGTTCCTTGACTACCTATGTTAATTATAACTACCAATTAAGATAACTTTATGATGAAAAACTCGGACGGATGTATTAGAACTAGCTAGAACGCCACTACATGATATCTCTCTGGATCATAAAAAAAAATATGATTAAAGGTGGCATAAAATACTCAATTCACGAGTGTGATTCTTAGAAACTGTGTGTTTATTAATTAGACGACTACACACTTCAAACCTTTAGTGGTGAACTTGGGCATCAGCACCGGCTACCACACTATTTAACTCACGACGTCGTTGATTAGTGAGACACGCATTAACTTCAATGACCTTTGCGATCTTGAATATGCACCGTGTGTGTGTTTAGTAAGTAATCTTTGTTTACTACCTAATCATCTGCCTAAATCGAAGGAACTTTCACAAAATCTACTAGGGACGGAAACAGGTCGGATTTGGATCAGATCAGGCACTTCCGGATCCAGATCCGACCAGGAGAAATGGGATCCAGATCCAAACAAGATCTGTTCGGATTATCACCGGATTCGGATCGGATTGGATCGGGTTTCATTCAGCCGATCCAAATCCGATCCGTAGATATATGTAGTACTTACTTGGATTAGATTCGGATCGGATTAGACTCATATTTGCAGAAAAAATACACAAATAATAAATACTATTTCATACGCTAAAGCATGTTTGTAAGTTACGGAACCTAAAACACAAAAGAAATGACTTTGTAAGTTGGGTTACTATTTATTCTTCTTGGAAGTGTAAGTGGAGAAGAACCAGGGGTATATTTATAAAGCACACATATATGTCGGATCGGATCGGGTTGGAATCTGGTGGATCTGCCCCCCGATCCAGATCGAAACCGATCGGGTCTGGCTTTTCGAATCCAAATCTGATCCAATCGTCTCGGATCGTTGGATCTCAGATCGTATCGGACTATAATGTCATCCCTAAAATCTACCCAGTTAAATAAAGTCCCGTCATCACTCTTTCGCCAGTTTTCAAAATGCATGTTAATCATCTAATATTCTTAATCGCCTTTATCAAAATGATACACCTTACAAATTAATATCTGCAATTGTTGATTTAGTCATACGTACTGCCTACTGACATATCAGCTTGTTGATGCGGTAAGTAGAACTTCTTACCCCATTTTACTATAGTAGTTTTCAACGCATTTGTTGAAAATTTTACCCCATTTTATTTGAGTAGTTTTCATCGCATTTGTTGAAATTAAAACTTGCACCACAATTTATTTATGATACCGTATAAAGTTGGAATTTGAGTTGGCACCCCAGTTGGATCAACAATGGGTCTAATACCAACTTCATTGATTGGATCTTGGCTAACATCAAGAACAAGAGTAAATATGATAGCTTTGAGCACAACACTTTCTTTATTTATACTTTTTGAATTATATGGTTAAGAAGGAACAATTTTATATTTTCTGGAATTATGGAGACTGACATGGTTTTTGTGCAGAGAATTAGAAAGCAGACTCAGCTCACCCAGGGAGCATTCCTCACAAACCCTAACTTCTTTTATTTTAACTTTTCAACTATTAGTCCTAATTGGAGTCTTCCTGTGGCAGGCCAATTCAAGCTCAATGTGGATGGATGTGTCAGACTGGACAATGAAAGAGCTGGTGTTGGAGGGGTCTTCAGGAGTAGCAATGAAGAATGGAAGCTTGGATTCTTTGGAAGGATTAGAGCCTGCAGGATCTTGGAAAGCGAGATTTGGAGCATTTATAGAGGACTGACTGTAGCCTACAACAAAAACTGGATCAATTTGGTCATTGAAAGTGACTGTCTGGAGGCTGTAAACATTTTCCAAGGGAACACAACTGGCCCGTCGTCGATGAACGCCCAGGTCAACGATGAAAAAGTGCTTCTTAGCAGGATTGTGGGACAAATTAAGTATATTGGAAGGGATGCCAACGAGGTTACTAATGCCCTTGCCAGTATGGGAGCTGAACAAGTGGATCACCTGAAGATGCTGTAGGAGGCCCCAGATTCAGTGAAGGGACTTACCATTGCGGACAGACGTTGGATGGGAATGTTATTCTAGTTGATGTTTTTAGTTTATGGTTGTTGATTTTTCAGTTGGTTTGTTTGTACTGAACTTTTCTGTTTAATGCTTAATTTCAGAGTAGCTAAAAAAAAAGTTTTGTGTCCGATATACCAATTAGTAGTAATTGATGACATCTCCAATAGTTACATATAGAACTATATAACATTTCTAAAAAAAGAAAAGAAAAAGGATTATGTAACATTTTCCCATATTGGGCTACGCTTGTAATGATTTTATAGTACGAACGTTAACAGTATAATGCTTTTTTTTTCTTTTTTTTTTTAATATGATTTCATAGTTTTAGAATAATTTAGTAAATTAATTGATTAAAATGTAAAAAGGTAAGAGAGAGATCTAAAAATGAAGATAAAAGAGATAGTTACAATATATGTGTTGGATAACAATGGAAACTGGACCGGAAGAAGGGAAGAAGAAGAGAATAAGAACAGAAAAGAAATGCAGAAGAAATAAATACTTACAGAGTATAGAGAATCTGCAGATTACATCGGAGACGATCTCGAGCATAGACTCGATGTCCTTAAGGCTTATTTGCCCCTTACGGTACTGCTTGTTATGGAGCAAACGCCTCGCAGGATAATCGCCTCACCGTGCAGTTTGTCAGTACACTTGCTGCACCCTACGAACCGCAATGGTATGGGAACTCTCTCTGGAAAAGGCTACGGGTTTGTTGGTTATGTGCTGTGTGTTGTGTTTCTGGAATCTGGTAAGTGAGGAAAATTCGTTGGGGACGCCTGCTATTTATAGCAGTGTTGGAAGAGCGGTTGTAACCGTTTATGACAGTTCAACTGTCTGTAACGGTTGCAACCGTTCGGTTTGAATTTGAAAATTCGTTCCGTTCAGTTTGAATATCAAAATTCGTTATGTAAAATTCTGGACTGAAAAATTAATTTCAAAGTTGGTTTTGGGCCCAAAAAGTTAAGTATGGGCTTGACACCCACACCACGTCACGGCCCGGCCCGTGCCCGAACCCGAGACCGAGGCCGAGCCGAGCCGGCCGGCCGGACGGCGGCGGCGGCGCGCGCGCGCGTGTGTGGTGGTTCAACATTTTTCTAGGTCCTCCCTCCTACACAAAATGTGTATCACCCAAAGGGCGTGCCTTAAGGTGCAACCTTGGAATATTTATGCAACACTTTGTTGCTCTACATGAAGATGTGGGACACTTTTCTTCAAGTGTTTCCAACATCTCTACATCCCACTTTCACACATGAATTTTTCATTCATCCGAACACTATTTTGGACGAAACAAAGTGGTAGGATTATCTCCTAGTCGCAAGGATTCCATAGCCACTTTCGGTTTCCCAAACCGTTAACCCGACTTGTCGTAAACCGGGTTAGAAGTCGTCCCAAAATATTGTTTTTCCAACAATACCCCACATGAATCATAAAAGTGGCATAAGAGCCGGATTATCAGGGAAGAGAGAGAGAGCTACCAAGCGAACGATAATCGCATGAGAAAGGTAGTCAAAGACCTTGAACCTCTCCTAGTGGAATACTATCGGATATACTGGATTGTCAGTGGTGAAGCACCTTGAACTGCTTTCCGTATTGTATACCTAGACAATAGTACCCACACGGTTATCATCCTTCCATATTAGGTTCTCATTGTTGTGTCCATTTTGGCCCTGGAACACTTATTCCTGCTTTCGTGAGTAGTCTTAGAGAATTTAGCCTCGTCATTCTCCTAGAACCGGCCGACAGTTCCCACTCATATAGGTGAGTCTCATAAAGAGTATCTTTCCATACTCCACTTGGTTTAATCCCCAAGGTATGAGCTCATTAAAAGCTGATTGATTATCCTTACTAATGCAAGCGTCACTCGGTGTCGCCCTTGGAATGGGTTTGGAAATAGAATTTCCTACAGTGACTATATTTGCACAGTAATTAGGTTGTCCCTTTTGAACCTAGTTCTTGGGATCTCCAGTCATCTAGGTTGGTTTTCTGTTACATGCAACTCGGTAAGATAGGCTTCAATCCCATTCCCCTTGACGAACTAAAAACTTGCTCTCTACTTAACCCTTTGGTTAACAGATCTGCTAAGTTTTCCTTACTTTTTACGTAATCGATCGATATAATTCCGTTCGGGAGCAATTGTTTAATGGTATTATGTCTACGACGTATATGTCTAGACTTACCATTGTAAATGGTGCTTTGGGCCTTTCGAATTGCCGATTGACTATCGCAATGAATGCAGATAGCTGGCACCGGTTTTGGCAACATAGGAAGTTCTTCTAAGAATTGACGAAGCCACTCGGCTTCTTCTCCGGTTTTAACGCAATGAATTTCGATTCCATTGTGGACCTTGCAATGCAAGTTTATTTAGAAGATTTCCAAGACACGGCTGCTCCTCCAAGGGTAAAAACATACCCGCTTGTGGACTTAGAGTCCAATGTGTCTGATATCCAGTTGGCATCACTATATCCTTCCAGTACCGCAGGATACCTAGTATAGTGTAGTCTATATGGTAAAGTATATCTTAAATATTTTAGCACCCGAGTCACTCCTTTCCAATGTTTATCACTTGAATTGCTAGTGAATCGACTTAACTTTCCAACTGCTTGAGCAATATCGGGCCTTGTACAATTCATGAGGTACATTAAACAGCCAATTACTTGAGCATATTACTTGTCTTACACTTGCACCATGGTTCTTGGCGAGATGTAAATTAAGATCCACGGGAGTCTTAACTATCTTGCCATCGTTCTTGTCGAATTTCTCAAGAATCTTCCCAACATAGTGCGGTTGGGATAATGAGTATCCATTTGTTGTTCTAGTGATTTTCATCCCTAAAATAACGTCAACAATACCCATATCCTTCATATCGAACTTTGTTGTCAACATTTTCTTAGTTGTTTTAGTGATAGCTGAATTACTTCCCATAATTAACATATCCTCAACATACAAGCACACGATGACATATCCATCACGAGTGGTTTGACTATAAACACACTTGTCACATTCATTAATATGAAATCCATTTGATAACATGGTATTATCAAATTTGATATGCCATTGTTTCGGAGCTTGTTTGAGACCGTAAAGAGATTTCACCAAGCGACATACCTTATTTTCTTGCCCAGGAGCAATAAAACCCTCAGGTTGTTCCATGTAAATCTATTTGTCTAATTCACCATTTAAGAAGGCAGTCTTAACGTCCATTTGGTGAATTTCAAGATTATTTATAGCTGCAATTGGTATAAGCATGCGAATGGACGTTATCCTTGTAACTGGTGAGTAGGTATCGAAATAATCAATACCTTCCTTTTGTTTATAACCTTTTGCGACAAGTCTAGCCTTATACTTGTCAATTGAACCGTCAGGTTTAAGCTTCCGCTTAAAAACCCACTTACAGCCTAACGCTTTACTTCCTGGTGGAAGACTCACCAATTCCCAAGTATGGTTTTGAAGTATGGATTCAATTTCCATATTCACTGCTTCTTTCCAATACGACGCCTCGGTACTAGACATAGCTTCCTTGTAGGTTTGAGGCTCATTTTCTACCAAGTAGGTTAGAAAATCCGGGCCAAATGTTGTAGAAACTTTTTCCCGCTTGCTACGTCTAGGTTCGTTTTCCGTTTCGGACTCTTGGGATGTTGATTCCTGTGTTCTTTTGTTAGAACTTTGTTCCTTCTTCTCTTTGTATGGAAATACATCTTCGAAGAATGATGCGTTCCATGACTCAAAAATAGTATTTTCGTGTAGGTCTTCGATTTCTGATTTGATAACCAAAAATCGATATGCACTACTATTATGAGCATACCCGATAAAGACGCAATCTACTGTCTTCGGTCCAAGTTTCACCTTTTTAGGTAATGGTATCGCCACCTTTGCGAGACACCCCCACACTTTGAGGTATTTGTAAGATGGCGGTTTTCCTTTCCATAATTCATATGGGGTTTTGCCAAAAATTTTCCGAGGTATCCTATTAAGGATATGATTGGCAGTTAATAGGGCTTCCCCCCACAAGTTCTGTGGTAATCCCAAACTTAGGAGTAATGCCTTTATCATCTCTTTTAAAGTCCTATTCTACCTCTCGGATACGCCATTTTGTTCAGGCGAATAGGGTGCTGTAGTTTGGTAGATAATTCCACTTTCTAGACATATGTCTTTAAGTGGTGCCTTGTATTCTCCACCACGATCGCTACGCACCATTTTAATTTTCTTTCCTAATTGATTTTCCACTTAATTTTTATAGTGTTTGAACATGTCAATTGCTTCATCTTTACTTCGTAGAAGATAGACATAGAAATATCGTGTGCAATCGTCTATAAACGTAATGAAGTACTTCTTTCCACCTCTTGTGTGAAGAAACTTCAAGTTACAAATATCCGTATGGATTAATTCAAGAGGAGTAGTATTTTGTTTTCAATTGGTCGAAATGATTTCTTTGTTAACTTTGCTTCAACACAAGTCTCACATTTATGAGACTTATCTATAGTTGCGTTTGGAAGATGTTCCATAGACATTAATTTCCGAATAGAGTTGTAGTTGACGTGACCTAGTCTACTATGCCATAATTTAGATGACTCAACCATATAAATAGAAGCGGCATCTTTATTTATAGCCTTAGTAGGCATCACAATCATTACATTCAACTTAAACATCCCATCGCTAAGGTAACCCTTGCCTACCTACATGCCACTCTTAACTAGTACAATTTTCTCGGATTCGAAAACAAGTTTGAATCCTTTCTTGACTAACACAGACCCCGACACTAAATTCTTGCGAATTTCGGGAACAAAGAGTACATCTTTAAACGTGAGAAGTTTCCCCGAAGTCATCTTGAGGGTGACAGTTCCTTTTCCCTCGACGGTGGAAGATGAAGAGTTTCCCATGTAAAGTTGTTCTCCGTCCTCCACCGGTTCAAAGTTGGTAAACATTGATTTTTCCGAGCATATGTGACGGGTTGCGCCGGTGTCGACCCACCACTCCTTAGGGTTGCTTCCAATCATGTTCACCTCCGAGACCACCGCGGATAGGCGGATACCATAATCTTTTTCGACTTCAGCAACATTGGCTTCAGATTTATTCTTTGGATTCTTCCGTTTCTTTTTGCACTCGCTTCGGCGATGCCCGGTTTTCCCGAATTATAGCACTTTCCCTTGAAGTCTTTATCTTCAGCGTCGGCGGTGTTCAAGTCGCGAGCTTTCCTTTTCTTTTTCTTGGAGACATGTTCCGCAACGTTGGCTTTGGATTGCACCATTCCTGTCTTGTCGGAGTTGCGGTTATCTTCCTCTATCCTTAGCCGAACAATGAGTTCTTCCATCTTTATCTCCTTGCGTTATGTTTGAGATAGTTCTTAAAATCCTTCCAAGAAGGAGGCAACTTCTCAATCATGCACGCAACTTGAAACGAATCGCTGAGAGTCATTCGCTCGGCATGGATGTCGTGGAGGATGACCTGCAATTCCTGCACTTGACTGATTACAGTCTTATTTTCAACCATGTTAATTTTCAGGAATTCGGCAACCACAAATTTCTTGGCGCCGGCGTCTTCGGTTTTATATTTTTTGTCTAGTGATTCCCATAGTTCCTTAGCGGTTTTGGCCACCGAATATACACCATACAAAGTATTGTCCAAACCGTTAAGTACATAATTTTTAGCCAAAAAATCAGAGTGATTCCATGCATCTACCGCCGCTGCAGTTTCCTTGTCAGGATTTTCAGGTAGTACAGGAGCATCTTCCCGAAGAAACTTCGCCAAGTTCAAGATCGTCAAGTAGAACAGCATCTTCTATTGCCATCTCTTGAAGTCCTTCCCATTGAACCATTCCGGTTTTTCCCCATGGCCATTGATCATGTTCGGGCCTGTTGCAGGGGTGGACTGACTGGTACTCCCAGTTTCGGCCATCGCTGAAATTTGCAAAGCAAAAGTCAGAAACTGTAACGCAATGAGTACTATTAAACTCTTTGCAACACTGTTTTAATAAGTACTATAAAAACTCGTTAAAACAGTAATCTGTGAGTACTATTAAAACTCTCATATTATGAACAGATTGTATAAAGCAGTATAGAAGTTCGGTAAAACCAGTTTCGACAAAAAATAAGCCTTAAGATTGTTGGATAACAATCGAAACTGGACCGGAAGAAGGGAAGAAGAAGAGAATAAGAACAGAAAAGAAATGCAGAAGAAATAAATACTTCCAGAGTATAGAGAATCTGCAGATTAAATCGGAGACGATCTCGAGCATAGACTTGATGTCCTTAAGGCTTATTTGTCCCTTACGGTACTGCTTGTTATGGAGAAAACGCCTCGTAGGATAATTGCCTCACCGTGCAGTTTGTCAGTACACTTGCTGCACCCTACGAACCGCAATGGTATGGGAACTCTCTCTGGAAAAGGCTACGGGTTTGTTGGGTAAGTGCTGTGTGTTGTGTTTCTGGAATCTGGTAAGTGAGGAAAATTCGTTGGGGACGCCTGCTATTTATAGCAGTGTTGGAAGAGCGGTTGTAACCGTTTATGACAGTTCAACTGTCTGTAACGGTTGCAACCGTTCGGTTTGAATATCAAAATTTGTTGTGTAAAAGTCTGGACTGAAAAATTAATTCCAAAGTTGGTTTTGGGCCCAAAAGTTAAGTATGGGCTTGACTAACAAATTAGCCCACACCACACCACGGCCCGGCCCGTGCCCGAGACCGAGCCGGCCGGACGGCGGCGGCGGCACGCGCGCGGTGGTTCAACCTTTGTCTAGGTCCTCCATCCTACACAAAATGTGTATCACCCAAAGGGCGTGCCCTTAACGTGCAACCTTGGAATATTTATGCAACACTTTGTTGCTCTACATGAAGATGTGGGACACTTTTCTTCAAGTGTTTTCAACATCTCTACATCCCACTTTCACACATGAATTTTTCATTCATCCGAACACTATTTTGGACGAAACAAAGTGGTAGGATTATCTCCTAGTCGCAAGGATTCCATAGCCACTTTCGGTTTCCCAAACCGTTAACCCGACTTGTCGTAAACCGTGTTAGAAGTCGTCCCAAAATATTGTTTTTCCAACAATATGTCTCCCTAATTTCATATTTCGGCTACATCCATGCAACACTTAAAGCTATATTTCATTTAGGTCGCTTATTGCAGTTTGATCTTTGTCCAATGGGGGAAACATGGGTGAGATTAGGAGGTTGCTTCAAGTAATTTATTACTCTTAATGTTTTCAAATATGCAAATGGCTGCTAGCGCATGTGGAAATATCACAAAGATTAATTCGCCTGTTATAAATATGGAAAATTCGAAATGCCGCCATTTTTTCTTCAGCTTTCAAGTTCACTCCTTATGTGATTTGATTAATGATGTGATAATAGAAATATCTTAAAATAAATAGTTACCACAATCATATCATGACACGTAGGAGGTGAACTTGAAGGGTGAAGAAAATAGGGTGAAGCATAACGACCCTCTGTAAACATTGGAAACTGGTCCCATTTCATCACAACCAACCGTTAGAAAATTATGTAATGGTGAGGAAGAAGTTTCTACAAGATTAATCAACACAGGTTAAAAAATACTGTAAATAAAGACTCACTTTCACTGATCGATAGTCTCTCGAATGTTGTTGTGATGTCGAAGACAATCTCGTACATGTAGGGTATGGGTTCCTTAAAACAGATTAGCCGCTTGCTATCACGAGTGACTTCTGTTTCCCAGGATAAAAATCTTGTGACGCGGTGGTTGAAAGCACGTTACCACCGAGCCTGATGAACCAAAACTTGGTAGAGAAAGTTTGTTGTTGACAGAGAAAAATGAATATTGAATTTCGGTTGGCTGTTCTGAATTTGAACAGAACGGTTTCCCGTTCCTGAGATCGAGCCGGCCGGAAGACAGCGCGCGCTTGTGGTGGTTCAACCCACACACACCACATCACGGCCCGTGCCCAAGACCGAGCCGGCCGGACGGGAGCGCGCTTTCAACCTTTGTCTAAGTCCTCTCTCATGCGATAAATTGCTCCACTCAAAGGGTTTGCCCAAAATTAGAGAAGATAACACTCAAGTTTCTTCCTTGAACCAAGATGTGGGTCTCTTTTTTTACCAACACAATTTTTTATCATGAACTCCTTTTGAGAGATCGATTTGATCATTCATACTGCTCATGCTCAAAACTCACCACAAGACTACCTCAACGCCAACAACACGGTTCGGGCACGAGTAGCCGTTGGATCTATGGTATGGAATGCCACGATGGCTGCATACACGAGAAACTACTCTAATTCAAGGATTGGCGATTGCATTCTCTTTCACTCGGGAGGGATTTATGGCGAGAACCTTGCTGAAGGAAAGTGGTTGGGCCAATTCGGCACAGCTAGGTTGTGCTAGGGTTTAGTGTACTAATAGATGTTGGTGCTTCAATATTTTCAACTATTATCCTCCTGGTAACTATATCGGCCAACGTCCTTATCAAAATCTAGAGTCTTCAGCAACATGCCAATACCAGCAAGATGTTACCGGATCGTGGAGTTCTACTTAAGTAATTCGATAATTAACTTTGTTGAGTTTGACTTTAATCAAACTTGGTAATTGGTTTGGGTCCAAAGAAAATCAAATAAGGAAGGAAATAAAAATAGTCAAAGTCAGCAACTATTTCCATTACTTGGGGCGGTGATCAAATTTGGCTAGGAGACAAAAAATTTCCAATTGTTTAGGGGGAGGTGTACTGTTGGGTATTTAAAGGACTCTTGTCCTTTTGGTTTGTCCACGGGTCAGTAGCAATAGCATACACACGGACAGAGGAAAAAGCAAGGGCACTAACAACAGTTTTGTGAGCTTTTTCTTTTGCGTGTGTGTTCGCGATTGTAATCGGGTTTCGGGTTGGTTTCTCTCAATAAATCGGGTTCGGGTTGTGGAGTAGCTAGTATTTATACTAGCAAACCACGTTACAATTCTTGTCTCTCGTTCTTTATATTTTGTTATCGTTCTTGCTTGATACCCGGATTCATCCGCTGCGTCATAACAAACTGGTATCAGAGCCAGGGTCAGGTTAGGGTTTCAAGAAGAGACGATGTCAGGTACTATGAAGATCGAGAAGTTTAGTGGGAGAAACAGTTTCAGTCTGTGGCAGATCAAGATGAAGGCGTTGTTGAAACGGGACGATCTTAGCTGCCTTTGGCGTCCAACAAGGGCAACGTGGACACGTCCACATCAGCGTATCTGAAGATGGAGGAGAAGGCGCACGCAATGATCATGTTGTGTCTAACGGACGACGTGATCACCGGTGTCGCAGATCAGGAGAAGGCGGCTGCTTTGTGGGTCAAGTTGGAGGAGCTCTACATGAAGAAATTTGTGGCAAACAAGTTGATTCTCAAGCAGCGGCTATTCGGGTTGCGAATGTCTGAAGGTACGCAAATTAGTGATCACTTAGATGTTCTAAACACTATTCTGCTTGAACTGCGTAATAGTGAGGAGAAAATAAGTGATGAGGATGCGACCTTAATTCTGTTAGTGTCGCTTCCTCCATCGTATGAGGGTTTCGTGCAATCTTTCATTGGTGGGAAAGATACGATAACCCTAGAACAGGTCAGATCTGCTCTACACACTAGGAGTCTGAGGCACAAGGGTGCAGGCAATTCAGGTGACCATTTTGCGGCTGGTTTAATGGTCAAAGCAGGAAAAGGTAAGGGATACAAGAGGTTTGCAG
This sequence comes from Linanthus parryae, assembly GCA_023055425.1. NCBI lineage: Eukaryota > Viridiplantae > Streptophyta > Magnoliopsida > Ericales > Polemoniaceae > Linanthus > Linanthus parryae. The sequence goes on from JALGPY010000002.1 coordinate 30,087,970, forward strand.
GATCCAGCTTACCACAGGACGTCTGTGCCTACTGCAAGGAGAAAGGTCACTGGAAAAGGGAGTGTCCCAAGAAGAACCAAACGAATCTGGTTCTAGGTGGAGGGACCTCCTCCGAGGACGACCTTCTTCTTTGAGCCCCTTGGGGGCGATTCTGGGCTCATAGCATGGAGCTTCTGGCGCGTGAGATCTATGGCACGCGAATCGGGTTCAGGTTCTAGGCGCGAAAAGATTTATGGCGCGCACTAGGGTTTTGGGCGCATCTGAGGCATACGGGGCGCATCTGGCATGACAATTTGTGGCACTCGTCGTCGGCGCATCTGGTCTGGACGACTTCTGGGCACTTGTCATGGTGCACTGGTCCTGGCGCTGTTTGGAGCGCATCGGGAATACATTTGGTCCTGCTTTCTCAGTGAATGTATTCGAGTCTGGTTCTAGGTGGAGGCGTGCTCGTTTCAGTTTCAGGGAGACGCATCTGTTTCAGGTTCGAGAGAAGCATCAGTTCTGGTTCACAGTTGCTGAGATGATTAAAGTCAAGGTGGAGATTTGTTGAGTTTGACTTTAATCAAACTTGGTAATTGGTTTGGGTCCAAAGAAAATCAAATAAGGAAGGAAATAAAAATAGTCAAAGTCAGCAACTATTTCCATTACTTGGGGCGGTGATCAAATTTGGCTAGGAGACAAACTTTTTCCAATTGTTTAGGGGGAGGTGTACTGTTGGGTATTTAAAGGACTCTTGTCCTTTTGGTTTGTCCACGGGTCAGTAGCAATAGCATACACACGGACAGAGGAAAAAGCAAGGGCACTAACAACAGTTTGTGAGCTTTTTCTTTTGCGTGTGTGTTCGCAATTGTAATCGGGTTTCGGGTTTGTTTCTCTCAATAAATCGGGTTCGGGTTGTGGAGTAGCTAGTATTTATACTATCAAACCACGTTAAAGTTCTTGTCTCTCGTTCTTTATATTTTGTTATCGTTCTTGCTTGATACCCGGATTCATCCGCTGCGTCATAACAAACTTGTCATGCGTTAGAAAAGTCTGAATAACCGCCAACTCAAGTAATATGGGCACATAAATATGGAATTTTCTTCAGACAGTGATTTAGTGGGATCGTGTTACACTCTCAGTAGTTTGTATGATTGCAGTTCATTCATCAATAATTAACAAGCTTCTTTTTCAGTTTAATCAGAGTCGGCTACATGAGTCCAATGTCTTTATAAGCGTCGTTCAAACTAATTTTTGTCTTGTAGATTTAATTTGGATTTGCCGTATCCTTTTTAAATCATGTTCAGTTAATCTATAATGTTGCAGCAGCATAAAAAACTGACCTATGCTTATTTGACATATGAATGAAGACGAAGAAACAATGCTGAACAGGAAGCATCTGCAGTACTATTAATTGCAGAGCTGACGAATAACCTAATGACACCTGGTTAGATTAAGAACTAATTATTTTGTCAATGATAAATAAAGCAATTTTTTCTTGATATCTCTCTCGTTTTTCTACTATTTTTTTTACTGAGACTTAGCCCAGTGTCGTGAATCGAATTTGAACTAAGGAGCTCATGCATAGGCTTTTAAACGCTCTGCAATTTGAGCTAACACTCATTTGCATGTCTCTCTTCTTTTGGTGAAATGTAGTTGCAAGTAAAGTGCCAATTACTAAATAAAAAATCTTCTCTTTTGGCCAAATCACATAACATATTTAAATCTAATCCAGATGTATGGATCAATGCAATTTGCTCTATGTCCAAGGGGAGAGTAATGGGTGAATGAACAAGGTTGCTTCAAGTAATTCACTACTTTTGCTTTTTTTATTTTTCCCAAAAAAAATCCACAATTTTGCATGACACTTGCCTATAAATAGACATGAAGCAAACCTCATTTCACCATCAACTACGAGTACAATCTCTTTTCAAGCATTACCAAAATAGCCATCATCATGTTGTCTCACATCTCCCTAGCATTTGTATGCCTCATAACCCTAACCCTAATCCACACCTCCCATGCCCAAAACTCGCAGACAGACTACCTCAATGCTCACAACACGGCTCGAGCACAAGTAGGCGTTGCAGCTATGGTGTGGAACACTACTGTTGAAGCGTATGCGCAAGACTATGCTAATACGAGGATTGCCAACTGCAGTATGGTTCACTCGGGGGGTCCTTATGGCGAAAACCTTGCTGAGGGCAGCGGAACTTTCACAGGTACTGCGGCGGTTAATCTTTGGGTTGCAGAGAAAACCGACTATGACTACGCTACCAATTCATGTGCCGCAGGGAAAGTATGCGGTCACTATACTCAAGTGGTTTGGGCCAAGTCAACTCAGCTCGGTTGCGCTAGGGTTCAGTGTACCAACAACAGCTGGTGGTTTATCATTTGCAGCTACTATCCCCGCGGCAACTATGTCGGGCAAAAACCTTATTAGGAGCTAGAGCCTGTCTTCTAATAATCTCGGCACTTGAAAGATGTTACTGGCCTATGTTTTTATTTTTTTACTAAGTTAACAAACCCTGTCGTGAGTCAATAAGCGGACACCCACATTGTGTCCGGAGCTCTGATGAGAGAAAGCTATGTTGAGTGAGATGTGTTGTTGTCATTCTTTCGAGAATGTTCAATTATATGATGTAATAATATGATAGTAGTGGTATCGGTCACAATCTCCAGAAGCATTCTGGATTGTGTAGCGTACACTACATGTCTTGTGTTATGAACCAAAAAGGAAAGAGAACAAATTGCTCCATATCATCTAGGCTTAATTACTTAATGCATACTCCCAGTATACCGAAACTAACACATTGCAACCCCCATTATTATAATATGCTTATTGCATCCTCCAGTTGCAATAAATCATAGGCTTAATTACTTAATGCATACCCCCAGTATACCGAAACTAACACATTACAATCCCCACTTACAGAATATACTTATTGCATTCCCCATTTGCAATATATCCTACTTGTTGAAACTGGTAAAATAAAGCATTCTAACTCCATCCACATTAAGAGGGTACTATTGTCAACACACAAAAAAATGATATGAAAGTTTTAAATTAAAATAAAGAAAAATAAAAAAGAAATGGATGAAGATAAGAAAGGTAGGAAGATGAATATCTATCTTTTTCTTTCCTTTTTTTTGCCTAATCTCCATCGTCTTTCCCTGTCTCTGTTTAGCAAGCTCCGACACAGGAAAGGGAAACAGGGATGCATCTGCTGGGTTTGCTCTTTCTTTCTCTATTTCTCTCTCAGTCTCTCCCTATCTATTCCCCCCCCCCCCCCCCCTCTCTCCCTTCCGCGACCTTCTCCCTCTCTCTGGTCCGGATCTGGTGGTGTTTTCTGATTCGTATTTTGGGGGTGTCGGGGTTAGATCGTCGGGGTCAGAATATGGGTTTGATTTGGGAGCTGACAAGGAAAAGCAGAATATGGGTGTAACTGAATCATTGTTTTCGAATCTCCACCGAAATCTTCCACTGTACATGGGTATTGCAGGAAATAATGGAATTGGGGAACATTATCGACGAATTGGAGAGGGAAAAACAGCTCCTGATGATGGTGAGTTTGTGAATTTCCTTTCTTCAATTTTGTTACCTACGATTTTGATATTGTGGTTTCTGGGTTTGGGTAAGCACCATCTGAGATGGAGTTGGTTGAGACGAGTTTGGGTGTATGATATAGAGGTATGGCCGACCAGGATAAAGCACTTGAATGGACGATGGAGGAGATACGAGACTGTGGAATTGTGGTTGTGGTTGTGGGTGAAGGCTATTCTCGTTGGTATGACGGAAGTGGCGGCCGTAATCTGGGCTTGTTAGGTGGAAGGGGGAGGGTGTGGTGGGTTTTTTATATTTATTGGGTGGACAATTTTACCCTCAATGAGATAGGATTAAGTTGTGAACTAACGGATCGTTCCGTTAAGTATTGGACGGAATTATTTTACCAGTTTCAACAAGTAGGATATATTGCAAATGGGGGATGCAATAAGTATATTCTAGAAGTGGGGATTGTAATGTGTTAGTTTCGGTATACTGGGGGTATGCATTAAGTAATTAAGCCTAAATCATACTTGTTGAAACTGGTAAAAAAAATCCGTCACATACTTAACGGAATATTCCGTTAGTTGACAAAAAAGTTATTTTTATTGAGGGTAAAACCGTCCAGCCACTAATAATATGAACAACACCATAAGACCCGGAATCCGGTAGAAACCCAGATTCCGGCGCTATAAACTCAGATTCCGACAATACATGAACATTACCGATTCCGGCAATACATGAACATTACCAAGAACACAATTCAAACCCAGCTTCACTCTAATGAGGCAATGTTGTCGTGTCTGCTATCTGCTGAATGTTCTCATAATGTGCTTGCAGTCTATCGATATCAATTGACAAGAAAAACATCAGAATAAAGCACAAAAACAACTAATTTCTTTGGATAAAATTGTGAGATGTGGACTCGGTTGCTTAACTGGCCTTCATTTGTGACCATCATACAACTTGTAAGGGAAATACCCACCTCCAAAAACACCAAGTTTAACATAAACCTTCCTCCTATGCCTCCTCCAAAATTCCCTATCAATGATATTCAGTAGAAACTAACATTACCAGACAAACTTGAAGATAAATAAACACAACCCAGTACCTAATTCTTTGTTCATAAGACATCCTATACAACCCATAACAGAATAAGCCAGGGAGGGCATAGTTCATTCTCAAATTCCCAAATCAGGAAAAAATTATGATACTTCAATTTGCCTCCTACTAGAGCATAAATCAAATAAAACCCAGGTAATATATGTGAAGGGAAGGAAGGATCTAATCATACATAGATCTACAACATGAATTAAAGAGGAATATTCATGTGTACCTTTTCTCCCTTAGCTCCTAGCGCAGCGGATTGATCTTGTTGTTGCTTGCTTTTTCGTGCCTTCACCTTGATCTTGATCCCATCGGTTTTAGTGTTAATCACGAGGAAGAACACCTTGATTCACCCCACGTACCACATTCTTGGATGAAGTAGAGAGAGAATAGGGTTCTTTACAACTTGAGAATGAATGTGGACATAATAACTTTACCGTGTTATTAGCTTTTTAGGCACTCCATACTGTGTAGGAGGCTGCCTCCTTATATATGCAAAAGTTCTCCTAGGTTTATACATAAACCCCTAGGGGTTGAGTATAACAACCCGGATCCTACGGTTCCTGCTAGTTCGACTTAACGATAATCCAAAGAATAATTTATTGAAATAAAAGGAGGAAACCTCCAACATTTTTGTACAGAAATAATAAAACAATGTTTGAAATCCAAAAGAAATAACTACTAAAATAAGTGTTCTAGTCAATCCTACTCTTTGACTTGTGCGCGCGTTCCACCCCAGCTAGCTTAGTCAAACCTGCGGTTTTAAAATAGCAAAAGCCGACGCAGCAAAACATTTTATCAGTAAAAACTGAGTAAGATTATACCACAACACGTAAAGACAGAGTTTTTGGCTAACACGAGAATATACACAGTAACATAAGCAGTAACCACAATTTTATTCTTTTATTTGGTTGAGGCATAACACGAGCCCCAACAGGTACGGTGTGGACAGAGAGGTCACGATGGAATAATAATAAGAGGGTACTTCTACGGGATATCACAGTCCATCCCGATTCTCCCTAAAGAACTAGTGAGACCTTAAGTGTCGACACCCCTATACAGTCATGACCTAAACATGTATAGGTAGTACTCCTAGTTTTCACAATAGATAAGAGGGTACAATGCCCTAGGGAATCACACATAGGTGTTCCCGGCCTTAGCCTTCACACGCATCCTCTGTACACCGTTCCTAATTCTATTATCGTACATTTATTGTTCAAGATCCCACGGGAGTAATAAATCACAATATGAAATAGTAACCACATGCTTCTCAAATCGTTCAAAAATAAAGCGCTGGAAGAATTCAAGGTATTGTAAAGCGGAAATTGAACTTACAGTTTGAGATAACGCACACGAAACAACACATTTTGATATTTAAAGATGTTGTGCATATAACTTACCTGATAATAGAGAGATTCTTCACACACAAGCAAGCACGTAACTAGTAGTAGGGGTCCTCTACGAATTCGTCTCCTACGAATTCTGAATCTACAATAATCAAATAGTCCTATATTAACACAAATTCGCCACATGCCAATTCACAATTAAAATGTCTTATGTGGAATGCAAGTGCAACCCCTAATTGATCCCCCAAACACAAACATATTTTGTTAGTTATGAAACGCAAGCTTAGTATTACATTTGATAAGAGAAGTAGTAGTTTATATACATTAAAAGAAGAATTGAGTTAGAGAAACTTTATTTAATATTCTAGAATATTTATAGCGGCTAATATTTATAAATATAAAAAGAGATAGCTATTTTAATCACGTTAAAAGTTGACTGTATTTATCATAAAAGTTATTTCAGTGAAAACAAGATATTATGTGAAAAGAATACTAATTTCCGATGGACATAAAAAAAAACTATTTAGTTTTTAAGAAAAACAACAAGTAAATACTAAACTAACATTATTCACGAAAATTCCCTTTTATCAAATATGAGGATGTATGTTTATTTTCATAAAAACTTGCTAAATATATTTGTTAATATGTATAAACATAAAAGACATACTAGTTTGTAATATGCTAGAAAGGATTTTAGATTATTTGTTAATATATATAAAAAAATACAGATTGTTCTAAAGACGATAACACACCCGTAAAGTTAATAACCTACAAACAGTCCCTCTATAGTTTCAGAACGTACATGATAGCCCCCAACCTTTACACCCATTTAACCTTTCTTTCTTCTCCAACATAACCCAGCAACAACTTCAAATACAACCAAACTTCACCAAAATTTCAATCGACTAACAACTAAATCGCGAAACAGAGGGAGCAATTGAAAACTAGAACTCAAAATTAAAGCATTCGGTTATTACCGAGTGGGCGGACGGAGAGTGAAGCCGACGGCGACGGTGGAAGAGGCGACGCAGCGGGGAGCGACGACACTGGCGGACCTGGGTTCGCCTTGCTGGGTTCGTCGGACCTGGTTTGGCGTCCAGGTTCGTCGGCAACACAGGGCGCAGAGGGGAAGAGGGAGAGACGGCGTCGGGCGGCGGTGTTGGGTCTTCTCCGCCGGACCTGGGTTCGGCTTTTGCCGGGCTTGGGTTCGGCCGGACTTGGCTCGACGCCGCACAGAGAGAGAGAGAGACAGAGCGAGAGAGAGTGAGAGTGACGAGAGAGAGAGGCACGAGAGAGAGGGTGAGAGAGTTGCTGGGTTTGTTCTTGGGTGAAAACCCAAATCGGAAAAAAAATCAAATCCGTGGAGGACATTACGGGTTCAAATTGGAATGGTAGATTGGAGCAATTGATTTCGAAGATTGATTTTAGGCTTGATTGGCGCGGATTGGGACAGAAATCTGGAGAAGAGAAGTCAAAATCGAGTGTTGCCGTGGGTTGGTTTTGCCGGAAAATTAGTAGAGGAAAAGCTCTGCTGAAAATGGAAGGGGTGGGGAAGATGATGAGAGGATGGTTACGGTGTGGCGGTTGCACCAAGTTACGCGGTGGCTCGCTACGTAATAAAAATAAAAGTCACACTTTTGGTCACGCTATAAACATTACACGACCCGCTACACTTCACCCACTAATTTACGCATATTAACTATAAAAAGTTGTCATCTAAAAAAAAAATACTTTTTGATAAAAAAAAAGTTGATAACAATAACAATAATAATAATAATAGTAATAGTAATAATAATAATAATGCAATAGTAATAATAATAATAATAATAATAATAATAATAATAGTAGTAGTAGTAACAACGACAACAACAACAACAACTATAATAATAATAATAATAATAATAATAATAATAATAATAATAATAATAATAATGTGAAAACAAACTATTTAGTAAAGGAAAATACTTTTATAAATCTCAAACAGTGGCCCCGAAAATTCGTTAAACTCCCAAAATACCCCCGAAAAATATCGGGGTATTACATCACATCTCCCTTAAAACAAAGCTTCGTCCCCGAAGCTTAAGGTAAACCAATCTCCCAACGCAGGTATAAATCAAAGCGCCCAAGCATAAATCAAATCACCCAATGCAATTAGAAATCCAATCTCTAAATGCAAGTATGCAGTTCTAACGTGCACACACATAACAATACAACGCGGGTAGTTAAATGCAGGGCTGTTAAACATATAACAAGACAAAAGCGGGTAATTGAATGCAGGGTTGTTAAATCACATCTCCCTTAAAAGGAGTGGCGTCCCCGTCACTCGACTCGAATTTGGTCGAAAAGGTGTCGGTAAGGGAGAGATCAAGTTCGACGGGCTCGTAACAAGGATAAGGCTCGGGTCAGGTACATAAGCCTTGAGTTGGGTCATGAAAAACGTTATGGAGTCTTCCCAATACAAACGCTGAATGATATGATGACGTCAGTACATGCGTTAACGTTACCTAATGAAGGATGAGAATTTGAAGTCCATAGCGATGCATTCGAGCATGGGCAAAGAAAAACTGGCAAGGTTATCGCTTATGCTTCTAGGCAACAAAAGTCTTATGAGGAGAATTACCGTGTTCATGATTTGAAGTTGACAGCCAGAGTGTTTGCACTGAAGATCAGGAGACATTATATCAAAGGTACGAATTGCAAAAAATATACATATCACAAGAGCTCGAAGTGCATATTAATGTAAAAGGAATTGAATATGCGACAAGGAAATTGGCTAGAGTTAGTGAAGGGCTACGACATTAATATCCAATACCACGAAAGAAAAGCAACTGTAGTAGCGGATGCATTGAGTTGGAATACGAATCATACGGTAAAATCAATGTGGGTTTTGCCAATTAAGCTTTGCGAAGAGTTTCGAAGGCTAGAGATTGAAATCTGTACGAAGGAAACCACGATTAATTTAACGATGGTACCGGAAATCTTCGTAGAGACAAGGAATCACAGAAAGAAGACGTTTTCATATAAATGATCAAGGAGAGAATCAACAAAGTCGAAGCACTAGATTTCAAAGTGGAGGCAAATGGTAGAGTGAAATTCAAGGGAAAATAGTGTGGACCAATGAAATGCGCGGAAGTAAAGGAAAGATTATGAAGGAAGCACATAACACACCATAATCGGTACATCCAGGAATAGGCAAGTTATACAAGGATTTGGAATAGTACTTGTGGTGGAAAGATATGAAGAAGGAAAATAGTTGATTTTGTCAAAAGGAACTTTCTGTGATTGACTTGTCAAAAGGTCAGGCTCGAGCACAAGAGACCAGGCGGAATATTGCAATAATTGGAGAATGGAAAAAGGGACTCCATCTCAATGGAATTTGTTACAGCTTTACCTGTTTTGACGAATGGGTTGATCCAGATCTAGATGGTAGTCGATAGACTGAACAAGGCACAAGATTCATTTCTGTGAAAGAAACGTGGAACATCGAAAAGAGGGCGGACGTATTTAACAAGAATGTGGTAAGACTACAAAGAGTACCAAGCTCGGTTATTTCTGATAGGGATTCAAACTTCATATCACATTTCAGGAAGGAGTTACAAAAGAACATGGTCACCGAGCTAAGGTTGAGCAGAACATTTCACCCATATACGATTTGAAAGACTAAAAGGACGATTCAGACGTTGGAAGACATGCTAAGAGCTAGCATTTTGGAACTTTGGAGGTTCGTGGATGGGCAAGTTACCATTAATCGATTTTTTTCTTATAACAAGAGCTACCATGATAGCTTAGGGATGGCATTCTATGAAGAAATGCACGATAGGAAGTGTAGGACACTACCGTGTTGGCGCGGCAAAAGCGAAACGATTATTCTTGGAAAACAAATGGTCGAGGACTCGACAAGCCATATTCAGATGATTCAGCAAAGGATGAAGGCAGTCCGTGATCGACAAGGTACTTGAGAGGATTTCAAGAAAAGGTCATTGGAGTTCAATAATGGCGACAAAGTGTTCATGGTGGTTTCACCTACAAAAGGGTTATTTGTTTTAAACAGAAAGGAAAACTGAGTTCTAGATTTATCGGACCACACGAAGTACTGGATCGTATAGGAGAGGTTGCCTATCGACTAAATCTTCAATCTGAGAGTATGGTTAAGGCTGACACAATTTGGATTATGGGTCCAATGGTTATACTCTTATAGGATAGACGTTCACCTTTCGGGTCCATGAAAATCAACTTTTGGTTGGAACACTCTATGGTTGCTTCGTATTTGCTAAGTCAGTCCATATCCAAGGTGATGTCTAGGTTACCAAGTTCGTAAAGAATCAGATCAGAAGGTAGCTTGGCTCTTAAGACTTCTTGGTTGACTTCGAGGTACATGGTATTAGAAGATATGACTTCTCCACTAAGCTCAGAGATGAAGATAGATATTTGGGGGGTAGGAGTTGGTAATTCTGTCTTCTTTAGCAAGGTAGATGATACGAAGGGAAGAATCTATTCCAGGTAGAAAAGAATCTACTTCAGTACACATACGTGCCCCAAATAAGTTTAAACACTTAAACATCTATTAATCCAACCATCAAATAATCCACATAACAATTAAATGAAACATATCAATCTCAAAAAGGAAATAACAATCTTAAATCTAGCTAAACGTTCACTCTCCTGGTAAAGGAAATGCATAATTGATAATTCTAAGGGTGGGATGGGTGTGGATCTACTCCTCATCATCAGTGGTGAACATGAACTCGATATCATCAGCGCCAATCTCAATACTCGACCAAAATAAACTCAATTAAAGCAAGTATGTAACATGGATAGCTAAGAACTTAACAAGTTGCAGCCACATAGCAATTTATCTATTCTTAACGAACATGGATTCTCCGATAAGCATAAAACACACTTAGAAAATTTAACAACGGCTAAGCTAACCCACATCCCCGGCTTGTTTAGTTTTATTCCAGTTTTAGTTATCCTATGTCCATTTTAAATTTTGAAAAAGTTCCCAATCATAATTTATCTTTATTAATGGAATTCGAAAAGTCGCACTAGCGTTGGAACCGTCGGCTCTGATACCATCTATAACAACCCGGATCCTACGGTTCCTGCTAGTTCGACTTAACGATAATCCAAAGAATAATTTATTGAAATAAAAGGAGGAAACCTCCAACATTTTTGTACAGAAATAATAAAACAATGTTTGAAATCCAAAAGAAATAACTACTAAAATAAGTGTTCTAGTCAATCCTACTCTTTGACTTGTGCGCGCGTTCCACCCCAGCTAGCTTAGTCAAACCTGCGGTTTTAAAATAGCAAAAGCCGACGCAGCAAAACATTTTATCAGTAAAAACTGAGTAAGATTATACCACAACACGTAAAGACAGAGTTTTTGGCTAACACGAGAATATACACAGTAACATAAGCAGTAACCACAATTTTATTCTTTTATTTGGTTGAGGCATAACACGAGCCCCAACAGGTACGGTGTGGACAGAGAGGTCACGATGGAATAATAATAAGAGGGTACTTCTACGGGATATCACAGTCCATCCCGATTCTCCCTAAAGAACTAGTGAGACCTTAAGTGTCGACACCCCTATACAGTCATGACCTAAACATGTATAGGTAGTACTCCTAGTTTTCACAATAGATAAGAGGGTACAATGCCCTAGGGAATCACACATAGGTGTTCCCGGCCTTAGCCTTCACACGCATCCTCTGTACACCGTTCCTAATTCTATTATCGTACATTTATTGTTCAAGATCCCACGGGAGTAATAAATCACAATATGAAATAGTAACCACATGCTTCTCAAATCGTTCAAAAATAAAGCGCTGGAAGAATTCAAGGTATTGTAAAGCGGAAATTGAACTTACAGTTTGAGATAACGCACACGAAACAACACATTTTGATATTTAAAGATGTTGTGCATATAACTTACCTGATAATAGAGAGATTCTTCACACACAAGCAAGCACGTAACTAGTAGTAGGGGTCCTCTACGAATTCGTCTCCTACGAATTCTGAATCTACAATAATCAAATAGTCCTATATTAACACAAATTCGCCACATGCCAATTCACAATTAAAATGTCTTATGTGGAATGCAAGTGCAACCCCTAATTGATCCCCCAAACACAAACATATTTTGTTAGTTATGAAACGCAAGCTTAGTATTACATTTGATAAGAGAAGTAGTAGTTTATATACATTAAAAGAAGAATTGAGTTAGAGAAACTTTATTTAATATTCTAGAATATTTATAGCGGCTAATATTTATAAATATAAAAAGAGATAGCTATTTTAATCACGTTAAAAGTTGACTGTATTTATCATAAAAGTTATTTCAGTGAAAACAAGATATTATGTGAAAAGAATACTAATTTCCGATGGACATAAAAAAAAACTATTTAGTTTTTAAGAAAAACAACAAGTAAATACTAAACTAACATTATTCACGAAAATTCCCTTTTATCAAATATGAGGATGTATGTTTATTTTCATAAAAACTTGCTAAATATATTTGTTAATATGTATAAACATAAAAGACATACTAGTTTGTAATATGCTAGAAAGGATTTTAGATTATTTGTTAATATATATAAAAAAATACAGATTGTTCTAAAGACGATAACACACCCGTAAAGTTAATAACCTACAAACAGTCCCTCTATAGTTTCAGAACGTACATGATAGCCCCCAACCTTTACACCCATTTAACCTTTCTTTCTTCTCCAACATAACCCAGCAACAACTTCAAATACAACCAAACTTCACCAAAATTTCAATCGACTAACAACTAAATCGCGAAACAGAGGGAGCAATTGAAAACTAGAACTCAAAATTAAAGCATTCGGTTATTACCGAGTGGGCGGACGGAGAGTGAAGCCGACGGCGACGGTGGAAGAGGCGACGCAGCGGGGAGCGACGACACTGGCGGACCTGGGTTCGCCTTGCTGGGTTCGTCGGACCTGGTTTGGCGTCCAGGTTCGTCGGCAACACAGGGCGCAGAGGGGAAGAGGGAGAGACGGCGTCGGGCGGCGGTGTTGGGTCTTCTCCGCCGGACCTGGGTTCGGCTTTTGCCGGGCTTGGGTTCGGCCGGACTTGGCTCGACGCCGCACAGAGAGAGAGAGAGACAGAGCGAGAGAGAGTGAGAGTGACGAGAGAGAGAGGCACGAGAGAGAGGGTGAGAGAGTTGCTGGGTTTGTTCTTGGGTGAAAACCCAAATCGGAAAAAAAATCAAATCCGTGGAGGACATTACGGGTTCAAATTGGAATGGTAGATTGGAGCAATTGATTTCGAAGATTGATTTTAGGCTTGATTGGCGCGGATTGGGACAGAAATCTGGAGAAGAGAAGTCAAAATCGAGTGTTGCCGTGGGTTGGTTTTGCCGGAAAATTAGTAGAGGAAAAGCTCTGCTGAAAATGGAAGGGGTGGGGAAGATGATGAGAGGATGGTTACGGTGTGGCGGTTGCACCAAGTTACGCGGTGGCTCGCTACGTAATAAAAATAAAAGTCACACTTTTGGTCACGCTATAAACATTACACGACCCGCTACACTTCACCCACTAATTTACGCATATTAACTATAAAAAGTTGTCATCTAAAAAAAAAATACTTTTTGATAAAAAAAAAGTTGATAACAATAACAATAATAATAATAATAGTAATAGTAATAATAATAATAATGCAATAGTAATAATAATAATAATAATAATAATAATAATAGTAGTAGTAGTAACAACGACAACAACAACAACAACTATAATAATAATAATAATAATAATAATAATAATAATAATAATAATAATGTGAAAACAAACTATTTAGTAAAGGAAAATACTTTTATAAATCTCAAACAGTGGCCCCGAAAATTCGTTAAACTCCCAAAATACCCCCGAAAAATATCGGGGTATTACATTGAGCCTTTACTACTAAGCCTTTAAGTTTGTGTCTCATTACAACTAACCTCATAAGGTTGTAGTAATTGCATTGGGCACCCCACATGGGCGCACCAATTGCTAACAATATGAGAAAAAGGAGCTGAATTTAAGTTAATGGTAGAAGGAAACCAGCCACATTCAATCTCTCTTCAAGAGAAATCAAAAGCATAGGCCGTCGAATCGCCGGGAACAAAGAGAGAGAGCGGGGGATGCAGAGAGAGCGAGAGGAAGAGATATTGGGGTCGGGTTGAGCGAAGAACGCGAGGCAGGATGGATCCGTCGGAGAAGAGCCTGGAAGACCGGTGGCGGCTCGGGTGGTTTCCCGTCCTCTGCTGCTGGCTTGCGCAGAATAGAAGGGAATAGAGAAAGGAGAGCGAGAAGGAGAAGGATATCGGGGCATGAAAGAGAATACATGACATAAAGAGAGGGAAACGGTGGGATACAGATTGCAGGGAGGTTCTCGAGAGATTTGGGGATGAGATACGAATTTAGGATTGCTTTTTCATCTTCGTCAACATTTTTTTAACAATATTCTTTTTAACCTTATCTTTTTAGAATTGCATTTTATTTTTATTTCAAATGTAAATTTATTATTTTTATATCGACAAATATACCCTCCCTCATTGGATGGTGTTTGGACGGATTATCTTACCAGTTTCAACAAGTAGGATTTATTAAGACTGGGGGATTTAATAAGCCTATTCTAGAAGTGGGGGATGCAATGTGTTAGTTTCAGTATACTGAGGGTATGCATTAAGTAATTAAGCCTATAATCTATGGTTGGTCAAAAAAGTCTAGTGTAACAACCGGAACACATCTACTACACTTACATTTTGTTTAACAACTTATTTTAGTATCCACCAATTAGTATACTGCGCGCTAAATTCACCACAAATAAAAATCACAATCCAATCTTATGGTGTGGAAGTGTAATGGGGAAAGGTACCAGGAGGATCGTAAGCAAAACAATACAACAGATTTTTCTTCAATCCAACAACCGAGTAATTTTTTGAGTTCATGGAGCTGAACATCGGTTCTTAGATGCAGCTGTATTGATCTGTGAAAAATCGAATTATGCCCTCACAATCAAAAAAATATATTTGGCATTCATCACTGAAACCAAAACATATCAGCTGTGAACGAGGACTGAGTGGAAGCCTTTCCCTTTTTTTGTGACCTAGTACTGATGTTGAAAACTGTAACTTCTGGCATCTAATCATTTGATGGAAGAGCAAGACCAGCATGTGCAACAATTGCTAATTCCATTTTAAAGTGCGAAGCAGTCACCAAATTTCCCGCCAAAGAGAGTAGATTTGTCTGAGAACCGCATTCACAAAATATGCGGAGATAATTACAATTTGTAATAGCAGCAACCCAAGAAGTACCAAGTGCTCGTTCACAGCTGATATGATGTTCTCTGGTATCATCGGCCCTATATCAATACACATAAGGTTAAGTGGTGCAAGCAATTTGAAGAAGAAAAAGATTACGTGAATGCTATTAAACCTTTACATGGACTAGCAATTCCACTTGCATTTTCATTTATGGCAGCCAACCTATAACCCTACATTTCTAATGTCTCTGATTGAACTGCGTGGTCATCATATAAACACCTATTAATAAATTTAACTCTTCCATCTTGACATCCAGCTGCCAAAATAGTCTCCTATATATCGAAACAAAGCACATGAATTGAGGACATACACACGAAATTTTTGGCCTTGACCTTTCCATCTGGGAATGTAAAGAGCTTCACCGAGTGACCTTCAAATCCCACAAGGGCAAGGAGAGCCGAATCAGTACTGAGAGCAATACCCGTAACTTTGCGGGCCTTGTCCTCGACAATAATCGTAGACGGAAGCAAACGTGGTTCATGAACGGCGACAACGCGGGATGACGATTTTCTGTGATTTTGGGTCCCCAAGAGTCGAGCAAATTCTAGGGCTGCCATCAGTCCTGGGCTCTTTCAGGTGCTGAATTGGTGTACTCGCCATGGCTGAACTCGTTATCTTTACCCCTCTCTCCTTCATCCTATATTCTATAGGGTTTATTTATGGTTGCAGATATATTGATTGCAAAGTTTAAAACTGGACTGGCCACGAATGGGTGAGGCGAGGGCATTGGACTTAATAGAGACAGTTTTCCATCTTGCTATCGACTTGAATCTTATACCACTTTGTTGGAAGTAGGAAGAGATTAGTATGATAAGTCGGTAGAATAGGGAAGTAAGAACTTTAGAGAACGAAAGTGGGACAATATGAGAAAGAAGAACTTCATTTCTTTCTTAGATGCAAGGTGATGGAAAGACAAGGTATTTATAGGTGGATGATGAAGGAATATTCTTAGCATTATTCCTTCCACAAACTTCTTCCACAAAACTATTTAGGATTTTCTCTACAACATGTTACATAATCACATATCTTGGATTATCTCTACTACTAGATGAAATGAACCTAGACAATAAGTTTGTGCTACTATCATTTGAACTACTAACTAATAATAATAATAATATAGAACTTGGACATTTTTTTTATTGGGCTAAACCAAGTTTAATCTCCAACAAAAATCTCGGATTTGCATCTGCAATTGGAAAAAAGATAATGATCAACTTTTCAAACACTATTGACAAAGTGGCAAATAAGCTTAAAAGATGGAAAAAATCTACACTTTTGGTGGCGGGTCGAGAGGTGCTTATTAAAACGGCGGTCCGAAAATTTTGGATCGGTAAGGAGGAGCCATTACCTACTGTAATAGAATCGAGTAAGGCTTAAATAGAGAGAGATTCTTAAGATTTGCCATCATATGATTGGAAGCACGGTATGAGTGAGCCTTACATTTGGCTGAGAGAGAGGACGCTTTTGCTAAGAAGAATTAGCAGCCATGGCAGAGAGCTTCTGCGGCGGCATCCTACCTTGATAAGCATAGTCCATCATGTGCCAATAGTCGATGGCCGAAGGAATATCATTGCTTCATATTTGGCAAGTGATAAGTGACGTGTTCCCACGATCGGAACCTCCAGATCTACCATCATTACTGGAGAATCGATCGTTTCCACGACTGGATCCAGCACCCAAAGATCCAAAACGGCTCCCTCTGGGTTGGTTAACGGAGTGACCACCGTGCCTCCTCGAGCACCGAAACGTCCAAATTGGGTACCACGAGAAGGAGAGAGACCACCATAACCGCCATGGTAGTGAGAAGTGAATAAGGCAGAAGGAGTTAGCCAGATATGGGCTTACAGTATGAGAATCGAGCATCTGCTCCTCTTTTATCTACAACACATGAAGCTCCTCAAATGGTAAAGGCTCGGATCGAATTCGGATAGAGGAGTGGAAGGCGTTATATTCAACAGCGAGGCCATTAAGGGAAAAGAGCAACATGTCCTCGTGTTCGATGAACACAAATGATAAAGCAAGTTTGTTCCTAAGCGTTTTAAGCTTCTGCATGTAAAGATCGATGGAGTCGGTCTTCTTCTTGATGTTTTGAAGATCTGATTTAAGAGAAGAATGTTGGTCGAGTGAGAGAGGCGTAACGACATTCTAGGGTTAGCCACGCCGATCTAGAGGTAGTCGAACCAATTACCAAGGTCAAAGCCTACGGGGAGAGAGTAGCATTCAAGATCGTTAGAATAACTTGATCTTGAAGCTGCCACGCCGTATAGGCAGGGTTTTCTCCAGCGACCGGAGCAACCGTCGGTTTGAGTGAGAAAACAATCAGGAAAAAGATTTGAGCCATCCAGATAGCCAAAAGGCTGTGAGTACGAAAGATTGAGCTGATTTCCTGGCGCCATAAATAAATTTAAATTCATCGAGTTTGAAGGGTAACATGTTATATATGTTGGCCTGAAGATAGATCGGAGTTGTGGAAGACTGCGGCGCAGTGTTTGAGCGCATCGTAAAGGATCTGATACCATAATAGAAACCCTAATGGATTAGAGAGAATAGGGAACGGTAAGGTAGAAGATGTACAGATTCATTGTATTTACCATCCTGAATTAAGTACATGAACCTTCATGAGAGACATATATATAATACTACATAATATACATGTATAAGCTCAAGTGTATGAATACAATCCATATAAAATAGATCTTGTAATCCCATGGAAGCCGCCTTGGCATTGTCTACCACTTGATAATGCAATACCTTTGCAGAAATTTTAACAAGTTGATGGTGCAATTGATAATTAGTAGTCTTTTCTCCTAAAATAAATCAGTAGTGGTTTCAGAACCAACCTACTTCCATGGATAAACCATACACGACTTATATGTCATTTTATTGAATAATCCAGTAGAAACTTTCTTATTTTTCTCTTTTAAAATATATCACTAATAGTCTTTCTTGGCCTTACGTGGCTGCTGAGAAGTAGGTCCAATTTGAAGGGTACATATGCCTATAAATACAACTCTTAGCCAGCTTCATATTCCACAAAAAACATCTTTTAAGAACAACATCACTAAAGTTCTGGCTTTCTCTAGAGAGAAAGGCGAAAAAACCCTAACCCTGAAAAACTCCAAGCAACCATGAACGACGGCGAGGAATGCATGCAAGAGAAGCGAAGATACCCACTCCGTACAGCAGAAGAGGAGGAGACGGTAGTTGAGTTTGAGAAAGAGTATTGCGATCAAGCGGCGAAGAATTTTCCAACTCCTTGATTGGCCATGTGATGGGATCGAGATCTGTCGATAGTGGAGCCCTGATCCAATTCTTTCAAACGATCTGGATTGACGGGGTAAGAATCACCTTCTTTGAAGTGAAACACAACTTGTTTATCATTTATTTCCCCAGTAAGGCTGCGCTAAAAAGGGTACAAGGGGGAGGTCCCTGGTCTTTCGAGGGACATATACTCCTACTGCAGAAATGAGAGCTGGGACAGGAGATCGATAATATAGAGTTCAACACCATAGACGTGTGGATTTAGGTGTTGAACCTCCCCATCCATCTGGTGAAAGAGGAGTCGGGTATAAACGCGGTAAAAGCCATTGTAGAGATACTGGGATCAAACCCTAAGCCTTACTATGACGAAATATCAAACTACATTAGGGTTCGCGCTGGAATACGGTGTGATAAACCCATTCAAAGAGGAGTATACATGAGCACTGAAGAGGGCAAAAACTAGCTCGATTTCCGTTAAGAACCCATCCCTCGAATGTGCGTTTGGTGTGGGAGGATGGAGCACACAAGTGGAGAGTGCCATCTAAGACAACAGAAGCTAGATGAGGGAGAAGAACCAGGATATGGGAAATGGCTTCTTTACCAACCACCAGTAAAGAAGAGGGAGGCAGGACAAGGCAAGAGCAAGAAGAAAGAGGAGCAAGACAAAGGCAATAAGGAAGGCACTAGTAAGGAAGCAGAAATAAGGAAGAACACAGGGTTAGAGAAAGAACAAATGGAGACTGAAAACACTACAGAGCCTATGATGGAGACTGATGGGACTGATAACACACAAAGCAGGGAAGCAAATACAGGGGATAAAGATGTGGCAGAGACCGAAGGCACCGAAACACAGGGGGAAGATTCTGGGTTTGGTCATCCAAAGACACAACAAGAACACGGGAAGGGGAACAAAGACTTTGTTGCAGATAAGGACAATGATGTAGATCCGAACAAAACTGAGAATGAGGGTACAGGGGGTCAGGGGGTAGCTACGTTGATCAACAACATTGAAGGTACCAGGCTAAGGGTGAATACAGGCCAGAGCTGGAAAGAAGCAGTTAGGGCTGCGATGCAAACAAGGGAGAAAGGTCCCCCTTCACCTAAAAGTAAAGTTGGAGACAATTTTACCTTGAGCCCACCTCCGAATATGGATAGCAGTACGAAGGGGGGTGTTAAAAGTCGAGCTATCAACTTGGAGAAAAGGCTACTGGCAGTTATAGCCACGAAAAACACGGGGGATGAAAGCTCCCCCAAACCAACAAATGATGCAACAACGGCGGAGCCTGATGCTCAGGGCGACCGAGCACAATGAGTCTTATAAGCTGGAAAGTACGTGGGTTTGGGGAAACCACGTCCGGTCCGAGCTCTAAAGGAGCAGTTGAGGCTCCTCTCCCCAAATATCGTCTTCTTAATGGAGACAAAACTCAACAAATCTGAGATGGAAAAGGTTCAAGAAAAGGTGCAGTATGAAAACGGAGTTGAAATACCCCGTTATTTAGAAACGGGTATTTTATGAAATTATTGAGTGTTAATATAATATTATTATAAGTATTGGATGTTAATATGCTACTATTATATGATATTTTTTGGCGTTAATATGACATTGGGATAAGTTTGGGTAATAGTTATTATTATTTAGAAAGTTAATTTTAATGTTATAAACTATGTAGGTGCTTTTATGTAGTTTTTCCTAACTTAAAGTGTGCCTTTTAAGTGAACTTGGGGGTAGTAGTTGTATAATGACGAAACCAGTGGGGGTGAAAGTGTCTTTACCCTATAAATTAGTCATCTTCTTCACCCAACAATGGAGGATTTGCTTCTCCTTCCCCTTGTCCGAATCTAACACCACCTTCACCTCAAATCTTCACCAAAACTCTTGATTTTTGTCCCAATTCAATCCCAATTCGATTTAATCTCATCAAAACTCGATACTTTAGCAAAAAGTAAACTAATTTCGTCCAAAACCCAACCCGATTCGAAATCGAAAACTTGAAAGTGGGTTTCCTCATGGAGGTTGAATTCTTCACCTCAAGGCTATATAAACCCATCAATTCTCAGATTTTAAACCCACAATCTCAATCCCTCAATCTCCCCTTCGATCTCTCTCTCTCTCTCTCAAGCTCTCCCTCTCAATCTCAATCTCTCTCTCTCTCCCCCGTTGGCTGCCTAGAGGACCCAACCGCCGCCTCTGCCGCTGCCCGCCGCCGCTCCCGTCGCCGTGCGCCGCCCAGCCACCGCCGTCGTCCGTCACCGGCGTCGTCCCCGCCGGCGGTCGCCACCATCCCGTCGTCCTCTTCTTTCTCGGGTACAACCCGTCACTTTCTCTCTTCCTTTCTCTATTTCTCATGTTTTGTTATGTTTTTTTTTTTTTTTTTTTTTTTTTTTTTTTATTAATTAATGTAGTTAGTTGGTTAATATTAATAGTTGGAGGTGAGAGAGAACAAGTGGGGGGCTTGGCCTAGTGGTTAGAGGGTAACACTTAAAGCTTGGGGAGTATGTGAACTAGGTCTTGGGTTCAAGTCTCACAAGAGACACTTATCTTTTTACTCATCTTTACTTAAAAATAAAAGTATATTTTTCTTATTTATTATTATAGACTTATAACAAATTAGATATGTTACTTTATTCAAATAAATTTGTTATTTCTTTTAAATAAAAGTTAGTTAGTTTATAATCTATATTCTCTACTAAGGCTTGTTTGGTTGGGAAAAACTACTATTTGAATTAAAAGTGTTTTTGGGGTAAAAAAAAATATGTTTCTCTACTCTAAATAATAAGAATAATAGTTTATCTAATCTTATAAGTTATATTTATGTAGTTATAGCTTAGTGTGTTTTTACAAATAGTAAACGTTAGCTTTATAAGGCGTATTTTATAAAAGAGGTTGTTCACGTTAGCAAGGTTGGGGAGAGTTAGTAAGGGATTTATTTCTTTTACCTACAGGACTTCGTGTGCAATGTGTTGATTAGGATATTATTAAATTTGTAGGCGACAATTTCGTTGACGAAGGATACGTGAGTATTACTAGGAAGTGTTTGCTTTGCTTGAGATTCAAGGTAAGTAAACATGCCAGGCCTAGCGCCCATATCTTCTTTCGTGTCAAACTGCTTTTGTAATTTATTGTCTCAAAATTTGAATATCTACTTGAACTGTTTATTTGAGAAAGTTTACTGATTTTACAAAGGTGATTTTATCACAACTATCACATGATAATAAGACGTAAATACGTAAAGTGGAATAGTTGTACCGGGGATCAATATTTTGAGCTTTGGTCGATGTGGACTACGTCTCTCGACCCACTTTATTTATTTTGCTCGGTCGCAACAGTCCCGAGTTCGCTCCAGTACTTACCTCTCTGGCCGCAAGAAGTCTTAGGGGGGTGTCGACACTTATGGTCTGGTAGCCAGTTATTAGTAGATCTTCCCCGTGTCAACATGGTAATATATGTTTTCTGAATGATGGACCTTTATGATTGAGAATTGGAAGTCCCGATTGGACAAATGAGGAAGTTTGGGAATGTTTCCCCACAAGTGAAGTGATAAAGGAAAAGATTTGTGAATTCTTGTTTCATACTTATACTCTTACTCAAATACTTTACTCTTCAAACTAATGTGTCGTTTTTAAACTGCTTCATAATCTATTTACATGCTTGGGTGTTGCTTACTCAGTATTTTCAGCTGACTTTGGAAACTGTGGTGTTTCTTTTTGTTTCTGCACCACAGGTTTAGGTGGAAGCATGGCTTTTGGGGGAAATCGAGACACATCACTTTAGTAAATTTAAATTTCACATCTAGACTTGTTTTATTTAGTATTTGAATTTTAGATTGGAATAGTGCCCGTGTTTGTGGCGAAACAAGTTCCAAAGTTTCAATTAAATATTTTTATGGATTTGGTTTGGATATTCTGTTATAAAATCTCCTTGTATTCGGGTTTAATCTCGGGTACGGAGTGACATCCATGGGCTACCGGGTCGGCCTTTTCGGATTTCCGGCTTGGCGGTTTTGGGGGTGTTACAGGAGTGTTTAGAGAAGCTCGTGGGAGAAGCAGAGGGTTAGCACTACTTTGGGATTCCAAAGTAAATATTAAGCTAACAAAGTTTTCCGATCATCACATTGACGCTCTCGTAGACGAAGGAGATGGACTTGTATGGAAACTTACCGGGTTCTATGGCGACCCAGACGGAGATCAGAGATATAACTCTTGGGAGTTAATGAGGAAGATATCCCCTGTCCCAGATATGTTGTGGTGCATCATCGGGGATTTTAATGAAATTAAATCAAACGCAGAGAAGGAAGGGGGAAGGGAGAGACACTACTCCCAAATGCAAACGTTCAATTCGGTTTTACAAGATCTTGGATTGGTGGATCTGGGATACTCGGGGTGAGATTTCACATGGAAGAATAACCAGGAGGAGGAGACACTAATAAAGGTTAGACTAGATCGCGCCATTGCAACAGTTGAGTGGATGAATTTTTTTGCGGGTACGAAAGTAACACGCCATACAGGGCTCCGATCTGACCACCGGCCCCTGTTGATGGAATGGAGCAGAGAGTACACAAGTCGAAAAAGAAGACGCAGATTCCACTACGAACAAATTTGGAATATGCATGGGGATTTCAGGAATACCGTGGAAGATAGCTGGATGAAATCAGGGCAGGTAGAGCCCCAACAAAAACTGAAAGCCTTAGCAGGAAGGTGCTTTGTTTGGAACAAGAACACTTTCGGGAGTGTTAAACTCCAAATTCAGAAGTTACGAGCGCGGAAGGAGGAATTCGAGAGCATGGCGAAACAGCATATGTCCGTATGGTATTGAACAACATAGCATAAAGGTACGGTGAAATCCTTCGGAAAGAGGAAGTCATGTGGTCCCAGAGGCTAGAGCCAGCTGGTTAAAATTTGGAGATCGCAATACTAAATCTTTTCATCGCAAAGCCTCGCTTAGAAGAGCGAGAAATTATTTTAAAGGTATCGAAGATGAACATGGGCGATGGACACAATCTGACCAAGAAATAAAAAGATGCCTTGAGAGACACTTTGGTAGAATATACACATCTGACAACCCATCTCAGGAGGATATTGCATCGACTACAAGTCAGATTAACTCCACAATTGACGAAGACATAGCTGTGAGTTTAGACTCAAATTTTACAGCCAAAGAAGTTACAGACGCATTGTTCAGTATGGGACCGGACAAAGCACCCGGCAAGGATGGGTTTTCAGCCGGATTCTACCAGAAACATTGGAACGTGGTTGGGCAGGATGTCATCAAGACATGTTTCAAAATACTAAATGATGGTGCCGAAATTGGAAGTTTCAACCAAACTATTTTAGCTCTTAGTCCTAAAGTTAAACAACCGAGAAAACTTGTTGATTATAGACCAATTAGTTTATGCTCGGTTATTTATAAGGTGGTTGCTAAAGAAGTGGCTAATCGGATCAAGAGGGTGTTGGACAGGGTGGTTTCGCAAAACCACTCAGCGTTTGTTCCGGCTAGACTCATCACAGACAACATTCTCACCGCCTTTGAAATCATTCATACTCTCAAGACCCGGAAAAAAGGAAGAAAGGGTGCGTTATCCCTAAAGGTTGATATGTCGAAAGCTTACGACCGGGTTTAGTGGCCCTTTCTAAGCGAGACGCTGAGACAGATGGGGTTCGGCCCTAAAATTTGGTCTATCATAATGCGTTGCGTATCTAGTGTAAGCTACGAGTTTGTACGTGAAGTTGACTTAATTGGCAATGTTATCCCTGAACGGGGTCTGAGACAGGGGTGCCCGTTATCCACCTATCTATTTGTACTTTGTTGGGAAGTACTATCGAATGCTGTCACATCCGCAGTTCGTGAAAAAAAATTGTCATGTGTGGCAGCATTTGGGGAGGACCAGTGGTCTCCCATTTGTTTTTCGCTGGTGACTCTATATTCTTTTTACAGGCTACGCTAAAAGATATTACAAATTTACAAGCTATATTTGATGGGTACTGCAAAGCTTCTGGCCAAATCATAAACTTTGAGAAGTCTGCTGTCGTCTTCTCACCAAATGTACCGGACTCAGTCAAAGCAGAAATAAAAGCCCAATGCCAAGTTCCTGAAACAGAGAAACACGAGAAATATTTGGGATTACCAACGACTATTGGTAAGCAAAAAATCACCACCTTTTCATACATACTTGACAGAATTGATAGCAAACTCAAAGGGTGGAAAGAAAAATATTTGTCTGTTGGAGGAAAAGAAGTGCTTATTAAAGCAGTCGCTAATGCGATCCCTAGCTACGCTTTGTTGTGTTTTAAACTGCCAGACGGAATTTGTAGCAAAATCGAAAGTAAAATCATACAATTTTGGTGGAGCAACTCAAAAAAGGATAGAGGAATATGCTGGATGGGTTGGAACAAAATGCAGAGAAATACTGAACAGGAAGGGCTAGCATTCAGAGATTTCAAAGTCTTTAATCAGGCTATGTTGGCTAAACAGGCGTGGCGTATATTTGATAAACGGAGTTCTCTTATGAGCAAAATGATGAAAGCTAAATTTTTTGCAAACTGCGATTTCTGGCATGCAAAAGAAGGAAACTCACCTAGTTTTGCTTGGAGATGCATAGTGTTTGGAAGAAAGCTGCTAGCAGAAGGATTAAGATGGCAGATTGGTGACGGGAAGAAAGCACTGATGATGTCTGTGTGGATACCCAGGGAACCAACGTTCAAGCTGATAACAGACAATAGTATGATCAACAGCCTTACAGTAGAAGACTTTATAAAAGCTGAGGAACATCAGTGGGAGGTAAACAAACTCCAAAATTACCTGCTTGATGTTGATGTCCAGGAGATTGTGCAGATCAGAACTCCAGAACAGCCAGAGGAAGATAGAATTTGGTGGCACTACACAGACAACGGTGTCTACAGTCAAATCAGGTTATTGGCTAGGAATGAACAACAAGTTCAGGGAAGAAAATTTTGGAGAAAGTTCAGATCAGAGATGTAAGGCGTTCTCGTACCTTTGGAAAACCAAAATTGAACGGAGAATAATTCACTTAGTGTGGAGAGCAGCTCAAGGTATCCTCCCAACTACAGAGAACTCGAGAAGAAGAGGGTTGAAGATCGAGGATAGCTGCAGCTTTTGTGGTACTGGATCTGAAACCACTGATCATGCTTTGTTCTCCTGTCCTTCAGCGAGATCTATCTGAAACGAGGCCGATGGGTTGAGACTCCTACAAAATTCAAGTATAACAGGGTCAGATCGGATTAAAGCGGATCTTAACCGTCTCAAAGGGGAAGATCTAAACAACTACTGCATAACATTATGGGGAGTGTGGCAAGGTAGGAACAAGAAGAAATTCTCATCCTTCGATGCTTCAACAGGGGCGATAGTACATCTAATTAGAAGGAAAATCCAACAACAAGAACTCCGCAGAGAAGAAATACTTAGCTTGGATCCGAAAGGATTTCAGAGAAATGAAAAGACCCATAGCAACAATGAAATCTTCCTCCATTTTGATGTAAGATGGAATCCAATCACCAGGGACAAGAGAATCGGATTTATTCTCCGCACAAGTAACGGCAAGGGTAAACTTGCAAGTGCCGCCCCAAGAAACAGATGTGAGAGCGCTCGGCATGCCTAATTGGAGGCTTGTTTGCAAGATCTCAAAGGGTGCTTCCGCTTTAGAGATCGACAGATTAAGGTTATGGTGATGCCTCACAAGTAATCGCAAACATCTCAGAAGGGAGAGAAGGAAAAAGAAAGAGAGGAAGGTGGAGTAAAGCCTGTAATGGAGGAAATGATGGGTCTCATTCAACAGTTCAGAAGCCTCGAGATTGAAGCTTGGGGGAGAGAACGAAACGGCGTGGCACACTCTCTGGCGCAACACGCGGCCGCCTCGAGAATTGAAAATGTATGGGAAGGTGTAATGCCTAGCTGGCTAGTTAGACGTATCGAGAAAGATGTAATTTTCCCATCCGTTTAATCAAATCCTTTTGATTTCTCAAAAAAAAAAAAAAAAAAAAAACACTTTTACAACAACACAAAAATGAAGATTTCTCTTATGTTCTCACTTCCAAGCTTAGTCCTCGTTCTATTTCATCCGTCCAGTGCCCAAAACTCCCCACAGGACTATGTCAATGCCCACAACAACGCCCGTGCCCAAGTAGGCGTTGGTCCTGTGTGTGGGACAACACTGTCGCGGCCTATGCGCGAAGATACGCCAACTGTAGAAACAGAAGATCTTTACACAATTTGAGAAGACGATTGAGAAGAAGAATCTGTCAAGAACAAGAGAGAGAAACAAGAGAGAGAAACAGGAAGATGAAATGATTTTCACATTTTTCATTATTGGCGCCTAAACCAGTACTTAACTGGTTGTTACAATGTTTCAGAAATTACACAAAGAACCCCATAAGAGTTCATAACTACAAATATCACCTATTCTCAATACAAACCCTGTTTTTCCTTTTCTAAGAATTACAAACACACCCCCAGCTAAGAAAAGAACATGAGAAAAGATCTAAGAAAGTGTGACAGCAGGTATTAAACATAATTTTGTTTGAAGTTCATGAAATTTCACAGCTGCAAGTGGCTTTGTAAACACATCAGCAATTTGATCAGTGGTAGAAACATGATGCAGAGCCAAAGAATGTGCAATCACTTGTTCTCTAACAAAGTGATAATCCACTTCTATTTGTTTGGTTCTTGCATGAAACACTGGATTTCTAGAAAGAGCCAAAGCTGACAAGTTATCACATAAAAGAGAAGGAGGCAATACCTGAGGAAGATGCAAATCTCTCAACACATAGGTAAGCCACTTTAACTCAGCTGAAGTTGTAGCCATAGACCTGTATTCAGCTTCAGTGCTGCTTCTAGCAACTGTATGCTGCTTCTGAGAGCTCCATGAGATAAGGTTATCACCCAAAAATACACATAAACCAGAAGTAGACCTCCTATCAGCCACAGAACCAGCCCAATCAGCATCACAGTAGCCTAATAGATGAAGTGATGTCCCTGTAAACTTTAAGCCATGAGTAGGAGTAGCCTTCAAGAACCTCAGAACTCTTTTGAGAGCCACAAATTCTTTGTTAGTGGGATGATGCATTGTTTGACAAAGAGTTTACAACAAACTGAATGTCAGGTCTGGTGATTGTGAGATACTGAAGCGCTCCCAGCATACTTCTGAAGAGTGTTGGATTGTGAAAGTCACCATCAGCATTTGAGACAACAGGAGGTTTAGTAGAGACTGGAGTGTCACAGGGCTTACAAACTTCAAGACCAGCTCTTTTGATGAGATCATCTGCATATTTTGTCTGATGAAGCAGAAGAATAGAGTCTGTTCTCTTGACTTATAAACCAAGAAAATATGCCAAAGTACCCAAATCTTTTAAAGCAAAAACAGTTTGCATATGTTGAATAAGCCCAGCAATGTGTGTAGAGTTTTCTCATGTGATAAGAATGTCATCCACATACACTAAAACAACAGTATATGTAGAGGTGGTGTGTTGAACAAAGAGAGAGGGATCTGCTGTTGAAGCAAGAAAGCCTTGAGACACCAGGTACTGAGAGAACATGGTAAACAAAGCTCTAGGAGCTTTTTTAAGTCCATAAAGTGACTTATGAAGATGACAAACCAATGAAGGATCAGCAGATAGAAACCCTGGAGGCTGCTGCATGTAAACTTCTTCTGTGAGAGTGCCATGGAGAAAGGCATTTGAGACATCAAGTTGTCCGATTTCCCAGTTAAAATGAACAGCCATTGAGAGAAAAATTCTAATTTTTTGGTGTTTGACCACTGGAGAGAAGGTCTCTGTGTAGTCCACTCCTTCTTGTTGATGAAACCCCTTGGCAACTAACCTTGCCTTATACCTAGTAATATGACCATCAGCTCCTCTCTTGATTCTAAACACCCATTTGCAGCCAATTGGCTTTCTACCAGGAGGAAGAGGTTTTAAGGTTCAGGTGTGTTGTTGCATGAGAGCTTGATATTCTTCAGACATGGCTTTAACCCAGTGAGGAAATTTGGAGGCTTGGAGATAAGTTGAGGGTTCAGTTTCTTCAGAAACAGAAGAGTGTAAGGAAAGAGAATGGCAGTATTTGGGGTTAGGTTTGACAATGCGAGATTTAGATCTTGTTACCATGGAGTGAACAGGAGGAGTGGAAGAAGTAATAGGGGTAGGAGGAGTAGTAGGTGATGGAATAGGAGGAGAAGAACAGACGGGTGAAGGAGAGATAGAAGCATATGGTAGAGTAGAAGATTGAGATGAAGAGACAGAAGAAGATTGTGAAGAAGAGGTACTGATAAAAACAGGAGTAAGAAAACTCCAATCAGTAGTGTAGTTGGAAGGTTTGAAACGGGAGGAAGAGGTGGTGTTAGCAAAAGGAAACATATGCTCATCAAAAATTACATGTCTAGATGTGTAAACCACTTTGGTGTTGACATCAAGACATCTATAACCCTTGGTATGAAGACAATAACCCAAAAACACACATGGGGTGGACTTGGGATGAAGTTTAGTGGGAGAGTAGGGCTTAAGCCAGGGATAACAGAGACACCCAAAATTTTTGAGATGAGTGTAAGTAGGAGGAGTTTGATGAAGCATCTCATAGGGAGATTTGTGAGAAAGTGAGGGCTTGGGCATTCTATTAATGAGAAAGTTTGCAGTAACTAGAGCATCTAACCAATAAGCTGTAGGAAGAGAAGCTTGAGTGAGAAGAGTAATGGTGGTTTCAATAAGGTGTCTATGTTTCCTCTCTGCTGAACCATTTTGTTCAGGAGTGTGTGTACAAGAGGTTTGATGGATGGTTCCTTGAGATTGAAGAAATAGAACAAAATTGTGATTGAGAAATTCGGAACCATTGTCTGTTCTAAAAATTTGAATAACTGCAGAAAACTGAGTTGACACTAAAGCACAAAAGTGAAGATAAGCATTGTAAGCTTGATCTTTAGAATTTAATGGATATAACCAAGTAAATTTGGTGTAATCATCAAGAAACAGTACATAGCATTTATAATTTTGAAAAGAGAGAATAGGAGAAGGTCCCCAAACATCACTATGTACAAGTTGAAAAGGTGCAGTACTAACACTAGTGCTAGAACTGAAAGGTAATTTGTGAGCTTTGGACATTGAACAAGCATTACACAAATGAGTTGGTTTATCAAAGTTTACATGAAGTTTAGAAGCTAAGGTTTGCAAAATAGGAAAGGCTGGATGTCCAAGCCTTTGATGCCACAATGTAGAACTGATGCTTGAAGTGGAAGCTAGAGCAGCAGTGATAGCATCAGAAGAAGAGAAGCTTGGTAGTGCATACATTCCATTGATACATTGGCCTTGGTGGAGAATAGACTTGGTAGCATGGTCCTGGATGAAAAAACCAGTAGGATGAAAGGCCAAAATGCAATTGTTTTCAGTAACAAACTTATGCACAGAAATTAGATTGCTGTTAAAAAAGGGGGAATGAAGAATATTAGATAATGTGAATGTGGAATTGGGTAAAGAGAGTATACCAGAACCAGTGTGGTGAATTGGAACCTCAGAGCCATTACTTGTGTGCACTGTGTCAGATCCCTGATAAGGTTGGTAGTGGTGCATTGTATGAAGTTGATTGGTGACATGATTTGTAGCACCTGAGTCCAGCAGCCAAGGAGCTTGATGATGAGTGTGCTGTGTTGAAGGTGAAGGAGCTAATGAGGCATTATAATGCTGATGAGAGAGCTGTTGTGGCTGCTGACTTGGATAAGCAGAGAAGGAGTGATGAACTTGAGGAGCAAAGTTGGTGTGGTAAGCTCTCTTTGGAGGTGGTTTAGCTGCATATCTAGTTGTGTCCATACTGTACCAGCAGTCTCTGGCACTGTGTTTAGACTTGCCACATATTTGACAAGTGAGATCAGTCATCACAGGTGCAGCAAACTGTTTGTAAGAGGCAGTAGGTCCAGTGTAAGGGCCAAGTAGAGAGCTAGAACTCTGAGAGGAGGACTTCTTGTAGTGAGGCTTGTTACCAGTGTAGTCATGATCTGATCTAGAAGGTCTAAACTGCGCTTGATAAGCAGTCATAGTTTCTGTAGGCATTGCAGGTGCAGATAACAATGGAGATGCAGCAACAAGTGGTGAAGATGGTAAAGACATTCTAGAAAATGCTCTTTGGACATGTAGTTCTTCAGAAAGTAGAAGAGTATCGAGCTCAATAACAGAGATAGGCACACCACGAGTACGACGACTAGACCTGAATGTGTCATATTCTGGAGGTAAACCTCGAAAAATATAGAGAAGGAGATCTTCTTCAGAGATAAACTCATTAACTTGGGCCAATTTATCACAGAGATTCTTGATTTTGTCCAGATAAACAGTGATAGAATCAGATCCTTTCGTAATAGAGGCAAGCATGTCCTTCAATTGATGCACATGAGACCGAGAAAGCGATGCAAATCGAGTTTCTAGGGCTTTCCAGATGAGATGTGAATGCGCAAGATGCAGAATAATTGGAAGAACAGATACAGAAATTGAAGCTAGCAGAGCACTTTTCAAGTGTTGATCAATCGAAAACCACTCAGTATAGGCAGGATTAACCGTAGAGGATGAGGAATTTTCACCTGAAGTTGTATCGGACGAGCTAGGGTTTAGAAATTGGGGAGGAACGTTCTTGCCAAGAACACGATCCAACAATCCATTTGCACCAAGCACCGTAGTCATATGTGCCTTCCAAAGAAGATAGTTAGAGCCATCCAATTTCACTTGGATCAGAGAATTGAGATTGGAGATCTGAAATTTGAGACCACTCGGAAGCGATGGTTGCGAAGAAGAATCAGCCATGGCGAAAGCAAATACACAGCGAAGAAGCTTCGGAAATCGATGTCAGCGACGAGCTTTAGAAGCTCTGATACCATGTAGAAACAGAAGATCTTTACACAATTTGAGAAGAAGATTGAGAAGAAGAATCTGTGAAGAACAAGAGAGAGAAACAAGAGAGAGAAACAGGAAGATGAAATGATTTTCACATTTTTCATTATTGGCGCCTAAACCAGTACTTAACTGGTTGTTACAATGTTTCAGAAATTACACAAAGAACCCCATAAGAGTTCATAACTACAAATATCACCTATTCTCAATACCAACTCCAGAGCTCGTGACTGCGCAATGATCCACTCGGACACGAACTACTGGGAGAATCTTGCAGCTGGCAGCGGGTCCTTCTCTGGAGTCGAGGCAGTGAGCATGTGGTTCAACGAGTGGCCTAACTACGACTACGATTCCAACAGTTGTTTTAATGGTGAGTGTCGTCACTATACTCAGGTTGTTTGGAGTAACACACAAAGGATCGGGTGCGCTAGGGTTATCTGTAACAGTGGTTGGTGGTTCATTACTTGCAACATGATCCTCCGGGCAACATGGAAGGTGATTGGCCATTTGGTTCTAAAGACCTGGTTGCCAAAGAGTAAAAGTGAGTGAGCCAAAATATAAATAAGCTGAAAGTGAGGGGCGGTCTGGAGTTAATTCTACCATATTCATTGTATCAATGTATGAAAATAATCACATAATCAACCAATTAAAGTGTCATGTGGTACCACGTCACCCAGGGGCGGAGCCATGTAGGGGCACGGGGGGCACGTGCCCCCCCCCCCCCCCCCAAATTTTCCGAAAACACTAGTTATTCCTTAATTTGGAAAAAAAATTAACCGTTTCTTTTTAAAATTAAAAAAGTGCCCCCCTTGACGCAGAAGCATGTCCAGCGTAGTGGTAAATTGCTTAACCTAAAATCGAAGAGTCGGAGGTTCGAGTCTCCCTGTACGAATTTCCAAATTTTTGTTTTCAAAAAACATTAAAAAATAAAGTAGTTGTAACGTACATAAGGGGACTTGAACCCCTCTCGCCGATGTCAACAGGATGAACTTTTACCAACTGAGGCAGAAGGACTGTAGTGTTTTAATTGATATTCAATTTAATTTTATCTTCAAATAGGTCCGAGTTGTGGTTAATTTCTGTAAACTCTGCTGTGGCTGACTCTAATGGATTTTTTTGGAAAGCATGCCATTTCAAGTCAAGTTCTTTATTCTTAAATAATTAACGATGTATGACAGTGACGCAAAGATTAACAACAACAAACAGCCTCTCAGTGATGTAAACGCGGCTCCGCACTCGCCAGTCACTAGTGCCGCCTAGACGCTGGCAATGCCGGAGCTAGGAATGAGAAACAACTTAGACGACATTCAATGTAGAGCCAATAAAAAGGGCAAAAGTGCAAGAGTTCGAAATCAATCAGGACACTCATGTAAACGATAAAAGGGTGCCACAAAAAGTCTTCTCCATTTAAGTGAAAATAGTAATTGTATAAAGTCTTCTCCACTTTCAACCGTTTTTTTTGTTACTATTCACTTTCAACCATATAACCCACAAGTTACTTGTTTGAAAAGCTGATTTCATGCCGCTAGGGTGGTAGCTCAAAGTGGTAGAGCGTTAGACGCCCATATATGAGATCCCGAGTTCAAACCCGCTTGAAGACAAAAAACAATTTATAGAAAAAAAAATCTGATTTCACTTTTAGCTGAAATAGAAAGCCTTATGTATTTATTGTGTCATGTGTGCAAAATAATTTGAAATAACAAACTAATGCTAGCTAACATATTTTTTAATGATATTTTTGTATAAATATTTACATGTAAAATTTTAGGGTAATGATTCTTACACCAGTGAATTTGATTGTTACACCAGAGTTTTGAGATCGTGACTATACTACCCTCATGAATTAATGTATGATGATTTACCCATACTTAATTTACAGTCATCTATTTTTGGAAGTTCTTGTTTGTGCGATTTGCCTCCAATAATTTCCAGAATCATTTATTTCTACAACTCCAATTTCCATAACTTCCCTCCAATTAACTCAATTAATTCCACAAATTTTGCTTGACTAGAAGCGTTTAAGTATAATGAGGAAAATAAGGAAGAAGGTATTTTTATTTTATTTTTTTGAGAAAAATAAGGAAGAAAGTTACAGAGTTAAAAGGATGTTTGCCTGTTTGTTCTACAAATTTAAACTTTTCAGCAAAACAAAAATTATATGAAAGATTAAAAAACTAAAAGGTGTGGCACAAGTTGTCATTTGTTTATTTATTGTCGAAAAATTCAAAAATCATTGCAGAAAGTATTTTTTTTGGGTAAAGTCACTTTTTCAAGTAGTTCAATTCACCTAGTTAAAGAATCATTTCGGATTAGTGAAATACAATAATTCTGAGAACTGAAATTTTTTTTTGAGAATATTCAGAGTACTGACATTTCATAAGTATAATTGTAACTATGATTTTAATTTTCTTTATAAAAATTCCGACAAAAATATTGTTGAAAGAGGAACACATATCCCTTTAGAAAGAAAACACTTATTATTTTTGCAAAAAGAAAAAAAAAACACCTATTTTACTAACAGTCAATAGTGAATTTTTGTTTTTCTAAAGAAAATAAAATGTTTTGAAAAACAGAGGTTAAGAGGTGAGTGCAAGTGCAGGATGATTTTTCTTTCTTTTGTAGTTCCTTTTTTGAAGTCAGAAAAGTATTTGAAATTAAATTTCATGGCCTTAGGTAGTGGGGGTAGTAGATGATAGTTGAAAGTGTAGATATTTCGTTAAAAGTTAAAGAAAATTAAAATTTATTAGTTTCTAAAAACAAACTAAAATAAATGGATACTAAATGAGGGAGAATTCTGACTATATAATTTGGTAAAGTAATTATAATATAATAAATATAGAAAATATTAGATTGAGTTGTCCTACAAATATAAATTGGTAAGTATAAAGGGTATATTTGTCATTACAACAAAAAGCTGGTGTAACCATCAAAACGACTGGTGTAAGAATCACTACCCAAATTTTATTGTGAAGCAAAGTAATAAAGCTCACACACGATGAATTCTACAACTTATTATGTACATCACAATCAGATGGCGGAATCAAGATTAATTAGATACTGGCATTATCGATTCTAAAGGGACAATTAAACCTGAACACGTGTCTCACCCTGATTTTAGAAAACTACACTGCTGAGAACCTTACTTTTTACACGAATTTTCAATAATACTCTTAGTAAAATTTATACAAAAATACTTTACATTGTTTGTAACGTTGAATAATTCCATGACGCTTTTGTAATCTTGGCTACGACTCTGTGATCACCTATGTACAAACGAAAATAATTAACAAACCCCACTATAAATGTCATATCGAAAAAAATCTACTTACCTCCGTTCCTTCTCTTTCTTCTTAGTTTGATTTTTTCATTTTTAATTTGGTCACTTTGACCTGGTGATTTGGATTATAAGAGGATGCAATTTTTTGATAATTTTTACATGGTGACGTAGAGAAAAAGTTTATCTACAATAGCATACAAAAGTTATCAAAAAATTGCATCGTTTTACTATCCAAACCACCGGATCAAGGTGATTCAGACGTTCAGTGAATACTGACATGAACATTATCAGAAAGAAAGAGAGGAAACGGAAGAAGTATATTAGCACTAGGGTGTGATTAGGAAAATTTAAACCGCAGCCAAAGTCTTGTCTTTTAGCCACGTCAACCCTATAATTAGTTATGCCTTCACATAGGACTACTTAGCACTTATCGAATATTCCATTTCAATACTAATAATTTCGACTACAAAAAAAAAAAAAAAAAAAAAAAAAAAAAAACTTAACAAATGAAGGGGGAATTTCAATATTCGTCGATGGAGCAAACTTGTATCCGGCCATAAGTGTCTATCAATCACTGACATTTTGTTTAAGTGTTGCATTTTCATTTATTGTAGAGCACTACGTGGTATTCTTTTGGAGCACTACAAACTTGCTCGGTTATAAGAATATATAGGCAGCTCGTTTTTCTCAACACTTCAGCGCACAGCCAACAGGGTCACACACTTGTTTGTCCAAAAATGCAAAAGTTTGGAGCAAACTTGTATCCGGCCCAATGTAATTTCTGAGTGACTAAAACGACTCTCATTGGACATACTTAATCTAAAGTTGATTTCTACCGAAAAGGCTACTAATTTTGTATCAAATATTATTTCTGTGGTACCCTGTTGCTCATTATCCATTTTTTTAGTTAACATAGATAATTAATAAATTCTGAGAGATTTGGTCGCCTCGATCGCTTGCAGTGGCTGCTGCGATAATAAGTAATTACCACTTGTGCTTCATCTCCAGCGTCATTTTATGCAATTTAAAGTCCTATTTGCAGGGTGTATATGTCTATAAATACAACTCCTAACAAGCCTCATATTCCATCAAAAACATCTTCTACAACACCAAAAAAAAATGAAGATTTCTCTTCTCTTTTCGCTTCTCGTTTTGGTCCTTGTTCTGGTTCACTCCTCCAGTGCCCAGAACTCGGCCCAGGACTTTGTCAATGCCCACAACAACGCCCGTGCCCAAGTAGGCGTTGGACCAGTGGGGTGGGACAATAATGCCGCTGCCTTTGCACTACGCTACGCCAATTCCAGAAAAGGCGACTGTGGAATGATCCATTCAGGCACATCAAAGTATGGAGAGAATCTTGCTGCTGGCAGCGGTTCCTTCTCAGGAGTCGATGCTGTGAACATGTGGTTTAACGAGTGGCCTAACTACGACTACGATTCCAACAGTTGTTTTAATGGCGAGTGTCGTCACTATACCCAGGTTGTTTGGAGTAACACGCAGAGAATCGGGTGTGCTAGGGTTAAATGCAACAATGGTTGGTGGTTCATCACTTGCAACTACGATCCTCCGGGTAACTGGCAAGGTGAGTGGCCATTTGGTAACAAGGACATGGTTGCAAAAGAGTAAACGAATGTGTGCCAACAGTATAAATAAGCTAAAGTTTATTTGGCATGAAAGGTTATTTGTTTATCATTCGGGAGTTGAGATGGCATTCATGTTCGTGATTCCTCCTCCTTTTTGTTTATTTTGTTTTACGCGTCCTGGTTTATTTCTGTAAACTCGCGTTGTTTTTCTCTCGTTGCTGTAAGAAAAGAGTACTTGATAAATGTCGTTATTTCATGATGTAACACTTTTAAATGTACTAGGATATTTCCTCTGCTAAAGAGGTGCGTGAAATAAATATTATGTTGTGTAAGATCGTTTCTCCTTTAAGTTTATCGCCTTCCTTTTATGATTGTCGTTGTAATCAACCAATTAGAGTTTCATGTGGTACCACGTCACCCATACCTCCGTGGTATTGAATATCTTCTCGTTGTCAAGGTTGCAGAGTTGAAGCTCTCTAATGTGTGGTACATTGTTCAATTTTATTTTTATTATTTATTTATTTTTATTTTTTTGAGAAGAGTACATGTTCAATTCATGCTCGAGTCCTAAGCAACAACAATGATACATAAGTGGTTGGTGAACCATCTTAGATTAATATGTCAGGTAACGAATTATGCCGAGCATCATATGTCTAGATCAACTAAAATTTATCAACGTTTGGACAGAAAAATTAAACTGAACCCTAAGTTTCTGGCTCATGTGAATTTCGGTTTAGTGTTTTGTGATAAGGGAGGACCCCAACTACTATATCAAGGGACTCGATCGGCCAACTTTTCACATTATAAAGTAATTTAGACTTCAATAATGTGTAATATGTACACTGGCTGTCGTAGCAAAGAAGGTGCCAGGCCGCATTGTTCAATACAAAATATTAAAGTCATACTCCCTCCGTCAAGAAATAGATGTCTTGTTACTTTTTGCATGAATTTTCTTTTATGAAGAATTTTGAAGAATTTGGATAGCAAAAGCATATAAGAATTTTTTTTATATTTTCATTATTGTTATGAAAGCATAACTCTAAAACATTATGAAAAAGAAAGCATCAGCTTAAAAGTACTTGCAGTTTGCCTATTGTTTTCGAAAACCTCTAGTCTCAATTTAACCTCCAGGCATTTATTATGTGTAGTTTCAGTTTGGATTCAAGACTTATCTACAGCTTAAAAATTTCTACCTATCAACACAATTACCCCGCGACAAATCATAGAGAATTGGGTGAACTGGTGATTTGTAGCAATTCACACACTACAAACGTGAAATTGTAGTAGATTCAGTAATAAATGTCAAACTAAAGGTATGTTAGTCGTTTTAGCTTTTCCATAAATTGTGTCGCCTTTTGAAAACACAATCACTTTTTGCCACTACTTTTTCTGTTTTTACCTTTCATTAACTATTTGATTTATTCTTTCTATATGGATCTACATAGTCCCAAATAAATCATCCCAAATACATTCCAAATTGACCACATCACTCAAATGTCTCACCACTAACAAGGACTAATATTTTATTTCTCAAGTGGTGGGATCATTAGGGTGATGTGGCCAATTTGGGGTGTATTTGGGATGATTTATTTGGAGCATAGAGTATTATTCATCTACATATATTATCACATTTAATATGTGAGGGTAATTTTGATATAGCATGACTTTCTTAATATCTTTTCTCATTGTTTTAAAATACGTGAGAAGTCAAACAACACAAATATTATGGGACCGAGGGAGTGCAATTTTTCCTTAATCATTTTTTAGATTTTTTTTTCATTAATCATGTTGTTGATGTCAACTTGCGCACATCTCGGCTAATCCACAATGTCTTGGAGTATACCTACAATTTCGACAGATATCTAGTTCAATCCCCAATGACCTTAAAAATTATTTACTTTCGTGGGGTTCAGCCCTGATATCTCACCTCAAGGTAGCAAACCCTTATATCACAAATCTCACCTACTCACAAATAATGCTATTGAAATAGGTTTTGACTTAGAACTTAGAAGTATATATTATCTCGCAGCCAGAGCCTTGTCTTTTAGCCCATCATCATCAATCATGTAACTCTCACATCGTACTTCTGTTAATTAACAATGCCACTTTATAACATAAACAAATAACGACTTATGTCACTTTTAGGATGATTCCGATATCACGATTAGAGAAATACCCTAGCAACCTATGTGAAGAAAGAAAGAAAATCTCAATGATTTAAGTTGGTAATGCAGACCCCAGTTGCTCCCAAAATACTAAAATTGTCTATAACAATTGAATGACAAAGTTGAAAAGGATATTGCCAATTTGTAGTGCTGAAAACGATATAATTTTTCAATAAATTTTCCATGGCATTGTAGATTAACATTTATTCTACAACACCATGAAAAAATTGTCAAAAAATTGCTTCGTTTTGCTGTCCAAATCACCGGGTCAAAGTGACCCAGTGAATAGTGGTCAAAGTCAAAAGGGGAAGGAAGAGAAGAAACGGAGTGGTACTATTTAGGATAGTTGGTGATAGTTGGAGAGGAGTTACCTGGACTGAATTATTTTAGTTCTCTCGCGACTTCATCAATGTTCTTTCGAGGTGGACTTCTATCCATCCGAATGTTGAGTTCATGTTTGGAATAGCATGTTTTAATCCGAATTCAATTGAAAATTTCCCTTTGAACAATTTTAATCTCAGTTACACAAAATTTTAAGGTGATAATCTTTCGATTAAAATAATCTCTGGATAATTGTATAGAATCTCAAAAATTGGAGAACTGAGATATGAAAATCTCTAAAAAAAATAATGTTAACATGTTTCTATCACATTTCATTATAAGTTAGTATATACATGTACAGGACTATAAATCTCTTTAAATATTGTTTGATAAATCAATTAATGGTCTACGATTTCAGTTCATACCAAACATATTCTGATTTTCATTTTAACTAGATTTTTCTACTAGATTATATTCAGCCGATTTTTTTATATTTTAACTGATGCCAAACCTGGCCTGAGTAAGATAAGAACATCTCAAATAGATGCTTTAGGATAGCTGTAGCAAATAAATGAAGAAACTCTAAACGTTCAAAGTTGTTAAGGCAGACTTCAGTTGCTCACAAAATACTAACATTGTCAATGAAAAAATGACTATTCAACTACGAATTTAGAAACAAAAACAATAAATTATTTGGTGGTTGCTTGCAACTTCATCGATATTTCTTCGATGTGGAATTCTATCCATCTGAATAACGAATAAGACAAGCACCTCTCAAATAGATGTGTTAGAACGGCTATCAATTTTCCATAGCTGATGCCGCTAGTGGCAGAACACAAAGAACTAGAGTAATCACTTTTTTAACTCCTTACGGAGGAATGAACCGGTAAGGACCTCACTGGTAGAGATAAAAATTTGGTAGGTTATCCTACACGATTCAACAGGATACAAATTAACAAGAATCTCCAATTCGCAAGCAGCAACTAAACATTTTCTTGAAACATACCCGAAGGCAAATTAATAACTGCTTTAGATAGACGTAGCTTTATGTCCCAAGGGGATGTTCTGCTGACTTTTCATAGGTTACTTCAACTAACCATCTAAATGCTCACTTTAAGACTTTAACCATTCTACTTGTTAACTAACTCAATAATACATGCATGCATTGGAGTGTTAAGCTTTCCCCTATAAATACCACATTAAACCCTCCCATTCTACATCAACCAAAGCAATTTACATTTGACTATCAAAAGAGATGGAGTTGTTTCACCTTTCCTTAGCAATCTCTTTCCTGTAGCCCTAGCCCTCTTCCACCCTTCTCGGGGCCAAAACACCCCACAAGACTACCTAAATTCCCACAATGCGGCTCGCGCAAAGTTGGGAGTTGGTCCAATAACTTGGGACACCACTGTGGCAGCCTATGCACAAAGTTACGCTAATCAAAGAATTGGCGACTGTAACCTTGTGCATTCAAATACAGACTATGGCGAGAACTTAGCCAAAGGAAGTGTCTCGTTCAATGGCACTAATGCGGTGAACATGTGGTTTGCAGAGAAGCCTTATTATGATTATAGCTCCAACTTATGCACTTATGGAAAAGAGTGTTTGCACTATACTCAGCTAGCTTGGCGTGATTCAGTTCGCCTTGGGTGTGCTAGGGTTAAGTGTACCAATGGTTGGTGGTTTGTTACTTGCAACTACGACCCTCCAGGTAACTATGAAGGCGAGCGTCCTTATTAGACATTGTCTTCCGTGAGATACAGGCTAGTGGTAGCTGATAAAAGTTGAATGAGCTGCCTCCTAGTTAGAATAATGAGAACTAAATAAAGTGACCGAGGAACCGATATTAAAAGGTTTCATGGTTTATGAGATCAAATTTATTTCAATGCTTTGTTTTGGATGGCGAGATTTCCTACTGTTTCTCCCTCCATCCCCGTTGTTTATGTTATATATAAAATAAACATTTTTAGTTGTTTTTACTTCTCGGTTAATGTGAAGAAGGAAGAATAGCAAATAATGTCGTGGGAAACATTATTCATTCATAAGTTAAATCCGAAGACAAGACATAGAAAACAATACCAAAAAAACAATTAACTCACATACAATGTAAAAAAGAAACAATACCAGAAAAAACCAATTAACTTGCATCCTCTCTACCGCACACAATGTGAAAACTGCTATCATAATTCATCATTTGCAGCTTCATATCGATCCATCTGGGTCCTTCTGTAGTCTGTATACACTACAAGAAGTATCACCATAAAACGTATGTGCCTATTGTAAGGAGAAAGGTCATTGGACGAATGAATGTCCTAATAAGAAGATACAATCTGGATATGCAGTCGTAGCTGAACGTGGAAACATATTAGAGTACGGCTTTGTTCCTTTAGCTTCAGTCAGTGTGAGCCCTTAAGGCTATCTGGGCCCTGTTTAGGGGCATCTGGCGCATTTTTCGCATTTGTTTCCGTTTATGTTTCTAGGATTACATTCGCTTTTGTTTCTGGAAAAAGAATCTGTTCGGTTTAGTTTTGATTCAAATGTTGAAGCTGATATTTCGCCAAACAAAAGCTATGGAGATTTGTTAGAATTGTGTTCCAAACACGATTCATTGAAGTGGCAAAGTCCTACTATGACTTTGCGATTGAAGCTAGCAAGGTACATTGTACTTGGACGACAATGTACTTGGACGTCTTTGTTAGCTTTAATTGGTGGTCTCCTTATTTGTTTAGGAAACAATATTGGATAGATACACTCCTAGTTTGTCTAGGACTCGTTTTGATCATAGCTTTGGCACCAAATTTTGTACTAGTATAAATAGATGCTAGGGTCAAGACTTTCTTGATGTGTGTGTGATTGTAATTGGGTTGGCTTTCTCTCATCAATAAATTGGGTTTGGGTTGGCCGTGGATGTAGCTAGTCTCAAAACTAGTGAACCACGTTAAATCGCTTGTGTTCTTGATCTTGTTTTTTTTTCTTCTTGCTTTCTCTTGTTTCTCACGTATTCAAATCCTAACAGATTCTGGTTTATGTTACTGTTGCTGAAGGATTCAACTCAAGGTGAAGTTTGTTAGAATATGACTTGAATCAGCCAGCATCCCACAAGTACATGAGAGGAAATGAGACAATCTGCGACAATCTGCAGCAAGTTCAAGAACTCACAAGAGTTGCAGCAACTCGCACGAGTTAGTGCACAAATTCGTATGAGTTGCATCGGGGTCTGAGGGCGACTGGTCTTCATGAACTGGACGAAATTAGGGTTATGTCTGTCTTGGGCTGCAAGATTAAGGTTTCTTTGCCTATTTATTTCGGTACTTATTTACCTAGTATAGTGTGAGAGTCTCGGTATCTGTATCAGAGCGAAAAATATGTAATCCGTTTCTGGTTTCTTCCTCCATAATAACATTTGTTTGTGTCGTGAACCACATAAAGTCTGCATTCTCGATACGTTTATCGTTTCGGTTTCAATCTCCCGTCATAACATGATATTGTGTAATAGTGTTATTGGTTACAATAATCTAATCACGTTGCTTATTATATAGTCATTGCCCTACATTCTAACTGGAGAATGTAGGGCAATGACTATATAATAATATTGAATGCTAAATACTTGGATATTGTCCCTAGCTTGTTTCAGGGCGTGTATACATTTTTCACAAACCATGCCACTAGATTGGCCTAAATCAACGAAACTAAAGAACACATCACTTCAATTCATTAAGTATCAGTGAAGCTGGCTCCAATAAAAAGTACGAGTGAACCGATAACAAATCTAGTAGCTTGCCCTGCAAAAGTTAACACGATATCTATGAACAAAAATGTCAAAATCTGAAGCAACTAAACATTTTCTTGAAACATACCCAAAGGCAAATGGATAATTGTTTTAGATGGATAGCAATGTCCCAAGGGGATGTTTTGCTGACTTTTCATAGCTTACTTCAATTAACCATCTAAAACCTCACTTTAAGACTTTAACCATTTCAAAGTACTTAACTAAACTCAAGAACATATGCATGCATTGGTATGAATCTTTCCTCTATAAGTACCAAACTAACCCATCTCATTCTACATCAACCAAGTAACATTTCATCATTACCAAAAAGATCATGGGGTTGTTTCACGTTTCCTTAGCAATTTCTTTCCTTGTAACCCTAGCCCTCTTCCACCCTTCTTGGGGCCAAAACTCCCCACAAGACTACCTCAATTCCCACAATGCGGCCCGGGCAAAGTTAGGTGTTGCTCCAATGATTTGGGACACCACTGTGGCAGCCTACGCACAAAGCTACGCTAATAAGAGAATTGGCGATTGTAACCTTGTGCATTCAATTACAGACTACGGCGAAAACTTGGCCAAAGGAAGTGTTTCATTCAATGGTACTAATGCGGTGAGCATGTGGTTTGCGGAGAAGCCTTATTATGACTATAGCTCCAACTTGTGCACTTATGGAAAAGAGTGCTTGCACTATACTCAGCTAGCTTGGCGCGACTCAACTCGTCTTGGCTGTGCGAGGGTTAAGTGTGCCAATGGTTGGTGGTTCGTTACTTGCAACTACGATCCTCCAGGTAACTACGAAGGCGAGCGTCCTTATTAGACATTTCTTCGGTGTGATACGAGCTATTGGTAGCTAACAAAAATTTGAATGAGCTGCCTACTAGTTACAATAATGAGAACTAAATAAGGTGACCGAGGAACCGATATTAAAAGGTTTCATGGTGTATGAGATCAAATTAATTTTCAGTGCTTTGTTTTGGATGGCGAGATTTCGTACTGTTTCTCCCTCCATTCCTGTTGTTTATGTCAAATAAATGTTTTCAATTGTTTTTACTTATGGATTTACGTGAAGAAAATCAGGTAATGTCGTGGGAAATATTATAAGCTAAATCCGAAGGCAACACATAGAAAACAATACTGGAAAAGCAGTTATCTCACATACAACACTGAGTCATAATTGTCTAATCTAAACAGTTTACTCCAAGAACTTGAAACACTGTATTCACACACCATCCAAATATCTAAAGTACCCGTGGGGGAATTAACACAGTAACTATATAGGATTTCTCTAAGACCGTCGCTGAAAATACGGTAGACCAAATTCCAAACAACTTGGCGGTAGATCTATTTTTCTTAGGAGTTCCTTATCCATGTCGAATCCTAAAATGGAATTGTACCTTCCGGCTACATGAGACACTGAAATCAACATCCAATGGACGGTCCCCTTAACCGTTGCATCACTATGCACAGCCCCATCGGATGTCAGATCCGGATGGAGACCCTGATCTATAGACGTGGCATCAAGATATTTCTAATCTTATAAAGGCAATCGATGGGAGCTATGACGGGCTCAACCCCGTCTGATCATTGCTCAAAGATGTAAGGTAATGTAATCTTCTCCCATGAAACAGTACTGAGGTTGTTGAAGCCTTTGTAGGGGATTTCCATGGTAAAAGTTGGAGTAGCCTCACATCATAAATTCAACTTTTAAGATTTACCAGAAGCTCTCCTCTGTGTTCTCTCCTTCTAATCACATTTCTGTCTTTTCCAAGTCAATGCCTGCCTAAGGGGGGAAATGTTTATAGAAAATGAAGGTTGCATCATAATTCTGTTTCCCCTTTCTTTCTCTTCTTTAGGTAGCATAAGTTTCTCTAGCTCAAGCAACCTTCCACTTCTCCCCAACAGAGAACTCATGAAAATAATTTCACTCAATGAGTTAACTAACATTGATACACAAGGTTTCTATGTTGTAATTTTGCTTTTGTGAAAACCAAAACATATTAATTCTCAAAAAAAAAAAAAAAAACATATTTGGTTGATTGTTGAGATATAAACTGTAAGGGTGGCGACGGTGACGCACTACAACTGGGCACTGTTTTAGATTTGCCTCTGATCCAACATTTACTCAGCTCCACACATATTCATT
Source organism: Linanthus parryae (assembly GCA_023055425.1). Classification (NCBI taxonomy): domain Eukaryota; kingdom Viridiplantae; phylum Streptophyta; class Magnoliopsida; order Ericales; family Polemoniaceae; genus Linanthus; species Linanthus parryae. The sequence continues at coordinate 30,132,673 of JALGPY010000002.1, forward strand.
ACTTTCAAACATTTCGTAGGCGCCGACGATTCTACAAGGAGCATATTACTACCTGTTTTGAAACTCAGTCGTGGAAGACTGGCAACGTGATTCTCTTTATAATGTAGACATTGGCATGATTTCATTCATCTGATAAGCCTTCAACGTAATTCCTCAATCTGCATAACGACAGATATGTTAGTAACGACTTAGGAACTGTAACAGATTTATGATGTCTAAGACATCTGTCTAACAAGACAACATGCTAGACAGCTAGAGGTGTACCTTCACTCAATGTGTTCCAGATACTGGGTATGTCTGGGAGTCAAAATACCTCCAATTGATAGGATCCCATGAACTGAAGTGTTCCCTAACTCTTCATGTCAACCAACATATCCATCAAAGAAATAAAACATTAAAAAGAGAAGCCTGAATGTGATTCTAAATATTTGAGACATCAACATATCCATTTTAGGAGAGCTCTGAATGTGTGCAAAAGCATTCATGAATGCATAATGTGAAAAGAAGCTGCACACAATGTCACCGGTACACAGATCTCTTTGCTGATGCAAATTTTCAGGCAGAAGAGGACTAGATTGAATCCGAGAATCATTAAAAGGCAAAATTGTCATTCTAGTTAGAGCTCTCAAAGAAAACATGAACGAGAAAAATTGTACGTTCAGATTACGTGAACCTAGACAGAGCTACTTCAAAGGCAATACCCACAAAACAAAAAACCGCGCCCCATGACCAGGCTCATTAAACTTAAAGGCATCCAGCTAAGAGGGCAATCGATGTATTTATTATAAGAATTTTCAAGCCTTGATACGTCCATAGAACTTCGCCTTCTCCTCACAAGTCATTACCCTACGATCTAACCGGAGAACCCTATACACATACAGCGACAAAATAGTGAAAGAAAGATCAGTTATTATGCGAATTTTAATATTGAATGTTTGATACTTTGATATTGACGCTAGCTTGTTTCAGGGAGACTCAACATTTTTCACAAAGCATACCGTTAGAACTTAGAAGTGTCCTAATTCAAAGAACTAAAGAACACATAACTTCAATTCATTAAATAGGAGTGAACTTGGCCCCAAAAAAAAGGTACGAGTGAACCGATAAAAATATTACTAGCTTGCCCTGCAAAAGTTAACACGACATCTAAGTAAAAATGAGCAAGAATGTCAAAATCTGAAGCAAATAAACATTTTCTTGAAACATACCCAAAGGCCAATGGATAATTGCTTTAGATGGATAGCTTTATGTCCCAAGGGGATGTTTTGCTGACTTTTCATAGGTTACTTCAATTAACCATCTAAAACCTCACTTTAAGACTTTAACCATTTCAAAGTCTTACTGAACTAAACTCAAGAACATATGCATGCATTGGTATGAATCTTTCCTCTATAAGTACCAAACTAACCCATCTCATTCTACATCAACCGAGTAACATTTCATCATTACCAAAAAGATCATGGGGTTGTTTCATGTTTCCTTAGCAATTTCTTTCCTTGTTACCTTAGCCCTCTTCCACCCTTCTTGGGGCCAAAACTCCCCACAAGACTACCTCAATTCCCACAATGCTGCCCGGGCTAAGTTGGGTGTTGGTCCAATGATTTGGGACACCACTGTGGCAGCCTACGCACAAAGCTATGCTGATAAGAGAATTGGCGATTGTAACCTTGTGCATTCAATTACCGACTACGGCGAAAACTTGGCCAAAGGGAGTGTTTCGTTTAATGGAACTAATGCGGTGGGCATGTGGTTTGCGGAGAAGCCTTATTATGACTATAGCTCCAACTTGTGCACTTATGGAAAAGAGTGCTTGCACTATACTCAGCTAGCTTGGCGCGATTCAACACGCCTTGGGTGTGCTAGGGTTAAGTGTACAAATGGTTGGTGGTTTGTTACTTGCAACTATGATCCTCCAGGTAACTACGAAGGCGAGCGTCCTTATTAGACCTTTTCTTTGGTGAGATACGAGAGGTAGCTCACAGAATTTGAATAAGCTGCCTACTAGTTAGAATAATGAGAATTAAATAAGGGTGACCAAGGAACCGACATTAAAAGGTTTCATAGTGTATGAGATCAAATTTATTTCAGTGTGCTGTTGTGGAAGGGGAGATTTCCTACTGTGTCTCGCTCCATCCCTGTTTGTTTATGTTAAATAAATAAAATAAATCTTTTCAAATTGTTTGTACTTCTCTATTTACGTGTAGAAAAACAAGTAATGTCGTGGGAAATATTACAAGCTGAATCCGAAGACAAAACGTAGAAAACAATACCAGAAAAGCAGTTAACTCACATCCTCTCTACAGTATACAATGTAAAAAAAAAGAAAACCATAGCACAAAAGCAGTTAACTCACATTCTCTCTACTTTTGCCGTTATTCCGAAATTTTGGGGGAATTCGGAAAGGTTTGACCGAAAAGTTAGATTTTTTGACCTTCCTCTACCTCTAACTTTAAGCTCATCCAAACACGACCAATGTAAAAACTGCTATCATAATTCACAATTCATCATTTGTAGCTTCACATCGGTCCATCCGGGTCCATCTTTAATTCTTGTCGTCCATATAAACCACAAGAAATATCACTGAGAGAGGGTTAACTAGAAAGATCACATTGTTCCATCTTGAGTAGTCTAGATCTCGCACAATAATCCGGATCCAATGTAAGCCCTCTTGGATCATTGCAATGATCTGGTTCTTCTTAAGTTTCTCAAACCAAACAGGAGACTCCTTGTACGTCCACAATTTAGGTCCAACCAAAATATCATGCGACTCCCCGAGGATCATGTCTGCTGACTTCCCAACCCTTGCCATCGTACACAATAAGATGTCCCAGGAGAGCCATTGCCAAGAGTTTTATCGTACTGAGTAAACTACAATGGACTCACTGAGTCATGATTGTCTAATCTAAACAGCTTAGTCCAAGAACTTAAAACACAGTATTCACTCATCATCCATATGTATAAAGTACCGTGGGGGAATTAACATAGTAACTATATAAGATTTCTCTAAAGACTGTCGCTGCGGTGGACCAAATTCCAAAAAAGGCGGTAGATCTATTTCTCTTAGGAGTTCCTTATTCATATTGAATCCCAAAATGGAATTGTACCTTCCAGCTACATGAGACACCGAAATCGACCTCCAATGGACAGTCCCCTTAACCGTTGTCGAATCTGGATGGAGAATATGATCTTTAAACGTAGCATCAAGATTTCTACTCTTACAAAGGCAATCTGCTGGGAGCTATGACGGGCTCAACCCTGTCTGATCATTGCTCAAAAATGTAATGTGATCTAATCTTCCCCCATGTAACATTACTGGGGTTGTTGGTGTTGAAGTTTGTAAACTCAATTTCAGTTTGTGGGGTTATTTTGTAAAATAGACAGACTTAGTAGCTAGGTTAGTAATTATGTGAAATATAGTTTTTTAGTTTTGAAATAGTCAACGTTTTTTGTGTTACTCTGCTCAAGACAGAGAGCAGCAACAACGACAGCAATATCAGCAGCAGCAGTAGAGTCGGCAAGAGAGGAGGTTTCCCTCCTGTTGAAGGAACCTAAATCAAGCGGCAAGCTTTGGATAAAACAGAGGTTCTTGTGTGTTCCAGATTTAGAATATACAGAGAAGAAAAGAGTTGAGAAAGAGCCGAAGCTCTTGAGGTTCAGAGAGTTGTGTATTGAAGAATCAGACAAGAGAAGAAGGAGACGAGGTGAAGCTCTTGATGTTGTAATTGCTCCTGGATTTGTATCAGAGGTTATTTATGCAATCCAGATAAGTTCTTTTCCCCAATTTTGTGTTGTTCTATCTAGTTCTCCATCTGCTGTACTTATTGTTCGTGTTGAGTACTTGGTGATTGAACTTGTTGCTGCTCACATGATATTGGAACTGAAATTGGTAACCTGCTCTGGATTGTTGTTTCTTGTTTGCTGAAGTGCTGGATTGTTGTTATTACTTCCTGGAAATCGAATTTCAAACTGAGTTGGGGTTTTTCAAATTCCAACAAATCTGGTATCAGAGCTAAGTTCTAAACTGAAATTAGACGTGTTGAAATCAGTATTCAGCAATTAGTTGTTGATTTACAATGGCGTCAACAAGCAATTTCTTCCAGCCCCAATTTCCTAGGTTGGGGAAGGAGAACTATGAAAACTGGAGCATTCAAATGAGGGTATTGCTCGGCTCTCAGGATCTGTGGGACTTGATCGAGAAGGGATTCGATGAACCAGCCACTCAAGAAATTGAAGACAGATTGACGGAGACTCAAAAGGGGAACTTGAAAGAATACAGGAAGCGAGATAAGAAAGCTTTGTATCTGTTGTATCAAGGCGTGGATGAGTCAAGTTTCGAGAAAATTTCAGCAGCCACCACTTCCAAACAAGCATGGGAGATTTTAAAAAATTCTTACCGCGGAATTGAGAAGACGATAAGAGTAAAGCTGCAGGTTTTAAGAGGTGAGATGGAGATGCTGCGTATGAATGAGAATGAATCGGTAGCAGACTACTTTACGAGAACTTTGGCAATTGTTAATGCGATGAGAAGACTTGGTGAAAAGCTTGATGAATTGACCGTTGTGGAGAAGATTTTGCGGTCTCTTAGCAACAAGTTTGAGCACGTGATTCCTGCAATTGAAGAGTCTAAAGACTTCAGCGTCTTGACAGTTGATCAGTTGATGGCATCACTTGAGATTCATGAGCAGCGAATGAACAAGAAGCACGCCACTTCAATTGAGCAAGCACTCCAATCAAAGTTATCTCTCAAGCAAGATAGAGATGAGCAAGGAGGAACATCTCAGCGAGGAAGAGGAAGAGGCTTCCAAAGCCGTGGTCGCGGTTATACAAACCAAGGCAGGGGCTTTCCAAATAGAGGCATCTTTGGAAGAAGCAACTATGGAGGTCCCCGAAGTCAGAATTTTGGCGCTCCGAGAGGTAGAGAAAGAGCAAGAGGAAGAGGCAGCGGCTACAACAATTCCTCCAATCAAAAAGGATATGACAAGAGGAACGTGCAATGCTACAAGTGCCACAAGTATGGTCACTATAGCAACGAGTGCAGGACGCCAAATAGGGATGTCGAAGGGTATGCGAATTATGTCGAGAAAGATATTAATGAAATGGAGAATCCAATGTTGTTTGTAAATGATGGATCTAGTGAAGTGCAAAGCAACATTTGGTATCTTGATACGGGAGCTAGCAACCACATGAGCGGAAAGAGGGACATGTTTGTTGATCTTGACGAATCTGTGAAAGGCCAAGTGACGTTTGGTAATTCCTCGCAAATACCGGTAAAAGGTAGAGGTAATATTTTGATTAAACTCAAGAATGGAAGCCGCGATTATATTTCAAATGTCTATTATGTGCCGGAGATGAAAAACAATATCCTGAGTTTAGGCCAACTGTTGGAGAAGGGATACGTCATTACTATGAGCAACAATCAGCTTGTTATGCGGGATATACATGAGAGGTTGATTGCTCGGGTTCAAATGTCCAAGAACAGAATGTTTCCTTTGACTATTCAGCCGGATTCCCTGAAGTGTTTGAATGCGGTTGTGAAGGATAAAGCTTGGCTATGGCACTTAAGGTACGGACATCTGAATTTCAGTGGCTTGAAGCTCCTTGCAAGCAAGAACATGGTGAGAGGTTTGCCATTCATTGATCATCCAAATGAAGTGTGCGAAGGGTGTATTCTCGGCAAACATCACAGGTTGAGTTTCAACAAGGAAATGAGGTGGAAGGCGTCGCAGCCTTTGGAACTTGTGCACACCGATGTTTGTGGTTCATTGAAGCCTATGTCGAATGCCAAAAATAGGTACTTCCTCACTTTCATTGATGATTACACTCGGAAAACCTGGGTTTATTTTCTGAAACGAAAGTCAGAAGTGTTCGAGAAATTCAGAGAATTCAAGGCTTTTATTGAAAAACAAAGTGGCTGCTATATTAAGGTTCTACGGTCTGATCAAGGTGGGGAATATACTTCTGATGAGTTCGAGAATTTCTGCAAATCTCACGGGATCATGCATCAGGTTACACCTGCATATACGCCACAGTTAAATGGAGTTGCTGAAAGGAAGAATAGGACAGTTTTAGACATGGTGAGAAGCATGTTGAAGGGAAAGAAAATTCCTAGAGAATTCTGGGCTGAAGCTGTCGCGTGTGCTGTGTATTTGCTGAACCGTTGTCCCACTAAAAGTGTGAAGTTCAGAACACCGGAGGAAGCGTGGAGCTCATTCAAACCTTGCGTCTCTCATCTAAGAGTGTTCGGATGCATTGCGTATGCTAAGATCCCGGATGCTAGAAGAGTGAAACTTGACGACAAAGGTGAGAAATGCATTTTCATCGGTTACGGTGATAGAACTATGGGATACAAACTCTACAATCCAGTAACCAAGAAGATTGTGATGAGTAGAGACGTGATATTTGAAGAAGAAAGTGTGTGGGATTGGAACCAAGGTGAAGCACCAAATAGCATTGAGCTTACACTAGAGGATGAAGAGAATGTTGGAGAAGTTGGAGAAGTTCCCGGTGAGCCACAAAGTCCTAGAAGCAGCTCTCCTCCACGAAGTCCAGAAGTTGGTTCCCCATCTACGCCAATGCATGCTCAAGTATCACCGCCACACTCTCCAATGGAAGAAAGCTCGAGTGAAAGGCCTCAAAGAATGAGGTCGTTGCATGAAATTTATCAAGATGAAGATGAAGAACTTAACTTGTTTTGCTTGTTTTCAGATTGTGATCCCCTCCAATTTGAAGATGCAATCCAAGATGAGAAGTGGAAGAAAGCTATGGATGAGGAGATTCAAGCAATTGAAAAGAACAAGACTTGGCAGCTCACTAGTTTACCACAAGGACACAAAGCAATTGGCGTGAAATGGCTTTACAAAACGAAGAGGAAGGCAAATGGTGAAGTCCAGAGGTGTAAGGCGAGATTAGTAGCCAAGGGGTACAAGCAAAGGCCTGGAATTGATTATGGAGAAGTGTTTGCGCCAGTTGCTCGCTTGGAGACCATCCGGTTAGTTATTGCTATTGCGGCTCAACAAAAATGGAATATTTATCAACTTGATGTCAAATCTGCGTTTCTAAATGGCTACCTTGAAGAGGAGATTTATATTGAACAGCCCACTGGATATGTCAAGAAAGGCAAAGGGGATAAGGTGTACAAGTTGAGAAAAGCTCTCTACGGATTGAAGCAAGCTCCGCGAGCATGGAATGCACGAATAGATAAATACTTCTTGGAGAATGGATTTGAGAAGTGTCCTTATGAGTATGCACTTTACAAGAAGGTTAATGGCAATGGTAAGATTTTGTTTGCTTGCCTTTATGTTGATGATCTGATTTTCACCGGGAATAGTCCAAGTATGTTTGAAGAATTCAAGAAGAGTATGGTCAGAGAATTTGAAATGACAGACATGGGACTCATGTCTCAGTTTCTTGGCATTGAAGTTGACCAAAGAAGTGATGGTATATTTATTTGCCAGGCTGCTTACGCCAAGGAGGTGCTGAAACGCTTCCGAATGGAGTCTTGTAATTCTGTTAACACTCCGGTCGAATGTGGCATAGAATTGAGGAATAACGAAGAAGGGGATGTTAATCCGACTTACTTCAAAAGCTTAGTTGGAAGCCTGCGGTACCTCACGTGTACTCGGCCAGATATTCTCTACGGAGTCGGCCTGATTAGTAGGTACATGGAAACTCCTGACCATTCTCATCTTAATGCTGCTAAGAGGATCTTGCGATACATCAAAGGTACGCTTCGAGATGGCTTATTCTATTCAAGTGCTGATGGATATAGACTTGTTGGCTACTCTGATAGTGATTGGGGACGAGATTTGGATGAAAGGAAGAGCACTACTGGATTCACTTTCTTGTTGGGAAATTCTGCATTTACTTGGTCTTCGAAGAAGCAAGCAATAGTAACTTTGTCGGCTTGTGAAGCAGAGTATGTGGCAGCAAGCTCAACTGTGTGCCACACAATTTGGCTAAGAAACTTACTGAGGTACATGGGATTCAACCAACAGCAGCCAACTGAGATTTATATCGACAACAAATCAGCTATTGCTTTGGCGAAAAATCCAGTTTACCATGAACGCAGCAAGCACATTGATACGCGGTACCATTCTATTCGAGAGCATGTGAAGCAGAATGAAGTTGAACTCCTTCATTGCAGAACTCACGATCAGCTTGCTGATATTTTCACGAAGCCACTGAAGCACGACATATTCAGAAATCTGAAGATGCGACTTGGAATGACGACATAGAGAAATTGAGTTTAAGGGGGGATGTTGAAGTTTGTAAACTCAATTTCAGTTTGTGGGGTTATTTTGTAAAATAGACAGACTTAGTAGCTAGGTTAGTAATTATGTGAAATATAGTTTTTTAGTTTTGAAATAGTCAACGTTTTTTGTGTTACTCTGCTCAAGGCAGAGAGCAGCAACAACGACAGCAATATCAGCAGCAGCAGTAGAGTCGGCAAGAGAGGAGGTTTCCCTCCTGTTGAAGGAACCTAAATCAAGCGGCAAGCTTTGGATAAAACAGAGGTTCGTGTGTGTTCCAGATTTAGAATATACAGAGAAGAAAAGAGTTGAGAAAGAGCCGAAGCTCTTGAGGTTCAGAGAGTTGTGTATTGAAGAATCAGACAAGAGAAGAAGGAGACGAGGTGAAGCTCTTGATGTTGTAATTGCTCCTGGATTTGTATCAGAGGTTATTTATGCAATCCAGATAAGTTCTTTTCCCCAATTTTGTGTTGTTCTATCTAGTTCTCCATCTGCTGTACTTATTGTTCGTGTTGAGTACTTGGTGATTGAACTTGTTGCTGCTCACATGATATTGGAACTGAAATTGGTAACCTGCTCTGGATTGTTGTTTCTTGTTTGCTGAAGTGCTGGATTGTTGTTATTACTTCCTGGAAATCGAATTTCAAACTGAGTTGGGGTTTTTCAAATTCCAACAGTTGGAGCCTTTGTAGGGGAGATTTCCATGGTAAAAGTTGGAGTAGCCTCGCATCATAAATTCAACTTTTAGGATTTACCAGAAGCCCTCCTCTGTGTTCTCTCCTTCTCATCACATTTCTGTCTTTTCCAAGTCAATGCATGCCTTAGGGAAATGTTTATAAAAAATACTAAAGGTTGAATCATAATTCCATTTCATCATTGTTTTCTCTTCTTTAGGTAGCACAAGTTTCTCTAGCTCGAGCAACGTTCCACTTTTTCCCCAACAGAAAACTCATGAAACCAACTTCACTCAATGAGTTAACTGACTTTGATACACAAGGTTTCTATATTTTGGAGTTTTTTTTTTTTTTTTTTTTTTTTTGAAAACCAAAACATATTGATTCTCAAATAAAAACATATTTGGTTGATTGTTGAGAAATAAATTGTAAGGGTGGCGGCAGTGACGCCACACAACTGGGCACTATTTTAGATTTGCATATAATCCAGCATTTACTCAAATCCACACGTATTCATCTGCATACTTTCAGAGATGAGAAACATTTTAGTGCTCCAACAGAGCACCCACATGGTGCTCTAACCAATGAGTGTGTCAATCACAGACAGTTTGTATACGTGTTGCACTTTAATTGGTCGTAGGGAACCACGTGGTGTTCAAATGGAGGGCGCTGAAGACTCAAAAAGTTAAAAGCACAGGAGCTGCATATTCGACAAGGAGTTTATTATTACCTGTTTTGAAATGTGGCCGTGGCAGGGAAACTGGCAACGTGGTTCTCTTTGAAATGTAGACCTTGGCGTGAATTCATTCCTCTAATGACCCTTCAACGTAATTCCTCATTCTGCATAACAACGGACGTGTTAATAACAACTTAGGAACTGTAACAGATTAATGATGTCCAAGACATCTGTCTAACAAGACAACATGCTTGAGATCTATCTTCCCTCAATATGTTCCAGATACTGGGTATGTTTGAGAGTTAAAATACCTCCAATTGATAGGATTCCAAGAACGGAAGTGTTTTCTACCTCTTCATGTCAACCAACATATCCATCAAAGAAAGAAAGCACTAAAAAGAGAAGCCTGAATGTGATTCTAAATACTGGAGACATCCATTTCTTACCAACATATCCATTTTAGGATAATCTGAATGTGTGCAAAAGCATTCATCAATGCATATGTGAATAGAAGCTGCACACAACAATGTCATCGGTACACAAGTCTCTTTGCTGATGCACGTTTTCAGGGAGAAGAGGACTAGATTGAATCCGAGAAATATATCCATTAAGAAGCAAAATTGTCATTCTTGCTAAAGCTCCTCCAAGAAAACATTATCGAGAAAAAATTGTACGTCGGGAATGCGAGAACCAAGACAGAGCTACTTCAAAGACAATTTAACCACAGACAAAAATTGCGCTCCTGTCAAGTCTCAGAAAACTAAAATGCCTCTTGAGCTAAGAGGGCAATCAATGTATTTGTCGTAAGATTTTTCAAGCCTTGACACGTTCATAGAACTTCGCCTTCTCCTTGTAAGTCTGGTGGCGATCATGGCCAAATTTAGAAGAGGTATCAATAAACTTGAGATTGATAGTCTAAATGCAATTCTAGATGTCTGAGGAACCAGAGACATCAAGAATTGTGACAACACGCTTCTTAGGTCCAACACAGCAACCTTTGATCATCAGGTAATCATCTACCATAATGCGGAAAACCTCCCATCAGGTAATCATCTATCTGGGCCCCTGTTTAGGGGCATCGGGCACATCTGGTTATGTTTCTGTTTTTGGGAGTGCATTCGTATTCGTTTATGGATTGCTTTGAGGATTCAAGTCACGGTGGAGTTTGTTAGCATATGCCTTGAATCAGCCGGCAACTACAGGAGAGGAAATGAGACAAGGTTGCAAGAACTCACAGGAGTTGCAGCAGCAACTCGCACGAGTTGCATCAGGGTCTGGGGGCGGCTGGTCTTCACGGGCTGGCCAAAACTAGGATTTCGTCGGTCTTGGGCTGCAAAATTGGGGTTTTCCTTGCCTATTTATTATGTTACTTGTTTACCTAGTGTGGTGTGAGTGTATCAATATCAATATCATAGAGCAAAATCTGTAATATGATTCTGGTTTCTCCCTAAGCAATAAACATTTTTTTTCGTGCCGTTGACGCAGCAAACATGATCGTTAGTGAACCACTAAAGTCTGTGTTCTCTATCTTATTCGTTTATCGTTCGTTTGTCGTGATCGATTTCCATCTCCCATCTTAACATGTTATTATGTAATAGTGTTATTGGTTACAATAATCTAATCGCTTTACATAACTATATTGTCATTACCCTATGATCCAACCGGAGAACCCTATACACATACAGTGACAAAATAGTGAAAAAATACCAATTATTATGCATATTTTAATATTGAATGTTTGATACTTTGATATTGACGCTAGCTTGTTTAAGGGAGACTCTACATTCTTCACAAAGCATGCCGGTAGAACTTAGAAGTGTCCTAATTCAAAGAACTAAAGAACACATCACTTCAATTCATTAAAAAGGAGTGAACTTGGCTCCCCAAAAAAGGGAAAGTGAACCGATAAAAAAATTTAGTAGCTTACCCTGCAAAAGTTAACACGACATCTAAGTAAAAATGAACAAGAATGTCAAAATCTGAAGCAAATAAACATTTTCTTGAAACATACCCAAAGGCCAACGGATAATTGCTTTAGATGGATAGCTTTATGTCCCAAGGGGATGTTTTGCTGACTTTTCATAGGTTACTTCAATTAACCATCTAAAACCTCACTTTAAGACTTTAACCATTTCAAAGTACTTACTTAACTAAACTCAAGAACATATGCATGGATTGGTATGAATCTTTCCTCTATAAGTACCAAACTAACCCATCTCATTCTACATCAACAGAGTAACATTTCTCATTACCAAAAAGATCATGGGGTTGTTTCATGTTTCCTTAGCAATTTCTTTCCTTGTTACCTTAGCCCTCTTCCACCCTTCTTGGGGACAAAACTCCCCACAAGACTACCTCAATTCCCACAATGCTGCCCGGGCTAAGTTGGGTGTTGGTCCAATGATTTGGGACACCACTGTGGCAGCCTACGCACAAAGCTACGCTAATAAGAGAATTGGCGATTGTAACCTTGTGCATTCAATTACAGACTACGGCGAAAACTTGGCCAAAGGGAGTGTTTCGTTCAATGGAACTAATGCGGTAGGCATGTGGTTTGCGGAGAAGCCTTATTATGACTATAGCTCCAACTTGTGCACTTATGGAAAAGAGTGCTTGCACTATACTCAGCTAGCTTGGCGCGATTCAACTGGCCTTGGCTGTGCTAGGGTTAAGTGTACTAACGGTTGGTGGTTTGTTACTTGCAACTACGATCCTCCAGGTAACTACGAAGGCGAGCGTCCTTATTAGACCTCTTCTTTAGTGTGATACTAAAGGTAGCTCACAAAATTCGAATAAGCTGCCTACTAGTAAGAAATAATGAGAACTATATACGATGACCGATGAACCGATATTCAAAGGTTGGAAGATCAAATTTGTTTAAGTTGTTTATCCTGGATGGCGAGAGTTTGTACAGTTTCTCCCTCCATGTTTGTTGTTTATGTAAAAGAAATAATGTAAGTGTTTATTGCAAGTATTACCAAAATGTATGTGAAAGAAAGCAAGTATTGTCATGGGAATTCTATTATTTAGACAAAATATAGAAAGCGATACCAGAATAGCAATTAACTCACATCATCTCTAATATATACAATGTTAAAACCGCTACCATAATTCATCGTCCGTAGCTTCATATCAATCCATATTGGTCCGCCTTGAATTCTTGTTGTCCGTATAAACCACAAGAATTATCACCGAGACGGTAACTAGATGTAATGTAATTTAATCTTTTCCCATGTAACAGTACTGGGGTTGTTGGAGCCTTTGTAGGGGAGATTTCCATGGTGAAAGTTCGAGCAGCCTCCCATCATAAATTCAACTTTTAGGATTTACCAGAAGCTCTCCTCTGTGTTCTCTCCTTCTAATCACATTTCTGTCTTTTCCAAGTCAATGCCTGCCTAAGGGAAATGTTTATAGAAAATGAAGGTTGCATCATGATTCCATTTCCCCTTTCTTTCTCTTCTTTAGGTAGCATAAGTTTCTCTAGTTCCACTTCTCCCCAACAGAAAACTCATGAAACTAATTTCACTCAGTGAGTTAACTAACATTGATACACAAGGTTTCTATGTTGTAATTTTGCTTTTAAGAAAACCAAAACATATTAATTTTCGAAAAAACATATTTGGTTGATTGTTGAGATATAAACTGTAAGGGTGGCGACGGTGACGCACTACAAGTGGGCACTGTTTTAGATTTGCTTCTAATCCAACATTTACTCAGCTCCACACGTATTCATCTGCATACTTTCAACATTTCGTAGGCGCTGAAGATTCTACAAGGAGCATATTACTACCTGTGGAAGGGAAACTGGCAACGTGATTCTCTTTGAAATGTACACATTGGTGTGATTACATTCATCTGATAAGCCTTCAACGTAATTCCTCAATCAGCAGCATAACACAGATATGTTAGTAACAACTTAGGAACTGTAACAGATTTATGATGTCTACGACATCTGTCTAACAAGACAACATGGTAGAGGTCTACCTTCGCTCAGTGTGTTCCAGATAGTGGGTATGTTTGGGAGTCAAAATACCTCCAATTGATAGGATCCCATGAACGGAAGTGTTTCCCACCCCTCTCATGTCAACCAACATATCCCTCAAAGGAAGAAAACATTAAGAAGAAGATAAGCCTGAATGTGATTCTAAATACTGGAGACATCATTTGCGTACAACATATCCATTTAAGGATAAGTCTGAATGTGTGCAAAAGCATTCATGAATGCATAATGTGAATAGAAGCTGCACACAATGTCATCGGAACACAAATCTCTTTGCTGATGCACGTTTTCAGGCAGAAGAGGACGAGATTGAATCCAGAACCATTAACAAGCAAAATTGTCATTCTTGCTAAAGCTCCTCCAAGAAAACATTAACGAGAAAAAATGGTACGTCCAGAATGCAAGAACCTAGACAGAGCTACTTCAAAGACAATATAACCACAGCCAAAAATCGCGCTTCCTGTCAAGTCTCAGAAAACTAAAATGCCTCTGAAGCTAAGAGGGCAATCAATGTATTTATCGTAAGATTTTTCAAGCCTTGACACGTTCATAGAACATCGCCTTCTCCTCGTAAGTCTGGTGGCAACCATGGCCAAATTTGGAATAGGTATCAATAAACTTGAGATTGATAGTTTCCAATGCAACCCTAGATGTCTGAGGAACCAGAGACTGTCTTCTTAGGTCCAACACAGCAACATTTGATCATCAGGTAATCATCTACCATAATGCGGAAAACCTCCCATCAGGTAATCATCTATCTGGGCCCCTGTTTAGGGGCATCGGGCACATCTGGTTCTGTTTCTGTTTTTTGGGAGTGCATTCGTATTCGTTTATGGATTGCTTTGAGGATTCAAGTCACGGTGGAGTTTGTTAGCATATGCCTTGAATCAGCCAGCAACTACAGGAGAGGAAATGAGACAAGGTTGCAAGAACTCGCAGGAGTTGCAGCAGCAACTCGCACGAGTTGCATCAGGGTCTGGGGGCGGCTGGTCTTCACGGGCTGGCCAAAACTAGGGTTTCGTCGGTCTTGGGCTGCAAAATTGGGGTTTTCCTTGCCTATTTATTATGTTACTTGTTTACCTAGTGTGGTGTGAGTGTATCAATATCAATATCAATATCATAGAGCAAAATCTGTAATATGTTTCTGGTTTCTCCCTAAGTAATAAACATTTTTTTTCGTGCCGTTGACGCAGCAAACATGATCGTTAGTGAACCACTAAAGTCTGTGTTCTCTATCTTATTCGTTTCTCGTTCGTTTGTCGTGATCGATTTCCATCTCCCATCTTAACATGTTATTATGTAATAGTGTTATTGGTTACAATAATCTAATCACTTTACATAATTAAATTGTCATTACCCTATGATCCAACCGGAGAACCCTATACACACACAGCGACAAAATAGTGAAAAAATACCAATTATTATGCATATTTTAATATTGAATGTTTGATACTTTGATATTGACGCTAGCTTGTTTAAGGGAGACTTTACATTCTTCACAAAGCATGCCGGTAGAACTTAGAAGTGTCCTAATTCAAAGAACTAAAGAACACATCACTTCAATTCATTAAAAAGGAGTGACTTGGCTCCCCAAAAAAGGACGAGTGAACCGATAAAAAAAAAAATTAGTAGCTTACCCTGCAAAAGTTAACACGACATCTAAGTAAAAATGAACAAGAATGTCAAAATCTGAAGCAAATAAACATTTTCTTGAAACATACCCAAAGGCCAATGGATAATTGCTTTAGATGGATAGCTTTATGTCCCAAGGGGATGTTTTGCTGACTTTTCATAGGTTACTTCAATTAACCATCTAAAACCTCACTTTAAGACTTTAACAATTTCAAAGTCTTACTGAACTAAACTCAAGAACATATGCATGCATTGGTATGAATCTTTCCTCTATAAGTACCAAACTAACCCATCTCATTCTATGTCAACCAAATAACATTTCATCATTACCAAAAAGATCATGGGGTCGTTTCACTTTTCCTTAGCAATTTCTTTCCTTGTAACCCTAGCCCTCTTCCACCCTTCTTGGGGCCAAAACTCCCCACAAGACTACCTCAATTCCCACAATGCAGCCCGGGCAAAGTTAGGTGTTGGTCCAATGACTTGGGACACCACTGTGGCGGCCTACGCACAAAGCTACGCTAATAAGAGAATTGGCGATTGTAACCTTGTGCATTCAATTACAGACTACGGCGAAAACTTGGCCAAAGGGAGTGTTTCGTTCAATGGAACTAATGCGGTAGGCATGTGGTTTGCGGAGAAGCCTTATTATGACTATAGCTCCAACTTGTGCACTTACGGAAAAGAGTGCTTGCACTATACTCAGCTAGCTTGGCGCGATTCAACACGCCTTGGGTGTGCTAGGGTTAAGTGTACCAATGGTTGGTGGTTTGTTACTTGCAACTATGACCCTCCAGGTAACTATGAAGGTGAGCGTCCTTATTAGACCTTTCATCTTGAGATACTAGCTTGAGGTAGAAATAAGGTGATCGAGGAACCGATATTGAAAGGTTCTAATGTGTATGAGATCAAATTTATTTCAGTGCTTTGTTTTGGATGGCGAGATTCCGTACTGTTTCTCCCTCCATCCCTGTTGTTTATGTTAAATAAATTAAATAATGTTTCAATTGTTTTTACTTCTCAATTTATGTGAAGAAAAGCATGTAATGTCGTGTGAAATATTATAAGCTAAATCTGAAGACAAAACATAGAAAACAATACAAGAAAAACAGTTAACTCACATCCTCTCTACAGTATACAATGTAAAAAGAAAACAATACCAGAAAAGCAATTAACTCACATCCTCTCTACTTTTGCCGTTATTCCGGATTTTTTTGGGGAATTCGGAGAGGTATGACCGGAAAGTCTGCGTTTTTGACCGTCCTCCACCTCTAACTTGAAGCTCATCCAAACACGACCAATGTAAAAACTGCTATCATAATTCATCATTTGTAGAATCATATCGATCCATCGTGGTCTGTTTTGAATTCTTGTAGTCCATATAAACCACAAAGAAATATCCCCAAGAGGGTTACTAGAAAATCACGTTCCATCTTGAGTAGTCTAGATCTTGCACAATAATCCGGATCCAATGCAAGTACTCTTGGTTCGCTGCAATGATCTGGTCCTTGTACGCCCACGATTTAGGTCCAACCAAAATAACATGTGATTCGCGAGGACCATGTCTGCTGACTTCCCAACCGTCGCGATCTTACACAATAAGATGTCCCAGGAGAGCCATTGCCAAGAGTTTTTGGTACTTGGTAAATAACTAAACAGTTTAGTCCAAGAACTTGAAACACCCTATTGACTCATCATCCAGATGTCTAAAGTACCCGTGGGGGAATTAACATAGTAACTACATAGAATTTCTCTAAGACTGTCGCTGATAATACCGAACGGGGGACCAAATGCCGAACAACCTGGTGGTAGATTTATTTTTGTTAGGAGTTCCTTATTTATGTCAAACCCCGGAATGGAATTGTACCTTCTGGCTGCACGAGACAAAAATCACCATCCAATGGACGGTCCCCTTAACAGTTAACATTACTATGCACAACCCCATCGGATGTCGAATCCGGATGGAGAATTTGATCTTTAATCGTAGCATCAAGGTTTCTACTCTCAGAAAGGCAATCTGATGGGAGCTATGACGAGTTCAATCATGTCTTAACACTGCTCAAAGATGTAATGTAATATAATCTTCTCCCATGTAACAGTACTGGGGTTTTAGGGGAGATTTGCATGGTGAAAGTTGGAGTAGCCTCACATAATAAATTTAACTTTTAAGATTTACCGGAAGCTCTCCTCTGTGTTCTCTACTTCTCGTCACATGTCTGTCTTTTCCAAGTCAATGCCTGCTGAAGGGAAATGTTTATAAAAAATTAAGGTCGAATCATTTCTGTTTCTTCTTTGTTTCTCTTCTTTAGGTAGCATAAATTTCTCTAGTTCAAGCAATCTTCCACTTTTCCCCAACAATGCCAGGAAATCTCATGAAACCAATTTCACTCAATGAGTTTAACTACACAAGGTTTTTATGTTGTAATTTTGCTTAGGTGGAAACCCAAAAGTATTGATTATAAAAAAAAACATTTTTGGTTGATTGTTGAGATATAAACTGTAAGGGTGGCGGCGGTGACGCCCTACAACTGGGCATTGTTTAAGATTTGCTTCTAATCCGGCGTTTACTCAGCTCCACAGATACTCATCAGCATAGTTTCAGAGATTTCGCAGGGCGCCGAAGAATCAGCAAGGAGCTTATTATTACCTGTTTTTAAACTTAGTCGAGGAAGGGAAACTGGCAACGTGATCCTCTTTGAAACGTAGACCTTGGAGTCGTTTCATTCATCGTATAAGTCTTCAACGTAATTCCTCAATCTGCATAACGACGGGATATGTTAGTAACAACTTAGGAACTGTAACAGATTAATGATGTCTAAGACATATGTCTAAAATGACAACATGCTAGAGGTCTACCTTCACTCAATGTGTTCCAGATACTAGGTATCTCTGGGAGTCAAAATACCTCCAATTGATAGGATCCCATGAACCGAAGTGTTTCCTACCTCTTCATGTCAACGAACAACATATCCATCATGAAAGAATATATTAAGAAGAGAAGCCTGAATGTGTCTCTAATGCTGGAGACATCATTGGTTAACATCATATCACTTCTAGGAGAAGTCTGAATGTGTGCAAAAGCATTCATGAATGCATAATGTGAAATCAAGCTGCACACCAATGTCATCGGTACACAAATCTCTTTGCTGATGCACATTTTCAGGCAGAAGAGGACAAGATTAGATCCGAGAAATATATCAAGAGAATCATTAACGAGCAAATTGTCATTATTTCTAGAGCACCTCCAAGAAAACGTTCACGAGCAAAATTGTACATTCAGAATGCGAGAACCTAGACAGAGCTATTTCAAAGACAATATACCCACAAAGCCAAAAATCGCTCTTCCTGACAAATCTCAGAAAACTCTCAAGCCAAGAGGGCATTCAATGTATTTATCGTAAGATTTTTCAAGCCTTGACACGTCCGTAGAACTTCGCCTTCTCCTCGTAAGTCTGGTGGCGACCATGGCCAAATTTGGAAGAGGTATCAATAAACTTGAGATTGATAGTCTCCAACGCAACCCTAGATGTCTGAGGAACCAAAGACTGCCTCAAGGTGACAACACGCTTCTTAGGTCCAACACAGCAACCTTTGATCATCAGGTAATCATCTTTCACAATACCATAATGTGGAAAACCTCCCATTGGCGTTATATCCTTCTCCGTCCTAAAACAATGTAAGAATCGCATCATTGCATATCGCTGCATAAGTAGTGTTTGGTGTGTGACTTATAAGCTTAACTTTTGGATTTGACTTAAAAGTTCATAATGTAAAAATGAGCTTAAAAGAAGTTGGGTTTTTGAATAATTTTTAGAACTTTTGGACTAAACAAATTTTACACCAAACACGCATATCTTTTTTCTTCGTCTTTTTTGTCTTATACTTTGACATAAACTTAAAGTCAGATTAAGTTGTAAATAAGTCATACCAAACTCACCAATGAAATACGTCATTCATATCGATTTATCAACTTAGGAAATTACCTGTCATAGTCAGTGCTGGCAGAGTGAGTTTCTTGACCGGCCTTCCCAAGTTTATAGATCTTCTTGTTCATCTCAGTGCGGTGATGGTAGCCATTCTGTCCAGCCCTTGCAACAGTGAATGAGACCCTAGCAGGATGCCAAGCACCGATACAAGCTACTTTGCGGAGCCCGCGATGGGTTTTGCGAGGGAGGCGAGTCACACCCCACCTTGTCACGACACCCTCATAACCTTTACCCTTGGTGACTCCGACTATGTCAATCATCTCATCTTTCTGGAACACAGCATCGATTGGGATTTGCTTTTCGAAAAAGCCATAAGCATAATCCACCTTTTGAGCAACATCACCACCATTGACCTGAATCTCCATCAGGTGAGCCTTCTTTTGCTTGAGACCTTTCATTTTGCGAATCTATGGTTGAACACGGGTAAAAAGAAATTACCATCTGAATGTATATATCAATGTGTGACATGTGGTTATTTTACAATCTGGCAATGAAATATAAACTCTGTACCTGAGTATGGGCTAGAACACGAATGACAGTGCAGTACTTCTTCATTTTCTCCAACTGTGCCTGGATGTCTTTCTTGCCGTCTTCAGATTCAAATTTCTTTGAATACTTTGTGAAAGCCTTCTTCTTCGACTTGGCCCAGTTCTTGTAGAACCTTCTCTTCACCTCTTCATTAAGATGTTGAGCCCAAACAGTGTTCAGAGAGCGGAGCCCACGGGGGGTCTTGACATAACCAACAACCCCAACAACAACGATTGGGGGTGTCTCAATGAGTCACTGCTTCACAGGTTTCCTTCTTGTGCAGCTCTGTCGTAAGTTAAATTATCGTCAACAAATATCAAAGACATTGAATACAATTCGATATAAGGTGGCCTGAATTAAAGATACCCTTGTAGCAGAAAATAGGTTGTAGCAATAAACAGGTTTTCTCAAAAAAAGTTCATAATATGGTTCTTAATAATTATATGGGGAAGGAAGGTTCAAGGTTTAATAACAATATGCATCAGCTTATAACTTGGCAGATAAATAAATAAAATCAGCTGCATACAAAACTTGTTAGAAATAGGGTTAAATTTTTGTCTTAAAGGTGGATTTCTTTTTTTCCTCAGATTGATCTACTGTTATTAGAGTTCAGAACATATATAACACAGATAAGAACTTACTTGAGCCGGGCTTTTCCACTTCTCTAACAATGTGAGTCATTCCAGCCTTGTATCCAAGGAAAGCAGTCAACCGACAGGGCTTTGTTGGATCATCTCTAGGGAAGGCCTTTGCTGCAATACGACACAGACGAGTAGAAGTCAGGAGCTGATTACAGATATAGAATGAAAGATGTATAGAGTTTCAGTCTTGGGCAAGGTAGCAGTGCAGCAATTTTGAAATGCAATGTTGAAAACACATTTCATCTGTTCTGTAAACAATGTCTTATTTTGCAAAACCTTTTTACTAAAGAATTTTGTGCCAATTTTACCAGCTCAATAAATGTAAATCGAAATCAGAATAGCAGATAATACATTTCCTTCCTTCAATAATGTGATCAAATCATTATTTTGAACATTTTTGGTTCCAAGATGAGATAACCTCGAAATAAGTACTAGGCGGTAGGAAATTAATAATCTCGGCACAGTCTTAAGGAATAAAACGTTAGATATCAAATATAAGAAAATTGTTAGAAAATTATAAACCTTTTCCGCGGTGACGAGCAGCCCTTTTCCTTGGAAGAAATCCCAAGGAGCCGTGTCTTGGATGCTCAAACTTCCGGTGAGACATGATGCCTTATTAAAGAATTCTATGTGAAGCTAAGCAAAATCAGACATGTAATTAGCAAAGGTGGGGAATAAATGGCAACTCAACTAGGCACTAGGCAGGACCACAAAATCTAGAATATCGGACAACACTGCAAGGCACACAGATAAGACACCCATATTATGTCATTGTTTATAAGAGCAAGGAGCACGCAATTTGTCATCAACACTATCCAATTTCTTCCACTGACACATTTACTATGGAAAAATTCCCAAAAACAGCATACAACAAAGCTACTATTCTTATCGAGTGAAGGAAGTAAAACTGCATACCATTTAGTCAGGAAAAACAAACGTAAATGGAAGTGCAAATGCATGAATATTTAATTCCAAGTACAAAGAACCAAAAATATGGTTTACTAATCAATTAATTGACTCAGTATCACAATTTGATTTCACTGTTTATGTTTGGTAATACGGAAAAACACCATGCAATAAAAAAATTATCTTTACAAAGGGTTGATTATATTTATTCACATACACCATCTACTGTCAGATGTAAAAAGTCACTCATAAAGCTTTCATCACGAAAAAACAGTAGATCCTACAACACAAGGAATTCAGAACAATTATTAATTATATTACATCAAATCCACGTTTCTATCAAGCGTATTGCTACTCGTTATGAAGGTTGGAAATTGGAATTAAATACTCTAAAGTACACACAGGTCAATATATTATAAATATTTTGATAAAATAACTAGGACTTCATTCGAACACTGAATATTAATTAGACAAAATCAAATAAATTGATAGATCAAAGATTTGCTAAGCAACGTGTAGGAACAGCAAAGGCTCTGTATTGATGCAAAAACAATGGAAAGAAAAGTGAAAAGAAACAAAAGTTCAATTTGAAAAGTGTTTAAAGCAAAATATATTATATATATACTTCAAGCTGGGAAGTGCAGACATATGGTACAAACTCAAAATCCAGATATGATAAGAAATGCTCCCTCACCAAAGACCTATGGCACAAAATTAGTACCAAATCTCAGGGCTCATTGGTATTTCTTCACAAGTAACCCATATCTGGGTACTGAAAAAAAGAGCCCCTCTGAGACTCCAGCCTTGATTATAAGTATTACACAAGGGAGACCATTTCAATATCACCTGAATTTGGTAGTTCCAAAAATTGCCCCCACTCCCAACATGATTTAAATATAGTCTAACAATATACATTCAAAAATCATATTAAATAAAAAACCTAGGCTTCGGAGAGAGAAGTTTCCAAAATCAAACATTTTTTTCTCAATCATAATTTTTCAAAGCGTCTAGAGACCTAATTATGTACCAACTTGGTTAAACAGTAAGATTACCACTGAGATTTGTAGATTTAGGGTTTATGTAATCAGATATAGTTGAGATAACGATTATAAGAGAATTGATAATCTGATTGATGCTTAATGATTCTGATACAAGTGAAGCCGATTGAAGCACATATTGCAGCAGAAAACGAAGAACAGAGGAAAAAATCAGTACTTCGTAAATGTGGAAAATTCAGATTCACAGATATACGATCGACGGATTATAGATCGAAGAACAGCTGAACCTCACATGTCCACTGAGAAACAAAATCGAACTTACAGAACCGATATGCGAATCGATGAAGACATGAAATCAACAACAGATTTAGAAGATCCGGAAAACCAAAAAGATGTTACCTCTAGAGTGCGAGAACAGAGCTCTTCTACGAAATGAAACCCTAGGGAGTGATTTGAAGTTTATAGTCATTGCCAAAGCCCAGATGAGACCCATTTTATAAATCATTAAAGCCCAAATGTGAGTGTTATGTGTCCAAACAGGTCCAAATCATACACTAATTGGGCTGGTAAAACCCTTTTTATTTGCCAAAAATAGCCAATTTATTCATAAAAGACAATTTCGCCCCCTGAGGTTTGATAAAACTACACTTTTATCCCTTCTAGTTTGGGAAGTGACACTTTCACAACTTTCGTGTGCCAAATATCGGGCTTTACATACCCGATTGTGTCATCACATGTTCTAAGATGGCACATTTTTCCCAAAAAATGCTATCAGTAACAGACCATACTAGACTAACAAAGTCACAATTAGGTCCGGTGTCTTAAAATTTGACACAATGAAGCGATGAAAGTGTCATTTTCCAAACTAGAATGGGTGAAAGTGTCTTTTACTCATTTTTTGTTGGGTGTGGAAGGATTGAAACTAGGTGTACAAGATGCTCATACAGTACTAATGATGAACATCCAGCTACAAAAGAAGAAAACTAAAGAGAAAACTATATAGAAGGCTCAGTAAGACAAACTACATAAAGTAGTGGTAAGTGGCTTGTAATTGTGTAAACATCTCTTGAACTCCTACATAACTTATCATTGTACATTATGATACACAATTGTTTGAACAATTCTCGAACAAGTAAGCGTGATTGACTCATGCGGCAACCATTACTGTACAGAAAACTTATCTCGGTAAAACCTGACATTGATTCCTGAGAACAAGAACTCTCAAACAAAGGAAAAGAAGTTCGTTGGTGCGAGCTTTTTTCAAACTAAAAGCTTATTTTTTCACGCAAACTTACAAGTCGAATTCTAAGTTTCCAAGGAGAATTTTTTGTATCATATGGGCTAAGAAAAATGTTGAAATATTTTTCAATCTATCAACAGATAAAAGCATACTCCCTCCGTCCCGGCAGGTAGTTCAAATTTTCCTTTTTGGGACGTCCCACGCGATTGTTCAAACTTTCTAAAAATGGAAATTTTGGTACGTGTAATTGACCATTTTAACCTTACTACAAAAAACCCATCTACAACTGATTTGGGCCAAATTAACCATAATATTGAGTTTGGGCCTAATTAAATTAGATTAACAACTAATCTAATTCAATCAGGCCCAAATAAGCATACTAACCCAAAACCCTCCACATACCCTAAATCATCACTCAATCTCTATCTCTCTCTCGTCCGTCTGCTGTTCTTCCCCAATTGCTGTCTCTCTCTCTCTACCTCTCTCGTTCTAGGGTTTCATCCCTACTCTGTTCTTCCCGAAATTGATTGGCTCGTTCTACCTATCGGAGCCTGGGGGTTTGATATCTACTGTTAGGGTTGTTGATTTGGCCATGTCCGATCGGTTCGAAGGCCTCTGGGTTCCCGATACCTTCGATTCGTACGGATGGAGAGAATCGGAGTATGGAATCGCCATGGAATCCGGCGGGTCGTTCGTGGCTGAAACCCCTGATTCAGACGAGACTCAGCCACCGGACGGTTGGGGTATCCCCGACGGTGATATGCCGGTTCGTGATCTGTTGGTTCCTGAAGAGACACAAGGCGATTCAGTGGTGGGTAACGGTGTGCATGTGCCAGATCTGTTCGATTCCGATGAGACCCAGCCACCGGATGATGATGGCAACCTGAGGATTCCGGTGGACTTTTCGATTGCTCAGATGATGAAAGGGACTCCGATGAGTCCAAGTTTGAAAGGTGGATGCTGCTTGGTTTGAAGGGAGGTTATGTATCTAAACCCTAGCCCCTATATTTCCGATCTGTGATGTTATGATCTTTGTGGGTCATATTTGCTGTGATACTGTGATGTCTGTGAATCCTGTCTTGCTGTGCTAATCCTAATTGGATCATGTTATGCTGTTATACTCTGAGTTCTGTGAATCATGTCTAAAGGTGATAATCATTTCTGGATCATGTTATGCTGTTATACTCTGATTTATGTGAATGAAGTCTAATGGTGATAATCATTTGTGAATCATGTTAGGCTGTGATACTCTGATCTTTGTTAATTGAATCATGTGATGGTGTGATATTGTAGCAATTGAGAAACTTGGATCTACTACACTCTTGCTACAATGTGTTTGTGTTAGTGTGTTTAGAAGTTATGTGAATCCAGTTCTGTGATGATCATTCTAAATGATCTGAGAACAATAAAGTTGCAAGCATTGTTCATATGTTAGTCACACAGCTTCTATTAATCACTTGCAAGCATTACATGTCTGTGATGATCATTCTAACTGATTTGAGACATCAAAATATTACTACTACACATGTGTCTGGTGATCATTCTAACTGATCTAACACATCAAAAGATGACATTACATGTCTGCGATGATCATTCTAACTGATCTGAGACATCAAAATATTACTACTACACGTCTTTGATGATCATTCTAACTGATCTAAGACATCAAAAGATGACATTACATGTCTGTGATGATCATTCTAAATGATCTGAGACATCAAAAGAACACATTACATGTGTGTCTAAATACCATAACCCAAAGCTTGCAGAAGGATTGGATTGTCTATTTGTTGATTCTTCTCCAAAAAATACTCAATACAATCCTTGACAAGTTCCTTATCCACTTCCAAATCTCTAGGCAACATGCCTATTGCTCTTAAATGTTGCTTACCCATGTGTGGTTGTTGATATTTGTTGTGTCCCTTGACCTTCATCATTTCAACCATGCATTGTTGTTGACTAAGAAACACATCATCAAGTTTTTCTGGTGTGAGCACTTCATATGCCATCTGCACTGCCTCAATCAACTCCTCAACACTCTCTGTCTGCATCTCTTGTTGCAGACTCTGAATTGATCTAAAAAATCCTAAGTCATTGATGTTGAGGTCTGGACTTCTTGGGGGTTGATTTATCATAGTGATGTTGAATCCATCACTTGTTGCTGCTTGTTTGAATTCAGGGTCATCATTTGATACATGGCAAGGTGCATTGTCCTGCTGTATCTTGATGTTTTTTGATAAACAAGCAGGCCAATTCCTCTTGATTGATGGTATTATTTGACCAATTATCATGTCTCTGGTAACTGTTTTGTTAACTGATGGAACTGGCCTCAACTCAAGTGTACCCCTTGGTCTGTATACAGAATTCCTTTGAGCTTCATATTCTTCCACAAAAGGCCAAATACCAAGTCTACCATCCCATAGTAGTTCACCATTTTCTCCAAAAATGGGTCTGCTAACTGCACACATGAACATCAACTTTGGTATAAATGCCTTTGAATTTGCAGTTCTATGTGGTGTGACCTCATGTGATAGCAGTATGAACCTCTCTATTAGTTGCTTCAGGTAGAACCATTTTTCATCAATGTGCACAATGTGGTCCATTGGTTTGAACTTGATGACACCTGTGATATCCATGTAAAGTGCATTTATGCAGAATTTCAATCTCTTCAACATGTGATGATAGTTCAGAAGAGGTTTAACTGCACTAGTACATGATCTTAAATCTCCTTTCCCCTTCCATCTTCCTACTGTGGACTTGGAAGCTGTTATATTTGCTGCACATTACAAACATGATTCAATGCATACTCTGTGATGAAATAAAGCACCTCACTTCATGATCTTAATGTGTGTATTTGATTTTGTATTTTCATGCTCATTTGGTTAGTGTTACATGTGTGATGCTCCTACAATTGAGTTAAACTACAATGTGATGATGATATGAAACTGAGACAGTTAGTTAGTGTAGTTTAATTTTTCAATTTGTGGTTGAAGTGTCCAAATTGTAATGCTACCACTTTGACATGATTTACATTATCAAGTTTCGCATAAATTTGGCATGTTAGTGACTGCAAATTCTGAGAGTGGCTTCTACATGATTCACAGCAGTTAGAGACATGATTCACATTCACATTACAAACATGATTCAATGCATACTCTGTGATGAAATAAAGCACCTCACTTCATGATCTAAATGTGTGTATTTGATTTTGTATTTTCGTGCTCATTTGGTTAGTGTTACATGTGTGATGCTCCTACAATTGAGTTAAACTACAATGTGATGATGATATGAAACTGAGACAGTTAGTTAGTGTAGTTTAATGTTTCAATTTGTGGTTGAAGTGTCCAAATTTTAATGCTACCACTTTGACATGATTTACATTATCAAGTTTCGCATAAATTTGGCATGTTAGTGACTGCAAATTCTGAGAGCAACACTTACCTGCAAGTGCTCTGATTGTCTTTCTCTTCTTGAGCAAAATGTTGCCTATTTCTAGGCTTGGCATTATCATTGGAGGAATGAGATTCCCAGCATATTTGGGTTTCACTTTTATTGGTAACCCATTTTTGTCAAGCTCCTTAATTTGAGTCCAAATTTTGTAAATGGACTTCAAACTAACTCCCCATTTAGATGTTGCAACTTCAACACTACCCTTACCTGCAACCATGTGAGTATTAGATCCCTGTTTGATTTTTCTACTTTCTTGAAGTAGGTAGTCTTTGATTCCCTCCTTCTCCTCCCACTTTAATCTTTTTGCCACCATTGTTGATGTGCTGCTTGTTGATGTAATGACAGATGAGATGCTTGAGACAAAAGTGGATAAGGAATTTGGAGGGAGCAGTAATGGTCTTGATGATGTGGAAGAGTTTGCAGGAGATTGGTGAGGTTGCAGAAGCTTCAATGCTTCTGCAGAAATGGTTAATTTCTGCAACCAGAAATGGTGCAGAAAGCTTTAATGCTCTGTTTTGTTCTTCAACATTCTCTCCCTTTCTCTCTCTCAAATGGGTTTGTATAATTTGATGATTTCAGATCTGTATTTTAAGGCCCCTGGATGATGTTTTGTAACTATGGTAGTAAATGTGTAGGATTAGACTGATGTGAGTTGGAGGGAAGTTTGTAATTTTTGGTGTTTCATTTTGGAGGGAAACATTAGCAGATTTGCTAATTCATGTGCTGACTGGGATCCCACCCAGTAATTAATTGAAACTGACAGGGGCAAAAAAGACTTTTCAACGCGTTTTTAATAAAGCAACTTTCAAAAAATTTGAACATCCTCATGGGACGGAGGGAGTATGTTGATATTACACGTTGCACCTTGGTTGTAAATGCGACTTCTTTTTAGTGGTAGCATAATGTAGGAGTGTGAACCAATGAGGACCTCATTGCGAAATACGATTTCAATTTAATAGGTTATCCTAAGAAATTAAACACAATATTTAAGTGAAAATTATCATGATGAAAGTCAAAATGTGAAGCAATTGAACATTTTCTTCCAACATACTCAAAGGCAAATTTATGGGATAATGTTAGATAAAACGAAGGAGTTGCCCAATTTTTCTAGAGAGCGCCTCTCTCCCTTCTCTCTCTCTAGAACTCAGGCTTGCTTGATGGATGAACAATTCAAGGATCGGATCAGCAAGATCCGTCCAACGGATGAGGAAAGAAAGGTGCTGAAGATCGATAAGGGGGTCTGCGAGAGGGCAGTGCAAAGATTTGAAAACTGCCTGGCGGGGAAGTTCATTGGAAATCAGAGGATTGATGACTGGATGATGAGAGATCTATTCAAGAGACTCTGGTGTAAGGAAGGGGAAGACTTGAAGATCATTGAGATGACGGACGAAATCTACCTCTTCAAGTTCCCAAGTAGAGAAAGAATGATGGATATCAAGAAAGCGGACCGTGGGTTTTCGACAACCAACTCTTACTCTTTAAGCAATGGCAAGCTAGTCCTCGTGTAAACGACATCAATTTTAACGAAGCCGTTGTCTGGGTCCAAATATGGGGTTTGCCTTTAACCCTAATCAATGAAGAAGTAGGAGAACTCATCGGATCAACTTTGGGCGAGGTCTACAAAGCAATACCAAAGGAGGAAGGAAACGAACTCTCTCGGTTCATCAGAGTACGAGTTCGTATCCCAGCGGACAAGCCCCTCAAAAGAAAAGGTGTTATTGAGTTAGATGACGGAAAAGAGTTGGACGTTATGTTTGTGTATGAAAAACTTCCAACAGTCTGTGAGTAGTGTGGTTGTTTGAATCATACCAACTCAAGCTGTTCTCAAAGACAATCCTTTGAGGAACAAGAGATGAGCCCTGATTATGGTATGTGGATGTTTCAGAGCCCTGAAAGAAAGAAGAGGAAGAAACCACAACAGCCCGGAGCCATCGATTATGCAAAGGTGCTATCTCAACCGGTTAACCAGACAGCACAGCGACAAAGGGCGGCACCGGCCAATCCGGGCGGTCAACGGCGAGTCAACGACAGGAAAGAATGGCGGGCAAAAAATTCGGAAGAGATCTCTTCGAAAGGAAAGTCAAAAATCTTTGATTATGAAGAGATAGTGTCAATCCCTTCAATTGGGGAATTGGGATTTGCCAAAAATGCAGTGGATAATTCCAAATTACCAGATACTTATCAATTTGGAGCAAATTTCCCAATTGAAAAGATTAAAGAGAATCTCAAGGCACGGGCCAAGAAGAAAAAAGTCAATACTTCCACCGAAAAGGAGAAGGAGAAATTGACGGAAGAAACGGAGCAAGGGAAAAGGAAGTCAAACTCAAAGGCACTGATTATAGCCACTGATAGTGGTCTAATCACGGGAGGAGGGAAAAGAAGATGCGGCGAACATGATGAAATTCAATGTATCCATCCTCCCAAGGTGACCAACAAAGCTCCTGAAGATGGGGAAGTCTGCACTGATACCGATCTGATGATTGACGATCACAACACAAACCCAGAGGCGGTGGCTGCTGAGCAGCACCGCCTATCGCAATGAAAACCATCTGCTGGAACGTTCGGGGGCTTGGGAACCCCCGAAACGTTCTAACCCTCAAGGATATCTTGAGGGACAAGAAGCCCAATTTGGTCTTTCTTGCAGAAACAAAACAAAGTGGCAGTGAGATGGAGTTAATTCGAGAAAAAGTACGTATGCAAAATGGTTTTTATGTTGACAGTATTGGAAGAAGTGGAGGATTGGCCATTTTATGGGATGACAGAACCGAAATTTCTGTCAAATCCTCATCTCTTTTCTATATTGACTGTCTAATTCGTTTCGAAGATGAAGATTCTTGGAGGTTCACCGGCTTTTACGGTGATCCAGACAGGGAACAGCGACACCATTCGTGGGAGCTTCTTAAAAGGCTGAAGATGGATAGCTCGTTTCCCTGGTGCGTTTGTGGGGATTTTAATGCAATTTCAATGGCTACTGAAAAGATTGGAGGAAGATATGTTACTCTTAGCCAAACTGAGGGGTTTAGAGAGGCCATAAATGTCTGCGAACTCACAGATCTGGGCTATAAGGGCAACCCATTCACGTGGAATAATTTCCAGGAAGACGAGGCAAATATAATGCAGAGGTTAGATAGATCCCTTGCAAACAGAGAATGGAGGAACAGATATGGCAATTCCCGGGTCAATCATCTCGTTTCATCCACCTCTGACCATGCTCCGCTGGAAATCGTGTGTGATAGCAACAACTATCAGGTAAACAGTGGCCAAAAACGCTTCCTCTTTGAGTCGATGTGGACTGAACACAATGAGTGCAGCGAAAAGATCAAAGAGGTGTGGATGATTGAAGGTGTTACCACCTCGTTGGCGCAAAAAGTTGAGCGAACAGCGCAGGAACTGACACATTGGGGCAAATTACGATTTGGCAACGTCTGCAAACAACTAAAGAAAATCAAGGAGGAGCTTAAAAGCCTAGGCAGACGAAGACAATCAAAAGAGGTAATAAATGAGACAAAAGAGCTACGAAAAAAGATGAATGTTCTTCTTAGCCGAGAAGAAGAGACGTGGAAGCAGCGCTCTCGAATCCAATGGTTAAAAAAAGGGGATCGTAACACAAAGTTTTTCCATCTCAAAGCTTCAGCGAGAAAAGCTAGAAATAGCATACGAGGCCTTGAAGACGATTCTGGAGATTGGAAAGTTGGGGAAGCTGACATTATTCGGGTTCTCGAGGAGTATTTCGGTGGCATCTTCACTTCTACCAATCCATCACAAATGGACTTGGATAGAATGATTACCCACATTGAAAATCCAATCTCTTCTGAAGAACGAGATTGGATGGAGCAACCCTATACGAGACAAGAAGTGGAAGAGAGTCTCAAAATGATGAGCCCCACAAAGGCTCCGGGGGTGGATGGCTTTCCGGCGCTGTTCTACCAAAAATATTGGCACATAGTGGGCGATGATACAGTACAATGCGTTCTTCAGATTCTCAATGGGACTGCTAGTGTCAGCAGCTTTAATCACACGGTGCTGGCTTTAATACCGAAGGTGAAGCAGGTAAGAAATCCAGCGGATCTAAGGACGATCAGCCTTTGTACTGTAATTTACAAATTGGTTACCAAAACAATGGCTAATCGATTTAAAAAGGTGCTCCCAAGCATCATTTCAGAAATCCAAAGTGCATTTGTGCCGGGACGCTTAATCACTGACAATGTGATAGCAGCTTTTGAGCTACTTCATTCTATGAGGACACACAAAAAAGGAAAAGAGGGCTTTTTGGCCTTGAAGATTGACATTAGCAAGGCCTACGATCGTGTTGAATGGAAGTTTTTGTGCCAGGTACTTCAAAAACTTGGTTTTGGTCCGAATTGGATTAATCTTGTACTTGATTGTATTACTACTGCAACTTTCTCTTTCAGTTTTAAGGGTAAAGTGTGTGGTTTTGTTAGACCCGAAAGAGGGCTTCGCCAAGGATGCCCCCTTTCTCCCTACTTATTTCTGCTTTGTGGGGAAGTTCTCTCTCGCGCGCTCTCATCATCTATGCTTACGGGTTTGTTGACGGGAGTCACCGCATCTAGAGGGGGACCGACAGTCACCCACCTCTTTTTTGCGGATGACAGCTTACTGTTTACAAAGGCTACATCTGAGGAGATTACAACAATTACCAACCTACTACAAGAATATGAAAGAGCTACAGGGCAAAAGATAAATCTAGAAAAATCTGCTGTTGTTTTCTCTAGTAATGTTGCGAAAGAAAGGCAAGTGCAGCTGGCGGGTCAATGTGGCGTTAAACTTGAAGCCCTTCACGACAAATATTTTAGGCCTCCCTACATCAATAGGCAGGAAAAAGATGATTAATTTCCAGCATATTCTTGAGAAAGTAGAAAGCAAACTAAAGAATTGGAAGGAGAAGATCTTAACTTTCGCCGGGAAAGAGATCCTCATAAAAGCTGTTGCCCAAGCGGTTCCATCGTATGCCATGAGCTGCTTTCTCCTACCACAGCAGTTATGTGACAAATTAGATGCAGCAATCGCAAAGTTTTGGTGGGGAGGAAAAGATAAAGAGAATCCAATTCACTGGATTGCAAAAAAGAATTTGAAACTACCAAAGACGCAAGGGGGTCTGGGCATCCGAGACTTCAGAGGCTTCAATATTGCTATGCTAGCAAAACAATATTGGAGACTCCTCCAAAGACCAGAATCCCTCACGGCAAAGATTTTGAGAAGCAAATATTATGGATCTACTGGTCTGTTACAGGCAAAAGTGGATTCTAGAAGTTCCTTTATCTGGAGAAGCATATTGCAAGGGCAAAGTCTCATTTTGAAAGGAACCAGATGGGTGATTGGAAACGGTCAAGCTATTAATGCACATAAAGATCCATGGTTACTAAAGTCGGGGACTTTTAGACCAACTACTCCCCAACAGAGTGAGTATAGTGTTGCAGATGAGGAGAACGGAAATTACTCAGTTAAAACTGGGTTTAGACTTCTACAAGAAGAAGACCCTAATCAGGAAAGCAGTTCGGATAGAGGAGAAAGAAGCAGTACCTTCTGGAAGTCCTTTTGGTCACAAAAGATCCCAAAAAAGGCTTTTTTCCCAGCTTGGAGAGCTCTCAGAAGTAGTCTCCCTGTTCGTGTTAACTTGGCAAAAAGAGGAGTTCAAATAAATCAGTTTTGTCCTTGCTGCAACAAAGAGAAAGAAACAGAAACTCACCTCTTTCTGTACTGTAAGAAGGCAAGAAGTTTGTGGTCAGATCTATTTGACCAGGAGTTCGTGAAAGCCATAAAAGGCGATTTCAAGAACTGGTTCCCTGATACTTTTGATTGCATGACTAATTCGGAAAGGGAGAAATTCACAGTAGGTGTTTGGGCACTATGGTGGAGCATAAACAAAAAGATCCATGAAGGATCAGATAAATCACAACATGATGTGCAGATGTGTGTCAACGATATGTTGAGCAACCGGTCAACGCCGGAGATCTCTCCAGATCCGCCATCTCCGATGAACAGATCGGAGATTCAGGCTCAGATCTCATCCCCGCCACCACAAAGGTGGGAACCCCCCCCCCCCACATGGCTGGCTGAAAGTTAACTCCGATGCCACTTGGGACAGTCGGAGAAAACGATCTACCGCCGGAGTAGTTGTACGGGACGAGAATGGTCTCTTCATCGCCGGACTCAGCAAACAACTCCCCTTCGGGCCATCTCCGAAGGTAGCTGAAGCCAGAGCCATGAGAGAGGCGGTGAAGCTGGTAAAGCTTCTAGATCTCAACCCGGTGGTCTTCGAAAGTGATGCGAAGAACATGGTGAAACTTTGGCTAGAGAGAAGAAGCAGAAGAGGAAGAGAGGAGATGAATGAAGACCTCTCGGAAGAAGCAGAGGCCATTGATGAGATTATTCAATGCCTCGGAAACGAAACGGTCTATCAAGTCGAACACGTGTCCCGGGACAGAAACCGTTGCGCACACGGTTTTGCCAAGTGTGGGCTCCAACTTGTTTCTAGAAGCTACTGGTATTTGGAAGAGCCCAAATGGGCCAAACTGTAATAGCAGAGGAGGCTTTAAGCCCATTTTGAAATAAAAGTTACTTTCTCAATGATAGCTTGAAAATGGATTAGTCTGGGACATCTTTTTACCATTGGTTTTAACCCTGTGAGAGTTGAGTTTGCCCATTTTTAGCTTATTTTCCACCTGATACGAGGCAGAGATTTATAGAACATGACTGCAAGATTTGAGTAATTTTATGCATACTTTTGTTTGTTGGATATGATCGCGGGTACATGTTATGATGTGCAGGTAACAGGTGCCGAGAAATGCATGAGATTAACTTGGATGGGAGGCAGCGTGTCAGGAAAGTTGAGCAGAAAAAAGAGGAAAAAGTCTAAGTTGTGCGTTCAAACGCAGGGCACCTGCGTTCAGACGCACCAGATGGGAGCAGCGGGAAAATGGCGGAAAAGAGGCTAAGGCGTGCGTTCAGACGCACGACCTGCGTTCAAACGCAGGACTCAGATCCAGAAGTGCAGAGAAAACTAGTTGTGCGTTCAGACGCACAACCTGTGTTCAAACGCAGGACTCGACATCATCAGCAGAAAGACCAAGTTGTGCGTTCAATCGCAGGCGAGCTGCGTTCAAACGCACGTGCCCGAGAAGCGAGAAGCCAGAAGGAAAAGTGGTTAAGGCCTGCGTTCAAACGCAGGATGTGTGCGTTCAGACGCACTGCGTTTGAACGCAGGTGAGTTGCGTTTGAACGCACGGAGGGTTTCCAGAAGCTTCCAGGACGGGTCTTTTTGAGGGTAAAACAGGAATTTCGTGCATCAGTTTTGAAGACTGTGGCAGTATAAAAGGAGGTGTCCCAGCACTGAATTAGGGTTACACATACACATTCACACATCTACAATCATCATCACAGCAGCCAGTTTCAGAGTCGTCAGGATTGAAGCAGAGCAGGATTGGAGCAGTTTTTCAGTATTCAGCCAATAACTTGTTTGATCTTTTCTCTCTTTTATGAAACATTGTTTTTCAATAATGCAAGCTAGCTAGACCTTTTTCCTAGGTTCTTGGTGAACCTAGGGTTTATGAATTCAGCAGATTGGTTTGTTTGATTCTCAGATGCATGGCTAGTTTAAGTCTTAATACAGGATGGATTGTTTATTATCTTGTCTTTGATTTTATTTACATACATGAATGGCTTGATCACCCAGGAGTGTTATAGACAGGATCTGGTGCACGAGAGTGACCAGTGAGAGTTAGGAAGAGAAGACAGGATTTAGTACTCTGCCTTGATGGACCGAGAGGTGAAAAGAATCAGGGGACTAGCCCAGAAGCATTAGACCAACTGCTAGACGTTTAGGGGGTGACCGAGAGGAGAACCTATAACCCTAGCAGACTTAGAACAAACCTGCAGATTTAGGTGGACCGAGAGGACCCGAAAATCTGCAGGAGAGTGACAGTTACATGAGACCGAGAGGAGATTGTACTATTGGTATGCTGGCATAAACAAAACCACCGTGTGTTTCTGAAATCAAATATATCATGAAAGCTGGAGAGTAACCCTAGGGGATCTTGGAACCTAGATTCTTAGAATTATCGATTTTTACAACTACCACAATTTCTGCAAATTATCTAAAAGAAAAAAATAATAATAAGCTTTTCTAAATATTGTTTTATTTACTGCAATTTAGTAAGTAGAATCACATCCCAACCTTCCTCCTTTTTACAGACTTTGTGTCTAATTCTAATTCTAATAAGCAAAAACTTAAACTGTTCTCGAGGGTTCGACAACCAGAGTCACAATTACATACTCTATATTACTTGATCGTACACTTGCGAAAAAGCAGATAGGTTTACGCTGTCACTCAAAAAAAAAGGCAAATTTATTCCCAAGGGGATGTTTTGCTGACCTTCCATAGATGACTTCATCTTACCATCTAAATCCCCCCACTTTAATTAAGACTTCAACCATTTCAAACTTTTTAACTAAACTCAAGAACATGCATGCATTGGAGTGTTAATATTTCCCCTATAAATACTACATTGAACCCTCCCATTCTACATCAACCAAAGCAATAAACATTAGCTTATCAAAAGAGATGGAGCTGTCTCGTGTTTTCTTAGCACTTTATTTCCTTGTAATCGTGACCCTAACCAAAATTCCCCACAAGACTACCTCAATTCCCACAAAGCGGCTCGTGCAAAGTTGGGAGTTGGTCCAATGACTTGGGACACAACTGTGGCGGCCCGTGCACAAAGCTACGCTAATCAGAGAATTGGAGATTGTAACCTTTTGCATTTACAAACTACTGGGAGAACTTTTTTTTTTTTGGTACTAAAGACAAGAAAGAACAAAACTACAAAATTAATCTAATTCTACCAAGGCCTAGTTGATCATCTTCAACAGCTTCCAGACAAAATTGAGGAGGATTCACCATCAACACACAATCCACAGCAGCCTCTTCACAATGAGAAGCCAGCAAGTCAGCCACTTTACTGCTTTCCCGCCAAATATTGCTAAGAGAGCTGCAAGTATCAGCTAACAGGCCCCGAATAGCCAAGATGAGATGCCAGAAAGGAGAAGTGACATCACCATTAGTGATCAAAGCAACAGCATCTTGGCAATCAGATTCAATCAAAGAACCCATTACCCCTTTCTGTTTCAAAATGGTAAGACCTTCCATCACAGCCCAGGTTCACCATTTAAGACACTCACTTTGCCAATAACCTTGTTAAAACCCCAAAGCCAGCCACCAACACTGTTTCTGCAAACCCCTCCAATGGCCATCAACCCTGAAACATGAATTGACCCACAATCCACATTCAACTTCAAAGTATTTGGTGGAGGCCTAATCCAGGTGACCACCACATGTTTCAAAGCTAACCTCTCAGAAGAAATAGTTAAACCCTGAACCACCCTTCTTGCAATACTGAGAACCACTCTTTTCATGTTGCTAGGAACATAAAACCCAGGTTCATGGATACATTTATTATGCCAAAGCCAGATTTGGGATACACTTACCAGAAATAAAATTTGCCCAGGCAGTCCTTCCACAACACCTGCTCCCCTGGCATTAACATCCAAATTATGATCCACCCAGTTTGAAACTGGAAGATGAGAGAACATGCACCAATCAGAAGAAGGGACAAGCTGGAGCCACAAAGATTGTGCCCAAGCACAATCCCTAAGAGCATGAGCTGAATCCTCACAGAAAAACCCACAAAAAGGACAAGTTGCATCTACTGTGATACCTCTAGCAGCAAACAATTTCTTTGTGGCTAACCTGTCATGTTTTGCAAGCCAAAAAGGGTCTTCCATCTCTCATAACCCTGGCATTTCCAGAGATTCCTCCATTTTTTACCTGAAGTGCTAACAACTTCATTCTTAGCCAACTCCTTGTAACCAGAAGCCACAGAATAAGTACCCTGAATATCAGCAACCCAAACTCTTCTATCCTCAACATCAAGCTCCAAATCAAGACTGACACCAGATAGTAGTTGCAAAATATTCAAAGGGAGTTTGTCCTCCAAAAGAGCCAACTTCCAGCCACTATCAGGACACCACAAATCCCTCACTTTTAATAATAAATCATCATCAGAGACTTGAGCCAAAGCCACATCAAGAAGCCTGAATTTGCCCAACCACTGATCAATCCAAAAAAATGTTGATTTGCCATTTGCAATATTTACACCCACCCCAGATTTCACAGCCTACAAACTCTTGTAGATATGCTTCCACACCCTAGAATGATGCTTTTTAGGGGGAGGAGGCCAAGAGTGAGTAGAATGCACACCCTCTTTGCCATATTTCACCAACAATTCCTTGGCCCATAAAGGCTGCTGTCCACCAATCAACTTCCACCCAGTTTTGGCTAGCATAGCCAAATTGAACCAGCCCAGCTTTTTAAACCCCAAACCACCACTCTCTCTAGGAGAGAAAACAGCTTCCCATCTAATCAGAGAAACATTCTTCTTCTCACTAGTGCTACCCCACAGAAAGCTCCTACAAGCTTGATCAATTCCATTCAAAATTTTTGAAGTGATAAGAGTTGACTGCATTGCATATGAAGGCAAGGCTTGTAAAACAGTTTTAACCAAAACAGCCCTCCCAGCCAAAGATAGCTGTGATGCTTTCCACCCAGAAAGTCTTCTAAGAACTTTATCAAGAATAAACTGAAACTGACAGCAGCTAAATTTCTTATGAATTAGGGGCATTCCTAACTGCAACCCCAACTCCTCAGTTAACCCAATCCCAGCTAGAAGACTCAACTCCCTAGCTCTCCTTCTACAAATGGATGGCCCCACAAACATCTTTGATTTCTCCAAGCTTATGGCCTGACCAGTATCCAAACAAAATTCATCAAGGACTTTCATCATAGTTTTAACTTGTCTAGGAGTAGCCTCTCCAAAGAGAAGTAAGTCATCTGCAAAAAACAGATGTGTTATAGCAGTGCCACCTCTTGAACATTTGACACCCTTCCACTTTTTGTTAGCAACAGCTTCTTCAATCTTGTGAGCTAACACTTCCATAGTCAATAAGAACAAGTAGGGGGAAAGTGGATCCCCCTGCCTTAACCCTCTTTGAGGAATAAAATGTGGCTGCTTCTCTCCATTCCAAAGGACACTAAAATCAGCAGAAGTGACCACCTCCATAATCAAATTCCTCCAAGTAATAGGGAGCCCAATCTGCTCAATAATAGTATCAATTAAGGCCCACTTAACTCTATCATATGCTTTAGCTAAGTCCACCTTAATAGCTAAGCCTCCCTTTCTCCCCTTCTTTGTATTCAAACAATGAAAGAGTTCTTGAGCCATGACCAGATTGTCACTAGCATGTCTACCAGGCAAAAAACTGAATTGATTAGGATGTATAATCCTTTGCATAATTGGTCTTAACCTTCTAGTCATTACTTTAGTGATAGTTTTAAGAGTCACATTGCATAAGCTTATAGGCCTGAGTTGAGCAAAAGTAGAAGGATTGTCCACCTTGGGAATCAAAGTGATGAGAGTAGAG
Organism: Linanthus parryae; assembly: GCA_023055425.1. NCBI lineage: Eukaryota > Viridiplantae > Streptophyta > Magnoliopsida > Ericales > Polemoniaceae > Linanthus > Linanthus parryae. The sequence goes on from JALGPY010000002.1 coordinate 30,171,149, forward strand.
TTGATAGCATGAGGAAGTTTACCACTGCAGAGAGCATCTTGGACCATGGAGCAGACAGAATCACCCACTAAAGCCCATTGATTCTGAAAAAACACAGGAGGAAGCCCATCAGGCCCAGGGCTCTTGTAAGGGCCCATAGAGAACATGGCTTGCCTCACTTCCATAGCAGAAACAGGTAGGAGAAGACTGGCCAACTCAGAGTCACTAACTTTACTCCCTTTCCACCCCACAGGCTTATGAAGGACAGGGGCAGGATCAGCATAAATCTTCTTGAAGTACTCATAAACTTCCTTTTTAAGAATATCAGGATCTTCACACCACTCACCATTCTCCAATTTAATCATAGCAATCTTACTCTTAGCCCTCCTAGCCACTGTAGACAGATGAAAGAACCTGGTATTCTTATCCCCCAATAACAGTTTATTCAATCTTGCCTTTTGAAACCAAAACACCTCCTCTTGAAGAAGAACATTATTCAATTGGTCTTGTAACTTAAGCTCAAGATCCATAAGAAATAGACTATCCCTTTTAGCTAGAGCTTTTTGAATCCCATGAAGCCTTGCCATCAACCATCTCTTCCTCTGAAAAATATTCCCAAAGGTTGACCAACTCCAAGCCCTAAGAGAATCTGTAAAACTAGTGACACAAGCAGCAACAGAATGAGAGTTCTCCATCTTCTACTTATCCTTGACAAGATTCTCAAAACTAGCTTCCAATAACCAAGCAGCCTCAAACCTAAAAGGTTTAAGACTGGGAGGAGGAGGAGAAAGCCCCACTGTATCCACAATAATAGGGTGATGATCAGAACATAGTTTTACTACATGTTTCACATTGGCAGCTGGGAACAACTCCCTCCAAGAAGTGTTACACAGAGCTCTGTCCAGTCTTTGTCTAATAGTAGCACCCCAAACTTGAGAATTTGACCAAGTATACAGGGGTCCAAAGAAACCCATGTCTTGCAGATTACACATATTGAAACAATCCAGCATCCTACCACATCTACTTGAGCTAGCTGGCCTACCCCCCTTCTTCTCACCAGCATGAGCCACCTGGTTGAAGTCTCCAGCCAAAAGCCAAGGCAGAGTGTGAGTGGCAGCCATAGATTTTAGAAGATCCCAGAGAGCTTCACGAGAGAGAACATTTGGACTGGCATAAATCGTCGAGAAAAGCCAATCAGGCTCATTATTCCTCTTCACAATCCCAGAGACAATTTGAGAGGAAGTAGCAACAATGTCAATAGTGACTTCAACTGATGACCAAAATAACCAAATACCACCTGAAAAACCCTCAGCTTCAACTATCTCAACCCTATCAAACTGAGAACGCCGACAAAAAGCCCGAGCATGTTCCCCAGAAACCCTGGGTTCAACAATCACTAACACAGAGGGATTGTACAGACGACAGAGCTCAAGAAGAGATCGTACCGTTTCCGGGTTACCAAACCCCCGACAGTTCCAGCAGAGAATCTTCATCGGAAAACTAGGACGAGGGTTGCCGGGCGACCGGCTGTGAGCAAAACCCAGACGGGTTTGATTCAACTCCTCCAACTCCCGGAGCATACGCACCACCAGACTTTGACATAGAGCCGGGGAGAGACTGATTTCCGTTATCCATCGTGGTTCCACCGGCGGTGAAAACCATTTTTGAATTGAGAAATGGATCGAATCGATAGCTGGGGCTACGACCGCCTGAACCGAAGGAAGCCAGTCCTGATTTATGACCACCTGCAGAGTCATGTCCTGTATGAGACGAGTAACTACCTCCATTGAAGCCTACTTGCTTCCCTTTCCTACCTCCCGTCGCCGTAGCCGGACGCTGATTTGAATCCAACGCCTGAAGTGGCGTACGGCCTTGCTGGTTAGGGTTCCTATTGATTCCCCCTTTCTTCGACACTCCACGCAGACCCATTGGATTGCTACCACGTGGACCCGCTGGATTAACACCACACGGACCGGCCAAATCAGCAGGTCTCGACACACTTTGCCGACGTGTCCTCATCGGATTGGTTAGTATCCTAACCGTCGCGTTGTCAAGGGGCGGAGATCCCATGCTCCCGGGTACACCAACCCCCTCCTCCTGATCAACTAGACCCAAAACTCTGAAACGAGAGCGAGAGCCCAATCCAGGCACGCCACCTGGCACCTCTAGACCCGGATTGTCGACCCGTCCCCGGGCCCGGTCCTTACGCCGCCTGGATCGGGTAATCATCCACGGGCCAAATTGACTCTTCTCCGTCGCCGGCGCCGGAGTTGCAGACTCTCCAGCTGCCATATCATTCTCAACCGCCACGTTGTCCACCGGAGCCGTCTCTACCGCCACCGGAGGGGTCAGTTTAGGGCAAGAGTCTTTCGTGTGCCCATACGTACCGCACTCAAAACATATCCTCCGTAAGCCTTCATACTCCACCTTGAATTCCGTCCCATTCAACCAAATCGTCGGAATTAGACTACGATTCAGATCCACCTCCACACAAATTCTGGCAAACTTGCCTCTCTCCGCCGCTAGGGTAACTGGATCAACTCTAAGAGCCGTACCAAAGATCGCACCAATATCCATCAGAGTATCTTTCTCAAAGTACTCCACAGGGATTCCCTTCAAACGGATCCAAATCGGCGTACGTAAGTCCGCCGGAGCAAACGGATCAAAATGTGGCCGCCACTTTTGGATCGTGATGTAGTTACCCTGAAACTTGCATGGTCCACCAAGTAACACCCTATCGTAGTCCTCCTTACAATAGAACCGAGCACAGTAGAAGCCATTTTCGAGATCTACAAGCTCAAATCCCTTCTGCAAATTCCATTGATCTGTAATCCGATCGAATAGAACTCCATAGATAGGTACCTTGCCTAACACATGAAGAATTAGTGCCCTATTCCAGGGCTGGTGGAGCTTCCGAAGAGAAGCACCAGAGATCTGAATATGGACACTACCATCAGCACGGACCTCCGATTGAACGCCTGAGCCAGCCATGACCTCCAGATCCATCGATTCATCCTTCTCCATATAGATCCCCTTAGGAACCCCCAACAGAGCCTCGCTAAATTTCTGGAAGCGAGATTGATACTCCTCTTCATCTGACAACGAAGAGCTCGCCACAAATCTACGCTAAAAATTCGATTGACTGCAACGCAGTCGATCACCGGAGTCGCCGCCACCATCCCCCGGCGGGAACGGTTGGCCATGATCGGGAAAGGACGTATCACAATTCATGGAGCGCACGAGATTCTAGAGAGAGAAATTATTTCTTACTTTCAAAATATCCCAACTTGGCAAAGGAAAATTACCACACTATAGATCGAATAAAGCTTTTCAATTGGGCTAATTAAATTCATCCAACTCGACTAGGGATGCTTTAGATATATTGTGCTGCGCAGAATAAAAAACTGTGAGAATAACTACTGGGAGAACTTAGCCAAAGGAAGTGTCTCGTTCAATGGCACTAATGCGGTGAACATGTGGTTTGCTAAGAAGCCTTACTATGACTATAGCTCCAACTTATGCACTTATGGAAAAGATTGTTTGCACTGTACTCAATTAGCTTGGCGCGATTCAACTCACCTTGGGTATGCTAGGGTTAAATGTACTAATGGTTGGTGGTTTGTTACTTGCAACTACGACCCTCCAGGTAACTACGAAGGCGAGCGTCCTTATTAGACCATTCCTTCTTGAGATACAAGATAGAGGTAGCTATTAAAATTTGGACAAGCTACCTACTAGTTCGAATAATGAGAACTAAATAAGATGATCAAGAAACCTATATTGAAAGGTTCATTTTTTTTATAAACCCACAGCCACTACCATTCGAATGCGCATTGGTAAACCCCCGCTCTAGTGCAATAGCGCGGGGGTTTACCTTACCCAAGGAGCCTTCCAATATAGTTTGGACTTTGGCAGACTGCCAAAATCATCATTTATCCTGTTTGAATGAGCTTAATTAAGATTATGAGATTGTAGATTATTATAATGAGTGATTGAGGTAAGGAGAGATCGTGTACTGTTTCAATCTCAACGATTCATTTCGACAACTTAAAATCTCAAAATCTTAATTAAGTTCATCCAAACTCATCCTTTGTGTTGTAATGCTTCGAGAAACTTCATATCATAAATTACGAAAAATATCTAAAAGATGTTGCTTTACAATGTAGAAAAACAATTTCTATAATACAGAATGAATTGAACAAAAAATCTTCTTCGTGGCCATGCAGAATTAGTACTTGGGTAAAGAGCATTCCATGGGGAGGTCACCTTGAAACTTTTGGCTATCTTCACAATAGTCATATATAAGATGATACTTCCTAACCCACTTGAACAACCTCCTTTGTGGCCATGTTAGAGAATTGAACCTCTCATTGTGCCACCAGTTAGTAGGGGTCTCTGTCCTACAAAACTTGGCATCACCTTCCCACACACATGCATCAATCTTGTGGTTCTTGAAAGAGGCTGTGAATGGACCATTTTTCCAATTAATCTTGTCTTTCCCCCCTCGCGTCGCCCACGTGTCACCATCCCATAGGCTGATCAAGAGTCTCATTGGCTGCCACCCTGGGAACGGGACTCCCCTGTCTACATAGTTTCTGTATGTCCTTATGGGTACCCAATCCACCATAAATCTATAACAAAAAGAGAAACATGGTAAATTATACTATAACAACTAATAGGGTTATGCACTTAGGAAACAAGCAATTCCCTCAATGTGATAGTTTTGTTACTCCCCATTATATATGTGCACTTACACAATTTGGTGCATGTTCCATGAAATGGAGTAGGTGTGGAAGTCCTCTGTTGGATCAAACCAAAGATGAATCCTCTCTTCTCTACTTGCCATCCCATCAATGATAACATTTGTTTGGAGTATGTATGGTTCCCCAAGTACATTCCCTAAGAACTCGAAATCCATCTCATTGTCTTTGCCGGATTGATTTGCTTGCAGCTGCAAATAAAACCCAAACCAAACAGGTTCTTAACACTAACGAAATACAGGGAGACAGACAGACAGACAGACAGACAGACAGATTGCTCACATAGTAGGCCACAACTGTCCCAGCTGAGTCCCCTGGTATCAGCTTGATCTTCATGTCAAATTGACCAAATAAGAAAGTGTAATTTGAAGCAAACCCTGAGCCTGCACAGGTAAACAAATAAAGGAGTACTAAAAAGTGAGATTTAAGAAGAAAATTAATAGGGTAAAAGAAACTTTCACCCCTTTCAGTTTGGAAAACGACACTTTCACCCCTTCAGTTTGGAAGACGACTCTTTCACCCCTTCAATATGCCAAAATTCAAGTAACTTTCACCCCTTTATTGTGACGTTGTTAGCCTGGGGTGGGATCACTCAATGAAAATAATTATGGAGACAAATTTATCCTCCATATTATGCATAAAGTATATCATATTCTTGGGTAACCTCCATATTTTGCATGATATGGGGGTAAATTTGCTCGAAAGTCAATTTTAGTGACATACCCCAATTTCATACTAACGGCATCACAATGAGGGGTGCAAGTTTCCTGAAGTTCGGTACGCTGAAGGGGACAAAGTGTCCTTCTCCAAACTAGAAGGGGTGAAAGTGTCCTTAGTTCAACTAGAGGGGGTGGAAATGTCTTTTACCCAAATTAAAATCATAGATTGACCCCATATATTTCGATATGTTTCCAATAATGTACTTAGAGATTTGAAAGTTACCTGATTCTTTATCCAGCTTTAGGCTTCTGGCTTGTCCATCTGAAGAAGTGTTAACATGGGAAGGTGACCATGTCACATAGAAATCTTCATTGAAATCTCCCTTTGATACTACAGAAGCTTCTGAATAATCACCTTGAACCAGATGGTGAATGACAACTACACCAAACAAGACTCTGATCAATCTCTCAAATTCCATGGTTGGTTATGATCATGGTAATGAAGAAAAAATAGTTTAACTATCTTATATATAGGTTTGGTAATGGTGGTTGCTGTTGGAAGTGTGAAGGGAATTAAGGTTTGTTTGGGGGTTAAGAAAAAAGGTGAGTTGTTTAGCTTTAGGAAGAAGTAAAGGGGAATGTGTTTAGCTGTAGAGAAATGTTTTTCAGTTGGTGGTGATACTAAGTTGTTGTCTGGGTCCACTCAAAGAATTAAGGTGATGAAACATGGCTCTGCCTTTATTTGGCGTGTCATCTTGGCTAAGCTAAGTTGAAGTTCTTTTTTACGTTCAAGATGTGCTCCAACCATAAAATTGTCCTTCGAATAAAATTATAAATGTTCTAAATTTTACACCAATACTTTTTGATTTTATTATTTTATTTTATTTTTATTATTAAAAAAATAAGTTGCTTTATGTATTTAATATTGAATTTGGACAATATATATATATTTAATATAACTAAATTATTTGAAGTGAATAATTATTTTTACAATTGAATCTGCAATTGAATGTAATTTTTGTAATTTTATTGTATTTTTCATTGTAATTGTTGATCGGTATTTATAGGTTTTTTTGAAATTACTGTTGCATTCGTACGTTGGAGGAGCACGAGCGGGTGCTGAAATGGTTAATCTGATTTTTTCCCTACAGCTACAATGTTCCTCCGTTTTCTCATGTTTTGGTCCAATTTTGGGTCATGTGCAAATTTAGGCAGTTTTTACACCAGCGGTTGGAGATTATTTTTGGACAAAATGTCCTAAATTTGTGCCAAAGACAAGTTTAGATCATTTTTTTTTTGAAAATAGACATTGCAATTCATTAAATAAACCAAACAGTTTAGCAAACGCATAAACTTAAGCGAGTTTGGATGCTACAAGCTAGCCACCCAAATTTGAAAACTACAACAAAATGTAAACAAGATAACTGTTGCTTGTGACTGGAGAAAGGATCACCCATTCCAAGAGTTCTTTCAGGAATGTTGCGAGGAGTTTTACCTGAGCAAATAAGTTCGGTCTCAGTGCTGGAGAAGCTCAATGTGACGGGGTTGGTGACAGAAGGAGGGTTAAAAGGAGGGGTACTCTGATCAAAAATGACTTGAGAAACGGGTTGTTGAGATTCAACTGGTTGGATGTCTTAGACATCCGGTTTTGTTGAATTCGAATTAAGCCACAAATGTCATGAGGCATGATAGAAGCATATACAAGCTTCGTTTGAGGGACCTATCCTTGCACAGCCTCTTGGAGAAGCGAGCGAGCAGGACAAGCAAAAACTAAAATAAGAGAAACAAAACCAGTACACCCGTGTAGAACCAAAGTGGTCATAATCACAGAGAAAAGCAGTAGCAATCATGTTGTGAAAGAAGCAATGGTTGGTCATCCTTTCTTTAAAGTCGTAAGCATCTGGAAAACGAAATAGAACGGTGAAGGACATAAAGGGGGCTGAACGAACTGTACCAGATTGTCCTTTATCTGGACAGTTCCAGCGAAAGGCTCTCATGGTTGACCTGGAGATTGTTGCGGAACAATCTCCAAAGACCCTGGGATAAGAGAGGTGCCACTTTGATGGTAGATCAACATCGGACAAACACCAATTATGCTCCAAAGAGTGTTTTCCCCGTTGCAGAACTTTTGCAGCAGAAAATTCTCCATCCGAACACAGTTTGCGTTTTCTTTGTTATTTACTCGAAAACACAATAAAGTTTTGGCGGTCACGATAATTTACTCTCTTTATGAGACAAAATTCTGAAAGAGTTAAACATTGCCGTTTTGATGCTGGAAGGGGAGACTGCCGAAATCCTCGTCTTGGCCGCTTCTTGGGAGTAAGTTGAATAAAAAGGAGGATTGGAGGATGTGAAGTTTTTTAGATTCGAGCAGGTTTATGCTTTAAGGGATGGGGGTTTATTTTGCCTCAGTTGCGTTTAAGCGAACGGTCCGGGGAGCTGAAAGTGAAAGGGTTGGATGACATCTTCACCACATCAATTTCAGCAGCAGAAATTGAGGAATTTTTAACCAAATATGGCTCCAACGGTATCACGAATGATTTCTGAAAGTGATCCTCCTGCATCACAGTAGAGTACTCCTCGTGCGAGGTAACAACTTTATGCTCTAAGTTGGGAGCAACTTTCGTTGCCGAGTTTCCGAATTGACGAACAATTTTTTCTTTGAGAGAAGGGAGAGGAGCCTTACCCTGATCAGCTGGGATTATAACCTTCAATTTCCTTTCGTTTGCGCAATAAATATTGGTCGTTGCAGAATTCTTACATTCTAAACCAACTTGTTTATGTTGCATAACCGATAAAATTGAAGACCGCTTAAAATAACACACCTGATTCGTCCGACGATTTAGATAGGGAACTAAGTCTGGATCTTGATGTGGGTATTTGCCAATAGTCTTCTTTGGAGAACAAGAAACCAACTGAATATTAGTCTTGGCACAGACTGATAGTTGATTCTTTGATGGAAATGATTGAAATCTCATAGCTAACAACACATCTTTGCTATAAGCTATGCGATTTAAACCTTCTGGAGGGAGATCATCACTACGAACAGAACGATCTGACCATGGGGAATATGATTTCCTCTCCAAATGGGTGGGCTGGGAGGGCCAGGACAAGGAATTTGATAAATTCTGATAAATTTCAGATTGAACACTTGATGTCCTTTTGATAATGAAAGAGTTGGGTTTCAAGCTCGCCAAAACTGTGTTGTTATCCGGAACCGAAACCCATTGATTTTCAGTGTTCTTGACAGAATGAATGACCCTTGTTGAAGACTCAAAGGAGGGAGGGAGTTGATTTGAGGATTGGTCACGATCTCCGTTGCCATATGCTGGATCCACAGCTGCAGATGCCTGATTATTATTTGTAACATCCACTGTAGCAGCAGAGTTGATGTCGCTTGAGGTAGCTGGAGACGCTATGCTCACTTTATTACAAAGAGCTGCAGCAATTTTCAGAGCTTTTTGTCGAGCATTTTCGACGATCTCCTTCCTCGTCACGTCCTGGAGAGTGTCGTAAGCAAAGCATCGTTTGTATTGCTTCGATTTGGGTTTGAACTTCACCGTGACCTCCTCGATTTTTGTCGAGGATTGCGATTTGGAATTTTTTTTCGCCGATTTTTGTTATGGCCTCTTCGAAGGAGTTGTAGATCGACTTGTTGCATGTCGATTGACGAAATTAGAAGTTGATTCCAGTGCCGCCGGAAAGATGCCGACTTTCGACGGAAAGTGAAAATGGACGCCCTTCCCAGCGATGAACCGCTCTGGTCTCTGTTCAGAGTTTGTAGATCGGCCCAACGCCGTTCTTTTGGTGCTGCTGGATTTGGATTCCGTGGTTGTCGGAGTTTCGCCGTCTTCCGGAACGTCATTGACGGGTCTCTTCCCTCGTCGAATCTCTTCTCTCGTTTGAGCAAAGTGAAGTTGGTGAGGAGAGAGTTCTCGGGATGGAGGAGATGGCCAGGTTGAGGTTTGCCGGAGTTGGGTTGCTACTCCGACTGGGTTCGGTGGGGAGACGCCCTCTTTTTCCTTCTCCGTAGACATTTTTTTTAAAAAAATATAATTTTTTAGATCATTTCTTGGAAATGCTATATGAACTTAGGAGAAAAAACTAAGGTGGAGTTCAGTATGAATATTTATATAGGATTGACTGATTGGTATTGTAACAATATTGCTTATGTGAAACTTGTAATGTGAGAGCTTTTCAGAAGGATGATCAACTTGCTAAAATGATCGTTAAGGTCCGAATTAGGAATAAATTTGTCTCGATAAATAAATTTAAATCTCATAAACCCAAATATGTATTGTGGGGTCACTTTAGAGTCCGCTTGGTAATTTTTTTACTTTCTATAACGTTCTTTTTTATTATTATTTAAAAGCAGTATTAATGTGTTCGGTAAATTTATTTTTTTCTGTTTTCTGGAAAGCAATTTTTTCTCCATATCAGCTTCTGAAAAGCAGGGGAGGGGTTGCTTTTCAAAACATCCTTTTTGATCAATGTATTATTTGGCAATCTTATGCGTTAATAAATATCAATAATTATTTATTGTAATACACTATTTATTATATCATATTTGATATTTTGTTTTTGATCGTCTGTTAAAGTACTTTTCTGCAGCAGATTAAATACGGAAATTACCAAACACGTTTTACTTAGATTTCCACAACAATTTTCTCACAATACTTCCTACACAGCAGCTTTCTAAGACGCCGCAGCATTACAAAACTAGCCCTATATAGATATTCATACTTAACTTCAACATAATTATTTTTACAAGAACTGTCTGAAAAGTCAAAATAATTTTTTTACCAAACGCACTAAAAACAGTTTCTATTGTCGGAAAGCAGCTGTGTGCTGGTAGAAACATTAAATGTAAAACATTTTAGATTAGAAGAGACTTTTTTTTTGAGGAAAAGATAATTTCTATTCATGTAAGACTCCGGGATTATTCATCCCCATTACATCATTTAGTAGAAGTTGATGGACCCATTCAGGGTTAATACCAAGCCATACATGTTTGTTTGGTAACGAAAGACCAAACGTTGCAAACTTGTGTGCTACGACGTTCGTTGAACGATGACTAAAAGGTGAAGTAGACCTTTTCAAATCTCTTTGCTAGACTTTGAATGTCCCGGAACACATCTCCAATTTCTGATCTGTGATCTATTCCACCCGTTGATCCCACAATGGTATCGATAACCCTCTTTGCGTCGGCCTCCACCACGATCTTCTTCTTGTCACATTGAAGGGCTAACAAAAGACCATCTCGAATTGCTATTGTTTCAGCTTCAAAAGCTGAATTAGCAGTGGCCAGTGGGGATGATACCGCAGCAACGAAGTTACCTGTGGAATTCCTTAGGACAGCAGTTGGTGCAATCGATTTTTGTGTTTCCTTGGGAAGATCTTTATGCAATTTATTGGGGGCCATTATAGTTATATCGGCCAGTCCAACACGTTCAAAGATCACCCAGTTGAAAATAGGATGTCGGCCCACCCAACACTTTTCAGGTGCTTTCGAATTTAAGGCCACAAGAATTTACTTTTACACTAGCATACCCAAAAGTTAGACTAATTACTCTAATTACCCCGATACCTTGCCAGTTCCGACACCACCAACACCAGCGATCCCGATCATTAGCCACCAGCGACTGGTAAGTTCGGAGAGAGCGAGCAACGCTCAACAGAAACCGACATTGATGGCTTGATTTGGAGGTTGGAGCGGCTTCGATTACAGAACTCTCACCACCGGTGCCTCGATTCATCTCCTGAAGCTCAGCTCTCGAATCTCTGATAGGTCGATCTGGTAAGTTCTCTCTTCATCTCTCTCTCTGTGTGAAATGTCCGTTTTGAACTTTTCTTTCCGCAACTTCTTACCTGACTGAGTTCGATTTTAACTTACTAGCTTGTGATGATGTAAATTCAACGTGGATGCAATGTTTGATAGCGTAAGGTTTGTAGATTAGGGTTTTGAAATTTTGGGGTTCTTGGTTAAACATTGGGAATTTACTATATCAAAGGGTTTTCTAGTGTTAGTTTGTGACATGACTAATAAATGTATTATTGGAATTGGGACTGCAATGCTACTCTAACTTAAAAAAAAAAAAAAAAATGCTCGAGGATTGAAAATTGTTAGATTTTGGAATGTTTATTGATAGAGAGTGAGATTTGGCTTCTGATCTTTTGCCCATTTCGCAGTCCACAGCGTAAAGGCTGATAGTGTTTAACTGCCTTAAAACCACCCTGAACCTAGGTATGCTTAATTCTCTCTTTTAATGGTCATTTGAAATCCACTCCTGCTTGGTTATCCTGTGTAACAACTGCATTATGTATCTTTTGAGCAAACTAGGGTTGTTTTGAAAATATAGAGTGATGTCTGAATGAAGAGTATAGAAACTTAGGATTCTCCAGACTAGCAGGTTATAGAAAGACTTTGTTCACATCTTCTTGTTACTCCCTCTGTTTGCTTTTATGTGTCCTGTTTTTTTGGCCAACATGACGAAGCATTTTGAGGAGGTTTTTTGATTAACCAAATGATACAAGAATGAGTAAAGTTTTTTGTAATGTTGTAGAGCTCAGCTACAATCCCTCTACAATGTTATCAAAAAAATTACAAGTTCTAACATCATTTGGCTAATCAAATAACCTCCTCAAAATGCTTCGTCATGTTGGCCAAAAAAAACAGAACACACAAGAGCAAACGGAGGGAGTACATGTCAAAACAAGAATCCATTCGCTGTCCGGGAGCTCTTGAATTCATTTTAGTTCTAATCCAAATCTATTGCACTTGATCTTTGATTTTGATGTGCAAGTCTGGAGAAAATTTGATATTTCGTAGGAATGGTTTATCTATTTGCTACTTTGCATAAGCAGATAGTGTTACATATTAGAGCTGCAAAAGCTATATTAAGTTGGCGATTCCCTGACTGGTGGTAAATGGATTGGGTTCGGAAATATAAGATGCATGTTTCACCGAAGAGATCACCTTGCCCACGTAGCCACATACTACCTCAAGTTAGATCACTGCTAATGTGCCTACTATAATTGGGATTATTCTTCTGAAAGAACCAAGCAGAAAGAATCTCCAGAACTGTGGGTATTTATAGTGACTTTGTGTTGGTTTTAGTTTCTGGAGTTGACTTGCTTTTTTTATTTAACGGATTTATATATAAGGCATAAAATTGAAAATTATTTAGTACTAAGGCAGGAAAGAAAAGAAAAAAATATTTTAAGAACTTCTAACAAAATATTTACAAACAAGGCAATAACTTATAATTCTGTTAGAGCATGACAGTTATACCCTTTAATTGAAATAATACAGTGTTGTTGTTACATACTAATTTGCTCCGTCAATTTTGAAGCCCCCAGCCTCGATGTCTTTCCGCACTCGCAAAAACCCTAATCAACTCCTTGAGCAATTTGTTGATTTTGGGACTCTACCGCTGCACAATGGTGTTGATTGTACTGCCTCACTGAGGATATCAAGTTGAAAGACAGAGGGACGAACATCCCACAGCCACCTTCTTTGAACAGTATCTTAAATGAATGGGTAGAGTAAAGTGCCCTGTGCTGATCATCAGGGACAAGTTTCACAGATCCGGAAATATTGTTGCAGTGGAATGTTGACTGGTTAAACTTCTCGCCGTGGATGTAAAGCAGGGACAGCCCAAAGGCACTGAAGTTCCCACCAGATTTACTAGAAACAATGACCATCCGTATGTTTGACAAGTAGATAGTTCCCCTAGTTTTAACATGACCACCCGGAGCACTGGGTATCTTGTCAAATTCAAATTCGACGCCATCTCGCTGACGAAAAGAACTGGCATCCCGCTTGGGAACAAATGAGAATTCATAGACATCTTCGTAACGATGGAATTGAGTTGCACTGAATTCAATCGTTTGCGGAACAGGAGATATCAGAAACAACTCTTTCGAGGGATCGTAATTGGTGGCGTCAGGAGATCGGTGGCGTCCGATAAACGCCCATGAATTTATGTGTTTATAATTAAAGATAAAAGGTAAAAGCATTATGCTGAATAAACAACGGGTATAAATGTCATTAACGATGCTAAATCATAAGTTATTGCCTTGTTAGTAATATTTTGTAAGAAGTTCTTTTTAAAATAATTATTTTTCCTTTCCTGTCTTAGTACTAAATAATTTTCAATTTTATGCCTTATATATAATAATCCCTAATATGCGTGTCATTTTTTGAGTTTGCCTTTTTTTTTAATAAATATACGTCATTTGTAATTAAACTTAAAGTTTGTAATATTTTAATATGTAATGGTGACCTTTATTACATGAATTAGTACCCTACCACATTTCAAATCCTGTTTCCGCCCCTGATGTTATGTGCTTTTAACATGTCAGATCAAGCGCTGTTGCACATCTGATATTTGAAATATGTTTACTTTCTCCGCCGGGTTCTTCCACACAGTAGATATTTGGCATAGTGATTGTAACTTGTCTTGATCATTGGTTCGGAAATGATTAAAATGATCTTCTATCATAATTAAAGGAAATTGTCTTGGTTACTTTTGGCCTTCAACTCTCACATGTTACATACCCCTCCTATGGGGAGTCCGCCAGCTCCTATGTAGTCCAAGATAACGGCGTGTATCAAAGGATAGTGAAGACTTATTATTCTCGCTTTTGCGCAAATGATGATGAACAATCAAGAGGAGCTCTAATCGATTTTTCCTGCCTTTTTTATGCAGCGATGCCATCGATAAACATCCGTAATCTGCTTCTCTTCTCGGCAGTTCTTCGCGTCATTCTTATTATATACGGTGAATGGCAGGACAATCACATGGAGGTCAGGTACACAGATGTCGACTACCTGGTCTTTTCTGATGCGGCTTCCTTAATGGCATCTGGGAAGTCTCCTTATGAGAGAACTACGTATCGGTACTCTCCTCTGATTGCATTTATTCTCATACCAAATTCTTTCATACATCGCTCATGGGGGAAGTTTATCTTCTCAGCTTCAGGTACTATTTCTTAGATAAATTATTCCTCTATAAATCTATATATAAGATAGGACGGTTGACTCTAAATGGCTTTTCGTCCATTGGATCAATTTGAACTCAACCATTGGATCGCATCCTCTAATGGAAATGTTTTATTGAAAAAGTAAGTGGGGAAATTTCAAAATACCACAAATGGAATATTGGGACCACAAAAGGTGTTAGAGATGGAAAAAAGTGTTAGTTAGTAATGAAACCACCACTTCTGAGAGTTTCCACAGTTTCTTTTGAAATACTGAAGCTCCCACAATTTTGAACTCCCAGAAAGGTGTTGAAATTAGGCATGGAACCACCATCTTTTTACTCCAATAGTAATGTTATTACAAAAATAGAATCTTACTAAGAAAAATGAAATCACAATAAAAGCTCCTTCAAAATAACAAAAACCATTGCAATTTTTACTACTTTCTGTGGTGTTAGTTTTGATGTGCTCTGAGGTCGAGCAGATTTTTTAATAGTACTAAAAAACAAAAATGTTTCAAATCCTTACTTTTTTATGAACCGCTTAGTTGATAGAGGCGAGAGCTTTGATAGTCCTAACTTTCAAAAGAAACATTAAGAATACGACAACTATTGCAATTTTCCTTCTGAATGTTTTTTATATTAGTTTGGCCGTGCCCTGAGGGCACGGGTTATCCTCTAGTAAAGAAAATAAATGAAGAGATGGGTAAAAGCATTCCACTTAGCTATCACATAAATTTATCTGATAGATAGCATATATGAGTTAAAACTCCTGTTGAGATCTAAAAACAGTGTCTATGCGCTGCTGCTATATGTGCCCAATCATCAATGAACACTAGCTATTTGCTCCTCATATGGAGGCACTGACTGCTACACAACACTTGGTTTCGCGAATAGTTCTACTTCTACAGTTCACATTAAAATATCCAGATAATCGAATCTCATGAAGGATTTCATGTTTACATTTTGATTTCTTCATACGATTTCTTTGTGGTCTGGACACCGAAGATCTGCTAACTTACATCCTCTTCACTCTGCAGACTTACTTGCAGGATTATTTATCCGCAACATTCTGAGACTGCGGGGGGTTCCTGACAATATATGCATTCATTCTGTGATGGTGTGGTTGTTCAATCCATTTACATTCACCATCGGAACCCGTGGGAACTGTGAACCTATTGTTTGCGCCATGGTCTTGTGGATCATTTTCAGCATTATGAGGGGTATAGGTTCTTCTTTATAATTGCATCTCAAGGTTTTGGTTCGAGTTTCTAGTAAAACTTGAGTAACTATTTTGGAACTGGATTTGTGTTATTTTGAAGTAATGTGTTTCAAACAAAAAGGTACCTTATTTGAGGAAATAAAAGTAAATTTGAGGAAAATGTCTTGCCTATTTTGATTTGTTTAGAAAGAGTTATCTTGAAGAGTCTCAGATTGGAAGTGCTATGTCTACCCTTACTTCTTGATGTGTTACACTTTTTCTTGTCTGAGTTATTTCATTGCTCGCAAAGTATCCTTAGTTGGTGGATCATTTTCAAGTATATTCTTGGTTGTTGATCATCTCATCTGTTAGCAATATTAATATGCAACTTTATTTTGGAAGGCATTTGCTACTCTTTAGACTAAGAGATCGGACTTCAAGCTTGTATGCCCTTAATAAAAGGAGTGTATATCTTGAACTTGTGAAATTTAACTTTATTTTAACCTATGTAGGCATATAGCATTCTTGCATATAAATTTTGAGTAGGAAAAGACATCATGCCCTTGGCAACTTCTGCTTTGTGAGCCTGGCATGTGGAATGTCCGAATGTGGGTTATGTGCTGAAGTTTGTGTGTTTTATTTGCATCTATTAACGGGATACATACTCAAGTATTTCCAGCCATTATGAATATACTAAATATAACACTCTTAATATTATGGTATCCAACATGCAGGTAATCTAAAACAAGCTGCATTATGGTATGGAGCTGTTGTCCATTTAAGAATCTATCCTATCATATATGCTCTTCCTATCATTCTTGTTCTGGATCCTCTACAGTTTCGCACCCAGAAGAAGCCTACTCTGACTCAATGGAGTTCTAATAATGAAAGGTCGACCACAATTGGCCCCAAAAGGACAACTGGTACCTCCAGTTTATGGGTTGCTTTGACTAGCCTGTTTGCTATAGAGAAACTCTTATTTGGATTGATCTCTGGAGCTGTATTCGTCAGTTTTACTGGATTCTTCTTCCATATGTATGGGTGGGTGTTCCTGAATGAGGCGCTTCTATACCATCTCACTCGTACTGACCCAAGACACAATTTTTCAATCTACTTCTACCATATCTATCTACATTATGAACATCAATTTTCAGTTCTAGAAAAGCTCATATCTTTTCTACCTCAGTTTATAGTACAGATGGCTCTTGTTCTGCGGTTTGCTCAGGATTTGCCATTCTGTTTCTTTCTTCAGACTGTAGCATTTGTGGCATTCAACAAGGTACGTAACGTTTCATGACTTTGATCGTGTTCTAGATTAGGTAAATTTACATCTGTTTTGCCGTCAAATGTTAATAGCATAGTAGTTCATCCTCAACTGAGAAAGTGGCTGCTTCTTGCCTTGGTAGTTACGTTAGTAACGTTACAGTAGGTATAAAGGACGGAACGAAGTGAAACAGTTACTCTTTTCTTCTGATAGACTTGTACTCGTACTTGGCATGGTAAAAGAAAGTTGGATTTTCATTTTTTCTGATAACTTTTGACATTGTTAAGGTTTCTGCTCTTTTGGTCAGGTAATCACGGCACAATACTTTGTGTGGTTCTTCTGTCTGTTGCCGCTGATACTGCCATGGAGCAACATGAAGTTTAAATGGGAAGGTCTCTGTTGTATGCTGTTATGGGTGGGAGCTCAAAGCCATTGGTTATTGTGGGGTTACCTTCTCGAATTCAAAGGCAAGAATGTGTTCCTGCAGCTATGGGCAGCAAGTTTACTTTTCTTGGCTGCCAATACTTTCATCCTGATCAGAATCATCATCCGCCACAGATTCACTCCATTGTTTATGCAACTCGAGCAGGATAGTTCAAAGAGATCAAAGAAGAACAAGTGAACTTGTGATTCACAATGGCAATACCGCTCATCTATTCTGTGACCAGGTCATATATTTCACATTTTCCCTTCATGGTGTTTCCTCCTCCTTGAGGGAATGTTGGGCGGATCAATTTCTCCTGCCCGATTGGTGCTGCAACAAGCTTTTAAAAAGTTTTATCGCTTTGAAGAACTTCTCTGACTGTTCAGTGACCTTGTGATTCAGAATGGTAATGCGGGTCTCCCCGGGCGGATCCACACTAAGGATGTGGGGGCTATAGCCCCCACTCAACTTTTCGAAATAGATTTTATACCCTTAATTTATTTTGTTTTTCCAGTTTTGCCCTACATAAATCGCACTATAGCCCCACTCAACTATAGAAAAATTAAGTCTTACATATACTTGGTTTAAATTTTTCATTTTAGCCCCTACTGCAACAAATTCCTGGATCCGCGCTGCCGCCCTCGATTGTTTTGGCGTCCTTTTTCCGAAGATGTAGTTTCCGAAGTAGGTTGTGAAATTCGAGAAGGAAAGTAAAAGGAAGACTGTTTTGTGTCTATCCTTGCTGATGAGTTTGAGCATAACCAGAAACTTGCATTTTTCCAGTATCTGCTTTTGTATTTTAGTCTTCTCTGTAGAAGCGATTTTGGGAAGTTTGTATTTTAACTATTCATTTTTAGTGTGTTTATGTTGTTTTTCCCGAACAAGATGTAAGAACTTCATTATTAGTAATAATTAAAACTGTTTGATAACTTCTCCTCAAAAAAAAAAAAAATCTCCTCAAAAAAAAAAAAACTGTTTGATAACTTAATTAAGTTGATGTGAAATCCAAATTATTCCTTTATTCATCTTACCTTTGGGGCTTTCATAACCTATTTCTGGTTGCTTGTTGGCATGTTGCAATTGCCCCATAATTTAAATGGGATGCCTTTGAAAACCACCTTCCAAAATGTTTGTAGTGATTTCCCACTTATAGACAAGTGTAGAATTCTAGGCTGAGCTATAATCCGAATTCAATTCCTTGTGATCTGTCGGAACCTCATGATTTGGTTGGATGTACATCTAGAACTGAGCTATTCCAAGTCTATTTGTTGTCCACTCTATTCTGATGACCATCAATTATGCAAAGAAAGCAGGACTTAAGACAATCAACCTCCTATCATTAAGTTAAAAATAATAGACCAAATGCCATTGGTTTCAAATATGTTCCTCATTTTACATTAGAATTTGACAATTACTTCCTTCGTTCCACCTCTCTCTTGTCCGTCACTATTTATGGGTCATTTTGACCCGGTGATTTGGTTACAAAATCATACAAGAATTCGGTAATCTTTTCATGGTATTGTAGGGCAACCTTTGCTCTATAATACCATGAAAAGATTACCAAATTCTTGCTTCGTCTTGCGAACCAAATCGTCGGGTCAGACTAACCCAAAAAGTCAAAGGGAGAAAAGAGTGGTGGAACGGAGAAAGTATAAGTGCATGTTTGGGAATTCGAATTTTAATCAGCTCTGGTTAAAATTAATTATTTTAATTTAATTTCGTTTGTTATGCTGTTATCAGTTCTGATTAAAATATGTCTTGGAACGATAATCTGCATCATATTTAATTCCAATTTTATCTTATTCTCTCACATTATGGCAGATTTGAAGCTCACACCAGACGTGTTGAAATTTTTAATTAGTAATTTTCAGCCAACTTATTTTTCCAGATTATTTTTAGCTCAGTATTTAGATTTTCAAGTCGTATCAAACAGACCCTAAGTAACGATGGACCGGGAAAAAGAATGAATTAGCTATGGAACTGAAACTGAATTTTGGTTCAAAAAGAAGCTATAGAACTGAAGACTTATTACTTTATTAGTATCCTAGTGAATTAAGTAGTCTACTTCACTTTTTGTAGCTATTCACTGTGCCACTTTGGTCCGATGGTTTAATTTGCAAAGCGATAAAAGCATTTGGTAATCTTTGCATGATCTTGTAGAATATACTTTACTCTATTATACAATGAAAAAAAATCAAAATATTATATCGTTTTACTATCTAAATCACCGAGTCAAAGTGACCCTGTTACGGATTAAAAAGTCAAAGTTAGACAAATCAGAAGAAAGGGAGGTAGTACATCCAAAGTCCCCCACTACCCGTCCCACCGCTTGGACTTGCATTATTATACTTTACGGCAGAGAGCATCTGCAACCCAAAAGTTAAAGTGAGAGGAGAGGGTTCAAAGACGAAACAACTCAGGCCACGCTGCGCCACTCTCCACCCGCCATTGAAGAACAAGAAGATGCAATTCTAAGCAATTGTTGCTTTTGGACTTGACAAATTCATTATCTTCTCCTGGTATGTGCTTCCTCTCTCTTCTAGTGCCATTTTTCATTTCGTCTTCTTCAGTTGGGGTTTTTAGTTCCAAGTGAAATCGTAGGTGATCTTTGTGTGTTCTTGCTTGATCTCTCAATGCATGTAATTGTTTCCCAACAAGGGTTTTAGTTGTTAATTGCAAAAGGAATTGATTATGTGGGTTTAAGAATTAGAGGCGGTGCCTGCAAGGGCTTCTAGGGTTTATCTTTATCTGGGTTTTGATGAACCTAATTTGTTTGGTTAATGATTCCTTCAGTCAATGCAAATGTTGGGTTTTTCCGTTTCAAGAGATTTGTGTCTCTTCTGTTGTTTTGGTGAAATTGAGGAAAAGGCTTCTGTTGCATTCAGGATGAATTTCAGTTTGCCGTACTGAGGTAAATTCCAACACCTATAGGTTGAAAATATTTTCCCACATTGGGTCATGTGAGTTACATCTGAAAATATTTTCCCACATTGTGCTAATTGGTTTTGAGGTGGAAGACCCAATGATTCTTAATATGGAATCAAAACCATGTTCTTCCATCTGAATCCGTTACACGTGCAGTATAATCGTGTCGAGAATCACTGTTTGTCCCACATTGGGGTCTGGTGAGTTCCATATGTGCCTAAAAAGTTCTTGGACTACTCTCCTCATTGCCAATTAGTTTGGAGGTGGAACGAATTCGATGTCTCATAGCCCCTTTTGCTGTTAGAACCTTGTTTCTCTGCTGTACCTTTTTTTTGAATTTTTTTATCCTAGTATCAACACCATACTTCAACTTTCTCTTCGCATCATTAGCCACCATCACAAGCGCCTACAGCCAGACACACCACCAACTCACAAAGGCCTGCCACTTGTGTAGCTCATTCGTCGTCTTTTTTCCTTTGGATACTCCGAGTATACAAATTGGTTAAGGTGTTGATTTTGTTAAAAAAATATTCTAATGTACCACATCATTTGGTTCTTGACTTTATGTATGTGTGTGTGTGTGTCTGTATACACACACATACCAATAAATAAAAAAATTGAGGCTCGTGAGTTTAATACTCTAGGTGTCTGCACTTTGCTCACGCGTAGGGAGATGTGATATTGGAGTGAGATGTTTTACACAGAGCTCGTAGGTTATGCTTGAAGATCCAAGTCTTGAAGTTTAGTCAAAACTTGTAATAATATTGTGACCGCAAGTCCGCAAGGAACTAAAGAAAAGAAATCACTGATCAGGCTTTTATTTCAGGCATCGACCACTCTACAGGTTTCAATTAAAAATCTGGCAAAGAAAGGGATACTCTTTGCAGTCAACCAAGATCCCAATTTCTTATGGGATTTGGGTGAGGTGTGAAGGGGAGAACAGGAGGGGCTCCATCAACAAGTTAGGGAGTTTAAGAATTTGAACGGTTGGTAGAAATAATAAACACCCTAGAATAGGAGGAGCCGAGTTCGTATGGAACCCTGCGCGGAAACGCATAAACGCGGTTATGCGGGGGGGGGGGGGGGGGGGGGGGGTGGATATCCTCAAACATGATAAGGTCTTCCAGAAATTTTTGAAATCAAAACATGAAAATAAAAGAACTCAAATCCAGAATTGATACTCAATATGGCTATATTGGAACAATAAAACACAAAGGAAGAGAGATTAAGATGATGGGGATACAACAGGGAGATCAATAAGAGATGTCGCTAACTCACTCTTATCGCTCTCGTTGTATCCTTTGAGTATATTCCTTGTTATCTCTCTAAAAAAACTCCCTTTCCCCTGATCCATTGTACTTAAAATAGTAAAAATCTCAAATCTTTCCGAATGTAGATTAAAAGGGGATCGAACTGGATAGTATAAGTATGGGTAAAATACACTTTCAACCCCTCAAGTTTGGTTCAAAGACACTTCCACCCTTTCCAATATGGGAAAGTACACTTTCACCCCTTCATTCTACCGAATTTCAGGACACCTACACTCCCTAATTGCGATGTCGTTAGTCTAGGGGTTGGGCTCCAGCACTTATAGTAGTTATTTTGGACAAATTTTCCCTCTTAGAGTATGGAATCACACAATCAGGGGGGAGCAAGTGTCCTGAAGTTTGGCTCACTAAAGGCGTGAAAGTGTTTTTTCCCAAACTGGAAGGGGCGGAAGTGTCTTTGTGTCAAACCCCAGGGGAAAAGTGTCTTTTACCATTTAAAAAGTATACAACCATGAAAAATGGAAGTTTAGAAACAAACTTGTGGTATTTTATTAGAATACAACTTGCAGCTTTTATTTTGATTATCTTTGGTGATACCGTGATACTATGTATGGAAATCAGAATAAATTAAACTGTAACTAGCTTTCCGCCTTGCTTGTACATTTTGTTCTAACGCTAATGTATTCCTTGAGTAGTAGCAATCAAAATGTAACTAAAAGCCGTAGTAAGCATTATGCATCCTTACATCTTTATAGTCCAGATCACACTTCTCGAGCATATTCTTCGAGCAGCAATTTGAGACTGCATTCTCAGTTTCAGAGTTGTATAGACATGTATTCAATTTTAGAGGATCCAAACATGGTAAACTTTAAGCCTTCAGAATCTTTTTAGTTTGGTTGTTTCAGAACCTACTGATTATCATATACCACTGATATTGACAAGTTTGATGTATCGTTATTTCAACTCCCCGATGACCGGAAAGCACGTCAGTCTCTATGAATATAGTTCAATAGAAGCCTATTGTAGCCAACCATCGATTCTAAAACCGTCTTTCGCTTGCATCAACTCTATCATGGTTGGAAACTATCATATTCATTCTTTCTGCATCCTAATTCTTAAAATCCAACCTTCAAATTTTGCCCATCCCTTCGGTTCAGATTCTATATAGCACATTGATTATACAAGCAGTGCTAGTAGACTTGTGTGACCGTTTGTGATGGAAGTTAAGGCTGTGTTCTCTTTCAAAGTATGTGGTGGCATTGATACTCTCTTAATCTTTTGGTGTTAAATAACACTATACCAAGGTTAAAAAGATTAATTTAGGGCCTCGTTTGGGTTGGAGATAAGAAATGGCATGATATGACATACCCTGTGATATAAGATGGGATTTGATTGATGGAGGATAAGGGAGGATATTTTGTGTTCCTACGCTTGGTTAGAGCAGGATATGAGCCACTATATGATACATATGCTTATACATATAATGGGTTAGTTTGGATTGGTGGTTTTTTGGTTTTTATTTTAATAAAATCGGAATTGTTTGGATGATGGGTATTTTTTTTTGGTTTTTACAACAAACCGGTGCCCTAGAATTGGTGCAACCAGGGCACCGGATATTTTTAATTGATTTTTGGCCCTCAAACCAGTGGACTCCTCTTCAATCCGGTGGATTGGTAGTGTGGAAGGACAAAAAGAATTAATAACAACAAATAATGGGTTGACACTTGTCTTATTGTGCCAATTCTTTTTGAAAGTAACAGGAGATGAACTAGGACTACCTGGGCACCGCTCTTCATCCGGTTCTCCGGATTCAATTCAAAAACCAGATTAATATTTTATAAAAAACCTAAAAAACCAAGTTATCCAAACTAACCCAATATTTATAAAATAATACGTTTTTTTAGGACAGTTTTTTTTTTTTTTCTAATTGTACAAGGATAATAAAGTCGTTTTGACACTTCAAACTCTTGTATAAGATTATAGGCAAAATCGATGAGAGTGATAAGATGGGATATGTTATACCTGTCTTATATCCCCAACCCAAACTCGAGGCCTGAAATCACCAGTATAACATATCCCTGTCCCCCTTTCCTTATACCTTGCCCTAATGAGGCTGTGGGCCAAAACAGAACAGATAAAATTCATCATTTTTTTTTCAGATTGATCATTAATTCATTAGGTTGCTTCGAGCTCTTTATTCACTTTTTTTTTTTTTTTTTGTATTCTCAGTAAATGTTATCTTTCCAGGTAAGGTAAGGGACCGCGCAGGCTACCAATAAAGTCATGTTGAGGCAGTCTTCTAGTAGGATCCACAGGTCCAGAGGAAGCAAAGTTAAGAATGTTCTCCAAGTTTGTTTTCTCGTTGCCGTGTCCTTGTGGTTGATTTATCAAGTTAAGCACTCCCACGATAAGAGGAAAGAATTCGATGAAACTGATGCCACGGCTCAAGTTCAGGTTCAGAACACAAGATTAGGTAGGAGAGATCTTCCTCCGCTTCTGGAGGAAACGTCTAAAAATAGTAACCCAAAGCATGATGAAGAAGATGAAGCAGAAGAAGAAGATGACAACAAGCATGACGATGAACAAGATATAGAGCAAGATGGAAACAACTCTAGTGAAGAGAGAGAAGACGCGATCCGTGAACACGGTCGAGAGAAACCCGATACGGACGATGACGGAGAGGACATATTAGAAGAGGAGAAGAAGAGAGAAGAGAATAGTTTTCAGGGAGGTAGTGTTGAAGATGGTGAAAAGGAGAAAGCGAGTTCTTCGGAGGGTCGTGATGGCAATTTTGGTAGCAGGAGCGCTCATGAAGCACGAGAAAAACTGTACAAGGCTGATGATGCTTCAAGTGCAGTGACTCAAGACATCGATGCTACAAGCAACAAGACCGAAAATAGAAACCTAGAGGATTTAACTGGGAAGACAGAAATAGATAGTCTCCAAGAGGAAAAGGAAAAGGAAAACCAAGTGAAAACCGTTCAGGAAGAGAAAGGTGAAATAGCTGAAAATGGTATTTTTCCGATTGTTACTGAAAAGGGAGATAACGCGAATGGTATCGAAGAGGAAAAGGAAAAGGAAAACCAAGTGAAAACCGCTCAGGAAGAGAAAGGTGAAATAGCTGAAAATGGTATTTTTCCGAATGTCACTGAAAAGGGAGATAACGCGAATGCCACGATTTCATCAAAATCGGAAGAGAACTTGCTTTTGAATTCTACAGCGAAACAGGAAGCTCCAGAAAGCCGGAATAACTCCACGGAAGGGGGTTTACTAAGTGATAACCTATCTTTGCTGAATGAAACAGACACGAAGCTGGACATGAATGGAGCTCAAAATGTTACCAGCGACGTCGCAAGTTCTACCACCCTAGACGGACAAAGTTCTGGTGCAGAATCAATCAGCAATCAATCTGACTCAAATTTGGCGAGTAGTGCAGAAGCAGTGATTCAGAATCCAGTAAATGCTACTATTTCAGAGTTTGCTGAACCAGAGAAAGTAAAACCAGTTAATGGATCACGTGAACTAGAAAGCCAGATTGAGAAGCCGGAGATCCAAAATGGAACTTATGACAGTTCGGGCTCCTTTCATGCTGGAAATGCAGATGCTCTTCAGCGCGAGCAAGTAGAGTCTACTAATTCTTCAATCCGTTTAGAGGATAAGAATCCTCAAGAAGACGTTAATCTTGGTACTCTGCCGGCAATCAATTCTGAAGGTGACAAAAAAGATGATCCGAAGGCGGTGGAGTGAAACTATATTTCTCTAGTGAAAATGCTTGTCTGGGTCATGAATGGAAATTAGATTGTTGGTATTAAGGTTTCCACTAATGCAGGTTAAGTTATGATGCTAGCTAGGTAAATGACTATGAATGGTGTTAGATACTGTTCTAATTTCTGGTTCTGTGTTGTTGGGTCTGGCTTTTTCTGTCTCATGTGGTTAGGTTGAATTGAATTTGCCTAATTGGTTTGTGTTTGAAATGGTATATAGAGCATAACATTTTCTCTATTTGTGTCCTTGTAGCTTTATTTTTAGAGCTGCTTAAATACTGCCCTCCGGAGCATCTGACCCATAAGTTTGCGTGGACTCCAAGGTTCTGATCCCTGACTCCTGTTAGTTTATGAGGCACTAACTCACTAATTCTTGGAACAAAAATAATCTGTTCGATAACACTTTGTCCGCGAACCATATCGAAAATTAATACCATAGCAGAAACCTAATTTGCAATTGTGTACTGACAGTTAAAATTAGGTTTCCGAGATCATGGGTAATAAGAGATTGGTAATTCTATTGTGTCTGTGCCAGTTTAAGACAACTCATATCGGCCCTGTTTGGATAACAAGGTTGGGGTAGTTTGGTTAACCAAACCAGGTGGATGTTTGGATTTAATGGTTTTTGTTTTGAGGTTTTGACTTTTATGTGAGTAGAAAAATGAGTGGAATGTGGGTCCTACAAATTTTGAATTGAAGTTTTGGTTAACTTTTTGTGGGAGTTAACCAAACAAGGGTATCCAAACAGGCCCATCTTCCGTTAATTAAATAGACTAATACCGCTATGTGGCATTTGACGTTGTGATCAATCAAATGTGCAGGGCCATAGCTCAACTAATTCAAATGCTTCAATCTTGACTTAGAGGGTGCGAGATTGAGAATTTAAGCTAGTCCAAGTGCTATGGTGGCTACTGCGCTGGCAATGCAGACTATAATACATCTTTAAGTGTTGCATTAATTTTGTGGCATCACTGTTAATTAGTACAAAGCCCCATAGCTCACACCCATTATTATTTGAACTAAATTAGAAGTTTTCAGCACCAGCACAACAATAGCTGTTGCCTTGAAGTATGGTGTAGATCCAGGTCATGGGTAGATGATAAACAGGTGGGAGATTCATATGACCTAACTTAAACTACTAGTAAACAGTTTAATTATTGTACCCTTTCTGGCTTTTTTCTGTTCCAAGTACTAAACTAATCAAGTTTACTACTTGGTTTAACCAAACTTTTAAGTTTTTAACTGTATCTAGCTATCAACCTCATCAACCCAAAACATACCAAGGATGAGCTGTTTGGTAGCCCCTTAAAAGCACCACAGCAAGTGTTTTTCTAAAGAGCTGTTTCAATAGAAAAAACATGTGGAAAAACAGCATACGAAGCTGATTGAAAACACCATCTATCATCAAATCTGCTTTAAAACTAGGTTCCCAAACATACACCAAAACTTGTTTTCTTACAACATAAATTGTAATTTCGTTTACGTCTACCTTAGAAGTAGAGCTTTTAAATGCTCTTAACACTGATCTAGCATCTATTCGTTTACGTCTGCCTTCGAAGTAGAGATTTTAAATGCTCTAGCACTGATTTAACATCTATTTGTGCACGGATGTCTTTTGATAAACATATTCTTGAAGTGTAGGTTACCAACATAGGATCCAAGGCATCCAACCTAAGAGTGGTTCAAGAGTGGTTCAATTGTTTAATTGAGAACTGCAATAAATTGGATGTACTGTACAGATTAAATAAGGTAACAATAGTAAATTAAACAAAAAATCACAACCTCTTGCAAAAAGGAAAAAGTTACCAAAAAGAATCCTAGGCTTCTCAAATCTCTGTACATTTCGTGCACAGAACAGCTAAAAAAATTGCTGTCAGTACAGGGAAAAATCCAACAGCCAAACAGTACCCTAAACGTGACAGACCCAAAACGACAATGACCGACGAATTAAACGACAAAATCCTGACTCTGCTGCCTCAGCTCCTTCCTTAGCTTCTGAGAGAATGGCTTGCAAGCGTCCATGCTCAAGTCCATCGCGGCGGCGAGCGCCACGAACGCCGCCGCGTCCTCCGTGCACGCCACGTGTTGGACGCCGACCTCCACCTCCGGCTTACTACACTTCCCACCACCCTCCACCGTCGACGACATAACAAACCCTCGGTACATGAACTGAGCCCACGACCCGGATCCGGACCCGGATCCGGAACCTTGCTCCGACCCGTAACCCGACCCGAGATCGAAGCTGCTCCCCGGCGTTGACGCCGGGGAGACGCCGGAGCTGATGTCGATGGTGAACTTCCCGCCGTTCTTGGTGCTCACGGCGGCGTTGGCGAGAGTGACCGCTTCGGCGCCGCCAGTGGTGGCGGCGTCGGGGAGGAGCTCGAAGCGGTAACCGAGGTTGTTACTGCTTCCGGGCTCTCTCCACGCCTCGAGGCGTCCCCATGGCTTCCACGTCCCGTCGCCGGGACGTAGGATGAGCCACGCGCCGGGATTTGACCGGCTGACCCGGTCAGTTCCCGGCGAAGGGACGAATGGGGTCACCATTGACGCCGCCGCCACTGGTGACCCCACGAGGTCGTGGACTATTACCGACCACCCCTTCCTCTCCGGCTGTTCTCTTTGACCGCCCTTCTTTAACCAGCTCTTTGGTGTACTCATCTCTGAAACCCCCGATCTGTAAACAAACACATTCAAATATCAGTACAGTAATCGACTGTACTTATACTATGTTCGCTTCTGAAACAGTGAAAATTATTGTTTCAGAAGCGAACATATTAATCCACCTCCTGTTATGATATTATCAGTACAGTAATTGATTGTACTAAAGCTGTGTTCGCTTCTGAAACAGTGAAAACCACGGTTTCAGAAGCGAACATAGTATCAGCCGTTCTGATATTATCAGTAATATTGATAATATCAGAACGGGTCACTGTTAGAACAGTGAAAACCCAATTCAATTCACGATTCAATTTCACAAATTAGGCTCGAGCCTTACCTTGATCGGAGATTATGTTCGCTTCTGAAGCTGAACTTGCAGGTGAAAACCGGCTGCCGGGCGTTTCCATTGACCTGAAACACCTGAGGACTGCACTCCGGCTCGCCGTCGAACTGGAAGACGAATCTCGGATCGGGCTCCGATTTAACACACAAGTGCAATTGCATCTTAGACTTGGATTCCCCAATCGGAACCCAACCGTTCTGAATCAAATACGTCCTCGATTCAACTGATTTCAAATCCAAATTCACCAAAACAGACCCAATCAGCTTACTGGAACTCAACCCACAACTAGTCCCTCTCTTCCCAGTAAACACTTCGATCTTCAGAGTCTGAACCTTCTCCGTCAGTTTCTCAAACTGGGTTTTATTCAGGTTGATGCAAGCAGCTTGAACAGCAGATACATGATCGTCGTTGGTAGAAACCAAAGGGACAGTAGCGAATTGGGTGGGGAAGCCCTTGAGCTTGATCTTGCAGAAGCACGGCGACGACGTCGGATGGACGCCGGAGAAAGCCGGTTTGGGTGAAGTTGGGAGTTTCACGGCGAGGTTGCCGATGAGTATGCGCACGAAAGGGCAAGGGTCCATGACTGCTCCGACCCTCTCCGTGCGAGCTCCGTTTGATCTGTCCAGAAGAAGAAGAGGTGTTGAAACGTAATTGAGAGTGGAGAGAAGAGAGAGAGATGAGGGAGGTGGTTTTATATGGAAGAGGTTGTTGTTGTTGAAAGAGAAAGTTCATGACAGAGAGGAAACGCAGGCAGGATACAGGCTGTCACACACAGTTTTTTTGGAATTTTTTTGAAACAATCAATTTGGTTTCTAAAACCATCATCATTATCTTCCCTGTGTGCCTACCAAATTATTTTTTCACAAGTTAAGCCTCTACCATTAATTTACACACTCAGCTGTTTGGTATCCGTTGAAAATTTAAAACTTCAAAAAAATGTTATTAAGGGGGTAATAATGGCCATGTTGGGAATGATTAATTATTGAATAGATTAATTATGAATAATCTGGCGGGAAAATGTAGATTTTGCGGGAAAACATCCGGGCCCGGCGGAATAAACAGGTACCGGGTAAGCCACAAACAGGGACCGGGCAGAGTAAATCGGCTAAGAAAACGCATTGATGAGGCCACGTGTCGCCACTTGATTGGCAGAACACCACCAGGTACCGGCCATAATACCACCAGGTACCGGCTAGAACACCACCAGGTACCGGCCAGACACCACCAGGTACCGGCCAAAACAAAAAATCATATAATTAATCCAAGTTCCCAAACAGGTGGGATTAATTTTTCAAAAATAATTAATCTATCCATTAATTAATCCTTCCCAAACAAGCCCAATGTAAAATTGATCGGGATGGATCGGGGAACCAACAGGACAAACGTGATAAAAAAGATAGGGTTTTGGTGATGAATGACCAAGCTCAATGAAGGAAGAACAAAGACACCCGTTTCTGTTTAGATAGTCTAAGCTTTTTATATATATCTTTTAACTTTGATCCGTTAAGATCTCTGCACAAGAGTGAAGATTTATCATTTTATATAAGCACTAATAACTTGGATATCTGAATAATTTTACAACTCCGAATCACTAAACTCAAATAACTTTCCTGATCTTAACTCTCGAGGAAGACGACCGAGTACTAGATGTGTCCTCCTCGTCTCTAGGTGCGACTCGTAATCCATTGACGTCACAGTCGAGTGTCGCCTTTTCATCGAGTCGGGTGTGTCCCTTCCTAGCCCCGAATCTCGGGCTCGTAAGATTTGTACCCGAGTTTGTTGACCCCAAACTCCAAACCACAGGATCGTTATATCACGTTAGGGTCAACTAGCCTAAGAGAGGACAAATAACTTAAAATTTGAAGTCTGTTTGAAATCTTGTTTGAAATTAACTGAAAATCTAATGATTGTCGAGATTCTAAAACCGTTTGGTATCAGCTGGAAACATGCATACAGTGAAGGAATCTGTATATCAAATCGTCCTAAACATTTGGGTCGTTTGAAAATTAAGGTTTTGCGGTTTAGGTTAACTCTAGCCGCTTGGTGTTTGGAAATAGTAGTTTTAGTTTAGGCTTGGTCCGGTGGCCAAGGGAGGTCTAGCTGGTCGCCGGCAATGTCCTCGCTATCTCCCACTCTCGCTATTTCGCATCTAATTATCCATCAACTGGAAAAAACCCACCCGAGCATCGCCCCCAGTGTTTCTCTTTTTCAAGTCGGGCACCGGTGTAGCAAACCCTGGCCGAAATTACCAGGCACCGACAAATTACCACCCGGGTACAGCTCAAAATCCATGACTAACCATCGCCACCCACCAGCCAGTCCCCGCCCATGAGGAACACCGCTACTATACTCCCCCAACCAGTCACCGACTTATCACCAACTCCAAAAAAAATTGAGTTTCAGTTGGGCTTAACCGAACCATGTCCCATTACAGTGTAATACAATACTCATGGTTCCAAGAGAATGATAACAACATTGCTTACTTTGATATAGTTAATTTTTTTTAAAATAGTTTTAGGTATCTATTTTATAAAATGATGCTTACTTATGTTCTATTTTATTTCATAAAAATATTATGAGTAAAATAGTAAGAAGAGTTTTAGTTAGAAAAAATAAACTTTTTATAGTCTTAGAAAATTTAAAAAGTTACATAACAAAATTACAAGGAAAATGAGCCAAATAGAACATTTTTATGACTTAAATGAGGTAAAAATTTACTTAGAATTAGACAAAGAAGCGGGGCTTAATTAGATGGAAATAAAAAAATGAATTGGGTTGCCTTTAAAATTGAGGCCGCTATGCTTCACCATTTTTTTCACCCTTAAATTTCACCTCTTATGTGTCAAAATATGATTGTTGGTAACTATTTATTTTAAAATCTTTCTATAATTATATCATCAATCACAAACATCCACATAAGTGGTAAAATTAAAAGGTGAAAAAGGGTGATGTTTTAGCATTTCCCTTTAAAATTTTCCAACATTGAATAAAGACCTAAAATTTGATCAATTTCCAAATTCTAATACTTTCCAAATACATACGTATGCAGCAAGCAGTTTAAGATATTTTTCTATAGCCTGCCCTTATTGAAATACTCACCAAAAATGCTTGTTTTGAGTGCTCTACGTACATGTATATCAGTATATTGTCGTTTCAAACAAGTTTTGCCACAAATGTAATATTCCATATTTATGGAAACTATGAAGGCAGGTATCTGATATGTTAAACGCTGATTTCATACTCCTCCATCGCGGTCTCTGTTAACATACTCATGTAGAATGATTAGTTGTTAATTCGCATTTTTTTGAGGAAAGTTAATTCTTATTGTTTACAACATTATCAACTTTATAAATGGTTTGTCGGTACTCGGTACGAGCTCACTGATGTATGTAACTTTCAAGTATCAAATTATATCAATCGCCGAAATATGATATTATCACAATGCAGACAACGACTCGCCCATTGAAGCCTTAGATTGAATCACAAACATCCTTAAATATTTACGATTTGTCTTTATTAGTTCATGAAATCCATTACTCTAGTTCTCAAATGTTCACTTGGTGATTATGCAATTCATCTTGATGCTTCTTGTTTCTATTTGTAATTTTGTATTCCAAAACATTGAATATGGACCCAAATTAAGAAGTTTGACCTTTGGATCAAGGTCATCAAAACATAGGATGCCAAAATTTTCATTTTAAGTAAACCATTTATTTAGATGATGATTATCCACAAATAAATGATTAAATAAATCAAATTACTAAAAAAATTGGGGGCATGCGTGGGGCCAATGTGCAAACTGAAAAGTTGAGCTGTGCGCACGTACGCAATGTGGATTGTTTATCCAGCGAGGCCCAATTGCGGCATCTGTCAATTAAACTCTGGGTTTTATTACCTACTCCTTGTGCATCATGATAGACTTAGTCCATAGGGTTTCCCAATTTATCACAACTGATGACGCAGACGGTTGATTGGTATCACAATTGTGTTTTTTTTTTCGAGATTTTCTTTGTCACTGATTTTGAACTCGGGACTTCATGCAGGGCTTCAAATGCTCTACCACTTGAACTATCAGATAAGAAAATGTCCTTAGAGTGTTTGTAAATGAGTGCTATCTCAGTTGTACAGTATTTGAAACCCTTGCATGTGGTCTTTGGTTCGAGCCCGACATATGATGTAATTCTCAGAAAAAGGAAAAAAAAAATGTATTCAATAATTTCAGAAAAATTCCATGAATACATACTTACTATGTTTTTACCACTGTTCTGTTTCTACATATTTTTCATATGAACGGAGCAATTTCAACTGTTGGGACGGTTGGATATGTTTTTTTAGATCAACGGTTGCAATGTTAACAAAATGTAAAAACGAATTTATGTTAATAGAATTAATAGTTAGTATTTGACCCAAAAACTTAATATTTTATGAGACTCACTAACTAAGAGCATCTCCAATAGACTATGTAAACCAGTTTTCTTAGCTATATTATAAATAATTTGGTAAAAATCGGGCTCCAATAGCTTATGTATCTTGATAGGTAAAACACAAATTATGTATCCACTTCGCTAAATTTGGCGATGATTTTTTGTTATCTAAAATCATATTATTCCCCTATTTATGTGGGAAAGAACATGTTTCCAAAATTTTCTCACCAACTTCCACTATTTTCTCTCCATGTGTCCAAATTTCTAACATATAATAAATTAAAAATTCTAATACATATTTTTTACATAGACACTATTGGAGAAGACTCTTGAAATCTTCATTATTTGTTATGTAAAAGAATTGTTTTCTCCATAATTTACCTAATTTTTCTCTCCTAGTACTGGAGATGCTCTAACAAGCCCACACCCTAAAAAAAATTAACCAGCCCACACCTCGCCATGGCACGGCCAATGCCAGCCGGACGGCGGTGGCGTGGGTGTGTGGCGGTTCGGACCATAGTTAGGTCGTCCATCCTTAATATAATTTCTCCTCTTAGAGTCTAAATTTGACAGTGAATTTGATCATTCACTTCTCAACAGTTTTCGATGTGTGAATTATCAATATGATCACCAAGGTGCTCACTAATGATGCATTTGGTGTTGTGAACTCCTAATTGAGAGGGAATAGAAGCGAGCTCAAAATCAGATTAAATAGATGTCGAAAACCATTTCTTCTAACACACATTTGTTTGATTGTTTTCTTGAGAGAGTTTTGAAAAATTCGAACATGAGACTTAAAGAGAGCTGATGCTTAAATCTCAAACCTCTGCCCTAGTCCTAGGCCAATACTTGGAGGTACATTTGTTGGGTCTTTATTCATCGTAAAATTCTTATCTTCAAAAAGGGCAAAATAAAATGACATAAATATCAATCATCACATTATATTTAAGATTAGAGAAATACATGGCCCAAGTACAAGCAAGGCATGGCTTGGCATGGTGCTAGTTTAGCAGGGGATAGTAGCTCATGTTAAATCACCCACACATTGCACACCTGTGGTTTCCAGCTGCTACTTTTCTCTCTCTCTGCTGTTGATTTGCGCAGAGCTCGGGGTACTACAGCCTTGACACAGCTGTGTGTCTGTTTAACACAACAACAGCAGTTTTATTGCCAGTTGGGCCGCATTTGGACTCACTCGAGTCTCCACCCAAAAACCTTCGGACGAGGGTCTTCTCCCTCTTATCTTCACCAATAAATCCAAACTTCTGTGCGGGGCCCACCATCAGCATCCTCTTATTCGGCTGTTTGGAGTGTTTCATCAACGTCGGTAAGGACAGTTTGATAAATTATAGTACATCTGTTTCTTCTCTTTCAAGTGCGCTTGATTTTTTTATCCGTAATTAGTTCACTTGTACAAGATAATGCAAAGATTACCAAATTCGTGTACCGTTTGCTTACCAAATCACCGGGTCAAAGTGACCTAGTGAATAGTGTTAAAAAATGAAGTAAGGTGAAAGAGAAGAAACATAGGTAGTACTACCTCCGTTTCTTATGTAGTATAATATTAGTTTGATTTTTTAACCTGTAACTGGGTTACTTTGACTCAGTGATTTAGATAGCAAAACGATGAAAATTTTAGAATTTTTTTTCATAGTAGTATAGAGTAAAATTTACTTTAAAAGAGCATGTAAATATTACTAAATTTGTGTATTGTTTTGATAATCAAATCACCGGGTCAAAGTGACACAATAAATAGTGACTAAAAGTGAAATATGATGATATAGAAGAAACAGAGGTAGTACTAATGATACTAATAAATTAATATAATATTGATAAATTATGTTTATTTTTGTTACACTTAATCTACTACATTATTAATTTATCAACAACACCCTCTATATTATTCTAATTTTGTGACAATAGTTATTTTCCATCAATCTCCGTTATTAAAAGTAACGGCAACAGGGTGTTCACGGTTCTATTCGGTCGGTCTTATGCCTCTAATGACACCTAAACCGAAACGATCGCTTTTGCTAAACTTCAAACCGAAATACGATCGGTTTGGGAATCTAAAAAAAACCGCACCGATGAATACCGGTTGGGTTCGGTTAATACCTACGGTTTTTAGTATTATAATGTGCAACATTAAGAATTAAGAAAAACTAAACTTCAATGTGTCAAATGTTCAATTCTCAATTTTATAAAAATAACAATTAACATGCTTCTAATATTTTTTAGAGAAGTGAGGTTGCTACATTTGCATGCAGTATTCATATATACGCACAAAAAATCGAACAGAGGGAACATTAGAAGTACCGATTTAGATAATATATCATGATTTCTAATACCTTTGTAGATTTGACAGTAAATTGACAACGTGTGTTAGTAATTCACACTCACATCGGCAAAGAATCAATTAGTTCATACACATTAGCTAATAAAAATATAATACAATTTGAATATAAATAAAGTTTCGGTGCGGTCCGATTTTTAGACGGTTATCCGGTTTCGATCCGGTTCGGTGGGGGTCCGGTTCGGTTTTACAACAACAAAAATCGCATAATGTATTGAATATTAGAATGAACCGATGGTTCAGTCTGGTTTGGTTTGGTTTGGTGCGGTCCGATTTCACCGGTCCAGTCGGTTTGTAAACACCCCGAGCCATTTTTTTAAAATGAGTAAAAGGCACTTTCACCTCCTCAGGTTTGATGGAAAAACACTTCCACACATTCCAGTTTTGAAAGTTCATAGCTGAAACTATGATTAAACCTGTGATCTTCCGTAATATAATGTGCTAACATGAATTTTCCTTTGGCAAAGTTCATAGCTTTAGATATGCTAAAAGGGTAAAATGCACTTTCACGCTAAAAGGGCAAAATGCACTTTCACTCCTTTAACTTGACCGAAGGACACTTTCACCCCTTCACGTAAAAAGTACACTCTAATCCCTAGAGTGTGTCAGAACTTCAACTTCCACTAAGGGCTAGTTGGGCTAGTTTGGGATGCTGTGTCTTGACTTAAAGTTGCTGTGAAAAAACCGTTGTGAAAAAGTTGTTGTGAATTCTAGATAAAAGTTGTTTGGTAAATATTACGTAAAAGCTGTTGTGAAATATTAACGGAGTAATTTTATGTTTGGTAAAATCAACTGTGTACTTGCTGTGAGAGGGTAAAATGAAAAAAAAAATTGACACGTGTCATTTCCGTAAAGATAACTATTGATATTTTAAAAAATTGTAAGGTTAAAACTGGTTGTAGATAAATTAATCAAAAACACTTTCTGGAAAAGCATCTCCTCCCTTGCTTCCTGAAAACTGTTGTGGGACAGCAAAAACTGTCTGAAAAAGCTGAAATTTTATTTTTACAAACGCACTAAAACTGCTTCTCCTATTGAAAAGCAACTGTGCTGGCAACAAAAGCATTCCCAAACTCACCCTAATTGTGACACCCTTAATCTGGAGGGAAAATAGTTTAAGAGAAAAGTCTCCACCCCACCCCCCCCCCCCCCCCCAAGAAGCAAAAAGTTTATTATTTCCTTTACTAACTCCTATATTTTGCAAAATATGGGGCAAAATTATCCCAAGAACTATTATTGAGTTACAAACCCAAAATCCAAACTAATGGCGTCACAATAAAAGGTACACATTTTCAAAAGTTTCGAGACACTAAAGGGGTGAAATTGTCCTTTTTCCAAACTGGAGGGAGTTGTTGGGTCCAACTCCGTCCAAGCCCAATATAGTAGCCAAAACATTTGAGGAGAGATTGAGGCGGTGATGGGTTCAGAGCCTTGGTCATCAAGCCAAGGAATTTGTTTCCTTTTTGAATTGATTCTACCGCCACCAGCAGCAGCCTATAAAAGGCTTTGTTTTGAATTGTAGTACTCAACAGAGAGGAGCAGTGATCCCTGACCTGCGCACATCAATCTCCGGGTTCAGTTTGTGATTCTGTTGACTACAACATGCCGTATCTAGTACTCGAACGGCTTTTTCTTGGCGACATTGAAGACACAGCAGAGGTCCTTCAGAACGGTAGTAAGGAGATCACCCATGTGTTATCGGCTCTAAGCTCCGTATCGATATCTAGTTTCACTGAGTGGCGAGGCGAGATATCAATACCTAGCAAAGAGATCCACAAAGTGTTGTTTGGGAGCGATGACTCGCGTGACAGTTCAAAGAATCCAACGTGTTCTGATCAGAATGTTCTTTATTTGCTGGAACAAGCTGGCAAGGATTTGAAACTGACGAGGATGGCAGTTCCACTAATTGATATGGAGAGTCAGAATCTATTGGATTACTTAGAAGTATGTTTGGATTTTATCGACAAGGGCCGAAAGGAGGGGTCTGTGTTGGTGCATTGCTTTGCTGGTGTATCGAGAAGTGCATCTATTGTGACAGCATATTTGATGAGAACTCTACAAATATCTCAAGAAGATGCACTTGAGCGTTTACGCCAAAGCTCTAAGAATGTCAACCCGAATGAAGGTTTTCTGAAACAGTTAAAAATGTTTGAAGAGATGGGTTTCAAAGTTGATCGCGGTAGCTCTATATATAAGCGCTTCCGTTTGAAAGTGTTGGGTGATTCTTACGAGCGGGGAGAGAAAATTGACAGCTCGAAATTTGAGGCAGATCCTGCTTTACTGCCAGCGTTAAGAGTCGCTTCCACTAAGGTCAAATCAAAATCAACTACCAAGAAAGGTGGTTCTTCAAATTCATCATGTGCCTATAGTTGCAAGAAATGCCGAAGAGTTGTTGCGCTACAGAAGAATGTATTGGATCATGTGCCAGGAGACACTTCTTTCCAGAGGCATAGGAGAAAGACTGAGCGCTTCACTAAGAGCGGCGGTGAGGTTGAATGCTCGTCGATCTTTGTTGAACCTCTACGCTGGATGAAAACAGTGGAACAAGGGGCGAAAGAAGGCAAGCTCTTGTGCGTCCATTGTGAAGCTCGCTTAGGCCACTTTAGCTGGTCTGGCATTCAATGTAGTTGTGGTAGCTGGATCACTCCGGGGTTTCAGATACAGAAAAGCAAAGTTGAGACCAGTACCATCTAATAGCGCGCTTTTGAACAGACATTCAGCCGTCTTCGTGTTAGTTATGCTGCAATTGCTTTAGTTTCAGGTTATGATCTTTATTTGTACTCTGAATGCAATGATTTGGGGGTTATAAAAATCTCATGGTGTTAAGGAAATGAATGTGCTCTTAAGTTAGCATTACAAAGAACTAATTGACTTTGAAAGCTAAAGACAATAGCTTAATTGTGAATGTTTCAATGTCAGATCTCATAACTAAAATGATCTTTCCTTTTCCTTTCTCTTATAATTTTCTTTTTGTAATCCCTTATTTTTATTCCATACATTTACCCGACAAATCTTTTTTGGTGATGACATTACAAAGTTTACGGAGAGCAACTGATCGAGTTTGGTTTGAATAAACCTATATACAAATCCGATCCACATGGATAATACTTCCGTAGGAGCTACCAATAATTTCAATAGTTAGATTGAGAAAATGAGAATGATAAGTCGAAGAAACTTTAATGTTATCACACTTTGCGGATGTTCATGCATCATACTCATCATGAAGAAATCGTTAAACAAAACCAAAAGAGATTGATAAATTAATTAGAGAGAAAACAAAACAAAAGGCTAGTAAGCTACTAGCTCCATTCTCTAGTTATCTTTTCCTCAAACAAAGTACTAGGAGGTTTGAATAACCCCCATCAAAAGAACCCATAACCATGCCCAAAGTTGGACATAGTTGGAGCAACACTTACAGAAGTATTGATCATATTAGGTTTGTTCTCGAATTGATCACATATTCCGATATTATTCAGGAAGAAAAACGGTGATGAATTTGTTGTGCTTTCGGCAAATAGTTTATTTATTTGGTTGCCGACGTTCATCTTAAGCTCTTCCATCGAAATCCTTAGTTGTTTGAGCTCATCCAATCCAAGTTCATCAAGTGGAGCTTCCCACCATTTTTTTTTGGCTAGATTTCCGCACTTGGTCTTGGCTTTCTCCTCTTATTTGTTGTGGAAATTCCACTAATTACAAACAATTCCAGAAATATGTTAGTATAAAAAGATGAATTGAAAAACTCATAAATTAAATAGATAAACACATAGAAAAGAGATAGAAGGACTTATCGATTGTAGGAGACGATAGATTAATTATGTAGGCTAAGGCGGTCCATGACCTATCTTTAGGATAGTAATTTCCCCCACTATATGGTGCAAAATGGGATACACGGAAATGCTACCCACCGATACAATGCCTACCACGGTGGAGAAGAAGCAAGATTGCACTTCTTGTCTTCCCCTAAGTTAGAACCCAACCCGGACATTTAAAGGAAGAGAGACACAAATCTGAAACTTGATTTGACATAAAAGACATACTTCTATTTATAGGAATCAAATGGTGCTTGAAGCACCTCTTCGCAAAAGACACTACCAAAAAGACACAACTCTTTGTTAAAGTTATAACTATTTAGAACAACACAACTTTTTAGAAAAGTCACAATGTAAATTTAAACATAATATTTTGAACTTTTATACAACAATCCCCCACTAAAAGTTCTCAAAATATTAGACTCGAAAATAAATCGACACGAAACTAAATAAGGTTGGGTATAGTACCACGTATCGCCAACGGTGGACTGGGCCTTGAACCGTGGTTTGAATAGAGACTCATATCCGTGAGGAATGTAAGAAACTATTCACGTATGTACCGGGTTCTAATTTTTTCAAAAGGCAGCGCTTTATTAATGGGCCTTGCGCTGAATCGGTCTTAGCAAGTACTCTCAGGGTCTTACCGAGTAACCCCTAGAAAGCGGCCTCTCACTTCCTTACTTGCAAAGGCAGACTCATCGAGAGCGTCCACAACCGCTAAGTCGCTCCACCATAAAAGCTATGAGTTCTGTTAAGGACATTACGTCCAACCTACTAATATTGTTGTGGATAGACAGTGCATTAGTCAGATACGGGACTTTGAAGGAATAACATTCATTTCTTAGTAAGAAGTTTGTACCCCCACTATTCCTTAAATAATGCAATGCACTGGGAATGCAGTCTCAAACTCACATTCCGCGGGTTGTCTTTTAATTGAATTTCCCTTGAACCTCCATGCATGTGATTTTCGATAATGACCGACATCATCATGATGAGGTAGGTTTCAATTTAGACACCTCTATAAGTCGGTAATAGCCCCATATCTCCCTTGACTTTATATTCATCAACCTAATAGCATTAGGTTGGTAGTTCACTCTTTATCTTAATTGTCATGACAATTTGTCGTAAAATGACACATCCCTTTTTATGGGATTTTCTCATGCGTTTACAAATTTCTACACCATTCTCAATATCGCTTTGTTTTGTGGTTGATGTTTGCTCAAGAATGACTCTTATAACTGTCAACACCACAAATACAAGTTAGCAACACAATATAATAACACAATAATAATTAACGATATACAATAGAAAAGTGAGAGTTTGCATTCTCGCTTTCCGCGTAAATTATAAAGCTAATAGCCACCGGAGTATGTTGCACCCCGTTGTTAGCCATCATCGCAGCGCCATATTTCTATCCATGATAGAATATGTTGTTGATAACTCCATACAGTTTCTAAGAAATTTTCTGCAAAATTGCGACACTGCTCAAAATAAAACTTAGAAGTTATATATCCCACTACACACAAGATTAACATATGATGCTAGGAAGAAAATTTTCTTAAACCAAGCAAATTACCAAATTTCTGACAGACTGATTTGGAATAAATTACAACATCTTTCATGTTATAACGACATTTAAGAAATCACAATAAACACAGTTCTGTTACTGAATTCAGTGACTACAAAACAGTAGGTAAAGTAAAAGATAAGCACAGCCATAAATAATAATGTTACAGTAAAAGAAACATATACACAAGAATATAATCAATGTGACGACAAAAAGACCCAAGGCCTCACTATAAAATAATAATAAGAAAGAATATACTCATATATGCGTACGATAATTGATTTAAAACCGACGTTCACAGTAGTCATACGCTTCGTAACATGAAATTAAACAAGATTTACCCGCCCCAAAATTCTTTGACACCTCTTCATTTTTTGCTTTATATGGTGCCAACGTTCACCAGTTTCAAAATAAGCATAACTGCTTGGCAGTTACACTTGAACGTACCAGAAGTAAATAAAAACTATTTGGGCATATTTAAACCCTTCAACATACCTGAACATTCGACACATATTGATATTAGTAAAGTTCCGTACCAACACCATCGCTTCCTCATGGAGACTTGTCGCCTGTGAAATAGGATGGCAGTGGGTCGATGACTTTAGATGTCACGAACGCAACGTCTCTTCGCTTCTACGAAGGAACAAAAATGATCTCCTTGGAAATAATTTGTACAGGACTATGAATTTAATTTCTTCCACGACCATGCGCGTCCGTATCAGAACTCCTTTTCCAAGGGAAGTGTGGTTTATTCAATGACATCGCGAGAACATAATTTCCCACAATCTCTTCGTTACAACCTCCTGCAACAATGAAAAAGATACGCGAATATTATATTTACCAACATAGATAAGCAATCTAAGGTTTCGTTGCCTCTTGTTTGGTTTCCGGGATATTGTACTCTATAACCACCCTTTCACTTGCTCACGGAAAATCACTTCTCACGGAAATTGGCATCGCCATTTAGGAACATCGCATAGTCTGCTTGAGGAATTCCACTTTTTTCCTTTGGGCAGACATTCACTGTCGCCACGAACTTGAGACTTCGAGAATAAAATGTTTATTGACAAGCCCTGTGGTGGAAGGTACCCTCTCCGACGAGACACATGATGCAAATTTGAAAAGAACTCAGGAATTCCTCCACCAACTCAATTGTTTAACTCCCATTCAAGCCGAAGATGTAACTCTTGAACATTTCAGAAGAGAGAGAATAAACTAAAGGCCACCACTTTAAAGGACACCTTTTCAAAAACAAGACAAAAAAAAAAAAAACTCCAACTGACACAATTGTTTGGTAGTTTTATCACCAAACGAAAAAATGACCGTTAGTAAATCCATAGAGATGAATTTGAGAATCTTATAGAAATAAAAAATGAGAGTTGTGAAGCTTGAGTTTCTTACAAACTGTC
Organism: Linanthus parryae; assembly: GCA_023055425.1. Lineage (NCBI taxonomy): Eukaryota > Viridiplantae > Streptophyta > Magnoliopsida > Ericales > Polemoniaceae > Linanthus > Linanthus parryae. Next base: position 30,212,937 of record JALGPY010000002.1, read on the forward strand.
CTTCACAACATTATATTATTTATTTCGTTTTTCTTTCACATGAAAATAGGTATCATCTACAATGAAAATAAAGCACTATAACAGACACACAAAACAAAGATTCTCAAAACAATAACAGGAGCACAGTTAATAATAGTTAACATAAGACGTTAAAGAAAGACTTATCTGGTTATTCGCCAACATATATTTTGTAAGCAACTTTGAAAACTTGACTACCAGATCTGAGTTTCCAGCGGATATCGAGTTTATATTGTAATCTCTGTAGACGTTGCGTCGAGCAGAGGCCCAATCACAGAGCCAATTCTTTACATATTCGGAGTTGAGGAACCACCCCAATCCAATCGACTCAATTCATCATGGAGTCTGCCTTCTTTGATCGCGATCTTTGATCATCATCAAACAACAAATTCTGAAATTGCGTGTCAACATATTTTTCTGTAAAGAGACAAATTACTATCCTAAAATTGTTGTGGAAATTCCACTAATTACAAACAATTCCAGAAATATGTTAGTATAAAAAGATGAATTGAAAAACTCATAAATTAAATAGATAAACACATAGAAAAGAGATAGAAGGACTTATCGATTGTAGGAGACGATAGATTAATTATGTAGGCTAAGGCGGTCCATGACCTATCTTTAGGATAGTAATTTCCCCCACTATATGGTGCAAAATGGGATACACGGAAATGCTACCCACCGATACAATGCCTACCACGGTGGAGAAGAAGCAAGATTGCACTTCTTGTCTTCCCCTAAGTTAGAACCCAACCCGGACATTTAAAGGAAGAGAGACACAAATCTGAAACTTGATTTGACATAAAAGACATACTTCTATTTATAGGAATCAAATGGTGCTTGAAGCACCTCTTCGCAAAAGACACTACCAAAAAGACACAACTCTTTGTTAAAGTTATAACTATTTAGAACAACACAACTTTTTAGAAAAGTCACAATGTAAATTTAAACATAATATTTTGAACTTTTATACAACATTATTTTCTCGGCTTCAAATTCATTGAGGAATTGAGTGAGCAGTAGGTTCAGTTCGCACAGATTTGCATTCCTATGAGCCTCAATGAGATTGTGCATGGCGGAGTTCTGTGGAGGGTTTCGGCTGAGGAATTTGTCAACAATGGCTTCCACATTTGGGTGTCCAAAGAAAAATACCTTACCAGCAGGAAAAAAAACAACGATGGCAATTTGAACACCGCACAGAGTGCAAAGGTCGCTCGCCTTCTTGAAAAGTCCAGATCGCCTTTTTGAGAATGTAACCTGCAAATGATTTTTAATCTCGATTTTTGCAATTTTAATCTTTTGCCTACCAAGACTTGGCTTTTTTGCCATGGCTAAAAGCTTTGGAAATAATCTTCTCACTATAGGGGGGAAGTAATAGGCTTCTATGCTTTCCAAGGTTAACTCTGAACAAGATTGGAATAGAACATGGACTATATATAGGAGCTTAGGATTTACTCCAAAAGTTGTCAAATCTTATTATTTTAATTGTAGGTAATAAATAATTGTTTAATTATTTGTATTTTAAATGCAATGTTGATTTGGGGGTTAGAAAATCTCATGCTCTAAATACATGAATTATGAATTGTATTAGCTCTCAAGTTGGATTTATAAAGAGTTGGTTGACTTTGTAAGCTAAAAAGTCAATTGCTTAATTGTGAATCTCTTAATATCTAACCATCAGTTCTCATATCCTATTCCTAAAAAAAAAAGTGTTCCCATATCCTAACTTTTTTTATAGTTTAGATTAGTCATGATTTCGTTTTTTGAGAAATATATTTATTCTTTCATATGAAGAGGCTTGCACTCCACCAAGACACGTAACTATTATAATTCACAATTTTTTCATGAAAAAACTATTTCTTACTAAAACATGAATGTCATATTCTTCTATCCATTAAATAATGTGGTAGTGAAGGAAAAAAACTTGAGTCACAGGATTACATCAATGTTATTGTAGAATTAGATTATCCTATTGTTCATCAAAATATCACCAAAGATTTTCTCAAAAAATCACCAATGATTAATGAAATAATTTCTCAAAAGGAAAAGGGTTAATGAAATAAACTGATAAAATTTAGAAGGAACTTTAGACATTAGGAGCTAATAGTGCACCATCAAGTTCATAGATTGATTAGAAAATCTCTGAAGTGAGAATACTTGGTCTATCATCAAAATGAATTAACTACTACGCATATAACGGTTGTCACCGGATGAAATAAGAGTAACATTTTGAGATTATTTCATGATTAATTCAGATTACGTATAGACACAATTGTCAACAGAAATATAATGGATATTCTTAAATAAGGAGTTTGCCTAGTGGTTGAGGTGTGAGATGTAAGGGTTTGCAAGTTTCGACTCGAACCCCACGAAAGTGAATAATTCTTGGGACCACTGGGGAATCAAACAGCCACCACCTCCTTTCCAGATCTTCATGAATTAGTCGAAATGCGCGCAAGCTGGCTTGGACACCACAATTAACAAAATTCTTAAAAATAATAATAATGGGTAATTCTAGAAGAAATATAACGGATATTGAGAACTATAAGCATACATATCCTCTTTATATACTATATCTTCTGTTACTCTTAACATAATCGGCGATGTGTCGTTTAATAGAGATCAATGTTGTTGCAAAATATTTTTATGTAAGGAAGAAAATCAAAAAGTGATCTCTAAGGAGTATATACTTAAATGTTTGTAGTTCCGAAACCAATTTTACAACTCCGAGTCTTTAGGAGAGAAAAGAAATGAACAAGAAACCCTAGCTATGGCGGCTTCCGCGGAAGTCAATTGAGTAGTCTGCTACACACAACCGAGGAAGAAGAGGTCGTAGATTTCGAGGACGACCACAACAAAGCAAGCACATGAAATATTAGAGTCTTATAAATAGGCAACAATAGACTCCTGACCAACCTAAAAGTCCTAACAAAATAGACTCACGAATAAGTAAATTCATATAAACTCTAAACAAGATAATTCCTAAAAGATAATGTCCTAACAAAATGAAATGACTTATTCTAATCAAAATAAATGACTAAAATTTTATTAACTCAAAATAATAATTGTCTTTATCTGCGTCAATTACAAACGGGCTCTTAGCCCCCTTGTAAGATTAATAATCCCCACAGTTTGACCATTTAGAAAAATTTCGAAAGAAAACAGAATTGATTCTCAAAAAAAAAAAAGAAGAAAAAGAAACATAAATAACACACTACATCACAAGACTTACAAATGTCTAATTTCAAAAAAATAATAAGAGAGATTTACAAATGTCTCGCTTAAAACCCACATGGAGTAAACAACCTTGGAGAAATATAGTTTGGGAATGCTTCTGCTGCCAGCACAACTGCTTTTCAACAGCAGAAACAGTTTTAGTGTGTTTGGTAAAAATAAAATTTATGTTTTTTCGGATAGTTTATGTCAATAGTTTCAGGAAGCCAGGAAGGAAATGCTTTTCCATAAAGTGTTTTTGATTAATTTATCAACAATCGATTTTAACCTTATAATATTTTAACATATCAATAGTTATCTTTCCAGAAATGACACGTGTAATATATTTTTGTCATTTTACGATCTCTGACAGCAAATTCACAGTTGATTTTACCAAACATAAAATTACTATATTAATATTTTACAACAGCTTTTACGTAATATTTACCAAACAAATTTTATTTAAAATTCATAGCAGCTGTCCCATAATATTTTTCACGCAGTAGCTTCTAGCACCATATCCCCAAAATAGCCCTAATTACTCAAACATGTCATAGTCACTTCGTGAAATCACCGTGCACGAGGTCCCGGAGTTCAAACCAAAAGACAAGCCACAGGTCACAGCAACTCTCGCATTCCTCCGCGATGAATCTTTCTCTGCAGTGGCCGCTTTGTGGAATCACCGATGTATAGAGAGAGGGTCTGGTGACTTTCGATCAGTGTTCACGGTAATCACTAACCCCTTTTCATCGTCTCTTGCTATTTCTTAAGCTTTCTAGGGTTTCCGTAGAATTCCATATCTGGTAGAAATCTATAGTAGTATGATAGAATGTAAGGTATTCGATTCAAATCGAGTTTGATTTCTGTTAAGAATCTGGGTATGATAGTGGCGTCAACGGTTTTGTGATGTAGAAAAGTGTTAGGGCTCTGTGAATATTCTAGGTCTCTTGTGATGTGTGCAGTGTTGTTCATATAGGTCCTAAGAAAATGAAGACAGTTGATAGAAAAGTTATATGAATTTTCCTGACAAGTCAAATAAAAAATGCATCTCCCTTTCATGAACCGTCATATTTTCTATTGCTAGGGAGGAGGTTTAGGCTTGGTTGTTCATATGTTGGAAGTAGATTGATTGACTATTGTTGGTTTGTAGGTTTGTATCACGATATTTAGCTGATACGGCCAAAGTTGGATGTTTTAGGAGTTGACAGTGTTACATGAAGATGTGGAACTGGCCCAGATTTCCCTTTCAGGAGAGTTGGATCCATTAACTAGCAATGTGGTTTAATTTGATGCATATCGAGACAAGTTGGAGGCTACTTCTACACTATACCTCATAAGAAGTCTGGACACGGAAACATATATGTCTTTTGTCTCATTAGTATGCCGATGATAAGTTCATATAAGATCTACAAATATTTTGGCATTTAAGATACACGAATGTTCTATCGAGTGTTGTTTCACCATCTCAAAATGTTTTGCACGCACCAAAGTAAATTTGCATAACGTATTTGTGGGTAAGCTTCTCTTTGGGTAGATTGGTACTTGGCTTAAATCTTGATCTGTATCGCCAAGAAACTTTATTTTTTTATTTTTTTGTGTAGAAACTTACTGAAGGAATTGAAAAACTCTGCTCTGGTTGGAGAGATATTACGGTCAATAAAGCTTGGAGTGCCACTATGATTGTTCAAGGAGGTATTTTAATTGGATTGAACGGAGACATGTGTAATCTCAGAAGAGTACTAGTGTCTGTTGGAAATTGCCTTTGCAAGGCTACAGATGTTAGTATGAGGATAAGACCGATTATATGATAAAAATCTGACAAAAAGTTAGTTGCTTGTTCAAACCAATGCCTGCTAAAGGTTGCTAATAATTCAACAGCGGAGAAGCTCTTGGCGGGCACAAAGGGTCAAGTGCCCGCCTCAGAGTTCCAATAACATCAATTCTACTCATAAATTTCAATACAAAACTCATTTGCGCCCCTAATTTTTTGCATATGTGCTCCCGTTGAATAAATTTTGCCCCAAAGTTATACCTTTTTTAGTTGATCTTTACAATGAAATCTCAAAATGCCCCCAGCATATCTTAAAGTAACATACTAACCCCGCCTTTTATTAGATGTATGAAATTGTGCTCCTTGGTAAAATTCCTTGCTCCGCCACTGTCTAATGGTTGTGCTTCCCTACTGAGAAAAAGATGCATTTCCAAAACAGAACAAAAAAAAAATGAATAAATAAATATATAAATGCACTTGAGCATTTCGACAACATTATTGTGCTTATGAGGATTTATGAGAAAATTCTCACGGTGCCTCAAAACTGAAGCAGGGTTGTATCTACATCTCCAGAAACAGGAGACATTTTGCGTTCTTATTACATTTTACTCACTTCCCTACATAAGCAATCTTAGGGCTAAATCTACTTGATTTCCTCATCCCTTAATCATGACTAATGACAAATCATTTGTGCAGATGGCCAGTAGGAGCTTCCAGCAGAAGCACTTTCTCTATAACATTGACTTCAGAACTTGATGAAGGGCATCTGGTTGCACGAAGCATGAGCTTTTCTAACATGATCTGTGTCGGCTAGCTCTTCCTGGTATGTTCTTATGAGGCTTTTCGGGTTATGATTTTACACACTAGTCTTGTGTATGATCAAATGCTTGTTTTTTTTTTTTTTTTTTTTTTTCCATATGGTGGTAGTCTACGATTTAACATTGAAAGGAAACGGCCAAACGGGAGTAGAGAGTATAGATGGCAGTGTTTAACTCTTTACTGAATCGAATCATAAAAAACTCCTACACGATTGTTCTTCTTAGTTACATTTGCAGTTACATCTCCTCTCTTTCAATGTGCTTGCAATGAAATGCGATCAAGTGGTTTCGGTTAGGGGATTGGAGATATCTCGGGTTTTTAGAATCCGAACTTTCAACATGTGGTTGAAATGGGAGAGAGAAACCCGTTCTATTATCTCAATCAAATGTTCAAAAATCTAACTCTAGTAATCAGAGCTATCACGGTCCCCAAACATGACATTAAATGGGAATTGGTCATTTTCTGTTCCGTTTCCATTACTTGGTAAGTGGGCATATATAAGCTCATAACCAATCTTGTTCTTTCGGAATAACTTAAAAATTGACTATATAATGTTGTCGAATGGCTTGTACGTACAGTAAATATATGCTATTTTGTGAGGAACTTTACATTTTTTTTGAGGGAAGAAGACCTTCACATTTAATGGAAGACGAGGGGACTCAAGGTCTATAATAAATATATATAGTGTAAGAAAAAAGCATTAAGAGCTTAGCTTAGCTTAGCTTAGCTGTGGCATCAAATTCTCAGGTTAATGGTATTAATTACTTATGTATATTAAAGAAGGGTGAAAGACACTTGACCTCCTATGTTTAGGAATAAAGACACATTATCCCCTCGAGTGTTTGATAAAGACACTCTGCCCCCTTGATCTTGCAAAACGTGAATACGCTTTACTCCTGTTGGTTTCCATCTTGTTTTCCACAGTAGTGCCATTTTTGTGACTATTTTACTCCTAATTGTAGAGAAAGTTTACTATACCTAACTAATAATATTACACTACCAACTAACCCAACCTATCTCTTCTCCTCTTTGGGTATAAGAACACTGAGAACACAAACCTCCAATAGAGAAAGTCAGTCCACAGAACAAGAAAGAGAGAGACCACCAGCAAATTAACTCCATTGCAGACTGAGTAGAAGCTTTTATCTAATTTAATTTGAGTACTATATGAACAAATTAATAGTCATAGACACCCAATCAAACAACATAAACGTAAAACCCAAAATTAAACCAAGCAACCCCTCATATGAAGTCTCAGATATATCTGAATGTCCCAAGTTGAATCAAGGATCGAACAAACAAGCGAGAGAACACTACCAAATTGACTTCATTCCCGACTGAGAAGAAGCTTTTATCTCATTTAGTTTGAGTACGATGCTATGGACAGAACAGATTGACAGCCATACATGCCCAAATGAAATCCCATAAACTCAATCACAAATTAAACCCAGGCCACCCCTAGTATCGAATCCTAGATATTGAATATGGAATTCCCCAAGTTGAGTTAAGAATCGAATAATTGACACACCCATACCCAAACCAGACCCTAAGATTACTTACCCGTTTGACTTTAACTATGATCCATACTCAGGTTGGAAGAGAAGAAGAACCGAGTTGTCTGGACCCCCAGGTCACCCACGGCTAGCACCACCCTTGTTCCGCTGGAAATCACAAGAGACACCTAAAGTTTCCGTGTCGAAGCTGCGTGATTAAGTTGTTTCCGTGAATATCTGCTTTCGTGAAGTTGAGACCCAAAGGGGACGAGTTTCGATAGCCAACAGATCAAGTAACAATGGGTGATTACAAGTTTGACGAACATGAAAGTGTAGGTGGTAATAAGGTCGTGAACAACAAAGGATGATTGATCGAAGGTCTAAGGATTTTCAATCGGTCCTTCTCCAGTGGGTGCGGGTTGTATTTAGACGATGCTGATGGTGGATTACTGCCCATAATGGTCACATTGTCAAAATTAGTAGATGGTTAGCACCGAAAATGGAATGTTGAATTATGGTCCAAATTGGGATAAATAAATTTAAGTCATTGCTCATTTTGGGGTTAGCCCAAACTTGAAGGGTCATTATGTTTGTCTTAAAGGCTTCTTGAATGCCGATAGTTCAATTGGCAGTTGATCTATCTAAATAGCTGTTAGAGCTGACATCTTCATTTCGTTTTATGAAACTATCTCAAAGCAGTCCTAATCAGTATTTTCTAAATTTCCATTCCAAGTAGTCGTGGTGTTATATTTTCGCACAAGACTACAGCAAGATTGACTTCATTAATAAAGCATGACTTCTATAATAAAAGCTAATTGGAGGAGCATCAATTGAGCTTCATGCCTGAAGATATTCGGTACCATATAATGTCATTTATGGCCACTCATGAGCATTTAAGACAAGCGTATTTGTTCAGAATGTGGAGCACTACGTACCAATAGTGCTCCACAAGCATAGTTGTCTTCAATGCGCCAAGAATGGGCATAAATGACAAGATAAAGTACTGAATATCTGCAGACAAGAAGCTCAACCGATCCTCAACCACATTTGCCTTTTTTTGAAGAAGTGGTGCTTTTACTTGTTTCTTCTTGTGTTGTTCTTACTGTAGTCTTGTGCGAAACTATAACGGCACAACTACCTAGAATGGAAAACTAAGAAAATATTGAATAATATTTCTTTGACATTATTGCACAAAATTAAATGAAGATGTCAGCATATTGTAGCTCCATAGATCAACTGTCAATTTAGCTATTGGCATTCAAGAAACATTTAAAGCAAAGATAATGACACTTAAAGTTTGGGGTACCCCCAAAATGTGCAGTGACTTGATTTTTCTGCCAATTTGAGCCCTAACTCAACATTACATCTCCGGTGTGAAACGTCTACCGAGTTTTACAATGTGACCAGTTTGTGTGACAAACGTCAGTTCTCAATTCACTGACTTTGCAATAAATTAAATATGAAGACTTTAAAGTTAGTTTCTTCTTAAACTAAGTTTTAACTAACACATGACGGTGTTCTCATTATGTGGAAACCTCCCAAGGGCGTCACACAGACTTCATTCCATCACACTTCTCCTTGAGAAGAACAGAGTCTTTGTAACCCCTTCACTTGGTGACGGAAGTGATATCAAATAGGAGAGAGACGAGGAAGAGGTGAACCGGTGACATCTATCATTACTCAACGCTTGAGACCATTCCCTGCTAGTTTCAATAACAACTATGGCTAACAATGACAAAAGTAATTCCTTGATCCGCAAAGGGCACAATAGGGGTGCAAGTTTAAACGAGAAAACAACAAATTCAATCAAACGAGCTAAAACGAATCGAGCACAGACCGTAAAAAACACAAACCAAAGGGAGGTGATTTACCGATTCAGGCACGCCTCCGTAATTTCATGAAAATTTCCACTCTCGATCAACCTCAGTTGTTTTTCCACATCCTTTGGGAGATATGAAAAACTCACAATAGAAAAATTGATTCAGTGTCCAATAAAAGAAAATTAGTCCAGTTTCTGTAGATCTATCAAACTTATTACTCAAAGTGTAGTTGCGAACAAAGAATTGCAGATCTACTCATGGAGAGCATGGTGACGACGTGGAGCGCAGGGGATGGAGGCCACCACCGCTTGGTCAACATCGACGAATCGGTGCTTATAGATCAACGGCTAGATGAAGAAGGCAATCAGAAACTCCATAGGCGAATTTCCCCGTGGCTTCCCTCATCTGATGCGTTCCACTCAACTCTTGCTGAGGTAGAGCCTCTCTAACGTGCCACGAGGTTGGCAAAAAGATTCAGTTTCTAGCGATTGCTGGTTGAATCAGATTTTGAAGCTATACTTTTTTGGCTCTCTATAAAGGATTTAGAGGGTGGATCGGAAGGGAGGCGATTCACGGTGGATTTTGTGTATAGCTTGGGTTTCCTTAGCATATCATGACCAAAATGCCCTTAGCATATCATGACCAAAATACCCTTGCCCATGATCTGGCTGGTCTAGACTCGGGCTTGTCCAGCTTCATAAGATTTCCAGTTTCAGAAGAACAATTTTGAGATTCGAGCATTTGCTCTTAGATCGTAATAAAACATGCAACTCCTAAAAGGAAAGAGGTTCAGAACAAGCTCTAATGGAAGAGTATATAATCCAAAGAGGACCATATCCTCATAATCAGCAAGAACATAAGACACAACTAATCTATCACAGATAGATTTTGACCTTTTCATGTACAATCTATAAAATCAGAATGTTTTTTTGATAGATTGGAGATCAAATTTTAATAGAAGAATATTAGATCTAAATAAGGAAGCATACCGATGTTCCAGAGTCTGCCATGCAGATCTGATGAGAGAGATCGATTACTTGAGTGAGGGCTTCTTTTGACCGAGTAACATTAATCGGGTTAGGATGGCCTCATCGTGGATCCGCGAGATGGTGATGCCCGGGACATCCATTGCTGAAATGGTTCCATCGGAGGTGGTGGTGTATCTTGGAGGATAGGGATGAGAGCCATCAACAAAGCTAAACAACGACCGTGTGTGAATGATTGATGTGAGGTTGTGCTTCCATCAAACATAATTGGAAGTAGCAAGCGGATCTGAAGTCACCATGGGTGAGGTGGTGGAGGTAGAGAACATTCTCAAGGCTCTGATACCATGAAAGGAAATCAGAGACAAAATGACTTGAATAAAGAAAAGGTAATGTATCTTATTACCGTGAAACGAAATGTTGTGACATTACAACATAGAGAGACATTAGGTATGCTTATATGCACCTAAGTTTAACGGTAGGATCAAACAGTAGGAATATCTAACGGTCACAATGCTGCTACTGTGGGAGATAGGTTTAGGGTTAGGAGCATAACCTAAATGACCACTATTCCCTTATAAATAATGGGCTACGATACTAGTGGGCTGAGGCAGTTGTCATAATGTAATTGGGCTTGCATACTTTGTATACTTCAAGTGTGGATTGGGCGTTGTGTTTATAAACTTACGCCATCTAAACTTTTATAGGACTTGGGCTTTTGATATGACCCAAATTGTCCAAGTAAAATTTCGATTTTGATTTAAAAAACATGTTTTGATTTAAATTTATTTGGAAACTACCAAAATTAATTTGCGGAGGAGGGTTCGATTCTTACAGAAGTTTATGAGAGTGATTTATATCTTTTCTTCTAATGCTCTTCAACCTCGACAATTTTAGGGTTAACTATGCCTACTGTGGATTTTCCGGTTCAGACACGCCTCCAAAATATCATCAAACCTTTCACTCCGATTAACTTTAGTTATTTATCCGTTCTTTGGCAGATATGAAAAGCTCGCAGTAAAAAGATTTTATTCCATTTCTGTAGGTCTATCATCGATAATTACTTGGCGTGTAGATGCGGAAAAAGAATATACATATGCACGAACCTCTTTTGTAGATCTACTCATGGAGAGCATTGTGGCGTTGTGGAGCGACGGAGATGGAGGCCACCTCGAGTAAACTAGTCTCGAAAGAAACAAAAGTTAAACAAGTAACACACTGCATCACAAGATTTAAGCCACGTACGAGGTCCATTATATTAGTCTCGAAAAAAACAAAAGTAACACACTGCATCACAAGATTTACAAGTGTCTCGCGTAAACCCAACTCGAGTAAACAACCTTGAAAAATATTCGTTTTTGTCTGAGGTATTACAAAATACTACCACTACTACTACTCACAAATTAAACATATCAGAGTCCCGGGTTTAAACCCGATGGCAAAACAATTTCTAAAAAAGAACATATTAGAGTCGAATTGTGCGTCACAGACTAACAAAAGTCAAGCCACAGGTCACAGCAACTCTTGCATTTCTCCGGGATCCGGCCGATGAATCTTTCTCTACAGTGGCCGCTTCGTGAAATCACCGATGTACAGAGGGTCTGTGACTTTCGATTAGTGTTCACAGTAATCACTAACCCCTTTTCATCGTCTCTTGCTATTTATTAAGCTTTATCGGGTTTTCCGTAGAATTCCATATTGGTAGAGCTCTATAGTAGTATGATGGAATGTCAGGTATTCGATTCAGATTGATTTTGATTTCTGTTAGAATCTGGTTAATGATAGTGACGTCAACGTTATTGTGGGAAAGACCAACTTCGATTTCAAGATTTGGAGAATTGGAGTCCTATAGTTTGTTCAATCCAGAACATTAATTGATAATTTTCTAGAAATTTTAGTTTGGGATTTTGTTGTGAAGTCCTAAGTAATCGGTAATGACAGAATTCTGAAACTTTCCTGGATTTTTTTTTTTTTTTTTTTTTTGCTAATAGGATTTTTTTTTCAACTTTTTTCCGTGGAAGAGCAACATTCCATCTCTATCAGGGCTCTGTGGGTATTCTTGGCCTCTTGTGATGTGTGCAGTGTTGTTCATATGCACAGTTAGGTCCTAAGAAAATGAAGATAGAAGTTATATGAATTTACCTGACAAGTCAAATAAAAATTGCATCTCCTTTTCATGAACCGTCATATTTTCTATTGCTAGGGAAGAGGTATCTGCTTGGTTGTTCATATGCTAGCAGATTGCTTTGACTATTGTTGGTTTGTAGGTTTGTATCACGATATTGAGCTGATACGGCCAAAGTTGGATGTTTTTAGGAGTTGACAGTGTTACATGAAGTTGTGTAACTGGCCCAGATTTCCCTTTCAGGAGAGTTGGATCCATTGACTAGGAATGTGGTTTAGCTATTCACTTATTTCTATAGGATGTTGTTTAATTTGATGCATATTGAGACAAGTTGGAGCTACTTCTACACTAGACCTCATAAGAAGTCTGGACACGGAAATATATATAGTATGTCTTTTGTCTCATTAGTATGCCGATGATAAGTTCATATAATATCTACAAATATTTTGGCATTTAAGATACACGAAGGTTCTGTAGAGTGTTGTTTCACCATCTCAAAATGTTTTGCATGCATCAAAGTAAATTTGCGTAACGTCTTTGTGGGTAAACTTCTCTTTGGGTAAATTGGTACTTGGCTTAAATCTTGATCTGTATCGCCAAGAACTTTTTTTTTGGTAGAAACTTATTGAAGGAATTGAAAACCTCTGCTCTGTTTGGAGAGATATTACGGTCAATAAAGCTTGGAGTGCCACTGTGATTGTTCAAGGAGGTCTATTAATTGGGTTGAATGGAGACATGTGTAATCTCAGAAGAGTACTAGTGTCTGTTGGAAATTGCTTTTGCAAGGCTACATATGTAAGGTATGAGCAGAGGATAAGACCGACCATATGATAAAAATCTGACAAACAGTTAGTTGCTTATTGAACCAATGCCTGCTGAAGGTTACTAATAATCCAACAGCAGAGAAGATGCATTAGACTTTGATAGACCTGGAGAGTGCTTGTCTACTGAGAAGAAGATGCTCTCCAAAACAAAACAAAACAAAACAAAATGAATTATGAATGAATAAATAAATAAGTAAATGTGCTTGATGCATTTCGACAACATTATTGTGCTTACGGAGGATTTATGAGAAAATTCTCATGGTGCCTCAAAACTCAAGCAGGGTTGTATCTACATCTCCAGAAACAGGAGACATTTTGTGTTCTTATTACATTTTACTCACTGCCTACATAAGCAATCTTAGGGCTAAATCTACTTTATTTCCTCATCATATAATCATGACTAATGACAAATCATTTGTGCAGATGGCCAGTAGGAGCTTCCAGTGGAAGCACTTTCTCTATACCATTGACTTCAGAACTCGATGAAGCGCGTCTGGTGCTGCCAACTTCTTTTGGGGATGAAGATGGATTGCACGAAGCATAAGCTTTTCTAACATGATCTGTGCCGGCTAGCTCTTCCTGGAATGTTGTATGTACTTTCGTCGATTCTGGTATGTTCTAGTTATGAGGCTTTTTGGGTTATGATTTTACATGCTAGTCTCGTGCATGATCAAATGCTTGCTTTATTTTCCCCATATGGTTGTAGTCTATGATGTAACATTGCAAAGGAAACGGGAGTAGAGAATCTAAATGGCATTGTTTGACTCTTCACTGAATTGAACCCTAAAAACCTCCTACAAAATTGTTCTTGTTACATCTCCTCGCTTTCAATGTGCTTGCACTGAAATGCAATCAAATGGAATCTGAACATTCAGGTCTGGTTAAAGGACCTGAGATATTTTCGTTTTCTAGAATCTGAACATTCAGCATGTGGTTGAAATGGGACGAGAAACCTGTTCTATCATCTCAATCACATATTCAAAAATTTAATTTTAATAATCAGAGATATCCGGGTACCCAAACATTACATTAAAGAGGAGTTGGTTATTTTCTGTTTCATTTCTCGTGGTGTTCGCACGAACTGGCAGTGGCTCCGTCCTAGTTGCTCTCCTTGTTCTGTTGCTCTGTTGCCTTGTTCTGTTGCTCTGTTGCATCTTTGCTTGAGCTTTGGTGAGTCCATTCAAGGCATATTCTAACAGACACATTTTCCCCTTGAGTTTCGGATAAAAACACTCTGGCCCCTTAGTCTTGCCAAACGTGAAGTCACTTTACTCCTTCCGTTGGTTTCCATCTTGTTTCCCAGTTGTGCCATTTTTTGTGACTATTTCACTCCTAAATGTGGAGAAAGTTTATTATACCCTTACCTAACTAATAATATTACACCACCAACCTACCCAACCTATCTCTTCTCCTCTTTGGGCCCTTGCCCATCATTTGGCTGGTTTGGGCCCGTGCTTGTCTAGTTTCAAGGTGTCTCCAGTTTCAGAAGAACAATTGCAAGGTTTGAACATTTGCTCTTCAGATCTTATTAAAGCATGCAACTCTTGAAAACAATCAAAGAGGTTCCAAACGACTTCTAGTGGAAAACCAAAATGTGCTATACTCAACAGGAAGATCGTTGAAGGCAAAGAGGAGCATATCATCAACGAGAAAAGAAAACTAATTTGTCACGAAAAGATTTTAACTTTTGAATGTACATATCTATGGCATCAGAATATTTTTGATAGTTTGGAGATTATATTTTAATTGAAGAATATTAGATCTAGATAAGGAAGCATACCCATGTTCCAGAGACTGCAATGAAGATCTCGAATCAATGAGACCGATTATTTGGGTGAGGGCTTCTTGTGACATAGAAGCGTTAATCAGGGTTGTTAAGATGTCATGAATCTGCGAGGTGGTGAAGCCTGGATCATCCGTCGCTGAAACGGTCCCATCGAAGGCGGTGGTGTATTTCGGAGGACATGGATGTGAACCATTAACAAAGTCAAACAACGACTGTCTGCGAAGGATTGATGTGATTTGGTGCTTCCATAAAATATAATTGAAAGCATCAAGTTTTGTATGGCATAAGACAAGCTGATTGAAGACGCCATGAGTGAGGTGGTGGAGGTAGAGAGCATTCTGAAGGCTCTGATATCGTGAAAGGAAGTCAGAAACAAAAGGGAAAGAGTAAAGGAAACGTAATGTACTTCACTACTGTGAAACGATAGGTTTCGACGTTACACCATAGATGGTAGGTATGCTATATACATCTAAATTCAACGGTAGGATCAAACTGTGGCATAATCTGACGGTCACAATGATGTTGCTGTGGGAGATAGGTTTAGGGTTAAGAGTACGAGCTAAGGAACAAAAATGCCATCATAGATAATGGGCTACAATGCTAGTGGGCTGAGGCAACTGTTATAATGTGATTGGGCTTTGACCTTGGACTTCATATCTTTGGGCTTGCATACTTTGAATAGTTTAAGTGTTGCATTGGGCTTCGTCTCTAATAAACTTGTGCCGTCCAAACTTGTATTTGACATGGGCTTGTGACTTGGCGCATATTGTCTAAATAATACTGCTCAGTTTGCTTTAAAAGCATGTTCTGACTAAAATATTTTTCGGAAACTATACAAAAATTAATTTGCAGAAGAGGGATTCTTACAAGCTGTTTCTTCTGCAATCAAGTGTCTGAGAATGATGTTCTTCTTTCTTCGACACTCCGCACCTTTTTTTGAATGGAGGCTAACAGTTGACTAACGGTGTTGGCGAAAAGACCATCTTGACCTTAAAATGTGATAAAATTACCTCCTATATACTACCCTCATCTCTATTTCTCCCTCATTCTAATTCTCATCCCTCTCTCTCTTCCTCTCTTTCTCTCCCAGCCTCCTCCCTCCATCTGTTCCCATCAGGAAAATTTGTACTAAACTCCTCCATCCCCTCTTCTACCCCTAGACAAATCAAATCACATCTGTAACTATGGGGATTGCTCGACCATACGAGAGTGAGCAGGTCGAAATCGAAGAGCTCCGGCGGACGCTGTTACGCACACCGCCGCGCACGCCGGCAAGTTCGAAGAGGACTTCAGAGACGACCTGAACCCAGCAGGTCGAAATCGAAGAGCTCCGGCTCCGGAGACGATTACGCCGAAGAAGACAAGCTGGTGTGTGTCACCAGCGGCGTATCTACCTCAGCCTCGCTATCGTGCACCAGGTTCTGCTCCGCGGCTACTCCGTCACTAATGAAGGTAATTTCTGCTCTTCTCTCGTTCGTCGTCTCCGAAATCAGCGAGAAATTGGAGTTGATCTCTGGATCTGAACCCTTCTGTATGTTCCGTGTGAGTTGATTTAAGTTATGTGAAGGTTTTTGTGTTCGATTTGGTTTGAATTTTGGGGGAATTTTGATTGATTTTGTGTGGAGGATTTGGAGAAGCTGAGGGAGATGGAATTGGTTGGGTAATGAGCAATAGAGTGAGCGCATTAATGGCGGAGATTGATGATGTTCAGCGGTTTCCATCGGCGGCGTTCATTGGTGTCTGCTCCGATCTAAGCCGAGACACCATGGCCAAGCGCGAATCTGATGTGCAGGCGCCGCCATCGCCGGAGAAGGTGAGAAGCTCGCCGGAGGATGAAGGGGAAGTTCCGAGATTTATTACAAGCCAGGAAAAAAAAAAAAAACACACACACAGCAGCAGCAGCTACACTGACCCAGATCTGGGTTTTGCTCTCTGCATACGTGATTGGGGGCTTTAATGGTGGTGGTGGTGGAGGTGGTGGTGATGGTGGGTTGCATAAGGTACAATGGTTACATAACTGTGTAGATTGTAGTTGTTGGATTTTGATTTGGTGTGAGTCTATATGAGTCAATGTTATGTATTACATTCTGTGATTGGGTTTGGATCTTGAAATTGTGGTTTGTTTTGTTGTTGCTAAATCTTTCAGAAATTTAATTTGTCTGTTCTTGATGTTCTTGATTTTTTTTTTGAATAAATGTTCTTGGTGTTCTTGATGTTTTTAGTGTTGTTGATATTTTTGGTAGATGTTCATTGTGTTCTTGATGAGAAAAGAGGAAAAAAATAGTGAAAAATCACACAGGGGCAATGCGGTCCAAGAAAATTCAATCACCCACTTTTCTAACGGAATATGACAGAAAGGTGCTTAGTGTCCGAGGAATATTCCGTTACAGGGGTGCTCAATGTCTTTATCCAAAACTCAGGGGTGGTCAGTGGAATTTTTCTTAAACCCAGGGGTGGTGAATGTCTTTTACCCTCTCATCAATTATTCCAGATTGAGACCCTTGTTACTTTACTTTTGTGACGTAAGCACCTTCAAGGTCTCCTCCATTGCAGGCTCTAGACTGAAGCATCTTGAGATATCGGGCTGTCGTGGAATTGAGTATTGTGAGATTGTTAACCCCTAGCCTTGAGAATTGAAAGCCACCTTCTTCAGTTGAATATCTTGACCGCTCTCAGAAACGGCCTTTGCTAAATCATCCTCCAGATCATTAATTGTATCCGCATCCGTTTGGTCAGAGGCAATTGAATGCGGAATTAAAGGCATCCGTTTCAATTCCTTTCCGTCCGTCGGCTGCCGTACCGGAGACATCGTCGGAGATTGGGGCTTCGATTTGCCGACACTCTTGGCCGGCACTACCACTTGAATCCCGATGGAACAAGGATCCAGGACCCATAAGCTAACTCACCTCCATCGCCTGGAATCTGGAGTGGGCAAGAGCTCAGCTAATGAGAAATAATACCGCAACGAAAACCGAGGGAATCCGCTCATAGCGGAATGTGACTGTGCATTTTTTCACCCCGCCCAGTAGCCACCGAAGCATTCGAAGGGTGTAGCGATTGGAATTCGCATCCTAGCCCGAAGTACTCGTTCACCATCTTCATCGTCAAAAGCTCCGGCCTTTAACACGGTACCCAAGCCATTGCCCACAAGGGTGCCGACGTACGCTAGAGAGTTGGCAGCCCCAAAATCTGAATCCACACCGTAATCTCCCTCTGAAAGGGGGATCGACGGGTCCCATTTCTGGACCACAAGACAATATTGTCAAAAGACCAAGGTCCCCCGTGAGAACTCTCTCCATGAAAGCCAGAGAGTCAAAACGGAAGAGGAACAAATTATGACCTTCATTGGAGATGGACTCCGAACTACTCATCGTCCAAACACGCCTTAGGACCTCCTTCATTATCCTCTCCTTAATCGGTTGATCGGAAAGGAAATTAGACTAGCAGCTTAGTCATTCTCGGCCTTCTGGCGTACAAAATCACCAATATCGATCTGGAGCTCTTCTTCAATAGCAAGAGAATTTGATGGCATTGAGGAACTTGCCATATTTGATAGAATGGTGAAGGTGGATGTCACAAAGAAGTAGATGGAAACACATAAATAGGGAGTGGGAAAGCACCAAACTTGTCCACATTCACCCATAGCATCAACCAAATCGCTGAAAATCATCCTTCTGAAGGGAAAGAATATATCCTGCCATAACATGGGCATCACGAACGCCAAAACTCTCATGGGCACAAGCTCAGAGAGACTTCCTCTAAAAAACACGTCTTTGATTGATGAGACTAGTTCCAATTTGTATTACTTTCAGGTTGCTTAAAACAACTCTTGCCACATAAGTCCTCTGCATTGGCATTTTGGTATATGTAGTGTGAAACAATGTAGTACTATTTTTTTTTTTTTTTTTGAGAAATGTGGTACTAATTATACTAATAAATTAATATAATATTGATAAATTATATTTTTTTTACACCTCCACCGCATGTCTCATGTGGAGAGTTTCTGTGGTGGGATTGTTTTGGCTTTCGATCGAAGCGTTCTCTATCTTTTTGGATTCCCCCGGCAGGTTCTTGCCGCTTTTTTGGGTTTCTCAGATCTGTTTTTTGCAGGTCATTTCCGGCAGTTTTGCTGCCACTCTTTCACCACAGGCCCAAATCACCCGTTGGCTGCTCCTCCACCGCCAAGTTCTCTTTGGGTTCCTCGGTTGATGTTCCACATGGGAGACTTTGTGAGCTGTGTTTGCAGGTCACATAAGTGGTTTTGGCTTCTCCAAGGTTCCTCCACCGCTGCCGCTGTCCTTATTGAGGTTTCGACGACATCTCTCACGGCTTCACACGCCTCCTGGTGGTTTAGGGGTTCACCGCCTCACCGACCTGAAGTCTGTGGGTCTATCCACCGCCTCAAAGCAATAGCTGGATTTCAAGAACATCTTCAAGACTTGTTTGGTGTTGGGTTTCATGTTTTCTTCCTTTTTCCCACAAAAAAGTCTTAGGCTTGTTAGGTTTCATGTTTTTTTTTTAGTTTGCTCCTAATGTATTTTGTATGTTTTTCATTTGCCGACCTCAAGTCCCTTTGTATGGTTCTAAACTTTGAGTTGACAAAGTCACCTTATAAATTCTGGTAATAAGGTTTAGTTTTTGTTAAAAAAAAGAGCTTCCGACAGAAAACCCTCGGGCAGTATCAGCTCACTGACACTGCGCTACCAACAGTTTGAGTTTTGACACATAACCCCCCTTGCAGTATGTATTTTACTGACATCCCGCACCAAATTAATTAACGCCGTTAGTGGATATGGATTTCCGTTAGTGACATGGCGCTACAATATGAAAATTGACACATAACCCCCTGCACTATGGGTTTTACTGACATCGCGCACCATTTTTTTTTACTACTTAGTTTCTTTTTTAAATAACTTATTTATAAATTATAGTTTTTTCCAAATAAAAAATGTAATATTTTACACAAAATATATCCTTTTCTTGTAGTAAATATTTGTAATGTTTTAGTACAAAATATAAAATGTCAGTGTGTTTTCTTGGTTAAAAGACATATCTTTTAGAAAATATTAATAGCATAAAGGATATATATTTTCTCTATGTGTATTTTCTTTTATCAACTTATTTTTTTGGATAGATCTTTGCTATTTATTTAATGCAAAAGAACATATATTTAATAAGTCATAATAGAATATTCAAATTAAAAATAACTGTCTTTTAGAATGTTAATGTATAATCATGACAAATTATTACGGCTAAAAAATACAGTTTTATGAAGCATTTATATTTCTTAACTAAGAAAAAGGTTCTTTAGTAACTACTTCTACAAGAAACTCGAGGAAGGTCAAATGAAAAAAGAAATTCTATAAAAAGTTTGACTAGGGTTCCGTAGTTTACGGAACAAAAAAGAGGCGACTGTGCAGTTTCTTCGTCTGCCTCCATGGAACAACCACGATCGCAACGCCGCCGGCCACAATTGTCACCGGAGGAGGAAGCGGTTGTTGTCTTCAGTGATGAACGATGTTTAGACGCCATTGCAGAGCTTGGACCATGCCTCATCGGCCGATTCCTCATCCCGACAAGAGTTAACGTCTGGTTCATGAAGAACCTCTTCCGTAAGATCTGGCCCGATGCTGATGGATTGGATGTGATCGAATCAAGTCCAAACAGGTTCATATTCAAATTTCCTTCAAAACTCGCCATGGACAAAGTTCTTGCCGGAGGACCCTGGGTATACAACAACAACTGTCTGGTACTTAAGCCATGGATCCCAGGGCCCAGAACGGACCTGGTAACTTTTTCGGACATCGAAGTGTGGGTTCAAGTGAAACAATTACCAGCGTTCCTCTTGACTGAGGAAGATCCGAAGGCGGTTCTAAAAGGTTATGGAGAGCTCCTGGCAACGGATGACCGAATCTTTACCGGCGATGATAAACCGTATATGAGAGCAAAGATCAGGATTGACATTAATCAACCTCTGCGCAGAGGGGTTTACATTCAAGTTATGGATGAGAAAATCTGGGTCGATTTTACTTTTGAACGTATTCCGTGTGTCTGCGCATGGTGTGGTAATATTACCCATTATACGGAAGGCTGCACATATAAGACGGCGAAGGAAAAGGAAGAGGAAGAGCAAGGCTTCGGTCCTTGGCTGACGTTTAAGCCACCACACAAGAAGAAAAAATTGAAAAGCACTGGTCCAAAGCCAGAAGCAGGTAATAAGGAGGGTCCAGATAGTGGTAAAGCCCCATCACAACAAGGAGTTGATGACGTCCTAATGTCAGAGGGTGAAGCTAGCTATGAGACTGAGAGTTTTGAACATGAAGACAACCCAATGGAGACTCCTACTGCCACAGAAGGTATTCCTGATGGTTTGTCTAATCTCTTTTCAAACCCCCTTGCTGCCAACATTAATGATAGTGTGAAGGAAATATCCACGGTGAAAGATAAAGGCAAATCTGTCCAGAAGAAAGGCACGTCAAGTTCTCATAACAAGGGCGTCTCAAACAGCGGCAAAGAAAGTACAGTGAAGAGGAAAACAGGTCAGGTGGTTTTGAGTCCCAACCCAAAGGAGAAGGTTAGAGATCGAAGAAAAAGCACAAACAGATTTGACAATAGCAAAGGGATTGGAGTGGCTCTTGATGAACATAAGTCAGCAAACAAGTTAGATGAGTCTGCTGGGTTCCAAAACATCCACAATTACTCAATGGCGGCGATTGCTACGCAGTCCCGCCAATCGCAATGAATGCGATCAGCTGGAACATACGGGGGCTTGGGAACCTCAGTAATGTTCTAGAGCTACAAAACCTCGTGAGAGGTAAGTCCCCCAAAATTGTTTTCTTAATGGAAACAAGATTGTCTGGTGATGAAATGGAAGTTGTGAAATCACGCTTAGGCTTTAAGGCCGGCCATTGTGTGAGTTGTGATAGGCGTAGTGGTGGTCTTTCTCTTTTGTGGCACGACAATATTAATATTCGAATAAAATCAAGTTCTAGATTTTATATCGATTGTTTAATTTATGATGATGTTATACCGACAGTGATTGGAAAGAAGAAATCAACAAGTTTTGGCCACTTATCAGTCAAAGCCGAAGCAAAGTTAAAAAATTGGAAGCTTAATCTACTTTCTCCAGCAGGTAGAGAAGTTCTAATTAAAGCCGTCATGCAAAGTATGCCGGTAGATACAATGAGTTGCTTCAAACTCCCATCTTCTCTTTGCCTTAAATTGGAGGCAATGGCTCGAAAATTCTTTTGGGGTAAGAACGAGGATCAGAAAGGAGGGAATTGGATCGCTTGGGAGAAGCTTAAGGACCCAAAAAAGTGAAGGAGGGATCGGTTTCAAAGACCTCGAAGACTTTAATGATGCTTTATTGGCCAAACAACTATGGCGTTTTCTTACGTCGGACTCTCTGGTTAGTCGCGTGTTTAAATTTAAGTATTTCCCTAACTCAAGTGTGTTAGACGCAGAAATACAAACAAATAGCTCATTCGCATGGAGATCTATTTTCAACTCAATGCATATCTTAAAGCGAGGCTTGCGGTGGAAGGTCGGTGATGGTAATCGGATTCGGATCTTACAAGACCCTTGGATCAAAAGGCCCCCCATATTCAGGCCTATTGCCACTTCTTCTGCGGCGTCCAATCTGCTAGTTGCTGACTTTATAACCCCCCTCTGTGAGTGGGATGTTGCTCGTTTACAACAGTTCGGTCTTGAAGTGGATATCGAGGAGATCAAGAAAATATACATCCCTGCAGCCTCTTCGGAGGATAAACTGGTATGGCACTACAATGAAGATGGGATTTATACACCAGCCTCAGGCTATGAATTGGCTCGACTTGCTAAAAGGATCTCACGGGATAATGGTCAAGGCTCATCCTCTGGTACGGCACAACAATGGCTCCAACTACTTTGGAAAACGAAGGTTCAGCCAAGGACAATTTACACAGTTTGGAGAGCGTCGCAAAATTCCCTAGCTACCCGAGATAAAGTTATGAAGTTCAAGAAAGATTTAAATCCACAATGCCCTCTGTGCAAACACACCAAAGAAGATTCCACACACTTATTCATGTTCTGCGCTTTCTCTATTCGGGTCTGGAAACAGCTTTTTGGGACGGAGTTCTTAGCTTCTAGAGTGGGTAGTATCTCTTCTTGGATTCCCACGGTGTTTGTCAGTCTTAGTGTTCAAGATCGCCAGAAATTTTGTTTAGCAATTTGGAGCATTTGGAGAAATCGGAACTCAGCAATTTTTCAAGGAATGATGAAGAGGCCGGAGGAAGTTCTCAAAGATATCGAGGCCATCAGTGAATCCAGTTCTGTTCCAAAGATCCAAACATCAACTTGCGGCATGGACCAGTTTAACCCAGCGCATTGCTGGCGTCCCCCTGAATCAGGTCATTACAAAATCAATTCAGACGGCGCTTGGGTTTCTTCTACCGGCTCAGCGGCAGGGGGCGCGGTCATCCGTGATTGCAGAGGTACTTTTGTGGCTGGAATGGCCACCCCCTTCTTTACGGCAAGTTCTGCTAAACAAGCAGAAAGTATGGTGATCCGTGAGGGGCTTCGCCTAGCTGCTGATTCGCAGATTCATGCAGTGGAGGTGGAGACAGACGCAAAAGTGGTGGTAGAGGCCCTTAATAACCCTAGAAGCACAACCGGTATCCGCTCGGAGCTCGGAGACATTTTTGACGAAATCAAGTCACTCTCTACCAGATTTCAGAAGGTCTCCTTTAGTTTCGTCAACAGGAAAGCAAATTCGGTGGCTCACGCGTTAGCTAAATACGATTTGAATTGTCCTAACAAGCATGTTTGGCTTGGTATTAACCCAATATGGGTCAGTGATTTTCTTCTGAATGATGTAATGGAGGTTTCATCCCCTATTATTTCCACTGAATAAGAAGAAGTTTTCCTCAAAAAAAAAAAAAAAAAGAAATTCTTCGAAAATATTAATAGCATAAAAACTATATTTCATTTCTATCTCTTCTTTTCTCATCTGATTTTTTGGACAGATATGTGCTATCTGTCTTATACAAAAGATAATATATATATATATATATATATTCATGCCTCTATAATAAAGGCAAAAAAGACACTTTACACTTAAAATAAAAATAAATAAATAATTTGTTTGCGTTGCTTTCCTAATATATACGTAAATAATAATATTTTATTATTAAAAAAAATAAAATTTTAAATTAAAATTAGTTAGAAAAGAAACGATTTTTTTTATTTATCTCCTAAAAAAATTATTTTTGGTGCTCGATGTCAATAAAACTCATACTGCAAGGGGGTTATGTGTCAATTTCCATACTACAATGCCACGTCACTGACAGAAATTCATATCCACTAACGGCGTTAAAAAAAATTGGTGCATTATGCCAGCGAAATGCATACTGCAGGGGGTTATGTGTCAAAACTCAAACTGTTTGTAGCGGAGTGTCAGCGAATTGATACTGCAAGGGAGTTTTCTGTCGGAAGCTCTAAAAAAAAATTAATTTATCACCCAAAACCTCTAAATTATTCTAATATGTTACAATAGTTATTTTCTATCAATCTCCGTTATTGCCATTTTTTCATCTTCTTAAATAAATTACATTTGTAAAATGAGTAAAAGACACTTTCACCCCTTCAGGTTTGATGAAAAAACACTTCCACACCTTCCAGTTTGGAAGTTCCTAGCTGAAACTATGATCAAACCTGGAATCTTCCGTAATATAAGGTGCCAAAATGAATTTTCCTTTGGCAAAGTTCATAGCTTTAGATATGCAAAAAGGGTAAAATACACTTTTCACCCCTCTAGTTGGACTGAAGGACACTTTCACCCCTTCACGTAAAAAGGACACTCTCGTCCCTAGGGTGTGTCAGAACTTCAACTTCCACTAATTGTGACGCCCTTAGTATAGAGGCAGGGCCGTCTCAAGAATTTTAGAGGCCTTAGGCGAAATCAATAAGTGGGGCCTAATGATTAAAAATTAGAGAGGTTTTGTTAACTACTTCAAGTTTATTTTCGTGCTTTTCTAGACGCAAATATATTAATAACACTTCCAAAACTAAACGTTAGAATTTCTTTCTTGATTGATAGTGTAGGTAAATCCATTAATTGTACTTTAGCAGTGCTAACAAATTCATCATAGTTCGTGCTGAGAATTTTTTATGTTCTCCATTCTTCTTTTTATGTCAAACTTTTCATAACAAGATTCCTAATTTGTTGATCTGATAAGTTAGAATGACAACAAATATAATGAACAAAATAAAATAAAGAAACTAAATAATTGGACCGAATGATAAGAGGGATGAATGATTGAATGAAATGCTTTAAATCTCACTTGACTTTTTTTTTTTTTTTTTTGTGCCAAACATCTCACTTGACTTCAGCATGAGAACTAAAAACAACTTGAACCGTAAGTTTAAAGAATCGTTAAATGATATAGAGTTTTTAGGTGAAACCAATGTTGTTTAAAAGGAGAATATACACAAATTCGAAGCATGATGAGCTAAAATTAGAAGGAATATTATTATTTTTTTACAAGAAAATTATTATTCTTCTAATTTTTTACAAGGAAAATTAGAAGTTAGAAACTTCATGCAATTCCGGGTGGATATTAATGAATTACTTAGCTTATATACCAAAATTCTTCTAAAACAAAATTCTTTTTCTAACCAAACTCGTACTCTCATTTGGGAAACATTTATTTATATTTCAAAGAAGAAGAAAAATAACATGGTTTTCTCAAAAAAAAAAATAACATGTCATCTCTCCTCATAACTAACCACGCCCGTTAGAGTCCTAATTACTCTCGTTCTCATTTTTCATGCAATCTAGTAATAATCTATCCCTTAAATAACTCCATCTCCTATTTTTTCTCCTCATTATTTCTCTCTCATAGCACAATTATTTCTCCTTAGCTTTTATTTGCTCGCACGTAACTAGATCATCATAATCCTAAAATAAATAATTGCTAATTTTTCTCCTTATTTTTCTGATTGTGGCCTTTAGCATTCAGTTTTTCTTGTTCACATATGATACATTATCGTAATTATGGGATGATATAAACATAATGAACCTATAAAATCGGGGCCTTCCTCAATTTGTGGCCTTAGGCGGCTGCCTAAGTTGCCTAAGGGTGAGGCCGGCCCTGTATAGAGGGAAAATACGCCTCCCCCGCCAAATGCAAAAAGCTATTATTAAATTACAGACCTCAAATCTAGACTAATGACGTCACAATAAAGGGTACCACTCCGTCCCACGTGCAGCACCATTTGACTTTTTAACCCGTAACCGGGTCATTTTGACCCGGTGATTTAGATTGTAAAACGATATAATTTTTTGGTAAGTTTTTATTGTCTTATAGAATAAGAGTTACCATACAATACTATGAAAAAATTCTTTAAAAATTGCAAAATTTTGCTATCCAAAATATCGGGTCAAAGTGACCCAGTGAATAGTGATAAAAGTTCAAATGGTGCAAAAGAGGTGGGACGGAATGGTATATGTTTTCAAAGTTTCGGCACACTAAAGGGGTGAAAGTGTCTTTTTTCCAAACTGGAGGGAGTGGAAGTTGTTGGGTCCAACTCCGTCCAAGCCCAATACAGTAGCCAAAACATGTGAGGAGAGAGATTGAGGCGGTGATGGGGTCAGACCCTTGGTCATCAAGCCAATTAAGGGATTTGTTTCCTTTTTGAATTGTTTCCACCGCCACGTACCATAGCAGCCTATAAAAGGCTTTGCTATTCTTTGTTTTGAACTGTAGTACTCAACAGACAGGAACCGTGATCCCTGACCTGCGCACATCAATCTCCGGGTTCAGTTTGTGATTCTGTTGACCACAACATGCCGTATCTAGTACTCGAACGGCTTTTTCTTGGCGACATTGAAGACACAGCAGAGGTCCTTCAGAACGGCAGCAAGGAGATCACCCATGTGTTATCGGCTCTAAGCTCCGTATCGATATCTAGTTTCACTGAGTGGCGAGGCGAGATATCAATACCTAGCAAAGAGATCCGCAAAGTGTTGTTTGGGAGCGATGACTCATGTGACAGTTCAAAGAATCCAACGTGTTCTGATCAGAATGTTCTGTATATGCTGGAGCATGCGGGCAAGGATTTGAAACTGACGAGGATGGCAGTTCCACTGATTGATATGGAGAGTCAGAATCTATTGGATTACTTAGAAGTATGTTTGGATTTTATCGACAAGGGCCGAAAGGAAGGGTCTGTGTTGGTGCATTGCTTTGCTGGTGTATCAAGAAGTGCATCTATTGTGACAGCATATTTGATGAGAACTCTACAACTATCTCAAGAAGATGCACTTGAGCGTTTACGCCAAAGCTCAAAGAATGTCAACCCTAATGAAGGTTTTCTGAAACAGTTAAAAATGTTTGAAGAGATGGGTTTCAAGGTTGACCGCGGTAGCTCTATATATAAGCGCTTCCGTTTGAAAGTGTTGGGTGATTCTTACGAGCGGGGAGAAAAAATTGACAGTTCAAAATTTGAGGCAGATCCTGCTTTACTGCCAGCGTTAAGAGTCTCTTCCACTAAGGTCAAATCAAAATCAACTACCAAGAAAGGGGGTGCTTCAAATTCATCATGTGCCTATAGTTGCAAAAAATGCCGAAGAGTTGTTGCGCTACAGAAGAATGTTCTGGATCATGTGCCAGGAGACACTTCTTTCCAGAGGCATAGGAGAAAGACTGAGCGCCTCACTAAGAGCGGCGGTGAGGAGGTTGAATGCTCATCTATCTTTGTTGAGCCTCTACGCTGGATGAAGACAGTGGAACAAGGGGCGAAAGAAGGCAAGCTCTTCTGCGTCCATTGCGAAGCTCGCTTAGGTCACTTCAGCTGGTCTGGCATTCAATGTAGTTGTGGTAGCTGGATCACTCCGGGGTTTCAGATCCAGAAAAGCAAAGTTGAGACCAGTACCATCTAGCTAATAGCGCTGTGGAGGAAGTTTAGGGATGGAAGATAAAACAGCTTTCTTCTTTCCTATGGTAGATATCTCTAGATCATTAGTCTTATTTTGGTTATTAGTAACGATCTTCTTGAGCTCCTCCAGCTAAAACATGACTTGTTTGAGTTCGTCTAATCCAAACCCATATCAGATTTTGCCTACTCAAGTTTGAGTTCTTTGCCATAGCTATCTATTATGGAATGGTAGGAAGTTAAAAACTACTCTAAAGTTGACAAATTGTGTAATTGCTTTAGTTTCAGGTTATGATCATTAGTTGTTTCTTTATTTGTATTCTGAATGCAATGATTTGGGGGTTATAAAAATCTCACGGTGTTAAGGAACTGAATGTGCTCTTAAGTTAGCATTACAAAGAACTAATTGACTTTGAAAGCTAAAGACAATAGCTTAATTGTGAATGTTCAATGTCAGATCTCATAACTAAAATGATCTTTCCTTTTCGTTTCTCTTATAATTTTCTTTTTGTAATCCCTTATTTTTATTCCATACATTTACCCGACAAATCTTTTTTGGTGATGACATTACAAAGTTTACGGAGATTTACCCGACAAATCTTTTTTGGTGATGACATTACAAAGTTTACGGAGAGCAACGGATCGAGTTTGGTTTGAATAAACCTATATATAAATCCGATCCACATGGATAATACTTCCGTAGGAGCTACCAATAATTTTAATAGTTGGATTGAGAAAATGAGAATGATAAGTCGAAGAAACTTTAATGTTGTCACACTGTGCGGATGTTCATGCATCATACTCATCATGAAGAAATCGTTAAACAAAACCAAAAGAGATTGATAAATTAATTAGAGAGAAAAGAAAACAAAAGGCTAGTAAGCTACTAGCTCCATTCTCTAGTTATCTTTTCCTCAAACAAAGTACTAGGAGGTTTGAATAACCCCCATCAAAAGAACTCATAACCATGCCCAAAGTTGGACATAGTTGGAGCAACACTTACAGAAGCATTGATCATATTAGGTTTGTTCTCGAATTGATCACATATTCCGATATTATTCAAAAAGAAAAACGGTGATGAATTTGTTGTGCTTTCGGCAAATAGTTTATTTATTTGGTTGCCGACGTTCATCTTAAGCTCTTCCATCGAAACCCTTAGTTGTTTGAGCTCATCCAATCCAAGTTCATCAAGTGGAGCTTCCCACCATTGTTTTTGGCTAGATTTCCGCATTTGGTCTTGGCTTTCTCCTCTTATTTTCTCGGCTTCAAATTCATTGAGGAGTTGAGTGAGCTGTAGGTTGAGTTCGCACAGATTTGCATTCCTATGAGCCTCAATGAGATTGTGCGTGGCGGAGTTCTGTGGAGGGTTTCGGCTGAGGAATTTGTCAACAATGGCTTCCACATTTGGGTGACCAAAGGAAAATACCTTACCAGCAGGAGAAAAAACAACGATGGCAATTTCAACACCGCACAGAGTGCAAAGCTCGCTCGCCTTCTTGAAAAGTCCAGATCGCCTTTTTGAGAATATAACCTGCAAATAATTTTTAATCTCGATTTTTGCAATTTTAATCTTTTGCCTACCAAGACTTGGCTTTTTTGCCATGGCTAAAAGCTTTGGAAATAATCTTCTCACTATAGGGGGGAAGTAATAGGCTTCTATGCTTTCCAAGGTTAACTCTGAACAAGATTGAAATAGAACATGGACAATATATAGGAGCTTAGGATTTACTCCAAAAGTTGTCAAATCTTATTATTTTAATTGCAGGTAATAAATAATTGTTTAATTATTTGTATTTTAAATGCAATGTTGATTTGGGGGTCAGAAAATCTCATGCTCTAAATACATGAGTTATGAATTGTATTAGCTCTCAAGTTGGATTTATAAAGAGTTGGTTGACTTTGTAAGCTAAAAAGTCAATTGCTTAATTGTGAATCTCTTAATATCTAACCATCAGTTCTTATATCTTATTCCTCAAAAAAAAAAAAAAAAAAAGTGTTCCTATATCCTAACTTTTTTTATAGTTTGGATTAGTCATGATTTCGTTTTTTGAGAAATATATTTAATCTTTCAGATGAAGAGGCTTGCACTTCACCAAGACACGTAAATATTATAATTCAAAATTTTTTCATGAAAAACTATTTCTTACTAAAATATGAATGTCATATTCTTCTATCCATTAAATAATGTGGTAGTGAAGGAAAAAAACTTGAGTCACAGGATTACATCAATGTTATTGTAGAATTAGATTATCCTATTGTTCATCAAAATATCACCAAAGATTTTCTCAAAAAATCACCAATGATTAATGAAATAATTTCTCAAAAGGAAAAGGGTTAATGAAATAAACTGATAAATTTTATAAGGAACTTTAGACATTAGGAGCTAATAGTGCACCATCAAGTTCATAGATTGATTAGAAAATCTCTGAAGTGAGAATACTTGGTCTATCATCAAAATGAATTAACTACTAGGCATATAACGGTTGTCACTCTGAAGTGAGAGTATCATTTAGAGATTATTTCATGATTAATTCATATTACGTATAGACACAATTGTCAACAGAATTATAATGGATATTCTTAAATAAGGAGTTTGCCTGGTGGTTGAGGTGTGAGATGTATGGGTTTGCAGGTTTCGACTCGAACCCCACGAAAGTCAATAACTCTTGGGACCACTGGGGATTCAAACAGCCACCACCTCCTTTCCAGATCTTCATGAATTAGTCGACATGCGCGCAAGCTGGCTTGGACACCACAATTAACAAAATTCTTAAAAATAATAATAATGGGTAATTCTAGAAGAAATATAACGGATATTGAGAACTATAATCATACAAATCCTCTTTATATACTATATCTTCTGTTACTCTTAACATAATCGGCAATGTGTCGTTTAATAGAGATCAATGTTGTTGCAAAATATTTTTTATGTAAGGAAGAAAATCAAAAAGTGATCTCTAAGGAGAATATACTTAAATGTTTGTAGTTCCGAAACCAATTTTACAACTCCGAGTCTTTCGGAGAGAAAAGAAGTGAACAAGAAACCCTAGCTATGGCGGCTTCCGCGGAAGCCAATTGAGTGGTCTGCTACACACAACCGAGGAAGAAGAAGTCGTCGATTTCGAGGACGACCACAACAAAGCAAGCACATGAAATATTAGAGTCCTATAAATAGGCAACAATAGACTCTGAACAACCTAGAAGTCCTAACAAGATAGGCTCACGAATAAGTAAATTCATATAAACTCTAAACAAGATAATTCCTAAAAGATGATGTCCTAACAAAATTAACTGACTTATTCTAATCAAAATAAATAACTAAAATTTTATTAACTCAAAATAATAATTGTCTTTATATGCATCAATTACAAACGGGCTCTTAGCCCCCTTGTAAGATTAATAATCCCTACAGTTTGACCATTTAGAAGAATTTCGAAAGAAAACAGAAGTGATTCTAAAAAAAAAAAAGAAAAAGAAACATAAATAACACACTACATCACAAGACTTACAAATGTCTAATTTCAAAAAAATAACAAGAGAGATTTACAAATGTCTCGCTTAAAACCCATATGGAGTAAACAACCTCGGAGAAATATAGTTTGGGAATGCTTCTGCTGCCAACACAACTGCTTTTCAACAGCAGAAACAATTTTAGTGTGTTTGGTATAAATAAATTTATGTTTTTTCGGATAGTTTATGTCAATAGTTTCGGAAAACTAGGGAGGAAATGCTTTTCCAGAAAATGTTTTTGATTAATTTATCAACAATCGATTTTAACCTTATAATATTTTAAAATATCAATAGTTATTTTTTTCCAGAAATGACACGTGTAATATATCTTTGTCATTTTACGATCTCTAACAGCAAATTCAGAGTTAATTTTACCAAACATAAAATTACTATATTAATATTTTACAGCAGCTTTTCCGTAATATTTACTAAACAACATTTTATTTAAAATTCATAGCTATCCCATAATATTTTTCACGCAGTAGCTTCTAGTCCATATCCCCAAAATAGCCCTAATTACAAATACTCACAAGTCAAACATATCATAGTCACTTCGTGAAATCACCGTGCCGATGAATCTCTCTCTGCAGTGGCCGCTTTGTGGAATCACCGATGTCTGGTGACTTTCGATCAGTGTTCACGGTAATCACTAACCCCTTTTCATCGTCTCTTGCTATTTCTTAAGCTTTCTAGGGTTTCCGTATAATTCCATATCGGTAGAAATCTATAGTAGTATGATAGTATGTAAGGTATTCGATTCAAATCGAGTTTGATTTCTGTTAGAATCTGGGTATGATAGTGGCGTCAACGGTTTTGTGATGTAGAAAAGTGTTAGGGCTCTGTGAATATTCTAGGTCTCTTGTGATGTGTGCAGTGTTGTTCATATAGGTCCTAAGAAAATGAAGACAGTTGATAGAAAAGTTATATGAATTTTCCTGACAAGTCAAATAAAAATTGCATCTCCCTTTCATGAACCGTCATATTTTCTATTGCTAGGGAAGAGGTGTCGGTTTGGTTGTTCATAAGCTGGAAGTAGATTGATTTGACTATTGTTGGTTTGTATCACGATATTGAGCTGATATGGCCAAAGTTTGATGTTTTAGGAGTTCACAATGTTACATGAAGAATGTGTAACTGGCCTAGATTTCCTTTCAGGAGAGTTGGATCCATTAACTAGCAATGTGGTTTAATTTGATGCATATCGAGACAAGTTGGAGGCTACTTCTACACTATACCTCATAAGAAGTCTGGACACGGAAACATATATGTCTTTTGTCTCATTAGTATGCCGATGATAAGTTCATATAAGATCTACAAATATTTTGGCATTTAAGATACACGAATGTTCTGTCGAGTGTTGTTTCACCATCTCAAAATGTTTTGCACGCACCAAACTAAATTTGCATAACATCTTTGTGTGGGTAAACTTCTCTTTGGGTAGATTGGTACTTGGCTTAAATCTTAATCTGTATCGCCAAGAAAATTTATTTTTTTATTTTTTTTTGTAGAAACTTACTGAAGGAATTGAAAAACTCTGCTCTGGTTGGAGAGATATTACGGTCAATAAATCTTGGAGTGCCACTGTGATTGTTCAAGGAGGTCTATTAATTGGGTTGAATGGAGACACGTGTAATCTCAGAAGAGTACTAGTGTCTGTTGGAAATTGCTTTTGCAAGGCTACATATGTAAGGTATGAGCAGAGGATAAGACCGACCATATGATAAAAATCTGACAAATAGTTAGTTTATTGTTCAAACCAATGCCTGCTAAAGGTTGCTAATAATTCAACAGCGGAGAAGCTCTTGGCGGGCACAAAGGGTCAAGTGCCCGCCTTAGAGTTCCAATAACATCAATTCTACTTATAAATTTCAATACAAAACTCATATGCGCCCCTAATTTTTGCATATGTGCTCCCGTTGAATAAATTTTGCCCCAACGTTATACCTTTTTTAGTTGATCTTTACAATGAAATCTCAAAATGCCCCCAGCATATCTTAAAATAACATACTAACCCCGCCTTTTATTAGATGTATGAAATTGTGCTCCTTGGTAAAATTCCTTGCTCCGCCAGTGTCTAATGGTTGTGCTTCCCTACTGAGAAAAAGATGCATTTCCAAAACAGAACAAAAAAAATGAACAAATAAATATATAAATGCACTTGAGCATTTCGACTACATTATTGTGCTTACTGAGGATTTATGAGAAAATTCTCACGGTGCCTCAAAACTGAAGCAGGGTTGTATCTACATCTCCAGAAACAGGAGACATTTTGCGTTCTTATTACATTTTACTCACTTCCCTACATAAGCAATCTTAGGGCTAAATCTACTTGATTTCCTCATCCCTTAATCATGACTAATGACAAATCATTTGTGCAGATGGCCAGTAGGAGCTTCCAGCAGAAGCACTTTCTCTGTAACATTGACTTCAGAACTTGATGAAGGGCATCTGGTTGCACGGAGCATGAGCTTTTCTAACATGATCTGTGTCGGCTAGCTCTTCCTGGTATGTTCTTATGAGGCTTTTCGGGTTATGATTTTACATACTAGTCTTGTGTATGATCAAATGCTTGTTTTATTCTCTTTATTTTCTCCATATGGTGGTTGTCTACGATTTAACATTGCAAGGAAACGGCCAAACGGGAGTAGAGAGTATAGATGGCAGTGTTTGACTCTTTACTGAATCGAATCATAAAAAACTCCTACACGATTGTTCTTCTTAGTTACATTTGCAGTTACATCTCCTCTCTTTCAATGTGCTTGCAATGAAATGCGATCAAGTGGTTTCGGTTAGGGGATTGGAGATATCTCGGGTTTTCAGAATCCGAACTTTCAACATGTGGTTGAAATGGGAGAGAGAAACCCGTTCTATTATCTCAATCAAATGTTCAAAAATCTAACTCTAGTAATCAAAGCTATCACGGTCCCCAAACATGACATTAAATGGGAATTGGTCATTTTCTGTTCCGTTTCCATTACTTGGTAAGTGGGCATATATAAGCTCATAACCAATCTTGTTCTTTCGGAATAACTTAAAAATTGACTATATAATGTTGTCGAATGGCTTGTACGTACAGTAAATATATGCAATTTTGTGAGGAACTTTACATTTTTTTAGGGAAGAGGACCGTCACATTTAATGGAAGACGAGGGGACTCAAGGTCTATAATAAATATATATAGTGTAAGAAAAAAGCATTAAGAGCTTAGCTTAGCTTAGCTGTGACATCAAATTCCCAGGTTAATGGTATTAATTAATTATGTATATTAAAGAAGGGTGAAAGACACTTGACCTCCTATGTTTAGGAATAAAGACACATTATCCCCTCGAGTGTTGGATAAAGACACTCTGCCCCCTTGGTCTTGCAAAACGTGAATACGCTTTACTCCTGTTGGTTTCCGTCTTGTTTTCCACAGTAGTGCCATTTTTGTGACTATTTTACTCCTAATTGTAGAGAAAGTTTACTATACCTAACTAATAATATTACACTACCAACTAACCCAACCTATCTCTTCTCCTCTTTGGGTATAAGAACACTGAGAACACAAACCTCCAAAAGAGAAAGTCAGTCCGCAGAACAAGAAAGAGAGAGACCACCAGCAAATTAACTCCATTGCAGACTGAGTAGAAGCTTTTATCTAATTTAATTTGAGTACTATATGAACAAATTAATAGTCATATACACCCAATCAAACAACATAAACGTAAAACCCAAAATTAAACCAAGCAACCCCTCATATGAAGTCCCATGCCAGATATATCTGAATGTCCCAAGTTGAATCAAGGATCGAACAAAAAAGCGTGAGACCACTTCCAAATTGACTTCATTCCCGACTGAGAAGAAGCTTTTATCTCATTTAGTTTGAGTACGATGCTATGGACAGAACAGATTGACAGCCATACATGCCCAAATGAAATCCCATAAACTCAATCACAAATTAAACCCAGGCCACCCCTAGTATCGAATTCTAGATATTGAATATGGAATTCCCCAAGTTGGGTTAAGAATCGAATAATTGACACACCCATACCCAAACCAGACCCTAAGATTACTTACCCTTTTGACTTTAACTATGACAGACTGGATCAACAAGATCCAACTCACAGAAAGGGAGATGAAGACAATACGAATCGGGAAGGATCTCTATAATAGAGCAATCGAGAGTTTTGAACACTGCTTGATTGGGAAATTTGTGGGAGACAAAGTTATCAATGGAAATTTCATGAAAGACCTCTTCAAGCGGCTATGGTGCCCAGAGGACGAAGATCTACGCATCATAGATCTGGAACCAAATATTTTCATTTTCAAGTTTGAAAGTGAGGATACTTTACTCCGGGTCAAACGAGGAGGGCCGTGGATCTTTGATGACCAGCTATTGCTGTTGAAAGACTGGACCCTGGGGAGGAAAGCAAAAGATGTTGTTTTTAACAATATCTCAGTCTGGGTCCAGATTTGGGGCTTACCCTTTCACCTAATCAATAAAGAGGTTGGAGAGATCATTGGCTCATCTATTGGAGAGGTCTATTCGGCTGAACCAATGGAAGAAGGACCTGAATGTGAACGGTACATTCGGGTGCTTGTTCGAATGATTACCAACCAACCGCTCCTCCGAAGAGGATTGGTAGAGATTGAAGACGGAGAATCTATTTGGGTGGACTTCAAGTATGAGAAAATCCCAACCATTTGCGAATGGTGTGGGTGTATAGATCACTCCCAGAATCAATGTCCAAACAAACCCACGACTGTCAGTTCTTCCCATCGGGAATACGGGCATTGGCTTCTTTCCAATCGGAAGAAAGCCCGTAAAACTGGAAAATCACAATCTGCTCCGGAACGGAAAGAGTGGCCAAAAAACCCAGACGATCCGAGACAAAGAAGGCTGCCGGAAAACTCAAAGTCCAAGGGCGGAGGCGCGGCAGCTGGCGGGAAAGGACAGTCAAAGGGGAAAGGAAAGGATAAGGAAAGATCTGATTTGAATCCGGTCAAGCCTACAACCAAGGAGAAAATTGGGCCAGTCTTCAATCTCGAGAAGATCATAGTAATCCCGAGATCAGAGGAGAACGGATTAATTAACGATCCTTCAGTCCTCGCCCCTTTGCCCACAAATATTTCCTTCTCTGCTGGGAAGACTTCTAATAAAGGAAAGTCAACCAACAAGAAAGGACAAGCGAAGCAATCAGCGACAGAAGGTAAGGGGCGGAAAATTCTGTCCAAGAGGAAGGCAACCTTCCCTCCTCAAACGAAAGAGGACGAAGCAAGGAATGGTAAGTCAAAGAAGCAGTGTCAGACCGGGGAAGATGACATTTCCCAAGTGGATCTAAACATTCCTACGAGCAAAGACCATGGATCCACAGAAGACAACCAAGTGATGGTGATGGAAGAGGGACAAGTTTAACAACCAGAGGCAGTGGATGCTATGCACCACTGCCTATCCCAATGAGTCTGTTATGTTGGAACGTGCGGGGGCTTGGGATCCTCCGCAACGTTCTATCCTTGGCTGATCTAGTCAAGGAGAAGCGTCCCAACATAATCTTCCTACTGGAAACAAAGAAGTCGGGAGATGAGATGGAGGAAATAAGGATAAGGTTAGGTATGCAAAACTCCGCTTATGTTGATAGCATAAATCGGAGTGGGGGACTTGCTCTCCTGTGGACAGAGGAGGTAACTATCTCAGTACATTCTCAGTCCTTCTATCACATTCACTGCAATGTGGATTTATCCGAGGAAGGGGACCCTTGGACTTTTACAGGATTTTAGGGCGATACGCTGCGATCGGAACGCCATCAATCTTGGGAGCTTCTGAAGAGGCTAAAACCGACCAACTCCATTCCATGGTTGGTGGTTGGAGACTTCAATGCCATCTATAGTGTTGAAGAAAAGGAGGGCGGCCGTATAGTCAACTTCAGGCAGATTGAGGATTTCAGAAATGCCAGTGATTATTGTGATTTACAGGACTTGGGATATAGAGGATGCCCTTTTACCTGGAGTAATAATCACGACGCATAAACCTTTATCCGCGAAAGGCTTGACAAAGCATATGCAAACCTGGAGTGGCGATCCAAGTTTGGAAATGCTAGAGTAAATAATTTGATTACTACCACATCGGATCACAGTCCGATTGAGGTGACCTTCTATCCCATTCCCAACAATAATCTTATGGGTAAGAGGAGATTTCAGTTTGAAGTTTGTTGGACTCGACACGGGGAGCTGAAGAACATTATCTCCGACCAGTGGCGTCACGGGGTGGGAGATGGTTGTATGAAGAAACTCGAAAACTTGGGGCAGGAATTGCACAAGTGGGACAAAGAAGTTTTTGGCAACGTCAGGAACAAACTCAAACGCCTCCGATCCGAGATAGAGCGGCTAGAGAATGGTAAACAATCTCAACATAAGCTGGATAGGAAGCGTGCTCTGAAAATGGAGATTAATGATCTCCTGATTTCGGAGGAACAAATTTGGAGACAACGCTCTCGTATTCAATGGCTTCGGGAAGGGGACCGAAACACCAATTTCTTCCATCATAAAGCTTCGGCCAGAAGAGCTCGAAACCAGATTTCTGGAATCGGAGATGAAGCCGGAGTTTGGAACACGGAAGACGACAAGATTATCGAGGTATTGGAACGCTACTTTAGCGACCTGTTTACCTCGGAAAGTCGGAATGAAGAAGACATTGCTGCTCTTTTGCAGAATGTTAACACCCAGATCCCGAGTTCCCATAAGGACTGGCTTGATCGGATCTATACAAGAGATGAAGTAGAAGACAGTCTCAAGCAAATGGGACCTACGAAGGCCCCGGGAATAGATGGATTCCCAGCCCTTTTCTATCAAAAATATTGGACTATCATAGGCGATGAGGTATGTGATTTTGTCCTAAATGTGTTGAATGGTGATACAGATCCTAGTGAAATTAACCATACTTTTTTAACCTTAATCCCTAAGGTGAAACAAACTAGGAAAGCTACTGATTTTAGGCCGATTAGTCTTTGTACAGTGATCTAGAAATTGATCACAAAGACGATGGCTAACAGACTAAAGAAGATTCTTCCGGACATCATTTCTGAAACTCAATCGGCTTTCGTCCCGGGGAGATTAATAACGGACAATGTCCTGACCGCTTTTGAGCTTCTCCACACGATGAAATACCGAAAGAAGAGGAAGACAGGGTTTTTAGCTCTAAAGATTGATATTAGCAAAGCCTATGATAGGGTTGAATGACCCTACTTGAAGGCAGTTTTTGAAAAAATGGGCTTTGGGCAGAAGTGGGTCTCACTGGTTATGAAGTGTATCACTACGGCCTCCTTCTCAATCAATTACAAGGGCAGACCTATGGGATACGTTAAGCCGCAACGGGGTATTCGTCACGGTTGTCCGCTCTCTCCCTATTTGTTTCTATTTTGTGGCGAAGCCCTCTCGCGATCAGTCACGAAACTAACGGAGGATGGCTTGTTGTCGGGTCTCTCCGCATCGAGAGGAGGTCCTACGATCTCCCACCTCTTCTTTGCGGATGACAGTCTGCTTTTTACACGTGCTAATACAGAAGAAATTACAAGACTCAAAGCCCTACTACAACTCTACGGACGTGCAACGGGACAAAAGGTAAATTTACAATAATCTGCAGTTGTTTTTTCGGCTAACACTCCTCCAGATCAGCAGCGGTCTCTGAGTGAACTGTGTGGTGTTAAGCTGGAATCTCTCCATGAGCGGTATCTGGGCCTCCCTACAATGATAGGCAGGAAGAAAATGTCAAATTTCCAACAAATCATTGAAAGGATTGCAACCAAATTGAAGAACTGGAAAGAAAAGTTTCTCTCTTTTGCGGGTAAAGAGCTGTTAATTAAGTCTGTCAT
The DNA here is from genome assembly GCA_023055425.1 of Linanthus parryae. NCBI lineage: Eukaryota > Viridiplantae > Streptophyta > Magnoliopsida > Ericales > Polemoniaceae > Linanthus > Linanthus parryae. The sequence continues at coordinate 30,252,058 of JALGPY010000002.1, forward strand.
TCAAGCTATACCTTCCTACTCAATGTCTTGTTTTTTACTTCCACAAGAATTATGTCAAAAAATTGAGTCGTTGATTTCTAACTTCTGGTGGGGAGCAAAAAATAAAACAAAGCCCATCTACTGTATTGGAAACGAGAAGATGAAGTATCCTAAAGTTAACGGTGGTCTCAGCATTAGAGACCTACGAGATTTCATTCTCGCCCTTCTTGCAAAACAATCCTGGCGTTTTATTTTTAACCCAAACTCTTTGGTTGCAAGGGTTTTCAAGGCAAAGTACTACCCAGAGTCTACAATGCTAAAAGCAAAAACGGGTTCTAACTGCTCTTTCGCTTGGAGAAGTATTGTGACAGGGAAGAAGGTTATTAAAAAAGGATCTCGCTGGGAGATAGGAAATGGGGAAAATATCAGCGTCTACAAGGACAGATGGCTAACCAGATTTAACGTCCCTGAAAGTATTTTCCCCCATTCGCCATAACCCAAATCTGAAAGTTGCAGATCTAATTGAAGAAGAGACGCATACCTGGAACATGACAGCCCTCAATCACCACTTATTTCCAGTGGACATCTCCGAGGTCTCTCGAATCAATCTCCCTCCAATTCCTGAGCCGGACCGCCTGGTTTGGCACTACGAAGAAAGTGGGAATTACACGGTCAAATCAGGGTACCGAATGTTAGAAGAGACAAGATTGAGAAATGTTGAATCTTCTTCAGATAACACGAACAGCTGGTGGACAATCTTTTGGAAACAAAAGTTACCAAAAAGATTTTTGTTCCCAATCTGGAGAAGTATGAACAGAGGACTACCAACAAGGACTAATCTACGGAGGAGGGGGGTTAACTTATCTGTGATTTGTCCAGTGTGCCACGAAGAAGATGAGGACGACGACCACCTCTTTCGCCGGTGCAAATTTGCCAAAGCCCTATGGAGGAGTCTTCTGCCGAATTTTGCTTTTGATAATCTTATGTCCCCTCTTTCAACCTGGATCCCGAAGACCTTTTTGCGCCTTCAAAAAGAAGACAGAGTCAAATTTTGTATCGGTTTCCCTCACATTTGGTACAACAGAAATCAGATTATCCATCAAAAACCTAGAAAGCCAAAAGATCAACTGCTAGAGGAAGTCATTTCGAACTTATCTTTTATAGATATACACATGCATGACCAGAAGGAGGCTCAACCGGCTCAGATCTCCCCAACTCCGGCGGCGACCTGGAGGAAACCTCCCCCAAACTGGTTCAAGATCAACACGGACGCCAGCTGGAAGAAGGATTCACAGACTGCCTCTGCCGGAGTGGTTGTTCGTGATGAGAACGGCCTCCTCATCGCCGGAAAAGGAATAAAACTGTCGTTCGTCCCTTCGCCGAGAGAAGCTGAAGCGCTAGCTCTCTTCGAAGGAGTCAAACTAGCAAAGGAGCAAGATTTTTCACCGGTAATTTTTGAGAGTGATTCAAAATCTCTCATTGCTTTGTGGAATCGGTGTAGAGAGAGAGAATTGAAACGGTTGTTACACCAGAAGAGAGAAGATGAAGCAATGGAGGACAACTCATCCAGTCTTCGAATATTGAACCGGTGCACGCGTCTTCTGGAGAACTCCACCGAATACGCGGCCGTTTATGCGCCTCGTAGCTGTAACCGACTGGCCCATTTAGTAGCCCAGCGGGTTGTTCTAGAAGGGTCGGACTTATTTTGGATTTACAATGACCCATTGTGGATTAAAGATGTACTTGATTTGGACTTGGTGATGGGCTCCGGCCCAAATACTTAATAATATTTCTCTTCCTCAAAAAAAAAAAATTTATGAATGAATTAAATTTTAAAATTGCTCTAATTTTGGATCATTCCGTTTAAGAAAGGAAGACACTAGAGGGAGTATTCAATTATCATAAAGAAATGTAATATCCCAAAAAAGTCGAAACGCATTGTGATGATCAGCTTCAATTGTTTATCGTCAAATCTTTCACTCTTGATCAAGTTCAGGTTGTCGATTCAGGCACGCCTCCAAAGTATCTTCAAATCTTTCACTTTTGATCGACTTCAGTTGCTTATTCGCACCCTTGGGCAGATAAGGAAGGGAAGTGCTAGGGACCCCTCCAATATCTCCCACTTATTTCCCACATTCCTTACACACAAATGCAATTAAGTCAAATAAGTCTTCATGTTGTCAATTTTTACAATTAGATGAAAGATGAGTGGAAGATAATGGTGGGATCTCTAGCATTCTAACAATAAAAAGAATTGATTCAGTATCCAATAAAAGAAAGTTTATTCAATTGATGTAAATCCATCAAAATTAATTACTCAAAGTGTAGCTACGAACAAAGACTAAACAGAGACAACTAGCCTGTTTTTTAGATCTACACATGCAGAGTCTATTGGCGATCAGGTGCGATGGTGATGGAAGCCACATTGCCCGGTCTGTTGAAGATGAACGTCGACGCGTCAACGTTGAGAGATTGACGATTAGCCGGAGAAGGTATAGTGATTAGAATTGGCAATTTCCTCCATCTGATTTCATTCCACTCAGACTCAACTCTTGGTGAGACAGAGGCTCTCCAACGTGCCATTAGGTTGGCAAAAAAGCTTCAATTTCTAGTGATTGCTGGTTGAACTAGACTTTGAACCTCTACTTTTGTCTCTCTCGAAGGATTTAGAGGGTGGATTGTAAGTTAGACGATTGATCAAGGAGTGTAGCTGCACGGTGGATCATGACTAAAATGTCCTTGCCCATCATTTTGCTGGTTTGGGCCCGTGCTTGTCTAGTTTCAAGGGGTCTCCAGTTTCAGAAGAACAATTGCGAGATTCGATCATTTGCTCTTCAGATCGTATTAAAGCACGCAACTCTTGAAAACAATCAAAGAGGTTCAAAACGAGTTCAAGTGGAAGACCAAAATGTGTTATACTCAATAGGAAGACCATTTAAGACTAAGAGGAACATATCATCATCATCATCAATGAGAAAAGATGATAACTCATTTGTTACGATGTGATTTTAACTTTTAATGTACAAATCTATAGAATCGGAATATTTCTGATAGTTTGGAGGTTATATATTAATTGAAGAATATTAGATCTAGATAAGGAAACATACAGATGTTGCAGAGTCTGCAATGTCGAATCAGGGAGACCAATTACTTGGGTGAGGGCTTCTTGTGACATAGAAGCGTTAATCAGGGTTGTTAAGATGTCCTGATCTTGACTTTGCGAGGTAGTGAAGCTTGGATCATCTGTAGCTGTAACGGTCCCATCGGAGGCGGTGGTGTATTTCGGAGGACATGTATGTGAACCACTAACAAATTCAAACAACGACTGTTTGTGAAGGATTGATGTGAGTTGGTGCTTCCATAAAATATAATTGAAAATATCAAGTTTGTATGGCATAAGACAAGCTGATTGAAGACGCCATGGGTGAGGTGGTGGAGGTAGAGAGCATTCTGAAGGGCGTGATATCGTGAAAGGAAAACAGAAACAAAAGGAAATGAGTAAAGGAAAATTAATGTACTTCATTACTGTGAAACGAAAGGTTTTGACGTTACAACAGAGATGGTAGATGGTAAAGTATGCTTATCTATATATACTATTTGAGAATGAGTTTCTATGAGAGATTGCCACGTGGCATTGCATTTTAAATATTGTTGAATTTAATATGAAGTTAAAAATTGAAAATGAATTTGAAATTTAAAATTGGCGCCGAAGTTAAAATTTAAAAGTCAAAATTGGGTATATACATATGGAAATGAGAAACTTCATCTCCATACTAGAATGATATAAAAATGTGTAGATTGGAATTTGTATTGATTGACTGCAATTGAATTACAAATTAAAATATGAGACTTCCAAAACGGACATGGCTTAAAAAGGTACAAACTGAATTCGGGTACATGAAAATGGAATACATACTTCAAAATTTACCCTGTAAAAATAGAAATGATTGATTTACTATTAATACTTTTCAAACTGAATTTGAATTTTCCTAAATAATTGTTAATAGATTAAGGGAGTTCAAATATAATTTGGAACATAAACCTGACCTCCTAAATGAATGGTCGTTTTGAAGAGGAAAATGCAGATGGAGGTGAGTGCTCCTTCCTTGCTCTTTTGCTTTATTCTATATTGTGTTACTCTTTAGTCTTTACTGTTACATATCATAAATAAATTTTATAACTCATATAGTAGCAATTTCTTTATACATTTGATTCACACCAAAAAAACAATTTTATGTGATGAAGAATCCACGACGGACCAGTGGTTCATGTCATAGTTATCTCTTCGTAAATCAATGTTCTCAGTAATTTTTTATTGTTGTAAATTGTTCTTTACAAATCGCACGATAAATAGATGCTGAGATTTTTATGATAAGTTTCAAATTTTAGATATAACATTATACGTTTATGCCAATATTAGTATCTTTTTGTCATGTTACTATATATAAATGATTTACATAAAATATTTTCTATCGATTGATCCGCTCATGGTCAATTTACATTCTCTTTTTCTTACTACAGGGATGGAATGTGATATTGTCACTACATCATAGATGGTATGAAGTTTGAAGATCAGTACTAACTAATGTAGCAAGAAGATGAGACTTTGTCTATTACTTTCTCTCAAATCTCTATTTGTAAAAGAAGCTGGTCTTTCAAACTCTTTCTTCTCATTAACATTAATTCATTTCTATACAAAAAGAAAGTTCTCATAAAATAAAGAATGCATGAAATATTGAAGAAGTAATTGTTATATGTTATAATTTTTTTTTCGGCCAGGTTGGTAAGAGTATTACTATTACATCTCTTCCCAAGATGCCCTCCTCACTCCACCATATATTGATTCCATAAGTTTGGGTATGCCTCTGCAAATGTGTGCGTTTGTATTTTATTTGTAGTTCGTTTTAATTTTGCGTATTGATTTAGTATCTTATTCACGAATCCCTTATTGAACTTCATTATAAATAAGGTTCTGAATTTACTTAGTTCCAAGTTAATAAGTTATTATAATTTCTCAGAAAGTTTCATATTTAAAAAATGGCTAACTAATAAGTTAAAAACGGTGTCTACCAATATAACAAGCCACATACAAAGTTTACAAATAAAAAATAAATTTTAGAACATCAAGCTCCATTTTTTCATATTTTATGAGAGAACAAAGCTCTAACTTCCATGTTCGACGAGATACATAGATATGCAATCCTCAAATTTTAACCTTTTGATGAGAAAGAGAAAAAGAATATGATAGATTATTTAAGATAGAAAACAAGTTATTACCAAAGCCTAGCAATTTACCCTATTTCGAAGTTGTAATGTTCGCTCTATGTATATTACTTTGCGAGTTAATAGTGTTTCAAAAAAGTAATTTAGATTTTTTGTCACAACGTATCTTGATATTGTTTAAAGAAATAAGAAAAATAAGTACATGGAGATTGAGTGTGTGATTGCGCCATATTACGTAGTAGCGCATACAATTGTACCTTATTAAAGAACTAACCTTCAAGGTCATGTTCCCGTGCATCGCACGGGTTAAAAGCTAGTATACACCTAAATTCAACGGTAGGATCAAACGGTGGCATAATCTGAGGACACAATGTTGTTGCTGTGGGAGATAGGTTTATGTTAAGAGCACGACCTAAGTAACAAAAATGCCATCATAGATAATGGACTACAATGCCAGTGGGCCGAGGCAACTGTTATAACGTAATTTGGCTTTAGCCTTGGACTTCATTTCTTTAGTCTTGCGTACTTTGAATAGTTTAAGTGTGGATTAGGCTCTGTTTCTAATAAACTTGTGTCGTCCAAACTTGTATTTGATATGGGCTTGTGACTTGGCGCATATTGTCTAAATAACACTGCTCAGTTTGCTTTCAAAAAAGCATGTTCCGATTAAAATCTTTTCGAAAACTATACCAAAATTAATTTGCGTGGATTTCGAGGAGAGATGGTTTTTGGTATATTTTTGGTATAGTTTTTGAAAACATTTTAATCAAAACATGCTTTTTTGAAAGCAAAGTGAGCATTGTTAATTAGACAGTATGCGCCAAAGAACAAGCCCATGTCAAATACAAGTTCGGACGGCACAGGTTTATTAGAGACGGAGCCCAATCCACACTTGAATTATTCAAAGTATGCAGGCCCAAAGAAATGGAGTCCAAGGCTAATGCCCAATTAGGTTATAACATCTGCATCATCCCACTAGCATTGTAGGTCATTATGTATAAGGGCATTTTGGTTACTTAGGTCATACTCTTAACCCTAAATCTATCTCCCACAGCAGAAACATTGTGATCGTCAGATTATGCCACCTTTGATCGCACCGTTGAATATTGGTGTATATAGGCATACCCACCGTCTCTGTTGTAACCTAAAAATCTTTCATTTCACAATAGTGAAGTACATTACCTTTTATTTATTCATTCCCTTTTGTTTGTGATTTTCTTTCTTTGGTATCAGAGACTTCAGAATGTTCTCTACCTCCACCACCAGCATGGTGTCTTCAATCAACTTGTTCTACTCTCTAATATTCATTATCTTATGCATACAAACTTGATGCCTTCAATTATGTTTTATGGAAGCACCAACTCAAATCAATTATTCACAGACATCCGTTGTTTGACTTTGTCTGTTGTTCACATCCCTGCCTCCGAGATTCACAGACATCCGTTGTTTGACTTTGTCTGTTGTTCACATCCCTGCCTCCGAGATTCACTACCGCTTCCGATGGGACCATCTCACCCAAGTAATCGGTCTCTCTGATTTGAGATCTTCATTGCAGACTCTGAAACATCGGTATGTTTCCTTGTCAAGATCTAATAATCTTCAATTAGAATATAATTTCCAAACAATCTAAAATATTCTGATTCCATAGATATGTACATTCAAATCTTTTCGTGATAAAGTAGTTATATTCTTTTCTCGTTGACGATGATGATGATATGCTCCTTGTTGCCTTAAATGATCTTCCTGTTGAGATATAACACATTTTGGTTTTCCACTCGAAGTCTTTTTGAACATCTATGATTGTTTTCAAGAGTTACATGGTTTATTAGGATCTGAAGAGCAAAGTTGTTCTTCTAAAATTGAAGAAGATCCTTTGAAACTAGACAAGCATGGGCCCAAACCAGCCAAATGATGGGCCATGACATTTTAGTCATGATCCACCGTGCAGCTACACTCCTTTTTCAATCGTATCCCTTCCGATCCACCCTCTAAATCCTCCGAGAGAGCCAAAAGTAGAGGTTTAAATTCCGATCCAACCAGCAATCGCTAAAAAATTGAAGCTTTCTGCCAACCTAATGGCACGTTGGGGAGCTTCTGTCTCAACAAGAGTTGGGTCTGAGTGGAATGAAATCAGATGGAGAAAATTGCAAATTCTGATCACTGTGCCTTCTCCGGTTAGCTGTCAATCTCTCAATGCCGATGCATCGACTTTAATCTTCAACAGACCGGATAGTGGTGGCCTCCACCACCATCGTCCGACATTGCCACCAGACTCTGCATGAGTAGTTCTACAAAACAGGCTAGTTCTTGGTTTACTCTTTATTCGTAGCTACACTTTGAGTAATTAATTTTGATAGATATACATAAACTTAATAAATTTTCTTTTACTACATACATAAAATTGTCTCTTTAATTTCATTTGTGTGGAAGGAATGTGGGAGATATTGGTGGAGTCCCTGGTATTTCTCTTCCATATCTGCCCAAGGGTGCAAATAAGCAACTGCAGTTGATCAAGAGTGAAAGATTTGACAATAAAATACTGAAGTTGATCATCACAATGCTTTTGAACTTTTTTGGGATAATTATACTAATAATATAATATAATATTGATAAATTATGCATTATCAATTTATCACCAAAACGCTCTATGTTATTCTAGTTATGACAATAGCCTATTTTCCATCCGTCTCCGTTATTAAAAGTTACCGCATCCAAAACAATATACTTTTTTTTGTTTTAAATATAAAATTACATTTATAAGATGCGTAAAAGACAATTTCACCTCCTCACATTTGATGAAAAAACACTTCCACACCTTCCAGTTTGGATGTTCATAGCTGAAACTATGATCAAACCTGGGATCTTCCGTAATATAATGTGCCAAAATGAATTTTTCTTTGGCAAAGTTTATAGCATATGTTAAAAGGGTAAAATATACTTTTCATCCCTCTAGTTTGACTGAAGGACACTTTCAGCTCTTCACGTAAAAAGGACACTCTCACCCTAGTGTGTGTCGAACTTCAACTTCCACTAATTGTGACACCCTTAGTCTAGAGGGAACAAAAAGTTCATTATTTCCTTGAGTAACTCCTATATTTTGCAGAATATGGGGGCAAAATTGTCCCAAGAACTACTATTGGAGTTACAAACCCCAAATTCAGACTAACGGCGTCACAATAAAGGGTACCACTCGGTTTCTTCCGCCCCCCCCCCCCCATTTGAATTTTTACACTAAAGTGACCCGGTGATTTGAATAGCAAAATGACGAAACTTTTTCTTGTTGTTCTAGATTAAAAATTAATCTATAACACGGTGAAAAAATTATCAAAAATTGTATCGTTTTGCGATCCTAATCACCCGGTCAAAGTGACACTAATACAAGTTAAAAAAAGTCAAATGGAGGAAATAGAAGAAATGGAGTGGTATATGTTTTAAAAGTTTCGACACACTAAAGGGGTGAAAGTGTCCTTTTCCAAACTGGAGGGATTGGATGTTGCTGGGTCCAAGCCCAATATAGTAGCCAAACTGCCAAAACGTGTGATGAGAGATTGAGGCGGTGATGGGGTCAGACCCTTGGTCATCAAGCCAATTAAGGGATTTGTTTCCTATTTCTGAATTATTTCCACCGCCACCAGAGCAGCCTATAAAAGGCTTTGCTATTCTTTGTTTTGAACTGTGTACTCAACAGAGAGGAATTGTAACCCCTTGGTCATCATGCCGTATCTAGTGCTCGAACGCTTATTTCTTGGCGACATTGAAGACACGGCAGAGGTCCTTCAGAACGGCAGTAAGGAGATAACCCATGTGTTATCGGCTCTAAGCTCCGTATCGATATCTAGTTTCACTGAGTGGCGAGGCGAGATATCAATACCTAGCAAAGAGATCCGCAAAGTGTTGTTTGGGAGCGATGACTCGCGTGACAGTTCAAAGAATCCAACGTGTTCTGATCAGAATGTTCTGTATTTGCTGGAACAAGCAGGTAAGGATTTGAAACTGACGAGGATGGCAGTTCCACTAATTGATATGGAGAGTCAGAATCTATTGGATTACTTAGAAGTATGTTTGGATTTTATCGACAAGGGCCGAAAAGAAGGGTCTGTGTTGGTGCATTGCTTTGCTGGTGTATCAAGAAGTGCATCTATTGTGACAGCATATTTGATGAGAACTCTACAACTATCTCAAGAAGATGCACTTGAGCGTTTACGCCAAAGCTCTAAAAATGTCAACCCCAATGAAGGTTTTCTGAAACAGTTAAAGATGTTTGAAGAGATGGGTTTCAAGGTTGACCGCGGTAGCTCTATATATAAGCGCTTCCGTTTGAAAGTGTTGGGTGATTCTTACGAGCGGGGAGAGAAAATCGACAGTTCGAAGTTTGAGGCAGATCCTGCTTTACTGCCAGCGTTAAGAGTCTCTTCCACTAAGGTCAAATCAAAACCAACTACCAAGAAAGGGGGTGTTTCAAATTCATCATTTGCCTATAGTTGCAAAAAATGCCGAAGAGTTGTTGCCCTAGAGAAGAATGTTCTGGATCATGTGCCAGGAGACACTTCTTTCCAGAGGCATAGGAGAAAGACGGAGCGCTACACTAAGAGCGGCGGTGAGGTTGAATGCTCATCTATCTTTGTTGAACCTCTCCGCTGGATGAAGACAGTGGAACAAGGGGCGAAAGAAGGCAAGCTCTTCTGCGTCCATTGCGAAGCTCGCTTAGGTCACTTCAGCTGGTCTGGCATTCAATGTAGTTGTGGTAGCTGGATCACTCCGGGGTTTCAGATCCAGAAAAGCAAAGTTGAGACCAGTATCATCTAATAGCGCTGTGGATGAAGTGTAGGGATGGAAGATAAAAGCAGTTTTCTTCTTTCCTATGGTATTGTACCTAACTAGAGATCTCTGCTTAACCTACTTTTGAACAGAAATTCAGCAGTCTCTGTGTTAGTTATGCTGCAATTGCTTTAGTTTCAGGTTATGATCATTAGTTGTTTCTTTATTTGTACTCTGCATGCAATGATTTGGGGGTTATAAAAATCTCATGATGTTAATGAAATGAATGTGCTCTTAAGTTAGCATTACAAAGAACTAATTGTCTTTTAAAGCTAAAGTCAATAGCTTAATTGTGAATGTCTCAATGTCAGATCTCATAACTAATTAAATGATATTTCCTTTTCTCTTTCTCTTATTATTTTCTTTTTGTAATCCGTTATCTTTATTCCATACATTTACCCAACAAATCTTTTTTGGTGATGGCATTACATAGTTTAGGGAGGGCAACGGATTTTGGTTTGAATAAACCTATATACAAATCCAATCCACATGGATAATACTTCCGTAGGAGCTACCAATAATTTCAATAGTTGGGTTGAGAAAATGTGAATGATAAGTCGAAGAAACTTCAGTGTTATCACACGGATGTTCATGCATCATACTCAACATGAAGTAATAGTTAAAGAAAACCAAAAGATTGATAAATTAATTAGAGAGAAAAAAAGTAAACAAAAGGCTAGTAAGGTACTAGCTCCATTCTCTCTCGTTATCTTTTCCTCAAACAAAGTACTACGAGGTTTGAATAACTTCCATCAAAAGAACCCATAACCATGCCCGAAGTTTGGCATAATTGGAGCAACACTTACAGAAGCATTGATCACATCAAGTTTGTTGTCGAATTGATCACACATTCCGATATTATTCAGGAAGAAAAACGGTGATGGATTTGTTGTACTTTCGGCCAACAGTTTATTTATTTGGTTGCCGACATTCATCTTAAGCTCTTCCATCGAAACCCTTAGTTGTTTGAGCTCATCCAATCCAAGTTCATCGGTTGGAGCTTCCCACCATTGTTTTTGGCTAGATTTGCGCATTTGGTCTTGGCTTTCTCCTCTTATTTTCTCGGCTTCAAATTCATTGAGGAGTTGAGTTAGTTGTAGGTTGAGTTCGCACACATTTGCGTTCCTATGAGCCTCAATGAGACTATGGGTGGTGGAGTTCTGTTGAAGGTTTCTGCTGAGGAATTTGTCAACAATGGCTTCTACGTTTGGGTGACCAAAGGAAAATACCTTACCAGCAGGAGAAAAGACAATGATGGCAACTTCAACACCGCACAGAGTGCAAAGCTCGCTCGCCTTCTTGAAAAGTCCAGATCGCCTTTTTGAGAATGTAACCTGCAAATGATTTTTAATCTCGATTTTTGCAATTTTAATCTTTTGCCTACCCAGACTTGGCTTCTTTGCCATGGCTAAAAGCTTTGGAAATATTAATCTTCTTGCTATAGGGGAAGTAATAGGCTTCTATGCTTTCTAAGGTTAACTCTGAACAAGATTGTAATGGAACATGGCAATATATAGGAGCTTCGGATTTACTCCAAAAATTGTCAAATCTTATTATTAAACAATAAGTAATTGTTTAATTATTGGTGTTCTTAATACATTGTTGATTTAAGGGTTAGAAAATCTCATGCTCTTAATACATGAGTTATGAATTGTATTAGCTCTCAAGTTGGATTTATAAAGAGTTGGTTGACTTTGTAAGCTAAAAAGTCAATTGCCTAATTGTGAACCTCTTAATATCTAACCATCAGTTCTCATCTTCTATTCCTGAAAAAAAAAATCCCACATCATAACTTTTTTTTGAGAAATATGTTTATTCTTTCAGATGAGGAGGCTTGCACTCCACCAAGACACATAACTATTTTAATTCACAATTTTTTCATGAAAAAACATTTCTTACCAAAATATGAATGTCACATTCTTCTATCGATTAAATAATGTGTTAGTGCAGGAAAAAAATATCTTTCCCTAAAAAGAACTTGAGTCACAGGATTACATCAATGTTATTGGAGAATTAGATTATTCACCAAAGATTAATGAAATAATTTTCCAAAAGGAAAAGGATAAATGAATAAAATGATAAGATTGAGAAGGAACTCTAGACATTAGGTGCAAAAAGTGCACTCTCTTGGAGTGAAATGTAAAATACTTGGTTTATCATCAAAATGAATAAACTACTAGATATATAAAGGTCGTCACTGGATGAAATAAGAGTAACACTTGAGATTATTTCATGATTAATTCATATTATGTATAGACACTGTTGTCAACAAAAATATAATGGATATTTTTAAACAAGGAGTTGGCCTAGTGGTGTGAGATGTAATGGTTTGCAGGTTTCGGCTCGAATTCCACGAAAGTCAATAATTTTTAGGACCACTGGGGATTCAAACGGCCACCGCCCCTTCCCTAGGTCTTCATGAATTAGTCGAGATGCGCGCGAGCTGGCTTGGACACCACAATTAACAAAACTTCTTCTTCTTCTTCTTCTTCTTCTTCTTCTTCCAAAAAAAGAATAATGGATAATCTTAGAAGATATATTACGGATATTGAGAACTCTAATTATACAAATCCTCTTTATATACTCTATCTTTTGTTACTCTTAACATAATTGGCATTGTGTAGTTTAATAGAGATCAATGTTATTGCAAAATATTTTTGCTGGAAGAAAATCAAAAAGTGATATCTAAGGAGAATTTACTTTAAAGTTCGCAGTTTTACAACTTTGAGCCTTTCAGAGAGAAAGAAGCGAACAAGAAACCCTAGCTATGGCAGCCTCCGCGGAAGCCGATTTGAGTAGTCTGCTTCACACGACCAAGGAAGAAGAGGTCGTAGATTTTGAGGACGACCACAACAAAGCAAGCACATGAAATATCGGAGCCCTATAAATAGGCAACAGTAACAGACTCGTGACCAACCTAATAGTCCTAACAAGATAGACTCATGAATAAGATAAACTCTAAACAATATATTTTCGAAAAGATAACATCCTAACAAAATTAAGTGACTGGTATCCTAGTCTAGATAAATAATTAAAATCTTATTAACTTAAAATAATAATTATCTTTATCGGCATCAATTACAAACAGGCTCTTAGCCCCATTGTAGGATTAATAATCCCCATAGCTTGGCCATTTAGAAGAATTTATATACTAGCAAAGTGGGATTGATGGCCATCTTATTCTCCATTGGATTACAATGAAAATGTTTGGATTTGTGAGGTGACTCTTTTTTTTTTTTGAAAGATAGAATCACATTAAATTAAACTGAATTACAACGGTTGTTAATGCAGATAATCCTATCGTGGCTTTGTTGCACTTCCGCTCTTTTAGCATATCTAATCGTAACTGACTCAAAACTACGAGCGTCAGAGCGAATTTCTTCTAAGACCGTGCGGATGGTGTAGTTGGAGGATTTCCCCGTTAGATTGTTGAGTGATAGCAGAGAGTCCGTTGTAATTTCAACATTTTTGTAGCCATAGGAGAGCATCCATTTGAGGGCTTTAGAGATGCCGATAGTTTCAGCTTGTAAGGGTGTGTCAGAATTGAAAAGAGCAAACCCATCCACGAGTTGTTGAGATGGTCTCATCCAAGCGGCAGTAGTCTTTGTATTGCGATGCCAAGATGCGTCAACTATGCAGATTGTGGGATTGGTGCCGCGTGTTCCGGAAAACCAAGAGTGCGAAACTTCGGATGAATTTTGAGACGAATGGGAAGAAGTAGTTTGATTTGAAGTGATACAAACTGGATTGATTGGAAGAGACTGACCAAGGGCTGCAAGTGAAGCTTTGGGAGTAATTGAACAATTCTTTTTCATTACCACTTCATTTCGATGTAGTCATATTTGCCGCATGGTGAAGAGGAAAAAAATTTCATCCTCGTCATGAGAAATGGAAAAGAAGAGATTATGAAGAAAATCCGGGAAAGAAGGCGACGGGCCAGTCGGAATAATCAATCCAAGCTTGGAACCAAACCAAATGGCTCTAGATGAGGAGCAGTAAAAAAAGCAGTGATAGAGAGTTTCGTCGGTGACATGACACCTTGCACAAATGGTTGATGGAATAGGGCAATTTCGTTTGTGCAGAACATCCATAGTTGGGAGGGCATTTGAGAGAAGCTTCCAAAAAAAACAAAGTGACTCTTTCATTATCATGTGTAAGGTCTAATGGTTCAAATAAGAAAGAATAATGATAAACAGCCCACTTCCGTAGTCCTGAACGGTAGTCCGAATATGACGTGGCAGACCACATCAACAAATTGAGGAATGAAAAAAAAAAAGAACAATGAGAAAATGTACGTAATTAAAAACTAACAATTTTTTTTTCTCATTTTTTTGTCTTAATGTGTCAACGTGTCATGCCACATCACATTGTGACTACCGTTCTGACTGCAAGAGTGAACTATTTATCATTACTCAATAAGAAATTGTGATGACTTTATGCCACGTAGTAGGTCCACTAATCTCGAAAGAAACAAAAGTAACTCACTGATCACAAGATTTACAAGTGTACTTAAACCTAGCTCGAGTAAACAACATTGAAGAAATATTCGTTTCATTATGAGGAATTACAAAATACTATTACTACTCACAAAAGAAACATATTAGAGACCCGGTTTAAATCCGGACGACAAAACAACTTCTAAAAAGAACATATCAAGTCGAATTGTGCGTCACACATAACGAAAGTCAAGCCACAGGTCACAGCAACTCTCCCATTCCTCCGGGCTCGGGCCGATGAGTCTTTCTCTGCAGTGGCCGCTTCGTGGAATCACCACCGATGTACTGAGACAGGCTCTGTGACTTTCGATCAGTGTTCACGGTAATCACTAACCCCTTTTCCATCGTCTCTTGCTATTTTCTAAGCTTTCTAGGGTTTTCCGTAGAATTCCATATTGGTCGAAATCTAGTTAGTATGATAAGGTATTCGAGTCAAAATGAGTTTGATTTCTGTTAGAATGTGATTAATGATAGTGGCGTCAACGGTATTGTGGGAAGGACCAACTTCGATTTCAAGATTTGAAATTTTTGCTGTGGAAGAGCAACATTCTATCTCTATAGGGCTCTGTGGATATTCTAGGGCTCTTGTGATGTGTCCAGTGTTGTTCATATGCACAGTTAGGTACTAAGAGAAATGACGATAGAAGATAGAAAAGTTATATGAATCTTCCTGACAAGTCAAATAAAAATTGCATCTCCCTTTCATGAACCTGTCATATTTTCTATTGCTAAGGAAGAGGTGTCGGCTTGGTTGTTCATAAGTTGGAAGTAGATTGATTTGATGGTTTGTAGGTTTGTATCACAGTGTTACATGAAAATGTGTAACTGGCTCAGATTTCCCTTTCAGTAGAATTGGATCGATTGACTAGGAATGTGGTTTAGCCATTCACTTCTTTCGATAGGTTGTTTAATTTGATGCATATCAAGACAAGTTGGAGGCTACTTCTACACTATAGTACTATACCTCATGAAAACCTACAAACCATTAGTATGCCACACACACGGATATGTGTGTGTGTGTCTTTTCTCTCATTAGTATGCCGACGACGATAAATTCATATAATATCTACAAATATTTTGGCATTTAAGATACACGAATGTTCTGTCGAGTGTTGTTTCATCATCTCGAAATTGTTTGGCAGGCACCAGAGTAAATTTTCCTAATGTCTTTGTGGGCAAACTTCTCTTTGGGTAAACTGGTAAATTGGTACTTGGGCAAACTTCTCTTTGAAATGCTCCGTCTTGCGGAGTGGGTAACAACTAGCAATTGGCCTAATTTTTAAAGATATCACAACCAGTATGCTATCCGATCGACTCCATGGAAAGCTAGAAATGAAGTAATCATTCCACAGCAGAGAAGCTCCTGCACTTTCCAGATGGAGGAGATTCATTAGACTTTTAATAGACCTGGAAGCAGGGGCGGAGCTCTTAGGGGGCACAAGGGGTCAAGTGCCCTCCCTAGAGTTCCAATAACATCAATTTTACTCCTATTTTTCAATACCAAATTTATTTGTTCCCCTAATTTTTTGCATATGTGCCCCCTTTGAATTAATTTTTGCCGCAGAAGTTATATATTCTTTTAGTTGACCTTTACAATGAAATCTCAAAATGTCCTCAGCACATCTTAAAATAACATACCCCGCCTTTGATTAGATGTACAAAATTGTGCTCCTCGTAAAATTCCTTGCTCCGCCATTGTCTGGAGGGTGCTTGCCTATGAGAAAAAGATGCACTTCCGAAACAGAACAAACAAAAATGAATATATAAATAAATAAATAAATGGCTTGATGCATTTAGACAACGTTATTGTGCTTACGGAGGATTTATGAGAAAATTCTCATGGTATCTCAGAACTGAAGCAGGGTTGCATCTACATCTCCAGAAACAGGAGACATTTTGCGTTCTTACTACATTTTACTCCCTGCCTACATAAGCAATCTTAGGGCTAAATTTACCTGATTGTCTCATCTGTTAATCACGATTAATGACAAATCATTTGTGTTGATGGCCAGTAAGAGCTTCCAGCGGAAGCACTTTCTCTATATCATTGACTTCAGAACTTGATGAAGGGATTGCATGAACATGATCTGTGTCGGCTAGCTCTTCCTGGGACGTCGTGCATACTTTCGTCGATTCTGGTATGTTCTAATGACGCTTTTTGGGAGATGATTTTACATATTAGTCTTGTGTATGATCAAATGCTTGCTTTTTTTGCCTAATTTTCCCCATATGGTGGTAGTCTATGATGTAACATTGCCAAGGAAACGGGAGTAGAGAATATTAATGGCAGTGTTTGACTCCTTACTGACTTGAATCCTAAAAAAATCCAACAAGATTGTTCTTGTTAGTTACATTTGCAGTTCATCTCCTCTCTTTCACTGTGCTTGCAATGAAAGGCAATGAAGTAGAATCGGGCTTGTTAGGGGATCGGATATATCTCCGGTTTTTAGAATCTGAACTTTCAACACGTGGTTGAAATGGGAGGTAAAAACCTGTTCTATTATCTCAATCTAATTCTAATAATCAGAGATATCCCCAAACATGACATTAAATGGGAGTTGGTCATTTTCTGTTCCGTTTCGACTACTTGGTAAGTGGGCATATATAAGCTCATAACCAATCTTGGTCTTTCGGACCCTAATTTAAATATTGACCATATAATGTTATTATACCCTTACCTAACTAAATAATATTACACCACCAAGCACCAATCTATCCAACCTATATCTTCTCTTTTTTGGTTCTAAGAACAATGAGAACACAAATTGAACACAAATGTCCTAAGAGAAAGTCAGTCTACAGAACAAGAAAGAGAGAGACCACCACCAAATTAACTCCATTTCAGACTGAGTAGAAGCTTTTATCTCATTCAATTTGAGTATATGAACAAATTGATAGTACGCCCAATCAAACACCATAAACTGAAAACCTTAAATTAAACCAAGAACCCCTCATATGAAGTCCAGATATATCTGAAAGTCCCCAAGTTGAATCAAGGATCAAACAAAAAAGCAAGAGACCACTACCAAATTGACTCCATTCCCGACTGAGAAGAAGCTTTTATCTCATTTAGTTTGAGCACGAAGCTATGGACAGATTGACAGCCATACATGCCCAAATGAAACCCCATAAACTCAAACACAAATTAAACCCAGGCCACCTTAGTATCGAATCCTAGATATTGAATATGGATTTTGTCAGGGACCAAAGTGAAAGCTAGTCAAAACGGTGGTTGCATAAGTAGGACTGAATTGCAATCAGTCTAAAACTGTGGTCGTCTAATTCGGTACAGCAGTAGCCGTCCGATTAGACGAAGGAATAGATCTGGGCCGCACGATCAAATCTGAACGTTGTGTTCAAAAAGGATAAGTGCGACGGTGTCGTTTAGGGGTGTGATGCCACGGACATGCCACCTCAGCTCAGTGGCATGTCCTGATTGGTTAGCCCAGCTGGTGGAGGACAGGCTGGCATGGCCGTTAGGCATTTCCGTTTATTACGTTTTAGCCCAGATAGCTAGTTTAGTATATTACAAATGCACCCCTCTGCTATATAAGCCGGGGTTGTAATGGAAATATTATCTTTTATGAAAATTATCATTTGCTTCCCCCAAATCTCTCTCACTTCTTCTTCTTCTCTGGTTTCTCTCTCAATCGGAGGTAATTCTCCGAAATTCTCCCAATCTCCGGCCTGTTAGTCGCCGGCGAAGACAGTTGAGAGGTCAAGGACCTCTCAAGTTGGTATCAGAGCCAGGTTTATCCCTCTCGGAGCTCTGAAAATGCCGAATACTAGAGGTCAAAACCTAATTTCAATGGAGGCTGATTCGAAGGTCTCGGTGCTTGAAGAGCGTCTCAACGACTACGAGGAGATGTTGAATGACGTGCGAGTGCAATTCGTCAAGTTTGATGAAGGTATGCATGATCAATTTCATAATATTCGCCAGGAATTGAAAAGTGACCTAACTGAGGGATTGAACACTATGGAGAAGAAATTTGATGATCAATTTAAGAAAATTACTAATTGCTACAACTTGTTAGCCAATCAACGAGACAAAGAGAAGATGGCTAGCTACTCAGAAGTTGTTAATGGTGATAGTAGAACACCTATGTCTATGGGAAAAGGCCTGAAGGAAGTAGTAATTTCACTAGAGAAGTGAATATAGATGAGCAAACTAATTATGTGAAGAACTTTTCTGGTGGAGGAATTCCTATGCCTAAGATAGAATTCCCTAGGTTTAGTGGAGTGGATCCACTTGGCTGGTTGCAGAAGTTAGATAGATATTTCATGATCTATAAAATGAGTGATTGTCAGAAATTGGTGATGGCATCACTACATTTAGATGGAGAAGCTGATTCCTGGTTCAGATCAGAGTTTGATCAGTTAGAAGACATCACTTGGAGCTCTTTTGGTGAGAGATTGTGTGGAGAATTTGCTGAGCCAGGACATGAGAATATATTGGGAGTGTTTAACAAATTATTGCAGCAAACCACAGTGGTGGAGTATCAATCTAGGTTTGAGGCTCTTAGACCTAGAATCAAAGCTCTCCAACCTTGGGCAGATGAAATGTATTTTGTGAGGAGCTTTCTGAGTGGACTAAGAGAAGATTTGCAGAAAGCTGTGCAGCTGCATTTTCCAAAGACTTTATCACAAGCAAAAGCAATTGCAAGGCTGGAAGAAGGACATGTAGAATCACTGGAAAAGCACATTTCTAGGAAGAATACACACAAAGCTAGTTCTCTCCACCAAGGACAATGGGATAGAAGCAAAACCAATCAAGTTGCTGCACCAAAAGAAGATAGCCACAAAACTAGCACACCTGTGTTTAAGAGACTCTCTGCAGCTGAAATGAAGGAAAAAAGGGATAAGAAGTTGTGCTTTTATTGTGATGAAAGCTATACCCCAGGTCACAAATGTGCCAAGAAGACATTGTATTTGTTAATTGGAAATGAAGAGGAAGAGGAAGATGCCACAATAGAAATACACACTGAGGAGAAAACAGGTGACACAGTAGCAGAAGTGATCAATTCAGAAGAAGAGTTACCATTAAGCATATCTTTACATGCAATGTCTGGCTGCACTAGCATTGAAACTATCAGGCTTATTGGTAAGATCAATGGGAAAGAAGTACATATCTTAATAGACACAGGAAGTACACACAACTTTATAGACCAGAGTACTGCCAAGAGGGTTCATTGTGCCAGTCAGAACACTAGAGAAATGCAGGTGGCAGTGGCTGATGGAAGTAAGTTGAACAGTACTGCAGTGTGCAGAGATGTCAAAATTGAACTCCAGAAATGTGTGGTGGTGACTGATCTCAGAGTTCTTCCCCTGGGTGGATGTGATGTGGTGCTAGGAGCTCAATGGTTGAGGAAGGTTAGTCCCATCTCAATGGATTTCAATAAAAGAACTTTTGGATTTATTTGGGAAGGCAAGGAAGTAGTTCTCACAGCTCACCACAGTGAAGACACACCTCAAGAAGTTCAACTACAAGTTATCCAAGAATATTGTCATCAAAATGAGCATTGCATTGCAGCTCAATTATATTCAATTGGGGTAGTCACACATTCAGCAGAGATTCCTACTGAACTACAGCCACTAATTGATCAATATGGGGATTTATTTGCTGAGCCAAAACAGCTACCTCCACCTAGAAGCCAAGATCATAGAATTCCACTCATGGAAGGCTCAAAACCAGTGTGTTTGAGGCCTTACAGATACCCATTTTTACAAAAAAATGAGATAGAAAGGTTGGTGAAAGAAATGTTGGATAATGGCATCATCCAGCCCAGCACAAGCCCCTTCTCAGCACCAGTACTATTAGTTAAGAAAAAAGATGGCACATGGAGGTTCTGTGTAGACTACAGGGGCCTCAATGACATCACCATCAAAAATAAGTTTCCCATACCTGTGATTGATGAGTTAATGGATGAGCTTAAGGGAGCTACCATCTTTACCAAACTAGATCTCAGGTCTGGATATCATCAAGTGAGGATGGCTGAGACTGATGTCTATAAAACAGCATTTAGAACTCATGAGGGGTTGTATGAGTTCAGGGTAATGCCATTTGGGCTTACTAATGCTCCAGCCACATTTCAATGCCTTATGAATGATATCTTCAGAGCATACCTCAGAAAGATGGTACTAGTCTTTTTTGATGACATTTTGATATACAGCAGCAATATGGGGGAACATAAGCAACACTTACAGAAGGTGTTTGAGTTAATGAGGCAACACCAACTATTTGCCAAAATCAGTAAGTGCTCATTTGGACTGGCTGCTGTGGAGTATCTAGGTCACATAATAAGCAAGGAGGGGGTGCAAACTGATCCAAAGAAGCTTATTGCCATGGAGGAGTGGCCCATTCCCAGGACTCTTAAAGAGCTTAGAGGTTTCTTAGGCCTTACTGGCTACTACAGAAGATTTGTGAGGGGATATGGCACTTTAGCTAGACCTCTCACACAATTGCTTAAGAAAGGGAGTTTTCTGTGGACACAAGAAGCCACTTTAGCCTTCAATTCTCTCAAACAAGCAATGGTGCAAGCTCCAGTCTTAGCTCTGCCTGATTTCAATGAGATGTTTGTGGTAGAATCTGATGCATGCCATGATGGTATTGGTGCTGTTTTAATGCAGCAAAACAGACCACTAGCTTATTTTAGCAAGGCTCTAGCCCCTAGGCATTTGGGACTCTCCACCTATGAGAAAGAGCTCTTAGCTTTGGTGCATGCTATCACTAAATGGAGGTCTTATTTGGAGGGAAAGAAGTTCATCATAAGAACTGATCATCACAGTTTGAAGTTTCTCCTAGAGCAGAAATTGACTTCTGTTCTTCAACAGAAGTGGATTAGCAAGCTGTTGGGTTTACATTATGAGATACAGTACAAGAAAGGACAAGAGAATAAGGTGGCTGATGCTTTGTCAAGGAGACAGTCCTTAGAAGGTGCTACAGAAATGAGTCAATGTACAGCTATTACAGCTATTACACCAAATTGGATCAAAGAGGTCAAAGCAAGCTATGTGGGAGATAAAGTGGTCCAAGAATTGATGGCTGCTCTGGCCATTGATGTGAATGCAGTCCCAAACTACAAACTGCATGATGGAATGTTGAAATACAAGGAATTGATCTATGTTGGGGCTCAAACTGATCTCAGAAATAGCATAATCAAGGAGCTGCATAATACTGGAATAGGTGGTCACTCAGGCATATTAGGAACTTATAAGAGAGTGAAAATGTTATTTGATTGGCCTGGATTGAAGACACAAGTTAAAGCCTGGGTCAAGGAGTGTGACATTTGCCAAAGGATGAAAGCTGAGCACCTTCCATACCCAGGGCTACTGCAACCTTTACCTATTCCAGACAAGCCATGGACTCACATTGCAATGGACTTTGTGGAAGGCCTTCCTAAGTCAGAAGGCAAGACAACTATTTTGGTAGTGATTGACAGATTCACTAAATATGGTCATTTCCTTGCTCTCCATCATCCATACAAAGCTGAAGAAGTGGCTGACATCTTCTTCCAACAAATATGCAAGCTGCATGGTCTTCCCAACTCCATAGTAAGTGACAGAGACCCCATTTTCCTCAGCCAATTTTGGAACACTTTGTTTAAATTGATGGGAACTCAACTCAAGTACTCTACAGCTTACCACCCTCAAACAGATGGGCAAAGTGAGAGGTTGAATCAATGTCTAGAAACCTATCTGAGGTGTCTTACTGGAGATAGACCTCACAAGTGGTATAAGTGGTTAAGTTTGGCAGAATGGTGGTACAACACCAACTACCATACTGCATTACAGTTGACACCCTTTGAAGCCTTGTATGGCTTCAAACCTCTGCATTATAACTTCCACCAGCTTAATAAGACAGGAGTAGAAGCTGTGGACACCTTTGTGCAAGACAGAACTAAACTGCTGCAACTACTCAAGGACAATTTATGCAAAGCTCAAGAAAGGATGGTTCACTATGCCAATAAGCACAGGACAGAAAGAGTTTTTCAAGTGGGGGACTGGGTTTTTCTGAAGTTGCAGCCTTATAGGCAGAGTTCAGTCCAAGTAAGATCTAATTATAAACTCTCTGCTAGGTTTTATGGTCCTTTTCAAATTTTGCACAAGGTGGGAAAGGTGGCTTATAAGCTTCAGCTCCCTGACCATTCCAAGATCCATCCAGTCTTCCATGTTTCACAGCTGAAACTAGCTAATGGCAAATACACAGCCTCTCCTGACTTACCAATGGTGGGACCAGAGGGACAGTTCCTTGTTGAACCCACAGCCATATTGGATAGACAACTGGTGAAACAAGGATCTTCTTCTACAGTCAAGGTACTAGTGCAATGGTTGAATCTATCCCCTGCTGAGGCAACCTGGGAAGATTACTACAAATTGAAGAGGCAGTTTCCTCATTTTCAGGCTTGAGGCAGCTTGGGGACAAGCTGCATTTTGAGGGGAAGGTACTTGTCAGGGACCAAAGTGAAAGCTAGTCAAAACGGTGGTTGCATAAGTAGGACTGAATTGCAATCAGTCTAAAACTGTGGTCGTCTAATTCGGTACAGCAGTAGCCGTCCGATTAGACGAAGGAATAGATCTGGGCCGCACGATCAAATCTGAACGTTGTGTTCAAAAAGGATAAGTGCGACGGTGTCGTTTAGGGGTGTGATGCCACGGACATGCCACCTCAGCTCAGTGGCATGTCCTGATTGGTTAGCCCAGCTGGTGGAGGACAGGCTGGCATGGCCGTTAGGCATTTCCGTTTATTACGTTTTAGCCCAGATAGCTAGTTTAGTATATTACAAATGCACCCCTCTGCTATATAAGCCGGGGTTGTAATGGAAATATTATCTTTTATGAAAATTATCATTTGCTTCCCCCAAATCTCTCTCACTTCTTCTTCTTCTCTGGTTTCTCTCTCAATCGGAGGTAATTCTCCGAAATTCTCCCAATCTCCGGCCTGTTAGTCGCCGGCGAAGACAGTTGAGAGGTCAAGGACCTCTCAGATTTCCCCTAGTTAGTTAAGAATCGAACAATTGACGCACCCATACCCAAACCAGACCCTAAAACTACTTACCCGTTTGACTTTAACTATGATCCATACTCAGATTGGAAGGGAAGAAGAACTGCCGTTTGACTTTAACTATATATGATCCATACTCAGATTGGAAGAGAAGAAGAACCGAGTTGTCTGGACCATAAGGTCACCCACGGCTAGAACCACCCTAGTTCCGCTGGAAATCGCAAGAGACACCTGAAGTTTCCCGTGTCGAAGCTGCGTGATTAAGTTGTTTCCGTGACAAAGAGGACTGAGTCTCGGTAGCCAACATATCAAATAAAAGTTGGTGATTACAAGTTTGACGAACATGAAAGTCTAGGTGGTAATAAGGTCGTGAACAACAAAGGATGATCAAATGAAGGTCTAAGGATTTTCAATCGGTCCTTCTCCAGTGGGTGCGAGTTGTAGTTAGACGATGTTGATGGTGGATTACTGCCCAAAATTGTCACATTGTCAAAATGAGTAGATGGTCAGCACCGAAAATGGAATGTTGAATTATGGCCCAAATTGGGATAAGTAAATTAAATTCATTGCTCATTTTTGGATTACCCCAAACTTGAAGGGTCATTATGTTTGTCTTAAAGGCTTCTTGAATGCCGATAGTTCAATTGGCAGTTGATCTATCTAAATAGCAGTTAGATGTGACATCTTCATTTCGTTTCACGAAAATATCTCAAAGCAGTCCTAATCAGTATTTTCTAATTTTCCATTCTAAGTAGTCGTGGTGTTACACATTCGCACAAGGCTACAACAAGATTGACACATGCAAGAAACCAATAAAAGCATGGCTTTCGTTTAAAAAAAAAAGAAAGAAGCTAATTGGAGGAGCATCAATTGAGCTTCATGCCTGAAGATATTCGGTACCATATAATGTCATTTATAGCCGCTCATGAGCATTTAAGACAAGCATATTGTTCAGAATGTGGAGCACTGCGTACCAATAGTGCTCCACAAGCATAGTTGTCTTAAATGCGCCAAGAATGGGCATAAATGACAAGATAAAGTACTGAATATCTGCAGACAAGAAGCTCAATCGATCCTCAACCACATTTGCCTTTTTTGAAGAAGTGGTGCTTTTACTGGTTTCTTCTTGTGTTGTTCTTACTGTAGTCTTGTGCGAAACTATAACGGCATAACTACCTAGAATGGACAACTGAGAATTAAATGAAGATGTCAGCATATTGTAGCTCCATACCTTGTGATTTCGTAACATTTACTTAGATCAACTGTGAATTTAGCTATTGGCATTCGAGAAACATTTAAAGCAAAGATAATGACACTTAAAGTTTGGGGTACCCCGTAATGTGCAGTTACTTTATTTTTCTGCCAATTTGAGCCCTAACTCAACATTACATGTCAGGTGTTAATCGTCTACCGATTTTTACAATGTGACCAGTTTGTGTGACAAACGTCGTTTCTCACTCCACCGACTTTTCAATAAATTAAATATGAAGACTTTAAAGTTAGTTTCTTCTTAAACTAAGTTCTAACTAACACATGACGATGTTCTCATTATGTGGAAACCTCCCAAGGGCGTGACACAGACTTCATTCCATCACACTTCTCCTTGAGAAGAACAGAGTCTTTGTAACCCCTTCACTTGATGACGGAAGTGATATCGAATATGAGAGAGACGAGGAAGAGGTGAACCGGTGACATCTATCATTACTCAACACTTGATACCATTGCCTGCTAGTTTCAATAACAACTATGGCTAACAATGACAAAACTAATTACTTGATCTGCAGAGGGCAAGTTTAAACGAGATAACAACAAATTCAATCAAACCGAGTTAAAAGGAATCGAGCAGAGACCGTAAAAACACAAATCGAAGGGAGGTGATTTACAGATTCAAGCACGCCTCCATAATAACATGAAAATTTCCACTCTTGATCAACCTCCGTTGTTTTTCCACATCCTTTGGCAGATATGAAAAACTCGCAATAGAAAATTTGATTCAGTGTCCAATAAAAGAAAATTAGTTCAGTTTCTGTAGATCTATCAAACTTATTACTCAAAGTGTAGTTGCGAACAAAGAATTGCAGATCTACTCACGGAAGAGCATGGTGACGACGTGGAGCGCAGGGGATGGAGGCCACCACCGCTTGGTCTGTTGAAGATAAACATCGACGAATCGGTGCTTATAGATAAACGGCTAGATGAAGAAGGTATTCAGAAACTCCATAGGCGAATTTCACCGTGGCTTCCCCCATCTGATGCGTTCCACTCAACTCTCGTTGAGGCAGAGCCTCTCCAGCATGCCGCGAGGTCGGCAAAAAGCTTCGGTTTCTAGCGATTGCTGGTCGAATCAGATTTTGAAGCTATACTTTTTTTGGCTCTCTATAACGATTTAGAGGGTGGATCGGAAGGGAGGCGATTCACGGTGGATAAGTTATCTATAGCTTGTGTTACCTTAGCATATCATGACCAAAATGCCCTTGCCCATGATCTGGCTGGTCTAGACTCGGGCTTGTCCAGCTTCATAAGATTTCCAGTTAGAAGAACAATTTGAGATTCGAGCATTTGCTCTTAGATCGTAATAAAACATGCGCAACTGCTAAAAGGAAAGAGGTTCAGAACAAGTTCTAATGAACTATGGAAGAGTATTTAATCCAAAGAGGACCATATCCTCATAATCAGCAAGAACATAAGACACAACTAATCTATCACAGAAAGATTTTGACCTTTTCGTGTACAAATCTATAAAATCAGAATGGTTTTTTTTGATAGATTGGAGATTAAATTTTAATTGAAGAATATTATATCTAAATAAGGAAGCATACCGATGTTCCAGAGTCCGCCATGCAGATCTGATGAGAGAGATCGATTGCTTGAGTGAGGGGTTCTTGTGACCGAGTAACATTAATCGGGTTAAGATTACCTCATCTTGGATCTGCGAGATGGTGATGCCTGGGACATCCATTGCTGAAATGGTTCCATTGGAGGCGGTGGTGTATCTTGGAGGATAGGGATGAGAGCCATCAACAAAGCTAAACAACGACTGTGTGTGAATGATTGATGTGAGGTTGTGCTTCCATCAAACATAATTGGAAGTAGCAAGCGGATCTGAAGTCACCATAGGCGAGGTGCTTGAGGTAGAGAGCATTCTCAAGGCTCTGATACCATGAAAGGAAATCAGAGACAAAATGGCTTGAACAAAGAAAAGGTAATGTATCTCATTACTGTGAAACGAAATGTTGTGACATTACAACAGAGAGGGACATTAGGTACGCTTATATGCACCTAAGTTTAACGGTAGGATCAAACAGTAGGAATATCTAACGGTCATAATGCCGCTGTTGTGTGAGATGGGTTTAGGGTTAGGAGCATAACCTAAATGACCACTTATAGATAATGGTATACGATACTAGTGGACCGAGGCATCATAACGTAATTGGGCTTGCATAATTTGTATACTTCAAGTGTGGATTGGGCGTTGTGTCTATAAACTCACGCCATCCAAACTTTTATATGACTTGGGCTTTTGATATGACCCAAATTGTCTAAATTAAATTTTACTTTTGCTTTAAAAAACATGTTTTGATTTAGAGCATCTCTAATGGAACATGTAAACGGCGGTTATCTTTATAATATAAAAGAGTAGGTGAAAAATGTGTCTCCAATGGGCTCTCTATTCCGTTATTTATTATAACGGATAGTTATCCCGCTCTCTGTGTGTCTATCTCTCTCATTTTTTTATATTTCCATTATTTTTTATTTAATTTCTACCTACAAGAACTACTTTTAGCTAACTTTTACATAGTAGCACTGGAGATCGTATCAACTTTTTGTATAGTTAAAATAAAGAATGACAATTTTATTTAAAATATAAATAACTTATAACTAGTAGCATTGGAGATGCTAATGCTCTTCAATCAAACGACCCTAGCCTTGTTAATAAATATTGTAATAGAAGAGTCAAAAGGAACATAACAAAAAAATCAAGAAGTAAAAATATATCTATGAAAAAATTACTCAGGCCTTGTCAGTAAATACTGTAATATGTTTAGGGTTTCCCTAATTTCTACCATCAGCCATAACAGTAGATGCTAATGTGATGACTACTGCACCCATCCCAAATTGAGTGTGTTGGTCGACTTTTCACGGAAATTGTACTTTTTAAATTTGCTAAAATGTCATTTGTTGCATGTGATATTTTTCTTGAGAAGTGAAAATGTGATGATTGATAAATGTTATGAATGAATTAAATTTTAAAATTGCACTAATTTTGGAGCATTCTGTTTAAGAAAGGAAGACACTAGAGGGAGTATTAAATTATCATAAAGAGATGTTTTATCCCAAAAAAGTTGAAACGCATTGTGATGATCAGCTTCAATTGTTTATCGTCAAATCTTTCACTCTTGATCAAGTTCAGGTTGTCGATTCAGGCACGCCTCCAAAGTATCTTCAAATCTTTCACTTTTGATCGACTTCAGTTGCTTATTCGCACCCTTGGGCAGATAAGGAAGGGAAGTGCTAGGGACCCCTCCAATATCTCCCACTCATCTCCCACATTCTTTACACACAAATGCAATTAAGTCAAATAAGTCTTCATGTTGTCAATTTTTACAATTAGATGAAAGATGAGTGGAAGATATTGGTGGAAATTCTAGCATTCTAACAATAAAAAGAATTGATTCAGTATCCAGTAAAAGAAAGTTTATTCAATTTATGTGAATCCATCAAAATTAATTACTCAATGTGTAGCTACGAACAAAGAGTAAACAGAGACAACTAGCCTGTTTTTAGATCTACTCATGAAGAGTCTGTTGGCGATCTAGTGCGATGGTGATGGAAGCCACATTGCCCGGTCTGTTGAAGATGAACGTCGACGCGTCAGCGTTGAGAGATTGACGATTAGCCAGAGAAGGTATAGTGATTAGAATTGGCAATTTACTCCATCTGATTTCATTCCACTCAGACTCAACTCTTGGTGAGACAGAGGCTCTCCAAGGTGCTATTAGGTTGGCAAAAAAGCTTCAATTTCTAGCGATTGCTGGTAGAACTAGACTTTGAACCTCTATTTTTGGCTCTCTCGAAGGATTTAGAGGGTGGATTGGAAGTGAGACGATTGATCAAAGGAGTGTAGCTGCACGGTGGATCATGACTAAAATGTCCTTGCCCATCATTTGGCTGGTTTGGGCCCGTGCTTGTCTAGTTTCAAGGGGTCTCCAGTTTCAGAAGAACAATTGCGAGATTCGATAATTTGCTCTTCAGATCGTATTAAAGCACGCAACTCTTGAAAACAATCAAAGAGGTTCAAAACGAGTTCAAGTGAAAGACCAAAATGTGTTATGCTCAATAGGAAGACCATTTAAGACAAAGAGGAACATATCATCATCAATGAGAAAAGATGATAACTAATTTGTTACTAAGGGATTTTAACTTTGCATGTACAAATCTATAGAATTGGAATATTTTTAATAGTTTGGAGGTTATATATTAATTGAAGAATATTAGATCTAGATAAGGAAACATACAGATGTTGCAGAGTCTGCAATGTTGAATCACGGAGACCAATTACTTGGGTGAGGGCTTCTTGTGACATAGAAGCGTTAATCAGGGTTGTTAAGATGTCCTAATCTTGACTCTGCGACGTAGTGAAGCTTGATCTGTCGCTGTAACGGTCCCATCGGAGGCGGTGGTGTATTTCAGAGGACATGTATGTGAACCACTAACAAAGTCAAACAACGACTGTCTGTGAAAGATTGATGAGAGTTGGTGTTTCCATAAAATATAATTGAAAATATCAAGTTTGTATGGCAGAAGACAAGCTGATTGAAGACGCCAGGGTGAGGTGGTGGAGGTAGAGAGCATTCTGAAGGCCCTGATATCGTGAAAGGAAAACGGAAACAAAAGGAAATGAGTAAAGGAAAATTAATGTACTTCATTACTGTGAAACGAAAGGTTTTGACGTTACAACAGAGATGGTAGATGATAAGTATGCTTATATACACCTAAATTCAACGGTAGGATCAAACGGTGGCATAATCAGACGACACAATGTTATTGCTGTGGGAGATAGGTATAGGGTTAAGAGAACGACTAAGTAACAAAAATGCCATCATAGATAATGGACTACAATGCTAGTGGGCTGAGGCAACTGTTATAACGTAATTTGACTTTAGCCTTGGACTTCATTTCTTTAGCTTGCGTACTTTGAATAGTTTAAGTGTGGATTAGGCTCTGTTTCTAATAAACTTGTGCCGTCCTAACTTGTATTTGATATGGGCTTGTGACTTGGCGCATATTGTCTAAATAACACTGCGCAGTTTGCTTTCAAAAAAGCATGTTCTGATTAAAATATTTTCGAAAACTATACCAAAATTAATTTGCAAAAGTGGATTTCGGGGAGAGATGGTTTTTGGTATAGTTTTGGTATAGTTTTCGAAAACATTTTAATCAAAACATGCTTTTTTAAAAGCAAAGTGAGCATTGTTAATTAGACAATATGCGCCAAATATCAAGCCCATGTCAAATACAAGTTTGGACGGCACAAGTTTATTAGAGACGGAGCCCAATCCACACTTGAATTATTCAAAGTATGCAAGACCAAAGAAATGGAGTCCAAGGCTAATGTCCAATTACGTTATAACATCTGCATCAGCCCACTAGCATTGTAGGCCATTATGTATAAGGGCATTTTGGTTACTTAGGTCATACTCTTAACCCTAAATCTTTCTCCCACAGCAGCAACATTGTGATCGTCAGATTATGCCACCGTTTGATCCCACCGTTGAATGTTGGTGTATATAGGCATACCCACCGTCTCTTTTGTAACCTAAAAACCTTTCATTTCACAATAGTGAAGTACATTACCTTTTCTTTATTCATTCCCTTTTGTTTGTGATTTTCTTTCTTGGTATCAGAGACTTCAGAATGTTCGCTACCTCCACCACCAGCATGGTGTCTTCAATCAACTTGTTCTACTCTCTAATATTCATTATCTTATGCATACGAACTTGATGCCTTCGATTATGTTTTATGGAAGCCCCAACTCACATCAATCATTAGCAAACATCCGTTGTTTGACTTTGTCTGTTGTTCACATCCCTGCCTCCGAGATTCACTACCGCTTCCGATGGGACCATTTCACCGCCTCGTAGAGTCAAAATCAGGTCATCTTAACAACCTTAATTAATGCCTCTGTCACAAGAAACCCTCACCCAAGTAACCGGTCTCTCTGATTTGAGATCTTCATTGCAGGCTCTGGAACATCGGTATGTTTCCTTGTCTAGATCTAATAATCTTCAATTAGAATATAATTTCCAAACAATCTAAAATATTCTGATTCCATAGATATGTACATTCAAATCTTTTCGTAACAAATTAGTTATATTCTTTTCTCGTTGATGATGATATGCTCCTTGTTTCCTTAAATGATCTTCCTGTTGAGGTATAACACATTTTGGTTTTCCACACGAAGTTGTTTTGAACATCTTTGATTGTTTTCAAGAGTTACATGGTTTATTAGGATCTGAAGAGCAAATGCTCAAATTTGGCAGTTGTTCCTCTAAAATTGAAGAAGATCTTTTGAAACTAGACAAGCATGGGCCCAAACCAGCCAAATGATGGGCCATGACATTTTAGTCATGATCCACCGTGCAGCTACACTCCTTTTTCAATCGTATCCCTTCCAATCCACCCTCTAAATCCTTCAAGAGAGCCAAAAGTAGAGGTTCAAATTCCGATCCAACCAGCAATCGCTAGAAATTGAAGCTTTCTGCCAACCTAATGGCACGTTGGGGAGCTTCTGTCTCAACAAGAGTTGGGTCTGAGTGGACTGAAATCAGATGGAGGAAATTGCAAATTCTGATCACTATGCCTTCTCCGGTTAGCTGTCAATCTCTCAATGCCGATGCATCGACTTTGATCTTCAACAGACCGGAGAGTGGTGGCCTCCACCACCATCGTCCGACATTGCCACCAGACTCTACATGAATAGATCTACAAAACAGGCTAGTTGTCTTGGTTTACTCTTTATTCGTAGCTACATTTTGAGTAATTAATTTTGATAGATCTACATAAACTTAATAAATTTTCTTTTACTACATACATAAACTTATTTCTTTAATTTCATTTGTGTGGAAGGAATGTGGGAGATATTGGTGGAGTCCCTGGTATTTCTCTTCCATATCTGCCCAAGGGTGCGAATAAGCAACTGCAGTTGATCAAGAGTGAAAGATTTGACAATAAAATACTGAAGTTGATCATCACAATGCGTTTGAACTTTTTTGGGATAATTATACTAATAATATAATATAATATTGATAAATTATGCATTATCAATTTATCACCAAAACGCTCTTTGTTATTCTAGTTATGACAATAGCCTATTTTCCATCCGTCTCCGTTATTAAAAGTAACCGCAGCCAAAACAATATACTTTTTTTTTGTTTTAAATATATAAATTACATTTATAAGATGCGTAAAAGACAATTTCACCTCCTCACGTTTGATGAAAAAACACTTCCACACCTTCCAGTTTGGAAGTTCATAGCTGAAACTATGATCAAACCTGGGATCTTCCGTAATATAATGTGCCAAAATGAATTTTTCTTTGGCAAAGTTTATAGCATATGTTAAAAGGGTAAAATATACTTTTCACCCCTCTAGTTTGACTGAAGGACACTTTCAGCCCTTCACGTAAAAAGGACACTCTCACCCTAGTGTGTGTCGAACTTCAACTTCCACTAATTGTGACACCCTTAGTCTAGAGGGAACAAAAAGTTCATTATTTCCTTGAGTAACTCCTATATTTTGCAGAATATGGGGGAAAATTGTCCCAAGAACTACTATTGAGTTACAAACCCCTAATCAGACTAACGGCCTCACAATAAAGGGTACCACTCAGTTTCATCCCCACCCCCACCCCATTTGACTTTTTTACACTAAAGTGACCCGGTGATTTGAATAGCAAAATGACGAAACTTTTTCGTATTGTTCTAGAGTAAAAATTATTCTATTAACACGGTGAAAAAATTATCAAAAAATTGTATCGTTTTGCGATCCTAATCACCCGGTCAAAGTGACACTAATACAAGTCAAAAAAGTCAAATGGAGGAAATAGAAGAAACGGAGTGGTGTATGTTTTTAAAGTCTCGACACACTAAAGGGGTGAAAGTGTCCTTTTCCAAACTGGAGGGATTGGATGTTGCTGGGTCCAAGCCCAATATAGTAGCCAAACTGCCAAAACGTGTGATGAGAGATTGAGGCGGTGATGGGGTCAGACCCTTGGTCATCAAGCCAATTAAGGGATTTGTTTCCTATTTCTGAATTATTTCCACCGCCACCAGAGCAGCCTATAAAAGGCTTTGCTATTCTTTGTTTTGAACTGTACGTACTCAACAGAGAGGAATTGTAACCCCTTGGTCATCATGCCGTATCTAGTGCTCGAACGCTTATTTCTTGGCGACATTGAAGACACGGCAGAGGTCCTTCAGAACGGCAGTAAGGAGATAACCCATGTGTTATCGGCTCTAAGCTCCGTATCGATATCTAGTTTCACTGAGTGGCGAGGCGAGATATCAATACCTAGCAAAGAGATCCGCAAAGTATTGTTTGGGAGCGATGACTCGTGTGACAGTTCAAAGAATCCAACGTGTTCTGATCAAAATGTTCTGTATTTGCTGGAACACGCAGGCAAGGATTTGAAACTGACGAGGATGGCAGTTCCACTAATTGATATGGAGAGTCAGAATCTATTGGATTACTTAGAAGTATGTTTGGATTTTATCGACAAGGGCCGAAAGGAGGGGTCTGTGTTGGTGCATTGCTTTGCTGGTGTATCGAGAAGTGCATCTATTGTGACAGCTTATTTGATGAGAACTCTACAACTATCTCAAGAAGATGCACTTCAGCGTTTACGCCAAAGCTCTAAGAATGTCAACCCTAATGAAGGTTTTCTCAAACAGTTAAAAATGTTTGAAGAGATGGGTTTCAAGGTTGATCGCAGTAGCTCTATATATAAGCGCTTCCGTTTGAAAGTGTTGGGTGATTCTTATGAGCGGGGAGAAAAAATTGACAGTTCGAAATTTGAGGCAGATCCTGCTTTACTGCCAGCGTTAAGAGTCTCTTCCACTAAGGTCAAATCAAAACCAACTACCAAGAAAGGGGGAGCTTCAAATTCATCATGTGCCTATAGTTGCAAGAAATGCCGAAGAGTTGTTGCGCTACAGAAGAATGTTCTGGATCATGTGCCAGGAGACACTTCTTTCCAGAGGCATAGGAGAAAGACTGAGCGCTTCACTAAGAGCGGCGGTGAGGTTGAATGCTCGTCTATCTTTGTTGAGCCTCTACGCTGGATGAAAACAGTGGAAGAAGGGGCGAAAGAAGGCAAGCTCTTCTGCGTCCATTGTGAAGCTCGCTTAGGTCACTTTAGCTGGTCTGGCATTCAATGTAGTTGTGGTAGCTGGATCACTCCGGGGTTTCAGATCCAGAAAAGCAAAGTTGAGACCAGTACTATCTAATAGCGCGCTTTTGAACAGAAATTCAGCTGTCTCCGTGTTAGTTATGCTGCAATTGCTTTAGTTTCAGGTTATGATCATTAGTTGTTTCTTTATTTGTATTGTGAATGCAATGATTTGGGGTTTATAAAAATCTCACGGTGTTAATGAAATGAGTGTGCTCTTAAGCTAGCATTACAAAGAACTAATTGACTTTTAAAGCTAATAGCGATGTGGAGGAAGTGTAGGGATGGAAGATAAAGCAGCTTAGTTTCTTCTTTTCTATGGTATTGTAGCTAACTAGAGATCTCTGCTTTTGAACAGAAATTCAGCTGTTTTCGTGTTAGTTATGCATTAGATGTGGGTACAGCTATAAGTTGTTGCTGTTATAGGATAGATGTTTCAGAAAAAATCTTTGTTTTGAGACACCACAAATTAATACTTCTTAAGATTTTCCCTTCCGTCCACCAAGTTCTCATCTAAATTTATTTGTTTTATGTTCCACTTCTCTCTAATATTAGAGCATGGTTTGAACAATTTCATCATTCTTTTTGTATGGTTGGGTCAATTCGTTGACATATCACGTGATCGAGAGGAACACAACTTTGGGCGAGATGTTGAATGGAAATCGTATTTTTTCTGCTCCATACAAATCCGACTTCCTAGTAAAGCGAAAATCTGAAGTTGCATGCAGAGGAAAACTGAAGAATGAAGAAGTTTCTCGCATCCGGAGTGCAATTACACAAGACTATTACATCTCAATTTGTAATTTGAAGAAGTTTGGTCGAATTATTAGTGTTGCTTTTTAGAAATTAGGGTGCGCAATGCCCCCCACCGTGCTGCATGCTAACTCCGCCCCTGTTAGAATCTTGAGCACCAAATTGATTGTTACAACTTCAATGGATTTCCATTTGATTACAATGTGCATCACGTAATCACAACTCAAAATATTGACAACTTTGATCCCTAAGCATTGTTATGATATATGTCCCACATCGCTTAGCATATTACATTACTCATCGTATAGTTTATATTTATAGGCCCCTATGTACATTGCTTTATATATGTTGAATACACAATTATTCGCTTCCGCTTCAGCTTGTAACATGGTATCAGAGCCAATACGGTTCTAAGGTTTTTTGGTTTATTTTTTCTCTTCTTCACTCGTCTTTTCCGTTGAAGTACCACCTCACGGATTGATCGTTCTTGACCGTCTTACGATCGTCAACCATCCCCACCACCCATATCAATATGCTCGGAATCCATTTCCGAGTCAGACCCCGAAGTTTCACGAAGAACGAAGTAGCCACGCTCCCTCACGCACCACCAGAAGTCGTGACTTCTCCGTCCGTTCGATCCACGCGCCTCTCTCAACTCTGCGCGTACGGCTCGATCTGAGCCGAGTTCCGTCCGTGTCAGCTTCCTTGTAAGCCGACAGCTTACGCGTCAGCTCCGCCGGTCACGGCTTCTGAAGCCGTTTTAGCTTCACGGCTCCATCTCTCGGCTTCCGAAGCCGATTTCGCTTCGCATCTCCATTTCGCGGCTTCCGAAGCCGTTTTTTTTTCGAGATTTCGGCTTATTTCCTCAGCTCTGTACCGTTCCGTTTCACCGGCTCCGTTCCGTTTCGGTCAGCAGGCTTCTACCACCTTATTTTGGCTATTTTCTCTCCGGGTTTGAACGGAAACACCCCCGTTCCTGAGGTTTTTTTACCTTCTGAATTCAATTTCGGGGTCCATTTTGCTAAATTCTCTCAATTTGGTACATTCTCTTGGTTATTTTGGGTTGTCTATCGAAATTTACTTGGATTTCGTGTGTGCTAGAGATCCCGTTGCGGCTCCGGATCAGACTTTAATTCTCATATCATGGCCCATTCTACCAGTCTTGCTTATGATGCTATCATGTGCTTATATTGCCATGCCCGTGGACACAAACTGCTTCATTGTCCTTTTCGTGTGTGTCGATATTGCGGATAGAAACAGTCAGGCCATTACTTAGCCGACTGTCCCGAGCACCCTGACCTAGTGTCAGAAACTGCTTCTACTAACTTTTTCGCCGGGTGATTCGGCACCTCGTTTTGTTTTGTTGGATGATCAAATTGTTGGATTTCTTCACCGTATAACCGATATAGTTCGTGAACGGACTGTTTCTTCATCCCTCTCCGCTATCTCAGGTAACAATGCTTGGTATTTTGACTCAGGGTGCTGCAATCATATGACTTTTGACTCTACACTCTTTAAAGGACTTCATGAGACATCTTCTGCTCCGACTATTTATACTGCTGATGGCACAACTTTGAGTGTTACCCATACTGGTCAGATTTCACAGGATAACCTATCTCTTTCTGACACTTTCTTGGTTCCTAATCTTCATCCCAATTTGCTATCTGTTGGAAAAATATGCGAATTGGGTTTGGAAGTAATATTTTCCTCCAGTGGGTGTCGTGTGCAGGATCCTCAAACCGGGAAGACACTTGGCTTTGGTCGTAAAGTTGTACGATTGTTCCAACTCACAAGTCTCACTCACCCATCGACCTCTTCAGTTGTTGCAGCCACATCTCCGGCATCATCATCTCTTCACTTGTGTATTCACGATTGGGTCATGCTTCTATTGGTCGTGTTCGTTCCCTTGTCTCCACTGGTCAATTAGGCACTGTCGAGGATGAGCATCTTCACTGTGTACCTTGTCAGTTAGCCAAGCAACTTGCTCTGCCCTTTTCGCATAGTGTGACATCTTCCTCAGCACCTTTTGACCTGGTTCATTCAGATATTTGGGGCCCTCCCCCCCATGCCACAATGGGTGGATCACGATATTTTGTTATATTTGTGGATGACCTTACTCGATATACTTGGATATTATCTAATGAAGAATCGCTCAGAGTTGGCTCAAATATATTTTGACTTTGCAGCTATGGTCCAGACACAGTTCTCGTGCCCGATCAAAGTTTTTCGGACTGATAATGCGATGGAGTATAAGTCTTCTGAGTTATTGGCTATTATTCGCAAGCATCGCCATATTCTTGATACGACTCGTGCTCTCTTATTTTCTTCTTCATGTCCAGAGCGCTTTTGGGGGGAAGCTGCTTTAACTGCTGTGTATACTATCAATCGGGTTCCTACACTTGTTCTTAAGAACAAGACTCCGTATGAACAGTTATATGGTATGTCCCCTGATTATTCTTCTCTTCGGGTCTTTGGAAGTGTTTGTTTTGTTCTTCTTCAACCTCATGAGCATGATAAGTTGGAACATCGATCAAGAATGTGTTGTTTTCTGGGATATGGTATTGAACACAAAGGATATCGATGCTGGGATCCAGTTTCGAAGCGTCTTCGACTCTCCCGCCACGTGGTCTTTATGGAACATAAGATCTTCTCTACAGTTTCTTCCTTCGATGCTTCTACCACTGTTGACCATCCGCGTCTTACAGATCCATCCTTTGATCCATTCTTTGAGGATTCTTTAGTCGAAAATTCATTTTTGTCACAGACTCTTCCTCCAGCTCCTCCAGATTTGTTGGTTGATGAAGTTATCTCTCCTGCTCCTACTCCAGTTATACATGATCATGTTCCTGCTTCTATTGGTCCTGTTACTCTTGCTCCGGTTACACATGGTCATGTTCCAGGTCCACATGCTCCCGTTACTCTTCCTGCTCCAGATCCGGCTCCACAAGCTCCAACCTTGGTTTCTGATTCTGCAGATGATGCATACTCAGTTCCAGATCCTGAGAGTGAAATAGATGAGTCTGCTTCTTCTACAGTTCGTCGGTCCACCATAGAACGCAGAAAACCTGTTCGGCTTCATGATAATGTCACTTCTGCTATTGTTCAGCATCATGAACCGCAATCATATCGGGAAGCTAGTTCTGATCCTTTGTGGCGAAAAGCAATGCAAGATGAGTTGGATGCTCTTGCACGAACTCATACTTGGGACTTGGTTTCATTGCCTTCTGGTAAGTCTCCAGTTGGGTGCAGGTGGGTGTATAAGATCAAGACTAAGTCTGATGGTTCCATCGAGAGATATAAGGCTCGACTAGTAGCTAGAGGTTTCACACATGAGTATGGCATTGACTATGAGGAGACCTTTGCTCCAGTTGCTCGACTTACCTCGGTTCGCTCTCTGATTGTTGTAGCTGCTATCCAACGTTGGACCTTGTTCCAGATGGATGTTATGAATGCTTTTCTTAATGGTGATCTTACTGAGGAGGTATACATGAAACCTCCGCCTGGACTCAATCTTCATCCCTCACAGGTATGTCTCTTACGTCGTGCAATATATGGTCTGAAGCAAGCCCCTCGGGCTTGGTTTGATAAGTTCAATTCTACTATGCTCCAGCTTCGGTTCTCCCCTAGTGCTTATGACTCAGCTCTTTTCATTCGTCATACGAATCATGGAATTATTCTCTTGTTAATATATGTTGATGATATGATCATTACCGGGGATGATCTCGTGGGTATTCGTGAGCTGAAGAAGTCCTTGAACCGCCATTTTGAGATGAAAGACTTGGGACCTCTCAGCTATTTCTTGGGTCTCGAGGTTACTTCTGATGCTGACGGTTACTCTTTGTCCCAGACCAAGTATGCATCTGATATTCTTGCTCGTGCAGGACTGACCGATTCAAAGGTTGCCTCCACGCCATTGGAGCCCAACCTGAAGATCACTCCCTTAGAGGGTGAACCTCTCTCTGATCCTACTCGATACCGACAGATTGTTGGTAGTCTGGTTTATCTCACAGTCACTCGTCCTGACTTACAATACGCTGTTCATCAAGTCAGTCAGTTTCTCACTGCTCCACGATCCACACACTATGCTGCTGTTATTCAGATTCTTCGCTACGTCAAAGGTACTTTGTTTCGCGGTCTTCATTTCTCTGGTCGGTCGACACCAGTCTTACATGGATTTTCAGATGCTGATTGGGCTGGTGATCCTACTGATAGACGCTCCACCACAGGGTACTGTTTCTTCTTGGGTGACTCACTTATATCGTGGTGCAGCAAGAAGGAAACTGTAGTTTCGCGATCCAGCACTGAGGCATAATACCGTGATCTAGGTGACGCCACACAGGAGCTCATTTGGCTTCGCTGGTTATTAGCTGATATGGGGATGCCTCAGACCTCTGCTACTACTATATGTTGTGACAATCGTAGTGCCATCCAGATTGCCCACAACGATGTTTTTCATGAGCGGACGAAATACATTGAGATAGATTGTCACTTTACCCGCCATCATCTTCGTGCTGGCACGGTTCATCTGATATCTGTATCTTCGCCTGAGCAAACTGCCGATATTCATACGAAGTCGCATCCGCCTGGACGTTTTCGTAACTTGATCTCCAAACTTCCGCTTATCACGACAGCTTCAGTTTGAGGGGGGCTGTTATGATATATGTCCCACATCGCTTAGCATATTACATTACTCATTGTATAGTTTATATATATAGGACCCTATGTACATTGCTTTATATATGTTGAATACACAATTATTCGCTTCCGCTTCAGATTGTAACAAGCATGAAAGAGGCCAAGCTTCCATTTCCCATTTTGTTCTTACTTTTATTTGAGTGAAATAACAACTCAAATAGGCAGTCTGAATAACTACCATCAAAATAAATCATGGTTGTAACTCATAACCAGAGTTGGGAATTATCCAAACGATATTTGAAGAAACATTGACCGGATTAATTTTGCTCTCGAATTGATCACCTAGTCCAATATTATTTAGGAAACTAAAGGGAGCGGAATTCACTGTGCTCTCTATCATTAGTCTTTTTTTTTTTTTTTTTTTGGTTATTCGTAACGGTCTTCTTGAGCTCCTCCAGTTAAAAACATGACTTGTTTGAGTTCGTCTAATCCAAACCCATATCAGATTTTGCCTACCCAAGTTTAGGTTCTTTGCCATAGATATCTAGTTATGCAAATGGTAGGAACTTAAAACCTACTCTAAAAGTTGACAAATTGTGTAATTGCTTTAGTTTCAGGTTATGATCATTAGTTGTTTCTTAATTTGTATTCTGAATGCAATGATTTGGGGGTTATAAAAATCACGTGGTGTTAATGAAATGAATGTGCTCTTAAGTTAGCATTACAAAGAACTAATTGACTTTGAAATCTAAAGTCAATAGCTTAATTGTGAATGTCTCAATGTCAGATCTCATAACTAAAACTCTTAAATGATCTTTCCTTTTCTCTCTCTTATAACTTGTTTTCGTAATCCTTTATTTTTATTCCATAAATTTACCCAACAAATCTTTTTTGGTGATCATGGTTAAAGTACTGTCTATGTTTATGTATTTTAGAGCGTCGTAATAATTTGCGCTGGCATTTCGCTGGAGCTGTTTGGATGAGCTAGATTAAGTGAGTGGTTTAGCTACTAAACTCATTTGTTTTTTAGTATTAGAATATGATAGATTTTGTAGATTATTGGTATGTTGGACAGTAAGGGTTATAGAGTCTCAATTGAAAGTGGAGAAATTGAGGTAGTGTCTACGACAGACAAGACTGTGCTGCATGGGAAATTGGTTGATGGTCTATACAAACTTGTGGGGAGTGTTGTGACATGTGGATCTTTTGTCACACAAGAGACAAGGAGTATAGATCGGCGAGATACACATGTGGGGCGTATGAATGAACAACGGAAGCAACT
This sequence comes from Linanthus parryae, assembly GCA_023055425.1. NCBI lineage: Eukaryota > Viridiplantae > Streptophyta > Magnoliopsida > Ericales > Polemoniaceae > Linanthus > Linanthus parryae. The sequence goes on from JALGPY010000002.1 coordinate 30,292,692, forward strand.
AAGGAGATGCACCGGTAACGGACGTGGTGGAGCACGAGGTGGACGTGCAAGGGCGTTCAAGCGCAAGACGGAGAAGGTGCAAGTTACACAAGAGTTGCAGGTTGTTCAAGGAGGTTTTCCAGTGAAAGTGATCGAGACGCATATGAAGGTCGCCGATCCACCTTTGATGAGAACATCGATGAAGAAAACTTCTGCAGAAGTGAAGAGGAAGCGAGTCTCGTTTGCACTTGACCTGGATGGTGGTGGTCTCTCCAATGATGTTCGAGCAGGTGGAGAGGTGGAGCCACACTGCTCCCCAAAGTAGCAGACTTTGGGATGCACCCGTGTCAGGGGTGCGAGGAGGCGCCCCAAGGAAGGGGCGCGAATGGGAGCATCTCGGTGGAGGTGCTGTGAGGGGCCATGCATGACGAGCATGGCAGATGCGGCGGAGTTGACATTAACACAGAGTTGGCTGAGGAAATCGCTGGCGCTTGCAGAATTCAAGCCAAGGTGGAGTTTGTTGGGTTTGTCTCGAATTCCGCAAGACATATCGGTGTACCCGATGCGTCTGATTTCTCTTCTGATGAGATGATCTCTGAGAATGTGATAGCTTGGGCTAGGTGGGATTTTCCACCTCCCCTAGTTTAGTATAAATAGAGGTGTTAGCTATTGTTTTATTTAAGAAAATCAACTCAGAGTGGCACACAGGTTTAGTGTGTAGGAGAGTTGAGAGGCTTGTAGAGAGAATTGTGGGTGTACGATTTTTCGTACTAGTGAAAATTCTTTCTTGCCCCGTGCACGTAGGCAACTTGCCGAAGAACGTTAAATATTGTGTTCTTTATTTTCTCGTTCTCCATATCGCGTGTTCGGGTAGTGGTCGTGTTCGATTTTCCGTTGCGCGGGATTTTGACGTGATAAATCCCAACACTAGATTAAGTGAGTGGTTTTGCTACTAAACTCATTTGTTTTTTAGTATTAGAATATGATAGATTTTGTAGATTATTGGTAATTTTGTTTTTATCAAATTCACAATACTTTTAAATAATAAAACATTCTCATAATAATTCAGAAATTCCTCCGAAAAATCCGGAATTCCGACGCAAGCAATCTGAAATCCCGGCGAAAAATTCTGAAAACCCAAAAATCCAGAATCCTCCCAAAGAGTCTGGAATCCTGTTTCTTACATCGAAATTTCGGATTCGGAGAGGTTGACAATCATCTACATCACGATTTAAGCTCATTAAAACATGTTTGCTGTTGTACATCGAAACCACCGTTGTCAAATTAATAGATATGCGCTCTCATTGGAAGAAAAAAAAAAGTTGTCTGCAAAAAAACTCGGGACTTATATTTCCGTCCAAATGGAGGTTTAAGCTAACATTCAGATGAAAAAAATTGGGTGTAAAATTAATTCTTGAAGAAAAAGCACTGCAAATTGATAAAAAAAATGATCTTTTTGCGAATAGAAGATGTATGGAGAAAAGTTAATGAAACCTCCAAACTCCAAAGTATGATCGAAATTTCAACTTCACTAAATTGATAATACCTCACTTTGTTTTTCCTTCTTAGAATCTAATTTAAGTTTGTGTGATTAACTCCTGTCAATCTTCCATAGAACAGATAAAAAAAGGAAGATTACAAAACCATTCTTCATTTTAGAAGTAACGTGTGCGTAATTTTGCTTCATTATTTTCAGTGGCGGAGCCAGGATTTCTCTGAAGGGGGGGCGGGGGGGGGGGGGGGCACAAGTTGGCTGCAAGGATTCGTACTATTATTTATCTAAATAAACATTCAATATCTACATAGATGTTCAAAGTTTTCTAGCTCAGTTGGTAAAGCTCTCTAGTATGCACTTCGTCCACCAGGGTTTTAGCCCCGTTGAAAGCATTTCAAAAAATTATACAAACGCACATTGCAGGACTCGAACCCACAACAAACCAACTGCAAACAAAGCCATTTACCAACTATGCTGGGAAGGATTTCATGAACAGTGGGGCACTTTTATATTTTTACATTAACACGGTTCATTTTTTAAAAAAAAATTAAGAGTTATCTAGTGTTATCGGAAAATTTTGGGGGGGGGGGGGGCACGTGCCCCCCCCCCCACCCCCCCCCCCCCCCCCCCCGTGCCCCTACATGGCTCCGCCCCTGATTATTTTTCATATCGCAAAATTTAAGAAGGGGGACATATCGAGTTTGGTTTGGATCAACCTTTATTCAAATCCCATTCAATATGGGTAATACTTCTGTAGGAGCTACCAACAATTTTAATAGTTGGATTGAGAAACCATGAATGATAAGTCGAAGAAACTTTAGCGTTATCACACTTTGCGGATGTGCATCATACTCATCATGAAGAAATCGTTAAACAGAACCAAAAGAGATTGATAAATTAATTGGAGAGGAAAAAAAAGAGCAAAAAGGCTAGTAAGGTACTAGCTCCATTCTCTCTAGTTCTCTTTTCCTCAAACAAAATACTAGGAGGTTTGCATAATTCCCATCAAACGAACCCATAACCATGCCCAAAGTTAGGCATGGTTGGAGCAACACTTACAGAAGCATTGATCGCATTAGGTTTGTTCTCGAATTGATCACATATTCGAACATTATTTAGGAAGAAAAACGGCGATGAATTTGTTGTGCTTTCGGCCAGTAGTTTATTTATTTGGTTGCCGACGTTCATCTTAAGCTCTTCCATTGAAACCCTTAGTTTTTTGAGCTCATCCAATCCAAGTTCATCAATTGGAGCTTCCCACCATTGTTTTTGGCTAAATTGGCGCATTTGGTCTTGGCTTTCTCCTCTTATTTTCTCGGCTTCAAACTCATTGAGGAATTGAGTGAGTTGTAGGTTGAGTTCGCACAAATTTGCATTCCTGTGAGCCTCAATGAGATTGTGGGTGGTGGAGTTCTGAGGAGGGTTTCGGATGATGAATTTGTCAACAATGGCTTCCACGTTTGGGTGACCAAAGGAAAATACCTTACCAGCAGGAGAAAAGACAATGATGGCAATTTCAACACCGCACAGAGTGCAAAGCTCGCTCGCCTTCTTGAAAAGTCCAGATCGCCTCTTTGAAAATGTAACCTGTAAATGATTTTAATCTCGATTTTTGCGATTTTAATCTTTTGCCTACCAAGACTTGGCTTCTTTGCCATGGCTAAAAGCTTTGGAAATAATTTTCTCACTATAGGGGAAGTAATAGGCTTGTATGCTTTCTAAGGTTAACTCTGAACAAGATTGGAATGGAACATGGACAATATATAGGAGCTTAGGATTTACTCCAAAAGTTGTCAAATCTTATCATGTTAATTTCAGGTAATAAATAATTGTTTAATTATTTGTATTCTTAATAAAATGTTGATTTGGGGGTTAGAAAATCTCATGCCCTTAATACATGAGTTATGAATTGTATTAGCTCTCAAGTTGGATTTATAAAGTTGGTTGACTTCGTAAGCTAAAAAGTCAATTGCTTAATTGTGAATCTCTTAATATCTAACCATCAGTTCTCATATCCTATTCCTGAAAAAAAAAAGTTCTCATATCCTAACTTTTTTTTTAAATTGTTAGGATTAGTCATAATTTTTTTGAGAGATATGTTTATTCTTTCAGATGAGGAGGCTTGCACTCCACCAAGACACATGACTATTTTAATTCACACTTTTTTCATGAAAACGCATTTCTTACCAAAATATGAATGTCACATTCTTCTATCCATTGAATAATGTGTTAGTGGAGGAAAAAAACTTGACTCACATTCTTCTATCCATTGAATAATGTGTTAGATTATTGGACCGTTTCATCAAAATATCACCAAAGATCTTCTCAAAAAACTCACCAATGATTAATGAAATAATTTGTCAAAAGGAAAAGGAAAAGGATTAATGAAATAAAATAATAAGATTTAGAAGGAACTCTAGACATTAGGTGCTAATAGTCCACCATCAAATTTATAGATTGATTAGAAAATCTCCGAAGTGAAATGTAAAATACTTGGTTTATCATCAAAATGAGTTAACTACTAGGTATATAATAGTTGTCACAGGATGAAATAAGAGTAACAATTCACATCATTTCGCTATTAATTCATATTATGTATGACACAGTTGTCAACAAGAATATAATGAATATTTTACACAATGAGTTGGCCTAGTGGTTGAGGTGTGAGATGTAAGGGTCTGCAGGTTTCGGCTCGAATCCCACGAAAGTCAATAACTCTTGGGACCACTGGGGATTCAAACGGCCACCACCCCCTCTCCAGGTCTTCATGAATTAGCCGAGATGCACAGAAGCTAACTTGGACATCAAGGTGAGGGCGGGTCAGGCCGGCCTGAAGGAGAGTTGGCAGGGGGCGGGCCGTGTGGAGTGGTGGAGCGGGCCGGGTACGGGCCAGGTCCGGAATGCGCTAAACTCTGCACGTGTCGGATTGTATGGGGGCCGGGCTGTGCACGGGTCGTGTCGGAGGGGCCGTTTTGTGCGGGTCGTGCATGGCTTGGGGGGGGGGGGGTTGCAGGTTGGCTTAGGGAGGATCATAACCCGTGCGTGCCACGGGCTGGGCACGCCTTTGAGCGGACTGTGCACGGGTTGCCTTCGAAGTGGGCCGTGCTCGAGCCGTGTTTAGCCTTGTTCGGTGCGGGGCCGGCCCGATCGCCACACCACAATTAGCAAAACTTCTTCAAAAAATAAAATAATAATGGATAATTTTAGAAGAAACAGTTACTGAGAACTCTAATCATACAAATCCTCTTTACAGATGATATCTTCTGTTACTGTTAACATAATTGGCTGTGTGTCATTTAATAGTGATCAATCTTATTGCAAAACATTTGTGTGTATGGAAAAAATCAAAAAAGTGATATTAAAGGAAAATATACATTGAAGTTCATAGTTCCGAAAGTAATTTTACAACTCTGGGTCTTTCGGAGAGAAAAGAAGCGAACAAGAAACCCTAGCTATGGCGGCCTCCGCGGAAGCCGATTTGAGTAGTCTGCTACACACGACCGAGGAAGAAGAGGTCGTAGATATGAGGACGATCACAGCAAAGCAAGCACATGAAATATTGGAGCCTTATAAATATGCAACAATAATAGACTCCTGACCAACCTAAAAGTCCTAACATGAATAGATTCATGAATTAGATAAACTTAGATGAAGTCTAACCAAGATCATTCCTAAAGATAATATCCTAGCGAAATTAACTGACTGATATCATAATACAGATAAATGACTAAAATCTTATTAGGTTAAAATAATAATTGTCTTTATCCGCATCAATTAGCCCCCTTCAGAAGAATCTCGAAAGAAACAGAAGTATGGACCTGTTTGGTACCAACGATAATTAGCTGAAAATAAAGTCCAACTTAACCGAGAATCACAATCTGTTAGGCATGAGCTGAAATTATAGATCACTAACTTGATTAATTTGACAAAATACTCACAAGTCAAACATATCAGAGTCAAATTGTGCATCACAGACTAACAAAAAAATAAAATAAAAAGTCAAGCCACAGGTCGCAGCTACTCTCGCATTCCTCCGAGATCCGGCCGGTGAATCTTTCTCTGCAGTGGCCGCTTCGTTAATGTAGAGAGAGAGAGGGTCTGTGACTTTTGATCAGTGTTCACGGTAATCACTAACCTTTCTAATCAAATTACTGAGTCAAAATGACCCGATGAAAAGTGATAAAAGTCAAACTATGAAGAAGTTGGCGAAATATTGGTCAACTCCACCACTCTGCTATTTCTTCCACATGTGTTCTGTGTGCTTATATAAATTAGAGCAATGCCATATCTTTTGCCCTAGATCAAACAAAAATTTCTCGTACTACTACTCCTCACAAGTCTAACATATACCACTCTGTCCCATCCCAATTTGACTTTTATTGCTATTCACTGAATCGCTTTGATTCAGTGAGTTTGATAGCAAAACAATACAATTTTTGGATAATTTTTTAATGGTATTGTAAAGTAAAAAATTATTAAAAAATCGCATTATTTTGCTATAAAATTACCCGATCAAAGTGACACAAATAGGAGTCAAAAATTCAAAATGACGAGGAAGAGGTTGGACAGAGTGGTATAAAAAAACGTCAAAACATATCGGGAGTCGAATTGTGCGTGACAGAATAACAAAAGTCAAGCCACAGGTCAGAGCAACTCTCGCATCCTTCCGGGCTCCTGGCGATGAATCTTTCTCTGCAGTGGCCGCTTCGTGGATATACAGAGAGAGGAGGGTCTGGTGACTTTCGATCAGTGTTCAAGGTAATCACTAACCCCTTTTCCATCGCCTCTGGTTATTTTTAAAGCTTTTAAGGGTTTTCCGTAGAATTCCATATCGGTGATAGAATGTAAGGTATTCGATTCAAATTGAGCTTGATTTCTGTTAGAATGTGATTAATGATAGTGGCGTCAACGGTATTGTGGGAAGGACCAACTTCGATTTCTAGATTTGGAACTTTTTCAGTGGAAGAGCAACATTCTATCTCTATTAGGGCTCTGTGGATATTCTGGGGCTCTTGTGATGTGTGCAGTGTTGTTCATATAGGTCCTAAGAAAATGAAGATAGAAGATAGAAAAGTTATATGACTTGCATCTCTCTTTCACGGAGCGCATATTTTCTATTGCTCGGGAAGAGGTGTCCGCTTGGTTGTTCTTAAAATTGAAGTAGATTAATTTGACTATTGTAGGTTTGTATCACGATATTGAGCTGATACGGCCAAAGTTGAGGTGTTCTCAGTGTTACATGAAGATGTGTAACTGGCCCAGATTTCCCTCTGAGGAGAAATGTATCCATTGAATAGGAATGTGGATAGGATGTTGTTTAATTTGATGCATATCGAGACAAGTTGGCTGCTACTTCTACACTATACCTCATAAGAAGTCTGGACACGGAAATATATATAGTATGTCTTTTGTCTCATTAGTATGCCGATGATAAGTTCATATAATATCTACAAATATTTTGGCATTTAAGATACACAAAGGTTCTGTCGAGTGTTGTTTCACCATCTCAAAATGTTTTGCATGCATCAAAGTAAATTTGCATAACGTATTTGTGGGTAAGCTTCTCTTTGGGTGAATTGGTACTTGGCTTAAATCTTGATCTGTATCGCCAAGAAACCCTTTTTTTTTGTTGAAACTTATTGAAGGAATTGAAACCTCTGCTCTGTTTGGAGAGATATTACGGTCAATAAAGCTTGGAGTGCCACTGTGATTGTTCAAGGAGGTCTTTTAATTGGGTTGAACGGAGACATATGTAATCTCAGAAGAGTACTAGTGTCTGTTGGAAATCGCTTTTGCAAGGCTACAGATGTAAGGTATGAGCAGAGGATAAGACCGACCAATGCCTGCTAAAGATTGTTAGTTTCTTGTTCAAACCAATGCCTGCTAAAGATTGTTAACAAGTTTGGAACTTGAGATTGACCAGGAAAGCTCGACATGAAGTAATAACTTAACAGCAGAGAAGCTCTTGCACTTTCCAGATTGAGGAGATGCATTAGACTTTTAATAGACCTGGAGGGTGCTTGTCTACTGAGAAAAAGATGCATCTCCAAAACAAAACAAAACAAAATAAATCATGAACGAATAAATAAATAAATAAATAAATGCGCTTGATGCATTTCGACAACATTATTGTGCTTTCTGAGGATTTCTGAGAAAATTCTCACGGTGCCTCAAAACTGAAGCAGGGTTGTATCTACATCTCCAGAAACAGGAGACATTTTGCGTTCTTATTACATTTTACTCACTTCCCTACATAAGCAATCTTAGGGCTAAATCTACTTGATTTCCTCATCCCTTAATCATGACTAAGACAAATCATTTGTGCAGATGGCCAGTAGGAGCTTCCAGCAGAAGCACTATCTCTATAACATTGACTTCAGAACTTGATGAAGGGCATCTGGTTGCACGAAGCACGAGCTTTTCTCACATGATCTGTGTCGGCTAGCTCTTCCTGGTATGTTCTTATGAGGCTTTTCGGGTTATGATTTTACATACTAGTCTTGTGTATGATAAAATGCTTGTTTTTTTTCTTTATTTTCTCCATATGGTGGTAGTCTACGATTTAACATTGCAAGGAAACGGCCAAACGGGAGTAGAGAGTATAGATGGCAGTGTTTGACTCTTTATTGAATCGAATCATAAAAAACTCCTACACGATTGTTCTTCTTAGTTACATTTGCAGTTACATCTCCTCTCTTTCAATGTGCTTGCAATGAAATGCGATCAAGTGGTTTCGGTTAGGGGATTGGAGATATCTCGGGTTTTTAGAATCCGAACTTTCAACATGTGGTTGAAATGGGAGAGAGAAACCCGTTCTATTATCTCAATCAAATGTTCAAAAATCTAACTCTAGTAATCAGAGTTATCACGGTCCCCAAACATGACATTAAATGGGAATTGGTCATTTTCTGTTCCGTTTTCATTACGTGGTAAGTGGGCATATATAAGCTCATAACCAATCTTGTTCTTTCGGAATAACTTAAAAATTGACTATATAATGTTGTCGAATGGCTTGTACGTACAGTAAATATATGCTATTTTGTGAGGAACTTTACATTTTTTTGAGGGAAGAGGACCTTCACATTTAATGGAAGACGAGGGGACTCAAGGTCTATAATAAATATATATAGTGTAAGAAAAAAGCATTAAGAGCTTAGCTTAGCTTAGCTTAGCTTAGCTTAGCTTAGCTGTGGCATCAAATTTGCAGGTTAATGGTATTAATTAATTATGTATATTAAAGAAGTGTGAAAGACACTTGACCTCCTATGTTTAGGAATAAAGACACATTATCCCCTCGAGTGTTGGATAAAGACACTCTGCCCCCTTGGTCTTGCAAAACGTGAATACACTTTACTCCTGTTGGTTTCCATCTTGTTTTCCACAGTAGTGCCATTTTTGTGACTATTTTACTCCTAATTGTAGAGAAAGTTTACTATACCTAACTAATAATATTACACTACCAACTAACCCAACCTATCACTTCTCCTCTTTGGGTATAAGAACACTGAGAACACAAACCTCCAAAAGAGAAAGTCAGTCCACAGAACAAGAAAGAGAGAGACCACCAGCAAATTAACTCCATTGCAGACTGAGTAGAAGCTTTTATCTAATTTAATTTGAGTACTCTATGAACAAATTAATAGTCATATACACCCAATCAAACAACATAAACGTAAAACCCAAAATTAAACCAAGCAACCCCTCATATGAAGTCTCAGATATATCTGAATGTCCCAAGTTGAATCAAGGATCGAACAAAAAAGCGAGAGACCACTACCAAATTGACTTCATTCCCGACTGAGAAGAAGATTTTATCTCATTTAGTTTGAGTACGATGCTATGGACAGAACAGATTGACAGCCATACATGCCCAAATGAAATCCCATAAACTCAATCACAAATTAAACCCAGGCCACCCCTAGTATCGAATCCTAGATATTGAATATGGAATTCCCCAAGTTGAGTTAAGAATCGAATGATTGACACACCCATACCCAAACCAGACCCTAAGATTACTTACCCTTTTGACTTTAACTATGATCCATACTCAGGTTGGAAGAGAAGAAGAACCGAGTTGTCTGGACCCCCAGGTCACCCACGGCTAGCACCACCCTTGTTCCGCTGGAAATCGCAAGAGACACCTAAAGTTTCCGTGTCGAAGCTGCGTGATTAAGTTGTTTCCGTGAATATCTGCTTTCGTGAAGTTGAGACCCAAAGGGGACGAGTTTCGATAGCCAACAGATCAAGTAAAAATGGGTGATTACAAGTTTGACGAACATGAAAGTGTAGGTGGTAATAAGGTCGTGAACAACCAAGGATGATTGATCGAAGGTCTAAGGATTTTCAATCGGTCCTTCTCCAGTGGGTGCGGGTTGTATTTAGACGATGCTGATGGTGGATTACTGCCCATAATGGTCACATTGTCAAAATTAGTAGATGGTTTGCACCGAAAATGGAATGTTGAATTATGGTCCAAATTGGGATAAATAAATTTAAGTCATTGCTCATTTTGGGGTTACCCCAAACTTGAAGGGTCATTATGTTTGTCTTAAAGGCTTCTTGAATGCCGATAGTTCAATTGGCAGTTGATCTATCTAAATAGCTGTTAGAGCTGACATCTTCATTTCGTTTTATGAAACTATCTCAAAGCAGTCCTAATCAGTATTTTCTAAATTTCCATTCCAAGTAGTCGTGGTGTTATATTTTCGCACAAGACTACAGCAAGATTGACTTCGTTAATAAAGCATGACTTCGTTAATAAAAGCTAATTGGAGGAGCATCAATTGAGCTTCATGCCTGAAGATATTCGGTACCATATAATGTCATTTATGGCCACTCATGAGCATTTAAGACAAGCGTATTGTTCAGAATGTGGAGCACTACGTACCAATAGTGCTCCACAAGCATAGTTGTCTTAAATGCGCCAAGAATGGGCATAAATGACAAGATAAAGTACTGAATATCTGCAGACAAGAAGCTCAACCGATCCTCAACCACATTTGCCTTTTTTTGAAGAAGTGGTGCTTTTACTTGTTTCTTCTGGTGTTGTTCTTACTGTAGTCTTGTGCGAAACTATAACGGCACAACTACCTAGAATGGAAAACTTAGAAAATATTGAATAATATTTCTTTGACATTATTGCACAAAATTAAATGAAGATGTCAGCATATTGTAGCTCCATAGATCAACTGTCAATTTAGCTATTGGCATTCAAGAAACATTTTAAGCAAAGATAATGACACTTAAAGTTTGGGGTACCCCCAAAATGTGCAGTGACTTGATTTTTCTGCCAATTTGAGCCCTAATTCAACATTACATCTCCGGTGTTAAACGTCTACCGATTTTTACAATGTGACCAGTTTGTGTGACAAACGTCAGTTCTCAATTCACTGACTTTGCAATAAATTAAATATGAAGACTTTAAAGTTAGTTTCCTCTTAAACTAAGTTTTAAATAACACATGACGGTGTTCTCATTATGTGGAAACCTCCCAAGGGCGTCACACAGACTTCATTCCATCACACTTCTCCTTGAGAAGAACAGAGTCTTTGTAACCCCTTCACTTGGTGACGGAAGTGATATCAAATAGGAGAGAGACGAGGAAGAGGTGAACCGGTGACATCTATCATTACTCAACGCTTGAGACCATTCCCTGCTAGTTTCAATAACAACTATGGCTAACAATGACAAAAGTAATTCCTTGATCCGCAAAGGGCACAATAGGGGTTCAAGTTTAAACGAGAAAACAACAAATTCAATCAAACGAGCTTAAAACGAATCGAGCACAGACCGTAAAAAACACAAACCAAAGGGAGGTGATTTACCGATTCAGGCACGCCTCCGTAATGTCATGAAAATTTCCACTCTCGATCAACCTCAGTTGTTTTTCCACATACTTTGGGAGATATGAAAACATCGCAATAGAAAAAATTGATTCAGTGTCCAATAAAAGAAAATTAGTCCAGTTTCTGTAGATCTATCAAACTCATTACTCAAAGTGTAGTTGCGAACAAAGAATTGCAGATCTACTCATGGAGAGCATGGTGTTGATGATACGGTATCCATATCATTATTTCGTATTTATTTATTTAAGTTACTATTCGATTGTGTTATTTAATTAATAAGTCGGGCTTGGCCCGTTAAGTCTAGGGTTAGGGTCCAGCAGTTTATCTATTTAAGTATTTGTAATCCCCCAGCTTATTCATCAATCAAGAAATAAATCAGTATTTTCCTTTATCTCGTTTATTTATCGTGTTTGTGTGCGTGTGTGTGCCCGATCGTTACCCGGGTGGGTAACAATTGGTGCTTTCATTGAGAGTGTCGGTCGGACTTTTGTTCGCGACACTCGCCCCAGACTCATGGATCTCCCTTATGCTGTTGTGAATCTCAGTCGCAAGGGCGTCCAACTTGTGCTTTTCGATGAAATCGATGAGCTCTCCCGGCAAGGTGAAGCGATTAATTGTCTCACCTTGGCAGACTTGGAAAAATTTCAAACCAGTGGGTACATCACCTGAGCAGATCTGAAAGGCCTCAAAGTCAGACGGAATCAATTCCGATTGATTTCGACTGATGAGTTTTGTCGCCTGCAGCACATCCTCAGAGCCGATGAACTGCTAGATGAAGAACAGCCGCCACCATCGCCTCCTCCGCCTTCCGTCAAGCAGCCAGATCCGCTGCCACAGCGGCAAACCCAGCAACAGCCGGTGCAATTGAAGCCGGAACCACCACAGCCTCCGCCACTGGAAATCGCTCAGCAGCAGCAACCTGCTCCATCCGAACCAGTACAGCAGCTTCACCAAGAACAACCACAGATTCAACCCTTGCCGCCGTCACAGGCACCAACCAAGCTGTCGGCGCCTTCTTCCCGACGATTCAACAGCCCGTGCATTCGCGGAAACGCCATTCATTCCGGCGATTCAAGCACCACCATCGCCGTCGGCCCCAAAACCGGCCGAACAAACCAGGCCTCCCGAAGACCACCAACCAGAACCCCCGACCCTCCAATTGACCTCCATCCGAACCCCCCTCCGACAGTGCAGCTCCAGAAACCAGCACCGAAGCCACCCCCACCAGGTTCACCCTCACCGTCGTCTCCTCTATGTCCGGCGACCTTTCCGTCGGCCCCAAAACCGGCCGACCAATCCCTGTCCTCCGGCGACTACAATTCGAACACCGTCATCCCCGGCAACTCTCACAACGCCGTCCTCTTTCCAATCACCAGAGACTTCAGCAACCACCAATCGCCCAAATCACCTGAATTAGAGCCACAACCGCCCGATCCACCACCAGCAGCACGCAACATCTCCAACCACCAATTGACGGGACAAATTAGTTGTTCCGCCGCTGTTCTTCCTCAGCCCAGGGCGCCGGAGCTTCCAATCGACCAACAGAACCAGACGGCGGTGCCTCAGTCGCCACACCACCTCCAGCAGGTGTACCCGTCGGCGTACCAGGCCGTTCCGCCACAGCCATGGCCGCCCCCTTCTTCAACTGCTAGGGTTGAGGATGACATTGGGCTTTATTTCAACAGTTGGGCTCCAATAATGGACTGGACTAATTTTTCATTTTGGGCCACTAAAGTTGCTGGAGTTAAGTCTTATTTACATGGGCTTGGTCATCAAATTGGGTTGAAGTTAAAGGGGACTAATAAACTTGGGCCTAATGCATATTTGGGTAACCAAAGTAATTTGGGTCAGTATGCTTTATTTGGAATTGGACTCCAAAATGTTTTGCTGAAATTGGTTCGCCGACTATTTGATCCGGGCAAGATTAGTGGCAAGTTGAGACTACGAAGTGGCGTTTTGAAGATCGTTCGACGACAATTCGATCCGGGCAAGAATAAAAGCAATTTTTCAACGTCCGCCTTGAGGGCAAGACAATTTTCAAGCGTGCGGGAGTTGATACGGTATCCATATCATTATTTCGTATTTATTTATTTAAGTTACTATTCGATTGTGTTATTTAATTTATAAGTCGGGCTTGGCCCGTTAAGTCTAGGGTTAGGGTCCAGCAGTTTATCTATTTAAGTATTTGTAATCCCCCAGCTTATTCATCAATCAAGAAATAAATCAGTCTTTTCCTTTATCTCGTTTATTTATCGTGTTTGTGTGCGTGTGTGTGCCCGATCGTTACCGGGGTGGGTAACAGACGACGTGGAGCGCAGGGGATGGAGGCCACCACCGCTTGGTCAACATCGACGAATCGGTGCTTATAGATCAACGGCTAGATGAAGGCAATCAGAAACTCCATAGGCGAATTTCCCCGTGGCTTCCCTCATCTGATGCGTTCCACTCAACTCTTGCTAAGGCAGAGCCACTCTAACGTGCCACGAGGTTGGCAAAAAGATTCAGTTTCTAGCGATTGCTGGTTGAATCAGATTTTGAAGCTATACTTTTTTAGCTCTCTATAAAGGATTTAGAGGGTGGATCGGAAGGGAGGCGATTCACGGTGGATAAGTTGTCTATAGCTTGGGTTTCCTTAGCATATCATGACCAAAATGCCCTTAGCATATCATGACCAAAATGCCCTTAGCATATCATGACCAAAATACCCTTGCCCATGATCTGGCTGGTCTAGACTCGGGCTTGTCCAGCTTCATAAGATTTCCAGTTTCAGAAGAACAATTTTGAGATTCGAGCATTTGATCTTAGATCGTAATAAAACATGCACCTCCTAAAAGGAAAGAGGTTCAGAACAAGTTCTAATGGAAGAGTATATAATCCAAAGAGGACAATGTCCTCATAATCAGCAAGAACATAAGACACAACTAATCTATCACAGAAAGATTTTGACCTTTTCATGTACAAACCTATAAAATCAGAATGTTTTTTTGATAGATTGGAGATCAAATTTTAATAGAAGAATATTAGATCTAAATAAGGAAGCATACCGATGTTCCAGAGTTTGCCATGCAGATCTGATGAGAGAGATCGATTACTTGAGTGAGGGCTTCTTTTCACCGAGTAACATTAATCGGGTTAGGATGGCCTCATCGTGGATCCGTGAGATGGTGATGCCCGGGACATCCATTGCTGAAATGGTTCCATCGGAGGCCGTGGTGTATCTTGGAGGATAGGGATGAGAGCCATCAACATTGCTAAACAACGACCGTGTGTGAATGATTGATGTGAGGCTGTGCTTCCATCAAACATAATTGGAAGTAGCAAACGGATCTGAAGTCACCATGGGTGAGGTGGAGGTAGAAAACATTCTCAAGGCTCTGATACCATGAAAGGAAATCAGAGACAAAATGGCTTGAATAAAGAAAAGGTAATGTATCTTATTACCGTAGAGAGACATTAGGTATGCTTATATGCACCTAAGTTTAACAGTAGGATCAAACAGTAGGAATATCTAACGGTCACAATGCTGCTGCTGTGGGAGATAGGTTTAGGGTTAGGAGCATAACCTAAATGACCACTATTCCCTTATAAATAATGGGCTACGATACTAGTGGGCTGAGGCAGTTGTCATAATGTAATTGGGCTTGCATACTTTGTATACTTCAAGTGTGGATTGGGCGTTGTGTCTATAAACTTACGCCATCTAAACTTTTATAGGACTTGGGCTTTTGATATGACCCAAATTGTCTAAATAAAATTTCGATTTCGCTTTAAAAACATGTTTTGATTTAAATTTATTTGGAAACTACCAAAATTAATTTGCAGAGGAGGGTTCGATTCTTACAGAAGTGTCTAAGAGTGATGTATATCTTTTCTTCTAATGCTCTTCAACCTCGACAATTTTAGGGTTAACTATGCCTACTGTGGATTTTCCGGTTCAGACACGCCTCCAAAATATCATCAAACCTTTCACTCCGATTAATTTTATTTATTTATCCACTCTTTGGCAGATATGAAAGCTCGCAGTAAAAAGATTTTATTCCATTTCTGTAGGTCTATCATCGATAATTACTTAGCGTGTAGATGCGGAAAAAGAATATACATATGCACGAACCTCTTTTGTAGATCTACTCATGGAGAGCATTGTGGCGTTGTGGAGCGACGGAGATGGAGGCCACCTCGAGTAAACTAGTCTCGAAAGAAACAAAAGTTAAACAAGTAACACACTGCATCACAAGATTTAAGCCACGTACGAGGTCCATTAGTCTCGAAAAAAACAAAAGTAACACACTGCATCACAAGATTTACAAGTGTCTCGCGTAAACCCAACTTGAGTAAACAACCTTGAAAAATATTCGTTTTTGTCTGAGGTATTACAAAATACTACCACTACTACTACTACTCACAAATGAAACATATCAGAGTCCCGGGTTTAAACCCGGTTGATGGAAAAACAATTTGTAAAAAAGAACATATTAGAGTCGAATTGTGCGTCACAGACTAACAAAAGTCAAGCCACAGGTCACAGCAACTCTCCCATTTCTCCGGGATCCGGCCGATGAATCTTTCTCTGCAGTGGCCGCTTCGTGAAATCACCGATGTACAGAGGGTCTGTGACTTTCGATTAGTGTTCACAGTAATCACTAACCCCTTCTCATCGTCTCTTGCTATTTATTAAGCTTTATAGGGTTTTCTGTAGAATTCCATATAGGTAGAGCTCTATAATAGTATGATGGAATGTCAGGTATTCGATTCAGATTGATTTTGATTTATGTTAGAATCTGGTTAATGATAGTGACGTCAACGTTATTGTGGGAAAGACCAACTTCGATTTAAAGATTTGGAGAACTGGAGTCCTATAGTTTGTTCAATCCAGAACATTAATTGATAATTTTCTCGAAATTTTAGTTTGGGATTTTGTTGTGAAGTCCTAAGTAATCGGTAAGGACAGAATTCTGAAACTTTCCTGGATTTTATTTTTGCTGGCGTAGTTGCTAATAGGAATTTTTTGCAACTTTTTTCCGTGGAAGAGCAACATTCCATCTCTATCAGGGCTCTGTGGGTATTCTTGGCCTCTTGTGATGTGTGCAGTGTTGTTCATATGCACAGTTAGGTCCTAAGAAAATGAAGATATAAGTTATATGAATTTACCTGACAAGTCAAATAAAAATTGCATCTCCTTTTCATGAACCGTCATATTTTCTATTGCTAGGGAAGAGGTATCTGCTTGGTTGTTCATAAGCTAGCAGATTGCTTTGACTATTGTTGGTTTGTAGGTTTGTATCACGATATTGAGCTGATACGGCCAAAGTTGGATGTTTTTAGGAGTTGATAGTGTTACATGAAGATGTGTAACTGGCCCAGATTTCCCTTTCAGGAGAGTTGGATCCATTGACTAGGAATGTGGTTTAGCTATTCACTTATTTCTATAGGATGTTTAATTTGATGCATATCGAGACAAGTTGGAGCTACTTCTACACTAGACCTCATAAGAAGTCTGGACACGGAAATATATATAGTATGTCTTTTGTCTCATTAGTATGCCGATGATAAGTTCATATAATATGTACAAATATTTTGGCATTTAAGATACACGAAGGTTCTGTAGAGTGTTGTTTCACCATCTCAAAATGTTTTGCATGCATCAAAGTAAATTTGCGTAACGTCTTTGTGGGTAAACTTCTCTTTGGGTAAATTGGTACTTGGCTTAAATCTTGATCTGTATCGCCAAGAAACTTTTTTTTTGTAGAAACTTATTGAAGGAATTGAAAACCTCTGCTCTGTTTGGAGAGATATTACGGTCAATAAAGCTTGGAGTGCCACTGTGATTGTTCAAGGAGGTCTATTTGGGTTGAATGGAGACATGTGTAATCTCAGAAGAGTCCTAGTGTCTGTTGGAAATTGCTTTTGCAAGGCTACATATGTAAGGTATGAGCAGAGGATAAGACCGACCATATGATAAAAATCTGACAAACAGTTAGTTGCTTATTGAACCAATGCCTGCTGAAGGTTACTAATAATCCAACAGCAGATTGCACTTTCCAGATTGAGGAGATGCATTAGACTTTGATAGACCTGGAGAGTGCTTGTCTACTGAGAAGAAGATGCATCTCCAAAACAAAACAAAACAAAACAAAACAAAATGAATTATGAATGAATAAATAAATAAGTAAATGTGCTTGATGCATTTCGACAACATTATTGTGCTTACGGAGGATTTATGAGAAAATTCTCATGGTGCCTTAAAACTGAAGCAGGGTTGTATCTACATCTCCAGAAACAGGAGACATTTTGCGTTCTTATTACATTTTACTCACTGCCTACATAAGCAATCTTAGGGCTAAATCTACTTGATTTCCTCATCCCATAATCATGACTAATGACAAATTATTTGTGCAGATGGCCAGTAGGAGCTTCCAGTGGAAGCACTTTCTCTATACCATTGACTTCAGAACTCGATGAAGGGCGTCTGGTGCTGCCAACTTCTTTTGGGGATGAAGATGGATTGCACGAAGCATAAGCTTTTCTAACATGATCTGTGCCGGCTAGCTCTTCCTGGAATGTTGTATGTACTTTCGTCGATTCTGGTATGTTCTAGTTATGAGGCTTTTTGGGTTATGATTTTGCATGCTAGTCTCGTGCATGATCAAATGCTTGCTTTATTTTCCCCATATGGTTGTAGTCTATGATGTAACATTGCAAAGGAAACGGGAGTAGAGAATATAAATGGCACTGTTTGACTCTTTACTGAATTGAATCCTAAAAAGCTCCTGCAAGATTGTTCTTGTTGGTTGCAGTACATCTCTCTTTCAATGTGCTTGCACTGAATTGCAATCGAGTGGAATCTGAAGTCTGAACATTCAGGGCTTGTTAAGGGACCGGAGATATCTCCGGTTTTTAGAATCTGAACATTCAGCATGTGGTTGAAATGGGACGAGAACCCTGTTCTATCATCTCAATCACATGCTCAAAAATCTAATTTTAATAATCAGAGATGTCCCGGTCCCCAAACATGACATTAAAGAGGAGTTGGTTATTTTCTGTTTCATTTCCCGTGGTGTTCGCACGAACTGGCAGTGGCTCCGTGATGCGGATCAACTTCCTAAAGTCCGAGACTTTAGGAACAAGTACCAGAGACGCAGGAAAATTGGACTTTTGGAGGAAGTTTACTCCGAATAAGGGATAAGATTTTAGTTATTTCTAGTTATCTCTTAGTAGTTGAGTAGAAGTAGGAGTTTTCATGTTTTCATCTATAAGTTAGTAGGATATCAGTCGTTGTTTTCACCTTTGATGATTATTGAATAAAAATTCCTCAGAAATTGAGTTGATTTTCAGAAATACCTGTTTTTTTTTCCTTTCAGTCCTACACCAATTTTGGTATCAGAGCCAAAATTCGATCTCCCTGTCGCTCCTCTGCAACCAATTGCATCTGCCTGCGTTCGCTCATCTAAGCAACAGAAAACCCCTGCAACCAGATCGCCGAACAGCCACCAGTGCACAGGTGAATCCAAACGCCGGCGAATCCGCCACAGCTGGCGAAGCACCGAAGCCTCTGCAGCTTCGTCGGCTTCCTTCTCGCCGCCGGCCAGACCAGCCGACCCTCCAGACGTCGTCGGAGAACCTCGTCGTTCTCTGTCTCAACCCGTCGCCTCTGCGAATCCGTCCTCACAGTTCGCACCACCACCACTTGACGTCGCCTCTGTTCCCCCATCGCCACTGCCTCTCTAGACGCGTTCCTTTGTGCTTTCCCATCCAGAAACCATAGCCCCAATTGAAAACCCCATTCTACCCCTGTCAACCATCAAAACACCTATTTTACCCCCTGCAGTAAACCCTAGCCCAATTATTCACTCAAACCCAACTGTTCACAGCCCAACTGTTCACAGCCCAATCGATACCAACCCAGCTCCTCATCTTTTTTTCCAGCCCATTAACTTCAGCCTAAAAAAAAAAAAAAAAAAAAAAAAACTGAAATTACAATTATTATTTGGCGAATCTCCTTTTAAGGATTTTTGTCACACTCGGCTCATATTCTTCGGAATTTTGGGTCACCTATTTAGGCTCATATTCTCCGGAATTTTGGGTCACCCATTTAACTTATATTCTTCGGAATTTAAGTTACATTTGGCTCATAATTTTTTTAAAATTTTGGGTCAGATTTTACTTTGAATCTTAAGTAATACGATCACTCATGACCAATCAAAGCATTGCCCAGAGGCAAGATGCGCTGGAACAGAAGGTTGAAATCATTGATGGTACTGTCAAAACTCTCACAGAATCAATAAACGAGTTGACACGACAGGTAGCTCGTTTGACTACCTCTTGGGAGAAACAACCGCTTAGTACAGAGGCAGTTGAAGATACCCATGGCAGCCCCACGATTCAACAACGTGGTTCTGTCAATCGCGATGCGCGCGATAATTTGCGAGGGGATCGTGACCGCGTAAGGAATCCGCCACAGTACCAAAGGCCTCGGGACGAGTTTGACGAGTCAGAGGATGAGGTTAATGTGAGACAAAACAGACAACGAGGAAGACGTCAATACCGAACACCAGAGAGAAATTATGGCCGCTATGGGCGTAATGACGATGACTCGGACATCACGAAGAGGGTCCGAGCAGAAGCTCCTGAGTTCAATGGCCAATTAGACCCTAATGCTTTTCTAGACTGGCTAGATGCAATGGATGACTATTTTGATTGGCATAACATGTCAGACAGGCGAAGAGTTCGTTTTGCAAAGATGAAGCTAGTGGGATTAGCTAAGCGTTATTGGAAAGGTGTTGAAGAAGACATCGAAAGGCTGGGCGACGAACCTATAGTTCATTGGGATGAGATGAAGACTAAGCTGAAGTCCAAGTTTCTTCCAAGACAACATATGAAGCGGTTACTTGATCAGTTCATGAGTTTGAAGCAGTTGACTTCTAGTGTTTCCGAGTACATGGGAAAGTTTGAAGATCTGCGTATAAGATGCAAAATTCGCGAAGAGCCTGACGTGTCAGTCACAAGGTTCATCAATGGCTTGCGCTTCGACATTAAAAGAGAAGTCAACCTATATGCCCCGGACACGGTTGAGGATGCTTATCAGAAAGCATTGGAGTTGGAGATTTATCGAAAGCCTACGACTCAGAAGCGCTGGAATTCTCAAATCGGGGAGACGCAACAAAATGAGTCAAATAAAAGGTCCACAGGCACAACACTTCTTCCGGGCACATCGGTTGCATCCAAGAGTAGCATCGCCTCTAATGCCAAAGTCAATAGTGCTACAGGTGGCAGAAACTTCTATCCCAACTCGCGGACCAACAATCCATCCATAGTATGCAACAGATGTCAAGAGAGAGGACATATAGCGTCTCAATGTCCCCAGCGCAACTTGTTCCTTGAGTATGAAGAATTTTATGAATAGGGTGATGCGTGCCATGTCCAACCACTAGACGAACCCCAGGAATCGGGAGATGATGAAGAGTATTCGGAGGAGGATGGGAAGCAAGTAAGTGTCATGAGGTGTATTTTCTCCACGCCAGCCAGATATGATGAATGGAAGCGTACGAGTATCTTTCACACATTTGTGAAATGTGGGGAGAAAGTTTGCAAGATTGTTATCGATGGAGGAAGTACAATGAATGTAGTTTCTCAGTCGGCCGTGGAAAAGCTAAAGCTACAACCTAAGCCGCACCCTAAACCTTTTCGAGTTGCTTGGGTCGATAAAACCTCACTTCCTGTTAAAGAGAGGTGCATAGTCCCTATTCAAATGGGGCTCTACAAAGAGGACATTGTGTGCGATGTTCTACCCATGGACGTAGCTCATGTATTACTCGGACGTCCTTGGATTTACGATAAAGATGTCACACACTATGGGCGTGATAACACTTATGTGTTCAAGCATGGAGATAAGACGATCAAGCTCTACCCAGCAAAACCTTCAGATAAGGATAAGCCTGAGTTGAAGAGACCGCACAAGCAAAACCTTCATGTCTTGGCCAAGAAGGATTTTGAGAAAGAAAGTAGTGAGACGGGAATAGTTCTTGCATTGGTGACAAAGGGCATATTCTCAGTTTCCACTGAGCAAATTCCTTCCACCACACCAGAAATTATCAAGTTGTTGGATGAATTTCAAGATGTAGCTCCCGAAGAGTTGCCGAATGCTTTACCACCTATGAGGGATGTTCAACACGCTATAGATCTAGTTCCAGGATCACAGCTGCCAAACTTGCCCTACTACAGGATGAACCCTAAAGAACGTGCAGAGATGAACAAGCAAGTTGAAGGGCTTCTCCATAAAGGTTTCATTCGTGAAAGCCTTAGCCCTTGTGCAGTTCCAGCCTTGTTGACGCCTAAGAAAGACGGTTCTTGGAGGATGTGTGTGGATAGTCGTGCCATCAACCGAATCACTGTCAAGTATCGGTTTCCCATACCAAGACTTGACGACATGCTAGACCAAATGGCTGGTTCAACGTGGTTTTCCAAGCTAGACTTGAGGAGTGGTTATCACCAGATTCGTATCAGGCCTGGAGATGAATGGAAGACTGCTTTCAAAACTCAAGATGGGTTATATGAATGGATGGTAATGCCTTTTCGATTATCCAATGCTCCCAGTACATTCATGCGGGTTATGAATCAAGTTCTTCGTCCTTATTTGGGAAAGTTCTTGGTTGTATACTTTGATGATATACTAATTTTCAGCAAGACAAGGGAAGACCACATGGAGCATCTTCGCTTAGTTCTCACGACGCTACGCGAAGGAAAACTATACTTGAACTTAAAGAAATGTTCTTTCCTACAGGAAAGTGTGCTTTTCCTCGGGTTTATTGTCTCTTCTGAAGGGATTTCAGCTGACCCTGACAAGGTTAAAGCTATAAGAGAATGGCCTGAGCCAAAGACCTTGACGGAAGTTCGTAGTTTTCACGGACTGGCAACCTTCTACCGGAGGTTCATAAAGGGATTCAGTTCGATTACAGCTCCGCTCACGGATTGCATGAAGCAAGGAGAGTTCAACTGGACCATAGCAGCCACGAAATCTTTCAAGGAGATTAAGCTCAGGATGACAGAGGCCCCTGTACTAAGGCATCCTGATTTTTCGAAAGTCTTTGAAGTCTCATGTGATGCTTCAGGCGTAGGAATCGGAGGAGTTCTCAGCCAAGAAGGGCACCCTATTGCTTATTTTAGTGAGAAACTCAATGGAGCGAAGTTGAAGTACTCCACTTATGATAAAGAGTTTTATGCTATTGTGCGAGCTCTTCGCTATTGGAGGTACTATTTGCTGTCGCAGGAGTTTGTTCTTTATTCTGACCATCAGGCTCTCAAGTATCTACACTCTCAGCGTAATTTGAACTCCAGACATGCGAAGTGGGTTGAGTTTCTCCAGGAGTATACATTCGTTCTCAAGCACCGTGCCGGAGTTGAGAATAAGGCTGCTGATGCTCTCAGTCGTGTTGTTTATGTCCTTCAGACCATGAATGTTCAAGTTGTTGGGTTCGAGCGGATGAAGGATGAATATGACACTTGTCCTGACTTTGGTATTATATACCATGAGGTGAAAGATGGTAATCGACATGAGTATGTTGACTTTATCATTCGAGATGGATACCTGTTTCGAGGTTCCAAGTTGTGTGTTCCTCGCACATCAATGAGAGACTTCCTCATATGGGAGTTACACGCCGGAGGCCTTGCGGGACATTTTGGTAGAGATAAGACAGTAGCGCTTGTTGAAGATAGGTTCTACTGGCCTTCGCTTAAGAGGGATGTTGCTCGAGTTGTCTCTCAATGCCGGACGTGTCAAGTGTCCAAAGCAAAGAAGAAAAACACAGGGTTATACACACCGTTGCCTGTCCCACATGAACCCTGGAAGGACCTTAGCATGGATTTTGTTCTTGGTTTGCCCAAGACTGCACGAGCTCATGATTCCATTCTTGTTGTCGTTGACAGGTTCTCCAAAATGGCACATTTCATTCCTTGCAACAAGACGGCGGATGCTTCACATGTTGCTAAGTTATTCTTCAAGGAAGTTGTTCGTCTCCATGGATTACCAACCTCCATTGTGTCGGATAGAGATGTTAAGTTTGTTAGCTACTTTTGGAAGACACTCTGGAAACTCTTTGGCACAAACCTCAAGTTCTCGTCTGCTTTCCATCCGCAGACTGATGGTCAAACTGAAGTTGTGAATCGTAGTCTTGGAGATTTGTTACGCTGTCTAGTTCAAGACAAGCCTGGACTTTGGGATTTGATTCTCCCTACTGCCGAATTTGCTTACAACAGTTCAGTTAATCGGTCAACAGGAAAGAGTCCTTTCGAGATAGTTCATGGGTTTGCTCCTCGCCAACCAATCGATCTTGTTCAGCTACCTGTTGATGCCCGTTCATCGGGACCTGCTGAGTCTTTTGCGGAGCATATTCGTAATTTACATGCTGAAATTAGAAGGAAAATTGCGCTGAGCAATGAGAGCTACCGCCTTGCTGCCAACGCACATAGAAGGAAGATGGATTTTAATGAAGGGGATTATGTGATGGTTCGTGTGCGTCCCGAGCGGTACCCAAAGAATTCATTCAAGAAACTTCATGCTAGGGCAATTGGGCCATATCGCATCCTGCAAAAGCTTGGACCAAATGCTTATTTGTTGGACCTTCCTTCAGATATGGCGATCAGTCCAGTCTTCAATGTGGAGGATCTCTTTCCTTACCACGGTACATTCGAGCCTCCAACTGATCCTGCTGGTAATCCTATCGCACCACAAGATTCCGCACCTCGTCTTCCACCACTTCCAACGTCAAAAAAAGAGCTAATTTCAGAAGTGTTGGATACAGAAGATGTTCTCACGGGTCAAGGCATTGTTCGTCGGTTCTTGGTCAAATGGTGTAACCGTCCGGACATTGATGCAACATGGATTACAGCAGAAGAGTTTCGCCTTGTTGATCCAGAGTTTTTTCAGTCGCTCTCTCCGGAGGAGAGTTCTTTTCAGCCGGGGAGAAATGATGCGGATCAACTTCCTAAAGTCCGAGACTTTAGGAACAAGTACCAGAGACGCAGGAAAATTCGACTTTTGGAGGAAGTTTACTCCGAATAAGGGATAAGATTTTAGTTATTTCTAGTTATCTCTTAGTAGTTGAGTAGAAGTAGGAGTTTTCATGTTTTCATCTATAAGTTAGTAGGATATCAGTCGTTGTTTTCACCTTTGATGATTATTGATTAAAAATTCCTCAGAAATTGAGTTGATTTTCAGAAATACCTGTTTTTTTTTCCTTTCAGTCCTACACCACTCCGTCCTAGTTGCTCCTTGTTCTGTTGCTCTGTTGCCTCCTTGCTTGAGCTTTGGTGAGTCCATTCAAGGCATATTCTAACAGACACATTATCCCCTTGAGTTTCGGATAATAACACTCTGGCCCCTTGGTCTTGCCAAATGTGAAGTCACTTTACTCCTTCCGTTGGTTTCCATCTTGTTTCCCAGTTGTGCCATTTTTCGTGACTATTTCACTCCTAAATGTGGAGAAAGTTTATTATACCCTTACCTAACTAATAATATTACACCACCAACCTACCCAACCTATCTCTTCTCCTCTTTGGGTCCTTGCCCATTATTTGGCTGGTTTGGGCCCGTGCTTGTCTAGTTTCAAGGGGTCTCCATTTTTAGAAGAACAATTGCAAGATTTGAGCATTTGCTCTTCAGATCGTATTAAAGCATGCAACTCTTGAAAACAATCAAAGAGGTTCAAAACGTGTTCAAGTGGAAGACCAAAATGTTTTATACTCAGTAGGAAGATCATTTAAGGCAAAGAGAAGCATATCATCATCATCAACGAGAAAAGAAGATAATTAATTTTTCACGAAGACATTTTAACTTTTGAATGTACAGATCTATAGAATCGGAATATTTTTGATAGTTTCGAGATTATATTTTAATTGAAGAATATTAGATCTAGATAAGGAAGCATACCGATGTTCCCGAGTCTGAAATGAAGATCTCGAATCAGGGAGACCGATTACATGGGTGAGGGCTTCTTGTGACATAGAAGCGTTAATCAGGGTTGTTAAGATGTCCTGATCTTGACTCTGCGAGGCGGTGAAGCTTGGATCATCCTTGCTGAAACGGTCCCATCGGAGGTGGTGGTGTATTTCGGAGGACATGGATGTGAACCATTAACAAAATCAAACAACGACTGTCCGCGAAGGTTTGATGTGAGTTGGTGCTTCCATAAAATATAATTGAAAGCATCAAGTTTGTATGGGTGAGGTGGTGGAGGTAGAGAGCATTCTGAAGGCTCTGATATCGTGGAAGGAAATCAGAAACAAAAGGGAATGAGTAAAGGAAAAGTAATGTACTTCACTATTGTGAAACGAAAGGTTTTGACGTTACAACACAGATGGTAGGTATGCTTATAAACATCTAAATTCAACGGTCGGATCAAACGGTGGCATAATTTGACTGTCACAATGCTGTTGCTGTGGGAGATAGGTTTAGGATTAAGAGTACGACCTAAGTAACAAAAGTGCCATAATAGATAATGGGCTACAATGGATAGGGGTACGAGGATACTGCATTATTATATTTACTATATAATTATGTATAAAATGAATTATATAAAGCGCAACTAAAAAGCCACATTATAATGTAATATAGGTAAACTTCAAGGAATATAATCTGTTTAATATATCTAACGGCTAGAGATGGCGACCAAGTCTTTGTCGGAACCACGTGTCTCTTTAGTCAACGTGTCTGGTGAGATTTAGGCACACCCGCCACACATCCCACACCCACACCAGTGTCATATCGTATCGACACGGGTACGGCGGCTATTTAGAAGAGTCCAGGTAATGTAGGATTTACAAACATTTGATAAAATATTTTTATTGCGAGCTTTTCATATCTGCCAAAGGGTGTGGATTAATAACTGAAGTTGATCCGAAGTGAAAGTTTGATGATAGTTTTGAGGCGTGCTTGAATTGGCAAATCCGTGGTTCACATGGTCAGACCTAAAAATGTCAAGGCCAAAGGTTGTCTAATTGGAGAGAATTCGAAGAAAAGAAGAACATTATTCTCAAACACATGATTGCAAAAGCAACAGCCTGTAAGAATGAAACCCTCTTCTGCAAATTAATTTTGGTATAGTTTTTGAAAAACATTTTAATCAGAACATGCTTTTTTAAGAGCAAAATGAACATTGTTATTTAGATAATATGCGCCAAATAACAAGCCCTTGTCAAGTATAAGTTTGGACGGCACAAGTTTATTAGAGACAGAGCCCAATCCACACTTAAAGTATTCAAAGTATGCAAGCCCAAAATAATGAATTCCAAGGCTAAAGCCCACTAGCATTGTAGCCCATTATCTATAAGGGCATTTGGTTACTTAGGTCATACTCTTAACCCTAAATCTATCTCCCACAGCAGCAACATTGTGACCGTTAGATTATTCTACCGTTTGATCCCACCGTTGAATTTGGGTGTATATAAGCATACCTACCATCTTTGTTGTAACGTCAAAACCTTTCGTTTCACAGTAGTGAATTATATTACCTCTTCTTTATTCATTCCCTTTTGTATATGATTTTCTTTCATGGTATCAGAGAATGCTCTCTACCTCCACCACCCGCATGGCGTCTTCAATCAACTTGTTGTCCTCTCTAATATTCATTATCTTATGTCATACAAACTTGATGACTTCAATTATGTTTTATGGAATCCCCAACTCACTTCAATCATTCGCAGACAGCCGTTGTTTGACTTTGTTGATTGTTCACATCCCTGTCCTCCGAGTTACACTACCGCCTCCGATGGGACCGTTTCAGCGACGGATGATACAGGTTTCACCATCTTGCAGAGTCAAAATCATGTCATCTTAACAACCTTGATTAACGCCTCTATGTCACAAGAAACCCCCACCCAAGTAATCAGTCTATCTGATTTGAGATCTTCATTGCAAACTTTGGAACATCGGTATGTTTCTTTGTCTTGATCTAATATTCTTCAATTAGAATATAATCTCCAAACAATCAAAAATATTCAGATTCCATAGATATGTACATTCAAAAGTTAAAATATTTTCGTGACAAATTAGTTGGCTTCTTTTCTTGTTGATGATGATGATATGATCCTCTTTGCCTTAAATGATCTTCCTATTGAGTATAACACCTTTTTTAAGCTACTAGAAGTCGTTTTGAACCTCTTCGATTGTTTTCGAGAGTTACATGCTTTACTACGATATGAAGAGCAAATGCTTAAATCTGGCAATTGTTCTTCTGAAATTAGAGGCCCTTTGTAACTAGACAAGCGCGGGCCCAAACCAGCCAAATGATGGGCAAGGACATTTTAGTCATGATCCACCGTGCAGCTACACACCTTTATCAATCGTATCCCTTCCAATCCCCCTCTAAATCCTTCCAGAGAGCTATAAGTAGAGGTTCAAAGTCCGATTCAACCAGCAATAGTTAGAAATTGAAGCTTTTTTCCAACTTAATGGCATAGTTGTCAAATCGGGATTCAGATAGTGAATCGAAACTCACCTTCACTGAATCGTGAATCGAATCGAATCGTGAATCGTAAAGATTCGCGTGCACTCATTTTAGGTCCATATAATAACATATTTTACTAAACTATAACATGTCTGAGCTAATATATTCGTAATTTTACAAAAAAGAAAGCTCAAAGTTTCAGAAACTCACATCCCTAGCTAGTGATAAGAAACTTTACCCAATTTTTTTTAATGAAGATATAGAAAGACAGGTGGAGCAAGGGACTATTGAGATGCCAGGGACATGTGAAATAACAGAAAACTACTAGCCGTGGACTAAAAGAAATGTTCAAGTCATTTTAAAACTAACACATGTTAAAAGACATTCAGAAAAAAAAGGAAGTTTCATTTCCTAACTTGGCTCTGACTCAATTAGACCTTTAGCTGAATCGATGCTGAATCGTATGAATCGGATCGAATCGCACTGAATCGTAAGATTCTGAATCTTGAATCGGGATTCAGTGAAATTTTTGACCATTTAAGATTCACCAAGGGATTCGCATCGTTTCATGGCTGAATCGAATCGAATCGTAGGATACGAATCGTGAATCGTAAGATTTTGATAACTATGCTTAATGGCACGTTGGAGAGCCTCTGTCTCAGAAAGAGTCTCTCCAACATATTACAATATTTATTAACAAGGCCTGAGTAAATTTTTCATATTGATTTATTTTTTGTTCACAGTATTTTTGTTATGTTCTATTTGATTCTTCTACTATTTGTACTGGCGGTCCCTGATTGCCAATTATTCTCATTGCCTTTTTACGCTATAACCTTTTCTATTTTAATCTGCGTCAGCTCTTCTGGGACATTCTGCGTACTTTCACCGATTCTTGTATGTTCTTGACAATTTATGCGTTGATATTTATTACCCTCATCTTGTATGAAGTACCAGTACTCATTATAAGTCGCATGATAAGACCATTATTATGGTATTTTCTTGAAACCAACCATGATAATTTGTAAGTTTCAGTGCGGTACCTCCGTAACCTACTCCCCTGTGTAGTAGAGGGAGTGTATAACCACCGCGGCTAACCTGGTCAGCTTCTTTACCTCTAGTCCCTTAGAGCCAAGAAACCGTTCAGATTCTTCTATCCCGATCAACAACATCCTCTTGTGCGTGGATAAAGTATTCTTTTGTTATTGTTAAGCTGGCTAGAAATTGTTTCAATCTTTGGAAACAGAAGTGATATCGAATAAGAGAGAAGTTTAATATTTGCTTGTGTCAAAACTTTGGATAAATATAAGGTTTTCATATCCGTTTGTTTCATAGTTGAAGTAATGGTATGTGTCACCGGTTCACCTCCTCCCATGTCTCTCTCTTATTTGATATCACTTTCGTTTCAAATACTGCTCTTCCCAAGGAGAACTGTGATGGAATGAAGTCTGGGCTAGTAGTTCCTCAATCAACTTGTTTTGTAGGTGTAAGGACAAACTAGTTACCTCTGGGACGTTCCAACATAATGAGATCATTAGTCATGTGTTAGTTAAAGAAGTTAGTTTAAGAAGAAACATGCTCTAAAGTTTTCATATTTACTAGTGATAGCTTATTGCAAAGTCGGTGGATTAAGAAATGACATTTGTTGCCCAAAGTGGTCACATTGTAATAGACCGTTAGATGGTTAGCACCGGAGATAAAATGTTGAATTAGGGCTCAAATTGGCAGAAAACTGGAATCACTATTCATTTTGGGGTACCCCTAACTTAAAAGTTCATTATCTTTGCCTTAAAGGTTTCTTGAATGCAAATAGCTAAATTGGCAGTTGATCTGTCTAAATAATTGTTTCGAAATCCAACGTCAAGAGCTGGCATCTTCATTTCATTTTATGCAACTATCTCAAAGCATTCCTCGTCAATGTTTTCTTAATCTCCCATTCTAGGTAGTCGTAGTTTTATATTTTTCCCACAAGACTATAGCAAGAATAACACATGTAAGAAACCAGTAGAAGCACAACTTCTTCAAAACGGCAAACGTGAATGAGTATCCATTGAGCTTCCGCCCTGCAGATACTCAGTACTTTATCCTGTAATGTATGCCCACTCTTGATTCATTGAAGACAAGTACTGTCTGGAATGTGGTGCACATTGTTGCAGTCATTTCCTGTCCTTATTTTTGACTATCGTGACTCTTCTGAAGTGGATGACAAACTGAACTGCTGTTTAGGCATCATTTGTCGTACAATTGATAGTCATGACAAAACGTACTTGAAGCATGAGAAGTAAGAGGGTCTCAATCTGTGGACATAATCATGAGAAGTCTAAGGTGAAGACCTTAGAAAGGTACGTACCTACAAGAATCAGTTTCTTGAGATTATAAAGTTCCGCTTCAAGAAGCGGTTCTAGAACAATATTCACCTACAGTACCAGTGTTACAAAAGATCTGGAGGTGAAAAGGCAATCTGGAAGCTTTTCTTGGTACTCTAACTTCCCACACAAAGTGATGTTCCGGACATTGTGTTGTACAAAAAATGCCACCCATTCACTCTCAGTGGGAGCATCACAGTCTCTCGAGAGCAAAAAGTGAAGTGCGATGGCCTTTAAGTTTGTTTCTCATGGCTATCACTTTTACGACGAATGAAGTCTAAAATGCGGTTCAATTTGTTATCCAGTTCAGGAAAGGTACGGTAGTCAAAAGTAAGGAAATGAAATGATGGCGACATAGGGCTTCACGTTCTGGACAACATGGTTCTCTTAAATGCGTCATGAGTGGGCATAAAGGATAGGATATGGTACGGAATATCTGCAGGCAAGAAGCTCGTTCGATGCTCCTCCACGATAAACTTTTTTTTACAAAGTCATGCTTTTATCGGTTTCTTCCATGGGTCAATCTTTTTGTAGTCTTGTGCAAAAATGTAATACCACGACTACTTAGAATGGAAATTAGAGAAATATTGATTAGAACTGCTTTGAGATATCTGAATCAAACGAAATCAAGATGTCACCAATCAATCGTGCCAATTTGAGTCTTAATTCATTCGTCCCATTGCCAGTGCTAAATGCTAATCATGTACCAATTATGACAATGTGACCAGTTTTGGCATTAAATGTCATTGCTCAATTCACGGAATTTACAATAAAATAAATAACACTAGTAAGTATGGAGACTTTAGAGCTGACAGAATAGTACTCTTCTTCTTCGGATGGATGGATTTTTGAAAGCGAATGGGTGACATTTGTTGTACAGCATAGTGTCCGGAACATCTCTTTGTGTGGAAAGCCAGAGTACAAACAAAAGCTTCCATATTGCTTATTTACCTCCACGTCTATTATCACACTGGTATTGTCAATTAATATTGTTCTAGAATGACATGTGGAAGCGAAATTTCGTAGTCTCAAAAAATTAATTCTTGTAGATAGTACCTTTCTGCGAACTTGATTTTGGACTTCTCATCAATTAATCCACAGATTGAGATCCTTGTTACTTTACTTTTGTGACGTAAGAACCTTCAAGGTCTCCTCCATTGCAGGCTCTCGACTGAAGCATCTTGAGATCCTTGTTAACCCCTATCCTTGAGAGATTTGGATACATGTGGAGTTTTCGAGATTACAAGTTTGTGAATTTGGATTCTCTCTCTAAGGAAAAATCATTTCAGACGAACCCCATCTTTGAAGCCGCAGCCATAAAAGATGGAACTGGTTGTCTGAAGGAGACCGATGGATTGTTCTAGTTCCACCGTGGACTGGAGTAAGAACATGCCAGGAAAGGGCCTTGCAGTTAGAACGAGTCAGGCAATATAGGCGGCCTCAAAGTGAAGAATTTGAACACGTGCGTAGGGAAATAAATAGAAGAAACGAAACAAGGCTTTGGCTGTGGTATTCATGTTCTCAAACCTACTATAACCCTTCATACATCCTCTATAGAAGCTCTTGTTGTTCTTTGCCTTGGAGTAGAATAAGACGATGCAAGAGATGAGTAAAAGAGCGAAGAGAGAGGTATAGATGGAGGCAATGTTGAGATCTTCATTAGACTTCCAGTAAAGCCCCTGATGCGGTCCAGGTGAGTTTCATGTTCGGGTATTCCCTAATGGTCTCTCCTACATTCATCCCCATACACTCTACACACCGTAACAATAATAAGATTGTCTCTTGGTGACCTTAACAAACTAATCCTGGAAGGCATACTGCCTCGTTCCGGTTTGGAGAAGACCGCCAAATACAATTGACTTTTGACAGTCAAACAGAAATGAGTGGTGAAATTGTTGGTTATTTCAATGAAGTAGTTTGCTTGTATCTGTTCAAACGTCCAAGGAGTTATACCCTTTGTAACCTTGCTACCAAAAACAGTTTAGGCTAATTGACAATCCTCCAATGGATGGCCTAGCTGAGAGGAACACCATTATCGAAGATACCAACTAGCCTGAACTATCTGGTGGTAAGGTTCCAAAGGGTAGAACTCGATGAGCGTTTGGAGAGAGATAGCAAAGTACTCCATTGATACAATCCACAATTTCAACATTGGTTTCTCTTTAAGTGCCAAAGGTCTGCTCTATTTGGATGTCTTCATCAAACCGGAAAGAGGCAATACGCGCTCCAAGAACAGTTTGATAAAGCCACAAAGAGACAATCTTGTTATTGTTACATTGTATAGAGTGCATGGAGACGAAGCTAGGAAAGAGGATCTGGGAACACCAGAACTTGGCAACACACCTGAATCGCATCAAGGACTTCCACGGGAAGCCTAGCAAAGATCTCAACCTACGTTAACTGGACTCGAGTGCGGGTGTCATGTCGGGTGTGTATCCTAGAGTCGGATCTGCCAATTTCATAATTTTCCGGATACGGGAGTCGGCTAAAAAGTGTCCAAAATATAGATACGGGTACGAGGATATTGCATTATTATATTTACTATATAATTATGTATAAATGACTTATAAAAAACTCACCTAAAAAGTCACATTATAATGTAATATAGGTAAACTTCGAGGGCTATAATCTGCTTAATGTATTTGACGGCTACAGATGGCGACCAAGTCTTTGTCGGAACCACGTGTCTCTTTAGTCAACGTGTCCGGCGAGATTTAGCCACACCCGCCACACATCGCACACCCACACCAGTGTCATATCGTATCGACACGGGTACGGCGGCGATTTAGAAGAGTCCGGGTAACGTAGATCTCAACAATGTCGTCATTTGTTAGCTCTCTCTACGTTCTTATATCTATCGTGCGTCGTCTTCTCTACTTCAAGAGGATTAACAACAAGACCTTATGTAGAGAAACAATTCATAATCGTCAGTCTCCTTCAGACAACCACTCCAAGCTGCAAGGTTAGGGTTCGTTCGAAATGCAGATTTAGTGAAGTAGGCTAGCTTGATTGGAGACACAATTTGTTATGGTACTGGTACAATAATGTTCTTTTGCCGTAGAGAGATAATCCATATGCACAAACTTGTAATCACGGGCAACGCAGCCTGTACATGTCAACATATCAAGGCTAGCAATTAATAACTTGACAACCTCACACAGCTCAATTATAAGACTGCGTCATGCCTCAAGATGCTTCATTCTAGAGCCTGTAATAGAGAAAACCTTAAAGGCACTTGCATCAAAAAAGAGAAGAGGCACTTGCATCAAAAAAGAGAAGTGACGGGTCTCAATCTGTGGACAAATTGATGAGAAATATAAGGTGAAGACAAAGCAATGTTCCGGACATTGTGTTGTACGCCAAATTTCATGCATTCACTCTAGTTGTAAGACAATTGAAGTCTAAAAAGATGTTCAGTTTGTTATCCACTTCAGAAAAGGTACGGTGGTAAAAAGTAAGGAAAGGAAATGATGGTGACACAGTGCCACATTCTGGACAACGTGGTTGTCTTAAATGCGTCATGAGTGTGAGCATA
Source organism: Linanthus parryae (assembly GCA_023055425.1). NCBI lineage: Eukaryota > Viridiplantae > Streptophyta > Magnoliopsida > Ericales > Polemoniaceae > Linanthus > Linanthus parryae. The sequence goes on from JALGPY010000002.1 coordinate 30,326,345, forward strand.
AATGACATGATATGGTACCGAATATCTGTACTCCCTCCGTTTCACTAGATACTTCAAAAATTTTATGGGCACGGAGATTAAGAAATCCACCCAATTTACTATTTTACCCCTTCCTTTTTTATTAATTCCACCCTCTCACATCCACTCACCTCTTAGATTAAGACCAAGAACACACAAGAACACATCACTATGATGAACAGATTCAACATCACAAAAATCAATTTAACCCTCTCACATTCACCTTCTTCAGCCCACATGAGAACACACAAAAACACAATGAATCATTAATGTCAACGATCAATGAAATTAACGAAAGATTTAAGTCTTCTATTGCATTCTATTACCAGAAACATGAATCGATTGAGAAATCATTGGAATGGTTTCATGAAAATATCAATTTAATAAAATCTGCCACATCCAAATTGATCGAAAACCTTTCAAAACAAGAAGTCAAAAAGCCCTTCTAGTTTTTGGCAGCATCTCAAGCATATGTATTGAATAATGATATGAGAGAGCTTCCTATTACACAAGATGCTTCAGCAAGTGCATTTCAAATAATGAATCACCACGAACATATTCAACATCACAAAACTTAAATTTAACAGATCGGCAGAAATGAGGAGAAGAAAAGAAGAAGAAAGAAGAGGAAAAAAAGAAGTGCAGGAGAAGAAGATGACGAAGAAAGACGCTGCCTTACGGATGCCGCCGCCGCCGAAGGACACCGCCGCCGTCGACCTCGCCGCTGCCAAGGACGCCGACCGCCTTACTCGACGCCGATCTGCTCTCTCTTTCTCTCCCTCTCTTCATCTCTCGTCTGAAGATTGTAGATGGATGGATCTACTTCCTCCCGATCTACATCTTTCCATGCATTCACCACAAAGCTGCTCTTCACCTTCTTCTTCCTCCCACTGTTCTACAACGGCGGCGACGGCGGAGTTGAGGAGATCGAGAGACAGAGAGATGGAGACGGAGCAGATCGATGGAGATGGGGATGGAGAAGATCGATCTGCTCTCTCCGTCTCCCTCTCTCTCTTTCTCTTCGTCTTTACGGTTCTGGAAGTGTGTCGATGAAAGGGAAGGAGATGGACGAGGGGCAGATGGGTTTGGGAGGAGTGGATAAGAGGAGGATGGAGGAGGATGAGTGAGAGGCGGATAATGGTTCTGGAGAGATATATTTTGGTGTTAGATTTAGGGTAAAAATATCACATGGGTGGGATATTTTGGGTTAGGCTTAATTAATCAGGTTTAATATAAAATCTGTTTAGTTAAGCCCAATTAAAAGGTGGGTTTGAGTTTTTTAAGAGAAGAGTATAGTGGTATTTTGCCACTTTTAAAGTTTCCATATTTGGAAATTTTGAAGAATCTGGCGAAACGCCCAAAAAGAAAATTTTGAATAATCTGGCGAAACGGAAGGAGTATGCAAGAAGCTAATTCGATGGTCCTCCACATTAGCCTTTGGTTACAAAGTCATGCTGTTATTGGTTTCATGCATGTGTCATTCGTGCTGTGGTCTTGTGCGAAAATGTAACACCACGACTACTGAGAATAGAAAATTAGAAAATATTGATGAGGACTGCTTTGAGATGGTTTCATAAAACGAAATGAAGATACTGTACCTCTAACAGTTATTTAGATAGATCAACTGCCAATTCAACTATCGGCATGCAAGAAACCTTTAAGACAAAAATTGGGCTACCAATTTTTGAGAATGTGGCCAATTTGGGCATTAAATGTCACTGCTCAATTCAGGGCATGTGCAATAAAATAAATAACACTCGTAAATATGGAGACTTTAGAGCTGACAGAATAGTTATCTCTTCTTCTCTTTATTCTTCGCCGTAAGCAAACACGGAAGTAAGCGAGGTAGCAGTTGTTGCTTGAGTGAAACGCAGCTATAAAGAAGGCTTTCCTTCTGTTGTGAGTCTATTCACGTATCTGTCTTTCCTATTACTTTCTTCTGTATAATCACATATATAATCTCTTATACTCTTGCCTTCTTCCTGGTATCGTTATTCTGCTACTTTTACTTCTCTCTTTTCAAGGGATTGGGATCTACTTATTCACGATAATCTTGTCTTGCCTAAATGTTTTTCTTCTTCTTCTTCTTACCAAAACCCAAACAGAACCATCAAACCTCTGTGGTCAACGTCTACTACAACCTGCACCCACTTGAGTTGGGTGTGTATGGCTGTCAATTTGTTCATAGCTTCGTACTCAAACTAAATGAGATAAAAGCTTCTTCTCAGTCTGGAATGGATTCAATTTGGCAGTGGTCTCTCTCTGTTTTGTTCAATCCTTGATTCAACTTGGGGACTTTCAGATCTCGATATGGGGGGCTGCTTGGTTTAATTTTGGGTTTGAGTTTATGGGGTTTGATTTGGGTGTTTATGACTGGCAATTTGTTCACATAGTGCTCAAATTAAATTAGATAAAAGCTTCTTCTCAGTCAACAATGGAGTTAATTTGGTGGAATGGAGTTAATTTGAAGGTGGTCTCTGTGGACAGACTTTCTCTGTGGAGGTTTGTGTTTAATTTGTGTTCTCAGTGTTCTTAGACCCAGAGAGGGGAAGAAATAGGTTGAGTAGGTTGGCGGGGTAATATATTAGCTAGGTAAGGATATAATAAACTTTCTCCACAATTAGGAGTGAAATAGTCACAAAAAGATGGCACTACTGGGAAACAAGATGGAAACCAACGGAAGGAGTAAAGTGTCTTCACGTTTGGATAGAGTGTCTTTATCCAAAACTCAAGGGGATAGAGTGTCTTTATTCCTAAATATAGGAGGTCAAAATATCTTTTACCCTTCTTAAATTAAAAAATACATAATTAATTAACGCCATTAACCTGGGATAAAAGCTGTTAATGATTTTTTTCTTACGCTATCCATTTATTATAGACCTTGAGTCCCTCATCTGCCGTACAAGTCATTCGACAACGTTATATGGTCAACTTTTAAGTTATTCCGAAAGATAACCAACAAGAGTGGTTAAATTGAATTAGATCGTGCCTGAAAAGAAGAAAACCCGATTACCCTCTTCATGGTTTGTGAAATTGAATTGGGGCTTTTGATTGCGGCATAGAGGAATACCTTCTGCAGCAGCAGATTTGGGAAAGAAGAAGATTGTGTTAAGGTAGTGATGGTCGTGGTTCCATGGTGGTTTTTGGAGGAAGACCAAAAAAAAAAAGGACCAAGTGTCAGTTCATTAAGTTTGGGACGGAGTAACAAGATAAATTAGAGAAAGATACCACACTATGAAATTTATAGATTTCTCCCCCAAAACTTTTGTGTTACTCTACAAAGACCTCCCCAGCTCCAATATTCTCTGCAGCCAGGTTACACTCAAGACTTCATTCCAATCATTTACACATTTACCCCAACATCCAATTCACATCCTACATATTCCTGCTGAACAGGTGTTAGCAACTCTGCTGAACATGGAAAATTGCACAATTAACTCAGAATTTAAAATAATTACAGTCTGGCCTCTACGTAATTTCAAAGTGTTATAAGTGCAACATATGGTACCGTCATAGTATGGGTCGCGCTAACAGACTGACAAATAAAATGGTCCATATCAGAGCTCGGCGGCTATCCCAGTTGGTTAGGGAGCCTTATAGCTAGCTCGTAGGCTAGGCTAGAGTAGATTCCTGGGTTCAAACCCGGTTGACGACAAAACAATTTCTCAAAAAAAAAAAAAGTTTATACTTTGGCAAGAGGTACCTCAACTACATGATTATTACGTAATTATAACATGAAATCATAAATTATGCATAACATGTAAACACAATAATGCACCCACCAAGGGTGTTGTTGCACGAAAACATTGGTTGCTGAATTGTATTCCTAGAATTGTAACTCTAGATAGAAATGCACGCAGTATTAAATGCAGTATTTACTGTATGAGTAGTATTCTCTAAAAAAACATGTAAACACAATAATCATACGACGATGCATCAATTCCTCACAGCACAAAAATCATGTTCATCTCAGTCGCTCATCAAATTTATTCAAAATCAAACTTCCAACGATTGTCTTAAAAGTTATCACTCGAATATGAGAAAGAATAGTCTTCTAATTCAACTCGTCGATACTAACAAGGCGATGACAAATAAAACAAAATAAAGCATCATGGATACGGTCCAGACAACCCACCAGAACCAGCGGCCATACAACTCGATTCTCCTCTTCTTTCAAACCGAGTTTGGATCATAGAACTACGGAGTTCTCAAGCATTTTAGGATGAAAGGTGGCGGAACTCCTGATTATGTAATTACGTTTGTGATACAAGAAATAAACACAAGAATTACTATAGGAGGTAAAGCAATCGGGGAGAGACACACGAAAAGCGGGAGAGAAAGACCAGTTTAGGGTTTGTGATTGTATTTCATAATGAATAAAAGTGAGAATACATATTTCTTAAATAGATAAAATACAAACCCTACACCTATACGGTTCGACTTTACCGACCGAGAAAGAAAACCCGGGACAGAACTTATATTGCTCAACTACCCCTACACTTTTAATTAAATAAAAATAAACGACAAAATACTAAAACGCAATAGAGATACCCAACCCAACCGCGATCGCGCATGTCCTTCTCCTCTTGTACGGTTATGCCCGTTTGCCTTTAGGGGATTTTTACAAGGAATCAAATGTGTGGGACCGGATTGTTGTTTGTCACCATCATCGTAGGTTAGCCGGTTGGAAGACCCTCCTCGTTATTGGGGGGTGACTAGTGATGTATGCATTGTTGTTCAAATGCGTAATTAGGTTCTAAGAAACACTCTTCTCCTTGAGAAGAACAGGGTCTTTGTATGTAACCCCTTGAAGCGAACTACTAGGATTTTGGTTCCTTGAGCTCCGCCCGGACATATATCCTTTCCTTTTCTTACATGGAAATGTGCACATGGGAGTATCTATATTATGAATGGTCTCTTCCCACTTATCGGTCTTAGCTAGTTCAGCAACTATGGCTAACAATAACAAAGTAATCCTTAATCCGCAAAGGGCACAAGAGGACGGTGATTGCTCCTGGTAGAAGAATATGTCCTCTGTTAAGTATTTGCATACTGATGGAAACCTGCTGCTTCGATCGGCTTCATAAGTCTGTTTTACGTTGTAATTCAATGGCATGTTGGGATTTTATTAATAAAGCATACACGAATATATATACGAATCAATTCGAATAATTTTTCGGGATAAAACGGATTTAACTATTTGATCACATCATAGCGACATCTGTTTCTATTGCAAAAAAACTTGTAACATAGTTACTTTTTTTTTACATAGTTACTTGGTGCGTGCAAAGTAGGACATCATTATATTCGTGAATAATGCTTATGAAATTGATCACTGTTGAGTTGTTATCTAGGATTGCAAATAGTTACATGTTTACAAAGTTAACAATAATGGAGGAGTGTGAACGCCCAGAGGATGTTAGAAATTAGCATCACCTTTGACGTTACCTGTAGTCAAATGTTTGGCTCCAAATTAGCTATAAAATAAGATTAATCGAAAAGGTCCTTCTACCCAAGGGGCGACCACATCTAGTGCCACAGCTTTCTACTGGTATGTAGGAAGTCAAAGTACCTTGCTGAAATTGAATGTGTTTCTTATCTTACATATAAATATAATTTCTTGTAAATATACTGCGTACTTGTGTAGCACGTCATAATATAAAGCATGCAGTAGGAAATGTTAAATCCAAGTAGCACTACTATCTACTCCTTATCAAGTTTGAGCTCATTCAGAACAAGTTGTAGTTTCAGGGGTTGTCTATGGTGCGTCCCTTAATAGGGTTTCGTACAACTTTTTATTTTTTTTTGTGGTCCCCGCTACTACAGGACAAAAACTTTTACCCGCTATAGCAGGTAACCTCGGCTGGAGATATAGCTGTTAACAGTTTTTCTCGCTTTAGATAAAGTTCTTAATATCTACGCGGCTAAAAGATAGAAAAGACTACCCTATAGTTAGTAGAGTTCAACAGGTAGAAGGAGTTGTCTCATTTAAGAAAGCAGTATTAACAACTTGAGTTTTATTGTTAATAAATAACGATGAAATTAACTACAAGCAGACGAATATCAACTCAGAAGTACTTTAAAGGCATGTTTAAAGATTAATACCAGAACAATTCAACAATAACATTAAAATAAGGTGGTACTTGTTCAATATCATCTCCCGGGTCGTCTTTCTTGTCAAGAAATCACGAATAAAATCACTCTAAACAGACCTATATCATTCATGCTTGTTTTTCTTGGACTGACTACTCGATTGAGACCAGAAGTATTCCTCTTTAACATCAAACTCAAGTGGCAGTTCTGCAAAATCGTCTTCTGGATCGTCCACTTGTTCGACGGAGTCCACCGGAGGATTGGGGCATGTTGTCCTGTTGTGTCCCAGCTCCTTGCAATTGCCACACCTCCTTCTCTTGTCTTTCTTTGGTCCCTTTGGGCATTTAGTGTCCGGGGGGTTCGGATTCTTCACATGGGCGTAGGGATTTTCTTCCTTCTTAATCTCTCCTTGTGTCCCGGCTCCTTGTGTACCCAGAAAAGTTTTAGAAACCATTCTCTGCATTTTCCGAATCCCGTCGGCCATATGCTCTCTGAAGAACCTCATTGTCTCGCCAGTAGTACAACCCAAACTGTAATACAGTTGAACTTCGTTCCTCGAGGAAGCCCGGCGCATGGCTTGCAAATCTGGGTCATCAGTTTTCTTCCCAACAGGCTCCTTCATTGATGGCTCGGTTCGGTAGAATTCTTTGTCAGTTTTGGTCCACCTTTTGGCAATTAAAGAGTTTGGGATCCTCTGTACTCCCTTTTGTTTCAGAACAAACAACATGTGTTTGCAAATCATATACGATGTTTCCCAACGAAAACACGTGCAACGGAGAAGCCTATTATCATGACGACATTGAACAACTTGCTGAAGCAAGAAAAGATAGGGTGGTTAGAAATTAAGAAGGAAATGAAAATACAAATGAACACAAGGATAGACAGATTGTAACCTGGTACTAGATAGAAGAGGACAATAGTTCAAAGACTGTGACATTAATACTTATTTGTTACACTTTAAGACTTAAGATAGCACTGATAACATTAAGGAAACATGACAAGATTATTTAGAAATAAAAATGCAGTACACGAGTACATAGTATATAAATATGTAAATTGAAGTAGATGTACATACCACGGATCTCTTCATTTGACCTCTCATCACGTAGAACAAGTCCAAGCTCTCTTCTGGAACAGTTTTGACTTCAAAGACTCTATAATCATCACCCTTTGCAGCTTGTTTCCTAAACATGTTGAAGACATTTTCGGTGAAGACCTCTGCTGCATGGCGTTCGAGTTCCGTGAACCCTGTTGTTATCACCGGGTCTGATTGGTCGGAGCGATGGTGTGCCTTACGCTCGTTGTTGCGTAGCTTGTCAACCCCTGTCGTGAATCCCTTGCAAGCATTGGTCAATTTGTCCGAGTGGGACATATAATCCTTGACAAAACTGTTGATGCTCTCGCATCTCGAGGTCGTCGTTTGCAACGCAAAAAAATGATCCTTCAAGTATGTCTCCGCCCACAAGTGGCGGTTCATATATGTGACCTGGACCCAATTCCTATCAGCAATGTTCCATCTGGTAAGCATTGCATGCCAATCATCATGCCAAAATTTTTCAGGTTTCCTACTATGCAAGCACTTTTTAAAATCAACCATGAAGCCATCTCCCAACTTCAGATTAGCCTGGGCGTTCCGACAAAGATGCCAAGAACACAGACGATGTCTTGCCTCTGGGAAATTATCCATAATAGCTTTTCTCATTGCCAAATCGCCATCCGTGATGACGGACAAAGGCTTCTTATCATTCATTACCTTCATCAGGCACTTCAAAACCCAATCATATGTTTCTGCCGTCTCATCGTTGAGAAAAGCACAGGCAAAAATAGTCGTCTGGTAGTGATTGTTCACGCCAGATAGAATTACAAATGGTTTTTGATAGATATTGGTCTTGTACGTTGCATCAAAAATGAGTACATCGCCAAATCTGTGGTAATCTACCACTGATCTCCTATCACACCAGAAAACACTTTCAAGCTCATGATTTTTACCTGTTCTGAACCTACAAAAAAAATAAATAACACTTAGGGAAACAGAAAGATTAGTTACATAAATGATGTTAACTCTAACAGGTCAGAAAGTAAGTTTAACAAATAAGTATGAGCCTAATTGAACAGTAAATAGACATAAACAGATAAGATAGCACGCTTAATTGTTAAGAAGTAAACATACTCCCTGAACACGCCATAGTGACTGTGCTTCAAACTGTCAATGTACATCAAGGTCTGCTGCCCATCTCCTTCATTTGAATATATCTTGTCCATAGAGGCCATTTTATTGTAAAGATCTTTCTGTGTGTAACCCAACTTGTTATAACCGCCGGCTTGTTTAACCATCAAAAGAAAGCTTTGGCAATACTTGATCCCCACCTCCTTCAAAGATCTGACCAGTTCAACATCAGTCTCAGAGACCTTTCGGTGTGACCGGTGGTTGCTCGCGCATTGTGGTTCCGAAAGTTCGTGTGAATGACCGGGTTCGAATTGAACCACCTTAAAAGGCTCGGTAGGTGAAGTTCTTGATATTTTTACACGAGCTTTGCATACACACCTAGTGTTTCTGGTATGCTCCCGTTTCCTATTTTCTTTGTACAGGACCTTCTCGGAGCGCAAGCCTTGTCGGGCACACACGTATATCCTTGACTTTATGCATTCTTTCGTTTCCGGGTCGAAGTACCGGCGGTTGCACCTTCTAATCCCAAAGCCAAGAATCAGTGCGTAGAGGTTGTACCAGTCATAAGCTTGAACCTCATTTTCAAAAGTCATTTCCATAACATCTTCCTTGGTAACCATTATTCCTGCATAAAACTTAAAATTAATATCTGTATAACTACAGTCATTAACTTAAACTGTAAGAAAGCATACCTGGTATGATCTCTCCATTTGGAACTTCCATAATAGAGTTTCTGGTTGCATCTTCTCCATAGCTCTCTGTAAGAGTGATGTCCAAACATTCATCTTCATCTAAGACCTCGAAATCGTATTCTTCTTCCTCATAATCATGAGGCAAAGATACCAAACCCTTGCCACGAACTCCACTCTCACAAATTTCCCTCCCTCTCATCTGAAATTGGTTTGTTTCACTTTCTGGTTCTCAGATTGACCTCCTTCTCAACCTTATATTCAAAGAAGAAGACCCCAACAACCAAAAGGTAGTATTGCACTATTTTGGATACAAAATTTTTAAAGACATGAAGAACTCTTTAATTTTTTACCTTAATGAATACGAAATCTCTGAAAAGTTTATCTCCTCATTAATATATGGATGTAGTATAATAAATTCCTCAGCTACCAAGACTGTGGTGTCAGTGAGATGAAACTTTAATATTCTCGAACCCAGTTACAGGATTTAAGAAAGCAACCTTAATAGTTTAAAGAGAAACAGTTCACTAAGCTTATTTTGTGGGCAGCAGAACCATTCAATGCCTAACATAAATGAGCCAGACCAACCATATCCTTAAATTCTAGCCACTTTGGCAGGAAAAGCTGAAGTTTCATCAAGGATACTTTAATTCTGCTAACTACCAAGCCATATGAGGTGTTCATATGAAACTGTTCCATCCTATCTAAGATTGTGAGATACCTTAAAATAGCAGATTTTCAAAGAAGAAGACCCCAACAACCAAAAGGTAGTATTAAACTATTTTGGATACAAAATTTTTAAAGACATGAAGAACTCTTTAATTTTTTACCTTAATGAATACGAAATCTCTGAAAAGTTTATCTCCTCATTAATATATGGATGTAGTATAATAAATTCCTCAGCTACCAAGACTGTGGTGTCAGTGAGATGAAACTTTAATATTCTCGAACCCAGATACAGGATTTAAGATAGCAACCTTAATAGTTTAAAGAGAAACAGTTCACTAAGCTTATTTTGTGGGCAGCAGAACCATTCAATGCCTAACATAAATGAGCCAGACCAACCATATCCTTAAATTCTAGCCACTTTGGCAGGAAAAGCTGAAGTTTCATCAAGGATACTTTAATTCTGCTAACTACCAAGCCATATGAGGTGTTCATATGAAACTGTTCCATCCTATCTAAGATTGTGAGATACCTTAAAATAGCAGGTTCTCAAAGAAGAAGACTTCAACAACCAAAAGGTAGTATTGCACTATTTTGGATACAAAATTTTAAAGACACATAGATTGCTTTAAGTTATTACCTTAATGAATACGAAATCTCTGAAAAGTTTATCTCCTCATTAATATATGGATGTAATATAATAAATTCCTCAGCTACCAAGACCGTGGTGTCAGTGAGTTGAGAATCTAACAATCTTGATTTTACTTTTTAGAGAGCATCTTTAAAATTTTTAACTGCTCTTAAAGATTTAAGATATCATCGTTAATAGTTTAAAGAGAAACTGTTCACTAAGCTTATTTTGTGGGCAGCAGAACCATTCAATGCCTATTATAAATGAAGCATACAAACAATATAATACAATTATAGCCACTTTGGCAGGAAAAGCTGAAGGTTCATCAATGTTGATTTAACTCTGCTAACTACCAAGCCATATGAGGAGTACAAAAGATGCGACATCCAAAACAACCCACAACATCCAAAAGGACAGAAACATTGTTCGTAAAACAAAGTCACAACAACATTACACAAATTTACTTTTTCTGCTGCTTCTTCCCCGCCGTCTTCTTCTTCTTCTTCTTCTCCGCAGACCTCAATGCAACAAAGGAAACAGTCGAAAACTTGCGGTACAAACTGTAAAATGCATACCGGTGGTCCTCATCCTCCATCAGTTCCTTTAACCCAAGATAATTCTTGTTAAATACGCAGTTATAGCTCGATCTCCCCATTTCATTCGCAATCCAGATTCTGAGGTTGGGAGCCTGGACAGAGAACTTCTTCTTTGGAACTGGAATCAGGTCCCTCAAATGACTCATGAAGAAGCAGACATGAGGACCACAGTCATTCCTGACAGATGAAAATAGAATGCAGCCTTCATATATATCACAGACATGTAAATGGATTAGTTAGCTATGTTAAGTAGTTAGCTTATTACCCATTTGATTGCTGGGGAACATCGTCGTTCATGTACCACACCTGCCAGCGTCGTATGTCATCATTGTATTCTGAGTAGTTGGTGAGCATTGTGTGCATTTGCCCAATTTTGGCAGCAACTTCGAACTCAGAATACCCCATGCCGGTATGCGAGTCCAAGACGAATATTTCTTGGTCAACAAAAGAAATAACCATCATGAACCAGTGCAGGTGATCGACATTCAACGGAACGGCGATCTAATCATTAAAAATTCAAGATAAAGTAAGTCATACAAAAGAACAAAGTAGCTTGTATTGATAGTATTCGGAATACTTACGTATCCCATCTCGCTCCACTCTCCTCCCGACTGTTCGTGTGCCTTGACGTATTCGAGGACTTTTGTGGGCTGAACAAAAATTATAACTAATCAGGTATTTTCCTAGATGAATTTTGAATTGAGTCATATCATAAAAATGACAAGGCAGTGAACTTACAGAATAACACGTGCCGAGGAACCAAATCCGCTTGATTCCTTGGAATTCCCGGCTACGTTCATGAAGATGAAGGAATTGCATGTAAGCATCCATCACCTCATCGTCAAACCATTTTTCATCCCGGAGGCGCCAAGCGGACGACCTCGTCAGTTTGGCCATGCCACCCATATCAGCAACTATCTCACTGCATATTATATATGATACACAACCAGAAGTATAAACATAATGCATGCCACACATAAGAATTATTTAGGAAGTTTGAATGTAAATAAAACTTACGTTGCCAATTCTGGGGGAACATAAAAATTCTTGTTGGTGTGTTCGTACGTGCTCGCATACTTGTGCGACATGTAGTAATGGAGCCAGCACTGTTCTGCTTCAGGCATGGGTGGGATAAGAGTCAATTCTTTAGGATTCATGTGTTGCTTATACAACGATATCCTCGAAGACGCTCTAATGATCCGATCTGCCTTTCCCCGGACAGTCCCAACCAAGTTTCCCCTTGGGTTCTTCGGAGAACCATGAACAAGGAATGGCTGGGGAGGTACATTGGAGGCCACCTAATAAATCAACAAAATCATTAGGGGTGTTAAAACTTTAAAAATAAATCTCAAATATTAAGATATCAACTTTAAGACATTTACCTCAGTGCTGGAGCTGATTGTGTAGACCACCTTCATGGGAGAGTTAACCTCAGCCTCCTCCATCTTCTGCTTCTTCTTAGCTCTTAGTTCTTCTTCACACTTTTCCTTCTCTTTCTTCTTCTGAGCTCCTTCCTCTTCCCCCTTTTTCTTACCCCCTTCCTCTTCCTCCTTCTTCTCATCCTCTTCATTCTTCTTCTCTTCTTCCTTCTTCTTCTCTTCTTCCTCATCCTCCTTCTTCTTCTGTTCTTCCTTCTCCTTTTCCTTCCACAGGGACATAAGATACTCTTTGTCAAGCTTTTCAACCACCTGTCCCACAATGCACTTCCAAAAATCCTCTGGTAGAGGTGGAGGCAGTAGTTGGACTACTGGTGCAACAACTTTTTCAGTTTTGGGCTCATCATCAGCTTTTTTCAACTTCAACTACATACAAAAACAGAGTTGAGAGACATAACTTAAGATAGTAATCTTAATATATAAACAGGACACTTTAATGTCAATGTTAAAGTTCACTCACATTGTTGTTTTGTTGGACATACTTCCATCTCTTGGAAACATCAGAGGTTTCCCAGAATTTCAACCTTGGAATTGCTTCCTTATCCTGACATCCTTTTGGGTTTTCCAGATACTTTGGGCAGAACTTTTCCATGTACAAAAGCTAGAAAAGTAAAATTGAGATGGCAGCATTTAAGAATGTGCTCTTAATATTTTAAACTTCATGGTCAAAATAACTGAAAAAGAGTTAGAGATTTACCAAAGGAATCAGCACGCAACCAGTTCCGCGAAGGGTTGTTCCAGTCTGAGCCTTAACTTGCTGTGTCTTGAAGTGATCCAGCCATAAGGCTGCCCAGTTTACCTCTTTCAGGTGCTCCAAATTAACAACAAGATTAGCAAGACCTCTCCGGACTCCTGCTCGTCCTATCGGCATTCCCAGTGCACCCAAGATCAAGCAAACAGCCCTTCGTTTCCACTCATCATTCAACAGCAGCCTGTTCTCATCCGCCTTGAACCACGGAACGTACTCACCGAAAGTTGTGTTGTCCTTAACGAGGCCGATACTTTCTTCAACTATGCGGAGTAGCATCGGATCGACCTCCGGGAACTCTGTTTCTCCGTAGCATCGGATTCCAAAAAGCCACCCGACAACTTCCGGTGTTATCTCCACGGTGCGGCCGTGCGCTGTCAAGTACCCGTCGGTATCGTAGCACTTGTAAATGAATTGGTTGAATTTCTCTGGGGTTTCCGTGATCTTTAGGTGCTGTAGTCCTCCAAGGCCCACTTCGTGCATCCATGCTTTCTGTTCAACCGTCATTTCTTTAAAAAGATTCTGAACAGAGGGCAGGCTCATGTAACTCTGAAATCGCCTTGGATTCTTCAACTTTTTAACTGACTTACCCTTCAGCTTGGCTTCAGCCGCCTTCTTCTTCAACTTTTCCTTCTCCCCCGTCGACTTCCTTTTCAAAGAACCTTCTCTTTTCCGCTTGTCTTTTTCTTGATGAGCCGCTGTGAGATAAGGTTCCTTCTGGATATTGGTCATGCATTTCCACTCCAAGTTGATGCTTTGTAGGACCGCTTTGGTCATCCTCATTTTAGGATCTATTTTCCGAAGACTGTGCATCCTCACATTTCTGAAATTATGAAAATCAACCCATAATTTAAATTTACAGAGGCATACAATAAACTAAAACAGCAACAAACAATTAAAATTAAACTTGGGTTGGCCATTAGAGATGAAGTAATAACATGCAAACTTTAACAGAAAGGGAAGTAAATATATTAGATTGAGGTTCTAATAGATAAGAAATTAACTGCAGATCAGGAGACACATCATTTAAACAAACTTTTTGCGAGAGTAAAATCATACTTGTATCTGATGTAGGCACTCATGGAATTGCCATGGTGAGCTTCATCATCACTCTCATCCTCATCTCCTTTGTATTCCTCCACATCTCCATTCTCTTCCTTCTCTTCCTCATCTGACTCCTCCTCATCTGACTCCTCCTCATCATTTTCTTGCTGTTCAATCTGTTTGTCCTTCTCATTCTTCCTCATCTCAAAGCTGTACTTGCTTACATCATGATCCTCATCACTAGAGGATTCCAAGGCCCTTTTCTCGTAATTGTCTCGTTGCTCCCGTGGTAAATTGCAAAATAGGGCATACATCTGTAACAAAAGTTGGGGAGGCATATCCTTGTCTCTCAATTTGAAAGCATATTTCCTCTCCTCACTGTCATATGTAAACAGTCGCAATTTAACGGAACCCCCAAATTAACAGTCATATGTAAACAGTTGCAAAAAAAGGCTATCAGTTTTATAACAATAGTAAGATTTATCAAAAATTAAGAAAAAGCAATTAACAGCTAAAGTCAGCAGAACACATTACTAAAGTTTGAAAGGTCAATTCTTTAGATAGCATATTTAATAAAGTTCATGTTTTTAACAGAAGATTACTTACATGAACATGTCAAATCCAGGTGTGTGCTGGATGTTCTTTACTTCATCTTCTAAGCTCTTTCCCCTTTTCTTAGAAACCTTTTTCTTTCCCCTTTTCTTCAATGGTCTTGGTGGGGCTGGCTTTTTCCTTGGTGACCTCCTTGGGATGTTCACAATTTTGTCCTCCTCCGAAGTGAAGTGAAGCTGCTTCTTGGCTTTCTTCTTCCTCTCAATGTCTTCTTCAATAGTCTCTGGATTCTTTCTCTTCTCAACTGAGGCAGCAGCATCGGCCAATTGGATTATGCCACTAGCATCCTCGAACTGTGGTCCTTCGACCATTGATAAAGGAAGGACTTTTGTTGAATCTTCCCAGATTTGTCTACCAATTGCGTCGGTGGAGTTAGGGTGTGCCTCTTTTGCCTCTTCATCTGAATCCCCACCTCCAATTTTGGTTTTGATGGAGTTTCCCTCTTCTGTTTTGGAGCCCCCATCTCCTACTGGTTCTCGAGGGCTAGATCCTCGATCTTTGGTTGGGTTCAAGACAGGAGTGAGGGGATTTGCAGTTAAAAGGACTTCCAAATTAACCGAGCTTACCTCCTGGTTTAGATCTGAAATCACCTTATCGATGTCTTTGGAAGGTGAAATCTGCTCCCCTACGCCTGTATCTTCCTGGTCCGCCATGGATTTGTGATAGAGATGGAAGGGGAAGTTGAATTCGGGAAACTGATGAGAGAGAGAGAGAGAGAGAGAGATTTGTGATAGGGCTGGTCTGGGTTCGTCTGGTTTGTGGTTGCTAGTAATGAAGAAACCTCGGAGAGAGAGAGAGATATTTGGTTGTGTGGTTGCCAGTAATGAAGAGGATGGGACAACTGACATTAAAATTTACAAATTTCAAATTTTTCATAAAAAGCTATCTACATTTTTAGACAAAAACACAAATATTTTAAAGACTCCATCTTAACGTAACAAACATATTGTTTTTTTAATTTCTTTAGTTGTGGAGTGTCATAATTAATTTTATTTTGTATTATTGGTATACTATTATATTAGTATTGCCATGACAGTGTGTACAAATGTAGAAAACACAAGTATCGCCATCTTTGCGTTTGCATTTGACTGTCTCTTAACATCTCCTTCTAAATATATTAATATAATTTCCATAATTCTGAACTCTAGAGAGAACTCTATCTTATTTTTTAATACACTCATCACTGTAAAATTTTATTAACTTTTTGTTTGTTCATCAATTGGTTTACTCAAAGATGCCTATTTGTGGGTTTTTGGAGGTTGTGCACACTGCCATGCATGGTACAAACACAAGGCAGGCACAAAGTCCTCAAATTGGGTACAGAATTGTGTTGGTGATGTAGTTAATGGGAAAGAACAATGTTTCCAACGGGTACGCGTTACCCAAACTGAGTTTGATTGACGTCTATGCATCTCATTTGTGCCACCACTCAACACATACTAGCACTATGTGACATTTTAAGACCAATTCTGATACCTACAACACACGGTCACTTCTCACGACGTCAAGTCTCACAATGTCGATAGTCGGTTACACCCTTATCCCTCGGTGTTCAAGTCCCATGGTTGGGTGTGACCTCAAAACTCCCAGTCTTGTGAAAATGACCCAAATACAACATTAAATCAGAGTTGGCATGCTGGGGGCACATTTCATGGCTAAACTCGTACAATTATCGAGTTTTCATTCGATTTTTGCCCATTTATGTCACTTAGAGGAGCAAAACTTGAAGCCATTTCAAAATAACTCCCAGCACTGTCCTTGGCATGTTTTCCAGGACACATGGTGACACCCCGAGTCATTCCATCGATGAAGAAACCAAAATAAGTGGCATTTTAAAGGGATATACATTTTAAAGTTTAAGATAGACCCCTCTCTAGGGTTTAGCATTTAAGAAGGTGCATGCATTTTTTTAGAATGAGTTGTTAATACTCCATCAAATCAATACTCAAAGATGCCTATTTGTGGGTTTTTGGAGGTTGTGCACACTGCCATGCATGGTACAAACACAAGGCAGGCACAAAGTCCTCAAATTGGCTACAGAATTGTGTTGGTGATGTAGTTAATGGGAAAGAACAATGTTTCCAATGGGTACGCGTTACCCAAACTGAGTTTGATTGACGTCTATGCATCTCATTTGTGCCACCACTCAACACATACTAGCACTATGCGACATTTTAAGACCAATTCTGATACCTACAACACACGGTCACTTCTCACGACGTCAAGTCTCACAATGTCGATAGTCGGTTACACCCTTATCCCTCGGTGTTCAAGTCCCATGGTTGGGTGTGACCTCAAAACTCCCAGTCTTGTGAAAATGACCCAAATACAACATTAAATCAGAGTTGGCATGCTGGGGGCACATTTCATGGCTAAACTCGTACAATTATCGAGTTTTCATTCGATTTTTGCCCATTTATGTCACTTAGAGGAGCAAAACTTGAAGCCATTTCAAAATAACTCCCAGCATTGTCCTTGGCATGTTTTCCAGGACACATGGTGACACCCCGAGTCATTCCATCGACGAAGAAACCAAAATAAGTGGCATTTTAAAGGGATATACATTTTAAAGTTTAAGATAGACCCCTCTCTAGGGTTTAGCATTTAAGAAGGTGCATGCATTTTTTTAGAATGAGTTGTTAATACTCCATCAAATCAATACTCAAAGATGCCTATTTGTGGGTTTTTGGAGGTTGTGCACACTGCCATGCATGGTACAAACACAAGGCAGGCACAAAGTCCTCAAATTGGGTACAGAATTGTGTTGGTGATGTAGTTAATGGGAAAGAACAATGTTTCCAACGGGTACGCGTTACCCAAACTGAGTTTGATTGACGTCTATGCATCTCATTTGTGCCACCACTCAACACATACTAGCACTATGTGACATTTTAAGACCAATTCTGATACCTACAACACACGGTCACTTCTCACGACGTCAAGTCTCACAATGTCGATAGTCGGTTACACCCTTATCCCTCGGTGTTCAAGTCCCATGGTTGGGTGTGACCTCAAAACTCCCAGTCTTGTGAAAATGACCCAAATACAACATTAAATCAGAGTTGGCATGCTGGGGGCACATTTCATGGCTAAACTCGTACAATTATCGAGTTTTCATTCGATTTTTGCCCATTTATGTCACTTAGAGGAGCAAAACTTGAAGCCATTTCAAAATAACTCCCAGCACTGTCCTTGGCATGTTTTCCAGGACACATGGTGACACCCCGAGTCATTCCATCGACGAAGAAACCAAAATAAGTGGCATTTTAAAGGGATATACATTTTAAAGTTTAAGATAGACCCCTCTCTAGGGTTTAGCATTTAAGAAGGTGCATGCATTTTTTTAGAATGAGTTGTTAATACTCCATCAAATCAATACTCAAAGATGCCTATTTGTGGGTTTTTGGAGGTTGTGCACACTGCCATGCATGGTACAAACACAAGGCAGGCACAAAGTCCTCAAATTGGGTACAGAATTGTGTTGGTGATGTAGTTAATGGGAAAGAACAATGTTTCCAACGGGTACGCGTTACCCAAACTGAGTTTGATTGACGTCTATGCATCTCATTTGTGCCACCACTCAACACATACTAGCACTATGTGACATTTTAAGACCAATTCTGATACCTACAACACACGGTCACTTCTCACGACGTCAAGTCTCACAATGTCGATAGTCGGTTACACCCTTATCCCTCGGTGTTCAAGTCCCATGGTTGGGTGTGACCTCAAAACTCCCAGTCTTGTGAAAATGACCCAAATACAACATTAAATCAGAGTTGGCATGCTGGGGGCACATTTCATGGCTAAACTCGTACAATTATCGAGTTTTCATTCGATTTTTGCCCATTTATGTCACTTAGAGGAGCAAAACTTGAAGCCATTTCAAAATAACTCCCAGCACTGTCCTTGGCATGTTTTCCAGGACACATGGTGACACCCCGAGTCATTCCATCGACGAAGAAACCAAAATAAGTGGCATTTTAAAGGGATATACATTTTAAAGTTTAAGATAGACCCCTCTCTAGGGTTTAGCATTTAAGAAGGTGCATGCATTTTTTTAGAATGAGTTGTTAATACTCCATCAAATCAATACTCAAAGATGCCTATTTGTGGGTTTTTGGAGGTTGTGCACACTGCCATGCATGGTACAAACACAAGGCAGGCACAAATTCCTCAAATTGGGTACAGAATTGTGTTGGTGATGTAGTTAATGGGAAAGAACAATGTTTCCAACGGGTACGCGTTACCCAAACTGAGTTTGATTGACGTCTATGCATCTCATTTGTGCCACCACTCAACACATACTAGCACTATGTGACATTTTAAGACCAATTCTGATACCTACAACACACGGTCACTTCTCACGACGTCAAGTCTCACAATGTCGATAGTCGGTTACACCCTTATCCCTCGGTGTTCAAGTCCCATGGTTGGGTGTGACCTCAAAACTCCCAGTCTTGTGAAAATGACCCAAATACAACATTAAATCAGAGTTGGCATGCTGGGGGCACATTTCATGGCTAAACTCGTACAATTATCGAGTTTTCATTCGATTTTTGCCCATTTATGTCACTTAGAGGAGCAAAACTTGAAGCCATTTCAAAATAACTCCCAGCACTGTCCTTGGCATGTTTTCCAGGACACATGGTGACACCCCGAGTCATTCCATCGACGAAGAAACCAAAATAAGTGGCATTTTAAAGGGATATACATTTTAAAGTTTAAGATAGACCCCTCTCTAGGGTTTAGCATTTAAGAAGGTGCATGCATTTTTTTAGAATGAGTTGTTAATACTCCATCAAATCAATACTCAAAGATGCCTATTTGTGGGTTTTTGGAGGTTGTGCACACTGCCATGCATGGTACAAACACAAGGCAGGCACAAAGTCCTCAAATTGGGTACAGAATTGTGTTGGTGATGTAGTTAATGGGAAAGAACAATGTTTCCAACGGGTACGCGTTACCCAAACTGAGTTTGATTGACGTCTATGCATCTCATTTGTGCCACCACTCAACACATACTAGCACTATGTGACATTTTAAGACCAATTCTGATACCTACAACACACGGTCACTTCTCACGACGTCAAGTCTCACAATGTCGATAGTCGGTTACACCCTTATCCCTCGGTGTTCAAGTCCCATGGTTGGGTGTGACCTCAAAACTCCCAGTCTTGTGAAAATGACCCAAATACAACATTAAATCAGAGTTGGCATGCTGGGGGCACATTTCATGGCCAAACTCGTACAATTATCGAGTTTTCATTCGATTTTTGCCCATTTATGTCACTTAGAGGAGCAAAACTTGAAGCCATTTCAAAATAACTCCCAGCACTGTCCTTGGCATGTTTTCCAGGACACATGGTGACACCCCGAGTCATTCCATCGACGAAGAAACCAAAATAAGTGGCATTTTAAAGGGATATACATTTTAAAGTTTAAGATAGACCCCTCTCTAGGGTTTAGCATTTAAGAAGGTGCATGCATTTTTTTAGAATGAGTTGTTAATACTCCATCAAATCAATACTCAAAGATGCCTATTTGTGGGTTTTTGGAGGTTGTGCACACTGCCATGCATGGTACAAACACAAGGCAGGCACAAAGTCCTCAAATTGGGTACAGAATTGTGTTGGTGATGTAGTTAATGGGAAAGAACAATGTTTCCAACGGGTACGCGTTACCCAAACTGAGTTTGATTGACGTCTATGCATCTCATTTGTGCCACCACTCAACACATACTAGCACTATGTGACATTTTAAGACCAATTCTGATACCTACAACACACGGTCACTTCTCACGACGTCAAGTCTCACAATGTCGATAGTCGGTTACACCCTTATCCCTCGGTGTTCAAGTCCCATGGTTGGGTGTGACCTCAAAACTCCCAGTCTTGTGAAAATGACCCAAATACAACATTAAATCAGAGTTGGCATGCTGGGGGCACATTTCATGGCTAAACTCGTACAATTATCGAGTTTTCATTCGATTTTTGCCCATTTATGTCACTTAGAGGAGCAAAACTTGAAGCCATTTCAAAATAACTCCCAGCACTGTCCTTGGCATGTTTTCCAGGACACATGGTGACACCCCGAGTCATTCCATCGACGAAGAAACCAAAATAAGTGGCATTTTAAAGGGATATACATTTTAAAGTTTAAGATAGACCCCTCTCTAGGGTTTAGCATTTAAGAAGGTGCATGCATTTTTTTAGAATGAGTTGTTAATACTCCATCAAATCAATACTCAAAGATGCCTATTTGTGGGTTTTTGGAGGTTGTGCACACTGCCATGCATGGTACAAACACAAGGCAGGCACAAAGTCCTCAAATTGGGTACAGAATTGTGTTGGTGATGTAGTTAATGGGAAAGAACAATGTTTCCAACGGGTACACGTTACCCAAACTGAGTTTGATTGACGTCTATGCATCTCATTTGTGCCACCACTCAACACATACAAGCACTATGTGACATTTTAAGACCAATTCTGATACCTACAACACACGGTCACTTCTCACGACGTCAAGTCTCACAATGTCGATAGTCGGTTACACCCTTATCCCTCGGTGTTCAAGTCCCATGGTTGGGTGTGACCTCAAAACTCCCAGTCTTGTGAAAATGACCCAAATACAACATTAAATCAGAGTTGGCATGCTGGGGGCACATTTCATGGCTAAACTCGTACAATTATCGAGTTTTCATTCGATTTTTGCCCATTTATGTCACTTAGAGGAGCAAAACTTGAAGCCATTTCAAAATAACTCCCAGCACTGTCCTTGGCATGTTTTCCAGGACACATGGTGACACCCCGAGTCATTCCATCGACGAAGAAACCAAAATAAGTGGCATTTTAAAGGGATATACATTTTAAAGTTTAAGATAGACCCCTCTCTAGGGTTTTGCATTTAAGAAGGTGCATGCATTTTTTTAGAATGAGTTGTTAATACTCCATCAAATCAATACTCAAAGATGCCTATTTGTGGGTTTTTGGAGGTTGTGCACACTGCCATGCATGGTACAAACACAAGGCAGGCACAAAGTCCTCAAATTGGGTACAGAATTGTGTTGGTGATGTAGTTAATGGGAAAGAACAATGTTTCCAACGGGTACGCGTTACCCAAACTGAGTTTGATTGACGTCTATGCATCTCATTTGTGCCACCACTCAACACATACTAGCACTATGTGACATTTTAAGACCAATTCTGATACCTACAACACACGGTCACTTCTCACGACGTCAAGTCTCACAATGTCGATAGTCGGTTACACCCTTATCCCTCGGTGTTCAAGTCCCATGGTTGGGTGTGACCTCAAAACTCCCAGTCTTGTGAAAATGACCCAAATACAACATTAAATCAGAGTTGGCATGCTGGGGGCACATTTCATGGCTAAACTCGTACAATTATCGAGTTTTCATTCGATTTTTGCCCATTTATGTCACTTAGAGGAGCAAAACTTGAAGCCATTTCAAAATAACTCCCAGCACTGTCCTTGGCATGTTTTCCAGGACACATGGTGACACCCCGAGTCATTCCATCGACGAAGAAACCAAAATAAGTGGCATTTTAAAGAGATATACATTTTAAAGTTTAAGATAGACCCCTCTCTAGGGTTTAGCATTTAAGAAGGTGCATGCATTTTTTTAGAATGAGTTGTTAATACTCCATCAAATCAATACTCAAAGATGCCTATTTGTGGGTTTTTGGAGGTTGTGCACACTGCCATGCATGGTACAAACACAAGGCAGGCACAAAGTCCTCAAATTGGGTACAGAATTGTGTTGGTGATGTAGTTAATGGGAAAGAACAATGTTTCCAACGGGTACGCGTTACCCAAACTGAGTTTGATTGACGTCTATGCATCTCATTTGTGCCACCACTCAACACATACTAGCACTATGTGACATTTTAAGACCAATTCTGATACCTACAACACACGGTCACTTCTCACGACGTCAAGTCTCACAATGTCGATAGTCGGTTACACCCTTATCCCTCGGTGTTCAAGTCCCATGGTTGGGTGTGACCTCAAAACTCCCAGTCTTGTGAAAATGACCCAAATACAACATTAAATCAGAGTTGGCATGCTGGGGGCACATTTCATGGCTAAACTCGTACAATTATCGAGTTTTCATTCGATTTTTTCCCCTTTATGTCACTTAGAGGAGCAAAACTTGAAGCCATTTCAAAATAACTCCCAGCACTGTCCTTGGCATGTTTTCCAGGACACATGGTGACACCCCGAGTCATTCCATCGACGAAGAAACCAAAATAAGTGGCATTTTAAAGGGATATACATTTTAAAGTTTAAGATAGACCCCTCTCTAGGGTTTAGATTTAAGAAGGTGCATGCATTTTTTTAGAATGAGTTGTTAATACTCCATCAAATCAATACTCAAAGATGCCTATTTGTGGGTTTTTGGAGGTTGTGCACACTGCCATGCATGGTACAAACACAAGGCAGGCACAAAGTCCTCAAATTGGGTACAGAATTGTGTTGGTGATGTAGTTAATGGGAAAGAACAATGTTTCCAACGGGTACGCGTTACCCAAACTGAGTTTGATTGGCGTCTATGCATCTCATTTGTGCCACCACTCAACACATACTAGCACTATGTGACATTTTAAGACCAATTCTGATACCTACAACACACGGTCACTTCTCACGACGTCAAGTCTCACAATGTCGATAGTCGGTTACACCCTTATCCCTCGGTGTTCAAGTCCCATGGTTGGGTGTGACCTCAAAACTCCCAGTCTTGTGAAAATGACCCAAATACAACATTAAATCAGAGTTGGCACTTTTTAAAGGGAAATACATTATAAAGTTTAAGATAGACCCCTCTCTAGGGTTTAGCAGTTAAGAAGGTTCATGCATTTTTTTAGAATGAGTTGCTAATACTCCATCAAATTAATACTGAAAGATACATTAGATTTTTTTTTTTTTTTTTTTTGATTTCCTTTTAAATATTTCGTACTAAGTGCCAGAATTTTGGGGCACATTTCGAAATTTTTGAATTTCAGGAACGAAAATAATAATTTGAAAATTTAAAAAAGTGAGAGAGTGGTCCAATCAAATCAACCGCCTCAACTGCCACTCACAGCCCACCTCGCCTTTAATTTCGGAACAGTTCCATTTGCAGAGTCCTTCTAGTAATTGACTCTGTGGTTGCAGTTTCAATCAATTTTCTGAAACTGACGAATCTCTCTCTCTCTCTCTCTGTCTCTCTCTCCAGTTCGCAACTTTCCTCTTCATCTTCCCCATCTTCATCTTCTCCATCTTCATCTCTTCTCCTTCAATCAACATACAAAATCCATGGCGAAGAAGAAGATTATTCGAGAAAGACGATCCAAACAACAAGATCTTGCCGATAACAAGATCGATAGCAACCCTAGCAACACGGAAAGACAACGGAGTTCACAGGAGGGAAAGACAACGGAGTCCACGGATGAAATTGGTCTGAAGAATTTTGGAGATGGTCTCGATGCAATTCCATTATCAAGGGTTGATTTTGAAATGGCGGATGTTGAAGCAGACAAATTGAAGAAATTGGCTGAGGCTGCTGCCTTAATTGAGAAGAGTACGAGTACAGAGGAAGAAGCCAGTACAGAGAAGAAGAAACTAAAGAAGAAAGAGAAAGCAAAGAAGGAAGAGCACGTTGAGGAAGTCCCTAGGAGATCGACCCGGAAACATCCAGCACCACCGAAGGCAGTGAAGAAACGAACAAATCAGAAGGCTTCTAAGCGCAAGAATGAAGATGTAGAGGTGAAGCATACTCCTGGATTTGACCTATTCCTGTAAGTAATCATTTTTTTTTAAATGTCCTTCTTTTTTATCATGCTGTTTAATGAATTAATAACTCCTTCTTAAAATCAAATTACATCACAAATTTTTTCTACCTTCTCACTTTGTCCTAAATTAATCTTTGTTAATTGTCATGTTTCACAATGCACTGTTATCCCATGTAACTTAATTGTTAAATCTGTAATCTCTGAAATTTGCATTTGCTTCTGTGTTATTTGAAGGTTTTACTTAAGTTTTTCAACTGTTTACTTATGACAGTAACCATCAAAAATCTACAATGGGATATAGAGGGAAGGATATGCCTCCCAAACTGATAGCACAGCAGTATAGAGTATTTCTCAACTTACCTGAGGATGAACAAAAAAGGTACGATCAGAAAGCGACGGAAGTCTCGAGTGATGAGGAGATTGATCTAAGCCAATACACTGTTCAGAAAAGAACAAATGAGAATATCCAACCTGAGGCTGAAGAGCAACCGGAGGATGAGGAGGATGAGGAGGATGAGGATGAGGAGGAGGAGGAGGATGAGGTCCAAGAGGAGGAACAGAATGACGATGACGAAGAATACAAACCCGTGGAGGATAAGAGCGATGATGATGAAGAAGATGAGGAGGATTTGGAGGAGGATAGGGAGGAACAGAAGGAAGATGAGGTAAGTGACCAACCTGTGGAACAGAGGAGGGAAGATGATAGTGACGATGAAGCCCATCATGGCAATGCGATGAATGCGTACATAAGATTCAAGTAAGTTTCTTCCCTAATCAATCATCTCGTAAAATTTTGTTTCAATTGTGAAGCCAATGTCTACTATTCTGCACCCTCGTTCTAAACTATTAAAGTCCTTTTCTAAACAATTAACTGTTCAAACATCATAATGCATGTTATTACTTTAAAGTCTAATGACTTTATTTGATTTTAAATGTTTGAGGGTGTGTCTTATATGTTATGGATCTAGTACTTGGAATTGTAATTTAATTTTCTTTATTGTCTCATGATTGTTGTAGAAATGTTCAGACGCACAAGCTCAAGAAACAAGATCCTCGTTTGAAGATAACCGACGATGTCAAAAAGAGGATAAACGATGAATGGAAAAGCCTGACAAAGTCCCAACAAGAACCCTATATCACAGCTGCCACCGAAGAAAGAGAGAAGAGGAAATCAGCTGGCACATTGAAGAGAAGACCAACCGGTGAGAAGGCCAAGCAGAAGAAGAAATCGGCTGCAGCCAAGTTGAAGGGCAAATCAAAGAAGAAGCTGAAGAACCCGAGGCGGTTCCAAAGCTTTATGAGCCTGCCCTCTGTTATGGCTCTCTTCGAAGATATGACAGATGAACAGCATTCATGGTTGACTGAAGTGGGGCTTGGAGGACTAAAGCACCTACAGATTTCAGAAACCCCCGAGATGTTCAACAAATTCCTCTACAACTCATTTGACACCGAGGGGTCCTTGACGGCTCACGGCCGGACTATGGATGTAACCCCGGAAGTTGTCGGCTGGCTCCTTGGAGTAAAATGCACCGGAACAACTGAGTTTCCGGAGGTCCATCCAAAGGTTGTACAAGAAGTGGCACGCAGAATTGGCCTCGTCCAGGACAACACAAAGGTCGGTAAGTATGTTCCGTGGTTCTTGAAAAATAGGAACCTGTTCAATGATGAGTGGAAGCAGAGGGCTGTTTGTTTAATCTTGGGGGCCCTAGGGATGCCGATCGGGCGACAAGGAATCCGGTCTGGGCTGGCCAAACTTGTTGTAGATTTGGAGCACCTGAAAAAGGTGAACTGGGCGGAATTGTGGCTTGATCATCTGGTGAAACAAAATGTGAAGGCCCAGACTGGGGAAACCTTGCGAGGAAATGGTTGCGTGCTGATTC
This sequence comes from Linanthus parryae, assembly GCA_023055425.1. Classification (NCBI taxonomy): domain Eukaryota; kingdom Viridiplantae; phylum Streptophyta; class Magnoliopsida; order Ericales; family Polemoniaceae; genus Linanthus; species Linanthus parryae. The sequence continues at coordinate 30,352,719 of JALGPY010000002.1, forward strand.
TTGTGGTAATAATCTAGCATTTTGTCATTTGTTTTATGATTTCTGTTTAATATGTTAATAGCTCCTTCTTAAGTTCTAATGTTGTGAGTATATTTTGTAGCTTCTGTACTTGGAAAAGTTTTGCCCCAAATTTCAACAAAATCCCAAGGAATGCAAAGACAAGAATGCAAGTCCCAGGTTGAAATTCTGGAAGACATCTGATGTTTCTAAGAGATGGAAGTATGTGTGTATGAATGAAAATGTGAGTAACCTTTTACATAAAACTTACAAATATGTTTTTATCAGTTAACAACCTTATCTTAAATGTTAAACTTTATACTTCTGTTGTTCTTTGTAGTTGAAGTTGAAGAAAATGGATGAAGAGCCAATTACTGAGAAGGCTGTTGCACCAGCAATTCAATTAGTTCTCCCACCAGGGGACTATTTGAAGGATCTTTTGGGACAGCTGGCGCAGAATGCTGACCCGCAAACATTATTGGCCATGTTCGCGACTGCTAACAAGAGAAAGTCTGAGTTGGAGGAAGAGGAAGGAGGGGAAAAGAAGAAGGGAGGTGAAGAGGATAAACAAGAAGAACCTCCCAAGAAGAAGCAGAAGAAGAATCAGGATGAGGTTAGCTCTTCGATGGAGGTGGTCGAAGAAGTCAGATCTGACGATGACGATGAGGTAAGTGTATTAACTGTTTTAACTTTAGACTTGATGTCTCTGTTTCCAATTCTAACATTTTGTTGATTTATTAGGAGGAGGCATCCTTGGCTTCTTGGGTGGACCCAAGGAAAAACATTGATGGGTCTGTCCGGGGAAAGGCGCGGTGGATCATAAGGGGGTCGAATCGGGTGTCGCTTAAGAAGCAACAAAGCAATCCTGAGGAAATGACATGTCTGCCAGAGATGCCTAGCCTGGAAGATTGCTGGATCAACTTCTTTTTGTCTCACAAATATGAGCCTAAGTTCGATAAAAACCCTCAGGATCCCAAAATTCCACTAAGCTTGCGAGAGTAAGTGTTATTTACATTCAAATTTCCTAAATAAGATGTACAAGACACAAATTTTGTTTTTACTTATGGTTTGATTTGTTATTATATCTGCAGTGAGTTGGTTATTAACATTGCTGATTATGAGAAGGTGACGAGGTATGCCGCGTGGCGCTTCATGGATGGTAAATGGTTTGACAACGAAGTAAGTATTTCTTTTTGTTGATTTAACGTAGTTTCTTAACACATTCTCCCATCATCATCATAACACTTTTCTATTCACTTTTTAAACAATTAGGTCATCGATGCATATTTGCAATTGCTTCATCTGAAAGAAAGAAGCCGACCATTTGGTGGAATCCCTCGCATTTGGTACCTCGGAACACTTTATGCCGTAAGTTCATTCCCTTTTCATTGGATAAAAACTCAATTTAAAATTCTTCCACAAAATAGCATCATTAATTTTAATTCTTGTTCAGCCAACGAAGGGTAATCGATATTTCCAAGTGTCCGATAAATACGGAGGAACGTGGGACGAGATGGGCTACGTAAGATTTACGATTTCTATCAATGCAATCTGCTTTATACATTCATATTTTGTTGAACTTATTTTATGTTGAATTGTTAATGAAATAGATTGCCCTGCCCATGAATGTACATCGAACCCACTGGTTCATGATGGTCATTTCCTTTGTCGACAAGGAAATATACGTCTTGGACTCGCTTTCTGGACATGGGTATAATGAGAGGGATGTGGCTAGAAAAGTTAATCAAATTCACCAGGTGCTATCCTCCTATCCAGAGTACCATGATGACATCACAAAGTGGGATGTGTGGTACATGAATGACGACGTTCCCCAACAACCAAACGGGTAAAAATCTTATTCATTAACTCCACCCATTATTTTCTTAAACTCACTATCTTATACATCAAAACTGCATTCTATTTTAATCTCTCAGGTGGGATTGTGGCCCTTTTGTATGCTTCTTCATGACCCACTTGAGGGACCTGATTCCTAATCCAAAGAAGAACTTCTCTATTCAAGTGAAGCATCTGAGAATCTGGATAGCCAATGAAATGGCTAGATCAGACTACAACATCCACAAGGCCAAGATGTTTGAAGAGTTACTGAGCTTCAAGTCTATTGATGAGAATGTTCATGAGTTTGAAAGGATGTACAATTTCACTTCTTTTCCTACTGTTCCATTGGAATCCGGGGCGAAGACGAGGAGGTCGGCGCGAAAGTCGCCGGGGAAGAATGGAAAAAAATGAGTTTGTCTGTTATGTTGTTTGGGAATTTGTAATATGAACAATGTTTATGTCATTAAATTTTGTGGGTTGTATGTTTGAGATTGTATGTTATGAACAATGTTTCCCAATGATGATTAGGCAATGTTTGTTTGCTTATGATTTGATGACTTGTGTTGTTTTCTGAAAAATTGCTTGTGATTTTTTGTGAACACAAACTGTACATTTAAGGTGCATTTGGTGTTGGCCAACTACCCTCACCTACCAAAACTGAATTAATAAATGCACTACTACGTTATTAGGTACCAATTCTAAATTGTTAAGTACTCTATCTTAAAGTTAGATACCTGCATTTATATCAGCCAACCTACCCACTGCCCGCTTTTAATACAATCTCCAACCACACTCAACTAACTCTTTATTATTTCTCTTCACTCTCAGATCTCATCTGTTCTCCTTCTCTTTCACCCTTCTCTTCTTTCTCTCTAAGAAATGTCTCAACATAGTGTAAGCTCTTCACCCTCACCAAGCAATCCACCTTCATATTCAAGAGGAGATTCATCCCGGAGGTCAGGGTGTAGGCCTGGGCAGTGTTTCTGTGGCCGTTACCCGGTAAGTCGTACCGCACATACGCCCGGAAATGACGGACGCGTGTTTTGGAATTGTGCCAAGCCTAGAGGTCAACAATGCAACTATTTCTACTGGGAAGATGAATTTCCCAGTCCTTGCTGTGCTCCAGATCTCCAACAACTTCAGGAGGAGGTAACAACGTTGAGTAGGAGAGTCGTAGGGGCCGAGAATGCTTCCAAAGCCCAATCTTTTCATGTCAAACTGCTGTATGTTGTGATTTTTGTCATTCTCATCGTTTTAATTTCAAAGTAAGATAGTTTGCTTCTCTATTCTGTTGTGTTCAGTTAAGTGTGAGACTCGAAGGGGCCGAGAATGCTTCAAAAGCCCACTATTTTCGTGTGAAACTGTTGTATGTTGTGATTTTTGTCATTTTCAACATTTTAATTTCAATGTATGATAGTTTATCCTGTATTTAATTCTAATTCTGCTGTGATTAGTTAAGGATTAAAGTTTTGTTAACAATGATATCTCAGTTTTTATCTTAAATGAAAGTGTTAATATCTTAACTGATAAACTTACTAACTAAAGATTAATCAATGATATCCTCATGCAATCTTATTCAGCTTAGTTCATTCTATAGTGTTAACAATGCTATCTAGGTTAAAAAGGAATCTTCCTGGGACCACTTTTTTTGTCCCGTAGCTGGCCTCTGGGACCACTTTTTTCGTCCGGTAGCTGGCATTTTCGTAATAACCGGCTAGTACCGGCTTAGCCGGTTACCTTTGGGACGCACCAAAGTTTTTTCCGTAGTTTCAACCTTCAAGGGTTTCATGAATGGAGGGACTTTTTAAAACTCTACAACCTCTGAATGTTTTACATTTGTAGCAACAGAAATATGTGCATTTAGACTTGTTCCATATCTTATTCGAGCTTTAAAGAGACTTGTAATTATCCAATTAAGAGTTGATTATCACTTGTCTTTTCTTGAAGCTATTCTCATTAATTACAGCTTTACTAATATCAAGAATGATTTAAATGAGCAGTAACTTGGTCTCGAGTTAGTGCATATATATATATATATATATATATATATATATATATATATATATATATATATATATATACACTCGACCATGGATCTACCTTGGTTGTGTGTTGACATTATATCCTTCCAAAAACTATTCAGACAGTTGCTCGTCTTCCTTCCCAGGTATTGTCTTATCTTTGATCTATGAGTGTAAATTCTGTTCTTCAATTCGGATTAATTTTTCTGTCTTTGATATTAAGTCTGATTGTCTAAATCCATAGCGATCCCTACTATCAAATTTTTTTGGTAGTAGTCTTTGGAACTCTAAAAACGTTAATGTAGGGCTTGCTATGGATATAGACAATCAAATTTCATACCTTCAACTGGAAAATTATTAAAAGAACAACATTTACACTCATAGTTCAAAGATAAAACAAAGCACCTGGGAAAGAAGACTAGCAACAGCTTGAATAGCCTTTGGAATGATGCAATCTCATCACACAATAAAGGTAGATCCATGGTCGATATACACACAAGATATACACACACACTAACTCAAGAAAGAGTTAATGCTCATTTAAGTCATTCTGTATTAGTAAAGTTGTAACCAATGAGAATAATTTTTAGGAAAAGACAAGAAGTGATTATCAATTTTTAATGGGATAATCACAAGTCTCTGTAATGCTAGAATGGGAAATGGAGGAAGTCCAATTGCACATACTTCTGTTGCCAAAAACATGTGAATTACTCCGACGTTGTAGAGTTGTAAAATACCTTTCCCTCCATTCATGAACACTTGAAGACTGAAACTATAGATTGTTTGAACTTGATGAGGAGTACATAGTGTGATGCTACATAGATTTAACCTTCCTACTACATGCTTTATATTATGAGGTGTTACGCAATATATTTACAATTCTTTTTTATTTGATTGTAAGATAAGAAACACATTCAATTTCAACAAGGTACTTGGACTTCAAAACTAGAAAACTATGGCACTAGATGGGGCCGCCAATTGGATATAAGGACTTTTCGATTAAATGTAAGAGCACCGAAAATGGAATGTTACATACGGATTGAAATTGGCAGAAAATTTGAGTCACTCCTCTTTATTATGGGACTCCCCACATATTAAGGGCCGTGATCTTTGTCTTAAATGTTTTTTGAATCCCAATAACTAAATTGACAATTGATCTATCAAATAACTCATTTTTATAATCTAAACAGTTTAATATAATATATAACGGGCGCTAACACATTCAACCACATGAAGGCACATGGAGTAAATGAAAATCGCGACCAAACTAGCAATAAAGATAAGTGTTTTAGTGTGTACCGAACAAAGGGGACGACGAGCAAACAGGCGGCGATTGGGTTTGATTTGGTTTTGGGTAAGTGAAATTTGAAAATGGAGATAACACTTTCAATCACATGAATGATTTGTTCTTTTCCGATTGGGTGAGGAGTGAGAGAGAGACTAGCTGGGGAGAATGAGTATCGTGTATTTGGTGTACATTGGGTAAGAAAAATTACACAAGGGGCCCTTTAACTTAGAAAAATAATATTAACACTCCTAAGTCCTAAGAGCATATTCAGTACTAGTAGGCAAAAATTAGGTAAATTATTGATGAAATTATTTTTTACATAACAGATAATGAAGAGTTTAAGAGTCTTCTAAAATTTATCTTATGCTAAAAATGTGGACACATGGAGAGAAAATAGTGAAAGTTAGTGAGAAATTTTAGGAATCATGTTATAGCCACGTAAATGGAAAAAGAAGATGATTTTACATTACAAAAGATTATCGCCAAGTTTGACGAAGTTGATACATATTTTGTATTTTGCCTAACAAGATACCTATGCTATTAAAGCTCAACTTTTCCCAATTTACTTATAATTTTCCTAATAAAATTGGTTTGCATAACCTATTGGAGACACTCTTATCATTTATGAAACTTAAATAATAGCTCTATCCGAAAATAGGGGTATTACAAATGTACCTTTCGTGAAGTGGATGACAAAGCAAAATGATTTTCAGACCTCGTACAGTTGATAGGCTCGATGAAACGAACTTGAAGGCTTTTGCTCTTCACTTTTGCCTTCTCTGGACTGTGATGCTCTCATAGAAAGTGAATGGGTGACACTTTTTGTACATCACGATGTCCGAATCATTGCTTTATGTGGAAAGCTAGAGTACCAACAACAGCTTATGTCCTATTTGCCTCAAGGCCTATTGTAACTAATTTATTAACAGTTAATACAATTCCAGAATGACTTGTGGAAGCGGAACTTTGTAATCTCAAGAAATTGATTCTTGTAGATACATATCTCTCCGAGGAATTTACCATGGACTTCACATCAAAGTGTTCGCAGATTGTGACGCAAGCGCCTTCAAGGTTTTCTCCATTACAGGCTCTAGACTGAAGCATATTGAGACATTACGTTGTCTTGGAATTCAACGATGTGAGGTTTTTAATCTATTAACCCCTAGCCTTGAGAGATTGTATATACAAGTGTTGTTGCTCGAGGTTTTAAGTTTGTGCAAATGGATTCTCTCTTTACGGGAAAAAAAATCGTTATTATAACAGTTGGATCTTTTATTTTCATTGAACAGTAAACATCTTGTTCTACGGACCCCTCTAGCAAGTTTAACAACAAATGGGTGACAAGCATCTCTTGTTTGCGCTTGACAAATTGGTATACTATTTTTTTTTTCCCGTATAGAGAGAATTCATATGCACAAACTTGCAATCTTGGGAAACAATGCTTGTATATGCCACTCTCAAGGCTAGGGTTAAAATATTGACATCCTCACAATGTGCATTCCAAGATACGGTGATATCTCAAGATGCTTTAGTCTATAGCCTGTCATGGAGAAAATATTGAAGGTGCTTACATCGAAAAAATAAAAATGATTGGGTCTGAATTTGAAGAGAAGTCCAGAAAGGTATGTATCTACAAAAATAATTTTCTTTGGATTATGAAATTCCGCTTCCACATGCCATTATAGAACCTTATTCAATAATAGTACCAATATTACAATAGACCTGAAGATAAAATAGGCCGTTTAGAAGCTTTTGTTGGTACTCTAGACATTGCGCTATACAACAAATTTCACCCATTTACTTCTAATGGGAGCACCACGTGTCGTGAGGGAAAAAAGTATATCGCAAAAGCTTTTAAGTTCATTTTGTCATAACTTTCAATTGTATGGTAGATGAAGTCTAAAAAGAAGTCCAACTTGTAAGCCACTTCAACAATTATTTAACTATTGCCATTCATGAAATCTTTCAGAAACAGGTAATGACCCTTAGAGTTTATGATACCCCAAAAGTGAGTAATGATGTCGGGTTTTTGTCAATTTGAGCCCTAATTCAGCATTCATTCCGGTGCTAACCATCTACCAATTTGACAATATTACCAGTATGGGCAACAAGTGTCGTTGATCGATAATCAAAGTTTAGTGATTACCACTTTTACTGGTTTCTTCCTTTTGTTATTCTTGCTACAATCTTATGAGAAATTATAAGACCATAATTACGAGAAAATATTCAGTACCACGGTGGTATAGTGATGTGGTATCACGGGTGTATTCTTGGTTGATTGAACATAATCAAAGTTTAGTGATTATTGATCTTACCAAATTTAGTACCACTACATGGAAATGTATATAGACATTAGACAATTCTTAAAATAAATTATTCGTGGTACTACCACCGTTAAACTGAATATCTTTTCACTACTTAGGATGGAAATTAAGATAACATTAATTATGAAAAAAGATGTTAGCATACTGTAGCTCTAGAAGTTAGATTCCTATTTAAAACAAATCCCCTGCCAATTTAGCAATTGACATTCAAGAAACCTTTCAGAATAGGTAATGACCCTTATAGGTTTTTTTTTTTTTTTTTTTTTTTTTTTTGAGAAAATGACCCTTATAGTTTATGGTACCCCAAAAGTGAGTAATGATGTCAGTTTTTTTGTCAGTTTAAGCCCTAATTGAACATTCATTCCGGTGCTAACCATCTACCAATTTGACAATGTGACCAGTATGGCCAACAAAAATGTCATTGCTCGATCCAACGAGTCTGTAATAAAATTAGTAGTACATGTAACCTGGCTTCTTCTTAAATAAACTACGGCTTGAAGTCAGCCCAGAGGAGGAAAGAGGAACTACTAGAGAGCATTAATAACTATGCTCCGATTAGAGGTGGGTTTGCACTGTCCAGTCCTATGCAAACCTTCTTCCGTCTAGTGACAGTCGGCTATCCGTGGTGTCTTTATCGTAGGCTCGGCCTGTTGCTACTAGTACTTTAAAACAAGTTGATAATCTGTATTATCATGCGACTTACTATGAATATTGCACTTAAGTGGCTCAGCCAGTTGCTAGAGCTTCATGTTCGGTTAATCGGGACCGGAACCGGACCAGTTATTTAGCCGACCGGTTCTCGGTTCGGTTAACCGATGTATTAGCTTATTCGGTTCAGTTAACCGAAACCGTTAATTTTCGAAAAGGGCTAACCAAACCGGAACTGTGGGACCGGAACCAGTACATTGGTTCGGTTTGGTTCCGGTTTGGGCTGTTTTTTTATTTTATTTTTTGATTTTTTTTGGTTTCTTTGGAGTCTTAGTATTAAAAAACATAAAATTTTCGGTTATAACCGCCGGTTCTGGTTCCGGTTCTTGCAAACTCGGTTCGGTTCCGGTTACCGTTTAGCTCTGACCGAACCGAGACCGGCCAAACACGGTTCGGTGGTCGGTTTCGGTCCCCTACCCTTCGGGTCGGTTTTCGATAAGCATATTTCTGTTCTTTCAGGTCGGTTTTAACCGGAACCGGCCGGTTAACCGACCCGAAGTATAGCTAGTACTTCATAACAAGTTGAGATTAATAAATCACAATGCATAATTATCAACAACATACCAGAATCGGTGGAAATACACACGATCACCATAATCCGTTTTACATCCAATTGGCCTCCCACACCTCCTGCACAAATTATTTGTCATGAGTAACAGATGAGGAGATCAAGCATATTTTAGCGTAAAACGAAAGGAGAAAATTTGACAAATCTGAGGCCGTAGTCCAAATAATAGAAGTGTCAATCATGAACACAACCAAAAAAATTGAGAACTACAACGCTCTATGTTTGGCCAAAAGCTTCGGTTCTTAGCGGTTACTGGTCGAATGGACTTCAAAGCTCTACGTTTTTCTCTTTATCTCGGGATTTAGAAGGTGAATTGGAAGGAAGGTGAAGCTGACGGTGGATCATTTAAATATAGCTAAGGTCACCTTCACGTGTCGTGACCAAAATGCCCTCGTCCATGATTTGGCTACTTTGGGCTCCGGCTTGTCTAGTTTCACAGGGTTTTCAATTTTAGAAGAACAATTGTGAGATTCGAGCATTTACTCTTCAGATCATAATAAAACATTCAACTCTTTAAAAGAAACAGATTCAGAACAAGCTCTAATCGGAGACGAAAAGTGTCATACAAAATAGGAAATCGATTTAAGGCAAAAATAATCATATGCTAATCATTAACAAGGATAGGAGACAAAATCATTTTAACAAGAATATATTTTAAACTTATGCATGTACAGATCTATAGAATCGTAATATTTTTTTAAAATTTTGGAGATCCAATTGTAATCGAAGAATATTAGATCCAGATAAAGACGCATACCGATGTCCCAAAGATTCTGCCATTCAGATCTGCAATCAGAGATCGAGTACTTGAGTGAGGGCTTCTTGTAGCTAGTTCAGATTTGAGATGGAATGACCTTGAATCGGCGAGATTGTGAAGCCGACGCTGAAACGATCTCATCATTGGCGGTGGTGTATCACTGAGAACAGGGATGAGAGCCATCATCAAAGCCAAACAACGATGGTTTGCGAATGATTGATGTGATTTGTGAAAGATTTCTCAAGAAATCATGAACAGAGCAGAGTAGAGAGAGAGAGGTTTCTGGAGAAGATGAACCGGAAGTAAATATTTACTTTCCATTAACCTCAAAGAATGGAGAGACAGAAAGATAAATACAATGAAGCTAAAGAGCCGTTCTGATCTCTTAAAGAGAATCAAACGGCTGAGAATCATCTATTACTAAACCCTAGCGGTCACAAACAGCTATTGGGCTAGAAAGAGGATGGGCTTTATAGCACAGCCCATTTACACAAAGAGAGAAAGACAAGAGTAAAACATCAACTAAGCCCAACAGTTCATGAAGGCCCAAACGCTAAATATTGTCTAATATCCCCCTTTAAACTGATGGTGAGTTACACAACATGAGTTTAACTTTAAACTTATCAAAATCAATGGGTAAGGACTTCGTGAAGATATCCGCGACTTGAGATTTCCCTGAAACAAAAGACACAATAATTTCTTTTTGAAGCGCTTTTTCACGAACGTAATGGTAATCGATTTCGATATGTTTAGTACGTGCATGAAATAATGGATTAGTAGTTAAGGAAATAGCAGAATAATTATCAGTCCAGATAGTAGGTGGATGAGGGAGAGTAAAACGTAATTCAATAAAGAGATAGCGAAACCAAGATATGTCAGCAGCTGTCGTGACCAAAGCACGGTATTCTGCTTCTTTGAAGAACGAGCAACGGTTGGTCGCTTCTTAGCAGACCAATGTACCGGTTTTTGGGCCAAGAAAAATAACTAGCCAAGTTGTGCCCCGTCTATCGGTCGGATCACCGGCCCAGTCCGCGTCCGTAAAGGCTTGGAGGGGGATGTGACCCTTTTGATAGAACAAACCGTGAGTTTTAGTTCCTTGAACATATCTTAAAATGCGTTTAGACCCACTGAAATGAATAGTTGTGGGAGAATGCATGAATTGGCATAAATGGTTAACTGGAAAAGCTAAGTCGGGACAACGGAAATAAGATATTGTAGGGAACCGAGCAATTGACGGAAAACATAGGGATCAGGGAGAGGATCTCCCGGATTAACATGGTATTTGATCCCTGCCGCTATGGGCGTAGGGCTCGGTTTGCAATTGCTCATGTTAAACCGAGCTAACAAATCCGTAATGAACTTTTCTTGGTGAAGTAAAATTACTTGGGCCATGCGAGTAACTTGGAGGCCCAAAAAATAGGTGAGGGGGGCCGAGTTTGTCATGTCGAATTCTGACCCAAGTTGTGAAATCAAAGTGGTAATGTAGGAAAGATCATTTTCTGTAACTATAATGCCATCGACATATAGCAATAAGATAGTAATCTTGTTGTTGAATGAAAAATAAATAGAGAAGTGTCTACATAAGACGCAATAAAACCTAACAAAAGCAAGTAGGTAGTGAAGCGCTCAAGCCAAGCACGAGGGGCTTGTTTGAGGCCGTAAATCGATTTATGTAATTTACAAACGTAATCTGGAAATTGTGGGTTAATAAAACCATATGGTTGCTTCATATAAAATGTTTCATGAAATTAACCGTGAAGAAAAGCATTTTTTACGTCTAGTTGATGAAGAGGTCAGTCAAAACTGGCAGCAAGAGTTATAATGCATCTAACGGTTGTGTGTTTAACCACGGGACAAAAATTCTCATTATATTTCAAACTTGTTCTTGATTTATTATTGGTTTCAAAGAATAAGGGTGTCATTTGACATTTATGATTTTATAAAAGTTCATTTTTGAGTATTTTGTAGTTTTGGTTACTTGAGTAATACTATCTAAAATTTATTTGGTATACTTGGGACATTTTTGTAGTTTTGTAAATGTAGAATTTGATACTTATACACATAGTAACTTGTTTGAAATGTTCTAATTTATAAAATTAACTTGTATGTGATAGTTAGTAATTGAAATTACATTTTTACCCCCTTTACTACTGGTTTTATTATTTCAACTCCATCCATCAATTCATGTAAAGGATATTTTTACCCCAAGTGCTCTTACCATCCTTTTGGTCAACATCAATAAAATAATGTCCTCATGACTACTCTTATACATACACACACACATACACACTCCCACACTAACTCTCACACCATATGCATCATCATCATCTTCTCCTCCACTCATTTTCTACATTGAAGAACACTCAAAAGCTCCATTCTCTCTCCAAAAAACTCCATTCCCGGATTGGAGTGTTGACCTCACAAAAACACCTCCAAAACATCATTTTTCACCTTCAAATTCATGAAAAACTCAAGTCCAAGGTCATACTATGCATGGGGGGAGCTATTTTCTTCATCTTCTTCATAATTTTAAGCTCCTCAAGGTCTTGTAAGCATCTCTTTTCTATTTTCATTTGTGTGAAGTTTGTTTCATCATCATCTTCTTCATCATCACATTCCTCTTACATCAAAATTCCCTCCATTGAAGGGGTTTTCAAGCTCTCATGGACTTCAAGCTTCTCCAAGCACCATCATTTTCTCAAATGTCTCTCTTGAATAGTAAATATGGAGACTTTAGAGCTGACAGAATAATTATCTCTTCTTCTCTTTATTCTTCACCGTAAAGCAAACACGGAAGTAAGCGAGGTAGCAGTTGTTGCTTGAGTGAAACGCAGCTATAAAGAAGGCTTTCCTTTTGTTGTGAGTCTATTCACGTATCTGTCTTTCCTATTACTTTCTTCTGTATAATCACATGTATAATCTCTTATACTCTTGCCTTCTTCGTGGTATCGTTATTCTGCTACTTTTACTTCTCTCTTTTCAAGGGATTGGGATCTACTTATTCACGATAATCTTGTCTTGCCTAAATGCTTTTCTTCTTCTTCTTCTTCTTACCAAAACCCAAACAGAACCATCAAACCTCTGTGGTCGACGTCTACTACAACCTGCACCCACTTGAGTTGGGTGTGTATGTCTGTCAATTTGTTCATAGCTTCGTACTCAAACAAAATGAGATAAAAGCTTCTTCTCAGTCTGGAATGGATTCAATTTGGCAGTGGTCTCTCTCTGTTTTGTTCAATCCTTGATTCAACTTGGGGACTTTCAGATCTCGATATGTGGGGCTGCTTGGTTTAATTTTGGGTTTGAGTTTATGGGGTTTGATTTGGGTGTTTATGACTGGCAATTTGTTCACATAGTGCTCAAATTAAATTAGATAAAAGCTTCTTCTCAGTCAACAATGGAGTTAATTTGGTGGAATGGAGTTAATTTGAAGGTGGTCTCTGTGGACAGACTTTCTCTGTGGAGGTTTGTGTTTAATTTGTGTTCTCAGTGTTCTTAGACCCAGAGAGGGGAAGAAATAGGTTGAGTAGGTTGGCGGGGTAATATATTAGCTAGGTAAGGGTATAATAAACTTTCTCCACAATTAGGAGTGAAATAGTCACAAAAAGATGGCACTACCGGGAAACAAGATGGAAACCAACGGAAGGAGTAAAGTGTCTTCACGTTTGGATAGAGTGTCTTTATCCAAAACTCAAGGGGATAGAGTGTCTTTATTCCTAAATATAGGAGGTCAAAATATCTTTTACCCTTCTTAAATTAAAAAATACATAGTTAATTAACGCCATTAACCTGGGATAAAAGCTGTTAATGATTTTTTTCTTACGCTATCAATTTATTATAGACCTTGAGTCCCTCATCTGCCGTACAAGTCATTCGACAACGTTATATGGTCAACTTTTAAGTTATTCCGAAAGATAACCAACAAGAGTGGTTAAATTGAATTAGATCGTGCCTGAAAAGAAGAAAACCCGATTACCCTCTTCATGGTTTGTGAAATTGAATTGGGGCTTTTGATTGCGGCATAGAGGAATACCTTCTGCAGCAGCAGATTTGGGAAAGAAGAAGATTGTGTTAAGGTAGTGATGGTCGTGGTTCCATGGTGGTTTTTGGAGGAAGACCAAAAAAAAAGGACCAAGTGTCAGTTCATTAAGTTTTGGAGGGAGTAACAAGATAAATTAGAGAAAGATACCACACTATGAAATTTATAGATTTCTCCCCCAAAACTTTTGTGTTACTCTACAAAGACCTCCCCAGCTCCAATATTCTCTGCAGCCAGGTTACACTCAAGACTTCATTCCAATCATTTACACATTTACCCCAACATCCAATTCACATCCTACATATTCCTGCTGAACAGGTGTTAGCAACTCTGCTGAACATGGAAAATTGCACAATTAACTCAGAATTTAAAATAATTACAGTCTGGCCTCTACGTAATTTCAAAGTGTTATAAGTGCAACATATGGTACCGTCATACTATGGGTCGCGCTAACAGACTGACAAATAAAATGGTCCATATCAGAGCTCGGCGGCTATCCCAGTTGGTTAGGGAGCCTTATAGCTAGCTCGTAGGCTAGGCTAGAGTAGATTCCTGGGTTCAAACCCGGTTGATGACAAAACAATTTCTCAAAAAAAAAAGTTTATACTTTGGCAAGAGGTACCTCAACTACATGATTATTACGTAATTATAACATGAAATCATAAATTATGCATAACATGTAAACACAATAATCATACGACGATGCATCAATTCCTCACAGCACAAAAATCATGTTCATCTCAGTCGCTCATCAAATTTATTTAAAATCAAACTTCCAACGATTGTCTTAAAAGTTATCACTCGAATATGAGAAAGAATAGTCTTCTAATTCAACTCGTCGATACTAACAAGGCGATGACAAATAAAACAAAATAAAGCATCATGGATACGGTCCACACAACCCACCAGAACCAGCGGCCATACAACTCGATTCTCCTCTTCTTTCAAACCGAGTTTGGATCATAGAACTACGGAGTTCTCAAGCATTTTAGGATGAAAGGTGGCGGAACTCCTGATTATGTAATTACGTTTGTGATACAAGAAATAAACACAAGAATTACTACAGGAGGTAAAGCAATCGGGGAGAGACACACGAAAAGCGGGAGAGAAAGACCAGTTTAGGGTTTGTGATTGTATTTCATAATGAATAAAAGTGAGAATACATATTTCTTAAATAGATAAAATACAAACCCTAGACCTATACGTTTCGACTTTACAGACCGAGAAAGAAAACCCGGGACAGAACTTATATTGCTCAACTACCCCTACACTTTTAATTAAATAAAAATAAACGACAAAATACTAAAACGCAATAGAGATACCCAACCCAACCGCGAGCGCGCATGTCCTTCTCCTCTTGTACGGTTATGCCCGTTTGCCTTTAGGGGATTTTTACAAGGAATCAAATGTGTGGGACCGGATTGTTGTTTGTCATCATCATCGTAGGTTAGCCGGTTGGAAGACCCTCCTCGTTATTGGGGGGTGACTAGTGATGTATGCATTGTTGTTCAAATGCGTAAATAGGTTCTAAGAAACACTCTTATCCTTGAGAAGAACAGGGTCTTTGTATGTAACCCCTTGAAGCGAACTACTAGGATTTTGGTTCCTTGAGCTCCGCCCGGACATATATCCTTTCCTTTTCCTACATGGAAATGTGCACATGGGAGTATCTATATTATGAATGGTCTCTTCCCACTTATCGGTCTTAGCTAGTTCAGAAACTATGGCTAACAATAACAAAGTAATCCTTAATCCGCAAAGGGCACAAGAGGACGGTGATTGCTCCTGGTAGAAGAATATGTCCTCTGTTAAGTATTTGCATACTGATGGAAACCTGCTGCTTCGATCGGCTTCATAAGTCTGTTTCACGTTGTAATTCAATGGCATGTTGGGATTTTATTAATAAAGCATACACGAATATACGAATCAATTCGAATAATTTTTCGGGATAAAACGGACTTAACTGTTTGATCACAACATTGCGACATCTGCTTCTATTGCAAAAAAACTTGTAACATAGTTCCTTTTTTTTTTACATAGTTACTTGGTGCGTGCAAAGTAGGACATCATTATATTCGTGAATAATGCTTATGAAATTGATCACTGTTGAGTTGTTATCTAGGATTGCAAATAGTTACCTGTTTACAAAGTTAACAATAATGGAGGAGTGTGAACGTCCAGAGGATGTTTGAAATTAGCATCACCTTTGACGTTACCTGTAATCAAATGTTTGGCTCCAAATCTATATCTATATAAAAGCAGGTAAGTGCCCAGGCTCAATCTCAGCTCGCCATTTGGCTTTCAAAATTCAACCGGACAAAGACATGTGTGACACACACTTGGCAATTAACCAATCATATTCATCCAACTGTATATTTTAGTTAAATAAATTTTCCATAGTGGCACCTTAGTCATCAAAAATTAAATTCTTAATTTAGTGCATTGGTAACAGTTTTTAACAATAATTAGTCCCTTCATATTTATCATCAGTTACATATTATACTATGTAATCTACATTACCTTTTTTTATTTATTTTCAGAAAAATCTAAGATACTAATTCTGCACTAGAACACTATTGTAGGAAAAAAAGAAAAACAAGAAAATAGAAGATACCAATTACCAAGAACCAAGGCTCCTCATTACTCACATTAACAACCACGTTTTGTGCAACAGTTCCGAACCATCACGATTCATATGGACGATAACATGGCAGTCACATCTATTAACCATGAAATAAAAATTGATATTTTTTCTCAATGACACTTTAATTGCTGATTTGTTCCTTCAAAAAAATTGCTGATTTGTAACTGATATGATAATCATCACATTTATTAACAAAGAAATCACATCACTCTCTCAGTGAAAAGACGCTTCCTTCTTTAAAAAAAAAAAAAAAGACGCTTCCAGTAGCACAGCGAAATCCCAAGAGTCCACGTTTGCCATGAAAAATCAGTGTATCTTGGTAGATCATGTTTCTACTTTGTTCCTCCAGAAATATTGTTTCTACTTCACCGTAGAGATTTTACGCTGTCTTTTCTAAAAAAA
Organism: Linanthus parryae; assembly: GCA_023055425.1. Classification (NCBI taxonomy): domain Eukaryota; kingdom Viridiplantae; phylum Streptophyta; class Magnoliopsida; order Ericales; family Polemoniaceae; genus Linanthus; species Linanthus parryae. Next base: position 30,369,303 of record JALGPY010000002.1, read on the forward strand.
GACAATTGTGTAGCATGTCAAATAACAAATTATTCAATTTACAAAAATTGTGAAATCATGATTCATGACCCATCCTGAATATTCAACTGTCTACACGGAAGCTCCCCTTTGTTTCTTCTACCAAAATTCATTGCTTTCATGGTCATTAACGCAACAGTTTTTTCCCGAGAAGGTCATAGATGCAAGGTATGAAAAGGATTTCTGTTAATATTTTGAAATTTATTCCATCGTGTATTTCTCTGTTTTAATTTGGCCCTATTAGCTATGATATGTAAATTTTTTTTACGTTTAATCTTCTCATTTTACCTCTCTTAATGTTGCTTAATTTTATTTTTTAAGTCGAGATATCATCATTGTTTCATGGTCATATTAAAGCAACCGTTTTTTTCCTGAGAAGGTCATGGATGCAAGGTATGAAAAGGTTTTCTGTTAATATTTTGAAATTTATTCCATCGTGTCTGTCTCTGTTTTAATTTGGCCCTATTAGCTATTATATATAATTTTGTTACGTTTAATCTTCTCATTTTACCTCTCTTAATCTTGCTTAATTTTATTTTTTAAGTCGAGATATCATTCATTTCTCCTGCCTGTTGAACCACGATGATCTGGTGGAGAATGCCCATTATAACTAAGTAATACATGTTTAAAATTGTTCTAATATTTGGCATCTCAATGGCAGTATTAAAATCTAGCTTCTCAACAATTTGTTAAATGTTGGTAATATCACCAGCTCAATCATATATTACTACCATGAAGATAGCGGCAAAACGTTGAAAGAAAATATTAGACTTTTATTTGACAATTCTCTGGCTATTTAGTTTGCGCACATGGTGATATGAGATTAGAGAAGAGAATGTGCCATAACATAAATTGTTCTTTTGATATTATACCTTTTTTAAGATTACATCTTATCATATGTCTCTAACCGGGTTCAAACCCAAGACATCATGAAGGGCTTTGAGTGCTCTACCACTGAGCTAGCATCCATTTGTTTTTAATATCATACTTTATAACCCATTGTTGAAAGATGTTTGATTTTAGTCGTTGATAATAATCCTAAATAGATCTTTCATTTTCTCTAAATACACGGGCTCTTAACAAATGGCTTCCAACAGTACTTCGATTGGAGATACAAAAGGAATTAACTTTTCTTCATGATATATAGATTGATCATTTTACCTTATAATTGGTGACTCAACCGTATTACACGAAATAATCAGTTTACCCTATCTATTTTGTGTGTACATCACTGCATGTAATATCCAAATCATCTTTTACTACACACAAGAATAAATTGGTGACTCTCAACCGTTCGTAATGCTAATTTGATTTTTTTTAGTGATTATTCAGACTTTATACTACTGAATATAATCATTGTACCCACTATAATTTGTGTGTACTTCACTGCATGTATTTCTGTTTTAGTAAAACTGTATAAATTTCATTACTTAATGGCTGTATAGGTTTTAATATATGTAAAAAAAAGTTAGTTCTATACTTAACATTTGATGACATGAGTTACAAAAATGACAACTCTAATAAAATCAAAACAGAAAATGGGTGCTAACTTAGTGATAGAGCATTTGAAGCCCCTACATGAGACCCGGGTTCGAACCAGGCTATATGATGTAATAATAAAAAAAATCAAAATATAAAGAAGCTAGGTTTCCTAATGGTAACAAATACTACAAATTTTCCCTCCAAAAGAATATTAAATTTTTATAAGAAAATAATGCTACACAGCAACTACATTTGATAATTTTATTTCCAATTTAAATTTACCATTAGCTTTAAGCTGTTAGAGTCAAGAAAAACAGTGAACTTTAACCTAAATATTATGTTACTTCAGGAATTTATTGGATGCATTTTTACTAGGAATGATCATTGTTTTCACAGTGTTCCTATTTCCCGTGGTTTCTTCATTCGCTATATTCTTTTACCATTGATTAATTTTCTTCTTATGTGTATTTCACTGTGCCCTGTTTGCTATATAATGTTTCATTAGTAAGGTATGGATTTTTTACGCTATGCAAGTTCATTGTGCTTAAATAATAGCATCGCATATCTTTTACTCATTTGTAGTGCTACGACGATAATTTCATTTTCCTCCTTTATGGGTTTTGATTTTATTTGCTCACTAAACATGCATGTTTCTCACTATTGACTTCCATTCCAGATAGATAGTTTTTCATCACATCTTTAAGTGTGCTGTTCAAACTAGCAATGCATGACACAGATATTTTGTAACAATTGCAAAGATATTGGTATTGTTGACAATTGAATGTCCTCTTTAATTCATTCATTAAAAATACATAATTTATGCAAATGGGAGCTACCTTAGTGGTTTGAAGTCTCTGCAAGAGGTGCTGGGTTCAAATTTGACTATATGATGTAATTCTAAAAAAATAATTTCTTACTAAAAGCATTTCGTTCTTCTCCATGATTAAGGGCCTCAAAGAGAAATTCCAAATGATATGTTTAATTAAAACTTATAAACCCGAAGACATAATTGACTTCTATTGGATACAATATTTTCTGATAAGAAAACATAATAATAAATTCTATGTATGAAATTAACACAGTCAATTCAAAAATGATTTCTAAACAACATCCATACAACTTGATAGAGCTACTATTATGGTTCAGGAACTTCGTCTTTGATTTCTTTTCATTAGTTCAGCCGACCGGAAATAGTGAAATGTCTAATATATTTCATGGACAAGAAGTTTGATACTTTCAATGTTGGCACACCTTATAATAGACATTTTGCCAGTTTTATAGAACAAACCATGCATATGATTTTATTTTTTTTTTCAAAAACAAAAGAAAGAGTCATCTGTTATTAGTAATTTTACAACACATGTACTAAAAATCTGTGTTGATATATTGATATGTTAACCAAAATGATTAAAAAGCCCCATAAGTTTACGGAAAAGTTTCTATTGTATATGCTAAGGTATATAACTTAAGGTGCATTTGGATTATCTGGACTATCGTGGGGGTAAAGATGAGCATGCACCATAATATAAATTGTTGTTTTGATATTATACTCCTATAACACGGTAAATTTCTTGATCCTCCATCGAACATGAACATGTTTATAATCTGTTAGCACCATAACATGTATGTACACATTCCGTGAAGAATAGTGTATTTTTATTTTTTTCTCTAAAAATGTTGTGAACGACATTGTATTTGAATTATAATTTTTTTGTGAGTCCGCGCTTTAGCGCGGGGTACCGCCTAGTTAGCTATAAAATAAGATTAATCGAAAAGGTCCTTCTACCCAAGGGGCGACCACATCTAGTGCCACAGCTTTCTACTGGTATGTAGGAAGTCAAAGTACCTTGCTGAAATTGAATGTGTTTCTTATCTTACATTTAAATATAATTTCTTGTAAATATATAGCGTACTTGTGTAGCACGTCATAATATAAAGCATGCAGTAGGAAATGTTAAATCCAAGTAGCACTACTATCTACTCCTTATCAAGTTTGAGCTCATTCAGAACAAGTTGTAGTTTCAACCTTCAAGGGTTTCATGAATGGAGGGACTTTTTAAAACTCTACAACCTCTGAATGTTTTACATTTGTAGCAACAGAAATATGTGCATTTAGACTTGTTCCATATCTTATTCGAGCTTTAAAGAGACTTGTAATTATCCAATTAAAAGTTGATTATCACTTGTCTTTTCTTGAAGCTATTCTCATTAATTACAGCTTTACTAATATCAAGAATGATTTAAATGAGCAGTAACTTGGTCTCGAGTTAGTGCATATATATATATATATATATATATATATATATATATATATATATATATATATATATATATATATATATATATATATATATATACACACACACACACTCGACCGTGGATCTACCTTGGTTGTGTGTTGACATTATATCCTTCCAAAAAATATTCAGAAAGTTGCTCGTCTTCCTTCCCAGGTATTGTCTTATCTTTGATCTATGAGTGTAAATTCTGTTCTTCAATTCGGATTAACTTTTCTGTCTTAGATATTAAATCTGATTGTCTAAATCCATAGCGATCTCTACTATCAAATTTTTTTGGTAGTAGTCTTTGGAACTCTAAAAACGTTAATGTAGGGCTTGCTATGGATATAGACAATCAAATTTCATACCTTCAACTGGAAAATTATTAAAAAAGCAACATTTACACTCATAGTTCAAAGATAAAACAAAGCACCTGGGAAAGAAGACTAGCAACAGCTTGAATAGCCTTTGGAATGATGCAATCTCATCACACAATAAAGGTAGATCCATGGTCGATATACACACAAGATATACACACACGCTGGCTCAAGAAAGAGTTAATGCTCATTTAAGTCATTATGTATTAGTAAAGTTGTAACCAATGAGAATAATTTTTAGGAAAAGACAAGAAGTGGTTATCAATTTTTAATGGGGTAATCACAAGTCTCTGTAATGCTAGAATGGGAAATGGAGGAAGTCCAATTGCACATACTTCTGTTGCCAAAAACATGTGAATTACTCCGACGTTGTAGAGTTGTAAAATGCCTTTCCCTCCATTCATGAACACTTGAAGACTGAAACATAGATTGTTTGAACTTGATGAGGAGTACATAGTGTGATGCTACATAGATTTAACCTTCCTACTACATGCTTTATATTATGAGGTGTTACGCAATATATTTACAATTCTTTTTTATTTGATTGTAAGATAAGAAACACATCCAATTTCAACAAGGTACTTGGACTTCAAAACTAGAAAACTATGGCACTAGATGGGGCCGCCAATTGGATATAAGGACTTTTCGATTAAATGTAAGAGCACCGAAAATGGAATGTTACATACGGATTGAAATTGGCAGAAAATTTGAGTCACTCCTCTTTATGGGACTCCCCACATATTAAGGGCCGTGATCTTTGTCTTAAATGTTTTTTGAATCCCAATAACTAAATTGACAATTGATCTATCAAATAACTCATTTTTATAATCTAAACAGTTTAATATAATATATAACGGGCGCTAACACATTCAACCACATGAAGGCACATGGAGTAAATGAAAATCGCGACCAAACTAGCAATAAAGATAAGTGTTTTAGTGTGTACCGAACAAAGGGGACGACGAGCAAACAGGCGGCGATTGGGTTTGATTTGGTTTTGGGTAAGTGAAATTTGAAAATGGAGATTACACTTTCAATCACATGAATGATTTGTTCTTTTCCGATTGGGTGAGGAGTGAGAGAGAGACTAGCTGGGGAGAATGAGTATCGTGTATTTGGTGTACATTGGGTAAGAAAAATTACACAATGGGCCCTTTAACTTAGAAAAATAATATTAACACTCCTAAGTCCTAAGAGCATATTCAGTACTAGTAGGCAAAAATTAGGTAAATTATTGATGAAATTATTTTTTTACATAACAGATAATGAAGAGTTTAAGAGTCTTCTAAAATTTATCTTATGCTAAAAATGTGGACACATGGAGAGAAAATAGTGAAAGTTAGTGAGAAATTTTAGGAATCATGTTATAGCCACGTAAATGGAAAAAGAAGATGATTTTACATTACAAAAGATTATCGCCAAGTTTGACGAAGTTGATACATATTTTGTATTTTGCCTAACAAGATACCTATGCTATTAAAGCTCAACTTTTCCCAATTTACTTATAATTTTCCTAATAAAATTGGTTTGCATAACCTATTGGAGACACTCTTATCATTTATGAAACTTAAATAATAGCTCTATCCGAAAATAGGGGTATTACAAATGTACCTTTCGTGAAGTGGATGACAAAGCAAAATGATTTTCAGACCTCGTACAGTTGATAGGCTCGATGAAACGAACTTGAAGGCTTTTGCTCTTCACTTTTGCCTTCTCTGGACTGTGATGCTCTCATAGAAAGTGAATGGGTGACACTTTTTGTACATCACGATGTCCGAATCATTGCTTTATGTGGAAAGCTAGAGTACCAACAACAGCTTATGTCCTATTTGCCTCAAGGCCTATTGTAACTAATTTATTAACAGTTAATACAATTCGAGAATGACTTGTGGAAGCGGAACTTTGTAATCTCAAGAAATTGATTCTTGTAGATACATATCTCTCCGAGGAATTTACCATGGACTTCACATCAAAGTGTTCGCAGATTGTGACGCAAGCGCCTTCAAGGTTTTCTCCATTACAGGCTCTAGACTGAAGCATATTGAGACATTACGTTGTCTTGGAATTCAACGATGTGAGGTTTTTAATCTATTAACCCCTAGCCTTGAGAGATTGTATATACAAGTGTTGTTGCTCGAGGTTTTAAGTTTGTGCAAATGGATTCTCTCTTTACGGGAAAAAAAATCGTTATTATAACAGTTGGATCTTTTATTTTCATTGAACAGTAAACATCTTGTTCTACGGACCCCTCTAGCAAGTTTAACAACAAATGGGTGACAAGCATCTCTTGTTTGCGCTTGACAAATTGGTATACTATTTTTTTTTCCCGTATAGAGAGAATTCATATGCACAAACTTGCAATCTTGGGAAACAATGCTTGTATATGCCACTCTCAAGGCTAGGGTTAAAATATTGACATCCTCACAATGTGCATTCCAAGATACGGTGATATCTCAAGATGCTTTAGTCTATAGCCTGTCATGGAGAAAATATTGAAGGTGCTTACATCGAAAAAATAAAAATGATTGGGTCTGAATTTGAAGAGAAGTCCAGAAAGGTATGTATCTACAAAAATAATTTTCTTTGGATTATGAAATTCCGCTTCCACATGCCATTATAGAACCTTATTCAATAATAGTACCAATATTACAATAGACCTGAAGATAAAATAGGCCGTTTAGAAGCTTTTGTTGGTACTAGAAGCTTTTGTTGGTACTCTAGACATTGCGCTATACAACATATTTCACCCATTCACTTCTAATGGGAGCACCACGTGTCGTGAGGGAAAAAAGTATATCGCAAAAGCTTTTAAGTTCATTTTGTCATAACTTTCAATTGTATGGTAGATGAAGTCTAAAAAGAAGTCCAACTTGTAAGCCACTTCAACAATTATTTAACTATTGCCATTCATGAAATCTTTCAGAAACAGGTAATGACCCTTAGAGTTTATGATACCCCAAAAGTGAGTAATGATGTCGGGTTTTTGTCAATTTGAGCCCTAATTCAGCATTCATTCCGGTGCTAACCATCTACCAATTTGACAATATTACCAGTATGGGCAACAAGTGTCGTTGATCGATAATCAAAGTTTAGTGATTACCACTTTTACTGGTTTCTTCCTTTTGTTATTCTTGCTACAATCTTATGAGAAATTATAAGACCATAATTACGAGAAAATATTCAGTACCACGGTGGTATAGTGATGTGGGATCACGGGTGTATTCTTGGTTGATTGAACATAATCAAAGTTTAGTGGTTATTGATCTTACCAAATTTAGTACCACTACATGGAAATGTATATAGACATTAGACAATTCTTAAAATAAATTATTCGTGGTACTACCACCGTTAAACTGAATATCTTTTCACTACTTAGGATGGAAATTAAGATAACATTAATTATGAAAAAAGATGTTAGCATACTGTAGCTCTAGAAGTTAGATTCTTATTTAAAATAAATCCACTGCCAATTTAGCAATTGACATTCAAGAAACCTTTCAGAAATAGGTAATGACCCTTATAGGTTTTCTTTTTTTTTTTTTTTTTTTTTTTTTGAGAAAATGACCCTTATAGTTTATGGTACCCCAAAAGTGAGTAATGATGTCAGTTTTTTTTGTCAGTTTAAGCCCTAATTGAACATTCATTCCGGTGCCAACCATCTACCAATTTGACAATGCGACCAGTATGGCCAACAAAAATGTCATTGCTCGATCCAACGAGTCTGTAATAAAATTAGTAGTACATGTAACCTGGCTTCTTCTTAAATAAACTACGGCTTGAAGTCAGCCCAGAGGAGGAAAGAGGAACTACTAGAGAGCATTAATAACTATGCTCCGATTAGAGGTGGGTTTGCACTGTCCAGTCCTATGCAAACCCTCTTCCGTCTAGTGACAGTCGGCTATCCGTTGTGTCTTTATCGTAGGCTCGGCCTGTTGCTACTAGTACTTTAAAACAAGTTGATAATCTGTATTATCATGCGACTTACTATGAATATTGCACTTAAGTGGCTCAGCCAGTTGCTAGAGCTTCATGTTCGGTTAATCGGGACCGGAACCGGACCAATTATTTAGCCGACCGGTTCTCGGTTCGGTTAACCGATGTATTAGCTTATTCGGTTCAGTTAACCGAAACCGTTAATTTTCGAAAAGGACTAACCAAACCGGAACTGTGGGACCGGAACCAGTACATTGGTTCGGTTTGGTTCCGGTTTGGGCGGTTATTTTATTTTATTTTTTGATTTTTTTTGGTTTGTTTAGAGTCTTAGTATTAAAAAACATAAAATTTTTGGTTATAACCGCCGGTTCCGGTTCTTGCAAACTCGGTTCGGTTCCGGTTAGCATTTACCTCTGACCGAACCGAGACCGGCCATACACGGTTCGGTGCTCGGTTTCGGTCCCCTACCCTTCGGGTCGGTTTTCGATAAGCATATTTCTGTTCTTTCAGGTCGGTTTTAACCGGAATCGGCCGGTTAACCGCCCCGAAGTGCAGCTAGTACTTCATAACAAGTTGAGATTAATAAATCTCAATGCATAATTATCAACATACCAGAATCGGTGGAAATACACACGATCACCATAATCCGTTTTACATCCAATTGGCCTCCCACACCTCCTGCACAAATTATTTGTCATGAGGAACAGATGAGGAGATCAAGCATATTTTAGCGTAAAACGCAAGGAGAAAATTTGACAAATCTGAGGCTGTAGTCCAAATAATAGAAGTGTCGATCATGAACACAACCAAAAAAATTGAGAACTACAACGCTCTATGTTTGGCCAAAAGCTTCGGTTCTTAGCAATTACTGGTCGAATGGACTTCAAAGCTCTACGTTTCTCTCTTTATCTCGGGATTTAGAAGGTGAATTGGAAGGAAGGTGAACCTGACGGTGGATCATTTAAATATAGCTAAGGTCACCTTCACGTGTCGTGACCAAAATGCCCTCGTCCATGATTTGGCTACTTTAAGCTCCGGCTTGTCTAGTTTCACAGGGTTTTTCAGTTTTAGAAGAACAATTGTGAGATTCGAGCATTTACTCTTCAGATCATAATAAAACATTCAACTCTTTAAAAGAAACAGATTCAGAACGAGCTCTAATCGGAGACGAAAAGTGTCATACAAAATAGGAAGTCGATTTAAGGCAAAAATAATCATATGCTAATCATTAACAAGGATAGGAGACAAAATCATTTTAACAAGAATATATTTTAAACTTATGCATGTACAGATCTATAGAATCGTAATGTTTTTTAAAATTTTGGAGATCCAATTCTAAGCGAAGAATATTAGATCCAGATAAAGACGCATACCGATTTCCTAAAGATTCTGCCATTCAGATCTGCAATCAGAGATCGAGTACTTGAGTGAGGGCTTCTTGTAGCTAGTTCAGATTTGAGATGGAATGACCTTGAATCGGCGAGATTGTGAAGCCGACGCTGAAACGATCTCATCATTGGCAGTGGTGTATCACTGAGAACAGGGATGAGAGCCATCATCAAAGCCAAACAACGATGGTGTGCGAATGATTGATGTGATTTGTGAAAGATTTCTCAAGAAATCATGAACAGAGCAGAGTAGAGAGAGAGGTTTCTGGAGAAGATGAACCAGAAGTAAATATTTACTTTCCATTAACCTCAAAGAATGGAGAGAAAGAAAGATAAATACAATGAAGCTAAAGAGCCGTTCTGATCTCTTAAAGAGAATCAAACGGCTGAGAATCATCTAGTACTAAACCCTAACGGTCACAAGCAGCTATTGGGCTAGAAATAGGATGGGTTTTATAGCACAGCCCATTTACACAGAGATAAAGGCAAGAGTAAAACATCAACTAAGCCCAACAGTTCATGAAGGCCCAAACGCTAAATATTGTCTAATATCCCCCTTTAAACTGATGGTGAGTTACACACCATGAGTTTAACTTTAAACTTATCAAAATCATCAATGGGTAAGGACTTCGTGAAGATATCCGCGACTTGAGATTTTCCTGAAACAAAAGACACAATAATTTCTTTTTGAAGCGCTTTTTCACAAACGTAATGGTAATCGATTTCGATATGTTTAGTACGTGCATGAAATAATGGATTAGCAGTTAAGGAAATAGCAGAATAATTATCAGTCCAGATAGTAGGTGGATGAGAGAGAGTAAAACGTAATTCAATAAAGAGATAGCGAAACCAAGATATGTCAGCAGCTGTCGTGACCAAAGCACGGTATTCTGCTTTTGTGAAGAACGAGCAACGGTTGGTCGCTTCTTAGCAGACCAATGTACCGGTTTTGGGCCAAGAAAAATAACTAGCCAAGTTGTGCCCCGTCTATCGGTCGGATCACCGGCCCAGTCCGCGTCCGTAAAGGCTTGGAGGGGGATGTGACCCTTTTGATAGAACAAACCGTGAGTTTTAGTTCCTTGAACATATCTTAAAATGCGTTTAGACCCACTGAAATGAATAGTTGTGGGAGAATGCATGAATTGGAATAAATGGTTAACTCAAAAAGCAAAGTCGGGACAACGGAAATAAGATATTGTAGGGCACCGAGCAATTGACGGAAAACAGAGGGATCAGGGAGAGGATCTCCCTGATTAACATGGTATTTGATCCCTGCCGCTAAGGGCGTAGTGCTCGGTTTGCAATTGCTCATGTTAAACCGAGCTAACAAATCCGTAATGAACTTTTCTTGGTGAAGTAAAATTCCTTGGGCCATGCGAGTAACATGGAGGCCAAAAAAATAGGTGAGGGGGGCCGAGTTTGTCATGTCGAATTCTGACCCAAGTTGTGGAATCAAAGTGGTAATGTAGGAAAGATCATTTCCTGTAACTATAATGCCATCGACATATAACAATAAGATAGTAATCTTGTTGTTTGAATGACAAATAAATATAGAAGTGTCTACATAAGACGCAATAAAACCTAACAAAAGCAAGTAGGTAGTGAAGCGCTCAAGCCAAGCACGAGGGGCTTGTTTGAGGCCGTAAATCGATTTATGTAATTTACAAACGTAATATGGAAATTGTGGGTTAATAAAACCATATGGTTGCTTCATATAAACTGTTTCATGAAATTAACCGTGAAGAAAAGCATTTTTTACGTCTAGTTGATGAAGAGGTCAGTCAAAACTGGCAGCAAGAGTTATAACACATCTAACGGTTGTGTGTTTAACCACGGGACTAAAATTCTCATTATAGTCAATGCCAGGGTTTGATGAAATCCTTTGGCAACTAGACGGGCTTTATAACGAGAAATAGTGCCATTGGGGTGAAACTTTATTTTGAAAACCCATTTGTTTCCAATGATATTTGTAAATGGTGGAGGTGGGACAAGACTCTGTGTTTGTTGTTGTTTGAGACTTGCAAATTCCTCACCATTGCATTTCGCCCCTCCGTGTTTGTTGTTGTTTGATACTTGCAAATTCCTCTCTTCTTTTTTATTTGTATGTGTCAGCTGGGAAAGGTGTCGTGGCAACACCTGATTGGCTGCCACACGAAGACTGTTATTAGAAACTTTAGCTTTTTACATTTTGGCCACATTACTTTTTATTTACAATTCCTCTCTTGTGAGGAATAAAACTCTAGATCTGTAATTCATTTCCCTCATGAATCAATTTGATGTTTTCATCATCTTCATTTCTTTCCATTTTCTAGTTCTTCCTTTTTTCAATATATCCTTCCCTTCCCCCACACGGAAATGTGCACATGGGAGTATCTATATCATGAATGGCCTCTTCCCACTTATCGGTCTTAGCTAGTTCAGCAACTATGGCTAAAAATAACAAAGTAATCCTTAATCCTCAAAGGGCACAAGAGGACGGTGATTGCTCCTGGTAGAAGAATCTGTCCTCTATTAAGTATTTGCACGCTGATGGAAACATGCTGCTTCGATCGGCTTCATAAGTCTGTTTCACGTTTTTAATTCAATGGCATATTGGGATTTCATTAATAAACCATACACGAATATCCGAATCAATTCGAATAATTTTTCGGGATAAAACGGATTTAACTGTTTGATCACAACATAGCGACATTTGCTTCTATTGTAAAAAACTTGTAACATAGTTACTTTTTTTTACATAGTTACTTGGTGCGTGCGAAGTATAACATCATCATATTCGTGAATAATGCTTATTAAATTGATCACTGTTGAGTTGTTATTTAGGATTTCCAATATTTACCTGCATGTAAACCAAGTTTACAAAGTTAACAATAATGGAGGAGTGCGAACGCTCAGCGGATGTTAGAAATTAGCATCACCTTTGACGTTGCCTGTAATCAAATGTTTGGCTCCAAATTAGCTATAAAAAATAATGGTGTCAGTGAAGACTAATCGAAAAGGTCCTTCTATCCAACGGGCGACCACATCTAGTGCCACAGCTTTCTACTGGTATGTAGGAAGTCAAAGTACCTTGCTAAAATTGAATGTGTTTCTTATCTTACATTTAAATATAATTTCTTGTAAATATACTGCGTACTTGTGTAGCACGTCATAATATAAAGCATTCAGTAGGAAAGGTTAAATCTAAGTAGCACTACTATCTACTCCTTATCAAGTTTGAGCTCATTCAGAACAAGCAATGGTTATAACCTTCAAGGGTTCATGAATGGAGGGAAAGACTTTTTAAAACTCTACAACCTCTAAATGTTTTACATGTTTGTAGCAACAGAAATATGTGCATTTAGACTTGTTCCATATCTTATTCGAGCTTTAAAGAGATTTGTAATTATCCTATTAAAAGTTGATTATCACTTGTTTCTTGAAATGATTCTCATTAATTACAGCTTTACTAATATCAAGAATGATTTAAATGAGCATTAATTTGGTCTCGAGTTAGTGCATATATATATATACGTGCATATATATATGTATATATATATTCCACCATGGATCTACCTTGGTTGTGTGTTGACATTGTATCCTTCGAAAGACTATTCAAACAGCTGCTCGTCTTCCTTCCTAGGTATTGTCGTATCTTTGATCTATGAGTGTAAAGTCTATTCTTCAATTCGGATTAAATTGTGTCTTAGATATTAAATCTGATTGTCTAAATCCATAGCGATCCTTACTATCAAAACTTTTTGGTAGTAGTCTTTTGAACTCCAAAAACTTTAACTTAGGGTTTGCTATGGATCTAGACAATCAAATTTTATACCTTCAACTGCAAAATTATTAAAAAAAACGATATTTACACTCACAGTTCAAAGATAAAACAAAGCACCTGGGAAAGGAGACTAGCAACAGCTTGAATCAAAGTTTTAAAAACCGGACCGGTGATCGAACCGGTGAGGCTCTGGTTTGCGGTTCAACCGGTCGGACCGGTGGTTCAACCGGTTCGATCGCACATTTTTTTAATAATATATAATTCATTTTTTTACATAAATATATAATATAAGTAGCAAAAAAATCAAAACCTCAAAATAAATGCAATGTTAATCAAATTATGTAGTATGAAAGTTCTTGTTTACATTCTTTCCATTGATTGGTTGCAAGTTTTCTCGAGACGAAGCGCGGCGATGATAAACGAAGTGGGTCATGTCGACGGCAAGTCGGTCTCTTGATTCATTCAATTTCAACTGATTATGGAGCTGGATTTTTGGAATTTTCGAGTTCAACAGCACTTGTTGAGTTGATTTACAAAAACCTGTCAAACCGGCTAAAACCGGCCGGTTTACTGGTTCGACCATAAACTGCCGGTTTTTACCGGTTTTGACCGGTTTATTTGCATGGGCGGTCCAGAAGTTCAACCGGACCGGTGAGGCACCGGTTCAACGGTTCGACCGGTTGAACCGGCCGGTCCGGTCCGGTCCGGTTTTAAAAACTGTGGCTTGAATAGTCTTTGGAATGATGCAATCTCATCACACAACCAAGGTAGATCCATGGTCGATATACACACAAAATATACACACACACTGACTCAAGACTGAGTTAATGCACATTTAAGTCATTCTTTATTAGTAAGGCTGTAACCAATGTGAATAATTTTTGCGAAAAGACAAGAAATGATAATCAACTATTAATGGGATAATCACAAGTCTCTTTAATGCTAGAATGGGATATGGAGGAAGAACAATTGCACATAGTTCTGTTCCCAAAAGCATGTAAGCTACTCGCACGTTGTAGAGTTTTAAAATGCCTTTCCCTCCATTCATGAACCCTTGAAGACTGAAACTATAGCTTGTTCAAACTTGATGAGGAGTACATATAGTGGTGCTACATAGAATTGACATTCCTACTACATGCTTAATATTATGAGGTGTTACACAATATATTAACAATATTTTTTTGGGCAGTGTTCTTACAAAGCAAAAAGTTATTTTTATAAAGCCACTAATTTCATTTGTGTAGGTAATGACCAATGAACTTGCACAAATGAAGTTTGTGGCTTTGATAGAATAATTTTTTTTTGTAAAAATCATTACTCATTTTTTTTTTTACTTAATTGTAAGATAAGAAACACATTCAATTTCAGCAAGGTACTTTGACTTCAAAGCTAGAAAATTATGGCACTAGATGGGGCCGTCCATTGGAAAATAAGAACTTTTCGATTAAATGTTAGAGCATCGGAAATGAATATATTAAATTAGGACTAAAAATGGCAGAAAAATTGAGTCACTGCTCGTTATGGGGATCCCCAAACATTAAGGGTCGTGATCTTTGCCTTGAGTGTTTCTTGAATCCCAGTAACTAAATTGGCAATTAATCTATCTAATAACTGGGTTTTACAATCTGAGCAGTTTAAGCAAAAAATATCGCTTCTTAATCCACTGAGTTTTAAATAAAACTAGGTGTGACCCCGCGCCAAGGGGGGGGGGGGGAGTCGATAAATAGCTTTCATGAAATGGAGTTAAGTCACTTATATGAATGTGAAATATGCAAAAGAAATTTGGTTTCTGATTTCGAAAAAGTTGCTCAATATCATTGAATCAGTTCTTTTCAACAATTACTGCAATCGAATAACATTTCTTTCTCTTTATGATTTTTATTATCAATGAGTGACTTTAATTTTTTTAATATATAATATTTCAAATTCTCTTTTTATTTTTTTTGAGAATATTGTTTTTATAATTGTTCGTAATTGAAAGTGTACAATATTCTTACATGTTAAAGTACCAACTAATTTTATGTATTGTCATGTTCTTTGTGAAAACATTATTGATCGATAAGAAACTTTTAGAAACTTTTCTAACATAAAACTAACTGAAATGGAAATTGAAAGAAAATTTGTATTGAATATTGAGACAAATTTATCATAAAACTACCAACGTCTACACAAATGAAGATGAACTTACTTTAGTGTGTTACATTACAAAATGCATTCTACATTTGTCTTAAGAGTGAAGATTATTTCCCTAAAAAAATTCTTACAAATTTATTTACATATATTTTCTAATTTGAATATGAGATCATGGTTCATGTTATCAAATGTTAAAACTATGCAATAATGTGCATAACTAAAAATTTGTAGAAGTATTTTCTTTGTAAAGAATAAGAAAAGTTACTTCTGAACTTCATGTACCTATAGTATTTGTTGAATTTCATTTCAAAAAAATGTTATTTGCTGAGTTTATTATGATATTAAGATACAATTAGCTGAGAAAAAAATTTGTGGATAAACATAGAATAATATAAAAAATGCATTTATACTCATATAATGAAACTTGTCAATCTTAAGATAATCATCTGACATTAAAGTTACTGTGATGAAGTTGAGAAAACATTGACCAATTAGTGTGCTATATTGCTGGAAAAAATGCAGCGACACCTTTTCTCTGAAAGTCACTTATGACTTGTGTATACATGTAGAATTGTAGATGCAATGATTTAAATATTGTTATTATTAAATGACTACAACATGTCTTTAAGAATATAAATTTTTTCCTAATCAAAATAATATAATTACATACAATTATTTTATGTAAATGTTAGATTTAAATATGTGATCATAATTAGGGATGGCAATGGATCGGATTCGGATCGGATCCACCTATATCCATATCCGAATCCGATCAAAGTAAGTGGATCCATATTCGATCCAAATCCGACCGGATCCTAAAGGGATTCGGATCGAATCTGGACCGGATTTAATTTGCAATATCCGTATTCGATCCGACAATCCAAATCTCTAGAAACGGATCTGATTCGGATCCAGATTCGGATCCTGGGCATTTTTTTACTTCTCATAAATAATACACAACAAAATCAGAAAAATATGTAAAAGAGTCGCCACGCAAAAAAAAATGCCTAAAAAGTACAAATATATTAAAAAAATAGCAATATGACAAACGTAAATATAGCAAGAAATATAATAAGCAAGCCATTCAAAGGTTAAAGGAACTAATAATGTCTAAAATTGTCTACAAATTCAATCAAAACAACACTAAAATTATCCATAACCATAGTGTAATATTTTCTTCATGCCTGAAAACATAATGTGTAGTGATTTGTGTACTTGTGTTTATATATATGTAGGTAACACATAATTTTTTATAACTCCAAGGGTATTTTTGTAAAACTATGTGTGTTCGGACCCTTTCGAATCGGATATCCATCGGATACGGATCGGATTTTTATTTTTAATATCCATATCCGATCCATTTTAAAATGAATCGGATTCAGACTTTATCCATTCGGATCGAATCACTCGGATTGGATCGAACCGCATTGCCATCACTAATCATAATTCATGTTATATGAAATATGCATCAATCAAGAATCATGAAATAATAACTTCTTCTTAAATATTAAGAAAAGTTACTTCTATGTAGAATATATTTATTTATGTCATAAATAAAAAATGAACATTCTTACTAATTTTTAAATTGATGTTAATTGCTCATGAGTTACAAACAAAATTAGTAACTTCAAAATTTAATGACAAAGCAACACATGAGTACATGTCCAAAAGTCATTGGTTGGTTTTGTTTAAATTGACACGTATAATTACAAATTTCATACTCATAAAAATTGTACAATGACAAATGTCAAATCGTGGTTTCACCTCGGGCTTTTCTGCTTTTATATTATACTAGGCGGTACCCCGCGCAAAAGCGCGGATTCACAAAGAAAAATTGTACTTTAAATATAATGACAATCACTGAATTTCTTTTCAAATCATGGAGAGACATTTATTTTATGTAACATAATATGTATATACATTTGATTAGTACTAACAGAATATAATCATGTTCATAGCGGACTAAGAAATATAGCATAGTAGGAGTTGAAAAAAGTAATCAATTTAAATGTGAGTTTCTTGCAATCAATATGATATTTCCTAAATATGATTTTAATAAGTGAAATATAAATTTTAGAGCACAAAAAGAATATAATTTGGGTCTAATTTGAATACATCTAAAAAAAGGTAAACTACCAAATTAAAGATTGACTACCGTGAGTGAAATTTAACAACCGACCTATAACGTAAAACTATTTGGACGCTTATCAATATAATTATAGTGTAAATTTATTTTTTTTTTAAAAAAAAGAGTGGTTGCACCCCGTTGGGTCACCCATAATTTATGTTCCCTAACAATATTTGCAATCATGTGCACTAAGTATACTATTCTATTTGTCTAGGTTTGTAATACTTAAAATCTTGAAAATTCACTTTTCATATACAAAGAACTTTCCAGGATGAGTGTTTGAACAATGTGAGTTTGATAGAAAGATTTGATGCATCCACGTCATTCTCTGCAAAAAAATGTTTTCCATAAAATATGTTTATCCCTATCTTTGTCATGAATCGTATTAGTCGATAACTTTTTCATTCCAAGTCTATTACGAAACATCCTCTACAATAAAAAAATAGAAAGACGTAAAATTTAGAAAACTTTTCAACAAAAATAGTGATGATTGTAATAGATCAATAATGAAATCTTCAAATTAGTTATACCTCTTCAAATGAGACTTATCCACATTACTTGATTCATGTTCTAATCTAATTTCAGTCAAGAAAGACCGACATTTTTTCCTTCTGCCAATATACTAAACCATGATTTACGGGAAAGCCAACTAAAAAATTGAACTTTGAAAAGCCTATATATTATTCATTTAACTAAATAATTGAGACTTACCTAATTTTAGGTGATTTTTTTTTTGTCTTTTCTAGATAAATATAAAAGTGCTTCTTACTCTAATAAAAATTTAAAAATTAAGAAAATGTG
Organism: Linanthus parryae; assembly: GCA_023055425.1. Taxonomy (NCBI): domain Eukaryota; kingdom Viridiplantae; phylum Streptophyta; class Magnoliopsida; order Ericales; family Polemoniaceae; genus Linanthus; species Linanthus parryae. Next base: position 30,387,605 of record JALGPY010000002.1, read on the forward strand.
ATTAATCTTTTAAAAAGAACTATCGCTTACTTATCTCTTAAAATGTTAATTTTGAGTGGGTTTTGTATGACTTTTTGAACTTTTAAGTTGACTTTTTAGTTGTTGTAAAAAAAGTTCGTGACAGAGCAGTTCATGAAAAAAGATGCATGTGTTTGGTGAAAAACGTTATGCTGTTAAAAAATTAGTGCTGCAACACTTTTGTTTGTTAGTGAAAATTACCAATTTACATTTTTTATATTTAGTAATAAAATTATGGTAAGTCTAATTAGATGTCGTAGTATGTTAACTCAAAAATAGTAAGGGTAATTTGATTATTTTATTGTTGAAGAAGAAGAAAATCCAAAAAAATTCATGAAATCGAACTTTTTTCAGAATTGAGTTTTACACTACAAAATCAAAAGTCAAAATTCAAAAGCTGACACAGAAAAATTCATAACAAATTTTTCAGAAAAGCTCAAAACGGATTAAAAGTCCAAAGTGGATTAAAAGTCGGAAATAAGTCGTACCGAACCCACCCATAAAATGTCTAAAGTAAGATATTCTATTGTTTGAAAAAATCAACTTTTTGTAAGTCTTTATTAAAGAGCGGCAAAAAATTATCTAAAAAGTAGATGGAAAAAATGAGTGAAATAGAACACTTTTTAAGATTAAAAAAGAGTTTAGAGGTCGTCTAAATGAAGCGAATAGAGAAAAATATAAGCATTTATTTTATTTTTTGCGAAGCCATGTATCAAGATGTTCTTGTGAGCCTTCGTAAATATTTATTTTTTCATGCTAGTAATTAAGAATTTGATAATTTAATGTTTGGAAAGCTTATTTAACTCCGTCGTGAATGTCACATGTGCCTAGTAAATCACAAAATATGTCAATAAGTCCATCACTTTTAATATATTTATTGTGAAAATTAGTTCACCGGAAACATATAACACAATGTTAACCAAAAAATTACACTGTCATATTGTAATTTTTAGGAAATTATGAAAAACACACATATTTATTGCAATTTAGTAGAAACTAAAAAATAGCAAAATAGATATGATTCATTTTTATGCATAGTAGAATTAATGTAAATCTTGAGTATTATATTTTAATTCTCTAATGTGATAATGTATTTTCTTGGAGATTCTAATATATATGTGTGTGTGCGTGTGTGTGTGTGTGTGCACCTTTCACTATCATGGAGAATATTATCTACACAAATTTAAGAAGTTGAATTAAGAAATATTTAGATTATCATAAACTATTCACATAAAAAGAATTAGTTATGATTATGTAACTCATATAATCAAATTAATAATTAATGGTGGATTTTAATTGGAGAAGTTAAAGAATTAATTAGAAATTACTACTATGAAGGTTACATGATGAATCATTGACATGTTGTATACATTTTTTGATATGTTGGCACTTTAAATGATTTGTATTGGTTAGCATTCTACATAAACGTACACATGTCCACACATAACTAAATATTAATACACAAATGGCAACTCCAATTGTAGTTTTTTGGAAATTATGAAAAACACACGTATTTATTGCAATTTAATAGAAAATAAAATTTAGCAACATAGATATGATTCATTTTTATGCGTAGTAGAATAAATGTAAATCATGAGTATTATATTTTAATTATCTAATGTGATAATATATTTTGTTGGAGATTCTAATAACCATGGATATTCAATCTGATAGAAGCAAGAAAATATTATATATTATAGATTAAATAGATGTGCTAAAATTTAACTACTACATTTGAAGATCTTTTTCTTCAATAATAGATAAACAATGTGTTTGGTCCGTAATTTTTGTTTTATTTATCATTCATTTGAATGCGGTTAAAAGTCAACTCCAAGTCATACTAACATTACATTTCGATGAAACTTTATTTTTTTTTTGTAAATTTGATAATATTCATATTTTACATGGAAAATGAATGAGAAGATTTTCCTTAAAAAAATGAAAAGATTTAACATTATTATATGTGTGTGTGTGTGTGCGCGCGCGCGTGTGTGTATGTGTATAACTTTCACTATCATGGAGAATAATCTCTACACAAATTTAAGAAGTTGAACTAAGAAATATTTAGATTATCATAAATTATTCACATAAAAAGAATTAGTGATGATTATGTAACTCATATAATCAAATGAATAGTTAATGGTGGATTTTAATTGGAGAAGTTAAAGTATTAATTAGAAATTACTACTATGAAGGTTACATGATGAATCATTGACATGTTGTATACATTTTTTGATAAGTTGACACTTTAAATAATTTGTATCGGTTAGCATTCCACATAAGCGTACACATGTCCACACATAACTAAATACTAATTGACAAATGGCAACTCCGAATTAACTCTCGGCACTTGTCTGCTTTTATATAGATATATAGATATAAGATATATAACACTAGTAAATTTGGAGGCATTAAAATCCGGCTCTAACACTTTAATTCACATGAAGGCTTTGAAAATTGCGACCAAACTAGCAATACAGATTAGTGTTTTAGTGTTACCGAACAAAGGGGACGACAAGCAAAGGGGGCAGTAAGTGAAATTTGAACATGGCGATAAACATGGAGATTTAGGTTCATCCCCATTGGTTGTTCTCTCTGGGTAGGGTGTATTGGGTGTACATTGGGTAAGTAAAATTACACAAGGGACCCCTTAAATTCATAAAAAGATAGAATTAACTTAGAAAAATAATATTAACACCCCTAACATTTATGAAATATAAATAATAACCCTATCCAAAAATAGGGGTATTACACCAGCACCTACGAGGAGACTTGCAAAATGGCTGTTAATTTTAACAAATGTACCTTTCGTGAAAGGCCTGACAAATCAAAATGCTTTTCACACCTAGTAGAGTTGATAGTTTATGAAACGAACTTGAAGGCTTTTGCGTTCTACTTTTTGCCTTCTCACGACTATGATGCTCTCATTGAAAATGAATGGGTGACACTTTGTGTACATCATGATGTCCGAATCATTGCTTTATGTGGAAAGCTAGAGTACCAACAACAGCTTAAAGATTTCCTATTTGCCTCAAGGCCTATTGTTAACTAATGTATTACTATCAGTTAATACAATTCCAGAACGACCATTGGAAGCGGAACTTTGTAATCTCAAGAAATTGATTCTTGTAGATACATATCTCTCCGAGAAATTTGCCATGGACTTCACATCAAGTTGTTCGCAGATTGATACCCTGTATCTTTTGTGATGTAAGCGCCTTCAAGGTTTTCTCCATTACAGGCTCTAGACTGAAGCATCTTGAGACATTACGCTGTCTTGGAATTCAGCTATGTGAGGTTGTTGAGCTATTAACCCCTAGCCTTGAGAGATTGTATATGCAAGTGTTGTTGCCCGAGGTTTTAAGTTTGTGCAAATGGATTCTCTCTTTACGGGAAAGAAATCTTTATTATAACAGTTTATCAAGCACAAACAAGATATGTTTATTACCCATATGCTGCTAAACTTGCTAGAGGGCTCCGTAGAGCAAGGCATGTACTGCTCAATTAATCAAAATAGTCTAGAGGGGTCCATGCATGTGTCCACTGAACACTTGGATCTTTTATTTTCATTGAACAATAAACATCTTGTTCTACGGACCCCTCTAGCAAGTGTAACAACAAATGGCTGACGAGCATCTCTTGTTTGCGCTTGACAAATTGGTATAGTAATATTTTTCTTCAGTATAGATAGAATTCATAGGCACAAACTTGCAATAATGGGAAACAATGCTTGTATATTCCACTCTCAAGGCTAGGGTTAAAATATTGACAACCTCACAATGCTCAATTCCAAGACACGGTGATATCTCAAGATGCTTTAGTCTATAGCCTGTCATGGAGAACATATTGAACGTGCTTACATCGAAAAAATAAAGGTGTCTGCGTCTGAATTTGAAGAGAAGTTCAGGGTGAAGTCGTCAGAAAGGTATGTATATACAAAAATAATTTTCTTTGGATTATGAAGTTCCGCTTCCACATGCCATTATAGAACCATATTCAATAATAGTACCAATGTTACAATAGACCTGGAGATAAAGTAGGTCGTTTGGAAGCTTTTGTTGGTACTCTAGACATTGCGCTATATAACAAATTTCACCCATTCACTTCTAATGAGAGCACCATGTATCTTGAGGGAAAAAAGTATATCGCAAAAGTTTTCAAGTTCATTTTGTCATAACTGTCAACTGTATGGCAGATGAAGTCTAAAAAGAAGTCCAACTTATAAGCCACTTCAACAGTTATTTAACTATTGACATTCAATAAACCTTTCAGAAATAGGTATTGAACCTTAACTAGAGTTTACGATACCCCAAAAGTAAATAATGATGTCAGGTTTTTTGTCAATTTGAGCCCTAATTCAACATTCATTTCGGTGCTAACCATCTACCAATTTGACAATATGACCAGTATGGGCAACAAATGTCATTGATCGATCCATCAAGCTTGTAATGAAATAAGTAGCAAAGAAGTGCAAAGAAGAACTACTAAAGAGCATTAATAACTATGCCCCGATTAGAGGTGGGATTGCATGGAGAAAGTATCGAGATCATGAAAGAGGCAACTGATCAATCTTAGGTAGAGACCCGAGTTTTTGTGGAGTTTTAATTCTTAAAGGTAACAGTTATCCGCAACTTAAAAACACATTGTCTATGTATAATATTTACATCATTTTTAATTTGGGTTTCACCGATTGGATTGTCCTTTCGGATGATGAGACTTAGAAGTGACAAAATACCATGTGTTTATTAGAAATCAGTTTAAGAAGAAACCAATTTCAAAATCTCTATACTTGCTAACGTTATTTATTTTATTACAAAGTCAGTGGGTTGAGCCATGTTGTTAAAAAACTTATCACATTGTCAAATCACTAGATAGATAGCACGGGTAATGGAACGTCAAATAAGGGCTCAAATTGGCAGAAAATTGAAGACACTGCTCCTTTTGGGTACCCCAGACTTCTACTTTATGAGGGTCATTATCTTTGTCTTAAACGGTTTTCGACTGAAAATAGCTAAATTAGTATTTAATATATCTAAATAACTGTTATGAAATCCTGCGTATAGAGCAAAACTTTGCTGACATCGTCATTTCAGGTTATGCAATTATCAATAGCATTCTTAATCAACATTTTCTATATTCTCCATTCTATGTAGTCACGATGTTTCCTTTTTGCGCCAGGCTGCATCAAGAATAACGCATGCAAGAACTAGTAAAAGCACGAGTTCTCCAAAGAAGGCAAACATGAAGGAGGATCAATTGATCTTATTGTACCATATCATGTCATTTATGCCCGATCATGAAGCATTTAAAACAAGCCTGTTGTTCAGAATGTGGAGCACTATGTGGCCATCATTTCATGTCAGTTATTTTTCACTGCCGTACCTTTCCTGAAGTGGAAGACAAATCGAAATAGACTTCATCTCTCGTGCAGTTGATATTCGTTTCGTCATGACTTATAACGCTACACAACTGAATGAAGCCTAAAAAGGCACTTCAATTTGTGATATATCCACTTCAGAAAGGTACGATAGTAAAAAAAATGACATGAAAGAACGGCAGCATATTTAGTGCTCGACATTCTAGACAACATGATTGTCTTAAATTGCGTCAAGAGTGGGCATAAATGAAAGGCAAAGTACCGAAAATATGTACGCAAGAAGCCCATTCGACCCTCATTTGCTTTTTTGAAGAAGCCGTACTTTTACTGGCTTCTTCCTTTTGTTATTCTTGCTACAATCTTATGAGAAATTATAAGACCACAACAACAAGAAAATATTTAGTATCACGGTTGTATAGTAATGTGGTACCATGGGTGTATTTTATTGGTTGATTGAATATAATGAAAGTTTAGTGATTATTGATCTTATCAAATTTATACACCACTACATGGAAATATATGTAATACCCCGTATTTAAGTTAGGGGTTATTTGGCCATTTCGAAAAGAAAAGAATATTTGAAAATTTTAAGAAAGTTATATTTCAGACTTGTTCTTGACTTATTATTGGTTTCAAAGTATAAGGGTGTCATTTGACATTTATGATTTTATAAAAGTTCATTTTTGAGTATTTTGTAGTTTTGGTTACTTGAGTAATACTATCTAAAATTTATTTGGTATACTTGGGACATTTTTGTAGTTTTGTAAATGTAGAATTTGATACTTATACACATAGTAACTTGTTTGAAATGTTCTAATTTATAAAATTAACTTGTATGTGATAGTTAGTAATTGAAATTACATTTTTACCCCCTTTACTACTGGTTTTATTATTTCAACTCCATCCATCAATTCATGTAAATGATATTTTTACCCCAAGTGCTCTTACCATCCTTTTGGTCAACATCAATAAAATAATGTCCTCATGACTACTCTTATACATACACACACACATACACACTCCCACACTAACTCTCACACCATATGCATCATCATCATCTTCTCCTCCACTCATTTTCTACATTGAAGAACACTCAAAAGCTCCATTCTCTCTCTAAAAAACTCCATTCCCGGATTGGAGTGTTGACCTCACAAAAATACCTCCAAAACATCATTTTTCACCTTCAAATTCATGAAAAACTCAAGTCCAAGGTCATATTATGCATGGGGGGAGCTATTTTCTTCATCTTCTTCATGATTTTAAGCTCCTCAAGGTCTTGTAAGCATCTCTTTTCTATTTTCATTTGTGTGATGTTAGTTTCATCATCATCTTCTTCATCATCACATTCCTCTTACATCAAAATTCCCTCCATTGAAGGGGTTTTCAAGCTCTCATGGACTTCAAGCTTCTCCAAGCACCATCATTTTCCCAAATGTCTCTCTTGAGGCTCATTTGTAAGATTTCATTTCTCTTTAAATTTGTGCATTTTGATGTTACTTTCATCATAATGATAGAAAACTTCTTGATCTTTGCTTGCATGTGTGTCTAGAACATGAATTGGAGACTTTAAACTGGTTTTTTTTTTCAAATTCTTCACATGATTCCCCACATTTGTTGTTTGATCTCTTTTTGTATGTCTAACTTGTTGTATTTGAGTATAAAAACATATTTCTCAAGTTGCATGTATGATGGAAGTGGATTGATCATATTTTGAGTGTTCTTGGTGAAAATTGCAGGTCTTTACACTACTAGAAATTTTCCCTTTCCCGGCGGTTTTTATAAAGCTAGTTAAAAAAGCGTCGTTTAAAGGTACCTAAAACAACGGTTTTTAGAATACCGTCGGAAATTGCAACATAAACGACGGTTGGTTATAAACCGTCGTATTATACATTTTAAAAAACGACGCTTGGGTAAACCATCGTATTAGATTACTCATAAACGACGGTTTTCTTAAAACCGCCGTATATACAAAAATAATATTAATACGAAACAAAAACCGTTGATTATTGAGATCCCATCTTAGCCGTTTACTTTGATGCAATCTCAGCCGTAGATTAGAAAACCTATCCTTATAACTCACCAACCTCTCTCATCCCCTCACTTTAGCGCCTCTCCTCATCTGCCTCCTCCCTCTCTCGCTCTCTCTGCAACCTCTCATTTCAGATCTCACGGTTACGACGCCAACATGGTGATGACTGGTATGCTCTCTTCCTCCATCGAATTCTCCTCCTCCCTCCCTCCCTCCCACTCTCTTCCTCGTCAAAGATGACGGTGTCGGACTGCTTCAGATTGACGGTGGTGGTGCCAATCTCTTTCTCTTCCTCCATCTCTCTCTTTCTGCTTCTATCATCGTCCTCCCTCCTTCCTCTGTTTTCCTTTTTCTCTTTGATTTCTATCTTGTCTCTCTCTCTCTCTGTGTGTTTTGATAGTGTCTCTCCTTTTCCTTTCTTGTCTTTTTTCTTTCCGGTTCTCTTTGTTTCTCTGTTCGTCATCCTTCTCTCCCCTTATGTTTCTATTTACATCTATTTATGCATCGGGTATTAAAGGCTGAATCGGGTAAAAGGGGATTTAGACATAAGAACATCAACCCCCTCTTACTGGATGTCTATTCGTCCTCCATCTCCCTCCCTCCCTCCCACTTTAACTTCCCTGATCTACAAAAGTTTAGTCGGGTATTAAAGAATGTGCAAGTGGCGGGTTCGTTTTAAAATGGTTGATTCTGGGTAGGAGATTGATTGAGACTAATTCAGGGTGAATGAAGGTTTGCAAGAGACGAATAATCAAAAACATCTGTTGGTGTATAAAAAATAACATGCTAGATCCATCAGTTCAAAAAAAAATCCAAAATATTTTAAATAAAAAAAATAATTAAAAATTTAAATAAATTATTTTAATAAAAAAGGCGGGTTTACGTCATCCGCCGTTATATTAACGACGGATTTTACCAACCGCCGTTTACTTTAACGGCAGCTGTAAACCGTCGGTTACTATTCCCGACGCCGAGATCGCCGGCGAGCTGCAAAACCGCCGTTTTGGCTGCGTTTACACTTTTAACGGCGGTTTTTAAGCTTTTAACGGCGGTTTAACCCTGCCGTTTTTTGCAGAAATTTCTGTAGTGTTACAATCTGACCAGTTTGTGAAAAACGTATATTATCTCCAAATTTTGTCTCTGTAGAATTTTTAACTCTTTCATATTCTGAAACTAGACTCAAAGAGGGTAATTTTGAAATAAAATTCAACTCCATAGCCTTTTTGGTTAGGGAGATATGCTCATTCTAAGTTGCATGTTTTCTGAAACTCTGTTTTTGGACAAGTTTTACCATTTTTGTAAAACGTATCATTTCCAGAAACTTATGGAACCCAATCTTTCTTGTGATGAAACTAGATACATAAGGGATACATTCTGGAGAATATGGGCATTTTTTTTATTCTCCAAGTAGTAGTAATTGTTCTTCAAAGTTGAAACTTTCTTCCAAACTTGTCTCTGCATAGGAGTGTTTGTTATTTTTGTAACTTGAGTTTTATAATAGCTATGCATGATTTTCTTGGTATTTCTGAAATTATACACATATAGGTTCATCATACATTAATTTTAAGATTTTAGGAGATGATTTGATATGGTAAATATGGCTCCAAAGTCAGAGCTACAATTCTGTCCAGAATTGTAGTTTCACATTTTTTAGAAAACTTGAATTTTTGAACTTCTAGGTGTTTTGTAGGACTTATTTTGATAATTAAACATCATTATATGTGCATTAGTGACATTTAGGACTATGTGACATGTAGGTTTTCATTTCTATTATACATGTGTAAATTGGATATAACGAGTACGTCATACGTGTGATTGTAGACATAGACCTCGTAGGAGAGAGCGGTTGTCGTCGGAGTGCTAGGCTTAGTTTCTTGCTTTTAATTGTGCTTCATCTTAGTGGTAAGTACATATGTACAGCCTTTTTATATCAAAATGTGCGTTTATGTTTGATGTTTCAAATGAATGTTTGTTATATGAAATAGTATGAGAATGCATGTTTTCCACTCGAATGTTGTTAAATTATTTTATTCATCTCCTTTGAAAGCTCTCGGAAATTACTTGTGAATGTTTGATATTCTGATTCTGTTTATGTGAAAGAGAAGAAATAAAATACCTCTAATAGACTTAGGACGATGTACAGAGTACTGTTATTAATGGGAGGCGTCAAGCGATCCTCCATTTTCTTATGGGTAAGACCATTGAAGCAATGGTTCTTATTATTGGATAGAACGTTAATGTTCACAAATCCGCCCCCGATGAGCCAAAATGTATCAAGATATTGAGGCCAAGGGTTTTATAGAGCTATAGAGTGCTACTTATAATTGTAAGGGTCACTACGGTATAGGGGTGTCGACACTTAAGGTCTTTTAGCTAATGTTGTGAGCGGGGTTGACGAATGGGCTCCCTTAACGCTCGGGTGAAATCGGGTTTGATAGACCCTAGAAGGAACCCTTAGTGATTATTTCGTGATCCCTCTGTCTACATCGATCCTGCTGGTGGCTCTGGACATGCCTCAGCTAAACTTAACGGTTAAATTGGAATTGAAAGAAAATTTGATTACTCTATTGATGTTGTTTGTGGCTCAGGATTGCCCTAATAAATTGAAATGACTTGGAATACGTTGGCTACTCATGAACTAAGTTATTCTCTTAAATGGACTTGTTTACTCTGGATATATTACCAACTACTCGTGGTTTCTCAATGTTAATAAATTGAGAGGTTTTTGTTACTCAGTTACTTCCAGTTGTTCCAAATTCTCCAACATGATAGCTTTACTGTTTCAATCTTCTGATTTGTTTCAACTCATGCTTCCGTGCCACTCGTTGCTTTACATGTCGTAGTATGTATTTACTCAGTTTTTACTGATCATTTTTTCAAAACTGCGTCGGCTTTTGCCATTTAAAACCGCAGGTCATCAATCAAGGTTGGGGAATGGGAACGCGAATCGAGACGAAGCTGCGTGCTTAAGTTAGATCATTTAGAATATCACACACTTTTTATTTATTTAATTTGTGTAGACTTATTTCGACAAGATTTGTTGTATACACTAAACGAAATGTAATCTTAATAGCATAATTCTACTTTTGGTTATCGATTGTCTCTTTAACCCTGAACCGAGATCTTGGGTCGTTTCAGATGGTATCAGAGCATCGGTTCTCCGGTTAAAGTGACTTTTCGATTTCCATTAGTAGAGAATAAGAAGATCACACATTTTCGAAATTTTAAAATTAACTAGGATAAATAAATTTGGGAATAAATGAAGTAATCAAGCCGTCGGGGAGTTTGGGTACTTAAGTATTCTTGAACTCGATTTGTACCTTACTTGTTAATTGACTGTTAGTTGCTTATTGATATGTGATCAATGCGAAAACAACTTGCTTATTTATATGTTTGTTATCCTATGAGAATGTTTGCTTACTATGTATAAATGATTTGTCATTGTCGTGTGATCCCAATACGTGCTCCTTTGCTTGGTCATCCTACCTTGTCTACGAGAGAGTAACGACCTTTTGACTTAAATACCCTGAGACCATTCTTTTCTTACCTATGAGCGCGAATTTTAAGATAGTACTTTATTTTATTTTGAGTTAACTTGACTTGGTCGTTTCCAAAATTAGAAAGTTTTGACAAAAAAAAGGTATTCATAAGAAAATGATTTTGACAAAAAATATAATTGGGTGCGGAGATACCAAATGCCAAGTGATATGGACCACTTTTTTTAGCAGTCCGCTGGCGTGACTCTTAGTACGACGGTACTATGAGTTGTACCCGCTGTGTAGACTAAGTTGGAACATTTGAAACACATGGGAGTTGTGATGAAGAAACACGTTGTGTGACGACACATAGTGTTCTTTTCCCCCTCGTATGCGTGGAACATTTGAGGTGATTGGTTTATCTAATCCTATACAGGTAAGACAATATTTTTCATGCGGTTGAGCAAAGCAAAATGACAAGTTATTTTTGATCAAAGAATTTTTCCTAAAATTTCGAGATTTGTTTAAAAGCTACAAAATTTTCGAATCGCCTTGTAAACGTGATAACTAGTATGTTGGTCTAGACCTTTCAAAATTTAGTGCCGACCTTTTACTTGAGCTAATTGTGTTTGAATCCCTACTATTGTACGAGTGAGATGAGACGTAACCGATCGAGAGCGCGTTTCTCGTTAATTAAAGTGTTGCATATGCATTAGCCTTGCATCCAATTTGCATGTGTATTGACATTGCATACAACTCTCATGTGCATTAGTTGCATTCTCGTGAAGCATGTCGTAGTTTTACAAAAAAAAAAAACAAAAAACAAAAAAAAAAATCTTAAGCTTCGGGGACGAAGCTTCATTTTAAGGGGGATATAATGTAATGCCCCGTATTTAAGTTAGGGGTTATTAGGTCATTACGAAAAGAAAAGAATATTTAAAAATTTTAAGAAAGTTATATTTCAAACATGTTCTTGACTTATTATTGGTTTCAAAGTATAAGGGTGTCATTTGACATTTATAATTTTATAAAAGTTCATTTTTGAGTATTTTGTAGTTTTGGTTACTTGAGTAATACTATCCAAAATTTATTTGGTATACTTGGGACATTTTTGTAGTTTTGTAAATGTAGAATTTGATACTTATACACATAGTAACTTGTATGAAATGTTCTAATTTATAAAATTAACTTGTATGTGATAGTTAGTAATTGAAAATTACATTTTTACCCCCTTTACTATTGGTTTTATTATTTCAACTCCATCCATCAATTCATGTAAAGGATATTTTTACCCCAAGTGCTCTTACCATCCTTTTGGTCAACATCAATAAAATAATGTCCTCATGACTACTCTTATACATACACACACACATACACACTCCCACACTAACTCTCACACCATATGCATCATCATCATCTTCTCCTCCACTCATTTTCTACATTGAAGAACACTCAAAAGCTCCATTCTCTCTCCAAAAAACTCCATTCCCGGATTGGAGTGTTGACCTCACAAAAACACCTCCAAAACATCATTTTTCACCTTCAAATTCATGAAAAACTCAAGTCCAAGGTCATACTATGCATGGGGGGAGCTATTTTCTTCATCTTCTTCATAATTTTAAGCTCCTCAAGGTCTTGTAAGCATCTCTTTTCTATTTTCATTTGTGTGATGTTAGTTTCATCATCATCTTCTTCATCATCACATTCCTCTTACATCAAAATTCCCTCCATTGAAGGGGTTTTCAAGCTCTCATGGACTTCAAGCTTCTCCAAGCACCATAATTTTCCCAAATGTCTCTCTTGAGGCTCATTTGTAAGCTTTCATTCCTCTTTAAATTTGTGCATTTTGATGTTACTTTCATCATAATGATAGAAAATTTCTTGATCTTTGCTTGCATGTGTGTCTAGAACATGAATTGGAGACCTTAAACTGTTTTTTTTTCAAATTCTTCACATGATTCCCCCGATTTGTTGTTTGATCTCTTTTTGTATGTCTAACTTGTAGTATTTGAGTATAAAAACATATTTCTCAAGTTGCATGTATGATGGAAGTGGATTGATCATGTTTTGAGTGTTCTTGGTGAAAATTGCAGGTCTTTACAATCTGACCAGTATGTGAAAAACGTATATTATCTCTAAATTTTGTCTCTATAGAATTTTCAACTCTTTTATATTCTGAAACTAGACTCAGATAGGGTCATTTTGAAATAAAATTCAACTCCATAGCCTTTTTGGTTAGGGATATATGCTCATTCTAAGTTGAATATTTTCTGAAACTCTGTTTTTTGATAAGTTTTACCATTTTTGTAAAACGTATCATTTCCAGAAACTTATGGAACCCCATCTTTCTTGTGATGAAACTAGACACATACGGGATTCATTCTGGAGAATATGGGCATTTTTCCTATTCTCCAAGTAGTAGTAATTGTTCTTCAAAGTTGAAACTTTCTTCCAAACTTGTCTCTGCATAGCAGTGTTTGTTATTTTTGTTACTTGAGTTTTGCAAAAGCTATGCATGATTTTCTTGATGTTCCTGAAATTAGACACATATAGGTTCATCATACATTAATTTTAAGATTTTAGGACATGATTTGATATGGTAAATATGGCTCCAAAGTCAGAGCTACAATTCTGTCCAGAATTGTAGTTTCACATTTTTTAGAAAACTTGAATTTTTGAACTTCTAGGTGTTTTGTTGGACTTTTTTTGATAGTTAAACATCATTATATGTGCATTAGTGACATTTAGGACTATGTGACATGTAGGTTTTCATTTCTATTATACATGTGTAAATTGGTTATAACGAGTACGTCATACGTGTAATTGTAGACATAGACCTCGTAGGAGAGAGCGGTTGTCGTCGGAGTGCTAGGCTTAGTTTCTTGCTTTTATTGTGCTTCATCTCAGTGGTAAGTACATATGTACGGCCTTTTTATATCAAAATGTGCGTTTATGTTTGATGTTTCAAATGAATGTTTGTTATATGAAATAGTATGAGAATGCATGTTTTCCACTCGAATGTTGTTAAATTATTTTATTCATCTCCTTTGAAAGCTCTCGGAAATTACTTGTGAATGTTTGATATTCTGATTCTGTTTATGTGAAAGATAAGAAATAAAATACCTCTAATAGACTTAGGACGATGTACAGAGTACTGTTATTAATGGGAGGCGTCAAGCGATCCTCCATTTTCTTATGGGTAAGACCATTGAAGCAATGCTTCTTATTATTGGATAGAACGTTAATGTTCACAAATCCGCCCCCGATGAGCCAAAATGTATCAAGATATTGAGGCTAAGGGGTTTATAGAGCTATAGAGTGCTACTTATAATTGTAAGGGTCACTACGGTATAGGGGTGTCGACAGTTAAGGCCTTTTAGCTAATGTTGTGTGCGGGGTTGACGAATGGGCTCCCTTAACGCTCGGGTGAAATAGGGTTTGATAGACCCTAGAAGGAATCCTTAGTGATTATTTCGTGATCCCTCTGTCTACATCGATCCTGCTGGTGGCTCTGGACATGCCTCAGCTAAACTTAACGGTTAAATTGGAATTGAAAGAAAGTTTGATTACTCTATTGATGTTGTTTGTGGCTCAGGATTGCCCTAATAAATTGAAATGACTTGGAATACGTTGGCTACTCATGAACTAAGTTATTCTCTTAAATGGACTTGTTTACTCTGGATATAGTACCAACTACTCGTGGTTTCTCAATGTTATTAAATTGAGAGGTTTTTGTTACTCGGTTACTTCAGTTGTTCCAAATTCTCCAACATGATAGCTTTACTGTTTAAATCTACTGATTTGTTTCAACTCATGCTTCCGTGCCACTCGTTGCTTTACATGTCGTAGTATGTATTTAATCAGTTTTTACTGATCATTTCTTCAAAACTGCGTCGGCTTTTGCCATTTAAAACCGCAGGTCATCAATCAAGGTTGGAGAATGGGAACGCGAATCGAGACGAAGCTGCGTGCTTAAGTTAGATCATTTAGAATATCACACACTTTTTATTTATTTAATTTGTTTAGACTTATTTCGACAAGATTTTTTGTATACACTAAACGAAATGTAATCTTAATAGCATAATTCTACTTTTGGTTATCGATTGTCTCTTTAACCCTGAACCGAGATCCCGGGTCCTTTCAATATATATAGACAATTCTTAAATTAAATCATTAGTGGTACTACCACCATTATACTAAATATCTTCTCACTACCTACGATGGAAATTAAGATAACATTGATTATGAAAGAAGATGTTAGCATACTGTAGCTCTAGAAGTAGCATACTGTAGCTCTAGAAGATAGATTTCATAACAGCTATTTAAAATAAAATCAGACATTTAAGAAACCATTATGAAATAGGTAATGACCCTTAAAGTTTATGGTACCCCAAAAGTGAGTAATGATGTCAGTTTTTTTGTCATTTTAAACCCTGATTGAACATTCATTCCGGTGCTAACCATCGACCAATTTGACAATGTGACCAGTATGGCCAACAAATATGTCATTGCTTGATCCAACGAGTCGGTAATAAAATTAGTAGTACATGTAACCTGGCTTCTTCTTAAATAAACTACGGCTTGAAGTCAGCCCAGAGGAGCAAAGAGGAACTACTAGAGAGCATTAATGGCCTCGTTTGGATACTCAGGTTTGGCTAACCAGCAATCAAACCTAACTATTTTTGTTGTTGTAGAAGCTGGCGGTGTCCGGCAAAAAACACCGGTGTCCAGGTAGATAGAGAAGAGTGTGAGAGAGGAATGAAAATGGGCGGTGGATGGGAAAAGAATGCCGGTGCCCGGCTAAAGCAGGAGAGAGAGAGGGAGAGAGAGAGAGTGGTCCGGCTCTCATGCGTGTGTGAGAGAGAGAAATTGTTTGTCAGCAAGAGAGGGGGAGAGATTTGGCAGTATTTTATTTTTTTTCTTATGATTGTGAAGTAAACAATCACGTGAAGCAAGAATCTTACCTGAGTTATTGGAATTCTTTTCTATTTTTATAGGCGCGTTTGGATAGGAGGACAATTTTTTTACCCAAGTAACTCTCATCACAGTGGAAAAATGGAGAAAAGAAACAAGACAGGGCCATGTAGGCGGTGACCGGTACCTCCTGACAGCTGGATGAAATAATAGGAGCGGTGCCCGGGTGAAAAAGAAAGAGAGAGAGTGGCGGTGTCCGGGTTTTTTTGGGCGGTTCCCTCTATTTCTCCTAACCTAACCACTCTATCCAAACACTACACTAGTTAGCTCAACCGAACCCCCCCCCCCCCCTCTATCCAAACAGGCCCAATAACTATGCTCCGATTAGAGGTGGGTTTGCACTGTCCAGTCCTATGCAAACCCTCTTCCGTCTAGTGACAGCCGGCTATCCGTGGTGTCTTTATCGTAGGCTCGTCCTGTTGCTACTAGCACTTTAAAACAGGTTGATAATCTGTATTATCATGCGACTTACTATGAATATTGCACTTAAGTGGCTCGGCCAGTTGCTAAGGCTTCATGTTCAGTTAACTGGGACCGGAACCGGACCAGTTATTTAGTCGACCGGTTCACGGTTCGGTTAACCGATATATTAGCTTATTCGGTTCAGTTAACCGAAACCGTTAATTTTTGAAAAGGGCTAACCGAACCGGAACCGTGGGACCGGAACCAGTACATCGGTTCGGTTTGGTTCCGGTTTGGGCGGTTTTTTTATTTTATTTTTTGATTTTTTTGGTTTCTTTAATGTCGTAGTATTAAAAAACATAAAATTTTCGGTTATAACCGTCGGTTCCGATTCCGGTTCTTGCGAACTAAGTTTGGTTCCGTTTACCGTTTAGCTCTGACCGAACCGAGACCGGCCATACACGGTTTGGTGGTCGGTTTCGGTCTGCTACCCTTCGGGTCGGTTTTCAATAAGCATATTTCTGTTCTTTCGGGTCGGTTTTAACCGGAACCGGCCGGTTAACCGACCCGAAGTGCAGCTAGTACTTTATAACAAGTTGAGATTAATAAATCTCAATGCATAATTATCAACAACATACCAGAATCGGTGGAAATACACACGATCACCATAATCCATATTTCATCCAATTGGCCTCCTACACCTGCGGCACAAATTGTTTGTCATGAGTAACAGATGAGGAGATCAAGCATATTTTAGCGTAAAACGCAAGGAGAAAATTTGACAAATCTGAGGCCGTAGTCCAAATAATAGAAGTGTCAACCATGAACACAACCAAAATAATTGAGAACTACATCGCTCTATGTTTGGAAGAAAGCTTCGGTTCTTAGCGGTTACTGGTCGAATGGACTTCAAAGCTCTACGTTTCTCTCTCTCTCTCTCGGGATTTAGAAGGTGAATTGGAAGGAAGGTGAAGCTGACGGTGGATCATTTGAATATAGCTAAGGTCACCTTCACGTGTCGTGACCAAAATGCCCTCGTCCATGATTTGGCTACTTTGGGCTCCGGCTTGTCTAGTTTCACAGGGTTTTTCAGTTTTAGAAGAACAATTGTGAGATTCGAGCATTTACTCTTCAGATCATAATAAAACATTCAACTCTTTAAAAGAAACAGATTCAGAACGAGCTCTAATCGGAGACGAAAAGTGTCATACAAAATAGGAAGTCGATTTAAGGAAAAAATAATCATATCCTAATCATTAACAAGGATAGGAGAAAAAATCAATTTATCAAGAATACATTTTAACTTATGCATGTACAGATCTATAGAATCGTAATGTTTTTTGAAGTTCGGAGATCAAATTGTAATCGAAGAATATTAGATCTAGATAAAGACGCATACCGATGTCCTAAAGAGTCTACCATTCAGATCTGCAATCAGAGATCGAGTACTTGAGTGAGGGCTTCTTGTAGCTAGTTCAGAGTTGAGATGAAATGATCTTGAATCGGCGAGATTGTGAAGTCGACGCTGAAACGATCTCATCATTGGCGGTGGTGTATCACTGGGAACAGGTATGAGAGCCATCATCAAAGCCAAACAACGATGGTGTGCGAATGATTGATGTGATTTGTGAAAGATTTATCAAGAAATAATGAACAGAGCAGAGAAGAGAGAGAGGTTTCTGGAGAAGATGAACCAGAAGTAAATATTTACATTCCATTAACCTCAAAGAATGGAGAGATAGAGAGATAAATACAATGAAGCCAAAGAGTCGTTCTGATCTCTTAAAGAGAATCAAACGGATGAGAATCATCTAGTACTAAACCCTAACGGTCACGAGCAGCTATTGGGCTAGAAAGAGGATGGGCTTTATAGCACAACCCATTTACACAAATAGATAAAGGTAAGAGTAAAACATCAACTAAGCCCAACAGTTCATGAAGGCCCAAACGCTAAATATTGTCTAATATCCTCCTTTAAACTGATGGTGAGTTACACACCATGAGTTTAGCTTTAAACTTCTCAAAATCATCAATGGGTAAGGACTTCATGAAGATACCCGCGACATGAGATTCCCTGAAACAAAATACACAATAAGTTCTTTTTGAAGCGCTTTTTCACGAACGTAATGGTAATCGATTTCGATATGTTTAGTACGTGCATGAAATAATGGATTAGCAGTTAAGAAAATAGCAGAATAATTATGAGTCCAGATAGTAGGTGGATGAGGGAGAGTAAAACTTAATTCAATAAAGAGATAGCGAAACCAAGATATGTCAGCAGTTGTCGTGGCCAAAGCACGGTATTCTGCTTCTGTCGAAGAACGAGCAACGGTTGGTTGCTTCTTAGCAGACCAATGTACCGGTTTTGGGCGATGAAAAATAACTAGCCAAGTTGTGCTCCGTCTATCGGTCGGATCACCGACCCAGTAGGTGACCCTTTTGATAGAACGAACCGTGATCTTTAGTTCCTTGAACATATCTTAAAATGCGTTTAGACCCATTGAAATGAATAGTTGTGGGAGAATGCATGAATTGGCATAAATGGTTAACTGAAAACGCTAAGTCGGGACAACGGAAGTGAGATATTGTAGGGCACCGAGCAATTGACGGAAAACAGAGGGATCAGTGAGAGGATCTCCCTGATTAACATGGTATTTGATCCCTGCTGCTAAGGGCGTAGGGCTCGGTTTGCAATTGCTCATGTTAAACCAAGCTAACAAATCCGTAATGAACTTTTCTTGGTGAAGTAAAATTCCTTGGGCCATGCTAGTAACTTGGAGGCCAAAAAAATAGGTGAGGGGGGCCGAGTTTGTCATGTCGAATTCTGACCCAAGTTGTGAAATCAAAGTGGTAATGGAAGATCATTTCCTGTAACTATAATGTCATCGACATATAAAAATAAGATAGTAATCTTGTTGTTTGAATGACAAATAAATAGAGAAGTGTCTGCATAAGACGCAATAAAACCTAACAAAAGCAAGTAGGTAGTGAAGCGCTCAAACCAAGCACGAGGGGCTTGTTTGAGGCCGTAAATCGATTTATGTAATTTACAAACGTAATCAGGAAATTGTGGGTTAATAAAACCATATGATTGCTTCATATAAACTGTTTCATGAAATTAACCGTGAAGAAAAGCATATTTGACGTCTAGTTGATGAAGAGGTCAGTCAAAACTGGCAGCAAGAGTTATAATGCATCTAACGGTTGTGTGTTTAACCACGGGACTAAAATTCTCATCAAAGTCAATGTCAGGGGTTTGATGAAACCCTTTGGCAACTAGACGGGCTTTATAACGAGAAACAGTGCCATTGGGGTGAAACTTTATTTTTAAAACCCATTTGTTTCCAATGATATTTGTAAATGGTGGAGGTGGGACAAGACTCCATGTTTATTGTTGTTTGAGACTTGCAAATTCCTCATCCATTGCATTTCGCCACTCCGTGTTTGTTGTTGTTTGAGACTTGCAAATTCCTCTCTTCTCTTTTATTTGTCCGTTTCAGCTGGGAAAGGTGTCGTGGCAGCACCTGATTGGCTGCCACGGGAAGACTGTTATTTAGGATTTCCAATATTTACCTGCATGTAAACCAAGTTTACAAAGTTAACAATAATGGAGGAGTGCGAACGCTCAGAGGATGTTAGAATTTAGCATCACCTTTGACGTTGCCTGTAATCAAATGTTTGGCTCCAAATTAGCTATAAAATAATGGTGTTAGTGAAGATTAATTGAAAAGGTCATTATATCCAACGGGCGACCACATCTAGTGCCACAGCTTTCTACTGGTATGTAGGAAGTCAAAGTACCTTGCTAAAATTGAATGTGTTTTTTATCTTACATTTAAATATAATTTCTTGTAAATATAATGCGTACTTGTGTAGCACGTCATAATATAAAGCATGCAGTAGGAAAGGTTAAATCTAAGTAGCATTACTATCTACTCCTTATCAGGTTTGAGCTCATTCAGAACAACCTATAGTTATAACCTTCAAGGGTTCATGAATGGAGGGAAAGACTTTTTAAAATTCTACAACCTCTAAATGTTTTACATGCTTGTAGCAACAAAAAATATGTGCATTTAGACTTATTCCATATCTTAGTCGAGCTTTAAAGAGACTTGTAATTATCCTATTAAAAGTTGATTATCACTTGTTTCTTGAAGTTATTCTCATTAATTACAGCTTTACTAATATCAAGAATGATTTAAATGAACATTAACTTGGTCTCGAGTTAGTGCATATATATATATACACACACACACACACACACACACACACATATATATATATATATATATATATATATATATATATATATTCCACCATGGATCTACCTTGGTTGTGTGTTGACATTGTATCCTTCGAAAGACTATTCAAACAGCTGCTCGTCTTCCTTCCCAGGTATTGTCTTATCTTTGATCTATTAGTGTAAAGTCTATTCTTCACTTCGGATTAATTTTTGTCTTAGATATTAAATCTGATTGTCTAAATCCATAGCGATCCTTACTATCAAAACTTTTTGATAGTAGTCTTTCGAACTCCAAAAACTTTAATGTAGGGCTTGCTATGGATCTAGACAATCAAATTTCATACCTCCAACTGAAAAATTATTAAAAAAACGACATTTAAACTCATAGTTCAAAGATAAAACAAATCACCTGGGAAAGGAGACTAGCAACAGCTTGAATAGTCTTCGGAATGATGCAATCTCATCACACAACCAAGGTAGATCCATGGTCCATATACACACAAGATATACACACACACTAACTCAAGACTGAGTTAATGCACATTTAAGTCATTATGTATTAGTAAGGCTGTAACCAATGTGAATAATTTTTGAGAAAAGACAAGAAATGATAATCAACTATTAATGGGATAATCACAAGTCTCTTTAATGCTAGAATGGGATATGGAGGAAGTCCAATTGCACATAGTTCTGTTCCCAAAAGCATGTAAGCTACTCGGACGTTGTAGAGTTTTAAAATGCCTTTCCCTCCATTCATGAACCCTTGAAGGCTGAAACTATAGCTTGTTCAAACTTGATGAGGAGTACATACATAGTGGTGCTACATAGAATTGACATTCCTACTACATTCATAATATTATGAGGTGTTACACAATATATTAACAATATTTTTTTGGGCAGTGATTCTTACAAAGCAAAATGTTATTTTTACAGAGCCACTAATTTCATTTGTGTAGGTAATGACCAATGAACTTGCACAAATGAAGTTAGTGGCTTTGATAGAATAACTTTTTTTTTTTTTTTTGTAAAAATCATTACACATTTTTTTTACTTAATTGTAAGATAAGAAACACAATCAATTTCAGCAAGGTACTTTGACTTCAAAGCTAGAAAATTATGGCACTAGATGGGGCCGTCCATCGGAAAATAAGAACTTTTCGATTAAATGTTAGAGCATCGGAAATGAATATGTTAAATAAGGACTAAAAATGGCAGAAAATTTGAGTCACTGCTCTTTATGGGGATCCCCAAATATTAAGGGTCGTGATCTTTGCCTTTGAGTGTTTCTTGAATCCCAGTAACTAAATTGGCAATTAATCTATCTAATTACTGGGTTTTACAATCTGAGCAGTTTAAGCAAAAAATGTCGCTTCTTAATCCACTGAGTTTTAAATAAAATATATAACACCAGTAAATTTGGAGGCATTAAAATCCGGGTCAACACTTCAATTCAAATGAAGGCTTAGAAAATTGCGACCAAACTAAGCAATACAGATTAGTGTTTTAGTGTGTACCGAACAAAGGGGACGACAAGCAAAGGGGGGGGGGGTAAGTGAGATTTGAACATGGAGATTTAGGTTCATCCCCATTGGTTGTTCTCTCTGGGTAGGGTGTATTGGGTGTACATTGGGTAAGTAAAATTACACAAGGGGCCCCTTAAGTTCATAAAAAGACAGAATTAACTTAGAAAAATAATATTAACACCCCTAACATTTATGAAATATAAATAATAACCCTATCAAAAAATAGGGGTATTACACCAGCACCTACGAGGAGACTTGCAAAATGGCTGTTAATTTTAACAAATGTACCTTTCGTGAAAGGCCTGACAAATCAAAATGCTTTTCACACCTAGTAGAGTTGATAGTTTATGAAACGAACTTGAAGGCTTTTGCGTTCTACTTTTTGCCTTCTCACGACTATGATGCTCTCATTGAAAATGAATGGGTGACACTTTGTGTACATCATGATGTCCGAATCATTGCTTTATGTGGAAAGCTAGAGTACCAACAACAGCTTAAAGATTTCCTATTTGCCTCAAGGCCTATTGTAACTAATGTATTACTATCAGTTAATATAATTCCAGAACGACCATTGGAAGCGGAACTTTGTAATCTCAAGAAATTGATTCTTGTAGATACATATCTCTCCGAGAAATTTACCATGGACTTCACATCAAGTTGTTCGCAGATTGAGACCCTGTATCTGTTGTGATGTAAGCGCCTTCAAGGTTTTCTCCATTACAGGCTCTAGACTGAAGCATCTTGAGACATTACGCTGTCTTGGAATTCAGCTATGTGAGGTTGTTAAACTATTAACCCCTAACCTTGAGAGATTGTATATGCAAGTGTTGTTGCCCGAGGTTTTAAGTTTGTGCAAATGGATTCTCTCTTTACGGGAAAGAAATTTTTATTATAACAGTTTATCAAGAACAAACAAGATATGTTTATTACCCATATGCTGCTAAACTTGCTAGAGGGCTCCGTAGAGCAAGGCATGTACTGCTCAATTAATCAAAATGGTCTAGGGGGGTCCGTGCATGTGTCCACTGAACACTTGGATCTTTTATTTTCATTGAACAGTAAACATCTTGTTCTACGGACCCCTCTAGCAAGTTTAACAACAAATGGCTGACGAGCATCTCTTGTTTGCGCTTGACAAATTGGTATACTAATATTTTTCTTCCGTATAGATAGAATTCATAGGCACAAACTTGCAATAATGGGAAACAATGCTTGTATATGCCACTGTCAAGGCTAGGGTTAAAATATTGACAACCTCACAATGCTCAATTCCAAGATACGGTGATATCTCAAGATGCTTTAGTCTATAGCCTTTTATGGAGAACATATTGAACGTGCTTACATAGAACAAATAAAGGTGTCTGGGTCTGAATTTGAAGAGAAGTTCAGGATGAAGTCGTCAGAAAGGTATGTATATACAAAAATAATTTTCTTTGGATTATGAAGTTCCGCTTCCACATGCCATTATAGAACCATATCTTTACTATCTTAAAAGAGTGAATAATTCAGATTGATTCCTAAGATTGTTTATTACGAAAATGGCTAACTAAAATCGTTAATTAAAAATGTGACTGTTTAAATTGGACTATTTACGCATGCCCCAATCCCAGGAATAAACGTTTGATGCTTAATGAAATCCTCCACGACTCTTCCTTCTAACAGAAAGACACGTTTCTTTCTTCTAATGAGAGATCCCCCCATAACACTCCTCTCTATCAATCCTCCGCCAAGGTAACCCTAAACTCTCTTTGTAACTCGCTCCCTCTCTCCTCTTTTCTCAATGCGTTTCTCTCCATGTAGCTATATCCGTCCCACGCTCACTTGAGTTTGATTATATTAGATCGGTTCTCTATGATTTATTATACATGCTTCGTTTGTTTATGGAGTTATCTGATTCTGGGTCATAGATTTTTTTCGTACGGCGAGATATCAAGTTTCACATAGAGTAGTCTGGACTCTCGAGAACAAAATATTTGATTTTTTCTAATGATTTTGGTCCATGTCTATGCAACAATCGTACTACTATGTCTTTTGGTACCACTAAGTCTGATTACATTGTTTTACTGTAAAACGCTCACACCTTTTGATCTCCTTGTAGGTACATAGATTAGTACTTGATTTCATCTGATACTGAAAACAGGACCAAAGGTTTAAAACCGCTTAGAGTAAGTCATCCTATTTTACTTTTAGACTCAAATCACTTTAGTGTCTATGTGGATAAACTATTGATGCTGCGCAACTTTTGTGTGTTCTTTTGTTTTAAATTCGATCTCTGCCTTACGGCCGACGCGACTTTCCTCCACTTTTGCGATCAAAGATGGTTTGAAGTATAATAATTTGATTCTGTTTCTTTTACTGAGTTAGCTTACTACTATTACTGGAGTACATGTTTATTCTGAATTACTTTATGAATCATGTTTTGAATTGGAACTTTTCATTGTTTGTGGCTTATGTAATCCGTGAAAATCTGCTAATTTGATTTTTATTTGTTTAGTTGCTTTGATCTTATTTGGTGCAGTGGTTATTACTACTCTTTTTCCTCAGGCAGCAGTTGGAATTTTGACTGTGCCCAACATATTGGATTTTCAATTGAAGGAGTAATGGTAGGATTGAGTTATTCATCTATAATAGTGATAAGTTCTTTTTACTCCATCCCTTCATAATTTTATTCCCATATTCTTTTTGTGGTTGTCTTAATTTTTTTGTCCAGTTTTCTTTTGTGTAGCTTTGAATAGTGTAGTTTCCGAAGATATGAATAAAATAAAGAAATTGTACAGCCTCGAACTTTTCTACATATGTTATTAGAATTGCTGCATGGATTTGCTAACTATAAATTGGGGTCATGCTTTGTTCATAGTCCGTAATATCTCACTTCCCTTTCTGCAAGAAGCACAACTCGATACCTAAACTTTAAAAGAGCGAATAATCCAAAATTATTCCTAAGATCGTTAATTACAAAATTGTCTCTCTAAAATTGGTTATTACTGTTAGTGCAACTGTTAAACCAAGGCTAGGACTCATTTGCCAGCTAGGACTCATCCGCAACTGTCTCTCTTCTAAAGTACACGACTGTTCGCGTAATCGCTCTGTCAAAACCCTCGCTCTACTTTTCCCTTTGGTCAAGGACGACGAAGATGCAGTGCCCCGTCGCCTTCGCATCGGCACCGCAAGGCTACTTACGCCACTGTGTCCGTTGCCATAGACGGAACTGAGGTCCTTTCTCTCTGTATTTGCTCCCGCCCTTCTCTTTTCTCTCTGTCGCTTTTTTAGAGAAGTCTTTGTCCACGATTGTGCGCTGCTTCATGTTCCTCAATGCAATCAGCAACACCGCCAATCTCTATGCCCCACAAATTGCATGTGGTAGGGTTCAGTGCTGGTTCTGTTAGCATCGATGAGATTTTAAGTATAAGGTTAGTTTTCTTTGCTTTGTTGATATATATTCCTCTCACTTGGTTTGTGTCTGTCTCGCTCGCAAACCACTTCTTAAAATTTCGAGAGGGGAAGTTTGTTACTGTTTATATAGAAATATGCAATTGATCACATTCTGCTTCAACATGACTAATGCGATTACTTGATTTGTGTTTTATTTGACTCGCATAATCTTGGTTCTCGTGTTGCTATTCCTTTTTTTTTTTCATCTAAAACCATGTTGGAAATAAACGAAATAGGAACCTGTGATATCACCTATAGCTGGAGATCCAGAAAGTTACCAACAACACTTCAGAATTGCACAATTAGCTTGTATGCCTTAATGATATCGTCTTGCAATGCATCGTGTTATGAGGCTCCTTTAATAGATTTTAGCATAGGCCATATCCCTTCCAATTGAGTCTCCTTTGTGGTTGTTGTCTCACCTGAATGCAATTTTGTTCACGCGGTTGAGCTAATACATTTTCCTGTTGTTCTTTCATGACAAGTTTTTTATGCGCTTGAGATAATATCTTTCCTGTTTGTTTCGGGGAAAAAACATTCGTAAGACACCTTCAACTCGTGAATTTGAACAGAAAAATAAACTTGTCTGATCAAAAATATATCTTCCTCGGCGCTTTGAATATTTGGTTCTCCGTGCGACAAAATCATCAAGTCGTCATTATTGTACATAATTTTGTTCAGAAAGAGAACACCCTGTTCTCTCTGGAACGAAGTTAATTATTCTCCAAGTTTTTTTTCTAAGAATTGGCTTATCAGTGATTTAGATTCGATCAATGGTTCCAACAATGTCAGAGGAGGTACCAAATATATTCATGCTCCTTTCGAAGAAGGTCAGATTTCTCAATAGTAATTTCCACATGTTCTGATAATCGTGTTGTTTCACATGTAACTTTGACTAATGGAAAAGCTCACATCTATCTCTCTGCTGCTGTGCTTCAAGTTTGACATTTCTAGAGAAAAGTACGAAAAACTTCTCCTGACTTCTGACAATCGTTCAAAAGAGTAATTAAACAGTCATATGAATTAATTAGAGAATACCGTAAACATGTATTATGTTTCTTCTTCTCTCAATTTGGGCCTGACTTTTATTTATTTACCCACGTTTTCATTACGAGGATCTTTTATTGGATTAATTCGCATAAAAAGAAAGATTTTTATCCATTTTGATTTTCTTTGTTTTACTTATATCAAGAACACAATCAAAATGCAATTATATCAAAGAACAAAAGTTACTAATGCTTAATACATTTATCTGAGTCTATATTCTTACATTTATTCGAGTAGTTTTTCTTCATCAAATTACCCCGAGCTTACTTATTTGAGTTAGGTTTGAGATCAGCTCATTGTCTGGTTACATGTTGTTCTCCTCTTCACAAATGTATTTACATATCATTCAACCCCTTACTTTGGAGTATTTTGATTCAATGTGTATTCCAAGATATTAAGTATTTTGGGCTATGTATTTAGATGTCATATAAGTGTAGTTTGGCCCTCTCTGATGAGCCGTGTAGGCTAGGGGGTATTGAGGGATTGCTGTCATATAACTCGATTGTGGCTGCCTACGGTAATGGAGATTTGAACTGCTCACAACATGTTTGAGTTAATTCACGATTTGTTATTAGTAGGTGACTGGCTAATGTTTTAGCCCTGTTAACGCTTAAAAGGCCTATTTGTGGTATACACAGTCATTGTTCCGTTGGACTAGGCTAATTTTCTGATATGAGTTGGGGCTGATGTCATAGTGAACAAGTATGCATATTATTGATTGATGAACCAAGGCAACAAAGAGTTTCTTAGAACTGATGTGAAATAGTTGTTTCATAGAAAGCAATATCCTGTATTCATATATTGGGAGGTTGGATAAGATCTTAGTTTGTGAGAATATACAGGAAGAAAACATTTAGTTGAATGTTGTTATCCAAAACTTTGACTTTGAGGCTTCTTTATTTTTGGTGATCTACTGAAAGATCATTCATAATACGACGATTGGGAGAGTGTAATAGTTAGAAATGGATTTCTCTACCTTG
Organism: Linanthus parryae; assembly: GCA_023055425.1. Taxonomy (NCBI): domain Eukaryota; kingdom Viridiplantae; phylum Streptophyta; class Magnoliopsida; order Ericales; family Polemoniaceae; genus Linanthus; species Linanthus parryae. The sequence goes on from JALGPY010000002.1 coordinate 30,415,106, forward strand.
ATCTCTCTATCTATGATTCATTTAATTTGTCTTCATGCACATTTCTTAGGTTTCATCCTTCACGTTCGGCACGTCCTTATTCTAGACCCATGTCTTGGTATGGTTAATTATACTTAATTTCACTTTCATTGAGTTAGGCATGAAGACGAGACATACAATGAGGGAATCACCTGCAATTTCATCAACTCCTATGTGTAGGTAACAGAGAATAGGTAATCAATGCTGAGGAGACTGAGTGGTGAAACCTTTGAGAAGGTTAGGGTTTTCCTGGAGTGGGGGAGGGACTTGGAGTAAAACTATATTTGGTGTTGTGTTGTTTGGAAGGGAAGCGTCAAATGTCGTTTTGGTGTGTAGAGGACACAAAGAAAATAATATACTATTTTAAAGAGGCCATTGTGTAAAAGAAAATGGGTCATTATATAAAATAAAAACGCAGGAAAATATTTATGAACACTTGGGAGGGGGAAGTCGTAAAAGAAAGATATGGCAAGAGATCAAACTGCAAATGAATGTACAAAACATTGATCACAGGTTGATCTAAAACACAACAGTTCAAAGCAGTCACTAGATAAGAGATCTTAATTTATCACTTTTATTATCACTCTCTTATTTGTGTGTGTTTAAGAATGAGCTTCAGCATCCTCGTTGCAACCAAGTGTCTCTAAATTGTTAGGTAATCCTTAAATCGTCCACTTATCAGTTATAATTTTGAAGACGTTCGAGTTTTAGGTTCTTGCGTCTGCTCAAAATTACCTATGTTATTCGTGGAGAAATAACAGATATGTGTACGTATTCCAAAAGGAAGGAGACCATAACTTACAATAGGGCACTTGAGTAACTAACCCATTGTCAATGATGTTATGATTTGTTTGGAAACTATCCTTTGTCTTCTATTTTATCAAATCCCATTGTCAATGATGTTATGATTTGTTTGGAAACTGTCTTTTGTCCTTCCGCCAGTTTTTTTAGTTTTGTGAATAAAGTTGTTAAATAAACATGGTATTTTAATTATGTTTGTTGATTACATCATGGATTTGAAGCTTTACTAATAAGTGCGAGTCCAAAGAGATTTAAGTCAGATAGTAAAGAAAACCATGCTACTGCATTGAAGTAATTATTGGTACATTATCTTTAATTTTGATCTCAAAAGTCGATTTAAATAAAATCAAAGTCTCACATAATTTATCGATTAGATAGCCTCATGTTACGTATGTGCTCCAAATCAAATATTTTTTTGTAGAGAGCTAATTATGGGTCTTAAATAAAAAAGTTGAACCAATTTTGTACTTAGCTATGTACACCACAACTAGCATTACCGATAAATAAGCTGCAGTACTTTTCGGAATTTGGAGTCCTCATCTGGTTTTTAGTAAGGAAACCCCATTGTTCTCTTCTTTTCCCATGTATGTAGAGCCTTGGTAGGGACTATTGCTCATACTAAATGTCTAACATTAAAACTTCTAAAAGAGCGCCAACCATTACCCATATACTCAGTGTGCTGATGAACTATCCTTTCTTCCATGTTCGAGATAACATGGGTCTCACAATGTGAGAGATCACAAGTGCATGAAACAGTGAGTCTCAGGATTAATTTAGATAAATCTTGACGTATGTCCTATCCTGTCCCAAGTAGCTCAGCGTCAGCTTTTGGGTAAGTTCAAGATTCGATTTCAGGATCCAATAAAACTTCAGTTGGGCAAGTACTTTCTCATGATAATGAAAAAAATAGAACTTCTTCATTTGGAACTGCAATTTCAGTTGGGCAAGTACTTTCTCATGATAATGAAAAAAATAGAACTTCTTCATTTGGAACTGCAATTCATATGATGCAAGTGATAGGTTTCGTGTGGTATGAATTTGTCAAAATTTAATTCAATACGTCTGCAAACTTCCCTCATATCAAGTTGTGCAAGGCCTACAGGAATATATAAAGTTCCTAATCAGAGCTACTCGAGATCCAAGTTGCTAATATATTGATTACTACACAAGGAGTCTCTCATTTGTGTGTATTATGGTAAGGCTTATGTTTGTCTACTAGGGGAATCTCACCTCATATTTACCTCATATTTTCCTAACCTCTCTTGTATTCATCTTTCAGGTTTGCTTCATCATATAAACTAGAAATTCATTTAAATTTCCTAAATGATATGCTCTTTCATTAGACGGCAATTTTCAGAAGGAAATATAATTATGTAATGATTTAATCAACGCTCAATTTGATTACCTAATGTTTTCCTATACTTCCGAATATATCAGCTAATGAAACCAACCGTAAGCTAATTACATTCTGAATACTATACTTCTGGTATATTTTTCGTTCTTCTTTTATGTGTTTGTCTACTTATCAGCCTCAAAATACTCTCTTTCACTAATGGCACAAAGAATTCAACTATGGAGGAATTAACTCATGTCAGAACGTGAATCAGAACTTCTTGTTGTTGCTATCATGCTCGGGGAAAAAAGTAAGAAGTCCAGCATACCACAAAGTTTTTATTTCGTTAATGCAAATAAGCAGACCATGTATTATGATGTTAGGAGCAAGGAAATTAGAATATCATATTCACTGTATACGAGTCTTATTCTTGAGTAGTTATGCTTATTGTCCCAGTTTGATTTGAGTAGTGGAAACTAAAGCCAGTAGACTCAATTTGGTTCATGTAGCAGAGTTCACAGATAATTTTTTATGGACTTAATTTCATTTTCCCTTCGTTGCTAGAAGTACATCTTTACCATTGCCATGTCATATCTAATCTTCACACGAGTGAGTAGCTCACGTGCAACGCACGTGCTCATTACTAGTTTAATAATAGTACCAATGTTACAATAGACCTGGAGATAAATAGGTCGTTTGGAAGCTTTTGTTGGTACTCTAGACATTGCGCTATACAACAAATTTCACCCATTAACTTCTAATGAGAGCACCATGTATCGTGAGGGAAAAAAGGATATCGAAAAAGCTTTCAAGTTCATTTTGTCATAACTGTCAACTGTATGGCAGATGAAGTCTAAAAAGAAGCCTAACTTATAAGCCACTTCAACAGTTATTTAAGGTATTGAACCTTAGAGTTTACGATACCCCAAAAGTAAATAATGATGTCAGGTTTTTTGTCAATTTGAGCCTTAATTCAACATTCATTTTCGTGCTAACCATCTACCAATTTGACAATATGACCAGTATGGGCAACAAATGTCATCGATCCATCAAGCTTGTAATAAAATAAGTAGCAAAGAAGTGCAAAGAAGAACTACTAAAGAGCATTAATAACTATGCCCCGATTAGAGGTGGGATTGCATGGAGAAAGTATCGAGATCATGAAAGAGGCAACTGATCAATCTTAGAAACACATTGTCTATGTATAATATTTACATCATTTTTAATTTGGGTTTCACCGATTGGATTGTCCTTTCGGATGACGAGACTTAGAAGTGACAAAATACCATGTGTTTATTAGAAGTCAGTTTAAGAAGAAACCTATTTCAAAATCTCTATACTTGCTAACGTCATTTATTTTATTACAAAGTCAGTGGGTTGAGCCACGCTGTTAAAAAACTTGTCACATTGTCAAATCACTATAGCACTGGTAATGGAACGTCAAATAAGGTCTCAAATTCGCAGAAAATTGGAGACACTGCTCCTTTTGGGTACCCCATACTTCTACTTTATGAGGGTCATTATCTTTGTCTTAAACGGTTTTCGACTGAAAATAGCTGAATTAGTATTTAATATATCTAAATAACTGTTATGAAATCCTGCGTATAGAGCAAAAGTTTGCTGACATCGTCATTTCAGGTTATGCAATTATCAATAGCATTCTTAATCAACATTTTCTAAATTCTCCATTCTATGTAGTCACGATGTTTCCTTTTTGCGCCAGGCTGCATCAAGAATAACGCGTGCAAGAACTAGTAAAAGCACGAGTTCTCCAAAAAAGGCAAACATGAAGGAGGATCAATTGATCTTATTGTACCATATCATGTCATTTATGTCAGATCATGAAGCATTTAAAACAAGCCTGTTCTTCAGAATGTGGAGCACTATGTGGCCATCATTTCATGTCGTTATTTTTCACTGCCGTACCTTTCCTAAAGTGGAAAACAAATCGAAATAGACTTCATCTCTAGTGCAGTTGATATTCGTTTCGTCATGACTTATAACGCTACACAACTGAATAAAGCCTAAAAAGGCACTTCAATTTGTCGTATATCCACTTCAGAAAGGTACGATAGTAAATAAAATGACATGAAAGAACGGCAGCATATATAGTGCTCGACATTCTAGACAACATGATTGTCTTAAATGCGTCAAGAGTGGGCATAAATGAAAGGCAAAGTACCGAAAATCTGTACGCAAGAAGCCCATTCGATCCCCGTTCGCTTTTTTGAAGAAGCCGTACTTTTGCTGGCTTCTTCCTTTTGTTATTCTTGCTACAATCTTATGAGAAATTATAAGACCACAACAACAAGAAAATATTCAGTATCACGGCTGTATAGTAATGTGGTACCATGGGTGTATTTTATTGGTTGATTGAATATAATGAAAGTTTAGTTATTATTGATCTTATCAAATTTATACACCACTACATGGAAATATATATAGACAATTCTTAAATTAAATCATTTGTGGTACTACCACCATGATACTAAATATCTTCTCACTACCTAGGATGGAAATTAAGATAACATTGATTATGAAAGAAGATGTTAGCATACTGTAGCTCTAGAAGTAGCATACTGTAGCTCTAGAAGATAGATTTCATAACAGCTATTTAAAATAAAATCAGGCATTCAGAAAACCATTATGAAATAGGTAATGACCCTTAAAGTTTATGGTACCCCAAAAGTGAGTAATGATGTCAGTTTTTTGTCATTTTAAGCCCTGATTGAACATTCATTCCGGTGCTAACCATCGACCAATTTGACAATGTGACCAGTATGGCCAACAAAAATGTCATTGCTCGATCCAACGAGTCTGTAATAAAATTAGTAGTACATGTAACCTGGCTTCTTCTTAAATAAATTACGGCTTGAAGTCAGCCCAGAGGAGCCAAGAGGAACTACTAGAGAGCATTAATAACTATGCTCCGATTAGAGGTGGGTTTGCACTGTCCAGTCCTATGCAAACCCTCTTCCGTCTAGTGACAGTCGGCTATCCGTGGTGTCTTTATCATAGGCTCGGCCTGTTGTTACTAGTACTTTAAAACAAGTTGATAATATGTATTATCATGCGACTTACTATGAATATTGCACTTAAGTGGCTCAGCCAGTTGCTAGAGCTTCATGTTCGGTTAACCGGGACCGGAACCGGACCAGTTATTTAGCCGACCGGTTCACGGTTCGGTTAACCGATATATTAGCTTATTCGGATCAGTTAACCGAAACCATTAATTTTTGAAAAGGGCTAACCGAACCGGAACCGTGGGACCGGAACCAGTACTTCGGTTCGGTTTGGTTCCGGTTTGGGCGGTTTTTTTATTTTATTTTTTTATTTTTTTTTGTTTCTTTAGTGTCGTAGTATTAAAAAACATAAAATTTTCGGTTATAACCGCCGGTTCCGATTCCGGTTCTTGCGAATTCGGTTCGGTTCCGGTTACCGTTTAGCTCTGACCGAACCGAGACCGGCCATACACAGTTCGGTGGTCGGTTTCGGTCCCCTACCCTTCGGGTCGGTTTTCAATAAGCATATTTCTGTTCTTTCGGGTCGGTTTTAACCGGAACCGGCCGGTTAACCGACCCGAAGGGCAGCTAGTACTTTATAACTAGTTGAGATTAATAAATCTCAATGCATAATTATCAACAACATACCAGAATCGATGAAATACACACGATCACCATAATCCGTTTTTCATCCAATTGGCCTCCCACACCTCCTGCACAAATTGTTTGTCATGAGTAACAGATGAGGAGATCAAGCATATTTTAGCGTAAAACGCAAGGAGAAAATTTGACAAATCTGAGGCCGTAGTCCAAATAATAGAAGTGTCAATCATGAACACAACCAAAAAAATTGAGAACTACAACGCTCTATGTTTGGCCAAAAGCTTCGGTTCTTAGCGGTTACTGGTCGAATGGACTTCAAAGCTCTACGTTTCTCTCTCTCTCGGGATTTAGAAGGTGAATTGGAAGGAAGGTGAAGCTGACGGTGGATCATTTAAATATAGCTAAGGTCACCTTCACGTGTCGTGACCAAAATGCCCTCGTCCATGATTTGGCTACTTTGGGCTCCGGCTTGTCTAGTTTCACAGGGTTTTTCAGTTTTTGAAGAACAATTGTGAGATTCGAGCATTTACTCTTCAGATCATAATAAAACATTCAACTCTTTAAAAGAAACAGATTCAGAACGAGCTCTAATCGGAGACGAAAAGTGTCATACAAAATAGGAAGTCGATTTAAGGCAAAAATAATCATATCCTAATCATTAACAAGGATAGGAGACAAAATCATTTTATCAAGAATATATTTTAACTTATGCACGTACAGATCTATAGAATCGTAATGTTTTTTTAAAATTTTGGAGATCAAATTGTAATCGAAGAATATTAGATCTAGATAAAGACGCATACCGATGTCCTAAAGAGTCTGCCATTCAGATCTGCAATCAGAGATCGAGTACTTGAGTGAGGGCTTCTTGTAGCTAGTTCAGAGTTGAGATGGAATGATCTTGAATCGGCGAGATTGTTAAGCCGACGCTGAAACGATCTCATCATTGGCGGTGGTGTATCACTGAGAACAGGGATGAGAGCCATCATCAAAGCCAAACAACGATGGTGTGTGAATGATTGATGTGATTTGTGAAAGATTTCTCAAGAAATCATGAAAAGAGCAGAGAAGAGAGAGAGGTTTCTGGAGAAGATGAACCAGAAGTAAATATCTACATTCCATTAACCTCAAAGAATGGAGAGACAAAGAGATAAATACAATGAAGCGAAAGAGCCGTCCTGATCTCTTAAAGAGAATCAAACGGCTGAGAATCATCTAGTACAAAACCCTAACGGTCACAAGCAACTATTGGGCTAGAAAGAGGATGGGCTTTATAGCACAGCCCGTTTACACAAAGAGATAAAGGCAATATTAAAACATCAACTAAGCCCAACAGTTCATGAAGGCCCAAACGCTAATATTGTCTAATATCCCCCTTTAAACTGATGGTGAGTTACACACCATGAGTTAGCTTTAAACATATCAAAATAATCAATGGGTAAGGACTTCGTGAAGATATCCGCGACTTGAGATTTCCATGAAACAAAAGAAACAATAATTTCTTTTTGAAGCGCTTTTTCACGAACGTAATGGTAATCGATTTTGATATGTTTAGTACGTGCATGAAATAATGGATTAGCAGTTAAGGAAATAGCAGAATAATTATCAATCCAGATAGTAGGTGGATGAGGGAGAGTAAAACGTAATTCAATAAAGAGATAGCGAAACCAAGATATGTCAGCAGATGTCGTGGCCAAAGCACGGTATTCTGCTTTTGTCGAAGAACGAGCAACGGTTAGTTGCTTCTTAGCAGACCAATGTACCGGTTTTGGTCCAAGAAAAATAACTAGCCAAGTTGTGCTCCGTCTATCGGTTGGATCACCGGCCCAGTCCGCGTCCGTAAAGGCTTGGAGGGGGAGGTGACCCTTTTGATAGAACAAACCGTGAGTTTTAGTTCCTTGAACATATCTAAAAATGCGTTTAGACCCACTGAAATGAATAGTTGTGAGAGAATGCATGAATTGGCATAAATGGTTAACTGAAAACGCTAAGTCGGGACAACGAAAATGAGATATTGTAGGGCACCGAGAAATTGACAGAAAACAGAGGGATCAGGGAGAGGATCTCCCTGATTAACATGGTATTTGATCCCCGCCGCTAGGGCGTAGGGCTCCGTTTGCAATTGCTCATGTTAAACCGAGCTAACAAATCCGTAATGAACTTTTCTTGGTGAAGTAAAATTCCTTGGGCCATGCGAGTAACTTGGAGGCCCAAAAAATAGGTGAGGGGGGCCGAGTTTGTCATGTCGAATTCTGACCCAAGTTGTGAAATCAAAGTAGTAATGTAGGAAAGATCATTTCCTGTAACTATAATGTCATCGACATATAAAAATAAGATAGTAATCTTGTTGTTTGAATGACAAATAAATAGAGAAGTGTCTGCATAAGACGAAGTAAAACCTAACAAAAGCAAGTAGGTAGTGAAGCGCTCAAACCAAGCACGAGGGGCTTGTTTGAGGTCGTAAATCGGTTTATGTAATTTACAAACGTAATCTGGAAATTGTGGGTTAATAAAACCATATGGTTGCTTCACATAAACTGTTTCATGCAATTAACCGTGAAGAAAAGCATTTTTGACGTCTAGTTGATGAAGAGGTCAGTCAAAACTCGCAGCAAGAGTTATAATGCATCTAACGGTTGTGTGTTTAACCACGGGACTAAAATTCTCATCATAGTCAATGCTAGGGGTTTGATGAAACCCTTTGGCAACTAGACGGGCTTTATAATGAGAAACAGTGCCATTGGGGTGAAACTTTATTTTGAAAACCCATTTGTTTCAAATGATATTTTTAAATGGTGGAGGTGGGACAAGACTCCGTGTTTGTTGTTGTTTGAGACTTGCACATTCCTCAGCCATTGCATTTCGCCACTCCGTGTTTGTTGTTGTTTGAGACTTGCAAATTCCTCTCTTCTTTTTTATTTGTCCGTTTCAGCTGGGAAAGGTGTCGTGGCAGCACCTGATTGGCTGCCACACGAAGACTGTTATTAGAAACTTTAGCTTTTTACATTTTGGCCACATTACTTTTAGTATTTACAATTCCACTCTTGTGAGGAATAAAACTCTAGATCTGTAATTCATTTCCTTCATGAATCAATTTGATGTTTTCATCATCTTCATTTCTTTCCATTTTCTAGTTCTTCCTCTTCTTAAGCAAACCAATGCTTAAGAGAAGGGAGTTTTTTCTCTCTCTAGAATTCGCTCTAGAGGTGGGACTGTGGTAGGGTTCCAATACCCTGTTTTCTCCAACGCCAGCAGCGTGCCTCAGCAGAGCTATCTTAGTCTCTTACCCTGTTTCTCTTCACCTGTCTTTTCTGTTTGATTCCTATAGCCTTGCTGTTCTTTTTAGATCTGATTTCTTCTTTTCAAAACCTTTACCATTTTCACCATCCCTGTTTCTGCTTCAAGTCTTTCCTTTCCAATATCCGTTATCTCCTCACCTATTCTCATGGACATACGTTTAGATCTGGATGATAGCCCAGAAGCTATCACGAGACTCCACCAATTTGTGCTCATGGGCAAGTACTTCTGTGGCAAAAAAAATAAGCAAACGTACGATGCGAAGAATATTGATGGGTGCCGGAATCTTACGGGGTTCGGTAGCGGTCGAAGCGCCGCTAGCGGAGGAAGTCCTGGAGGCCAACGTTTTTGCGTTCGAGTTTACAGACCGCGAAGACTACGAAATACTCCGAGAAAAAATCACCATGGTTATTGGCTAGCCACCTTCTAAATCTGAAGGAATGGGAATTGGGGAAGAAGATTGAAGTCTCATCTCTCTTAAAATGCCCTCTATGGCTACAGGTAAGGGGATTTCCACCAGAAAAGAGGTCAATCCTAAACGCCAAACGCATCGGAGGAGCTATCGGAATAGTAGTCGACTGGCAAGGCATTGAGCCGGGAATTGTGGGTATCAGGCCCTATTTCCGATTACGGGTAGAAATCAACACGGCGAACCCCTTACCAATGGGGTTCACTATGGAGAGCAAAACAGGGGATCCTAAATGGGTCAATTTCAAATACGAGAAACTAGGTAATTTCTGCTACAGATGTGGCAGATTAGGCCACGCTGATTATTCAGTGCAGATTTGTCTCCAAAGAAAAGGGTCTAAATTCAGGCTGTAACGCTGATTTGAGAGCAGAACCAAGAAAGTCGGAAGAAAGAAAGAACACCATAAGAGATCAAGCGAAAGGTCCCTGGGGCGACGCCTATTGGCGAAGAAAGATGGAAGAGTGGGCGGCGGCGCGTGAGGGTAACGTCGTGGAGGTAGAAGATGAGCGCGTGGAAAACAGTACTAGCCTAGAGATTCGCAGAAAGAGCACGATTACTGATTCGCAAAATCAGCCGACGGTACCAGAGAGCGTATCATTTGAGGACACGTGTCCCATGATTACTCAGCATATAACCGTCCAGTTGGATAAGAACAAAGATGTTGCATTTCCTACGATTAATCCAATACACTGTGTGTACGAGGATGAGAATTCAAAGCAATACGATAAGGACAAGGAAAATACGAAGGAAGATTCGAGAATGGAAGCTTCGAAGAAGGAAAAGGGTAAAGCAGTTGTGGAAAATTACTACACTGTAGAGGAGCCCAATAGCCCAACGGGTCAGGCTAAGGAAAGTCCGGATGATAACGATTGGGCTATTACTGCCACGCAGCCCAGGTACGTGAAGCCCAACGTGTCCTTAAAATATTCTCAAACCCAAAACCCATTGGATAAGCTAAGTGATATTGAACCATCAAAAAATGGGCCATCCCAAGACCGATATCTCCCTGGCCCAAGCTTTCAATAGCATTCTGAGAATTAAAAGACGGCCCACATTAGAGGAATTCTATACACGTTTGTGCAATAAAAAACAAAAGGGAGGAGAAGGTAAAGCTATAGGTGTCTAGCACCAATCTCAGCAGATGAACAAGAACTTGATGAAATTGACTGGTCGGAGCAAGTAGTGCCGGCGGATCTTACTGAGAAAGCATCAAGAAGGTATGTCTCTACAGTCAGAAAATTCGAAAGAACCTCCCCAAGTAACCAAAGGAAGAGAAATCTCCCTCTACGTATAGGGCAAGAGGAAGATAATACAGAAATTGCTGCGGTGGAACAGACCTATAGCTCAGACGATGAATCAACAAACAACCAATATCTCGGTCTGGAAGGTAAGCTTGTTGTTGATATCTCTCCAGAATTTCAATCTAAAGTTCTCTCAAGGGTTGTGGTGGCTGACCCAAAGCAGCCACACGAGCGATGTTAAGTTTGAGCTGGAACTGCCAGGGGATTGGACGACCTCTGACAGTCCAGCGATTACAAGGGTTGTCAACGACCCATCGTCCTGATATAATTTTTCTTATGGAAACGAAAAACAAAAAAAAAACAAGTTGAAAAGAATAAGGAGGAGACTCCACTATCCCAAATACCATTATATCGATCCGGAAGGTCTTGCTGGAGGATTGGCTCTTTGGTGGACACAAGATTTGCCTTTGGAAGTTGTCTTCTCCACAAAAAACATCATTCAAACTTTCTTCTGGACAAAGGAGCAAGTCAAGGCTCAATGGTCTTTTATCTACTGCCCTGCAAAATATAAGAATCGTATATTATTTTGGAACCAAATCACCAGTTTGCAACCTCCTCAAGTGTCCCCTGGTTGCTAAGTGGGGACTTCAATGCCATCCTAAACGCAGAGGAGAAACAAGGAGGTACTGCAGCTAAAAGCTGGAAATTGGCAAGTTTCCAAAACTTCATAAATAAATGTGGTTTGATTGAAGTCCCAGGAGATGGTACTGAATACTCTTGGACAAATAAGAGACTTGCAGGCAATGTAAGAGCGCTTTTGGACAGAGTCTTCTCTAACTACAAAGGCATGGAGACTTGGCCTAATATTAAAGCCAATCTGGAATTATTTAGGGGGTCTGATCACTCTCCTCTTCTCATAAACACTGAGAGCATAGTTCCCAAGAGGAAACCCAGATTCAGATTTGAAGAAAAGTGGTTATGTGAAGACAATTGTGCAGATATTATCAAACAAGCTTTGCAAAACAAAAACCTGGGTGCTGCTAGTGGAGGTCAGAGGCTGGGGAAGAAATTGGCAGCTTGTAGATATAAATTAAGCAAATCGAGTAAAGATGAAGTGGGGAACACAAGAAAGAAAATTGCTTTAGTGGAACAACAACTTCCATAAACAACAACATTCTACATTCAATTGGGAAGTTCAAGGAAAACTGCAAAAAGAGCTGGATTTCTTATGGGAGAAAGAAGAACTACACTGGAAACAGAGGTCAAGAATACAATATCTAAGAGAGGGGGACAAGAACACCAGATTCTTCTATCTCTCTACCATGTACAGAAGACATAGGAATCAAGTGCACAAGATTAAAAATAGAGAAGGAAGCTGGGTAGACAATCCTGAAGCAATAAATCTGGCTTTTAAGGACTACTTCAGTGATGTCTATAAAGAAGAAAACCTAAGAGATCTTGATGGATGCCTTCAGTTTGTTCCACAGCTAGTTACAAAAACAATGAACAATGAGCTAATGTCTACACCAACAGAGGAGGAGATTCAAAAAGTGGTATTCCAGATGGGGGCTCAGAATGCTCCAGGATGGGATGGTTTTCAAGGCCTCTTCTATCAAACACAATGGCACACAATCAAAGATGAGGTATGTGACACTGTGGTTCAGTTCTTTTCTTCAGGATTTCTCCTTAAAAGCATGAATATTACTGACCTTGTCCTTATCCCAAAAGTGGAGAAACCAACAAGTGTGACACAGTTCAGGCCTATCTCTCTTTGCACCTTTGCCTACAAAATCATCTCTAAGCTAATAGCCAATAGACTAAAGTCCCTGCTTCCCCTCCTTGTCCTACAAAACCAATCTGCCTTTATCCCTCAAAGAGCTATCCAAGACAACCTTATCATGACACAAGAACTCATGCACTACATCACTCACAAAAAGCAGGGAAAAGAAGGAGACTTTGCTTTCAAAATTGACATTCACAAAGCATATGAAAAAATCCAATGGGACTTCCTTCAGGCCTTACTACTCAAAATGGGCTTCTCTCAAGTTTGGGTGCAGAGAGTTATGACTTGCATCTCCTCTGTGTAATATAGAATAAAATTGAATGGTTTGGAGTCTAGTACAGTTACTCCTAAAGCTGGTATTAGACAGGGTGATCCTCTATCACCCTATATTTTTGTGTTAGTCATGGATAGCCTTTCTAGAATGATACACCAGCAGATGGAAGACAAGAACATTCAGGGAGTAAAGGTAGGAAGAAATGGCTTACCTATTTCTCACCTCCTATTTGTAGATGATGCCATTTTCTTCCGCAAAGCTCACATGGATGAAGCTTCCAATATGTGGAATACTCTATTTATGTTTGGGAAAGCTTATGGTCTACACATAAATTTGGACAAATCTGGGGCTCTCTTCTCTCCTAACACTGATGCAGAGACAAAATAAGCTATCTTAAACTTATTCAAGGTCAAAGCACTAGACAAAAGAATCAATTACCTGGGACTCCCTACTCTTTTGGGTAAGACAAAAAAAGAAGGCCTTGATCATCTTTACAGAAAAGCAGTCAAGAAAATGCAAGGGTGGCAGCAGCTGCTTCTCTCCCCTGCAGGCAGAGAAACCCTCCTCAAAGCAGTAGTTTTAGCCATCCCATCCTATGCTATGTCATGTATTAGCCTACCCATCTCTCTCTGTAAGAATATTACCAAAGCTATGAGATGTTTCTGGTGGGGAGGGGGTCCAGATGTGACAAAAGTCAACTGGGTGGCTTGGTCAAAAGTCAACAAAGACAAATCAGCAGGTGGCATTGGGATAAGAGATCTTAAAGCCTACAACAGAGCCTTTCTAGCTAATCAAGTGTGGAGGATAGCTCATTCCAATAATAGTTTATGCCTCAAGTTTCTAAAAGGAGCCCATTTCCCCAACTCTTCTATTTGGCATGCTAAAAAGGGATCTTGTCCTTCCTGGGTTTGGTCTAGTCTCATGGAAGGTAGAAATTTATTACAAAAGAAGTCAGGTTGGGTGGTGGGTAATGGTAAATCCATCACTTTGACCTCTGATAAGTGGATTCCAGATGGTGTAGGTGGCCTTAAGCAACTCAGGAGTAAAAATGGGTTTGGCAGTAAGCTCCTGGTTTGCAAACTCATTAGAGAAGATACTAGAAGATGGAACAAAGCTCTTATCAAAATTTGGTTTAATGAGGAGGATGCCAAAGCCATCATGTCTATTCATCTCCCCTGGATTGACAGCCAAGATAAGCTGATTTGGCCTCTGACACAAAATGGTTCCTATACTGTTAAAAGTGGCTACTATGTAGCTCTTGACCTTCAAACTGAAAAGCAACAACAGGCTAGTAAAGCTAGTTCTTCTTTTGCCATTAACCCTAGCTTCTGGAAGAAGTTGTGGAAACTCAACATCATCCCTAAACTAAAGATCTACTGGTGGAAAGTGTGCAATGATGCCTTAGCCACCATGGAAAATTTATTCAGAAGAAAGTGTGCAGCTTCTCCTATATGTCAAATATGTGAGTCTGAAGTTGAAAGTATGGAACACCTTCTTTTCAAATGCCAATGGGCTAGAGCTGTGTGGTGTGGAATGGGGCTTATAGATCACAGTACATTGTCTGGAATTGATAACCTCAAACAGTGGTTCCACACCCTAATTGTCAACCAGCCTCATGCAGCCAATGACTCCTTCATCCACCAACTGTCTACCACTTGCCGGTATATTTGGAATCACAGAAATGCTTTCTTATTCAACCAAACAGCCTTAAACCCTTTGAAAACAATTTCTGCTATCAAATCTGCCTGCTCTATCAATAGCATTCATGGTAACAAGCTTGAAGCTCCTCCCAATTCCTTGCCTGCTACACCACCTCAGTTTGAGTTCCCTGTAATTTTCTGTGATGCAACCTGGAAAAAAAAATACAGGTGCCACTTCAATGGCCTGGGTAGCTTTCAAGCAGGGGTGGGACTTCCTGGATGGAGGCTGGTTGAACTCTGTTGCTGATTCTCCATTTATGGCAGAAGCTCTGAGTGTTAGAAGAGCTTGTGACACTTGGGTGGCCAGAGACTACCCAGGGTGCCTCATTCTGACTGATTGCAAAACTCTGACCCAGAGTGTCCTCAGTACTCAGTTTTGTCCATTGAGCAGTAAGACTATTGTGGATGACATCAAGACATACCTGCAAAGAATGCTAGTAGTTTAAACCCAAATGATAGTTGGTGGCAAAATCAAAACTTTAGAGGGTCGGTGGATCGTTTGATCACCTTCTGTAATGGCTTTTAGTCTTTTATATAGTTGGTGGCAATATATCCTTCCCCTTTCCTACACGGAAATGTGCACATGGGAGTATCTATATCATGAATGGCCTCTTCCCACTTATCGGTCTTAGCTAGTTCAGCAACTGTGGCTAACAATAACAAATTAATCCTTAATCCGTAAAGGGCACAAGAGGACGGTGATTGCTCCCGGTAGAAGAACCTGTCCTCTGTTAAGTATTTGCATGCTGATGGAAACCTGCTGCTTCGATCGGCTTCATAAGTCTGTTTCACGTTTGTAATTCAATATCATATTGGGATTTCATTAATAAACCATACACGAATATCCGAATCAATTCGAATAATTTTTCGGGATAAAACGGATTTAACTGTTTGATCACAACATAGCCACATTTGGTTGCAAAAAACTTGTAACATAGTTACTTTTTTTACATAGTTACTTGGTGCGTGCGAAGTATAACATCATCATATTCGTGAATAAAACTTATTAAATTGATCATTGTTGATTTTTATTTAGGATTTCCAATATTTACCTGCATGTAAACCAAGTTTACAAAGTTAACAATAATGGAGGAGTGCGAACGCTCAGAGGATGTTAGAAATTAGCATCACCTTTGACGTTGCCTGTAATCAAATGTTTGGCTCCAAATTAGCTATAAAATTATGGTGTCAGTGAAGATTAATCGAAAAGGTCCTTCTATCCAACAGGCGACCACATCTAGTGCCACAGCTTTCTACTGGTATGAGGAAGTCAAAGTACCTTGCTAAAATTGAATGTGTTTCTTATCTTACATTTAAATATAATTTCTTGTAAATATACTGCGTACTTGTGTAGCACGTCATAATATAAAGCATGCAGTAGGAAAGGTTAAATCTAAGTAGCACTACTATCTACTCCGTATCAGGTTTGAGCTCATTCAACAAGCTATAGTTATAACCTTCAAGGGTTCATGAATGGAGGGAAAGACTTTTTAAAACTCTACAACCTCTAAATGTTTTACATGCTTGTAGCAACAGAAATATGTGCATTTAGACTTGTTCCATATCTTATTCGAGATTTAAAGAGACTTGTAATTATCCTATTAAAAGTTGATTTTCACTTGTTTCTTGAAGTTATTCTCATTAATTACAGCTTTACTAATATCAAGAATGATTTAAATGAGCATTAACTTGGTCTCGAGTTAGTGTATATATGTGTGTGTGTATATATATATATATATATATATATATATATATATATATATATATATATATACACACACACATTCCACCATGGATCTACCTTGGTTGTGTGTTGGCATTGTATCCTTCGAAAGACTATTCAAACAGCTGCTCGTCTTCCTTCCCAGGTATTGTCTTATCTTTGATCTATGAGTGTAAAGTCTATTCTTCAATTCGGATTAATTTTTGTCTTAGATATTAAATATGATTGTCTAAATCCATAGCGATCTTTACTATCAAAACTTTTTGGTAGTAGTCTTTTGAACTCCAAAAACTTTAATGTAGGGTTTGCTATGGATTTAGACAATCAAATTTCATACCTTCAACTGAAAATTATTAAAAAAATGACATTTAGACTCATAGTTAAAAGATAAAACAAATCACCTGGGAAAGGAGACTAGCAACAGCTTGAATAGCCTTTGGAATGATGCAATCTCATCACACAACAAAGGTAGATCCATGGTCGATATACACACAAGATATACACACACACTAACTCAAGACTGAGTTAATGAACATTTAAGTCATTATGTATTAGTAAGGCGGTAACCAATGTGAATAATTTTTGAGAAAAGACAAGAAATGATAATCAACTATTAATGGGATAATCACAAGTCTCTTTAATGCTAGAATGGGATATGGAGGAAGTCCAATTGCACATAGTTCTGTTCCCAAAAGCATGTAAGCTACTCGGACGTTGTAGAGTTTTAAAATGCCTTTCCCTCCATTCACGAACCCTTGAAGATTGAAACTATAACTTGTTCAAACTTGATGAGTACATATAGTGGTGCAACATAGAATTGACATTCCTACTACATGCTTAATATTATGAGGTGTTACACAATATATTAACAATATTTTTTTTTGGCAGTGATTCTTACAGAGCAAAAAGTTATTTTTATAAAGCCACTAATTTCATTTTTGTAGGTAATGACCAATGAACTTGCACAAATGAAGTTAGTGGCTTTGATAGAATAACTTTTTTTTCGTAAAAATCATTACTCATTTTTTTTACTTAATTGTAAGATAAGAAACACATTCAATTTCAGCAAGGTACTTTGAGTTCAATGGCAGTAGATGGGGTCGTCCATTGGAAAATAAGAACTTTTCGATTAAATGTTAGAGCATCGGAAATGAATATGTTAAATAAGGACTAAAAATGGCAGAAAATTTGAGTCACTTCTCTTTAAGGGGGGGGGGGGGATCCCCAAATATTAAGGGTCGTGATCTTTGCCTGGAGTGTTTCTTGAATCCCAGTAACTAAATTGGCAATTAATCTATCTAATAACTGGGTTTTACAATCTGAACAGTTTAAGCAAAAAATGTCGCTTCTTAATTCACTGAGTTTTAAATAAAATATATAACACTAGTAAATTTGGAGGCATTAAAATCCGGCTCTAACACTTTAATTCACATGAAGGCTTAGAAAATTGCGACCAAACTAGCAATACAGATTAGTGTTTTAGTGTGTACCGAACAAAGGGGACGACAAGCAAAGGGGCGGTAAGTGAAATTTGAACATGGAGATAAACATGGAGATTTAGGTTCATCCCCATTGGTTGTTCTCTCTGGGTAGGGTGTATTGGGTGTACATGGGTAAGTAAAATTACACAAGGGACCCATTAAGTTCATCAAAAGATAGGATTAACTTAGAAAAATAATATTAACACCCCTAATATTTATGAAATATAAATAATAACCCTATCTAAAAATAGCGGTATTACACCAGCACCTACGAGGAGACTTGCAAAATGGCTGTTAATTTTAACAAATGTACCTTTCATGAAAGGCCTGACAAATCAAAATGCTTTTCACACCTAGTAGAGTTGATAGTTTATGAAACGAACTTGAAGGCTTTTGCGTTCTACTTTTTGCCTTCTCACGACTATGATGCTCGCATTGAAAATGAATGGGTGACACTTTCTGTACATCATGATGTCCGAATCATTGCTTTATGTGGAAAGCTAGAGTACCAACAACAGCTTAAAGATTTCCTATTTGCCTCAAGGCCTATTGTAACTAATGTATTACTATCAGTTAATACGATTCCAGAACGACCATTGGAAGCGGAACTTTGTAATCTCAAGAAATTGATTCTTGTAGATACATATCTCTCCGAGAAATTTACCATGGACTTCACATCAAGTTGTTCGCAGATTGAGACCCTGTATCTTTTGTGATGTAAGCGCCTTCAAGGTTTTCTCCATTACAGGCTCTAGACTGAAGCATCTTGAGACATTACGCTGTCTTGGAATTCAGCTATGTGAGGTTGTTAAGCTATTGAGAGATTGTATATGCAAGTGTTGTTGCCCGAGGTTTTAAGTTTGTGCAAATGGATTCTCTCTTTACAGGAAAGAAATCTTTATTATAACAGTTTATCAAGCACAAACAAGATATGTTTATTACCCATATGCTGCTAAACTTGCTAGAGGGCTCCGTAGAGCAAGGCATGTACTGCTCAATTAATCAAAATGGTCTAGAGGGGTCCATGCATGTGTCCACTGAACACTTGGGTCTTTTATTTTCATTGAACAGTAAACATCTTGTTGTACGGACCCCTCTATCAAGTTTAACAACAAATGGCTGACGAGCATCTCTTGTTTGCGCTCATTTTGTCATAACTGTCAACTGTATGGCAGATCGAGTCTAAAAAGAAGTCCAACTTATAAGCCACTTCAACAGTTATTTAACTATTGACATTCAATATACCTTTCAGAAATAGGTATTGAACCTTAGAGTGTACGATACCCCAAAAGTAAATAATGATGTCAGGTTTTTTGTCAATTTGAGCCCTAATTCAACATTCATTTCGGTGCTAACCATCTACCAATTTGACAATATGACCAGTATGGGCAACAAATGTCATTGATTGATCCATCAAGCTTGTAATAAAATAAGTAGCAAAGAAGTGCAAAGAAGAACTACTAAAGAGCATTAATAACTATGCCCCGATTAGAGGTGGGATTGCATGGAGAAAATATCGAGATCATGAAAGAGGCAACTGATCAATCTTAGGTAGAGACCCGAGTTTTTGTGGAGTTTTAATTTTTAAAGGTAACAGTTATCCGCACCTTAAAAACACGTTGTCTATGTATAATATTTACATCATTTTTAATTTGAGTTTCACCGATTGGATTGTCCTTTCGGATGATGAGACTTAGAAGTGACAAAATACCATGTGTTAATTAGAAGTCAG
The DNA here is from genome assembly GCA_023055425.1 of Linanthus parryae. NCBI lineage: Eukaryota > Viridiplantae > Streptophyta > Magnoliopsida > Ericales > Polemoniaceae > Linanthus > Linanthus parryae. The sequence continues at coordinate 30,434,563 of JALGPY010000002.1, forward strand.
TTTAAGAAGAAACCAATTTCAAAATCTCTATACTTGCTAACGTTATTTATTTTATTATAAAGTCAGTCGGTTGAGCTTACATTGTCAAATCACTAGATAGATAGCACTGGTAATGGAACGTCGAATAAGGGCTCAAATTGGCAGAAAATTGGAGACACTGCTCCTTTTGGGTACCCCATACTTCTACTTTATGAGGGTCATTATCTTTGTCTTAAACGGTTTTCGACTGAAAATAGCTGAATTAGTATTTAATATATCTAAATAACTGTTATGAAATCCTGCGTATAGAGCAAAAGTTTGCTGACATCGTCATTTCAGGTTATGCAATTATCTATAGCATTCTTAATCAACATTTTCTAAATTCTCCATTCTATGTAGTCACGATGTTTCCTTTTTGCGCCAGGCTGCATCAAGAATAACGCATGCAAGAACTAGTAAAAGCACGAGTTCTCCAAAAAAAGGCAAACATGAAGGAGGATCAATTGATCTTATTGTACCATATCATGTCATTTATGCCCGATCATGAAGCATTTAAAACAAGCCTGTTGTTCAGAATGTGGAGCACTATGTGGCCATCATTTCATGTCGTTATTTTTCACTGCAGTACCTTTCCTGAAGTGGAAGACAAATCGAAATAGACTTCATCTCTCGTGCAGTTGATATTCGTTTCGTCATGACTTATAACGCTACACAACTGAATGAAGCCTAAAAAGGCACTTTAATTTGTGATATATCCACTTCAGAAAGGTACGATAGTAAAAAAAATGACATGAAAGAACGGCAGCATATATAGTGCTCGACATTCTAGACAACATGATAGTCTTAAATGCGTCAAGAGTGGGCATAAATGAAAGGCAAAGTACCGAAAATCTGTACGCAAGAAGCCCATTCGATCCTCGTTTGCTTTTTTGAAGAAGCCGTACTTTTACTGGCTTCTTCCTTTTGTTATTCTTGCTACAATCTTATGAGAAATTATAAGACCACAACAACAATAAAATATTCAGTATCATCATGGGTGTATTTTATTGGTTGATTGCATATAATGAAAGTTTAGTGAATATTAATCTTATCAAATTTATACACCACTACATGGAAATATATATAGACAATTCTTAAATTAAATCATTAGCTGTACTACCACCATGATACTACATATCTTCTCACTACCTAGGATCGAAATTAAGATAACATTGATTATGAAAGAAGATGTTAGCATACTGTAGCTCTAGAAGTAGCATACTGTACTCTAGAAGATAGATTTCATAACAGCTATTTAAAATAAAATCAGGCATTCAAGAAACCATTATGAAATAGGTAATGACCCTTAAAGTTTATGGTACCCCAAAAGTGAGTAATGATGTCAGTTTTTTTTTCATTTTAAGCCCTGATTGAATATTCATTCCGGTGCTAACCATCCACCAATTTGACAATGTGACCAGTATGGCCAACAAAAATGTCATTGCTGGATCCAACGAGTCTGTAATAAAATTAGTAGTACATGTAACCTGGCTTCTTCTTAAATAAACTACGGCTTGAAGTCAGCCCAGAGGAGCAAAGAGGAACTACTAGAGAGCATTAATAACTATGCTCCGATTAGAGGTGGGTTTGCACTGTCCAGTCCTATGCAAACCCTCTTCCGTCTAGTGACAGTCGGCTATCCGTGGTGTCTTTATCGTAGGCTCGGCCTGTTGCTACAAGTACTTTAAAACAAGTTGATAATCTGTATTATCATGCGACTTACTATGAATATTGCACTTAAGTGGCTCAGCCAGTTGCTAGAGCTTCATGTTCGGTTAACCGGGACCGGAACCGGACCAGTTATTTAGCCGACCGGTTCTCGGTTCGGTTAACCGATATATTAGCTTATTCGGTTCAGTTAACCGAAACCGTTAATTTTCGAAAAGGGCTAACCGAACCGGAACCGTGGGAATGGAACCAGTACATTGGTTCGGTTCGGTTCCGGTTTTGGGCGGTTTTTTTATTTTATGTTTTGATTTTGTTTTGGTTTCTTTAGTGTCTTAGTATTAAAACAAACATAAAATTTTCGGTTATAACCGCCGGTTCCGGTTCTTGCGAACTCGGTTCGGTTCCGGTTACCGTTTAGCTCTGGCCGAACCAAGACCGGCCATATACGGTTCGGTGGTCAGTTTCGGTCCCCTACCCTTCGGGTCGGTTTTCGATAAGCATATTTCTGTTCTTTCGGGGTTTTAATCGGAACCGGTCGGTTAACCGACCCGAAGTGCAGCTAGTACTTTATAACAAGTTGAGATTAATAAATCTCAATGCATAATTATCAACAACATACCAGAATCGGTGGAAATACACGCGATCACTATAATCCGTTTTTCATCCAACTGGCCTCCCACACCTCCTGCACAAATTGTTTGTCATGAGTAACAGATGAGGAGATCAAGCAGGTAAATGCAAGAAGAAAAATTAACAAATCTGTGGCCGTAATAGAAGTGTCAAACATGAACACAACCAAAAAATGGAGAACTACAACGCTCTATGTTTGGCCAAAAGTTTCGGTTCTTAGAAAGCTTCGGTTCAAAGCTCTAGGTTTCTCTCTCTTTCTCGAAGGATTTAGAAAGTGAATTGGAAGGAAGGTGAAGCTGACGGTGGATCGTTTAAATATAGCTAAGGTCACCTTCACGTGTCATGATCAAAATGCCCTTGTTCATGATTTGGCTAGTTTGGGCTCCGGCTTGTCTAGTTTCACAGGGTTTTTTAGTTTTAGAAGAACAATTGTGAGATTCGAGCATTTACTCTTCAGATCATAATAAAACATTCAACTCTTAAAAACAAACAGATCCAGAACGAGCTCTAATCGGAGACTGAAAAGTGTCATACAAAATAGGAAGTCGATTTAAGGCAAAAATAATCATCCTAATCATTAACAAGGATGGGAGACAAAATCAATTTATTTTTAACTTATGCATGTACAGATCTATAGAATCGTAATGTTTTCTTAAATTTTGGAGATCAAATTGTAATCGAAGAATATTATATCTAGATAAATACGCATACCGATGTCCTAAAGAGTCTGCCATTCAGATCTGCAATCAGAGATCGAGTACTTGAGTGAGGACTTCTTGTAGCTTGTTCAGAGTTGAGATGGAATGATCTTGAATTGGCGAGATTGTGAAGCCGACGCTGAAATGATCTCATCATTGGCAGTGGTGTATCACTGAGAACAGGGATGAGAGCCATCATCACAGCCAAACAACGATGGTGTGCGAATGATTGATTTGAGTTTGTGCTTTCCTAAAATAAAATTGAAAGTATCAAGATTGTGTGGCATGAGATTGTGATTATTTGAGAGGACATCAACCGGATATGAAATTTTCATGGATGAGGTGATAGAGGTAGAGAGCATTCTGATGGCTCTCATACCATGAAAGGTAATCAGAAACAAATGGGAATGAAAAAAAAAAAGTAATGAATCTCACAAATGTGAGACGAATGGTAGTGGCATCACAATAGAGAGAAGAAAGGTATGCTTAAATACAACTGAATTTAACGATTGTGATCAAACAGTAGGATAATCTAACGGTTATAATGGTGCTGCTACGAGAGATACATTTTGGGTTAGGAGTATGACCTATTTGAGCAACAATATGCCTCTATAGATAATGGGTTGCGATACTAGTGGACTGCATCTCTTATAACGTAATTGGGTTTTAGCTTTGGATTTCACTTCTTTGGGCTCGTATATTTTGAATTTTCAATTTTTCAACTGTGAATTGGGTTCTCTCTAGTAAACTTATGAAATACCCCGTTTTATGGATACAAGTATTTTATGATATTACTGTAACTTTTGGGTGTTAATATAATATCATTATAAGTGTTGGGTATTAGCTTTTCATTGGATGTGAGTTAATTTTTATAGTTATTAAAGACTTGGGGCTTTTATGTATTTTTTCATAATTTTAATAGTGTCTTTAACTTAACCGGTGGGGTATTACTTGTATTTAACCTAAACTAATGGGGGTGAAAGTGTCTTTAACCTAAAAATCATCATCTTCTCCATCTCCTGCAACTAGCAGGAGAGTTCTCCACGGCTCCACCTCCGACTCCAACACAACCACCGCCCAATTCGCCACCAAACATCCCGTTTTCTGTCCCAATTCAGTCCCAATCACTCAAGGATCGAATATTTAGCTTCAAGAAACCAATTTCACCCAATTTCGTGACCCGATTCGAAATCAAAAACTTCGCGGTGGGTCTCCTTCCACTCGCCGGACTCTTTAATTAGAAGCCTATAAATACCCACATCAAAATCAGAATTCTTCTCACACCAACACCACATCAATCTCTCTCTCGTTCTCTCTCGTTTCCCGTCGGATTGGCCGGAACCCAGCAGGGTCCGACCGAGCAGAGCCCAGCCGGAGCTCCGACCGAGCCCGACGCCACCGTCCCGCCGCCGTACGCTGCCGGTGAACTCGTCCGCCTCTCTCCGGCTCCATCCCGTCGGCCTCTCCCCCCCCCCCCCCCCCGTCGCTTCTCTCTCTCTCTTCGAGTAAGAACTCGTCTGCTTCTTTCTCTTGTCTTTCTTTCTATTTATTCTTTTGTTTTTTTATCATTATTATTATTATAAATTAAGTAAATATTAATTGAGATGAAGGAAACAAAGGGGCTGCTGGCCCAGTGGTTAAAAGCTAACACTTAATGATTTGTGGGTAGGTGGAAGTGAGGTTCTAGGTTCGAATCTTACCAAAGACAATTCTTTTTATTCAATTTTAAAATAATATTTTTGTACTCTTCTTCACCCCAAAACAAAAGTCTAGAATAAGGATAATAAAAGAATTTTTTTTCTTACTTATTCTTTTATAAGTTTGTAACAAATTAGAATAAGTTATTTTCTTCAAATAAATTTTTTATTTCTTTTAAATAAATTTAGTTTAAAACTTATATTCTTTACTAAGGCTTGTTTGGTTGGGAGGAACTACTATTAGAATTATTATTGTTTTTGGGGAAAATAATAGGCTTCTCTACCCTATAATAAGGGAAATAATTAGTTAATCTTGTAAGTTATATTTTTATAACTATAGCTATGTTTTACAATAATAAACGTTAACTCTATAAAGTGTATTTTTCTATAAAAGAGGTTGTTCGCCTTAGTAAAGGTTGGGGAGAGTTAGTACGGGATTTATTTCATTTACCTATAGGAATTCTTGTGCAATGTGTTGATTAGAATACTATTAAATATGTAGGCGACAATTTCGTTGACGAAGGACACGTCGAGTATTACTAGGAAGTGATTTTCTTTGCTTGAGATTAAAGGTAAGTTAACATGCCATGCCTAGAGCCCATTCCTCTTTTCGTGTCAAATGTTTTCAATCCTACTGGTCTCAAAATAATTTTATGCAAAATATGTGCTGCTTGAATACTTGTTTCAAATTGTTGAAATGTTCTCTGAAAATATCAATGCAATCTAATAATCGATGATAACGTAAAGTGGAAGAGTTGTACGGGGATGATTATTGTTGTATGGTTACTATTGGCATTGGGCGTGTTGACTTCGGTCTCTCGTCCAATTTATTTTATTTAATCCGGTCGCAAGTCCCCGGATAGCTCCTTGTACTCACTCTTCTGGCCGCAAGAAGTCTGTAAGGGGGTGTCGACACTTAAGGTCTTGGATGCTTGCGAAGTGGTTGGTTAGTTTTCCCCGTATCGACAAATTAATAAATTGGTTTTTGGATTGGATATTTTTAATGAAAAAGGAAATATTATGAGTTTTGGAATCCCATTATTTGGATAATGGATGTGATTTGGAAAATATAAATGAACTTGGAATCTCTCATCTTATTTCTTATATAAAAGGGTCAAATCTTTTATTTTCACTTTGTTTTAGCAAACCTACTACAAAATGGTTTTCAAATTACTTCATAATCTATTTACATGCTTGGGTGTTACTTACTAAGTATTTCCGCTGACTTTGGAAACTGTGGTGTTCTCTTTTGGTTTTCTACACCACAGGTTAGATGGGAGCTTGGTCCGAGGGAAAAACGCGACTCATGAAAGTAGTAACATTCACATTTAGTTTCATTTGAACATTAGATAGTAGTTTGATTTTAGATTTGTAATAATGCCCATATTTGTGGCAAGACGAGTTTTAAAGTTTTAAATAATTATTTTATGGATTTTGGGTTGGATATTCTGTTATAAAATCTCCTTGTATTCGGGTTTAATCTGGGGTACGGAGTGACATCTCCGGGCTTCTGCCTTGGTCGTTTTGGGGGTGTTACAACTTATGTCGTCCATTTGGGCTTGTGATATGGCCCATATTGTCAAAAAATGCAAGACTGCTTTAAAGAAACACCTTTTGGTTAAAAAATACATTTGGAAACTATAAAAAAAAAATTACACAAGAGGGTTTGTTGTTGCCTCTGCAATCAAGTGTCTCGGAAGAGAATGATGTTCATCTTTTCTTCGAATGCCCTTCAATCAGACAACCCTATGCCTCGACAATTTTTGGTCTGTCTACGCCAACTCTTGATATGCCGACTCAGGAACGCCTCCTAATATCATCACACCTTTCGCTCCAGATCAACTTCGGTTATTTATCCACACCATTTAGTAGATATGAGAATCTAAAATAAAAGAGTTGATTCATTTTGAGTAGATCTGTCAAAAATAAGTATTTGAAGTGTAGGTGCAAACATTGAATATTTAAATACGACTAACCTCCTTTTTAGATCTACTCATGCGAAGCCTTGTGATGTTGAGAGTGACAGAGATGGATGCCACCACCACTTAGTCTATTGAAGAGGAACACTGACGCATCAGTGATGAAAGATCGACGGCTAGTCGGAGGGGGGCAGTAATTAGAAACTTTAGAGGCAGATTCATCCACAACATCCGATCCACTCAAATTCAACTCTAGCTGAGGTAGAAGCTCTCCGATATGCCATAAGGTCAATCAAAATCTTATGTTTTTGGCTACTGCATTTTGAATTGGACTGTAAAGCTGTGGTTTTGGCTCTCTCAGATGATTTAAAGGGTGGATCAGAAGGGAGGCAATTGCTAATGGATTGTGGCCGCATTGTGGATGAGTTTTTTATAGCTAAGATGTCGCACGATGGATCTGTTATCCATATTATAGAGTTTCCTTCCCATAAGGTGACCGAATTGTCCTTTGATGATTTTGCTGGTTTGGGCTTCAGCTCGTCTAATTTTATCTATTCTCCTTACTCATGTCCTTCATAACTTGTATCTGGGTTGGTCACGAATGACACATATTATCTAAACTAGGCAATACCCTGCGCCAACGCGCGAATTTGCAAAGAAAAAATGGTATTCCCATGAAGTGGCGTTCACCATATTTTGTTATAAATCTCAAAAGATATTTATTTCACTTCAAAGATAATTCATTGGTACTAACGAGTATTATCATGTTTATATTCAACAGGGTACCCAGGAATTTATCATGGGGGGGGTGGAGTTCTATCTAATTACACATACAAGTAGTGTATTTAACTTTCCTTGTGTACTTGAACTCAAATGGAACATGTGATAAATAAAAACTTAGACATGGACAACATGGAAATAATAAAATAATAGTTGCATATACACAAGCATCGTGCGGCTATATGCCTATTGTATATAATTTCAAAAAAAAAAAAAAAAAAAAAAATAATAAAAAATCCTCAAGTGAAAATACATATTGTCATTTATGTTATATTCTTGCAGCCATTGTCTGGCATTGTCAACTAGGGAAAAGGTAACATCGTCATCTGTATTGTGTCCTCTGGCACTCTCTAGTTATGGAATGTCTGAAAAATGTGTGAGAGTAGCCAGGTGTGCACTAGGATCATCTACGAAATGGAAACTGCACAAGAAACACTGGGTATGGAATTAGGATCATCCCTGCAGCCCATGAATGCACAAAAACACCCCTCAGACTCACTAGTCTAAGGCCGTTGTTGTGTTTGAACCGTAGAAGAGGGCCCATCACGAACAAGAGTTTCCTCACGTGTAGCCGACGCCGACGATGTTACAGTAACCAATGGCCCCTGAATGGTCGAAGGCACAACAACCCCAACTGCGAACGCATCGCGGGGAGACAAGTCATGTATAACACCTGGTTGCGAACCCACGCCCATGGAACTTTCATAATCCATAGAATCCAACACTTCTTCAAGCACCTCATCAGCCACGGCATCAACTGCACCCGCATTCAATAGTTCAGAAGCACGTTAAATTCGTGGGTACTAGCTATATTTGTACTAGTTATTATTTTATAAATAAGGGTGGCTACGTATTATTTTATTCAACCGTTCAACTTTGAGAATGGGTTTGCAGATAGCATCCATGGTTGAGACCCTAGTAAGTAAAGAAGAGAACAAGGAACAGGAGGGCGGTTTAGAGAAGAGCATCGTCGAGCATGACGTTGTCGGTGTCGTAGTTGTGATAGAAACTGTGTCGGTCATGATCTGAGCTGAAGATGGCGACGGGTGCAATCTCATGTGCATGAGACATTACATAGCTAGTACGAGGTGTTGTGGAAGAACCAGCGCCTCCTCCACTAGAGAGTAGTAAACCAGAACCTGCCCCACCATGGCTCCGCCGGTGTGCTTCGAGTTTCCGCGGCATCATGTTTGTTCTTTTTGCAGCTGTTACAGAATAAATCTTCGACTAAAATACAACCCTCTGCTAAAAACCCATTTCCCTCCCAATTAGCTATCCAGTCAAAATCAGGTAACTCTTTCGTGCAATCAATCTCGATATTTATCCGAGCATGTCCAGTAAAACAGAATCCAACAGAAGCTTCGACAACTCTGAGGAAAGTAAAAAATCCTCCGTAAAGAAAATTCGGAGGGAGGTCTGGGAGAGACACATGTCAAAAGCCTAGAAGATTCTCGTCAAACGATGAAATCTGGCTACCATTGAAATGCCTGATACAAGCCTAGGGTTGTGTCATGAAAGAAGGGTCGCATACTGAAATATTTGGATTTGTGGAGGTCATTCGGTAAATAGAAAACTTATAGCAATATATGCGGTTATATTTTATGTAAGTTCATTTGGAACCATTTTGGTTAGGAAAAATTTAAACTTTTACATAGTATACTGTATAAATCATCACCAATGGTATGCAACAATTTGCTTACTACTAGTAGTAGTTAACGAGGGCATTGATTCCCAAATCTCAACCCATCCTCAATCCTCAATGATTATGGTGCATGAACGTTCTTCCTTATGTAAGATAGGGTGAGCACATAAGTTCTCTCTCGTACGATTGTCTATTAAACTGAGTCCGGAACAAGAGTTGTGTAACCACCAAATAAAATAACAGACAAGTGCGGGAAATATGAGTAATTTATTCATTTATCTCATGCAAGCACTAACGTGACAAACAGTGAAATGATGTAGCTTACAAGAATACTTTTAGTATGATCAATAACTTCAAAAGAAATGAGGAGTTCAAGATCCATATCTGGCTAATACAGTTTCCCTGGCAGGGAAGGAGCTTGAGGCTCTTGTTCTAGCTCAGCCTCTATCGCTGCTGCCTCCTTCCTCATCACCTCCAACTTGCGGCGCTTCTCTTCCCGTGCATGCAAGACTTCTTGAAGTGTTGTAGCCTCATGCACCAGTTTGGCAAGGTACTGCTCCAGCCACCCGACTTCCATACCAAGCCCTTTCAAGTCCTCCAAATTTGCCTTTAACTTGTCAAATACCTCAGGAGGGGAATCTACCCCAACGGACTTCACCGACTCCAAGACTTCGTAGAAATGGTCAAATGCCATGGTACGGGATTCGGGTGTGCGCAACCAAAGCCCAGCGAAACAGGAAGTGTGTGAAGCCGCAACAGCCCGGAGAGTCTCAAGCCGGGTCTCATTTGCTACAAGCGCAAAGTCAACAGTGTACCTAGCGCTGAAACCATGGTCATTGGTTTGTGTATCGGTTTCCGTGACATCAACTGCCTCGGTTGGAGCGTAGGCACCTGCCTCCCGAGGGGCAACTTGGGGATCATTGTCCAAGGCATGAAGAGTTGGGGCAGCCCCTGAAGGCTGGGCATTCTGGGATTTACCAGGAGCAGGCTCATCGGATCCATCGGGCTTCTCGCGTCCTTGGTCATCTTTGGCACCTATATATAGTAAGATGGAAGATGTCAAATGTTGTTCCTTGAAAAGTGTTGCTTAGGAACGCAAATTCTCAAGGATCAACAGATTGATAAAATACATAGATAATTGAGTTATTTTATATGCTATGTCATTTTTTTAAATCAAAAAAGCATAAGTCATTTTAACATCTGCTAAGCATACCTGAAGTTTCACCTGTCTTCTTAGCAAAATATCGGCAAGCATCCTCCACTGAATAGCAATGTTCCATGAGTACGAGTACTTTGGGAAGGACCTGAAAAAAGAGAGCATCCTGCTCACTTTCAGACATGCCTGCACTGGCTGAAGCCTTGATAGCCTTCTCAATTCTGGCAGCTTGCAAAGCTTCAGCTTCAATCGCAGCTTCTTGTTCAGAAGCCTTGATAATATCCTCCAGTTCAGAATCTTCTTTACCATCTTCTACATTTTTAGATTTCTTCCTCCCTCCCCTTCCCCTTCCCCTTCCCCTGCTTGACTGATGTGTCCTTATATATCGAGACCTAGCACGAGTAGGTTCTCTGGAACCAGGTGGGGCAGGAGTCTGAGAAGGAGGTCGACGACGTGTTTTGTAAGGAGACCTTGACAACGTAGGAGTGCGCTTAGGCACAGGACCCTCTTCTTCGCTACTTGAATCTTTCACCATCCTTTGGCGTTCCAAGGGATCTGCCCCTAATCTCGGGAGATCTATACCCCGCACAAAAATGTCTCAACAGTCACTGATAGAGCACTAAATCCACTAACAGAAATTTTGTTGAGTTCCACCATCACACAGCAGGATAGGAGGTTTTATAGATGTTTCTTTACCATTTTAATAGTGACATGTGTTGATGTTGGTCATTACGAATTCACATACTTTAACTATGTCTACTTTTATGTCTTTATTTATTCTAGTGGTATATTGAATTTCTTTAAAAAGTTTTCATATCTCATTCGGAATTGAAATGTGGAACAAAGTACATACTGATTGTGCCATTGGGCAATTTTTTTATTACAACTATTGTGAAATTTTTGGGGAAATGAAACAACTGCATTTGTTAAGAAGGAATTTCGGTAAATTAATGCATCTTTATGACAGTTTTGTAAACCTTTTTTCTTTAAGGTGATTCTTCGTATAGCAAATTTTGTTTCCATTAATACTTCGTATGATATTATTTCTACATATTCTACAAATTTATCGATTTTCTTTATAGGGGAATATATATATATATATATATATATATATATATATATGGAAATTATGCAAATACCAACTTTCTAAGATAGATAACATTTACTACAGCATGATATGTCATAGCAGGTGTGAGGTGGCACTTCAAGATGGAATTTTATCGTGATGTTGGCTTGTTACGGAGAACTAGAAAATCTTTCATTTCTCTCATGGTAAGAAATAAATGGGTTTCGTGTTGCCTGTGGGTGCAGATTTAAGAAAATTTGTATTTGTATAATTTCTATATATACTCACCTCCAAAAAATATTTTATATTCTATATATTATAAGTGCATATAGAAATAATATATTACGAAGTATTAACAGGAAAAAAAATTATAAACGGTGAATCGCCTTAAAGAAAAAAGTTTACAAAACGGTCATAAGAATGCACTCATTTACCGAAATTCCTTAACAACACATGCAATTTTTTCATTTCCCCATTAATTTCACAAAAGTTGGAATACAAAAATTGATCAGTATTTAATTAGTTCCACATTTTGATTTCGAATGAGATATGAAAACTTTTCAAAGGAATACAAGGTATCACTAGAATATAGAGAAACAAAAAATTAGATGTAGTTAAAGTATGCAAATATTTAATGACCGAATATCAACACATGTCACTAGTAAAATGGTAAAACAAACATCTATAAAATCTCCCATCCTGCTGTGTGATGGTGGAACTTAACTAAATTTATGTCAGTGGGTTTATTGCTCTACCAGTGTTTGTTGCGGCATTTTTCTGCGGGGTATAGATCTCTCGAGATTATGGGCAGATTCCTTGGGAAGCGCCAAAGGGTACTAAAAGATTCAAGTGATAATGAAGAGTGTTGATCGTGTGCCTATGTGCACTTACTACGCCGTCAAGGTCTCCGTACAAAACACATACTCGAGCTCCTTCTCAGATTGCTGCCCCACCTCGTTCCAAAGCTCCTACTCCTGCTACGTCTCAATATCCAAGTACACATCTGTCTAAGCTAGCACGGGAAGGGGAAGGGGAGGGAGGAAGAAATCTAAAAGTGTAGAAGGGGGTAAAGAAGATTCTGAACTGGAGGATATTATCAAGGCTTCTAAACAAGAAGTTGCGATTGAAGCAGAAGCTTTGCAAGCTGCCAGCATTGAGAAGGCTATCAAGGCTTCAGCCGGTGCAGGCATGTCGAAAAGTGAGCAGGATGCTCTCTTTTTCGACCTCCTTCACAAAGCAATCATACTCATGGAAAATGGATATTCAGTGAAGGATGTTGCCCGCTATTTTGCTTAGAAGACAGGTGAAACCTCAGGTATGCAATAGAAGTTACTTAATAGTAGATGTTACGACTAATATTGTTTTTTGATTTAAAATGACATATATAGCGTATAAAATGACTAAAATACCTCTGTATCTTATCAAATCTGTTGGTCCTTGAGAATTTGCTGTCCTAAGCAACACCTTTAAAAGAACAACATCGGACATCTTTTATCCTACTATAGGTGCCCAGGATGACCAAGGACACGAGAAGCCTGATGATCAAATCAGGCAGATTGTGGTATATCCCAGAATGCCCAGCCTTCGGGGGATGCCCCCACTCCTCATGTCGTGGACAAGGATCTCTACACTCAAACCGAGGCAGTTGATGTCGCGGCACCCAATACACAAACCGTTGATCATGTTTTCAGCGCCAGGTATATTGTTGACGTTGCACTTGTAAAAAAATGAAATTCGGCTTGTGACCCTTGTTCAGGCTTCACACACTTGCATGTTTCGCTGGGCTTTGGTTGCGCAACCCCGAATCCTGTACGATGGCATTTGACCCCTTCTGACATATTGCAGGCGCAGAAGTCCGTTCGGGTACAATCCCCTCCTGGGGTCTTTGAGAAGTTGAAGGACAATTTAAAGACTTGAAAGGACTCGGTATGGATGTCGGGTGGCTGGAGCGGTACCCTACTTACGTAGTGCATGAGGCTATCGCACCTTAAGTGATCTTGTGTGTACGGGAAGAGAAGCTCCGCAAGGTTGAGGTGATAAGGAAGGAGGTTGCATAAAATAATGATGTGAGTGTAGTGTACTCTAGATGTTGGATTTGCAACAGTTATTTCAACTGCCAAGCCAATTTAGTTATTGGCATTCGAGAAACCTCTAAGAAAAAGATAATGACCCTCAAATTTTGGAGTACCCCAAAAGTGAGTAGTGACTTAAATTTTTGGCCAGTTTGAGCCCTAATTCAACATTCATTTTCCGGTTCTAATCATCTACCGGTATGATAACGTGACCAGTATGGGCAGCAAATATCATTGCTCAATCCGCCAATTTTTTTAATAAAATAAATAATACTAGTATATATGTAGACTGTAGACGTAAGATGGTTAATTTCTTCTTAAACTGACTATGGATTGGAGTCAGGCCGAGAGAAGCAAAGAGGAACTACTACGGAGCTGTTACGGGTTGAAACTTTTGAAACTGAAGACACCGCTCATTTTGGGGTACCCCAGACTTTAACTGTAGAAGGGTCATTATCTTTGTCTTAAAAGGCTTCTCAAATGTAAAATTACTAAATTGGCATTTTTTTATTTTCAACAAAATTTCTCTTTTAAACTCGAAAAAATTCTCGGGCTTCCAACCCAAAACAGATGTTACACGCACTGCAAAGCAACTAATTAAATATCCTCATGTAGGACCATAAAATAAAATGTTCAGTCTGTCATGTCTATACAAACTGATAACCTGAGTAGGAAGCTCAAATAACTGTTTACGGCATTTAACCTATCAAAATAATTGTTATGAAATCCGATGTATAGAGCTAAAAGTTTGGTGACATCATAATTTCATTTTATGCAACTATTTATAGCATTCCTAATCAACATTGTCTAAAATTTCCATTCTAGGTAGTTGTGATATGTTTTTTTTTTTTTTTTGCACCAGGCTGCATCAAGAATAATGCATGCAACAAACTAGTAAAATCACGGTTTCTTCAAAAAAAGGCAAACGTGGAGGCAAGAAGCTCATTTGATCCTCATCCATGTTTGCTTTTTTGAAGAAGCCATAATTTTACTAGCTTCTTCCTTTTGTTACTGTTGCTACAATCTTGTGCGAAATTATAAGACCACAACTACCTAGCTACGATGGAAATTAAGAAAACATTGATTGTGAAAGAAGATGTTAGCATACTATAGCTCTAGAAGTTGAATTTCGTAACAGCTATTTAAAATAAATCAACTTCCAATTTAGCTATTGGCATTCAAGGCACCTTTCAGAAATATGTAATGACCCTTAAAGTTTATGGTACCCCAAAAGTGAGTAATGATGTCGTTTTTTTGCGAATTTGAGACCTAATTCAACATTCATTCCGGTGCTAACCATCTACCAATTTGACAATGTGACCAGTATGGGCAAAAATGTCATTGCTCAATCCACCGAGTTTGTAATAAAATAAGTAGTAGACGTAACCTGGCTTCTTGTTAAATAAACTACGGATTAGAGTCACCCCAGAGGGGCAAACAGGAACTACTAGAGAGCATTGATATTTGGTCTCGGTGGAAACTTGTTAACGACCTCTTCTGAAGCTCCTCACACTGGTGGACTACGGCTTGGGGGACTCATGAGACGATTCGCCTCTCAAGTGCTCGCTCATCGGACATCCCTATGCTTAAGACCATTACACTTCTTGCGACTTACTATGACTATTGCCCTTAAGTGGCTCAGCCAGTTGCTATTGGTGTGTTATGACAAGATGAGCTTAATAGATTTGAATGCATAATTATCAACAACATACCAGAATCGGTGGAAGTACACATGATCACCATAATCCCGTTTTTCGTCCAATTGGCCTCCCACCTCCTGCACAAATTGTTTGTCATGAGTAACAGATGAGGAGATCAAGTAGATTTAAAAATGCAAGGAGAAAAATTGACAAGTCTGAGGCCGTGGTCCAAATAATAGAAATGTCAAACATGAATGTAACCAAAAAAAAAATTGAGAAGTACAAATTCATATGTACGAAAAAAAAAAATTATAAATTTACACTGGTCAAATGGGACTTCAACGCTCTACGTCTAGCTCTCTCGAAGTGGTTAGAAGATTGTTTTTATTTTATTTCTTGAAATATAGTTAAAAGATGAATTGGAAAGAAGGCGATTGATAATGGAGTTATCTGACGGTGGATCGGTGATTTATAGCTAGGGCTTCCTTCACGTATCATGACCAAAATGCCCTCATCCATGATTTGGCTTGTTTGGGTTTGTCTAATTTTATAGGGTTTCCAGTTTTAGAAGAACAATTTTGAGATTCGAGCATTTAGTAATAAAACATTCAACTCTTGAATAAAGAACATGTTTAGAACAAGCTCTAATGAAAGACGACAAAGTGTCGTAAAAAAAAAAGAAAGTCGATTTAAGGCAAAGAGGATCATATCGTAATCATTAACAAAATATAGTTTAACTTCTGCATGTACAGATCTATAGAATCATAATGTTTTTGTTTATAGTTTGTAGATAAAATCTTAATTGAAGAATATTATATCTAGATAAAGAAGCATACCGATGTTTCAAAGAATTTCACCTCCAGATCTGCAATCAGAGATCGAGTACTTGAGTGAGGGCTTCTTATAGAGTGTTCAGAGTTAAGATGGACTGATCTTTGAATCGGCGAGATTGTGAAGCCGACACTAAAACGATCCAATCATTGGCGGTGGTGTATCACTGAGGAAAGGGATGAGAGCCATCATCAAAGCCAAACAACGATGGTATGCGAATGATTGATGTGACTTGGTGCTTCCATAAAATAAAATAGAAAGCATCAAATTTGTGTGGCATAAGTTTGGGATTATTAGAGAGGACATCAATCGGATATGAAATTTCCATGGGTGAGGTGGTGGAGATAAAGAGTATTATGATGGCTCTGATACCATGAAAGGTAATCGGAAACAAACGGGAATGAATAGAGAAAATGAAATGTATCTCATTCTTGTGAGACGAATGGTTGTGGCATTATAATAGAGATAGAGAGACGAAAGGCTTGCTTATATACACCTAAATCTAACTATAGGATCAAAAAGTAGGATAATCTGAGGGTTACAATGGTGCTGCTGCGAGAGATACATTTAGGGTTAGGAGTATGACCCAAATATCCCTATAGATAATGGGCCACGATACTAGCGGACTGCTTTTGTTATAACGTAATTGGGCTTTAGCTTTGGACTTTACTTCTTTGAGCTTGCATACTTTGCATATTTCAACTGTGAATTTGGGTTCTCTCTAGTAAAATTATGTCGTCCAAACATGTATCTGACGTGGGCTTGTGATATGGCCCATAATTTCTAAAAAAAATGCACGTCCCGATTAAAAATTATTTGAAAACTATACAAAAATTAATTTGCACAAGAGAGTTTGTTGTTGATTATGTCAGAGTGTCTGAGGATGATGTTCATCTTTTCTTCTAATGCTCTTCAATCAGACAACCATGGGCCTCGACAATTTTAGTTTTGTCAATGCCAACTCCAGACATGCCGACTCAAATACTGCAACCAAAATATCATCACACATTTTGCCCTGGATCAACTTCGGTTATTTATCCACACCCTTTGGTAGATATGAAAATCTCAAAATAAAGGAATTGATTCACTTTATGTAGATCTGTCAGAAATAAGTACTTGAAGTGTCTCACATTTAATATACAATACAACGGATAGTCGGAGGAGGAACAGTAATTAGAAACTCTAGAGACGGTTTCATCCACGCCTTCTGATCCACTCAAATTCAACTCTAGCTTAGCAGAAGCTCTCTAACATGCCATGAGTCAATCCAAGTTTATTCAGATGCGTTCTTGAGAAATTTCATCTCCAATATTGTGCAACTAAAGTTCACCGATGTACTCTTCTCATTAGTTATTGATTCTTTTCACTGAACGTTTCATGACAAGGTTTTAATGAGACATCGCAGTGGTGAATATTCAAGGGGGGCTGTTATAAAATATTTGGCTAGTTTATTGGTGAATATTCACCACAAATTATAAGCCCATTGTACATTGTTATTGGCTCGTTAGACGACCATAATGCCTATATAAGTAGGCTTAGGGTTGGAGAATATATACACATGTACTAGTTTCTTCCTACATCTTCTATACTCTTTTCTTTTTCGTCTCTCCCAAACATCGTATCACAACAAAAGCAATACTTAGGTTTCGAGTTCCGTTCTCACGAACTCGTATCCATTGTACTATCATGAGAACGTGTGTGGCATCCTCACAACTACAAATATCTTTATATTAGTGAAAGAGACATTTATTAAGACTCTAAATCTTAAAGAGTGCGCGTGTGATTTCTCATTAGTGAAAAAAAAGATCGTGGTTGTGAGGATGCCACATCACGTTTTCATGATAGTATCAATGAACACGAGTTCGTGAGAACATCACTCCAATTTTTTATTAATTAATTTCATACGAATAAACGTGTAGGATTACAGATAGGGCCTTACAGATATCATATTCATATGAACTATTTAAAGACAAATAAAATTCTATTAGTAAAATCACAACATTAATTAAAAAATTGCCACACTACAACATTGAAACAAATTATAATTGCACCAGAACATTGAGATAGATAATAATTGATCTTAATTGAGATAGATAATAATTGATCTTAAGTGGCAAATATAAAGAGTACCATAAGCAAATTAGTGACAAATCCATATTAATATATATATATATATACATATATATTTGAAAATTTACATCGTAATGGGTACAAACATGTTACCACGTGCAGGAGATTCAAACGTTCTACCGCAAAACTAACACCCATTTGCAAGCAATACTTAAGTAGTGTCAATAATTTATTGGTTGATTTTGGACATATTGACATGTAGGATTACATATGTCAATATTTATATCAATTATTAAAAGACAAATGGCGCCTTCGAAACAAATTATTGTAAGATAAGAAAAGATTGTGGTAGGAAAATAAAGTTGATTATTGTCTATCTAAACAAATTATTGTAGCTCTCTAAATATACATTCAAAACATATTCAAGAAAACCCCCTAAACCTTGCTCGCTTTTAAGGAGAAAACTCCAACGTACAAACATGTCGAAATTTGTAGAGCATCTCACCAGTTACAAACTCTGAGAATACGAAATACTAGTGGGGCTTAATTTTAAGATCAACCAATTGCTGCGGATCCACCTCGGATGGTGAACAAGTAAGCGCGCACTGCGCAGTTGTCGTCTTAGGGAAAGCAATGACATCTCGGATTGAGCTTGCACCAGCCAACATCATGACCAGTCTATCCAGGCCGTAAGCAATTCCACCTTAAACAGATGATCAAAAAGGCGGTGGTTCAGTCCCCAATTGCTATAGACCTCCAGAGAATTTAGTTCAGGTAAAAAACACAGAAAGCCTCATTTTATGAGACCTTGATGCTCATAGAAGGCACAGAAACCATAGTGTTCAATAGAACGTCTAAGCATTCACCTATCAGTATTAAGAGAGTTTGATGTTCATCAAGGCAAGATGTTCATCAAGCCTTCAATAATAATAATAAATACTATTACTTTCTCAAAAAAAAAAAAAAAAAATACTAGTTGATCTAGCTGCACCCGACAATACCTAGCCAACATACAGGAAAACCAGGCCACATTAAGGATCTGTTTGGTTTGCAGTAAAATGCTTTACAAGGGAAAATATTCTATGCGTAAAATTTTTGTGTGAAAAAGTTCTCTGCAATTATTTTCTCGTGTTTGGTTGACACTTGCCAAAACAGTGGGCTGTGACGGCAGTGGCAGTGATGGGTGGCGGTGATGGATCGCGGTGGATGTAGGTGGTGGTTATTGGTTGTGGAGGTGTTGGTATGAGTTGTTGGTGTGCTCCTTCACTCTCCGGGAAAATGGCTTACGGATTTGAAATGTGTAAATCATTATACATCATATTCGGTTAACCGAAACCGGAACCGAACCGGTTTGTTCCGGTTCCGTCGGTTCCGGTTCGGTTTAACCGATACGTCACAGTCATCGGCTCGGTTTAACCGAAACCGAAATTTTGCGAAAACTAGGAACCGGACCGGAACCGGTACTTCGGTTCGGTTCGGTTAACCGGTTCCGGCCCTTTGGCCGATTATTTTATTATTGTTATTTTTCTTGTTTGGGTTGTTTTGTGGCGTAAAAAATAATTAAAAAACATAAAAACAGCCAAATTTTGGTTCTAGGACCGGTTCCGGTTCTGACCCGGTTCCGGTTCCGGTTTACCAAACCACGAGACCGAACCGTGACCGCTATAATACGGGTCCGGCTTCGGTTTGGCTACACCGGTTTCGGTTCTCGGTTCTGCGTTATTCGGTTCCTCGGTTCGGTTTTAGCCGAAAACCGGCGGTTTAACCGAACCGAGTGCAGCTCTACATTTGAGGGAAAACATTTTACACGAAAAGTGGATCATATTATAAACATTAAGAGGATATATTTAGCTTCTGCATCTACAAATCTATAGAATCTTAATGTTTTTTATATAGTTTGTAGATTAAATCTTAATTGAATAATATTAAATCTAGATAAAAGAAGCATACCATTTCAAAAAAAAGATAAAAGAAGCATACCGATGTTCCAAAGAGTTTCACCTCCAGATCTGCAATCAGAGATCGAGTACTTGAGTGGGGGCTTCTTTTAGAGAGCTCAGAGTAAAGATTGACTAATCTTTGAATCGGCAAGATTGTGAAGCCGACGCTAAAACGGCCCCATCATTGGGGGTTGTGTATCACTGAGGACGAGGATGAGAGCAATCATCAAAGCCAAACGACGACGGTGTGCGAATGATTGATGTGAGTTAGGTGCTTCCATAAGTATGCCCATCAATCGGATATGAAATTTCCATGGGTGAGTTGGTGGAGATAGAGAGTATTCTGATGGCTCTGATACCATGAAAGGTAATCGGAAACAAACGGGAATGAATAGAGAAAATGAAATGTATCTCATTCTTGTGAGACGAATGGTTGTGGCATTATAATAGAGAGAGAGACGAAAGGCATGCTTATATACACCTAAATCTAACTATAGGATCAAACAGTTGGATAATCTGACGGTTACAATGGTGCTGCTGCGAGAGATACATTTAGGGTTAGGAGTATGACCCAAATACCAACAATATGCCCTATAGATAATGGGCCACGATACTAGTGGACTGCTTCTTTTATAACGTAATTGGGCTTTAGCTTAAAACTTTAGTTTTTTGACCTTGCATACTTTGACTATTTCAACTGTGAAGTGGGTTCTCTCTAGTAAAATTATGTCGTCGAAACATGTATCTGACTTGAGCTTGTGATATGGCCGATACTTTCTAAAAAAAATGCATGTTCCGATTAAAAAAATTATTTAGAAACTATACCAAAATTAATTTGCACAAGAGAGTTTGTTGTTGATTCTGCAATCGAGTGTCTGACGATGATGTTCATCTTTTCTTCTAATGCTCTTCAATCAGACAACCCTGGGCCTCGACAATTTTATTTTTGTCAATGCCAACTCCAGACATGCCGACTCAGACACTGCCACCAAAATATCATCACACCTTTTGCTCCGGAGTAACTTCGGTTATTTATCCACACCCTTTGGTAGATATGAAAATCTCAAAATAAAAGAATTAATTCAATTTATGTAAATCTTTCAGAAATAAGTACTTGAAGTGTCACACATTTAATATACAATACAACTAACCTCTTTTCCGATCTACTCATGCAAAGCCTTGTGATTTTGCGGAGTGACAGAGATAGAGGCCACCACTACTTAGTCTCAGTGGTGAAAGATCGACGGCTAGTCGGAGGAGGGACAGTAACTAGAAACTCTAGAGGCGAATTCATCCACGCCTTTCGAACCACTCAAATTCAACTCTAGCTGAGCAGAAGCTCTCTGACATGCCATAAGTCAATCCAAGTTTATTCAGATGCGTTCTTGAGGAATGTCATCTTCAATATTGTGCAATTAAAGTTCACCGATGTACTCTTTTCTTTATTTATTGATTTTTTCCACAGAATTTTTCATGACAAAGTTTTAATGAGACATCGTAGTGGTGAATATTCAAGGGGGACTGTTGTGAAATATTGGGCTAGTTTATTGGTGAATATTCACCACAAATTATAAACCCGTTGTACATTGTTATTGGCTCGTTAGTCGACCCTAATGTCTATATAAGTAGGCTTAGGGTTGGAGAATATATACACATGTACTAGTTTCTCCCTACATATTCTATACTCTTTTCTTTTTCGTCTCTCCCAAACATCGTATCACAACAAAAGTAATAGAAATAGTCATCGACAAATCATGTGCCCAATGTTCATGTATTGTGTTATCCCTTTGTCTCCATATTCGGATTGGCCACGAGACATATTAGTCACACTCGTATATCCAATCCATAGTTCCTCGATCCTGGGAATATGATTATCCGTGCAGATAACATCAATATCTCCATATTGATTTATCTGAGTCTTGACATACATTCTATAAGCACCATCCCTCGAGTGGCCCATGGATATTTATTCCCATTATGTGGGAGGGACAAATCCTGTCTATGTCACTACGATCTCTAAGCTTGCTTCCTATCATGCCCGATAACTACCTTTATAGTTACCCAGTCACGGTGTAACGTTTCATAATATCAAAGCACGATATTTCACAACTAGAGTATCTAGTGACTTCAAGTCTAAGGATTACAATATCATTAGCACTACGACAAGCGCTTGTGACTTTAACATAATATAATGTAGCTTTCTCGTTGTGGGTCAATCCAGTATGCCATTACTCCTAATACATACCCATGTGTTGGATCGTGATATCTCCATATCAATCCAACCCCATACTAGTCTATAGTTGATTGTCCTGTTAATCAATATAATCGACTATGGATATTTAAGAATATAACATTTATATTCTAAGGACTTCATTCATGTTAATATATCTCCATATTGATAACGTAATGAATAGTAAGTCCATATATATATGTTACGATAAATGGATTGCCTCTAGGGCACAATTCCAACATAAGTTTGGAGGTAATAGGGGTGTATTTCCTAAGCACACATATACATCGGATCGGATCGGGTCGGAACTCGGTGGATCTGCCCTCCGATCCAATCCAAATCCAAATCCGATCGGGTCTGGCTTTCCGGATCCAAATCCGATCCATTTTTAATAGGATCGGATTCAGATCTGATCCATTCAGCTCGGATCGCTCAGATCTCAGATCGGATCGGACCGTATTGCCATCCTCATATATAACGGTATATACCGGTAATTGACATGGTATATAACGGTAATTATGGGCTGAATCCGCCCATGATTGTGTAGAAATATATATTCAAATTAATAGTACTGCCAAAAAAATCATGATTGTGTAGAAATACATACTCAAAATAAAATACATCGATGACAAAAGATAAGAAAATCAATTGCATCTCTGAAATTAACGCAAATTTCAACTTGTATATTGAGCAAGTATGAGATGAGGCCAGGAATTGACACTAGTAGGAGAAGACGAAACTACGACCCAACACCGGAGCTCCAACAACGGTGAGAAATCAGGTTTTTGGATGAATTAGGGCATTTTATGAATACTCCTTACATTTTGTTTAGCAATCCTCCATAATCGAATGCATTACGACTATTCTTTCAGATAGCTTATATTTGTCTTTCTTACATTTCAACTTCTTCAATTTTCAAATAAAATTATTCAAATTTTAGAATATTTAATGATAAATAATGTTATTTGTGATGGAGGAAAGCCAACATGGGGACCGGTCTCATAGAACCAGGTTCAGTTTTTTAATCTTTTGGTAGGAATATGATGCTACGCATTTTTTTTTTCGGTGTAGTATTTTGACAGCATAAGACATTGATTATTTCAATTATATAAACTTTTTTATTTGAAATTACACCGTGCATCACACGGGTTTAAAAAAGCTAGTTAGTTCATAAATCACAACCTATCCTCAATCCTCAGTGCTTATTTTGCAATTAAGCCCCATCTGTTGAGGTTTTGCTAAATATGTATACTTGTGCATGGACGTTCTTCCTTCTATAAGAGAGGGTAAGCACATAAGTTCTCTCTCGTGAAATTGTTAATCTAACGAGCATGTAACCCCAAGTAATTAAATAGCATACGAGTGTCGGAAATGTAGGTATTTATTCATTTATCTCATGCAAGCATTAACGTGACAAATATTGAAATAATGCAGCTTACGAGAATATTTTTAGTATGATTAATAACTTCAAAAAAATTGAGATTCCTCCTCGACATTGGCTAAAATTGAGAATGGGTTTTCCAGATAGCATCAACGGAGCCATGGTTGAGACCATAGTAAGTAAAGAAGAGAACAAGGAACAGGAGGGCGGTTTAGAGAAGAGCATCGTCTAGCGTGACGTTGTCGGTCATGATCTGAGCTGAAGATGGCAACGGCCAACGGGTGCAATAAGTTCTCATAACATTACATAGTTAGTACGAGGAGTTGTGGAAGAACCAGCGCCTCCTCCATTAGAGAGTAGTAAACCAGAACCTGCCCCTCCATGGCTCCACCGGTGTGCTTCGAGTTTCCGCGGCATCATGTTTGTTCTTTTTGCAGCTGTTACAGAATAAATCTTCGACTAAAAAACAACTCTCTGCTAGCAACCCATTTCCCTCTCAATTAGCTATCCAGACAAAATCAAGTAACTCTTTCGTGCAATCAATGTTGATATTTATCCGAGCATGTCCAGTAAAACGGAATCCAAGAGAAGCTTCGACAACTCTGAGGAAAGTAAAAAATCCTTAGTAAAGAAAATTCAGAGGGAGGTCTGGGAGAGAGACCCATGTCGAAAGCCTAGAAGATTCTCGTCAAACAATGAAATCTGGCTACCATCGAAATGCCTGATACAAGCCTAGGTCGCATACTGATATATTTGGATTTGTGGAGGTCTTTCTGTAAATAGAAAACTTAGAGCAATATATGCAGTTATATTTTATGTAAGTTCATTAGGAACCATTTTGGTTAGGAAAACTGTAAACATTTACATAGTATACTGTATAGATCATCACCAATAGTATGCAACAATTTGCTTACTACTAGTAGTAGTTAACAAGGGCATTGATTCCCAAATCTCAACCCATCCTCAATCCTCAATGCTTATTTGCAATTAGGCCTCATCTGTTGAGGTTTTGCTAAATGTTTATACTTGGTGTATGGACGTTCTTCCTTATGTAAGATGGGGTAAGCACATAAGTTCTCTCTCATACGATTGTCTATTAAACGAGTCCGGAATAAGAGTTGTGTGAACCACCAAATAAAATAATAGACAAATGCGGGAAATATGACTATTTATTCATTTATCATATGCAAGCACTAACAGTGACAAACAGTGAAATAATGTAGCTTCAAAAGAAATGAGGAGTTCAAGATCCATTACTGGCTAATACAGCTTCCCTGGCAAGGAAGGAGCTTGAGGCTCTTGTGCTAGCTCAGCCTCTATCGCTGCTGCCTCCTTCCTCATCACCTCCAACTTGCGGCGCTTCTCTTCCCGTGCATGCAAGACTTCATGAAGTGTTGTAGCCTCGTGCACCAGTTTGGCAAGGTACTGCTCCAGCCACCCGACTTCCATACCGAGCCCTTTCAAGTCTTCCAAATTTGCCTTTAACTTGTCAAATACCTCAGGAGGGGAATCTACCGGAACGGACTTCACCGACTCCAAGACTTCGTAGAAATGGTCAAACGCCATGGTACGGGATTCGGGTGTGCGCAACCAAATCCCAGCAAAACAGGAAGTGTGTGAAGCCGCAACAGCCCGGAGAGTCTCAAGCCGGGTCTCATTTGCTACAAGCGCAAAGTCAACAGTGTACCCAGCGCTGAAACCATGGTCATTGGTTTGCATATCGGGTTCCGCGACATCAACTGCCTCGTTTGGAGCGTAGGCACCTGCCTCCCGAGGGGAAACTTGGGGATCATTGTCCACGACATGAGGAGTGGGGGCAGCCTCTGAAGGCTGGGCATTCTGGGATTTACCAGGAGCAGGCTCATCGGATCCATCGGGCTTCTCGCGTCCTTGGTCATCTTTGGCACCTATATATAGTAAGATGGAAGATGTCAGATGTTGTTCCTTGAAAAGTGTTGCTTAGGAACGCAAATTCTCAAGGACCAACAGATTGATAAAATACATAGATAATTGAGTTATTTTATATGCTATGTCATTTTTTTAAATCAAAAAAGCATAAGTCATTTTAACATCTGCTAAGCATACCTGAAGTTTTCACCTGTCTTCTTAGCAAAATATCGGCAAGCATCCTCCACTGAATAGCCATGTTCCATGAGTACGAGTACTTTGGGAAGGAGCTGAAAAAAGAGAGCATCCTGCTCACTTTCAGACATGTCTGCACTGGCGGAAGCCTTGATAGCCTTCTCAATTCTCGCAGCTTGCAAAGCTTCAGCTTCAATCGCAGCTTCTTGTTCAGAAGCCTTGATAATATCCTCCAGTTCAGAATCTTCTTTACCATCTTCTACATTTTCAGATTTCTTCATCCCTCCCCTTCCTCTTCCCCTTCCCCTTCCCCTGCCCCTGCTTGACTGATGTGTCCTTATATATCGTGACCTAGCAGGAGTAGGTTCTCTAGAACCAGGTGGGGCAGGAGTCTGAGAAGGAGGTCGACGACGTGTTTTGTAAGGATACCTTGACGACGTATGAGTGCGCTTAGGCACAGAACCCTCTTCATCGCTACTTGAATCTTTCACCATCCTATGGCGCTTCGCAAGGGATCTGCCCATAATCTCGGGAGATCTATACCCCGCACAAAAATGTCTCAACAGTGACTGATAAAGCACTAAATCCACTCACAGAAATTTTGTTGAGTTCCACCATCACACAGCAGGATAGGAGGTTTTATAGATGTTTCTTTACCATTTTAATAGTGACATGTGTTGATGTTGGTCATTACGAATTCACATACTTTAACTATGTCTATATGTATTTATTTATTCTAGTGATACATTGAATTTCTTTAAAAAGTTTTCATATCTCATTTGGAATTGAAATGTGGAACAAAGTACATACTGATTGTGCCATTGGGCAATTTTTTTATTACAGCTATTGTGAAATTTTTGGGGAAATGAAACAACTGCATTTGTTAATAAGGAATTTCGGTAAATTAATGCATCTTTATGACAGTTCTGTAAACCTTTTTTCTTTAAGGTGATTCATCGTATACCAAATTTTGTTTCCATTAATACTTCGTATGATATTATTTCTACATATTCTACAAATATATAGATTTTCTTTATAGGGGAATATATATATATATATATATATATATGGAAATTATGCAAATACCAACTTTCTAAGATAGGTAACATTTACTACAGCATAATATTTCATAGCAGGTGTGAGGTGGCACTTCAAGATGAAATTTTATCGTGATGTTGGCTTGTTACGGAGAACTAGAAAATCTTTCATTTCTCTCATGGTAAGAAATAAATGGGTTTCGTGTTGCTTGTGGGTGCAGATTTAAGGAAACTTGTATTTGTATAATTTCTATATATACTCACCTCCAAAAGAAGTTGTAGATTCTATATATTAGAAGTGCATATGGAAATAATATATTACGAAGTATTAACAGGAAAAAAGAAATTATAAACGGTGAATCACCTTAAAGAAAAAAGTTTACAAAACGGTCATAAGAATGCACTCATTTACCGAAATTCCCTAACAACACATGCAATTTTTTCATAACCCCATTAATTTCACAAAAGTTGGAATACAAAAATTGATCAGTATTTAATTAGTTCCACTTTTGATTTCGAATGAGATATGAAAACTTTTCAAAGGAATACAAGGTATCACTAGAATATAGAGAAACAAAAAAGTAGATATAGTTAAAGTATGCAAATATGTAATGACCGAATATCAACACATGTCACTAGTAAAATGGTAAAACAAACATCTATAAAACCTCCCATCCTGCTGTGTGATGGTGGAACTTAACTAAATTTGTTGCGGCATTTTTCTGCGGGGTATAGATCTCTCGAGATTATGGGCAGATTCCTTGGGAAGCGCCAAAGGGTACTAAAAGATTCAAGTGATAATGAAGAGTGTCGATCGTGTGCCTAAGTGCACTTACTACGCCGTCAAGGTCTCCGTACAAAACACATACTCGAGCTCCTTCTCAGACTCCTGCCCCACTTCATTCCAAAGCTCCTACTCCTGCTACGTCTCAATATCCAAGTACACATCTATCTAAGCTAGCAGGGGAAGGGGAAGGGGAAGGGGAGGGAGGAAGAAATCTAAAGGTGTAGAAGGGGGTAAAGAAGATTCTGAACTGGAGGATATTGTCAAGGCTTCTAAACAAGAAGTTGTGATTGAAGCAGAAGCTTTGCAAGCTGCCAGCATTGAGAAGGCTATCAAGGCTTCAGCCGGTGCAGGCATGTCAGAAAGTGAGCAGGATGCTCTCTTTTTCGACCTCCTTCACAAAGCAATCATACTCATGGAAAATGGATATTCAGTGAAGGATGTTGCCCGCTATTTTGCTTAGAAGACAGGTGAAATCTCAGGTATGCAATAGAAGTTACTTAATAGTAGATGTTACGAGTAATATTGTTTTTTGATTTAAAATGACATATATATCGTATAAAATGACTAAAATACCTCTGTATCTTATCAAATATGTTGGTCCTTGAGAATTTGCTGTCCTAAGCTACACCTTTAAAAGAACAACATCGGACATCTTTTATCCTACTATAGGTGCCTAGGATGACCAAGGACACGAGAAGCCTGATGATCAAATTAGGCAGATTGTGGTATATCCCAGAATGCCCAGCCTTCGGGGGATGCCCCCACTCCTCATGCCGTGGACAAGGATCTCTACACTCCAATCGAGGCAATTGATGTCGCGGCACCCAATACACAAACCGTTGATCATGTTTTCAGCGCCAGGTATATTGTTGACGTTGCGCTTGTAAAAAAATTGAAATTCGGCTTGTGACCCTTGTTCAGGCTTCACACACTTCATGTTTCGCTGGGCTTTGATTGCGCAACCCCGAATCCTGTACGATGGCATTTGACCCCTTCTGACGTCTAGCAGGCGCTGAAGTCCATTCGGGTAAAATCCCCTCATGGGGTCTTTGAGAAGTTGAAGGACAATTTAAAGAGTTGAAAGGACTCGGTATGGATGTCGGGTGGCTGGAGCGGTACCCTACTCATGTAGTGCATGAGGCTATCGCACCTTAAGTAATCTTGTGTGTACGGAAAGAGAAGCTCCGCAAGGTTGAGGTGATAAGGAAGGAGGTTGCATAAAATATTGATACGAGTGTAGTGCAGCTCTAGATGTTGGGTTTGCAACAGTTATTCAACTGCCAAGCCAATTTAGTTATTGGCATTCGAGAAACCTCTAAGAAAAATATAATGACCCTCAAATTTTGGAGTACCCCAAAAGTGAGTAGTGACTTAAATTTTTGGCCAGTTTGAGCCCTAATTCAACATTCATTTTCCGGTGCTAATCATCTACCTGTATGATAACGTCACCAGTATGAGCAGCAAATATCATTGCTCAATCCGCCAATTTTTTTAATAAAATAAATAATACTAATATATATGTAGACTGTAGATGTAAGATGATTAATTTCTTCTTAAACTGACTATGGATTGGAGTCAGGCCGAGAGAAGCAAAGAGGAACTACTACGGAGCTGTTACGGGTTGAAACTTTTGAAACTGAAGACACCGCTCATTTTGGGGTACCCCAGACTTTAACTGTAAGGGTCATTATGTTTGTCTTAGAAGGCTTCCTAAATGAAAAATTACTAAATTGGCATTTTTTTATTTTCAACAAAATTTCTCTTTTTAACTCGAAAAAATTCTCGGGCTTCCAACCCAAAACAGACGTTACACCCACTGCAAAGCAACTAAATATCCTCATGTAGGACCATAAAATAAAATGTTCAGTCTATCATGTCTATACAAACTGATAACCTGAGTAGGAAGCTCAAATAACTGTTTATGGCATTTAACCTATCAAAATAATTGTAATCCGACGTATAGAGTTAAAAGTTTGCTGACATCATAATTTCATTTTATGCAGCTATTTATAGCATTCCTAATCAACATTTTCTAAAATTTCCATTCTAGGTAGTTTTGATATGTTTTTTTTTTTTTTTTTTTTTGCTTCAGGCTGCATCAAGAATAACGCATGCAAGAAACTAGTAAAAGCACGGTTTCTTCAAAAAAAAAAGGCGAACGTGGACGCAAGAAGCTCATTTGATCCTCATCCAAGTTTGCTTTTTTGAAGAAGCCATACTTTTACTGGCTTCTTCCTTTTGTTACTTGTTCTACAATCTTGTGCGAAATTATAAGACCACAACTACCTAGCTACGATGGAAATTAAGATAACATTGATTGTGAAAGAAGATGTTAGCATACTATAGCTCTAGAAGGTAAATTTCGTAACAGCTATTTAAAATAAATCAACTTCCAATTTAGTTATTGGCATTCAAGGCACCTTTCAGAAATATGTAATGACCCTTAAAGTTTTATGGTACCCCAAAAGTGAGTAATGATGTCGTTTTTTTGCAAATTTGAGACCTAATTCAACATTCATTGCGGTGCTAACCATCTACCAGTTTGACACTGTGACCAGTATGGGCAAAAATGTCATTGCTCAATCCACCGAGTTTGTAATAAAATAAGTAGTAGACGTAACCTGGCTTCTAGTTAAATAAACTACGGATTAGAGTCAACCCAGAGGAGCAAAGAGGAACTACTAGAGAGCATTGATATTTGGTCTCGGTGGAAACTTGTTAACGACCTCTTTTGAAGCTCCTCACACTGGTGGACTACGGCTTGGGGGACTCATGAGACGATTCGCCTCTCAAGTGCTCACTCATCGGACATCCCTATGCTTAAGACCATTATACTTCTTGCGACTTACTATGACTATTTCCCTTAAGTGGCTCAGCCAGTTGCTACTGGTGTGTTATGACAAGATGAGATTAATAGATTTGAATGCATAATTATCAACAACATACCAGAATCGGTGGAAGTACACATGATCACCATAATCCCGTTTTTCGTCCAATTGGCCTCCCACCTCCAGCACAAATTGTTTGTCATGAGTAACAGACGAGGAGATCAATTAGATTTTAGGTAAAAATGCAAGGAGAATAATTGACAAATCTGAGGCCGTAGTCCAAATAATAGAAATGTCAAACATGAACATAACCAAAAAAAATTGAGAACTACAAATTCATCTGTACGAGAAAAAAAAAATATAAATTTATACTGGTCGAATGGGAATTCAACTTGGCTCTCTCGAAGTAGATAGAAGATTATTTTTATTTTATTTTTTGAAATATAGTTAGAAGATGAATTGGAAAGGGGGCGGTTGATAATGGAGTTATCTGATGGCGGATCGGTGATTTATAGCTAGGGTTTCCTTCACGTATCATGACCAAAATGCCCTCACCGGCTTGTTTGGGCTCCGGCTTATCTAATTTTATATGGTTTCCAGCTTTAGAAGAACAATTTTGAGATTCGAGCTATTAATCTTCATATCATAATAAAACATTCAACTCTTGAAAAAAACAGGTTTAGAACGAGCTCTAATGAAAGGCGAAAAAGTGTCGTAAAAAAAAGGAGGTCGATTTAAGGCAAAGATATCATATCATAATCATTAACAAAATATATTTTAACTTCTGCATGTATATTTTAATCATTAACAAAATACAGAATCATGATGTTTTTTTAATAGTTTGGAGATCAAATTTTAAATGAAAAATATTAGATCTAGATAAAGAAACATAACGATGTTCCAAAGAGTTTCATGTCCAGGTCTACAACCAGTCTTGAAAATTAACAGGTTCAGAACGAGCTCTAATGGAAGACGGAAAAGTGTCCTACAAAATAGGACGTCGATTAAGGCAAAGAGGATCATATTATAAACATTAAGAGGATATATTTAGCTTCTGCATCTACAAATCTATAGAATCTTAATGTTTTTTTTATTGTTTGTAGATTAAATCTTAATTGAATAATATTAAATCTAGATAAAAGAAGCATACCATTTCAAAAAAAAATATATATATAAAAGAAGCATACCGATGTTCCAAAGAGTTTCACCTCCAGATCTGCAATCAGAGATCGAGTACTTGAGTGAGGGCTTCTTTTAGAGAGTTCAGAGTAAAGATGGACTAATCTTTGAATCGGCAAGATTGTGAAGCCGACGCTGAAACGGCCCCACCATTGGGGGTTGTGTATCACTGAGGACAAGGATGAGAGCAATCATCAAAGCCAAACGACGACGGTGTGCGAATGATTGATGTGAGTTAGGTGCTTCCATAAGTATGCCCATCAATCGGATATGAAATTTCCATGGGTGAGTTGGTGGAGATAGAGAGTATTCTGATGGCTCTGATACCATGAAAGGTAATCGGAAACAAACGGGAATGAATAGAGAAAATGAAATGTGTCTCATTCTTGTGAGACGAATGGTTGTGGAATTATAATAGAGAGAGAGACGAAAGGCATGCTTATATTCACCTAAATCTAACTATAGGATCAAACAGTTGGATAATCTGACGGTTACAATGGTGCTGCTGCGAGAGATACATTTAGGGTTAGGAGTATGACCCAAATACCAACAATATGCCCTATAGATAATGGGTCACGATACTAGTGGACTGCTTCTGTTATAACGTAATTGGGCTTTAGCTTTGGACTTTACTTCTTTGACCTTGCATACTTTGAATATTTCAACTGTGAAGTGGGTTCTCTCTAGTAAAATTATGTCGTCGAAACATGTATCTGACTTGGGCTTGTGATATGGCCAATACTTTCTAAAAAATGCATGTTCCGATTAAAAAAATTATTTAGAAACTATACCAAAATTAATTTGCACAAGAGAGTTTGTTGTTGATTCTGCAATCGAGTGTCTGAAGATGATGTTCATCTTTTCTTCTAATGCTCTTCAATCAGACAACCCTGGGCCTCGACAATTTTAGTTTTGTCAATGCCAACTCCAGACATGCCGACTCAGACACTGCCACCAAAATATCATCACACCTTTTGCTCCGGAGTAACTTCGGTTATTTATCCACACCCTTTGGTAGATATGAAAATCTCAAAATAAAAGAATTAATTAAATTTATGTAAATCTTTCATAAATAAGTACTTGAAGTGTCGCACATTTAATATACAATACAACTAACCTCTTTTCCGATCTACTCATGCAAAGCCTTGTGATTTTGCGGAGTGACAGAGATAGAGGCCACCACCACTTAGTCTCAGTGGTGAAAGATCGACGGCTAGTCGGAGGAGGGACAGTAACTAGAAACTCTAGAGGCGAATTCATCCACGCCTTTCGAACCACTCAAATTCAACTCTAGCTGAGCAGAAGCTCTCTGACATGCCATAAGTCAATCCAAGTTTAGTCCGATGCGTTCTTAAGGAATGTCATCTTCAATGTTGTGCAATTAAAGTTCACCGATGTACTCTTTTCTTTATTTATTGATTTTTTTCACAGAATTTTTCATGACAAGGTTTTAATGAGACATCGTAGTGGTGAATATTCAAGGGGGACTGTTATAAAATATTGGGCTAGTTTATTGGTGAATATTCACCACAAATTATAAACCCATTGTACATTGTTATTGGCTCGTTAGTCGACCCTAATGCATATATAAGTAGGCTTTGGGTTGGAGAATATATACACATGTACTAGTTTCTCCCTACATCTTCTATACTCATTTCTTTTTCATCTCTCCCAAACATCGTATCACAACAAAAGTAATAGAAATAGTCATTCGACAAACCTTGTTCCCAATGTTCATGTATTGTGTTATCCCTTTGTCTCCATATCCGGATTGGACATGAGACATATTAGTCACACTCGTACATCCAATCCATAGTTCCTCAATCCTGGGAATATGAGTATCCGTGCAGATAACATCAATATCTCCATATTGATTTATCTGAGTCTTGACATACATTCTATAAGCACCATCCCTCGAGTGGCCCATGAATATTTACTCCCATTATGTGGGAGGGACAAATCCTGTCTACGTCACTACGATCTCTAAGCTTGCTTCCTATCATGCCCGATAACTACCTTTATAGTTACCCAGTTACGGTGTAACGTTTCATAATATCAAAGCACGATATTTCACAACTAGAGTATCTAGTGACTTCAAGTCTAAGGATTACAATACCATTAGCACTACGACAAGCGCTTGTGACTTTAACATAATATAATGTAGCCTTCTCGTTGTGGGTCAATCCAGTATGCCATTACTCCTAATACATACCCATGTGTTGGATCGTGATATCTCCATATCAATCCAACCACATACTAGTCTATAGTTGATTGTCCTTTTAATCAATATAATCGACTAGGGATATTTAAGAATATAACATTTATATCCTAAGGACGTCATTCATGTTAATATATCTCCATATCGATAACGTAATGAATAGTAAGTTCATATATATTTGTCACGATAAATTGATTGCCTCTAGGGCACAATTCCAACATAAGTGTGGAGGTAATAGGGGTGTATTTGTTAAGCACACATATACATCGGATCGGATCGGGTCGGAACTCGGTGGATCTACCCTCCGATCCAATCCAAATCCAAATCTGATCGGGTCTGGCTTTCCGGATCCAAATCCGATCCATTTTCAATAGGAACGGATTCAGATCTGATTCATTCGGCTCGGATCGCTCAGATCTCAGATCGGATCGGACCATATTGCCATCCTCACATATAACGGTATATACCGGTAATTGACATGGTATATAACGGTAATTATGGGCTGAATTCGCCCATGATTGTGTAAAAATATATATTCAAATTAATAGTACTGCCAAAAAATATCATGATTGTGTAGAAATACATACTCAAAATAAAATACATCGATGACAAAAGATAAGAAAATCAATTTCATCTCAGACATTTACGCAAATTTCATCTTGTATATTGAGAAAGTATGAGATGAAGCCAGGAATTGACACTAGTAGGAGAAGACGAAACTACGACCCAAAACCGGAGCTCCAACAACGGTGTAAAATCAGGTTTTGGGATGAATTAGGACATTTTATGAATACTCCTTACATTTTTTTTAGCAATCCTCCATAATCGAATGCATTACGACTTTTCTTTCAGATAGTTTATATTTGTCTTTCTTACATTTCAACTTCTTCAATTTTTAAATAAAATTATTTAAAATTTTATACTATTTAATGATAAATAATGTTATTTGTGATGGAGAAAATCCAACATGGGGACCGGTCTCATAGAGCCAGGTTCAGTTTTTTAATCTTTTCGTAGGAATATGATGCTACGCGTTTTTTTTTCGATGTAGTATTTTGACAGCATAAGACATTGATTATTTCAATTATATAAACTTTTTTATTTGAAATTACATCGTGCATCGCACGGGTTAAAAAAAGCTAGTTAATTCATAAATCACAACCTATTCTCAATCCTCAATGCTTATTTGCAATTAAGCCCCATCTGTTGAGGTTTTGCTAAATATGTATACTTGTGCATGGACGTTCTTCCTTCTATAAGAGAGGGTAAGCACATAAGTTCTCTCTCGTGAAATTGTTAATCTAACGAGCATGTAACCCCAAGTAATTAAATAGCATACGAGTGTCGGAAATGTAGGTATATATTCATTTATCTCATGCAAGCATTAACGTGACAAATATTGAAATAATGCAGCTTACGAGAAGATTTTTAGTATGATTAATAACTTCAAAAAAATTGAGCTTCCTCCTCGACATTGGCAAAATTGAGAATGGGTTTTGCAGATAGCATCAACGGAGCCATGGTTGAGACCCTAGTAAGTAAAGAAGAGAACAAGGAACAGGAGGGCGGTTTAGAGAAGAGCATCGTCTAGCATGACGTTGTCGGTCATGATCTGAGCTGAAGATGGCAACGGCCAACGGGTGCAATAAGTTCTCATAACATTACATAGCTAGTACGAGGAGTTGTGGAAGAACCAGCGCCTCCTCCATTAGAGAGTAGTAAACCAGAACCTGCCCCTCCATGGCTCCACCGATGTGCTTCGAGTTTCCGCGGCATCATGTTTGTTCTTTTTGCAGCTGTTACAGAATAAATCTTCGACTAAAAAACAACTCTCTGCTAGCAACCCATTTCCCTCTCAATTAGCTATCCAGACAAAATCAAGTAACTCTTTCGTGCAATCAATGTTGATATTTATCCGAGCATGTCCAGTAAAACGGAATCCAAGAGAAGCTTCGACAACTCTGAGGAAAGTAAAAAGTCCTTCGTAAAGAAAATTCAGAGGGAGGTCTGGGAGAGAGGCCCATGTCGAAAGCCTAGAAGATTCTCGTCAAACAATGAAATCTGGCTACCATCGAAATGCCTGATACAAGCCTAGGTCGCATACTGATATATTTGGATTTGTGGAGGTCTTTCTGTAAATAGAAAACTTAGAGCAATATATGCAGTTATATTTTATGTAAGTTCATTAGGAACCATTTTGGTTAGGAAAACTGTAAACTTTTACATAGTATACTGTATAGATCATCACCAATAGTATGCAACAATTTGCTTACTACTAGTAGTAGTTAACAAGGGCATTGATTCCCAAATCTCAACCCATCCTCAATCCTCAATGCTTATTTGCAATTAGGCCTCATCTGTTGAGGTTTTGCTAAATGTTTATACTTGGTGTATGGACGTTCTTCCTTATGTAAGATGGGGTAAGCACATAAGTTCTCTCTCATACGATTGTCTATTAAACGAGTCCGGAATAAGAGTTGTGTAACCACCAAATAAAATAACAGACAAGTGCGGGAAATATGAGTATTTATTCATTTATCATATGCAAGCACTAACGTGACAAACAGTGAAATAATGTAGCTTCAAAAGAAATGAGGAGTTCAAGATCCATCTCTGGCTAATACAGTTTCCCTGGCAGGGAAGGAGCTTGAGGCTCTTGTGCTAGCTCAGCCTCTATCGCTGCTGCCTCCTTCCTCATCACCTCCAACTTGCGGCGCTTCTCTTCCCGTGCATGCAAGACTTCTTGAAGTGTTGTAGCCTCATGCACCAGTTTGGCAAGGTACTGCTCCAGCCACCCGACTTCCATACCGAGCCCTTTCAAGTGTTCCAAATTTGCCTTTAACTTGTCAAATACCTCAGGAGGGGAATCTACCCGAACGGACTTCACCGACTCCAAGACTTCGTAGAAATGGTCAAACGCCATGGTACGGGATTCGGGTGTGCACAACCAAATCCCAGCAAAACAGGAAGTGTGTGAAGCCGCAACAGCCCGGAGAGTCTCAAGCCGGGTCTCATTTGCTACAAGCGCAAAGTCAACAGTGTACCCAGCGCTGAAACCATGGTCATTGGTTTGCGTATCGGGTTCCGCGACATCAACTGCCTTGGTTGGAGCGTAGGCACCTGCCTCCCGAGGGGAAACTTGGGGATCATTGTCCACGACATGAGGAGTGGGGGCAGCCCCTGAAGGCTGGGCATTCTGGGATTTACCAGGAGCAGGCTCATCGGATCCATCGGGCTTCTCGCGTCCTTGGTCATCTTTGGCACCTATATATAGTAAGATGGAAGATGTCAGATGTTGTTCCTTGAAAAGTGTTGCTTAGGAACGCAAATTCTCAAGGACCAACAGATTGATAAAATACATAGATAATTGAGTTATTTCATATGCTATGTCATTTTTTTAAATCAAAAAAGCATAAGTCATTTTAACATCTGCTAAGCATACCTGAAGTTTCACC
Source organism: Linanthus parryae (assembly GCA_023055425.1). Taxonomy (NCBI): domain Eukaryota; kingdom Viridiplantae; phylum Streptophyta; class Magnoliopsida; order Ericales; family Polemoniaceae; genus Linanthus; species Linanthus parryae. The sequence continues at coordinate 30,471,587 of JALGPY010000002.1, forward strand.
TGTCTTCTTAGCAAAATATCGGCAAGCATCCTCCACTGAATAGCCATGTTCCATGAGTACGAGTACTTTAGGAAGGAGCTGAAAAAAGAGAGCATCCTGCTCACTTTCAGACATGTCTGCACTGGCGGAAGCCTTGATAGCCTTCTCAATTCTCGCAGCTTGCAAAGCTTCAGCTTCAATCGCAGCTTCTTGTTCAGAAGCCTTGATAATATCCTCCAGTTCAGAATCTTCTTTACCATCTTCTACATTTTCAAATTTCTTCCTCCCTCCCCTTCCCCTTCCCCTTCCCCTTCCCCTGCCCCTGCCCCTGCTTGACTGATGTGTCCTTATATATCGAGACCTAGCAGGATTAGGTTCTCTGGAACCAGGTGGGGCAGGAGTCTGAGATGGAGGTCGACGACGTGTTTTGTAAGGAGACCTTGACGACGTAGGAGTGCGCTTAGGCACAAAACCCTCTTCATCGCTACTTGAATCTTTCACCATCCTTTGGCGCTTCGCAAGGGATCTGCCCATAATCTCGGGAGATCTATACCCCGCACAAAAATGTCTCAACAGTGACTGATAGAGCACTAAATCCACTCACAGAAATTTTGTTGAGTTCCACCATCACACAGCAGGATAGGAGGTTTTATAGATGTTTCTTTACCATTTTAATAGTGACATGTGTTGATGTTGGTCATTACGAATTCACATACTTTAACTATGTCTACTTTTATGTCTTTATTTATTCTAGTGATACATTGAATTTCTTTAAAAAGTTCTCATATCTCATTCGGAATTGAAATGTGGAACAAAGTACATACTGATTGTGCCATTGGGCAATTTTTTTATTACAACTATTGTGAAATTTTTGGGGAAATGAAACACCTGCATTTGTTAATAAGGAATTTCGGTAAATTAATGCATCTTTATGACAGTTCTGTAAACCTTTTTTCTTTAAGGTGATTCATCGTATATCAAATTTTGTTTCCATTAATACTTCGTATGATATTATATCTACATATTCTACAAATATATAGATTTTCTTTATAGGGGAATATATATATATATATATATATATATATGGAAATTATGCAAATACCAACTTTCTAAGATAGGTAACATTTACTACAGCATAATATTTCATAGCAGGTGTGAGGTGGCACTTCAAGAGGAAATTTTATCGTGATGTTGGCTTATTACGGAGAACTAGAAAATCTTTCATTTCTCTCATGGTAAGAAATAAATGGGTTTCGTGTTGCTTGTGGGTGCAGATTTAAGGAAACTTGTATTTGTATAATTTCTATATATACTCACCTCCAAAAGAAGTTGTAAATTCTATATATTAGAAGTGCATATGGAAATAATATATTACGAAGTATTAACAGGAAAAAAAATTATAAACGGTGAATCACCTTTAAAAAAAAAGTTTACAAAACGGTCATAAGAATGCACTCATTTACCGAAATTCCTTAACAACACATGCAATATTTTCATAACCCCATTAATTTCACAAAATTTGGAATACAAAAATTGATAAGGATTTAAGTAGTTCCACATTTTGATTTCGAATGAGATATGAAAACTTTTCAAAGGAATACAAGGTATCACTAGAATATACAGAAACAAAAAAGTAGATATAGTTAAAGTATGCAAATATGTAATGACCGAATATCAACACATATCACTAGTAAAATGGTAAAACAAACATCTATAAAACCTGTCATCCTGCTGTGTGATGGTGGAACTTAACTAAATTCATGTCAGTGGGTTTAGTGCTCTACCAGTGTTTGTTGCAGCATTTTTCTGCGAGGTATAGATCTCTCGAGATTATGGGCAGATTCCTTGGGAAGCGTCAAAGGGTACTAAAAGATTCAAGTGATAATGAAGAGTGTCGATCGTGTGCCTAAGTGCACTTACTACGCCGTCAAGGTCTCCGTACAAAACACATACTCGAGCTCCTTCTCGGACTCCTGACCCACTTCATTCCAAAGCTCCTACTCCTGCTACGTCTCAATATCCAAGTACACATCTGTCTAAGCTAGAAGGGGAAGGGGAAGGGGAGGGAGGAAGAAATCTAAAGGTGTAGAAGGGGGTAAAGAAGATTCTGAACTGGAGGATATTATCAAGGCTTCTAAACAAGAAGTTGCGATTGAAGCAGAAGCTTTGCAAGCTGCCAGCATTGAGAAGGCTATCAAGGCTTCAGCCGGTGCAGGCATGTCAGAAAGTGAGCAGGATGCTCTCTTTTGCGACCTCCTTCACAAACTATCATACTCATGGAAAATGGATATTCAGTGAAGGATGTTGCCCGCTATTTTGCTTAGAAGACAGGTGAAACCTCAGGTATGCAATAGAAGTTACTTAATAGTAGATGTTACGACTAACATTGTTTTTTTATTTAAAATGACATATATCGTATAAAATGACTAAAACACCTCTGTATCTTATCAAATCTGTTGGTCCTTGAGAATTTGCTGTCCTAAGCAACACCTTTAAAAGAACAACATCGGACATCTTTTATCCTACTATAGGTGCCTAGGATGACCAAGGACACGAGAAGCATGATGATCAAATCAGGCAGATTGTGGTATATCCCAGAATGCCCAGCCTTCGGGGGATGCCCCCACTCCTCATGCTGTGGACAAGGATCTCTACACTCCAACCGAGGCAATTGATGTCGCGGCACCCAATACACAAACCGTTGATCGTGTTTTAAGTGCCAGGTATATTGTTGACGTTGCGCTTGTAAAAAATGAAATTCGGCTTGTGACCATGTTCAGGCTTCACACACTTCATGTTTCGCTGGGCTTTGGTTGCGCAACCCCAAATCCTGTACGATGGCATTTGACCCCTTCTGACGTCTAGCAGGCGCTGAAGTCCATTCGGGTAAAATCCCCTCCTGGGGTCTTTGAGAAGTTGAAGGACAATTTAAAGACTTGAAAGGACTCGGTATGGATGCCGGGTGGCTGGAGCGGTACCCTACTTATGTAGTGCATGAGGCTATCGCACCATAAGTAATCTTGTGTGTACGGAAAGAGAAGCTCCGCAAGGTTGAGGTGATAAGGAAGGAGGTTGCATAAAATAATGATACGAGTGTAGTGCAGCTCTAGATGTTGGGTTTGCAACAGTTATTCAACTGCCAAGCCAATTTGGTTATTGGCATTCGAGAAACCTCTAAGAAAAAGATAATGACCCTCAAATTTTGGAGTACCCCAAAAGTGAGTAGTGACTTAAATTTTTGGCCAGTTTGAGCCCTAATTCAACATTCATTTTCCGGTGCTAATCATCTACCTGTATGATAACGTCACCAGTATGGGCAGCAAATATCATTGCTCAATCCGCCAATTTTTTTAATAAAATAAATAATACTAATATATATGTAGACTGTAGATGTAAGATGATTAATTTCTTCTTAAACTGACTATGGATTGGAGTCAGGCCGAGAGAAGCAAAGAGGAACTACTACGGAGCTGTTACGGGTTGAAACTTTTGAAACTGAAGACACCGCTCATTTTGGGGTACCCCAGACTTTAACTGTAAGGATCATTATGTTTGTCTTATAAGGCTTCTCAAATGAAAAATTACTAAATTGGCATTTTTTTATTTTCAACAAAATTTCTCTTTTTAACTCGAAAAAATTCTCGGGCTTCCAACCCAAAACAGACATTACACCCACTGCAAAGCAACTAAATATCCTCATGTAGGACCATAAAATAAAATATTCAGTCTATCATGTCTATACAAACTGATAACCTGAGTAGGAAGCTCAAATA